>CM034148.1:116588129-118988129 GCA_019776745.2 Taxus chinensis | reverse complement strand
GGAGGTGTTGATAAGGCTCTGTTTGGTGGGGATAGAGACCTCTGGGCTCTTCTTCCTCCCCTCCCTCTATCTAGGGATAAGTCTAGATAGACAAATAATCCCTCCTCTCTGGTTCTTGACTGTGTTTGTATTCTTCTCATGAACTTGCTTGGACTGCTGAAACTAGTGGATTTGTTTCTTTTGGAGTCACCAGATGTACAATTTTAACATCTTAAAATTTAGAATCACAGCAAATTCTTTAAAAGTTAGAATCACAACAAGTGCACATCAATCTTACTGTAATAAGATGGAGACTTCTTTGTCCCACTAAGCATGCCAAAACTGTTAGTGCATAATCACATCACCCCCAAATGAGTTCTATAGATCTACTTTTCTAAGGCAGGGTCATTTGGTGTGATTGCACAACATTGAGCTTTTCCCAAAGTGTGGGACCTTGCAAGAAGAAAAGCTCTCTAGATTAAAGGTTGGTTCCTATTCCTCTATTTGGGTGCATACGTGAGGACTTGCAGAGGATCTATTTCTATACCTAATCTAAAATTTGCTAAGGAGACAGGGATAAAAGAGATATAAGAAATAAGAAATAACTAAACTACAAGGTGATGCACTGTAGGAATGATGGACACTAGTTTTGCTGATAGACACAAACCAATAAAATACATGCAATAATCAAGCTCCGATAACCATATTGATAATGAAAGACCAGATGAAAAAAACGAGACAGAAAGGATCTAGAATCGATGATAGACATGTTTTATTCCTTTGCAGATTGATACAATGCATTACAAAACAATCGCGAGGCAAGAAACATACTGTAATTTTAATGGAAGGCGTGAACTCCACAAATTCCTTTGCTAGAAGGAAAAGGGAGCCTACAAAACGAAGAATGTCCAACCCTTTACAATGAATCCCGCCCCTGCATTTATAGATTCAATTAGAGAGAAGACAGAGAGAGAGAAGTGGGAAAGTAGGTCAAAACTCAACCACTACCGTTAATGCCTCTTACAAAATCTGCCCCCAAATCTGTCTTGACTGCATCAACCATTGGTTTGGCACCTTAAAGGGAGAAGAAACGATAGAACAAATCAAATCTGATCTGGTTGTTGAGGCAGATGGATCTTGCATTGATGGCCTCTGAAGACATTTCCTCCATTTTTCACCTAACCAGGGTCTGTAAAATTAAAGTTTTATATTTCCATGGTGTAGAAAACGTCGAGATGCTTCCAATGGTGTTAGATTTGCAATATTTCGAGCCCTGAGTCGAAAGATATGTCCCTTCAAAGTTTGTATCGAGTCCGTACAAATGGGTGGGAAAAAAATTTGAAAAATGGGTCTCCTTTTTAATATGGGACATGTGGTAGCCAGATTAGGGAAAAATCAGGTTTGTGGGTCCGTAATTTATCTTTTTCCCTCTTTTCGCAAAAAACCCAAAACTCAAAAAACCCCCGCGGCCCCGAAGCTCCACCTAGATACGTGGCACCCTTTGGTTGGCTGGGGAGATGCGCTTCCATATTTATCTTTGTGCCCTTTTGTCAAAAGAAAATTTTTGACCTTTTCCTCTGACTCCCCGCTTTGGCCTTGACTCGGGCTCAAACGCTGACTTTTTCCCTTGGGCGGAGTTGTGGCCCATTTTGTGACTTTTATCCTTTTAGGATGACAAGGGGAAAAATACCAACTTTCCCCCCGATGGCCCACTTTCCTTGACTCGTTCTCAAACATTGACTTTTTCCCTTGGGCGGAGTTGCGGCCCATTTTGCAACTTTTGGCTAAGTCTTTTGCTTGGTGGGGAATATCTCTTGACTTGGGACACGCGGTAGTCTAGCGCTTGTTTGGAAACCCTCTCTCTCTTCAATCCTTGAATTAGTGCCATTTAGACACTTGGTAGCCTCCGCTTGCCTGCCCCATGCATTGACTATTCAACTGACTCTACCCCTTTTTGAGACTGGACACGTGGAGGCACCGTGCTTGCTTGAAAGCTTGGTTCAAAGTTTTCCTTTGGAGGAGCGTCGAGTTGAAACTTGTCAGCCTTCACAGGTCTATGGAATTTTCAACAGTCCCTCTTACATTTTTTGGAATTTGAGCTACGTGGCGAGCTCATGCTCATTTGGGTCTCCACCTTTGGACTAACTTTTGGAGATGCACCACACTGACACTTGGCATTCTCTGCTTACACTTTTATACTTAGCCAATTTTGAGGCCCACCCTGTCCACCTTTTGACCCTGTTTGACCATTTTCTACGTGGAGGGCTGGCATAAGTTTGAGTCTCCACCCTGGGCTCCCATTTCAGATTTGCGCAGAGCCGACACCAAGCACCTTCTTTCTTAGTTGAAGTCTTTTCAATGGCCCCACAAATTTTGGGATTCTGGACACATGGAAACCTAGCACTCATTTGACTTCCTTTTCTGGATTTAACTTTGGAGAAGCGCTGCGTAGACACGTGGTTCTCTCTGCTTCCTCCTCCATACTTAGTCATTTTCTGGACTCTTTTCTGAACCATTTCAAGTCCAAGGACTTCGAATCTTACCCATTTTCCCCTTTTTTGCTCCTGTTCCTTTGCGGCACTACCCCCTTCTTTTTTGATCCTGCTATTTCATTGTTGAGTCTTCCTGTAACTTGAAAAATGGATTTAAGACATGGAAATGGCTTGACAAAGTCATTTCTTTCACATAGGTCCTTTAATCTTTCTCATCATCCACCACTCTATTATTGAATCCTTCTGTGACCTATTTACAGATCTGAATGAGTTTTCTCAGGTTCTTTCTATGCAGGGTCATGGCTGATCCAATATTTGGCCTGGGGGGGTGAAATATGGATAACAATACCCTTTTTCCAACCCCAAATTAATACTTATTACCTCCAAAAATTTCTCTATGAGTGTGAATTCCTTAATCATTTCTCTACATTAATAGTACAAAATACATTTCGCTTAGACTTTTATGTATGTCTTTACAATCCTTGATTATTAATATGTTACTATTTTAGCATTCAAGGAATTATATAACTCTAGTAGTACGTACTTGAAATCTTTGGGTTCGGAAGGCCAGGAATTTGTGTCACACATCTCGTGTACCTAGAAAATATATTTCCAGTTGTGGAGGAAGGATATAGTTTGTAACACTCACAGTGGTAGGTTTTCATTGTGGTTAAATTTATTCAATTATAATCCAAGTTGTGAGAAGTTACTATTGTATACCCACTTCATAGCTCCAGTCGAAAGTGTTTATAGGAAAGGGCCTCGTTAACCCTTGTTTAACTATAAAAAATATTATTTTTAGTAATTAAATCATAATTTAAATAAAAATAGACTTTTTAAAAAATTACTTGAAGGGTTTTATTCCACACCATCATCTGTTTAAATAATGTTTTTTCAATTTAATGTTTATTTTCATAAATGGTTGTTTTAATAATCTAATCATGGTCAATTGTTTATAAGCATCACTTTTGGGTCTCATGCTCTATGCTATCTTTATTTTTGGCCTTCCATGTGTTGATTAGTATTATTTATTATCTTATGGGATGTTCTTGTGTCATATTGTTCCATATTTTTTTGTGTTACAACTTCCCATTTTTCCTTAGATGCGTTTCTGCAACATTATCGCACATATAAACATACTATCATGGAGGAATTTCAACAAACAATGTGTCCTACGAATATGAAACCTTCCCATCTCGATTTAATTTTGAGACATATTTTAACTCTTTTTATTAGTAATGATGGAATATTTTATAACTATATCCCGGAGTATATTCGAGAATTACAAAATGATTTTCAAGCCCAATATCAACCTGTGTACTAAGATCAAATATCTAATGAATGAGATGGAAAATATAATGAATTTTTCTCGTGGTAATAGCCATAGTATCTCTATGCATCATGATCATAATAATTCTAAGCCCACCATGAGCCAATGTGATAAAAATAATATGGATAGTAAATGTGCTTATACAAGTGAAGGGAAAGTCCTACATAGAGGTGACAATGTGTGTGTTCCAACATATAAATTTCAAATACAGCTTGACAAATGCAATACAAGGCACATCTTTGGTTTTAAAAGAATGCTAGATAACACAATATTGTATATGAGATACTTGGTAAATGATTAATCACTTTATTACCTAATCATTACTATCCCGCCCATTGGCTTGACAAAGTCAAAGGTCAAACATTTTGTAAATATCATATAATTAATAGACATTGTGATAACAATTTCTATTCTTTATGATGGCACATCCAACATCTTGAGCATAAGAAATTTATTTCCTTTGATACATGACATTGCACAATACAATCATCTCAAGTTCATAAATCTCAATGTGTACCAAAAGCTATAAATTATATAAAAGAGCCCCTCTTAATGAAGTAATTATGTATTGCTATTGTGCAAACATAAATTTAAGAAATATTAATCGAGTATCAACAATTAGACATGGCTTAAGATAACTTGGAGCATACATAATCCCAATTAAAGGGCAACACGATAATGGATTATGTAGATATCTCCACCTTTCCAATACAAAATGGGATATATTTTGATTCAAATGATGATATTAATTGTGATACTAAATTTAGTGCATATACAAATGATCATATTTATGTGCTTGTTACTATTAAGGTTGTACCTAGTATGCATGGCTGGAACTATAAGAATACAACTAATGATGGAGATGGGGAGATATGCATATCTCTAGAGGCACGGGAACATACTAAATTAATCTTATGTTTTCTACTATAAAGTCTTTACATAAATTCATTGGAGGGTTTTACTTGTTTTTCAACTTATCAATATTTTCACATTTGATCAATCGAGAATTTGAAATTTTAATTTAGATTGTAAGAAAAACATCTAATTCCTCGGAGTTAGCAGTGAATTCATTTGTTTCTCTATTGAAATTTGAATTAAGCAAATGTTTGTTAACCATGGCAGAGATTTGGGTATGAATATCAAATTATACTGGAAGAACGGACAACTAACCAACAACATTCCTTTATTTAATTATATACGAAGCCATAAGCAAGGAGTCGCCAGACGAATCCAGGCTGCTTCTATTACAAGCGGCAAATAAATAGGATTATTTTATCTAGGATTAGTGTTTAGTATTTAAGTCTATATGGGCTCCATATCGTCGACAGGTAAAGGAACCCTAGGTGAATTTTACGCCACCATTTATCCTAGTAGGAGATCTGCTCAGTGGGCTTTCTCATGGCTTGGAACCGTGGCTCTTTTTCTTCATATTTCTGTTCACTATACACCCACATATAATCGGCGAACAAATATTTGGGGTAGGAAGACAAGTCATCAGCAATGTTAAGGTTAATCAATTCAGGTGCAGCACTCACTACTGCTTTATACGACGGGTTATAAAATGATGCCACTGATAAACGATTGCCGTTTTTGGTGGGCAGAATCCGATGCCACGCGCTCTTGTATTTACCGTTGCTCACTGCTTCCAACTGATCTCCCGTGTTCACAACAATTGAATATCGCAGGGGTTGTACGTCAATCCACCTGCCATTGTCGAGCACCTGAAGCCCCGGAACCTCGTCGTCTTGGTATAAAAGAATGAGGCCGCCTGCATCTGTGTGGGGACGGATGCCCTTTATCAGGTCTGGTCGAGGGCAGGGAGGATAATGGCTCACCTTGGTTCCAAAGAATGGCTTATCTCCACCCGCGAATGCCTCCTTCACATACCCTTTTTCCAGCCCCAAATTCAGACTTATTATCTCCAGCAATTTCTCCGTCAGTGCGAATATCTGGCTGCGGAATTCTTCGATCGTTTCCCTGCATCAATTGGAAATAATTTACTAACTCATATGTTAAACTGTATCACCAGGGAATAATTTGCATAAGTGCAGCAGTACATACCTGAAATCTTTGGGCTCGGTAGGCCAGGAATTTGTGTCGCACATCTCGTGTACTTGGAAAACGTCTTCCCAGTCCATATTCTGAATCTTGTCAACTTCATTTCCCTCGGCTTCAGCAGCAATGGCCTTGTTAAGCGCCCTTACGGGTAAAGAATCCTTGAATTGTTGCTCTCTGTTAATCTTATACTGTTCTGCGCACACCACCTTCACGCGGTCCAAAAGGCCGTGGTCTATGCCATGATTTATAAGCTGAAATAAAATCCAATTAGTTACTGTGATAGAAGATCACGTAATTTAAATAAATAAAAGAAAGATGCGTACCTGAAAGAATCCGGGAGTCTCACATCCCTTTGCTATTTTAGCCATGATGGCATCCCTGTCTGCTCCATCAATATTTTTCATGTCTATCACTGGAATGGCCATCGTTGTAAATTTGGCGTAAAGGCAAAGAGGAAACAAACGACGGAATGAGAATAAAATGTAAAATTCCACACTTCTAAAAGTTTTGATGGGCACTTGCTAATGCGTTACCCTATTTATATCCAACAATCTATAATGTTTTAAACATGGTTTAAAACAGACCAAACGTACAGGAGGGTATTCAAAATAAATGGCTCACATTTTTCATTAAGTTATCAGTCTACTCCACCACGTATCTTTGAACGAGAACAAGGTTGACCATACCATTCCACAACGGGAAAGTTTTTCTCCAATATTTCAAAGTTTTATCGTACAATCAACTTCTGATCTTATTTAACACGGTTTCCCGTTCAATGTATGTATCTTCTGAATAGTGAAACAGTTGATTTGTTCAAATTAATTTTGTCTATTGACGATCATGTCCGCATCCTTAATAGAAACCATAAGCCTATCCATTTTTTACCAACGACCTTGCTGGATCAATAACACTTTTCCTCGTACATTGTATGTATCTAACAAATTTGGGCCTCTACAAAAATCAACTAAGTGGACACGTTCTAGTATAAATTTGTGATCAACTCGTCAATTTGGTGTTCACATTACCTATGAAAAAATCAGCCCAGTGGAAACATACCTGCTTCCATAGGAAATTGTTCCAAAATAGGGGTCACTTGCTACAGTTGAAAACCGCTTATGTATTGCGGTGCTCATGGAATAACATAAGTTGCTCCAACTTGAAAAGATTAGTTTACACTCAAATGAAATTACAAGATTGTAATGGATATTACAAAATTTTCCCACCTAGAATAAATAAACATGGCATATAATCATTTAGATGGTATTTTGCCTCCATCCATCAACAAACTTTCTTTCAAGCTCTCCACCTTTAAAATAAAAGACGACAAGAACTGGAAACATACCTGAAGAGATTACTAATCTTACCAACTTTACATTGTTGGATCTACCCAATAATATCCTATGTGGATAAATTTCGTCAGTAATTAAAAGTTTCCATAAGTTCCTAATATTAGATTTGTCTAGAAACATCTTAAAATAACCCTTCCAAATAAAAAAGAATGGCTAGAGAGACTCAAATTGTTAGACATTAGTTGGAATAAACTATTTAGAACAATTCTTGGTTCTCTTAGTACGCTTCCATGGCTAAGAATATTCTTTTTTCATCATAACCACTTCGGAGGAGATATACATGTTGATTTAATGAGATGTCAAATTTTGGAGGAGCTTGACTTGCCTCACAAGGAATTGAGTGGAAACATTCCTAGAGTGATTATGAAAAGTCTTAAAATCCTTAATTCTAAATGAATAGGAAGTGCAATTTTCTACAAGGACCATAGCCTATAGAGATAAGTAAAATTGTAAGCGCCCAAGAAATAAAATTTTTAATAAATCATCATGATGGAAAGATTCCATGTTTTTTATTAGATCATCCCAATCTATCTCACGATACCTTTAAAGTTCTAATACCACACTCGGAAAATTAACAAATCAATAGGATATTGATCTCTTTTTCAATTTCCTATTTGGCGAAATACCCATGTCACTTAGATAACTGAGATATATTCACTACATTTATCTTTGTTTCCACAATTTGATAGGATTAATACGTGGAGGAATCTTTTTGAATAACACTGTTACTAAATTATTTATCAGAAATCCTAGCCTCTCTAGTCCAAAAACGTACTTGTTACCTCCATGCTTGAAACATGAAAAGCATTCACCACATACAAAAGTAATTCTATCAGGTTTTGGAGTCATTGGACTTAGTCCATGCTTTTATCATTGGGAATATGGTGGAGATGGAAAAATTTAAGGCAGTAGTTTCATCTCTCAAGCTTTATTTTATGAATGTAATGTCTAGCCATTTTTGCAGCAGATCAATTTCAAATTCTAAAAAACATAATCTTACTTAAATTCAAAATGAAATAATACATGAGAGGAGAGATTACAATATATAGGAAAGTCATTCATATAAATAGGGAAAATAATATCTCCATAAATGACTCCTCATATTCCTATGATCACTCTTAAATATTAAAAATCATATGTGCCTTCTTCCCCTTCATGATTTGACCCCAATTTGGGAGGAAAACGGTCCCTCATTGCACATTCCTGATAGTTTGTTGAATGTGGCTAAAAATAGGTATGACCTTTCCCTCATCGGGTATTTTGAAAGAAATAGACCCAACATCGACTCTGTTAGAGCCTGGGCAAGATGGAAATGGTCACCAGTACGAGGTTTGGAAGTTGTGGCCATCTCCAACAAATCATTTATATTTCAGTTCAAGGTGGAAGAAGAATTTCTCAAGGCCATTAATAGAGGACCCTTGGGAAAATAATGTTACACTTGGCTATATGGTGCCCTGGATTGGATTTGGGGAAATTTGAGCCTAATGCCTACCCTTTCAGGGTTAGGCTCCCAACATTGGCATTGGAATATTGGGAAAAAGATGTTTTGATGTGGATTTATAAGGCATTGAGGGATCTATTGTCCATTGATCGAATAACTCTTGCTCAGACAAGGATGATTGCTACCAAGTTTTATGTGAATGTTATCCCTAGTAAGTAGCTACCCTCTTCCATTCGTCTTATCTCTTCTCAGGGAGTTATTGATCAAGATTTAGAGTACAAAATCTACCCTATATTTTGTAGCAAATGTAGGGGTGTTGGCCATGGGGTTAGAAGTTTTACTGGCTCTTATGTTAAATGGAAACCCAAATCTTCCTCTGACGTTCACTCTATTCAAGTCTCCCCTTCCCAGAAGATACGATGTGAGGTCCCTGTGGCTGGGGGAAATAATGTTGGTCATCCTATTGATATCATAAAGGGTGGAGGTGCATAGTGTTCTATTTTGTATAGCGATCTTGAGTTAGAAAATTTGAAAGAGTTACCCATAGTTCTAGAGAGTGATAACATGAGAGGGGTGCTTGTCCCATCTATTGCAAAGAGAGAGGGGGATGTTTTATTAATTGGAGTAGTGCCCAAAAAATTAATCATATTAAAATAATTTAAATTTTTTTTTTTTATTGTGAAGTGAGGTGGATATGGGCAACCATAAAAGCACGTGGGCGTGCATGGCAGTGGTAGTGAGTGTTAAAGGGGTTGGTAGAGGCATGTAGATTAAGTTTAGAAGATCTTGGAGGATGTCACATCATATGCATCCATTCAAACTTGTCATTTTCTGTGCATGATAATACCAAAAACTTTATTTGAGATCCGGATGCATTTACCAAGCTGAAACCCTTTTTCTTGTTGCAAGTTTAGCAGTATTTAGATAGTTGTAGCAACCGCAATATGGAGGAGACATGGGTTCCTCACGAAACAGTCACACTGTGTAGTGCCCACTCCTCTTTGACATTGATCTTAGTAAGATTTTTATTACTTTGGATTGGAGACCTAGGCTTTGTTATCATAGTTGATCATTAGACATTGGTAGATGGACATTATTATATTGATTAGTATTTTGATAGACAGTCTGCACGTTTTATACTTTTGACTTGATGTGGCTTATATGATGGATTACATACATGGATTGATATTTTATTAGCTATGATGATCTAGACTTACTACCTTATATATATATATATATATATATATATATATATATATATATATATATATATATATATATGAATAATTGGATTTTAATACTGTTAGGAATTAATAATATCTAATGCGGAATAATTCCTTAGAATCACAATAATAAGAAGTATGAATAGAATTATAGAAATGAAAAATACACAACACAAAGACAATATTTAACGTGGTTCACCCAATGTGGGCTACATCCACCAAGAATACTTGCTCAAATTTTATTACAAGCCAACAGTCTTCACAATTACAATAATCAGATCTTGTTTGGAGCTGCGCTCAACAAACCCTCCCGAATTTACACTTGAATTTGCACACACTATTCACCTTCACAAAACACACTCATATAAATCCTATTGTATGTCCATCTATTTATAAGTACATCAATAGGTAGCCGAAGAGGCAGTTTTACAAAACAATGGGTACCAAAAAACCATGGGCCCAAAAAATAACCGATAACGGTTACCCATTACCCATGGGTTAATAAACCACCCATGAAAATTTGCTTCAGGGGATTCACCCCCGAACCCCCTTGACCCACTCACCATCGAACGGGACCGTCGTAAAAATATACGAGTGTAATACATGGAATGTGTACCAAACTCTAACATGAAAACAAGCTCCACAAACATAGCAATCTCCCACTTGGAGACTGATTTCCACTGAGCAATCTTCTCAACCCTTCACTGTCATCTACGAAGGCCAACCAAAGCTGAACATAGCTTTAGTTTATCCCTTGTGACCACCTTGGTCATCATGTCTGCAGGATTCTGACTGGTATGAATCTTCTCCAACTTCAACTTATCTTCCTCCCAAGCTGTCATGATGAAGTGATATCTCAACTATATATGCTTCGTCTTGGAGTTGAAAGCAGAGTTCTTAGCTAGGTGTATAGCACTCTGACTATCACTATGTAGCTTACATTCCTCCTTCTTATGCCCCCAACTCCTCAAGCAATTTTTGTAACCAAATCATCTCTTTGCTTGCTTGTGTGGCAGTTACATACACAACCTCTATGGTTGACAAATCCACCAGCTTCTGTAGTCATGAAATCCAGCTTACTTCTATCCCACCTATAGTGTACATATAACCTGTTGTGCTCCTCCTACTGTCTACATCTCTAGCCATTTCTGAATCTAAATAACCACGCAAAGTGGTGTCTGATCCATTGCAGCACAAAAATGTCCCCATGGTCCCTCTCAAATACTGAAGGATCCACTTTACTACTCGCCAATGCTCTTTACCTGGATCACTCATAAATCTACTCACAACTCCCACTACATGGGCAATATCAGGCCTAGTGCACACCATAGCATACATCAAACTACCAACCGCTAATGAGTAAGGTTACATTGGACATCTGGTTTCTTTCCTGCTCTGTCTTGGGACACTGCTCCTTTGATAACTTAAAATGGCCTGCCAAAGGAGTCCCAACCGGTTTAGCATCCTGCATGTTAAACCTATCCAATACCTTCTTAAGGTACTCTTCCTAAGATAAATTCAGCTTTCGTTCCTTCCTATCCCAAGTTATTGTCATACCAAGGATTTGTCTAGCTACCCCCAAATCCTTCATATCAAAGGATTCACTTAATTGTTTCTTGAGTACTTTTATTTCCTGCATGTTTTTACCCGCAACCAACATGTCATCAACATACAAACATAGGATAATATAACTTCCATCCTCAAATTTCTTTTTATACATGTAATGGTCAGAATGACATCTAATATAACCTTGCTCCATCATGAAGCTATCAAACTTCTTATACCATTGACGTGGAACTTGTTTCAGGCCATAAATGCTCTTCTTTAGTTTCCATACCATCTCCTCTTTACCTTTGACTTCATATCCTTCTGGCTACTGCATATATAGCTCCTCCTCCAAATCACCATGGAGAAATGTGGTCTTTACATGTAACTGTTCTAAGTGCAAGTCTTCTGCTGCCACTATTCCAAGAACAGTTCTGATAGAAGTCATTTTTACTACAGGAGAAAAAATCTCATCAAAATCTATACCTTGTTTCTCTGCAAACCCCTTGACCACCAACCAGGCCTTATATATTTTCTTTCCTCCTTCATCTTTAATTCTATATACCCACTTGTTCTACAATGCTCTTTTGTCTTCTGGTAGCTTCACCAAATCCCAAGTTTGGCTCTCCTTGAGATACTTATGCTCCTCATCTATGGCTTACTCCCACTTCTTACTGGCATCTACCTGCATTACTTCACCAAATCTCTGTGGCTCTCCACTATTACTGAGTAAAAAATAATAAAGAGAAGGAGAAAAATGTTCAGGTTCTTTTCTTACCCTATAAGACCTCCTCACTGTAGGAGTTTGGGGTTCCTATTGAGTAGGTTCCTGAACTGATCCATGGGTCATTGTCCCATCCAGAAGATCCTCTACCATTACATATTCTTTCTTGGATTCTTCCCTATTTTCCTATAACTGTTGCTTATACATGACTTTCTCATTAAAGACCACATCCCTAGACCGAATGATTTTCTTGTCCTTAATACTCCAACATTTAAATCCAAAGTCATCACTACCATAACCAATAAAAGTGCATTTTTTTGATTTAGCCTCTAGCTTGGTCCTATCATCCTTGTCAATATGAACAAACACTTTACATCTAAAGACTCTAAGAAATGAGTAATCAACTTTCTTACCTTACCAAGCCTCCTCAGGTATGCCTCCATCCAAGGCACTTGAGGGTCCTCTATTTATCAAGTACATAGCTGTGCTCACCGCTTCTGCCCAAAAATAGAGAGGCAGTCATGCATGTATCCTCATACTCTTAGCACATTCCATTATTGTTTTGTTCATCCTTTCTAACACCCCATTCTGCTGCGGGGTTCCTGGAACCGTATTTTTCCTGTGGATTCCATTCTTAGAACAATAATCATCAAATTAATTACTACAATACTCCCCTCCATTATCTAACCTAAGACATTTTAACTTAAGACTTGTTTCATTCTCTACCAAGGCTTTCCATTTAACAAAAGTATCAAATACATTAGATTTGTTTCTAATACAATAAACCTAAACTTTTCTTGTTGTATCATCAATAAAAGTAACATAATAACTTGAACCCCCAAGAGATGATACCTGAGCTAGCCCCCACACATTAGAATGTACCAGCTCTAACTTACTCTCTTTCTTCATAGGTCCAACCTTGAGAAACATTACTCACTTCTGTTTCCCATATATGCAGTTATCACAGAAATCCAAACCTGTTTCTATATATCTAGGAAAATTATTCTTTATGATGTCCATGCCCTTATGGCTCATATGACCGAGCCTATAGTGACATAATGTTGTATCTACATCTAAAGCCACAAGATTACAATCGTTAGTACTATCAATGGATAAACACAAGGTTCCAACCTTCTTACCTCTTGCCACCACAAGAGCACCCTTGGTAACCTTCCAAGAGTCAGCTATAAATATCACAGTACAACCATCACTTCCCAATTGCCCCACCAATATCAAATTTCTCCTTAATGTAGGCACCTGTCTAACATCCTTCAATAACCATGTATTCCCATTCTGCATCTTAACCGGAACAAAACCTTTTCCAACTATACTACAAGGCTCATCATCACCAAGAAAAAATGCCTAAAATCCCCTTGAACGTAATCAACAAAATAATGCCTATGTGGAGTAGCATGAAAAGAAGCCCTTGAATCTAAAACCCAAGATTCAGTAATATTATGCAAAGAAAGAATCAAAGCATCTTGGCATACATTACCTGATGCCACACGTACCTCCCTATTTTCTTCATGTTGTTTCTTCTTATCCCGAAGCTTCCAACAGTCCTTCTTTGCATGCCCAAACTTTCCACAACTCCAACATACAATCTTTCTCTTGGATTTTGACATTGCCCAAACTTTCCATTTTCCATGGTTTTCTCTGTTCTTCTGTCTCCCTCTAGTTTCCACTGTCAAAGCATTCCCTGAAGTAGAATATTCCACAGAGCTTTTTCTTCACATTTCGTCGCTTAGAATCACCTCTACAACATCCTAAAATTTCAACTTCGAGTTAGCTGGAACTGAGTTGCTTACTGCCATTACCAGGCTATTCCAACTTTCAAGTAAAGAGCACAGGATTAATAAAGCCCTAACTTCTTCATCAAATTCTATTGTAACCGAAGCTAGCATATTCACAACAGTATTGAAATCATTTAAATGATCTGCTATTTAACTATTATCAAACATCTTCATATTAAACAACTTTTTCATTAAAAATATCTTGTTAGAGGTAGAGGGTTTTTCATATAACTTCCCAAATGCATCCATTAGATCTTTTGTAGTCTTTTCCTTTGAAACATTAAATAATACCAAAGATGCAAGACACAGCTGGATTGTCCCAAGTGCCTTCCTATCCAGTAAATCCCATTCTGCATCTATCATGCTTGAGGGTTTTTTCACCTTCTTAGACAACGAAGTATAAAGATCCTTTTAATAAGGTAATCTTCCATCTACATCTTCTAAAGACTAAAATTATGCCCGTTGAATTTATCAACCCTAGATCTTCCATTATCTACCATAGCTCCCACTCAAGCTAAAAATTTCCTTACGATTCAACACTTCAACAAACCAAACTAGGCTCTGATACCAATTGTTAGGAATTAATAATATCTAATGCGGAATAATTCCTCAGAATCACAATAATAAGAAGTATGAATAGAATTACAGAAATGAAAAATGCACAACATGAAGATAATATTTAACATGGTTCACCCAATGTGGGCTACATCCACCAAGAACACTTGCTCAGATTTTATTACAAGCCAACAGTCTTCACAATTACAATAATCAGATCTTGTTTGGAGTTGCACTCAACAAACCCTCCCGAATTCGCGCTTGAATTTGCACACATTATTCACCTTCACAAAACACACTCATATAAATCCTATTGTATGTCTATCTATTTATAAGTACATCAATAGGTAGCTGAAGAGGTGGTTTTACAAAACAATGGGTACTGAAAAACCATGGGCCCAAAAAATAGTCCATAACGGTTACCCATTACCCATGGGTTAATAAGCCACCAATGAAATTTTTCTTTGGGGGCTTCACCCCCCCGAACCCCCTTGACCCACTCACCGGTGAGCTCGACCGTCGTAAAAATATCCAAGTGTAACACATGGATGGTGTACCAAACTTTAACATGAAATCAGGCTCCACAAACAATAGATACATAGATTTTTTAGAAGACCTAGCTAGTCTAGTGATTTGTTTTTGTCGATGAAATGAAAGAATTGAAATATCTTGAAATTATAAACAATTGGTGAAATTACTTGATTTTAGTGATGATTTAATTATGTTAATTTATTATGTGAATTGATATGTATATGTATGTTTTATTGTTTTGGTGTCATTGATATGGCCACGAGGCCAAAGAGGTATTGTTTTGATTTTGTGAGAAATTGTAACACAACAAACAAAAGGGGATAACAAACAAAAAATGAAAGTATTTTGGGTATTGAAAACTTGTCACCTTGGCAACTTGTGTTTTTTATTGATAAATTGTTAGAAGGTTCCATTTTAGGAGGGTGGCCTCAAATGTGACCAAAGGAGAATGTGTTGTTCCCCTTTTCATTTTAATTATTTTAGTGAGTATGTGATTTATTATTGTATTATGCTCTAGTTTATTATTTTTGGTTAGTATACTCCATTTAAGTTGATTAATAATTGTAATGTGGAATGTGACCAAAGAGGGTATTTAATGTTGGTAGATTGTCCTCGATTTTATGTTGGATTTGAAAGGATTCTACAACCTTTAAGTGTTGTATACTAAACCTTGCATGTCAAATTCGGATTTGAGCTTAAGGGCCATTTTAGGAGGCTTTTGGGATAATTTAAGCTTGTCCCACATCTCTTAATTTCATCTACCAACTAGCCATATGGGTTAAGGGGTCAAAAATAGAGCCCATTATGTGATTGTAAGACAAAAAGGTGATATTTATTGTACTTTCTTACATGAGATTTTAAGTTTGTCCTTTAGAGGTGGGGGTTTGAGTTTGTGTGTGTAAGATTCTTGTCATTCCTCAACCACCAATTTATTAAGCTTTAGGTTTGGTTTTTGACCTTATGATGTGGAGTGGAGGAGGAATGATGTGGCATCCTAGATGGAGCCACATCACCTCTCTCTCCTCTCTTTTTTATTTATTCAAGTTTATTTGATGGTTATGGGGTTAGATGTTTTATTTTCTCTCTTGCATATTGGAGGATCTTTCTTTTTGAGTTCTTGTTGGAATCTTGGAATTTGGTTGGTGCTTGTTTGGGACTTAGAAAATCTTAGATCTTGTGCTTGTGATTGGATACTCTTGTACTCGCAAGGTAGGGTCTTTACCCATGTATTATTATTACTATTTTGTTATGCAAATGATTGTAAATAGATGATTGGTGTATGTTTTTGTTTTTGAGAATAGAATGGCCTTTAGGTTGTGTAGAAGAAAATGGAAATGGGGATATTTTGGAGGGAGGCATAAGAGTATTGTTGTGTATCTTGGGAGGGATTTCGGTTGGGGTATCCCACCTTTGTAGATAAGTGAAACTTGTCCTTATCTTGTATGTTTTATTGAGGGAGGCATATGAGTTGAAGGAGGCATAAGAATTGAGGGAGACATAGGAGTTTTGTTGGTATGTGATTTGAGTTCCTTGAAGAATTTAAGGTGGGCACTCAATCCCTTTTGGAGGCATAAGTGTTTTCCCCATATTTCTTTTCTCTCTCTTGGCTTGAATATTTAGCCTTTGTCCTTGGGAAACTTGTATGTTTGTTGTGATTTTGGTATTGTGTTTATTGTGTTGAAAGTTGTTGGAATGCATTTGTGGAATCCATGTAAAGTTTCATTAGTTGCCTTATATCTCTTATTGCTTCATTGTTGGAGTTTGGGGGCCAATGAGGAAGAAGGCTTCTCCTCCTCACTAGATTTTTGGTTTGGTGGAGAGTGTTGTCTACTCCCCTATTTTGTTATTGTGTTGGGTATTGAAGATGAATATTTTGAAGGAGCTCAAAGTGAAGTCTTACATGGAGCTATTTCGCATGAAACCAAGAAAGAGAAAGTGTTCCAAAATTTTAGTGTTGTTTCCTCCTTGTGTGGAGTGCATTGGAATCATATTGCAAAATGGAACTCTTATAAATGATGTATTCAAGCTTGTTGTAAGTTTTTCATGCCATGGAATGTACATGTGGGAAGTTGTGATTACCTTATATTGTATTGAATTTGAACATTCTCTTTAGGAAAAGTTTTTAATTCATTAAAAATTTGAAATCATTCTTTGTATTATAATTATATACATATGGAAAGGAAGCCATGAATTAGTTCCTTATTGTTGTTGTAGTTCCTTTAAATTTGCAACTTAAATTTACATGTACATGTTAGTTACAAGTTTGAAATGACTTACTTACAACTAGAAATATATTGTAATACATGCTTTGTGCTCTTTGAGACATTTGAGTTTTGTGGTTGCATTGCTATCTTGTACAAAAACTAAAACTTTTATAAGTAGTTCATTGGACTAAGAAAAGAAAATATGTAATTAAATCCTTGTGTTGGTACCCAAATTGATTCTCCTTCAAAGTATGAGCAGCGTCACAGGTTTATCAGGAAGTTTAGAGGTAGATAGATCATAATGAGTGGTTTTGTATCCGGGGATGGGATATAAATGACACTTAGTTACTCAGATGTGGAGAAATGGATAGCACCTTGAAGAGGATTTGATCTATCCTCACTATTTTAGGTTGTGCCTTTTAACCAAGGTAAGAGAACCCTTTTGTAGCCTATGGTTTATGGAAGAGATAGAAATATCCTTCCTAATGAATTTTTTAAGTAGACCTTGAAGAAAATATGATCAATGCAACAAAATCTAACTCTCACGAGTTGTCACTCTAGATAGTGGAGGTATTCTCTAGGCAAGGTTCAGGCTACTAAAGACATTTAGAATCCTAGTTGTTTCTGCATGTTTTGGTAGTAAAATTGTTTCATTTGTATACACACATGACAAACAGGGGTATTATGGTTAGGATTAGTTGTTTTTTACAATAAATTTTGGTGGGAGGTGAGTCAGAATGAACTTGATTTGCCAAATCTCTGATAACTCTTACAAAATGGAAAGTCTAGACAACAGAATACTTCAGGATAGCTAAAATATTCCTTTAATTAGAATATATACTTCAATGGAGGCCCAAATTAGTATTTTTTCACACAATCTATGAGATTCTAACATGAAGGCTCAAGTTATAAGGTCCAATAAAACATCAACACCTAATATTAATCATGCCTGAGGTACACTCAGAGGCTTACAGAAAATATTTGTCAACAAATGAAAGAAAAGTGATTTTAAATCATTTATTTCACCCCAGATGAAATCTCTTCTGAGAAATAAGATTGAAGATGCCACTAAACTATCACAAGGATTGAGACCTACGTGATTAAAACATATTTTGATACAAGATTGCAACAGGAAACAAGGAAAACTATTTGCAGACACTTAGAAGTAAAAAAAACACATTTTGCATAAGATCCACACTGAATAACTCAAGTTTGATTAAATTTATCAACAGGGTAATGTTTCTAGAACAATCTCAAAGCTTGTCAATGGCTGTATACTTGCAACCACCTTGACGCAATCAAACTTAATACAAAAGAGATATACAGGCTTCTCAAAAGACAAGCTTTGTCAAATTTTCCCCTTGGGATTTTCTTTGACCTCTAACACTCCAACCTCCAACACTTTACATAAAAAATTTGTGCCATTTATAACATTTACAATAGAGCCCCTTTCCTCCAAAAGACAAAAACACTTAATGCACTAGTGCTTGCCATGATCTTGATCGTGATTCCCAGAATCAGATATGTAAAAGTTGTCAGGTGCTCATGGGTCAAATCTCTTCAAAATCTCAACATTTAACTCCTTCATCTGGTAGAACACTCTTCCTTCAACTTGCCAACCACTTCCACCCCTAATATTTCAAATCTGGTTCCTTGTGTTCTTGGGAGAAGAAAAACGGAAAATCAGATCAGGCCCAATAGTCAGACCATTTTAATGGTGAAAGATGTCTCTAGATATCTCCAACCAAACTTAGGTATTAAAATTAATTTTCCCTTCTATTTGGCATGTAGTAAATACCAAGAAATCATGAAAACTCACACTTCCAGTGTTTCAGTAAAAATGGGGGGAAAATCAGATTCAGACTCACAACTGCCATCGATCTTTACTTTGAATTTGGGTCATCCACATGGAAGATTTAACTTTAAAACAGGCCCGGGGGCTTCCTTTGAATTTTTACAACCTTTTCGAAAAATGAAAAAATAATTCCATTTTTCTCCGCACCTCCGCCCTCAGGAAATGAGCCTGACACGTGTCCTAAGGTGGGCCCTAGCGGGACCGCAACCGAATTCTACTATTTCACCTCCTTTTTCAAAAAAGGGAAAATTTTCCAAGTTTTCCCTACATCTGTCCCCTGAAAAATGGGCCCAACATGTGTCCCAATGTGGTTCCAGCGGAACTACGCTTCCCTTTTTACTTTTAAGTCTTTCTCCCAAAAGGAATTTTTTCCAAATTTCCCCCAAGAGTCCGCACCTTCGGTGTTGACCAGAGAAATCTTTGACCTTTCCTTTATTAGGCTTGCAGGCCATTTTGATATTTTTAGTCATTTGCATATCAAGAGGCAAAAAATTGAAATCACCCCCGATGGTTTGCCTCCCCGCCCCTTTGACTTGAAACAAACTTTGACTGATCCTTTATTGGGCTTGCGGGCCATTTTGAGATTTTAATCCTTTTGAGGACAAGAGGAAAAAATCCAAGTTGCCTCCGATGGTCCACGCCCCCGCCCCTTTGAATTTTCAAACTGCTATGTGTGACCATGGCGCACGTTGAGATGGTCCCAAAAATTTGATACCTTGAACGAGCGCAGGCTTGCCACGTGTCCTGGCCCAGTAAAATTTATTTGAAGGCTTGAAACTTAGTGGAAGGCACCACATGTCATGCTCCGAAGTAGTCTCCTTTGGCCATTGAAAATTTCAAACAAAGTGCAAAGTGAGCGAAGGCCTCCACGTGTCCTCCTGGCGCTTCTTCAAAATGAAACTCAAGGGCCGATACCTAAACATGTGTGGTTCCTCCACATGTCTCCATTGTGCAATCTCAAAATGGTGCCCAAAGCAGAGACCCTGAATGAGCATGAGCTCTCCATGTGTCCCTATTCCACCAAACTGTACCAGTTGTATAAAAGTTTGTCTAAGTTTGGGAAAAGCAGTGGAAACCTCCACATGTCCTCCCAGTGCTACTCTAAGGCCAAACCAAAAAGTAGACCTTCAAATGAGTGTCATGCCTCCACGTGGAAAAATCTTTAAGTTGAGGCGATTCATAGATTTTTTTGAAGTATTCAGCTAAGCCATGTCCAATCAAAAGAGGCCACGTTCCCTATCGGTGCAAGGATGTAAATTTGACCGGGAGAAATGCCCGTCAAACTGTAAAATGTAGAAAAATGACCATTTGAGCTTGGAGATGAAATTATCTCTAAGGACAGAAAATTCAGAAATGTTACAAGGCTCCAATACGCTCTTCAGGGCTATATGCATTCATTTTTTAGCAAGTATTTGGGGCAAAAATGACAAGGGCAGCAAATCCCGACTATGGAAAATGGAAGGAACAAGAAAGCCCGAGTTTTTAAAATGAACAAAGAAACAAGGATACAAATATGGACCCATACTTGATCATTGACTCAAGGAAAGACTAATTATGGCAACAAAAGAAAAATAGAGATTTCTCAGGCATAATACGGGGAGATAAAATAAGACAGAAACTGTAAAAGGACAAATTTCAAATGCAAAATGGGATGAGACTATTTTGAGCACCAACATGTTGTAGAACAATAAAAGAAAATGTGCTATTTCCACTTTTAGATCTCTTATAACATAGCTAAACCAACAATCTTGCACATACAAATATACATTTTTTATCCAATTACATACATACATACATACATACATACATACATACATACATACATACATACATACATACATACATACATACATAGATATATATATATATATATATATATATATATATCCTTATTTTTAACTAAATAGTTAGACTCGTTTAATTTTGATGCAGAATGAATAAACAAAAAACAAAACAAAATAAAACGTACTTAACTATATATATTTATATAATTTGTAAATATATGTATTTAATAAAATATTCATAATATTATTAAATAAATTAATACACACATGCACACAAGCACGTGCACACACACACAGATTAAATATTTGAAAAACAACTAAAATAAATTTATTTAAATAAAATATAAATTAAAATAAAGTAATAAAATATATATATATATATATATATATATATATATATATAAAGTGGGAGGGGGAGGGGAGTCCCCACATGTTTTAAATTTTATAAAATTAAACGAACATTGGGGGGGATGAAACCCCCCCCACTATGTTCAAATTTTATTTAATTTTTTTTTTTTGGTGCATTGTGATTTATGCGGCGACTGAAACCTTCAAACATGGCGCCAATACTTAGGTTACAACCACATTACAAAATACTCTATTTGTTTTGTGGGTTTCTATATCTTGATCCGACCGCATATTTTGGGCCATTGAAAATAAAATGGGTTTTAATTAAAAATAAGTGTAAAATATATGCGTTTTTGTACACACACACACATATACATATATATGTATATATCTTTTGAAACATAGAATAAAATGGGGCGAAAATACCCATACCTGAATAGGGTATATTAAAAAAAAACTCAAATAAAAAATATTAATATGAGAAAACTCTAGGAGAGGGTTGCAAATGGAATATGCAAATAAAAATGTGTATATCCATCCTTGAGCTTGAGAGATCTTTCATGGCCTCCATCCTCCTCTTTCTCCCAATCCTGTAAAATAAAATGAGGGAATAGGTAAAGAAAATAATTATAAAAGAGAACTCATAAATATTTCTAGGGTTTTTAGCCTAACCTAGATCCAATGGCAAAGATAAAATGAATATAATGGATGAGAATCAATCCTATAATTTTTAGGTGAGGATATTTGGGGAAATATGTTTTTTAATTAAATGTATGTGTATCGAATGAATGGGGCCACTTAATGGCCTAAGATAAGTTGAGACCCTTGGTTAGAAATTGAAATAAACAAACGGTATTGGTCTAGAAAGGGTAGTTTAAATAACTTGGTAAAAGGGTAGCTTAAATAATGAAATATACGAAATAAATTAATAGGAACTTAAATATATGTAGGAAAATATATGAAGGAATTTGGTTGAATCAAATTAGGGAGTTTTAGACCCTTACGATTATAAGAGAAATTTTAAATGAGGAAGAATTAACAAGAATAACTTGGCCAAGTATTTTAAAAGGGGAATTAACAATATTTCTAGAAGGGGATTTGAACCTGAAATAGTTGAACGAAGCTATAATAATTAATTATTAATTTATTTAGGAAAAAATTATGATTAAAAGGAAATTATTAATCCTGAAATAATTAAATCTTGTTGTTGAATACATTGTGGCAACCCTCTAAAGAAAAAAAATTATTCCATAAATTTTGCCTAGCTAATTGTTTAGTTTTATCTTGGGTTTTTTGCGGGAGAATTGTGGGCATTACACACTATTTCACCTATGTAACAAACAACTATCCAACGTGATCTGCCATTTTCCTGTATTATCTCGGCCTATTCCAAAATACAAGCACTAGAATAGGGTAGCGAATTCCAGCAAAGCATAAAGATAGAGAAATTTTGTCATATGATATAGTTGCAAGTGCTTTGGAAGATATGTATGCAAAATCTGGGAGCATGCACTTGGCATACGAACTATTTTGACTAAATGCAGGAAAGAAATGTGGCATGAGCTGAACTAATTATAGGAAACCAAAGCATAATGAAGAAGGGACATGATTTTTAGAGATGTTGTAGTTGTAAGTGCTCTAGTAGGTATGTATGAAAAATGTCGAAGCATGCACTTGGCATATGATCTATTCGAATAAATGCATAAAATGTGGCCTCATGGACTGCAATGATAGCTAAAAATGTACAAAATGGGGTTTTTTAAAAGTCCTTGGAAGCATTCAAGAAAATACAAAGCTAGGATCCATATCCTTTTCTAGCATCCTCCACCCTATGCCAAAATGGAGGATTCAAAATAGGGAATGGACACCCATCAAGTATAACAATTGGTGTTAGAATTTTTTTGTTACTGCTAGAAACATCCACAGAAATAGTCTCCACCGAAAAAATAGATGTCTTGGTAGGGGCTTTCTTAGAAGTATAATGATTGCTACTGAAAGTTTTTGCTATTGTCAGCAATGTCCACAAAAATAGTCGTCACCGAAAAATGGTGGTTTCTTCGTAGTATTTTTCTGGTGTAAAAATAAAATGCTATGAAATCTCATAGAACATTCAAAAGATTCGGCATATAACTTAAAGTACAACATTCAAGTAACATTTGTACCAATTATTGGTTGACTTGTGTGGAGCCCATCTTTCACCGTGTCATTCATGGATAGGCATTGTCTCCCTTACCTTAATATTTTATAAAAAAATTTATAATTTGGTTATTCATTTTAAATAAAATAAAAATATTAAACCATTAAATACAATACAATTGCATATTAAAATCAGGATGTTATCTTGAACCAATAAAAATCCTTATAATTTACATTACCGACTAGAAATTTGATTAAAATTTATGTTGATACCAAAACTTTATACGTTTTTATCTAGGGTATCAAATTTTGGTGCTTGTGTCTATTGGATTTGGAGAGACCTAGATGAGTCGCCAACTAAAACAACTTTTTTGTCCACCTTGTAAAGTTAGAAAAATATAATTTCTAGAGACATGAAAAATAACACTCTAGGGATAGTAAAATATATGTCAAGCATCATATGTATTCCTTGTTATGTAGAGAGTCGCATCAAGCATTAGCACGACCTCATTTGACTATTTGCGCTCTCTTCTCCGCTCCTCTAGGACCCCCGTTACCTGATTTTGCACCTTTAGGAAGTTTTTAAACTTAAAAGTTGAGTTTCGTATCAGCTCGCCATTCAGACCATGAGTGGATAAAATCTTGGCTACCTTCGTTCTATTATTTCTACTAGACATTTTCCTAGAACCATCAGTTTGGGAAAAAATGATATTCTTGATAGTTTTGGAAAGGCATTTTGTAGGCCTCGGTTTGTTGTTTCACTAGGTGGCCATCTCCAACAAATCATTTCTATTTTAGTTCAGGGTGGAAGAATAATTTCTCCATACCATTAATGGAAGACCTTATATTTTGGGGAAAATAATGTTACACTTGGCTAGATGGCACCCTGGATTGAATTTGGGGAAATTTTAACCTAATGCATACCCTATCTGGGTTAGGATCCCAGCACTAGCATTGGAATTTCGGGAAAAATATGTTTTGATGTGGGTTTCTAAGGCATTAGGGGATCTATTGTCCATTGATCCAAAAAATCTTGCTTGCTTAAGGATGATTACTACTAATTTTTGCATGAATTTTATCCGTAGTAAGTCTCTACCCTCTTGCATTTGTCTTATCTCTTCTTAAGGAGTTATTTATCAAGATTTAGAGTATAAAATCTCCCCTATATTTTGTAGCAAATTTAGGGGTTTTTGCCATGGGGTTAGCAATTGTACTAGCCCTTATGTTGAATGGAAACCCAAATATTCATCTAAGGTTCACCCTATTCAAGCCTCCCCTTCCCAAAAGATACATTGTGAGGCTATTGTGGCTTGGGGAAACAATGTTCATCATCCTATTGATATCACAATGGGTGGAGGTACATTTTGTTTGTTTTATATAAAAATCTTGAGTTGGAAAATTTGAAAGAGCCACCCATAGTTCTAGAAATTGACAGCATGACAGGGGTTCTTGTCCCATCTATTGTACAAAGAGAGGGGGATGTTTTATTAATTGGTCTATTGGAACAGGGGAGGCTTGTGCTTTAGACTTCATTGAATGTGGTAGAAGACATTAACATACATGATGAAGAATCCAAATAATGACTGAGCCCTTACAAGATCCATAAAGGAATTGAATATGATAGCGAAGAAATTGAAGGTGATAAAAATGGTGTTGAGAGAAATAATGAGATGGAAGACAACTAGGATCCTGGTGAGGAAGATTTTGAGGAGGAACCTATTTTTGGAAACTCTTTAGATGAGCTTATTGATATTTCTAAAGTAGCATCCCTTGCCTTTCTAGAAATATTGATAGCGGTTGCTGATTCATTTGAAGAAGAAAATTGGATATTTTATTAGGTAAAAAATACGGCCTTTGAATTCCATCAAAGATCCACAAGTTCAAAAATTGGAACAAACTCAATCCCAAATGTTACACGTTCGGAAAACAAGATTTCAATCCTAATGGTGGCTAAAAATGATCCCCTACAGGAAATTTGGAGGTGGTTTTAAGTAATAACACTGATAATGAAAATAAGAAGGCACCACTTAGAGTGTTTTACCCCCAGTTTGATCCAGAATTCGTCAAGGTTCTTGACTTCTTAGAGGGTGAGTGATATACTGAGTATATTAAATAAAAATTTTGGGGTGGAATTTATAAAGTTTCAGATGATGGGTGGAACACGGTTCAATCCATAAGGGAAAAATTCAATCATTCAATCCCACAGTGTGACAAAATCACAAGAAGCAAATACAAAATCTATTTGGATCTAGTACCGCTTTGATTCTCGTGTTGGTTCCCACTTCTCATTGGGAAGGAGTGTTGTGGATTTTAGGCTAAATTCTTGCTTTTATTGTGCTTTCTTTGGGCTTAATCTATGTTGTAATTTAGTTTCATGTTAACTGTTTATTTTTTTATTCTTTTTTTATTCTCTTCGGATTTGATTTGTTCTATCTGGGATTTGGCCTCTCTGTAACTAGATAGTGTCCCTAACAAAAAAACCTTTATCCTTAATAAAAAAATATCATTGTTACACACAATAATATGAATCTCAAGAATTCTTAATAAAAAACCAAAATATACATTCATGATTTATTTTTATAAATCACTCATAAACTATAATGGGCCACTAATAGCTTCCTAACATTCCCCCTTATTGCAAACAGGGTAAAAAAATTTCACATATTAAACAATAGTGTGCCCAAATCTTGGGGCATGCCTATTCTCATGGCTCATAATATTGTTCCAAAAAAAAAGGACCTCTCTCATCATCATTACATGGTTTACAATAGGCTTAACACACACCTATACATGAAAAGGAACCCCTCAATTGTTGACCTCGTGTTGTTTTCTAGATTTCCATAAACCTTTTCAAGATTGATGATCTGCATCGCTGGTGCTTTATCTCTCTACAATTTTTTTATATCGAGAGGTTACATAATAATAAACCATACTAGAATTTTTATCACATTAAATGACATAATAAAAAAATGATCTTAACTATAGCCACTATTTTTGAAAGTTGCTACTTGATCTCAAACATAGGAAAGTGACATTGACACTAGAAGTTACTAAATGGATTTAGCTAATTTGGTGTAAAATGGAAATGAAATATTGGTGTTATATTCCCCACCATAATGTGAAATTTGAATTTTTTCTAAAAAATCAAGAACTCTTAAATGAAGCATGCCACACACAACTAGCATTACACAGTACAAATAGGAAAGCAAATATTTAACGAAGAAACACGCCACAACTTCATTGTGCGGTGTCATCAATTTTGGTTGATGAGAGGTTGTTGTCTGACCTCAAACCTCATATTCCTATGTCCTCTAGTTTGATGTTAATAACTCATCAGATTGTGAACTTAAAGTTCAATTGCATGTTAAAGAATGTCAGATTCCATAGATGGAGCATACATTGAAATGCGGGTAATGTTTTTTAGTTGTTGGACTTTTATGACATTTGAATCTACTCAAGATGAAAAAATGATAACTTATACATTGAAAAACAATTTTAACAATGACACTTCAATGACATAAAAAAATTTGTGACATTGTTAACTTTGACTCACAAAGTTTGACTAAGTGAAAAAAATTAGGAAATGACTAAGAATATTGAGTATTTTATCTAGCAATAAAAAAATAATTGACATTGATTTTCATAAACAAATGTTTGACAACGTTAAAATTTATAATTTTACTTGGAACTAAAATTATTTCATGTAAAATGACAAATATTGGACGTAATAAATAAACAATTTGAGATAAAACTATTATTACTCAGACTAACAATAACATTATTATTTAATTACATTTTGAAAAACTATAGACTCAAACAAAAATCTTTTCGATTTATTCTAAATCCTAAACAAAACAAAACTTAATTTGAAATAATCCACTTTCATTTAAAAGAATATAAAAAATATCCTAATTTTTTCACTTTACCCACATGTATCGTATTTAATTTCTTATCACCTAATAATAGAATTTCGCATGGAATAGACATAGTTATATGTAAATAATACATGGTCGAATTAGGCATATTGAGGTAGAATACCGTGGCTATATAGATTTGTATGAATCTTGAAAAAGTAGATGTGTGTGAATATGCCATATCCCTATTGGTTTCATTTGAGGAGTGAATGTTTAATCTTGTTGTAGATGATGTTGGGTTTAGATAACTTATTGTGGTGTGATGCTTTGACCGTATTCACAAGTTATGTTTTTGGTTGTGTAACTAAGTTGATCCATGTAAAATAGATTACATGGATTGACATTGAGCTTTTTGATTTAGTATGTTTAATGTTAAACACCGCATTGTCACTACTCAAGAAAAGATGAAGCCTTGATAACAAGGATGGAATAAACAACCTTGGTAATAATTGTTTTCTATTCTTTCTTTATGGTTTTAATTATTAATAAATAATGGTGATGACATTTATAACTTGAAGATCTTAATTCTTTTGAAAATAGATCAAGTTTTAATTATTAATAAATAATGGTGATGACATTTATAACTTGAATATCTTAATTCTTTTGAAAATAGTTTAAGTTTTAATTATTAATAAATAATGGTGATGACATTTATAACTTGAAGATCTTAATTCTTTTGAAAATAGATCAATGGTCGTCGACCATTTGAAATAAGATTTTAGTAATCATTGATTATCGAATTATCGACTAGTTAAGGGATAGCGATAATCAACTGTAGGAAGGACCTTTAGGTTGTATAGATATGTACCTTGTATTTTTCAATATTCTTATCGATTGGATCGATATTATAAATAATTTATATATACACATTGTAGATATACATACATACATACATATATATATATATATATATATATATATATATATATATATATATATACATATATATATACATATACATATACATACACATACACACACACACACACACACACACACACACACACACACACACAGAGAGATATATGTATGTATATGTATATATATATGCATATGTATATGCATATGTATATAAACATATATTACCATATGGTTGAGTATCGACCTGAACTTATAGATATAAAATGTCATTATTTTATTAAATTCTTGGATGATACCACCTAAGCTATGTTAAAAATAGGAATTAGAATATGTGAAGGCCTTTCGAATGTCCATGCTAAGCTTGCTTAAATTTTTGAATGGTCGTGGACCTCTCGATGCCTCCTCATCTCCAGTTGTATGGCCACAATTTAATGTTAAAATTAACTAGCATTTGCTAATTAAACTAGAAGATGGTGGGAAATAGGTGGTAGTGGAAACAAACGTTAGTCATGGTGTGAATTCAATGTTCCATTACTCTCCTCGAAAGAAGTAGGAAGATTATCGAGGATGATAATAAAGATTTTATTGTTATTTCTGGGGTTCATTTTTCAGCTATTATTTTTGGCTCCATCAAGCTTTGCATGCAAGAAATGTGTAGGAGATATTTTCGTTTGAACTGTAAATGCAATTCATACATGTAGATAAAATTTTCTTAAACTGTGAAGAGATTTTTTAGGGTTATTTAAATGACTGTTAAGATAAGAATGAGGTTTTATATTTGATTCAAAGATAGCTCTTGCTTGGATTTTTGAGAGCACCTATGGAAATTTCTTTAAGAAAGATCGGGTTGCATCCATTTTTCCTGGAAGGTAACTTGAAACGATTTTGGGAAAACACATAGGCATGAAATTGTTCTCTGCATATTTATTGCTTATAGCATTTAAATATCTTAATGTTATCATTTTAAATCATTCTTATGTGCATTCTTATGTGAAAGAGAACTATCCTTTCTTTTGGGAATTGCCATGGATAAATCTCTATGATTTTCATTGATGGATTTTCGAATATACTGTATTATCAACCCATTGTGACTGCATATGTTTAGTTATATACTATTTAAGTTAGGTTGAGAACTTAGTTTGAGTTTTGGTTGTAGTTGTGAATATGTGTGTGTGTGTGTGTGTGTGTGTGTGTGTGTGTGTGTGTGTGTGTTGTTTATCTCCTTCTCAAATATATGAATGATGGAAATGAAATATGATTATCTTAGTTAAGTTTTTCATATTTATATTCTTTATATGATAAAAAAATAAAAAATATATACAGTTTGTTCGAATTAGTATTGTATGTGGAACCCATCTGGGTTTAAGGTATACAAATTCTTTTCTTTATTGATTAAGCTTGTATGTTGTTTGAATAGTCACCATTAAGGCTACATTTATAATATTATATATTTAAAAATGATGGAATGGTTAGAAACACATTTTGGGTTTTCCGTATATTACCTTCTTGTGACAAATATGTAAATATATAAATACACACACACACACACACACACACACACACACACACACACACACACACACACACACACAGTGAATTGTTCATTGTCATAACTTTTGGAACTATTTATTAAAAATTGTTTGGTTTGTATTTGTTATACAATCGCCACTGGGCTTTGAGAACTACACACACACACACACACACATGTTTTAACCTTATTAAATTTATAGAATGTTTAAGTGATGTGACTATGCACAATCACATACATTCATAAAAATTCCATAGAAAACGATGTGGGAATGGATAGGCTGGTGGTCAAATCTAAAGGGTTCTAAGTTGACTATGTGGGAGTGAACCAATTCACTCAAATTATTATGAATCTAATCGTGACTTTCACATTTGGTTTCAAATGAAATATAAATTCTATTTGGATATACTAAAGTAATTTCAAAATGTTTAATGTAATGATATAATATAATATATAGTTGAATTCATTATGTTGACTATTAATTATTACAGTTAAACTTTTTTCAAACTGAACTCATTTCGCTAAAAAGTATAGTTCGATTCGGATAGACTAAGGTAAATTCAAGGATGTTAAGGTAATGATATATTGGGTTTACTAAGGTAAATTTGATGTTTTTAAGGTAATGATATTATATCTTACCATTCTCTTTATCATGTTGATGGTTATTATTATTAGACCATTCTGCAAAACTAAACTCAATTCGGTAAAAGGATTTACTCAAATGTTTAAATTAATAGATGTTTATGTTTTGAATAATCATCTCTTAGTAGTGTAACATAGCTTCATATGTTGATAAAACATGTAAAGGAATGCTTTTATATAGTTAATGTTGGCTATGTTTGATTTTTATAAACACGGTGCTAGCAAACATGAAGTTGCATAGAATGAAACTTGTTGATTGATTTTTTTGGGTTTATTTAAATTTATTCAAGTTTATTAGATGCATTGTGAGAAGTGTAAAATAAATATAACAACTTTATTTATAATACACTTAAGAGATAAAATAAAAGAAGGAAAAAATAGCGAAATGTCATTTGGTTTTTAAATTTGTCTTATAATGTTCTTTCACTTCTTTATTTTGATCATTGAAATATTTTAGTTCTATAAAAATTAGAGATGAGATGGATAACCTTTTCATGTCAGTTCTTTCTAGTTGATAATTTCTAACATTTTTTAGATGACAAAAATTAAGTCTATATTAGTGGATTATCTAAAAGGCCATAATTGATTCAAATGTATTCTTATGATTTTTAAGTTGTTTGCTTGATTGGCAGTATTCTATAGTGAACATGAGCTTCAGTGCCTTATTTATTTTAAATGACAAATTATCCTTTAAGTGATAATGTATTGTGTTAAAATGGAATTATTAATATGTAATAATATTGATTATTTATTTATAAAGTGACCAATATTGGTTGTTGTATATTGATGTATTATTATTAAATGAATATTAAAACATGTAATACTCATAGGATATTATTAAAAATGAGTGTTCAAAATTGATGGTATACTATATTGAGTGGTTTAAATAACTCAGCCTTATATGAAATATGTTATGTAATGCCTGCAAAGAACACCCACACGAGACTCAAGAATAACGAGACTCGAGATTTTTTTTTAGAAATGTGCCCACAAAAGGTTTTGAAAACAACGATTGCTTCATTAATGTTTCTAGTCAATTATATTTAATAGATAAAATTTTCCCATTATAACAAATATTAAACCCACATTAACCTTAATGAATTTAATCTAACTAACAATGAAACATTTCCCTAAGTGTTATTTAAAGAAACAAAATTAATTCCTACTATAGTTGACTATCCCGCCATGGGATGTCAAGGGTAAAAGAGACAAATATAATTAAATACTAAGGTTATTTAATTTCTACAAGGTTAAAATAATTATCAAGGTCCCTCATTTAATATTGCATTAGAATAATAAATACTTCCTTACCCCAAAAAGTGACCCCTTAAAAAGTCAACCCATGTATTTGAAAATTAAACATTTAAATTAAAAGACTATTTCCACTCACCCACTCTCCACCTACTTTTTGTAGGGATGAATCTCATCCATTGGATGGATTCATTTAGGGCCCTTGATAAGGAAGAAGACCACTAACACTAAAGTTTTCTTAAGAAAACTCCTTTCTCATTTCCTTTTGTTTCATTGTTTCTCTTTTGTTTTGTAGGTTATTAGGAGGAAGAGAAGCCATTGAAGGCCATTCCAAGATTTTGGAGAGGCTTACAAGTTTCATTTATTTTCTTATTTTGTTTACACCCTCTCCTAGGGTTTCAATGTATTTATATATTTTATTTAGCTCATTTTTGTTGGGTTTTCCCAACTGGGTTTGTGGGTATTTTCCTATTTTATTGATATAGATAGGTTTGATTATATATATATATATATATATATATATATATATATATATATATATATATATATATATATATATATATATATATATATATATATATATATTTTATTTATTGGGTAAACCCGAAAGGAATTTAATTGAGAGAAACAAGATTTAATACATATATAATTAAGTATATGTATGCATATATTTAAGTGTGTGTGTGTGTGTGTGTGTGTGTGTGTGTGTGTGTAAAGAGTTAAATACGATTCATTCGCGGCCATACTTTACAGAGTGCGTAGGTTTAAAGTCATATGGTGGCCGCACTATGACATTAGGGAATTTAATAGCTTACTTAAAAAATACTATGGGGTAGGGTAGCCAACCGCACCCCTCACGATTTCTATTTACTAAGGTGCTAGCCGCATTTTCTATCATAGTCCTTTTTCTATACATTTGGTCAATTTTTAAATTAGCCCTAGGTTTTAATACCAGGAATTGAACATGCTTTATATATATATATTATATTTTAAATATAATGTATTAAAAATTAAGCATATTAATAAATCAATCTATTAATAATAATAATTTTAGTATCCATAATTTGGTCATTGAGTAGTAATACTACCATTACTACTAATATTTACTAATAATAAGAAAATTTCATTAAGTGATAATAGTTATATTGTTAACAATTCGAGATTTTACACTTAAGATTTTTGTAAAGTTTGATGGGATATAAATATTTTTAAGTGGTAGGTTATAATTATTTTACAATTAACTCTTCCTTTTGAAGTTGATTCCATAATAAAATTTCTTTAACTTAATATCTCATGTATATATACATTCAAAAGATCTAAGGTCTAATTACAACTAAGAAATTTTCTTATACAATGAGTTCTAGGAGATGATCTATTTTAGTTAGCAAATAAAGAGATAACTAACACTTAAGTTCTTACCATTTCAACATACAAATTTAAAATGCCTTTCATCCAATATAAGAAGATGAACAATTATAACTCTTTCACTATTTTATAAACCTTGTGGAATACAAAGAAGTAACCATCCGTTTTCTTTTTCAAACTACTATTTGCTAACCATTCACACAAACAATTATAGTTGAGTTTTCAATAAGTCTTAAAATGAGAGCTACTAACTTTCCAATAATTTATTTGGGACAAGAGAAACACACTTAATGAAGGTTACCATTCTACTAAAAGAACAAGCTAGTTCCATTCACATTTTTAATATCTCTACTTGCTTCACTAAAGTGTCTTTCATTTCCACATACATTACAAATTTGATAATAAAAATAAATGCAACTTTCCTTCAAAATATTAATACAATGTCTTCCACTTAAAGTGGGAAAAATTACAATAATGAAAGCTAAAAGGAATACAATATTACAATTCTTCCACCCTAAGTGGGAATAATAAGGAGGTTTTCTCACAAGGAAAGATTTTTTGAGGACACCAGCAATTCTCCATGTTTCACATCACCAACAAGAGAGCTCCATCATGCTTCATTTGATCAAAACAAAAAAGGGGGGAGACACAACACTCTCTACCCAACCAAGAATTCCAATGAGGAGAAGAAGCCATCCTCCCCATTTTCCCCTGAGCCCCAACCACATTGCAATGAAAAATGCATTCAACTCATGGAAAAAAAATAAGCTTCCACATCACAATACAAGATTATACAACCATACCAAAACAAAAACAATAAAATTACCATCACAAGAAGGAAATCAATAAAATACACAAGGATTCATCATGAAAAATTCAAAGGAGTAAGATCTATGGGGAGGTCACTTATGCCTCCCAATGGGAAATGGGTGCTCACCTAAAAACCCTCCAATAAACATATCAAATCCCTTACACACTCTTATGCCTCCCTCAAGAACCTCTTATGCCTCCCTACAATCTCTTATGGCTCCCTCATAATATAGACCAATTAAGAAATGCAAGAAATTTCTTGTACAAGGTGGGGCACCCAACCCAACTCCCTCCAAAACATGGAAAATGAATCGTATGCCTCCCCACATGTAAGATCCCCATAGTCCCATACTACAAGTACAATCAAGGTCACAAGCACTAAACTTAAACCAAATAAACCAAGAGCCATCAATTCTAATAAATGAATTATTTTGACCCATTCTTAATTAATTCAGTAAACTAATTGATTTACTAATCTAGACATAAATCAAGTAATTAAAAAATAGAGAATACATCACCATAATTTCACACACTAAAATTAAATAAAGGAAACTAAATGAAAGAATAACACATAACCCCTTGGTCATAATTGGAGGTGATTCCCCCCGTGGGGACCCCCTATCAACAATTCAAACACACACACATAACCAAATATATGTTGCCATGGTGACCCTTGTTGAATTCATCTAGCATTCTAATGTCGTTGGTCTCTAATCCCCCTGATATTTGTTGGGACATGTTTACCTGCAAACACATAACACATCTTTCGGCCTCGTGGCCGCATGAAAACATCCAAAATAAATATACAATATAACTCCACAATCATCTATATATGAATCAAAACATCATCTAGGAAAGTAACAATATCATTTACAATTTATAACAACATCTTGATTTTATATTTCATCAATATCCATATGATCATAAGATTAGTTCAATTATCTAGGTATACTCAATATGACAAAATATCACATGTCTAAAATATATGTGTGTGTGTGTGTAGATATATATATATATATATATATATATATATATATATATATATATATATAACCGTGTCAGCAACATATAAACATCAATATAAAATGTCTCTAATAATCCATATGAATCCTATATGAATCAAAATCAATAACAGTCTAGTATCTCTAACATCTAACATCATGCTAAATCAAAAGATACGATAATATCCATAAGTATAGTTGACAATATCAAAATCAATAACAGAAGGTGTCAAAGCAAAGTGGACACTACATCCCCCTCCCCTTAGACTCAACTTCCTCCTAAAAGTCATTGGAATAGGTGTGGAAACTAAACTCATAGCAATGTATCATCCTCCCATGTAATAGCAGTCTCATCATATATATCCCACTAGACTCAAACCTGGTCAATCTCTCTGCCTCGAAGGCCTAGGGCCCTATGCTCTAAAATGTAGGCAGGCTCCACCATCACCTGCCCCTGATCCTGCACCTGTAAGGAGTTCCAGTCTAGTACATGAGAAGGGTTTGTAATATATATCCTAAGTACAAAAACATGAAACACATCGTGGACGCAAGACAAGCTGGGTGGCAATGCTAGATGATAAGCCAAAGGGCCGATACACTCTAAGATCTAAAAGGGACCCAAAAATATAGGAGAAAGATTTGAGCCTTTCTCGTAATGAATAGGGATCTTATGAGGTCTAACATAAAGAAACACCTTCATTCCCACCTTATAACTATGATCTATCCTGTGTTGATCCGCATACTTATTATGCATGTCCTATGCCTCCTGCAATCTCTCCCTGATCATAGCAACCTGCCTCTTCATGTCCTATATTAAAGATGGCCCAAGAGAAACCATGTCCTCTAACCTATGCCAACTAAGAGGTGTCCTGCACTCTCTGGCATAAAGTTCCTAGAAAGGAGCCATGCCTATCGAACTCTTAAAACTATTATTGTAGGAAAAATCCACCAAGTACATATACTTCTCCCATATCGATTGATGATTCATGACGTACATCCTAAGCATGTCCTCCAAAATATGATTAACACACTCAGTCTTTTCATTCATCTTAGGGTGATATGCTATACTAAAATTGATCTTCATCCCGAGAGCATGTTGCATGGTAGTCCAAAAGTGGGAAGTGCACAAAGGGTCACGGTCACGAATGATCTTCTGTGGAATCCCGTGCAACCTAAAAATCTCATGTAGATATACCCATGCCATTGGACTAGCTATGTAGGTGGTCTTTACTAGAGAAAAATGATCCACTTTCATCAATTTATCCACCGTGACCATGATGGTGTTCTGGTGGTATCTCGACATTGGTAACCCAACAATAGAGTCCATGGAAATGGTGTCCCACTTCCACTCCGGTATAGCATGAGGAAATAGAAGGCTATTTGGATGCTGATTATTGGCCTCCACCTTTTGACACTCTAAAAATCATGACACAAACTGAGACACATCTCTCCAAAGTCCCCTCCAAAGGTACAACTGCCTCAAAGTGGCGTGTATCTTCTTCACCCTGAGATGGGATGAATAGGGTGCACGATGAGCCTCTGTTAAAATGTCATGTTTCAAGCCTCCATATCTAGGAACATATATCCTACCTTTGTGTCAAAGAAGGCCATCTTCATCTAATTAAAATCCATCAAACTTCCCCTCAAGGGGTTTATGAGACTCAATTTCTACTCAAGCTGTAAGGTAGAAGCTGTCGTGAGTAAGCTACTGTAAAATCCTACTCTGCAAATCTGTACCCACTAATGTGGCCATAACCACATGTATCCTTCTATTCAAGGCATCTGTAGCCACATTCTACTTCCCCTTCACATGCTCTATCTTTATGTCTTACTTACAAATAAACTCCATCCAATACCGCTCACGAACATTGAGATGGTACTTTGTGAAGAGGTGGCAAAGACTCAAGTGATTAGTCCTTAGTGTAAATCTCCAGCCAAGAAGGAAGTGTCTCCACCAAAATAAGGATTTCACAATTGTTGTAAGCTCTAGGTCATGATTCGGATGATTGAGCTCATAATCCTTAAGTTTGTGAGACTCAAAAGCATCCACTCTTCCCTCCTGCATCAACGCACCTCCAAGTCCTATCAAAGAAGCATCTGTACAAACAAAGAACTCACCCTGAGGGAATGATACTACAAGGATAGGTTCTATCATGAGGAATTCCTTTGGTTTCTTGAATTCCTTCTGACATCTATATGACCATACAAACTTCTTCCCATTCCGATGAAGGGAAGTGATGGGGTGCGCAACTTGAGAAAAGTCATGTACAAATCTCCTATAATATCCTGCCAATCCCATGAAGTTGCGCACCTTAGTGACACTAGTGGGTGATTTCCAATCCATAATAGCTCAAATCTTGGAAGGATCGACTATAATACCTTCTCCAGAAATGATGTGGCCCAAATATTGCACCTCTGTCTGAAAGAATGCATGCTTCTCCAAGTTCCCGTAAAGATGCTACTCACGAAGACACTGAAGAACCTAGCGAAGGTGCTCCTCACGTGTACATTAGTAAATTAGAATGTCATCAATGAAGATGAGCATCAAACGATCTAAAAAAGTCCTAAATACCCCATTTATCAAACTCATAAACACTATGAGGGCATTCGTCAGACCAAAAGGTACCACTGTGAACTTCTAGTGTCCATATCTCATATGGAATGCGGTCTTACAAATATCTGCCTTCGTGATCCTCAGCTAATGATATCCTGACTTAAGGTCTATATTGGAGAAAATTGTGGCCCCTTCATCTGATTAAATAAATCATCAATGTGTAGAAGGGGGCAATGATTCTTGATCGTTACTTTGTTTAGCTAGCAACAATCAATAGACAACTGCAGAGATCCATCCTTCTTCTTTACAAAATTCACTAGTGCACCCCAAGGCGATACACTAGGATGGATTAGGCCTTTGTCCATAAGGCCCTCAAGATACAACTTGAGCTCGGAGAGCTTAGGAGTAGTCATCTAATCAGGTGCTTGTGAGATAGGCTTTGTGGCTGGAACCAAATCTATGTGAAAATATATCTCACATGGGGGAGGTAACCTCGATAGCTCCCCTAGAAAGACATCAGAAAAATATCTCAAGATGGGACGGTCAGTAAGGGATGGCCCAGTAGACTCATCCTCTGATCTGTCACCAACCATAAAAACATACATCTGGAAACCTCGTTGCACACACTGCTTAAGCTACATAGTAGAGATGGTGCAAATGGAAATGGGCCTCCTAACTCCTGCTATCACTGACTCAACTCCTAGATTATCTGTACATGATATAGTCTTATGGTAACGATCCACTCTGAATCTGTGTGCAGAAAACCAGTCCATGCCCAAAATGAATCCATAAGAACCCAGAGGAAGGATGCAAAGATCCAAAGTAGTGGTGAAGGGTCCCAAATCCACTACACACTCCTTAACTAAGGAGTCTATAGAAATTTTTACTCCATAAGCCATTTTAATGTCCCAACTAAGACCTTATCTAACTACCACCAGCCTACAATGCTCTACTAAGGATGGTGTAAAAAAATAATCTGATGAACTAGGATCAAACAAAATGGAGGTTGGAATACCACTAATGCTACATGTTGTCTTTATAATGGTACCATGGTGCTCAACCTGGCAGTTCTCAACCACTACATAGATTCGGTGGCTATGCCCCATGTCACCAACAGTAGGCTCTAAAATCTGTGTCTTACCCTTGTTGCTAGGGCTCTGTGGGCACTCTCTCTGATGATGTCCAATAATGCCACAACCATAACAGTTGCCTGGTCCTCTCTAGTGAGATGTAGCACGAGTCGGTACTCTAGAGGTCTATGCTATGGATCCTAATGATCTGGCTATGGAATTCTGAGGTCTTTATTGATGAGATCCTACTGACTGAGCTCTTAGAGTACCCTATGTCCTAATGGGACCCATAGGAGGTGGACCCATCCTCCATCCTCTCTGTGCGTCTAACCTCTGAGTAGGTCTAAATGGTGGATGAGTCTGTTGCTGCTGCTATTGAGGTGGCTGTTGTGGTGGCCTGAAAGGAGACTTTACTAAACCCTTTCCACGATGATGAGGAGGAGCTGACCCCCTTGATCTATTATCCTGCATCTGCAGGATTCGTCTCTAAACTCTATCCCTGGCCTGTTGTTTCTTTCCTCTTGTCTCCTCTGTAATATAGGCCTTCTCCTCGGCCTTTGCTAAGTTCTATGGATAGTGAATGCACATTGCACCACCCAAATCCAAATTTAGGCCTCTAATGAACCTATGAATCAATACCTACTCATCCTACATGTAGTCGACATACTGGAGTAGGTCTAAAAATTGACTCTCATACTCAACTACAGTCATAGATGCCCGACGGAGGTCATCAAACTTGTCTATCTGTTGCTGAATAAACCTCCACAATAAGTACCTACTCCTGAACCTCTCCTCAAAGAGCTCCCAAGTAACCATCTCTGAATCAATGTGGAACTTCTACTCCTTGGTCCTCCACAAGACACCTACTCCGTCCCTCAAAAGATGGATCGTAACATGAGCTTTCATGTTACTAGTACAAGGGTAGAGCTTGAAGCACCCACTCAAGCTCACCAACCAGGCCTCTTCCTAAAATTCACCTATATCTCCAGAATAGTTAGATGGTCATAGCTTCAACATCTCCTTGATATGGTCTGCAGCTGTCAACTTGCGACCCCTAGGCCTCTCTACATGCTCATTTCTAGGTCTAGGGCTCTAAGACCTATCCATGTGTCCTCAAATCCTTTCTCCTTGTCCCCTCTGCGGTGACTCTACTCTAGCTGACTCCACGTGGGAGTTCTCTGCCCTATGCTCCTCATTGTGTTGAGGAGATACACGAGACTCAATGGATGGCTCCCTATCATGTTTGGCTAATCATCCTGCTAAAGACCCTCTGCATATAGTGACATTGACATCGTAAAGTGTCTGTAAAATTCTAGGGTAGACTGGTTGTTATGGCTTGCTCTGGAGGTGGCAAGTCTAGGTCCATGTGAAAGGACCCCTCATCTTTTCCACGCCTCCTGCACAGACCAAGGTGAGAGTTAGTTGATCATTCTAGGTTTTATTCTAGTTTTCTATGTTTACTAAAATATATAATTTTTCAGATAAGTTGTTTTCTAGGTTTAGTATTGTGTTAAGTTTAATATTGTAGTAGGTTTACTATTCATGTCTCACATTTTCTTGTGTGCCCAAGGGTCCAAGCTTTGATCCCATGGCTTTCATACAAATTGTAACGCCCACAAAGAACACCTGCACAAGACCCAAGAACAACCTAGAGTTAGCCAAAAAAATTAAGGAATAATTTTTTGTGAGAAGCGTGCTCACAAAAGGTTTTGAAAACAATGGATTTGTCATTAATTATCTAGCAATTATATTTAATAGAATAAATTTTTTTCTCCATTATAACAAATACTAACCCACATTAACTTTAATGAATTTGATTTGACTAAACATGGAAATTTCCTAAGTTTTATTTAAATAAACAAATTTGATTCCTACTATAGTTTGAATAGCCCCCATGGGTGTCAAGGGAAAAAGAGGCCATATAATTAAATACCAGGTTATGTATTTTCTACAAGCTTGAACCAATTAGGAAGGGGGTCACTCATTAATATTGGGTTAGAATAATAAACCTGCTTACCTCGAAAAAGTGACCCCTTAAAAAAGTCACCCATTATTGACAAATTAAACATTTAAATTAAAATACACTTTCCACTCCCCCACTCTCCACCTACTTTTGTAGGGATAATCTAATCCCTTGGATGGATTCATTGAGGGCCCTTGAATGAGGAAGAAGAACACTAACACTAAATTTTTCTTAAGAAAACCCCTTCTCATTTACTTTTGGTTCATTGTTTCTCTTTTGTTTTGCAAGTTGTTAGAGGAGGAAGAGAAGCCATTGGAGGCCATTCCAAACTTTTGGAAAGGCTTGTAAGTTTCATTTATTTTTCTTATTTGTTTACACCCTTATCCTAGGGTTTCCAATGTAATATATATTTTTATTTATCTCATTTTTGTTGGGTTTGCCCAAATGGGTTTTGAGGTATTTTCCTATTTATTGATAGAGGCTCGGTTTGATTTCTATTTTTCATTGGGTATATTCACATATCAATCTATATCTCTATGTATATATATATAATAATCTGTATGATCTTCCTCTATCTCTATATGTCATGTATCATCTCTCTATATGTCTGCTCTGTCTCTCTATATATATCTCTCATCTTCTCCTTTCTCTCTCCTATCTCCTCCCATCTCTACTCTCTCCTCCATCTCTCTCTTCTCTCATTCTCTCTCTCTCTAATATCTCTATATATATCTATATAATATTTCATTACCCCCAATGCCAATATAATCAAACCTGCTAGATCAATCAATTAGGAAAATAACTACAATCCATTTTGGGCAACCCAACAAATGACTAAAAAAAATATATACGACTTGAAACCCTAAGGAGAGGCGTGTAAGTTTCATTTATTTTCTTATTTTGTTTTCCACCTCTCAATAGGTTTGAATGTATTTATATCTTTTATTTAGCTCATTTTTGTTGGTTTGCCCAAATGGTTTGTAGGTATTTTCTATTTATTGCTATACACTAGGTTGATCGATATTTTCATTGGGGTATATTGAGTGTCATATATCTATATATATATATATATATATATATCTAATCATATATATCTATATAATCCTATATCTATATCTATCTACATCTATCTTTACTTGGGTAAACCCGAAAGGAATTTAATTGAGAGAAACAAGATTTAATACAAACATACATACATACATACATACATACATACATATATATATAGAGAGAGAGAGATAAATATGGATCGATCACGGCCTTACACAATGTGCCAGGTTTCAAAGTCATTGTCGGGCGCACTATGCATTAGGGAATTTAATAGATTAGTTTAAAAATACTATGGGGTGGGGTAGTCGACCCCACCCCTCATTATTTCTATTTACTAAGGTGTTGGCCGCATTTTCTATCATAGTCCTTTTTCTATACATTTCGTCAAACTTTGAAATTAGCTGTAGGTTTTAATACCACGAATTGAACTTGCTTTATTTATGTTATTATATGTTATTTTATATATATATATATATAATATCTTAAAAATTAAGTATATTACTAAATTAATCTATTATTAATAATAATTTTACACACATACCATAATATGGGTCACTTGAGTAGTAATACTACCTTACTACTAATATTTTACTAATAATAAGAAATTCATTAAATGATAATAGTTCTATTGTTAACAATTCTAGATTTTGTACTTAAGATTTTTGTAAAGTTTGATGGTATTCAATATTTTTAAAGTGGTAGGTTATATTATTTTTACATTTAACTCTACCTTTTGAAGTTGATTCAATAATGAACTTGATTTAACTTAATATCTCATTTATATATACATTCAAAAAGTGTTAGATTTAATTACAACTAAGAATTGTTTTTATACAATGAGTTATAGGAGATGATCTATTTTAGTTAGCAAGTAAGAGATCACTAGCACTTAAGTTCTTTCCATTTCAACATAAAAATTTAAAATGTCTTTCAACCAATATAGAGGATGAACAATTATAACTCGTTCAACTATTGTATAACCCCTCATGGAATGCAAAGAAGATACCATCTGTTTTCTTTTTCAAATTACTATTTTCCAACCATTCACACAAACAATTATAACCAAGTTTTCAATAAGTATTAAAATGAGAGCTACTAACTTTCTAATAATTTATTTGGGACAAGAGCAACACACTTAATGAAGGTTCCATTCTACTAAAAGAACAGGTAGTTCCATTCACATTTTTTAACTCTCAATTGCTTCATAAAGTGTTTTTCAATTTCCCTTACATACCACTTTTATAATCAAAATCAATGATTTTCCCTTTCAAAAGATTAATATAATGTCTTCCACTTAAAGTGGAAAAATTACAAGATGAAACTAAACATAATACAATATTACAATTCTTCCACTCTACGTGGGAATAAAAAGGAGGTTTTCTCACAAGTAAAATATTTCTGATGCACCAACAATGCTCCATGTTTCACATCACTAACAAGAGAGCTCCACCATGCTTCATTTGATCATAACAAAAAATGGGGGAGAGGCAACACTTTCTACCCAACCAAGAATTAAAATGAGGAGAAGAAGCCATCCTCCCCATTGGCCCGCGAGCCCTAACCACATTGCAATGAAAAATGTATTTACTTCATGGCAACAAAACAAGCCTCCAAGTAACAATACAAGATTCTACACCAACCAAATACAACAATAAAATTACCTCACAACAAGGAAATCAACAAATCACAAGGCGTCCAATATGTAAAAGCTAAAGGAGTAATATCTATAGGGAGGTCACTTATTGCTCCCAATGGGAAATGGGTGCCCACCTTCAAACCCTTCAATAAACATCTCAAATCCCTTACACACTCTTATGCTTCCCTCAAGTACCTCTTATGGCTCCCTCATAAAATAGATCAAGTAAGAAATGCATTATATTTCTTGTCCAAGGTGGGGCACCCAACCCAACTCCCTCCAAAACATGAAAATAACTCTTATGCCTCCCCCATGGTAGATCCCATAGTCCCTCCACACCACACATTAGGAAAATCTACCCAAGAACCCAACAAGCATACCAAAACACTCAAGAACATGAACATATACACAATATAAAAGGAAAATATTTTACAAGAGTATATCTCCTACCTTTCCATGGTAGAGCTTGATCAAAGAGTCCCACACCAAGTTTATTCAAGCCCAAAAAATCACCAAGAATCTCCAAAAAATCTAAAATCACTCCAAAATCTTCTGACTCCCAAAAATTCAAGATCACAAGGAAATGAAGTAACCCCCAAACTTGAAAAAGAACTTAAATAAATAGAAAAGGGAGAGAGGATGGTGAGGTGGCTCTATATAAGATGCTACATCACTAATCCTCAACTCCACCTCATAAGTCAAACTTCAACACCAATGCACCATAAGTTGGTGGGTGAGAAAAATGACAAGTTACTTACACACACAATCCAAGCCTGCACCCCCTAAGGAGAAAATTAATTACATGAAAGGAAGTGCAATAATATTTAACATTTTTGTCCTCCCAAAAAACATAATGGGGTCTATTTTTGACACCCCAACCCATAGTTAGGGTTGGTATATACATTTAAGAGGTGTGAGACAAGTTTGATTTGTCTCACAAGCCTCCAAAATTGGCCCTTAAGGCCAAATCTGAATTTTCATGAGGGGTAGAGTGTACAACACTCAAGGTCACAAGCACTCAACTTACAACACATAAACCAAGAGCCATCAATTATAATAAATAAATTATTTTTACCCATTCTTAATTAATTTAGTAAACTATTTGATTTACTAATCTAGACATAAATCAAGTAATAAACCAAAAGAGAATACATCACCATAATTTCACATACTAAAATTAAATAAAGGAAACTAAATGAAAGAATAACACATAACCCCTTGGTCACAATTGGAGGTGATTCCCCCCCATGGGGACTTCCTAACAACAATTCAAATACACACACATAACCAAATACATGTTGCCATGGTGACCCTTGTTGAATTAATCTAGCATTCTAATGTGGTTGGTCTCCAATCCCTCCAATGTTTGTTGTGACATGTTTACCTGAAAAACACATAACACCACCTTCGGCCTTGTGGCCGCATCAAAACATCCAAAATAAATATACAATATAACTCCACAATAATCTATATATGAATCAAAACATCATCTAGGTAAGTAACGATATCATTTACAATTTGTAACAACATCTCAATTTTAGATTTCATCAATATCCATATGATCATAAGATTATTTCAATTGTCTAGGTCTACTCAATATGAAGAAATATCGCATGTCTGAAATATATATATAACCATGTCAACAACATATCAAAATCAGTATAAAATGTATCTAATAATCGACATGCGCCATATATGAATCAAAATAAAAAACAATCCAATATCTCTAACATCTAACATCATGCTAAATCAAACGCTACGATAATATCCATAAGTATAGTCGACAGTATCGAAATCAATAAAAAAAGGTGTCGAAGGGAAGTGGGAACTACATGTTGATTATCACTTTATGGACTTATTGAGTCAATAATTATCATGCCAATAAAAAAAGAAAAGTAAAACATAGTTATACTTGTCAAAAAATTACAACTATGAATGATAGTTAACTATGATGATAATGAGATCAATTATATGTATCGATTTGGATTAATATGAAAATGTTGTAAATAGTTAATTATGGACTGTGTTACCCATGCAGAAAACTTTCTTAAATTACCTTTAAAATGTATAATGGATGCGATTAAATAACTTTGAAATGATTACGATCTAATAAAAAATAATTCGTGGACCTTATGGTTGTAATCTGATGTGACAAAGTATCGCTGCGATAAAATTGAACCTGTCGTAATTTAATTCCTATCTAATTAATTGATTATGTATTATGCTTATCCTAATAAATGGAACTCAATAACTCAACTACGAGTGGCAGTTATAGCTAAATATCTTCTTAAGGACGTAAGTCATTAATTAAGTACTGCCATATAGAAGATACTCTATTTTTTCCTATCAAGGTCCATTTATTACGAATGTCACAATCCATTAAAATATATTCCACTATGATAAAGATACAAGGTTGTTTGACCTACATGAGCATGTTACCTCAGTACCAACTTATATTGTTGCCTAAGGGGAATAAAAAGGTTAGGTGATGATGAAATTCATAACATGAGCAATTTCTCTCCCATAGGAAATGTATGTTGGTACAGAAGTTCTTCTTCACACATGTTGAATAGATTTGTACCTTGTGTATAGTTACAACTAAATTTAACTCAACTAACTAATTCAATTCTGATAATGAAACAAAGATATATGGTGATGGGACATGTTTCTGTTGATGAATGTGCCGTCTATAAATAGAGCATGCAAATCACGACTCTTAAACTTTGGCCAAAGTAGTGTAAGATGTTACAATTTCAGTTTCACCAAGTTATAATCGTTAGTGTGAGATTCCAGATATGATTTGAGTGAATGAATTCTAGGTAGAAACTTAGAAGACTTGACTTGTAAATCAATGCCAAGAATGGTGCTACTCATATACTATGTATATTGTCTCAATATTGTATCAATAGAGTAATTACACATCATGTTATTCATTATGGGATTAAATCCAGTGATATGAGGTGAAAGTGATGTCCATGGACCATCAACTATGGAAGTTTTTTTTTGAGAAAGCAATAAGACAAGAATAGAAATTGCAGGCTATTTATGCACATAGAGAGGAGAAGAAAAATAAATTTGTTAATGCACCATCATCTTTAACACCTAAAAGAGTGGCATGAAAGAAATTTATAAGAAAAAAAATGGTAATGAAAATAGAAATAACAACATAGCAGTTAATATTGTAGTAAATAATAAGAATAATGGACAAAACAATGCATTGAGCAAGGAAAAAAAAATAAGAGGAAAGGACCCTTTAGGGGTTGTTATATATGAGGTCTAGATCATTATATTAACAATTTTTCTCATAGAAATAAGGATAACAACTAGTGGCACCATATTCATGCTACAGTGATTGAAAAACAGGTTGTAAAATAGGATACACTAGTTGAAGTGGAAAGTAAGTTGTATGGATTACATGTAACCATTTTATTTGTTACTGGTGCAAATGAATTCTTTATTTCTACTAAACTAGCATATAATCTTAAAATAAAATTTGTTTATATGAAATAATCAAGGTCTATCCAATATAGAAACATCGTTGTCCACACTGTTAAATAATGTCTATTTGACATAACATTAGAACTTCCAGGATTTACCATTTAAGTAGACTTTTACTTCACTCCTTTAGGCTCATATGACATAGTCATCAATATGAATTGGTTATCCCAATAGAAGGCGACAATAAACTACCTTTAAAAGTGGATCAAGTGCCTTGATGACCAATATTATACAACAAAAGTTCCGAGAGTAAAAATAGGTTTTACAGTTGGATAAATTATAGCTATGCATCTTAAGAAGGCTAAGAACAAATATTGTTGGCTATATGTTATAAAAAATTATGGATTTTGGTGAAGAAGGTAATAATTTTGTGCAAGATCATCTGCTTTTACCGTAGTATAGTGATGTCTTTCTATAATAACTACGTAGCCTTCCACCTAAAAGAGATTTTGATTTCACAATAGATATCAAACAGGGAAGCGATCCAATTTATAAGGCTCCATATAAAATTACATCAACTAAACTTATTGAACAAAAATAAGAACTTCATGAGATATTATCAAAAGGTTTGATAATATTGAGTGTATCTCCTTGGGGAGCATCAGTCATCTTTATAAAAATGAAAGATGGAACACTTAGGCTATGCATCAATTATTAGATGCTTAACAAAGCCACAATAAAAAATAGGTATCCCCTTCCAAGAATAGATGATATATTTTATGGAGAGCTAGGCTCTCCTATTATTGTCTTTTTATATTAATGGATTTTGATGTAGAAATTGTGCTTATTTATGTATTATATGAGTGTTGTGGATATGTTAATTGTAAATGGGTATATTTCATTCGGTTGGGTGTGGGAGATGGATTTATGGGACCATTGGGGAGGTAAAAGGGAGATGTGAGACATTAATTTTGGAGGGAGTGTGAGTTTCAGTTCTACCTATGGGGAGAGAAAAAGATAACATGGATATATTTTGCATACTTGCAAGTGTAGAAATAAGGATTTGATAATGTTTTGAGTTGTGCACATGGAGTATTTTGGGTGGAACTCCTACATTAATTGGGAGATAAAAGGAGGTGGTTCCCATATTACATTGCTCCTTATTGGCTTGTTGTAGTCAATCCTTTGTGCTAGTTGAAAAATTTATTTTATTTGAATGTGTTATTGGATTATGTTATTTTGTTGAATGCTTGGTGTGGAAGCCTCTTATAAAAGTTGTAAAATGTTGCATAATACCCCTTATTGTTATTTGGTTGGGGCTCAAGGGATAATAAGGAGACAAATTCTCCTCTTATTGGATTACAGGTTGGGTAGAGAGAATCACCTATACCCCTTTATTTGTATTGTATTTCAAGGTTTGAAGAGTTGAAGGATGCAGGTTTGAAAGCTATGAAGTTGGGAGATGACTTGGAAAGAAGACTTGTGTTTTGAGCTTGTTGGATGAACCTCCATGTTGTAAAAATGATTTTGTTTCCACTTAGAGTGGAAGATTTTAACTCTGTTATATTTGAAAGAAAGCCTTGTATATTTCATTTATTCCAAATTCATAGTGATATAGTTGAATGTAGAAAGGTTTAAGTTGTAGATTGGTTAAAAGAAGCTCTCTTATATTTCTATATAATTCAAATTTTCTTTATGTATTTAAGAAAGGGAAACTACTAAATTTTAAGAGATTGAAATAAGATTCTTGAGAAAGGAGTGTATGGTTATCTAGTTGTAATTTATAAGATTGTAATGGTGTGAGTTATTGTAAGAAGAAAAAGAAGACACCTTCTCATTTACCTTGTAAGAGTGGGCATATTGAAATGTTGGAATTATTAGAATGTTAAAATCATTGGAATGATGGAAAGTGGATCCATTTTAATGAAATAATGTTTTTATTTGTGAAACATATGTTGTTTTCTTCCTTTGTATTATTAACTATCTTGATTTGCAAGGAGAAAAAATAAAATTTAAATACTAAAAATTCTACAAGAGAAATTTTACTGTACCTTTAATTGGGGTATTTCTTTCTAACCTTCTTTTTACCAATCTTTTGCAACCACCTATATACCTATTCAACTAATTCAAAATTGGGGGTTTATTTCAAGTATAACAAACCAAAATATACTATTATAACTATATATAACTATATAAATTTATTATCTAAATTTATATATTTATATATAATATAATTAGATATATATTTAAATTAAATTAAATTAACATGTGATATCCACACACTACACACACACACACACACACACACACACACATACGTATACATACATACATACATACATACATACATACATACATACATACATACATACATACATACATATATATATATATATATAATATGTATGTGTGTGTGTGTGTGTGTGTGTGTGTGTGTGTGTGTGTGTGTGTGTATGTGTGTGTGTGTGTGTGTGTGTGTGTGTGTGTGTATTGGGGGTTGGGCCACGGCCTGAATGTATTTTTTTTATGTTTTGAATAGTGGAGTGGGGGGATGCCACACCCCACCCCACCCACTGTACTTTTAATAAAGTTTTGGGGTGGGGTGCGGCAGCCCCCCTACCCACCTTAATCCCTACGCATAACCAAATATGCGGCCGCTAAAATTTCAAACACAAGCTACTAGGATATATACGTCCACAACTCCAAAATTATTCTAAGGCCGTAGACATATTATTATATTATAAAAAAGTTTAATATATATAAATATAATATTATATATATATATTGTGGTAAAAATCAATTTTTATTTTAATAAAATAAATATATAAATATATATACATATATACATATATGAAAAATATTATTGTAGGTTTCCTTACTCATTGCCTAAATGGGTATATACATATTGCATATACACTCAATCTAAAAGAAAATTACAAAATAAAACTAAATAAAGAAGGGCAAATAATACCCACAAAGAAAATGAGTAGATCTTTGTTTTTAGCTCAAAATATGAACAAAAATGGAGCTTACAAACCCCCTCCAATGGTCTCCATGGCTTCTCCTCCTTATCCTCCTCCAAACCTACAAAATAAGAATGTGCAAATGAATAAGAAATTAGGGTAAATGGAGATAAAAGTAACTCATAAAGATATTTAGGGTAACTCAAATCTAAGGGTTATGATAGATTTAATCTAATGGCCCAAATTAGACCCTACATCATTTAAGTTAGAGGTATTTTTGTGGGAATGTAATTTAAATAAGAGAGCATGGGTAATGGGGTGAATAGGGCCAGTTAATAGCTAGAGAAAGTAGATGAAATTTTATGTTAGAAAATAAAGTAAACTTGGTGCATGGTAATTAAATAAATTAATATAACTTGGTAAATGTTTTAAACTGTAAATAATTTTAGGAAGAAAATTAATAATATTTAATTATTACTTTAATTCCAACTTTTTCTAGATTATGTAGAATCTTTAACCGAGATATTTATTTAACTTGTGAATAACATCTACCCTTACAAACCATTTTAAACAAAAAATTACCATAATTTTTGCCTATTAAATTATTAGGTTTTATTTGGACTTGAGAGCACAATTTTATGGGTGCTACACTTGGTATCAGAGTCGTGGGTTCAACGCTTAGACCCGGAAAAACTTGGAAACATGAAACATAAACAATTAAACCTTACACAAATCTAAACCTAGAACACACAACATTGCATGATATTTTAAAACGTAGAAAACTTAGAAACTGAAAAAAAACCTAGATGATGATAAACTAACTCTTGCCTTGGTCTTTGTAGGAGGCATAGACTAGAGGAGGGATTCCTACATGTGTACCTAGACCTACCACCCCTAGATCAGGATGTAGCAGCTATACTACCTTAGATAGTGACCGATCAGAGGATGAGACTCATGGGCTGTCACTTGATGACCACCCCATTTTTAGGATTTTCCAAATGTTTTTCCTATCAAGTTGCTAGGGTTACCTCCCCCTTGTGAGATAGACTTTTATATTGAATTGGTTCCCAAAGTAGAGCCTATTTCACGTGCACCATATAGTTGGACCACACATGAGATACGTGAGCTCAAGTTGTAGTTAGAGGGCCTTATTGGGAAAGGCCTAATCCATCCTAGTGTGTCTCCTTGGGGTGCACATGTGATTTATTTTTGAAGAACGATGGATCTTTGCATTTGTGTGTGGATGATAGGTAGCTGAATAAAGTAAAAATCAAGAATTGTTAACCCCTTCTATGAATAAATGATTTATTTGATGAAATTAATGGGGCCACAATATTTTCTAAGATAGATATTAGGTCATAATACCATCGTCTGAGGATTACAAAGAAAAATATCCAAAAGACAAATTTCTGCATGAGATATGGCCACTATGAATTCACAATGGTATCTTTTTGTTTGATGAACGCCCCTGCAATATTCATGAGTTTGATGAATGGGATGTTCAGGAAGTTCTTGGATTTCTTGATTATTTTTTTCCTTAAATACATTATAATATACTCACGCACACATGAGGAGCACCTTCGATAGGTTTTATAGTGTCGCCAAGAGCATCATCTATATGGGAACCTGAAGAAGTGTTCCTTTTTTTAGTCAAATGTTAAGTACTGAGGTCACATTATTTCTAGGGAAGGTATCACAATCGATCCTTCCAAGATTAGAGCTATCATAGATTGGCCAGTTCTAACCAATGTTACCAAGGTGCTCGGTTTCATGGGATTGAAAAGTTACTACATGAGACTTATTCAAGACTTCTCTCAAGTTACGCATCCCATCACTTCCCTTTAGTGGAAAGAGAATAATTTTTTTTGGTAAGATAGATGTGAGCAGGCCTTCAGTACATTGATGGAATGCCTTACGACAACACCGATTCTTGTAGTGTCATATCCTCAAAGGGATTTATTTGTGTGTAAAGATGCTTCTTTGGCAGGATTAAGAGGTGTCTTGATGTAGGATGGTCATGTACTAACCTTTAAATCTCACAAACTTAAGGATTTTGAGCTCAATTATCCAACTCATGACCTTGAGCTTACAGGAGTGGTGCTTACTTCGGTACGTTAGCGTCATTTACTTCTAGGTAGGAGGTTGATTCTCAGGACATACCTGTTGAGCTTATGTCACCTCTTCATGTAGCTCAATCTCAACACTTTCCAATGGAATTAGATAGAGGTGTTATGTTCATACGACATGGAGATAGAACATGTGGAGGGGAAGGATAATGTGGTTACCAACGCTTTGTATCGATATAGACATTTGGTTATGGCTACTTCAGTGGGTACAAAATTGAGGAGCAAGATTTTACGATAGCTTCCACATGTTGTTGATGAAAGAATACTTGACAAAGATCACACAAGGAGTTTGTGTGGGATAGAAGGACAGGATCGAAGGCGCTGAAGGCTAGGAAGGACCCGCACGTGGAAGGCAAGTTTAGATTTCAGAACTTAGCCAATTTTGGGCATGAGGATCTATTTTTGGAAGATTGCGTGCAGAACACATCAATGATGTAGAGATGTGCACACCATGCACTGTCCATATTTAGAAGAGCTGCTCAAAGTGTTTATAAATGGAGATACGATAAGAATAGAATGGACACTTTAGTTATATGTAAGATGACTATAGATAGCGCACTTGCATGTGTGGCTATAATTATAAATGGTGTATGGCTAATAATAGCACATGACCTATTTATGGAGTAGTTAAGTTGTGAAGGGAAAGTCCCCACCCTATATATATGATGATTAGGTGCATAGTGAGAGCGATATCTGTATGTGTGTGGAAAAGAGATATAGATATGTATGCATGATTCTGAATATGTGTATCAGATTCATATGCACCTTAAGATGAATTGACAATACTATAAGGAGCTTCTATACTTATTAATAGATGGAAGATATTGGCTAAATATAAGTGCCATTCTATGTAATTGAGTAGTGCATGTTAGTGTTTCAATTATGATTACTGTTTAAGTTTCTTCTTTAATGGATCCATGGGTAGCATACACTGTAGAATGATGGATTAGTCATGAGTCTTTTTTTATCTTCCTTCATCATGTTATCATCTTGTTACAAAACCCTAAATAGGGACATGGTACCTTTGTGCACTTTGGGTGAGCACTTAGTCAAGGCAGAGTGATGTGCCAGCGTGACTAGGGTGTTATCTTGCAAATTCTAGACTGCATCATTGGTTCCATTGTCGGGACCTATTTTTAAATATTTTTCAGGATGGTTCATGATAAAGATGTACCAGCTAACTCTAGCAAATATTGAGGAATGGATACATGATCTAGAGTAAAATTATGCACGTCGGTTCAACGGTGGATCTAAGTTTAACACATGCACTTGGGTAGAACAGAACTTGTATGACAGTTTATATGAGAGATTTTTCACTATCTTTCCAGTAGAAATATACGAGTGGCTTACTGCTTATGCATATAAGAGGAATTATAGGTATCACACACTTGTCTAGACACAAGAAGAATTTCAGGCCCTTTATGATGTTGATCTGATCTGGACTCGCGTGGTGGATATGTGGTTCCATGGTGTTCTAAACATTTATATTTTGGAATATTAAATTTTGACACACTCTTGCCTAGAGGTTACTGATTTTCAGTTTTTGAGGTATCCAAGAGGGAGATATTTGCATGGTTTTCCACTAGTGATCAAGATCTTACTGGTAACTTTGAACTTGGAAAGTAAACCGATGGCTAACTAAACTTCACCATGCATGAAGGAAGGAACAGGTTTGGTATTAAGATGGCGGACCTAGCAGAAAAAAAATAGAGAGAGGAAAGGTGACTTAAGTATAATGAGGTGCACGAGAGGGAAATAGAGAAGCAACATTCCGTTGCATAAAGTATGGCATTGAGGAGAGAGCTGGCTCGTGAAGGATTTACGGCTCTCGTAGAAGATGTGGAACCAGAGAAGAAGGAACTCCCCCATCTTGGAAAGCATGATAGAGATTCCTTCTCAGCCTCGCATGGAAGTGCACCAACAGAGACTACTTGGGCCATAGACACACATCTTAACCCACCTGGAGACCTAGATATTGTGATTTTTTTTTCAGTATCTAGTACGACAAGTAATCAGCAAGCTAACTTGGGAAGTAGTGGAGCAAGAGTAAGTCAAGGATCAAGTATATCAAAGGTAGAATAAATAACCTCAATGTTATATGGAGGAGCATTCTTAAGCGCATCATCCACCAAGAATGTGAGTGCATAGAATGTTGGATTCACCTCTAGAAGTGGAACTGCTTCACAGAATGTAGGGGTTTTATATAGTACTACTGCCAGAACATAGGGGCGTACATCTACAGGCCCTATTCCAACTACAGGTGGTGGATCAAGAGGTATAGGTTGTTCTAGTTTTGGTGGATCTGGTGGTTCTGGAGGTAGAGGGAACACATGAGGTTCCGGGTTAGGTGGTCAAGGTCCACAACAACAAAAAACTATCTATATGGAGATGTCCCTTCATCTCCCAGAGTATAGAGATATGGAGGATGCTACTGAACATGTGCATATGTGTGAAATATTGTGGCGAGCTAAAGGGATCACAACTACTGAGCGGAAGGCAAGTCAATTCGCTACTACATCACAAGGGCACGCGCACAGCTGGTATAGGAAATTTGACCGTGATCAAACTTGTGTGGATTATGCAATTTTGAGGGATGCTTTCTTAAAAGAGTTCCACATTCCTTATTTTAAGTAGAATATTATAAGTGCACTCAAAGATATCAAGTAAGGCACTACTAAAAGTGTATGTGAGTATGATGCTCGTTTTAAGACACTTCTATCTAAATTGTCTTATGATATTCACACTAGCCATCATGCACAATGGTTCATTAGAGGATTGATTACACCTTTTAGGAGGGCATTGTCACATAAGAAATACAAAAATCCACATGAAGCACTCGAAGCAGCCTTGCACGCTGAGGTAGCTGGGAGCATTGACACTAGAGTTAGTCCATTCCTAGAAGCACAAATCACAACTATGACCAAGCAGTTAGCAAATTCAACCCATGAAATGCGCTCAAGAATTTGGTGTACAGATTATGAAGTGGAAGGTCACACCAAGGATAGTTTCTCTCCTATATCTGTATGCTCGTTACTATTAGACTGTGAAATTTTCCATTTGAATCATGATGTTAGCCACTGTCCTTTGTTACAACGTATGATAAGGAAGAATGTATCTTGCTTTTGCAATATTTATAGGTCTGTGACCCATGATACTGAGGATTTTCAGTTGATTGGTTAGATCCATGATGCCATAAACATTGGAGTATGACAGACAGGTATAATAGATAATTATAAGGATAGGAATGAGCACTAGGATCGGGATCATACTCAAACGCATTATGACAGGAATGAAAGGTGTTTTAAAGGGGTCGTGGAAGGGGACGTAGATATCATGGCAGATATGGAAGAAAAGGCCATGGTGGAGGAAGAGGAGAGTTCCCTCGTGGAACCTGTTATACGTGTGAATCCCCTGATAACTATAGGTACAAATGTCCTCAAAATAATGCATGTTATTTCTATGAGGAAGAACCATAGCTATGAAGAGTTCCTTGACTTATATGATCATTTGAGCAATCAACATAAGCAATAAAAAAGGCACCGGGATGGTTAGAATCTAGTGCATGGTAGAAGACCAATGGATGCTCAAGATAACAAAAGGACACAAGGCGTTGACAGTAAAGATAACTACATGTGCTGAAGCAGCACGCGCGCGAGAGGCATTGCAGCAGAAGCCTACAATTACTAAGGAGGAAGTTTTACATGCAAGGTACTCGGATCCTACTCATTAGAAAGAAGTTTACCAGGATACCATGGAAGTGCTAAAGAATCTTTAGGATGAGAGACAATACCTAAAGGACATAAAGAGACCATCAGAGACAGTCCAAACTGGTATCGATGATCTACGGGAGGTGTATAAGATGTTGCGCCAGGAGAACATTATTCCACTATTGGGAAGTTGGTTGAAAGGGAGCACTCTGTGCGCAAGTCTTGAGACCGTACGATAGATTCTGCATGCAAATCTTCCCCCTAATAGCATTGGTTATGAAAAATAAATTACTTTGAATGCTATTGTGGATGGGTGGTTGTTGAGCAATATATTGATTGATACAGGAATAGAACTAAATGTGCTGACATTAGATGCTTGGGTACAAATGGGGAGGCCTCTATTGTAGCCATCATCTAATGTGTTGTTTATGGCAAACCAGACTAAGGCCACTCCCATAGGAGTGTTGAAGGATTCATCTATAACTATACAAAGGGCCAAGTTTACAGGGGATTTTGAGGTGTTAACACTTGCAGAAGTAGAAAATTTCTCAGCCTTGCTTGGACGCCCTTGGTGTTATGTGAATAATGCTGACTTGAGATTCAATAAGGAATATATCAGCTTTGAAAATAAGGAGGAGAGGGTTATGATACACTTGACAGATGGGAATTCTATGCCCTATGTTGAGCATCTAAGTGATGAGGATTTAAACAGAGTCTATGTACGCACTATTTAGGATCCGGAGGTCAATGAGCCATCAAAAGAAGGCATTCTACATTGGGAAGATTCTCATTCTATTAGTGATACTACGAGTATTGCTTGTGACAATTGGACTCATGGTTCATATGAAATTATATGGCTTGAGGTGAAAAGTGTAGTTGCACGTATGAATAGATCTCACTCAATTCGATGGATCAATAGCACAATATCTTGGTATACAGGGACAAAAGATCTTTCTGCCTTTCTGAAGGATATGGAAATGTAGTGGGTAGATCTAGTTACATGGAGGGATATGTTAGTAGATATATTATGCACGACAGCAGCATGCTGGTGGGAAGTCCACAAAGATAATCTTATAAACTGGGAAGAGTTTGGAATAGCTTTATCTACCAGGTTTATAAGGAACAATGCACCTACGCAAATCTATACTTATCATGGTAATCAACCTGTTCAGCATCAAATTCAGCAGTGTGAGAGACTCTAGACAGTAGGACAGGAAGCATTACCACCTTCACTTTGGGTGCATAGATTGTATTCCATGCTCCAAGGATACGCACGTGCTTAGTAAGTATATGTAGAACTACATAGAGAAATTGTGAACTGACAAGAGTTGGCTACAAGTATGATCCATACATTTGATTATTTTTCAACTCAACCTCCTATAGCAGAGGCATTAAAATTTATCAAGTTCTTAACTATGGGAGATAATGCAAAATCAGAAGAGAATATTCATGAATTATATGGCAAGGCAGAGTTTGGTGCATGTTTTGAAAAGGAAGAAGGAATGGACTCTGAATTACTTACACGCGCTTGCCTAGAGAAAGAGAAAGGAAAGATGGTCTACATCGTGGATGATGAGGAAGTTAAAAAATTGGATATTGAACATTCACATGGGGTGCACAAGGTCATGGATACTGTAGACAAGGATACGTGCACCTACCATGAACCCATGAAGACATAGAAGGTGAACATAGGTTGGGATGTTGAGCCTAAGGAGGCCATAATTGGGGACTACTGGTCAGATTCAGAGGTAGAAAAGATCATCAAGTTACTCAGGGATTATCAGGACTTATTCCCTAGAGGATATCATGAACTTAAAGGTGTACATGAGTCACTTGGGGAAATGAAGATCAAAATTAAGGATGGTGCATGGCCGGTTAGAAAGATACCTTACAGAATGAATCCTAATTTGCACAAAAAAGATAAAGGAAGAAGTTGATACAATGTTGAAATATGGAATTATCAAGTTCTTTGATGAGTCAAAATGGGTTAGACTAATGGTGATTAGTATTAAAAAGGACATATGGATTAGGATAAGTGTGGACTATAGGGAGATGAATGTTGCATGCGTTACAGATCCTTTCCCTACACCATTCACTAAGGAAATAGTAGAAGGAGTTGTAGGATGCGAAATATATTCTTTCATAGAAGGATTTTTCATGTATCATTAGGTTAGGATAGCTCAGGAGGATCAAGAAAAGACAACATTTACAACTGAATGGGGTAGTTTTTCCTATACTGTGATGCCTTTTGGATTGAAGAACATGCCTATTGTATTCTCGCAAATAGTTGTTTAGGAATTCAAAGATTTTATTCACAACTTCTTACAAGTCTACTTACATGATTGGACAGTATATGGGCTTGTGAAAGACCATTGTGACAATCTATGCTTAATGTTTGAACGATGTAGGCAATTGAGTATCTCTTTGAATATCAAGAAGTACATATTTGCTACACCATTTGGGATACTATTATGAGATATCATTTGCAAGGAAGGTTTTTTAGTTGATCCAATCAAGGTTGCAATCATTTTAGGCTTGGAAGCACCTACTAGTCAAATTGATGTGCACAGATTCTTAGGTCATACATGGTATTACAAAATTTTTATAAAAGGGTATGCTAGAATTACAACACCCTTGGAAGAATTACTGAAGGGGAAAGGTACATTTTATTGGGGAGAACTGTAGTAGCACGTGTTTGAGATATTAAAAGAGAGACTTACTACTGCTCCCATTCTGTGCTTTCCATCATGGGATAAACCATTTCATGTACATGTGGACACTTCTAGTATGGCCATTGGCATTGTATTAGCTCAACCTGGTGAATGTATTCTTGATCATCCAATATGTTTTGCTAGTAGGAAGTTGACTCATGCTGAACAGAATTATACAACTACAAAGTGAGAAGCTTTGTCAATGATTTATGCATTGTACAAATTTCGATAGTACCTATTAGCAACACCATTTGTGTTTCATACAGATCACATGGCATTAAAGCACTTAGTAAATAAGATAGTTTTACAGGGGCACATATACAGATAGGTGCTCCTATTTCAAGAATTTGTCTTCATAGTTGTGGTAAAGCTAGGGAAAAGCAACTCTGGACTAGACCATTTATCTAGAATCAAAACAGGAGAGAAGGAATAGACAATTGAAGAGACACTGTTAGTTACACAGTTATACAGGTTACAATGTGCACTCACGGAACTAGAAGACATTTTTGTCTTTCTACGAACAAGTATGGCACCAGAAGGAATGAAATCATTAGGAAAGAAGAAGCTTGCTATATGTGTGGCACCGTTTATGTTGATAAGTGGTAAATTTTACAAGTTAGGTAGAGATGAAGTATTACGTCATTGTGTGTTAGAGCATGAGCGTAAGGATATCATGGAAGAATCTCATAGTGGTATTGCAGGAGGCCATTATACAGGTGATACGACTGTGTGGAAGATCTTATTTGCTGGATTATGGTGGGATACACTTTATAAAGACTGTAAAGACTATTGCAAGGCATGTGATCATTGCTAACACCTAGGAAAATTAGGGCAAAGAGATGAGATGCCTTTGAGACCAATTACTAGTGTTGAACCATTTGAGAAATGGGCCATTGAATTTGTAGGACCTATTTCAACATCTGCGTGTAGGATTGGATCGCGTTATATCATTACTTGCATAGATTATCTCACACGGTGGGTAGAAGTAGCACCTACTGTTGATGGTGGATCACAGCACCCCTAAATGTTTGCAACTCGATGGGTTGAGACTCTCAGTGTGATTGTATAACATGGAGCTTTTCCCAAGTGTGGGACCTTGCAAAAACGGAAAAGATCTCCAGATGAAGGCCGGTTCCTATTCCTCTATTTAGATGCACACGTAAAAAAAAGTAGAGGGTTTACTCAAAAACCTAATCTAACTTGCCAAGGAGACAGGGTAAGAAGATGCATAAAAATAAAACCTAAACTAACAAAGGTGATGCACCGAGGAATGAAGAACACCTGTCTTGCCAATAAACACAAACCATACAAATGCAATGCAAGATCATGCACAGATAACCAGATTTGTAGTGAAAGATCAAGAGGATGCAAATGAACACAGAGAGGGTTGATAATCATCCACAAACATACATTATTTTCTCCAAATATTGATACAACACACTACAAAATGCCGAGAGGGAAAGTTGCATTACAGTTTTTAATGGGAGGTTTGAAATCCACAAATTCACCTGCCAAGGAGAAGAAGGGAGGGGCAAAACAAGAATGTCCAACCTTTAGAAAGAAGCCCCCTCCTTACAATTTATAGGAAGAATGAGAGAGGGAAGAGAGAGGAATTCCAAATCTACCCCAACTAACTCCAAATTGTATTTAATTCATTTCATTATGGTGGTAGGTGAGAACCTTATCAAACCCAAAAAGTGGAAAACTATATTTTGCATTTTTAAAAACTTATTCCCACCCAATTAAAGATATCCAGTCATAGTTAGACAGAGGACCTCGTAAGATTGCTGAAAATTCCAACCTTGCGTGAATCCGAGCTCCCTGTGAAAAGTTATGGCCGTCTAAATATCTGGGTTAGGGTCTGCTTCCTGTTAGCGCTCAGAATGTTACGCCTCCTGAAGGTGTGCCATAGGTACATCCATATTTGTGTCAACATCCCTTTACATGCACCATAGGCACATCCATATTTGTGTCGACATCCCTTTACGTGTGCCAAGGCGCGAATTTTGCCATGTCGACACTCTGTGTCATGCGCCCTTTACGTGCGCCAAGGCACAAATTTTGCCATGTCGACACTCTGTGTCATGCGCCCTTTACGTGCGCCAAGGCGTGAATTTTTCCATGTCGACACTCTGTGTCATGCGCCCTTTACATGTGCCAAGGTGCACATCCATTTTCATGTAGACACCTTCTGATGTATGCCTTTTACCTGTGCCAAGGCGTGAATTTCTTCGTGTTGACACCTTCTTACCTGTGCCAATGCAATAAATTTTGGGGGCTGAGTTTCTTTGATTTCCATATTCTTCTACTTGTCTATATCTACCCAAGGGGAAGATATTTACAACAATTTGATGACTCAATGGGATCACCTGCCTGCTAGGTAGAAGATTAGTGGCCTTTTAGCAATCCATTGGGCATGGAGTCATAAGCAATAACTTGAAACCAACCTGATATCTGATCCCGAGCCTGATACTGCAACTCCTTCTTTGACAACACTCTAAACTGTAGAAAATCAACCTGAGAGCAACAAAACCTGTGCTGAAGTACTTAGGGAAATTGAAACCTAACTACAACAAGACAATGTGCATACGCACTTAGAGGAATTGAAATCTAGGCTAATATTTACAAGGGCAACCTTTTCCTTTTAGTAGCAATGTTTAAGATAGATTCCGTTAACCGGAATCGGAAGTTCCTCTCCATCCAATGTAGACAATTGGAAGGCATTACTACTTTTACATCTCGCGACCATGTAGGGACCACTCCAAATGGCATCAAACTTGGAATTCCTTCCTGGTTATGCCCGATCTACATCCCATTTCATAACTAGGTCCCCTTCCTAGAAGGTCTTTGCTCTTGCCTTCTTATCAAACCATCTTTTTACTAAGGCCTGATCCTTCTCAATCGTATGAACTGCATGTTCTCTTATTTCTTCTAATTCCAAAATTTCTACATACTTGGCCTCCATTGGTTCAAACTCAAACAACTCCAACTGTTTCATGAGCTCCAATGCTGGCAATTCTAATGATATAAGAAATATTGCCTCTTTCCCATAGACCAACTTGTAGGGAGAATTACCAGTAGACCTCTTTGGTGTTACCCTGTCAGCCCATAATGCTGATTTTAGCTTGGTATGCCATGTCCTTTGGTTTTCATCCAAAGTCCTTCTGATGATTCTTAGCAAATTTTGTTCGTGGACTCTACCTATCCATTACCCTGCAGGTAATAATTTGAAGAGGTGCTCAAATAGATTCCATTCTTGGCAGCCCATTTTGTAATCTTGGAACCTATGAATGCCAATGCATTGTCTGATATGATAGTGGCCGGCACACCAAACCTAGTCACTATTCCTTCATAAAAGTCTAGTATGTTAGACTCACTTGCCTCTTTGAGCGCTACTGCTTCGGTCCACTTGGTGAAATAGTCCGTTGCCATGAGAATCCACTTGTGGCCTTGGCTTGAGTTTGGGTTGATGACCCCAATGAAGTCCAATCCCCATTGCATAAATCATTGGTCAACCAAAATTGGGTGCAATGGAAGAGCTGCTAGTCTTTCTTTGCCTGTGAAGAGTGCACATTTCTTGCACTTTCTTATCCATGTATAACAGTCACTGAACACTGTCAGCCAATAATACCCTACCTTCATTATCTTGAGAGATATTACTCGTGGGGTGAAATTTCCTCTAGAATCTCCGTCATGAAAATCTCGTAACACCCTCTCAATTTGACCTGTCCCAATGCACCTCAATAGAACTCCATTGATGTCTTTGTTAAACAAAACACCATCAACAAGCACATATGGAATGGCTTGTAATTTGAAGTATCTCCTCTTTTATTTGCTCATTTCTAGAGGGCATAGGCCTATCGTGTAGGAAGTGTATCATATTCTGAGTCCAACAAGGAGCGGGTACACCATCATCTTCCTGTTCTTGACCATCCTGTAGTACCAAGACAGTCTCTTTTTCATCACCTGCTTCAACTTGCAGACTCAAAACTAGCTATTCACAGGTAGTCCTTTTCCACGTACTAGTTTTGTGACCTTGATCTTGATGTCATATTCCATGACATGGGTTATCCATCCTGCACGTTTCTCAGTCAAATCCTTGTTTAGCAGGAAGTCCTTGACTCTCTCATGATAGACCAACAATTGGATATTGTTGTTTGAGACTAGGTGCTTGAATTTCTTTAAGCTCCTGATCACTGCAAGGACATGCTTTTCAATTAAAGAGTTCCTATTTTCGTATTCCTCCAAGCCTTGACTGAAGAAAGCAACTGGTTGTTCTAATCCTTCTTTGTTTCACTATAACTAGGATTGCATAAATGGTGTCTCCACCACCGAAGGCATATAACATGAAGTCCTTGGAGAAGTCTGGATTGATGAGAGTCAGAGCTTGAGATATAGCCTCTTTTATTGCCTTAAAACTTGCCTTGCCTTCAGATGTCCACTTAAATGCCATGCTCTTCTTCAACATCAACGTTATTGGCTTTCATGAGAGCAGCTATAAAGTTTGGAATAAACCTGCGGACAAAATTGATCCTTCCCAAGAATATTTGAAGAGCCTTCTTATGACTTGGCAATGGCAACGCTTGAGTTTCTTTAACTCTTTCTGGGTCAATTGTCAATCTCTCCTTTGAAACAATATGGCCTAGGAGTTTTCCATCGTGAGCCAAGAATATGAATTTTTTTGGGATTCAATGATACCCCAAATCTTCTACACCTCTGAAATACTTGCCTCAAATGAAAGAGGTGATCCACTACATTTTTGGAGAATACAGTGATGTCGTCAAGATATATTAGAACTATTTTATTGATCAATCCTTTGAATGCCATATCCATTTCCCTTTGGAAAGTGGCTCTAGCATTTGATAGCCCAAATGGCATCTTCTTATAGGCATAGGTGCCCCATTTGGTGGTGAAATATGTCGTAAATTGGTCATCCTCTTTCACCATTATCTAGTTATATCCTGAGTAGCCATCTAGGAGAGAGAATCTCTCCGAACCGGATACTACTTGCAATATTTGTTCCATTGAAGGAAGTGGGTAATGGTCTTTGAGAGATGCCCTGTTGAGGTCTCGGAAAGTCCACACACAACCTGATTTCTCCGCTCTTCTTCCTGACCGGAACCAAGGTTTGCAACCCAACTTGAGTGCTTGATCGGAATATAATGCTTGCCTCTATTAGCTTGTTTAGCTCTTTCTTCATTAGAGGCTCAATGTGAGGGTTGACTGGTCTCTACTTTTGCCTGATGGGCTTAGCATCTAGATCCAATTCTATGGTATGTTGTGCCAACTTCAGATTGAATCCTCTCAAGTCTTCATAGCTCCAAGTGAAGACATCTGGAAATTCTTGGCAAAGTTGTATGAAATCTGATTTCTCTTGCTCAGTGGCCACTTTGCCAATTTGAAGTGTTTTTCCTTCCCCAACTGGAAATTGGCTCTGAATCTTCTCTCTTGACCTATATGTTAGCCTTTTCCTTAGGAAACTAGTCGTTAGGGTTGAAGATAGACTCCAATGTTACTAAACCCTTGGGAAGCTTGTTTGTCCGCAGCTGCACTACTTGATCCCCATACTGCTGCTCTAATCTGTCTTGATTCCTAGCTGAGAATTCAGCTTCTTCTTGTAAGAAATTGACGATCTGTTGATCATTCTCAAACACCTGCCAGCTTGTGTTATTATCTGGAACTGCTGGCCTCACAATCACATGGATATGTGGTTGTGTTTTTTCCCTTCTGATGTTGTCAACCACATCAAACGTTGCTCCAACTGCTGCGAGCCTATCTACAGCTTCATTTTTCTTCCTGGGTATGGACACGATGTTGAAAGCTTTGAAATCCTCAATGAGGTCCCATACCCTGTTCTTGTAGTTCTTCAGTAGGTCATTCTTTGTAGCATGTTGTCCCCTGACTTGATTGATGATTAGCTCGCTATCCCCAAACACCTGCAAGTTCTTTATGCCCTTTTTCCTGGCCCAATGAAGTCCATGAATCAATGCCTCATATTCAGCTGTGTTGTTTGAACAGGAAAACTGGAAATGGAAAGATGAATAATATTTGATTCCTTGTGGTGAAACAAGCATAACTCCTCCTCCGGCACCCTACCTACTCCTTGATCCATTGAAAAATAACTACCATACCTCATTGTCATCCTTATGGTCTAGTTTGGTGATGGTAGGAATAGCCCTGGTTTTCTTCATGTATGCAATAAACTCCTAGCTTAGATTCTTCTACTTCTTGGTAGGGATCAAAAACATGTACCTTGCTTGCCCATTCATCAAGAGTCAAATCTGGGATGCTTCCAACTTTGGTGTCAGCTTCATCTGTGCTTGGATAATCTTCTTGATCAAATGTTGAACAGTTGGCATTGACTTGGCTTGGAGTATGAGGCTCAATGTGAAAGTTTGCAATTGGTTCAGATCTGATTGTGACCTTAGTACCATATCTTGTTCTAAACAACATGTGTGACCAGTCAGCAGATAAGTAGCCTCCAATTTTAGCTGTGAAATCCCTTGATAAGCATAGGAAAAAGAGTGGTGGAAAATCTATCACTGACACATCTTACAAAACGGTAACATTGGGGCATGCATGCAAGGTAAGATTCAAACTTTTAATCAGTCCCACCATTGCTACTGCTGTCACATCCAATTGCACTACCCCCTTTGATATGAATTCATATTGGAGACCCAGCTGATCAGCTATTTGCTTGGACATGACAGAACTACTTGCCCCAGAATCAATCATGTCATTATGTACTAGTTTATTGCCAATGATTAGTGAAACATAGAATGGAGGGGGCTTCAAAACTTTACCTTGTTGTCTTCCATGATTCCCTTCAGGCTGAGCAGCATTTGTGAGGACATTCTCTCACATATGGACCTGCTGGTTCGAAGTTGACCAATTCTTCATGGCAGCTTGTAGAAGATCTCTTTGGCCTAGGATGGATAAAGATTCCCACATTGATATATTCACATTTGTCTTCTTCATTTGATCAATGATGCTAAATGGGGATGAAACATCTCTTTGTTGTCCTTTAGTCTGTGCATTCCTTTCTTGTGCATGGGAAGCAACAGCTGGCATTTGAGTTGGTTTAGAAGGTGGCTTGGGCTGTCCTTGTATGTTTAGAACTGTATTTTGCTTACCAACACCTTGTGGAGTGATGGAAGGTTGTAGATCACTTGGAGCCAATGACTTCCCTTCACCAATATTCCTCTTCTTTGATCTTGTGTTAGCTGCTACACTCTGAGAAATTGTTTGATTCATGCCACAAAAATCCTCAGCTTTCCAATTTGCAAGTGCGGTATCATTTGGAGTTGTGTTTTGCTGAGATGTCCCTTGTTGCTGATTTGTTTCTTGACTCACTTCACCCTCTATGCCAGTAGTTGTCACCATCAAGGCTTGGTTCAAAGCACCATTGAAGCACATAGATTGGTTGTGAGGTTCATTACATGGAAAACACCAATCATACTCTTGAGCTATATTGTTTTGCATTGGCACTAATGCTTTAGAAGTAGATGCAACATTGGGGTTATAGGGCTGAAATGGTCTATTGGTGGGAGGTCTTACTTGGCTTTGATTTGTAGCTGGATTGGGTGGCCTATTGGGCTGGTATGGTGGCCTAGCTTGGTACTGCGCTTGAGGCTGATACGGTCTAGCACTTTGAGCTTGTTGTCTTTTGATAGTCACGAGCTCATTTCCAAGGTTCTGTAATTGTTTCATAACCTCTTGGAGTTCATTTGAAGCATTAGAGGATGAAGTAGAAGTTTCATTTGAACTTTGATTTCTAGGAGTGGGAATAGGAGCCAAAGTGGGTGCTTGACTAGTGCTTGGATTTTCTAAGTTTGGATACAAGGGCATGGGGGGCCTAGGAGCCAGCTTACCAGCTTGAATAAGACAGTTTTCAGCCCTAATGGCGATGCTATAATTAGCAGGTAAGGTTGTGCCTCACATAGATTGAATTAACATAGAAATATCAGAATTCAAAGCCTTAACATAGTATAGAAAAGCACCTTCAGTTGTTGGCCTAATGGCCACTGGAATTCTATCCCAAGACCTTTGAAATCTGAAGTTGAAGTTAGTCAGCTGCTCATTGGGAGCTCTCTTGATAGTTGTCAATTGTTCTAGTAGAGACAAATTGTCTCTCTTTTCTCCAAATTGCTCATGGAGAACTATGCATAACTGATTCCAATTTTGGATAGAACCAGCTCCAAGGCTCCTAAACCATTGTAAAGCCTTCCCTTTGAACGAAGGTGCCAGCAATTTGACAGCAACATCCATTTCATTTATCTCATGGATCGCACAAATGTTAGCAATGCCTTTGACATGATCACCAGGAGTGGTATAATTTTCTCCAGTGAAAAATGGAATGTTCTTCAATGCTACAATTGGAACTGGATTCTGTGCATTGAGGGCAAGTGGGTTGCTGCCAGTGAAATTGACAAAGGGATTCGGTGGTTGTGCCATTCTGATTGGCTTGAGAACCCTTGTTGATTGGATGAAAGGTCTACCAGGTGGAGGGGTTGATAAAGTCCTGTTAGGTGGAGATGGTGATCTTTGTGGTCTTCTTCCTCTCCTTCCTCTTACAAGTGATAGTTGCAAGTGAACAAATATCCCCTCTTCTCGAGTATCAGACCTGGTTTGAATTCTTCTCATGTGCCTGGGCAACTTGTGCTGCTATACCACTGAATTCTATCCTTTCGGAGTCGCCAGATGTGTTAGAAAGTGAGCCTCAAAAGGCTAGATCTGCCAAGTTACACACCAAACCTGACAATATTAAAAATAGAATTTGAAACCTTGAAGGACCCAGAAGATATAGTTCTTCAATTCAGTTATCAGGTCATGTTGTGCATCTACTAATCCCCGAAAGGTACAGGTGAAACTCAGGTCATGCAAGGCAACTGTGAAAACCTGAAATACTAAAAACCATGAAATTTTGAAAGTCAAAATCTCAAAAATATAAGAGTACCATTTTGAATAGTATCCCCCGATCTATCAATTGGTGAAATTTTGACTTGTTTTGAGCAAGTTAAGCCCTTGAAAATAAATTTCAAAGTTCAGCCTGGAAGGTAAAAAATCTGAAATTGTAAAACCTGCAATTTCTAAGTCTAAATTTCTTCAGAATTAATTAAAATCTTGTGGAATGACCTCTTGGTCCCACCAGGCATGCCAAAAATGTTAATGGCAAATCACAACACCCCTGAATGTCTGCAACTCGATGGGTTGAGACTCTCAGTGCGATTTCATAACATGGAGCTTTTCCCAAGTGTGGGACCTTGCAAAAAAGGAAAAGCTCTCCGGATGAAGGCCAGTTCCTATTCGTCTATTCAGATGCACACGTAAAAAAAAGTAGAGGGTTTACTCAAAAACCTAATCTAACTTTCCAAGGAGACAGGGTAAGAAGATGCATAAAAATAAAACCTAAACTAACAAAGGTGATGCACCGAGGAATGAAGAACACCTGTCTTGCCAATAAACACAAACCATAAAAATGCAATGCAAGATCATGCACAGATAACCAGATTTGTAGTGAAAGATCAAGAGGATGCAAATGAAAATAGAGAGGGTTGAGAATCATCCACAGACATGCATTATTTTCTCCAAATATTGATACAACACACTGTAAAATGCCAAGAGGTAAAGTTGCATTATAGTTTTTAATGGGAGGTTTGAACTCCACAAATTCACCTACCAAGGAGAAGAAGGGAGGGGCAAAACAAGAATGTCCAACCTTTAGAAAGAAGCCCCTCCTTACAATTTATAGGAAGAATGAGAGAGGGAAGAGAGAGGAATTCCAAATCTACCCCAACTACCTCCAAATTGTATTTAATTCATTTCATTATGGTGGTAGGTGAGAACCTTATCAAACCCAAAAAGTGGCAAACTATATTTTGCATTTTTAAAAACTTGTTCCCACCCAATTAAAGATATCTAGTCAAATTTAGATAGAGGACCTTGTAAGATTTCTGAAAATTCCAACCTTGTGTGAATCTGAGCTCCTTGTGAAAAGTTATGGCCGTCTGAATATCTGGGTCAGGGTATGCTTCTTGTTAGCGCTCAGAATGTTGCGCCTCCTGAATGTGCGCCATAGGTGCATCCATATTTGTGTCGACATCCCTTTACGTGCGCCATAGGTGCATCCATATTTGTGTTGACATCCCTTTACGTGTGCTAAGGTGCAAATTTCGCCATGTCGACACTTTGTGTCATGAGCCCTTTATGTGCGCCAAGGCGTGAATTTTGCCATGTCGACACTCTGTTTCATGTGCCCTTTACGTGTGCCAAGGAACAAATTTTTCCATGTCGACACTCTGTGTCATGGACCCTTTACATGTACTAAGGTGCACATCCATTTTTATGTCGACACCTTCTGATGTGCACTTTTTACCTGCGAGAAGGCGTGAATTTCTTCGTGTCGACACCTTCTTACCTGCGCTAGCGCAATAAATTTTGGGGGCTGAGTTTCTTTGATTTCCATATTCTTCTGCTTGTATATATCTACCTGAGGGGAAAATATTTACAACACCTACCAAAGACTGTACAACAGCTACAACAACTAGGTTTCTATGGGAGAATGTTCTTACATGATATGGATGTCCTCTAAGCTTGACAAGTGATAGAGGTACACACTTTTTGAATAAGACAATTAGGATCCTATTAGATGAGTTTATGGTTACACACCACAAAATACACCTTACCATCCTCAGGAAAATGGAACTACTAAGGATTTTAACAAAATTTTGGGCCAGAATTTGACAAAAATATGTGATGTTGGAAGAAAGGATTGGGATGACAAGGTGTCAGCTGTGCTTTGGGCATATAGAACAACTTACAAGAGATTAAACAAAGCCACACTATTTCAATTGGTGTTTGGCATGGAAGATGTTATTCCTATAGAATTTATGTTACCTTCTTTGCACATTATGCACACTTGAGGTCTAGATGATGAACAAGATTTAGAAGAGTAGATTGAAAAGATGATTCAACTGGATGAGCACCAAGCCATAGCATGGAGGAGTTGGAAATAGGAAAAGGCCAGGTAGAAAGCATGACATGATAGAAACATAAGAGATAAGAAGTTTGAGATTGGAAAAATGGTTCTTCTTTATGACTCAAAGTTCTTATGCCATCCAGGAAAGCTCAAAGTACACTAGTTGGGGCCATATGTTATAACTTCTATACTTTAATCAGGTGCATGCCAATTAGAAGCACTTGATGGAACATGGCTACCCAGTTACTTTAACGGGAGTAGGCTGAAGCCCTACTATAAATAATTCTTTTTGGTGTTTGTAATAAGGTAGTGTTGCCACTTAGTCAAGGTTTTCAATTCAGTATTTCCTTTATTATCACTATGCTTTGTCAATTTAATTGTTGTTTGTGTAATAAGTGTGCTTGTGCGCATGAATCTAATTATTGTATGAAGAATGTTTGTGCGTAGAGGACTGTACATGCCTTTAGTGTGGGGTGGTTTTCATTATCCAAGAAAAGGATTGAGGGACTTGAAAGGTGAAAGAAATAAGTTGCTATAGGTGTGCTTTAAATAGGATTGCTTCTCAAAAGGTGACCAAGGATGAAGATAAATGAAGGAATAGTATAACGTGAGGTAAGTGGAGGCCATGATAGCTACTAGGAGAAGGTGTAGTGATGAGGTACTTGGGCACAAGAGTGCACGCTGAAGAGAAGTCTGTAACCAAAAGGTAAGAAGGCATGCTAGAAGGTTATGGCTGGGCATGAAGATGTATCATGCAGAATGAATGGATTTGGTCAATGAATGAAGGGATATTTGGCAGGTGAGGAGCAATAAATGCATCAAAATTTGAAATAATTATATAAAGAAGGGATGTGGATTCAATTTTACCATTTTCAATAAGAATATTTGAGAGAAGATCCAAGTACAAAGAGCTGAGTGATCGATTTAAGGTGCGAAGGGTGTGAAATCAAGCGTGGTAACCAGATATGTGCTTTAAAAAGCTTTCTTCCCTAGTGGTGAAGGGTTTGAGTGAAACAGGGAGATAGAAAAGAGTTAGGTTACAAGGTTTCCACCTAGGGTAGAGTTGGATCTAGCTAGCGTTTGATTCGTAGAGATTTAGGCGTGAAGAGGAGACATTGACAAGGTAAAAATGGCACCAAAGAAGGCATCTGCAACAATAGTAAAAGAAAAGAAGTAGGTGGTCATCGAGGAAGAAGAGATGGCACCTGAAATTCATTTTTCGAAGATACAATACCCAGAAGGAGTTATTGTTGGCCAAGAATGGGATTCACCCATTAGAAAAAGTAAAGTGAGTGAATATTATCATAGGACGTCAAATAAAAAGAAGGAGCTCGACTCCTTACTTATGGTTAGAACCAAAAAACACACAGAAGATGAGATGTTGGTATATGATGATGTGGGTGAAAAGCTCTTCAAGAAAATTAGGGTATATTAGTTGTATGAGTTGCCATATTTTAGGAAGTATGAGCCTTTGTACTTGTGGCTCATGAGCAGGGTTCACGAAGACTGCTTCTACTTTGCAGGATGCAGAGTTAGAATTTCATCTGTGCTTGTTTCATTAGTGACAAGTTTGAAGGCCACAGGAGAGGATATAAAAAGTGACCTCACAGATAAATCCACAATTTTAAATACCAAACAAGAGTTGGGATACCTGAAGGGTCCACATGGAATGGACATCAACAAATTTAAGAATTGTCTAGTTGTACAAGCTGCAACACATCTGGTTACCAAGTTGAACAATCAGGAGTGGTGGTCACATGTAAACACCATGTGGTTGCATGTGGCATGGAAGATGTCAGAAGGAACATTGTACAACATTTTTGGCTATATCACAGAAAAAATAGTTGAAGAAGCACGCACATGAGGGAAGATCAGCTTTGGGGCTCTTCTCCTATCACTAGTCTTCATGGAAATTAGAGTACCAGATGGACCAAAGGAGAAAATATGGGAATAACCCATGGAGAATAGGTCCCATGCTAAAAGATTTAGCAAATACCTATGCAAGGGGATTATGACATATGAGGTGAAACAAAGGGTGGAGAAGTGGTATGATAGGCTCTGCGCAACATTTGGGGAAGAGTGGATATTACTAAAGGACCTACCAGTAGTGGTAGTAAAACAAGTTCAGTTTGTTGTATACCAGCATTTCTACATCGTGTGCTTTGTAATGAAGGATGGAACTTGGAGCCCTTGGTGCAAGTTACCTTATGCCTTCACTGTAAGGTATTTCTATGAATTTTTTCATAGATTTACTGACACGTGTAGATTAAACTTCGATGTAGACAAGGTAGAATGTGACTACCATACATTACGGAAGAAGTATATATACCCTGGTAGGAGTGCCTACATGGAGAAAATAATTTCTGAAGTATTGAACATCAAGCCAATAAGCTTGGTTGTTGCAGATTTGGGGGCAGGGTTGGTGTACCTCAAATTAAAGCCGAAGATAAAGAACAATAAATATGTAGAAGGTGATTTTGCACTTCCAATGCCACCAAAAGGGAACCATACAATGGAGAATGTCCCAACACCTAAGCCCTCAGAGAAAATCAAAGTGCAGGATGAGGAGGAAGAGTGCGAAGATAGTGGTATCTTGGAGCATAGGGGTAGGAAACATCCTACAAGTTAGAGAGAAGTTGAGCACGCCGTTACACCACCCCAGCCATAAGAGGGGGATGAAGAGGACTTGAATGAGGTCTAAGGGGAGCATATGTTTAAAAAGACATTCAAGAGAACAAGGACCCAGGGTATTACGCCAACCTCTATGCACAAATCTCCCCTACTCTCCCCACAGAAGGAAGCTACCACGTAGAGAAGGAGGAAGCTGAAGTTGAGTGAGGAGACAAAAGAATCTGAGGAGAGTGCACCTACATCTCCTACACCCCTAGAGAACATAGAAGAAAAGGGTGAGGCATCAAAGGAGAAGGATGGAGAAGGGAGAAGACCAGAGGAAACAACTACAGAAGATACATAGGACATGGAGACACAAGCTCTAAATTTGGAGCCTAGAGTTCCTAAGCAGTAGAGGTATAAAAGGGTGAGTAGAGAGAACATTCCACTAGCCATGGGGTATGTAGAGGACACATGAAAGATTATTTGCACCCACTTCTGGAGCAAAATAGCGTAGAAGGATCTGTTTGGATGGGAGTTGATGGATGAAGATATGGCAACCGTGCAAACATGAAAGAAACTATCCTCGTCAATGCACCCCCACATGGACGAGCCTGATTTCGATGTATGCGAAGAGTCATGCGTGTTAAGGTGATTGAAGCAGGCACCCTAGGCTAGACACATGACAGTAAATCCTACTTTCATGTCAGACAAGAAGGTTAGTAATGTACTAGTAAAATTTTCAGTAGAGGTGGCTAGAAGGAACATGGATAAATTTGCCACAATTAAGGTGCTACACAAAGAGCTGAAGATGAAGGATGTGGAGATAACATGCATAGTAAAGGAAAGGGACTTCATACAAAATAAGAATGAAGTATTCATAAGAATCGCAGAGGAGATTGGGAACAATGTGATCAAAACAAGGCCACACTTGGAACCCAAGGTACTTAAAACATTTCCTTCAGCGATACACTATGTGGGGAAGTTGGTGGACTTGGTGCTTGAAGATGAAACTCTGCGTGTGTAAACACCAGAATAATCAAAGAAGGACGTAGAATGGGAAAAATCATATGTGATGAGGAAAATCACATCATATGAAGGGATGTTGCAGGCATTACAAGAAGTCTTAAAGAAAGTAGATCAAGATTTAAATATATGCACAGCTCCAAAGGCACTCATCAACATTAAGACCTTGGAAGAGAACAATGAGGTACAAAAGGCCATGAAGGATGAGACATTGGGCCACGTAGAAAGGTTATCCATGGTTAAAAAAAAGTATGAGGCCTTGAAAACAACACAAGAGCCACACAAAAATTGGTTGGAAGAGCTCGAAAAGCTAATTGCACAGAAAATGGACCTTTTAGAAGGAAGGATGACATCCATGTCTAGTGTTGTGTTGGTTCTGTAGAATGAGAAATGGGAAATTACATGGGATGAGTTGGAATCCATATTTGTGGACATCCCAGAGAAAGTGAAATAGGCACTCACTACATGACAAGAATGGGAGGATATAATAAAATAGAAGTATCTAGAGTTGATGCTACGAAATGATACTGAGGAGGTTGCTTAAATAACCTCGTATAAATTCTTTACTTTTCCACATTCTTCATTCTTATTCTTTCCTTTGAATTTTGGAGATAACCATTGTCGGGATGAAAATGAGATTAGTGTGGGGTAATGTTGATGAAATAATACTTGGCAAAGATCACACAAGGACTACTCAAGGGATAAAAGGCCAGGATAGGAAGGATCCGTGTGCGGAAGGCAAGTTTAGATTTTAGAACTTAGCCGATTTTGGGCATGAGGATCTATTTTTGGAAGATGGCATGCGAAACACATCAACGATGCAGAGATGTGCGTGCCATGCACTGTCCATATTTAGAAGATTGGCTCAAAACATTTATGCATGGAGACAAGCCAAGAATAGAATGAACACTTCAATTATCTGTAAGAGGAATATAGATAGCACACTTGCATGTGTGACTATAATTGTAAACGGCATATGGCTAATAATAGCATGTGACCTATTTCTTTAGTAGTTAAGTAGTGAAGGGAAAGTCCCCACCTATATATATATGATGATTAGGTGCATAGTAAGAGAGATATTTATATGTGTGTGGAAAAGAGATATAGATATGTATGTATGATTCTAAATATGTGTATCAGATTCATATGCACCTTAAGATGAATTGAAAATACTGTAAGGAGCCTCTATACTTATTAATAGATGGAAGATATTGGCTGAATCTAAGTGTCATTCTGTGTAATTGAGTAGTGCATGTTAGTGTTTCAATTATGATTACTGTTTAAGTTTGTTCTTTAATGGATCCATGGGTAGCATGCATTGTAGAATGATGGATTAGTCATGATTCTTTATGTATCTTCCTTCATCATGTTATCATCCTGTTATAACAACCATAAAGAGGGATCTGGTACCTTTGTGTGCTTTGGGTGAGTGCCTAGTCGAGGCTAAGTGATGTGCTAGTGCGACTAGGGTGTTATCTTGTAAATTCTAGACTGTATCACATGTCAACTTCTAATTTGCAGCTAGAGCAAAGATTAATTCTTAGAAAACCGTTGACAGAAAGTTTGATGGATTTGTATTAGATTTAGATGGACTTCTTAGACACATAGGCCAGATATATGTACCTAGTAATGGAGGTTTGAGACATGATATTTTGGAAGAGGCTCATTGTGTACCTTATTCAGCCCATCCAAGGGTGAAGAAGATGCTCGCCACTTGGAGACAATTGTACCATTGGAGAGTAATATAGAGAGATGTGGCCTAGTTTGTGTCTCATTGTTTAGAGTGTTAGAGAGTGAAAGCCAAGCATCAACATCCAGTTGGCCTTCTCTACCCGCATGCTAAAATTGTGTTGAAATGGGACACCATTTCCATGGATTTCATAGTAGGGATACCAAAGTCGAGATACCACCACAATAAAATCATATTTAGGGTGGGTATATTGACAAAAGTGGCTCATTTATCTCTGGTAAAGCTCAACTATACATCTAGTGCAGTTGCACGAGTATACTTAGATGAGATTTTGAGACTACACGAGATTCTGTGGAAGATTATTTATGATCACGGTCCCTTATACACCTCTCAATATTAGAGTACCATGCAAGATGCCCTTGACATGAGTATTAACTTCAACACAACATACCACCTACAAACATATGGATAGACGAAGTGGGTGAATCATATTTTAGAGGACATGCTTCGGATGTATGTCTTGGACCATCAGTCAATATGGGAGGAGTATTTGTACTTGGTGGAGTATGAGGTGGGCACGAAGGCATTTATTCGTGTCAGACCTCATAAGAACCCTATCCATTATAGAAAAGGCTCTAAGTTATATCCTAGATTCATGGGTCCATTCAAGATCTTGGAGTGGATTGGTCCCTTAGCTTATCATCTAACCTTACAACCTAGCTTGTCTCATGTGCATGATGTATTTAATATTTTTTTTCTTAGGAGATACATTCCAGATCCATCTCATATATTCGATTGGACCTCATTACAGGTGCAGTAGAAAGGACAAGTGACTATAGAGCCCATGTTCATCATAGAGCGCAAGACCCCAGGCCTTCGAGGTTACGATATTGAATAGGTGCGAGTCCAATGGGATAGGTACGATGAGACTACAATAACATAGGAGGATGCTACCTTGTTACTGGCCTAGTTTCCACACTTGTTTTAGTGACTTCCAGGAGGAATTCGAGTCTAAAGGGAAGGGATGTAGTGCCCATTCCTCTTTGACACTATTTCATTATGATGTTATTACTGTTGGATTGATACTTAGAAAATTATATTACTATATATTGATCAATAGATGAAAAACTAGGAAAATACTTAGATTATTGACATGTTATGATTTACATTTTGATTATGATCCACTAGATAACAATGATGGATAGTTATTTATTTTTATTTTTAGTATTTTGATTTTACACTAACATGTCATATTCAGGATGCATATCCTATGTTTTATGTTTTGAGTAGAATTATGATTCTATGGATGTGAAAATTGAATTAATTGTATGATGATAGATGAAAGAATTGATAAATTTTTATGAAGATTATTTATTTCTATATGTATTTTATTCTCGATCTTACTGATATGGTTATAAGGCCAAAGAGCTATTTTTTTTGTGTTGTAGGGACATTTCATCACATACATTGAAAGGGGATATGGGACCAACCATGGAAGGATGTCTGGTGTTGTGCAACATGGAAAATTTTTGACAACTTGTGTATAATGTTATGTGGTGTGGTTGCATACTTTGTTAGGAGGTTCCCATGGGAGGGTAACCTCATTTATGTGCCCATTGATGTAATGTGTTTTATTCTCTTTAATTTTTTTGTTTTAATTTTTTGTGCATGTGTTTAATTATTTGGAAAATATAGTTACTTTATTAATAATTGTTAACATATCTTAATTAACTAGTTTAGCTTAATTTAAATTAAGAGGGAAGATATGACATGTGGGTAATAAATTAGGTATATAGTCATTATTTTGGTGCATGATGTGAATTTTATTAAATGCATTTAGGTGGTTTGTACTCCATCATCCCTCCCAAATTCGAATTTGACATTGTTGGCCACATTTAAAGACTTGAGGGACAAATTAACCTTGTCCCTCACATCTCAAACTTTCCTATCAACCCTACTTATGAAGTATGGGACATATTTTGATCTTTTTAGTGCCTTTTTTAGTGTAAAAAGGGTAAATAATTGCACTTGTTACCACATTTATGTTTATCCTTGATAAGCATGGTGTGCAAGTTGGAGTGTCATGTGGGCATGTCAAAATTATTACATGAGCATTTATTTTCTTTGAGTTTGGTTTTTTACTTGTGTGGTGGAATGAAAGAATGATGAAGTGGCATCCTACATGGAGCCACCTCATCATCCTCATATTTGTTCTGGCGAAATCATAACACCCCTAATTTCTCGCAAGTGAATGGTTGAGGCAGTCAATGTGAATCTTCAAACATGGAGTTATCCCAAAGTGTGGGACTTTGAAATTGGGATAACCCTCTGGAGAAGGCCGGCTTGCTATCCTATCCTAGTGCCAACTACTCCAAAGTTCAGATAGTTGCACATATAACACCAATCTTAAGCTTTCCCAAGGAGATAGATCTAGAGAAAATGTATGAAAATTAAAACCTACTCTAAGGGAAGGTGATGCACTGAGCAGGATATCAAATAACCTACACAATAGACACAACATAGATATAATCTTGCAATGAAAACACAACACTACACAATAATTTACATGTAATGAAAGACTAAAAGAGATGCAATAAAGCAAAAAAGGGTGTCTAAAACATCCACAAATATGTCTATATTACTCCAGAAATTGATACAGTACACCACATTCAAGCTTAAAGGCACTTATTTTTAATTACAATGTCTAGTAGGAAGGTTTGGAATCTCCACAAAATATCTTACATAAAAGAATAAGAAGGGAGGGGTATATACAAGATGTCCAACCTTTTAAAATGAGCCCCTCCTGATAATAAATAGGAAGAATGAGAGAAGGGAGAGAGAAGAATTTGAAATCTTATTTCAATCACCCTAAAATGCATTAAAATCACCTACAACAATGATGGATGCCACTACAAAACCCATACCTCCATGTATTTTACCTTATTGGAGAAGAAACAAAGCCCATACCTCATCATTTGGGTAGGTGAGAAATTTGGAAACACTCTATAAAATGGCGGACTATATTACTTCATTTTGAAGTCCTATTTTATGCAAATCCGAGCTCCCAGTCAAAATTTATGGCCATCTAAAGATGGGGTGCCATTCTGCAATAAATACAAATGGTTGGCTCTATTTCGTTAGAATCTAAAATGCATCACAACCTCCAAAATATGAAATTTCAGAATTTTGGGATTAGTAAATTTTGGGATTAGTAAATACGGGTGTTTGCATTTCGGAGGTTGGGTTGTTGTTCATCTAGTTGAGTTTGTAAAACCTTTAAAAATATGAAACCCCAAAGTATGAAATTTGGAGTTTGGGTTTTAGACCTTTAGGTTTTCAGGGGTTTCAAGTTTCAAGATTTTGGGGGTTTAGGTTTTGGGATTTCAAGGGTTTTAAGAACTTTGAGTTTTGGGGATTCAGGAGTTTGGGCTTTGGGGATTCAAGGGTTTTCGGGACTTAAGATTTTGTGGATTTGGGGCTTCAGGTTTTAGAATTTCAGAAGGTTTTCAGGACTTCAAATTTTGGGGATTCTTTATCCATCTAGGTGCATGAAACCTCTGAAACTCTGAAACCTCGAAGTCTAAAATTTGGACCTTCAGGATTTTGGACCTTTTATTTTTTTGGGCCTAAGGAACAGTTCACTTGGTCAGCCCTACTACTACCTCTAAAATTCTAAATGTCCGAATTATGAATTTCAAACTTTATACTTTGATGTCCTTTAGGCCTTTTGAGCTCGCCACTTTTGAATTTCAATCTGTTGAGTCTAAATGCTTCAGTGAATACATCAATCCCTCTATTTTCTTTTAATGCAAAGTCATGTTTGTCAAATTTCACCCAAGGGGAAAAATTGGATAACACGTACCTTTTCTATTTATTGGATGATTTTGATGGATTTTGGGTTACTTTGCTTATTTGCTTCTCTTACACTTTTAAAAATTGGTGTTGATTTTCATACTTAGAGTTTTCTTTGGAGTTGCATATTGGATTGGGCTTGGTGTGAAGGATTCAAAACTTGTAGAGTAAAGAAATTGGAAGATTGATGGAGAGGTAGGCTTTCCTCTTAATGTCTTTTGTTATTAATGTATTTTGATGTATAAATTGTGTTTGTTTGAGTATTATATGAGTGTTGTGGATATGTTGATTGTAAATGGGTAGCTTGCCTTAAGTTGGGTGTGGTAGATGGATTTATTGGACCATTGGGGAGGTAAAAGGGAGATGTGAGGCATGCATTTTGGAGGGAGTGTGAGTTTGAGTCCCAACTATGGGGAGTGAAAATGATAACATGGATATATTTTGCATACTTACAAGTGAAGAAATAAGGATTTGATTATGTTTTGAGTTTTACACATGGAGGATTTTGGGTGGAAATCATACATCACCTGGGTGACAAAAGGAGGTGATTCCTATATTCAATTTCACCTTTTTGGCTTGTTGTAGTCAAGCATTTTTACTAGTTGGAAATGTTGTTATATTGTTTGAATGGATTGTTTGAATTTGTTATTGGAGTGTGTTATTTTGTGGAATGCTTGTTGTGGAAACCTCTTAAAAACGTTGTAAAATGTTTCATAATACCTCATATTGTTCTTTGGTGTAGGATTGGGCATCAGTAAGGGGATGGATTCTTAATTTTTAGGATTATAGGCTGGGTAGAGAGCGTCGCCTATAACCCTTTATTTGTATTATGATTCAATATTTTATGAGTTGAAGGATGCAAGTTTGAAAGCTATGAAGTGGGAGATGAATTGGAAAGAAGACTTGTGTTTTGAGCTTGTTGGAAGAACCTCCATGTTGTAAAATTGATTTTTTTCCCACTTAGAGTGGAAGATTGCAACTCTTGTATATTTGAAAGAAAGCCTTATATATTTCATTTATTCCAAATTCGTAGTGATATAGTTTTATGTAGAAAGGTTTAAGTTGTACATTGGTTGAAAGAGGATATCTTATAATTTTATATCATTCAAACTTTTTTAATGTATTTTGGAAAGGGGAACTACTAAATTATAAGATATTGAACTAAAATTCTTGAGAAAGCAGTGTATGGTTATCTATTTGTAATCTATAACATTGTAACTGTGTGAGTTATTGTAAGAGGAGAAAGAAGATACCTTATCATTTCCCTTGTAAGAGTGAGCATATTGAAATGTTGGAATTATTAGAATGATGAAATCATTGGAATGTTTGAAAGTTCATCTATTTTAAGGAAAAAATGTTGTTATATGTGAAACATATGTTGTTTTCTTCCTTTGTATTGCTAGTGAGCTTTATTTGTAAGGAGAAGGAAAATTTTATTTTATTTAGAGATAAATCATATAATTTAAATACTACAAATTCATGATTTATACAAGAGAACATTTACTCTACCTTTAATTGGGGAATTTATTTCTAACCTTCTTTTTATCAATGTTGTGCAACCACCTATATACCCATTGAACTAATTCCAAAATTAGGGGTTTATTTTAAATATAACAAACTAAAATATACTATTATAACTATATATATATATAAACATTAAAATGAATAAATATATATTTATATGGTCGAATGGTTAAATGACAAGGTTTAAACTTATAAAAAAAGAAAAAAAAAATGGGGGTTGGACTGCGGCCCAACCCCTAACTGTTTTTTATGTTTTGTATAGTGGAGTCGGGGGTACCGCACCCCACCCCACCCACTATAGATTTAATACAATGGTAGGGTGGGGTACAACATCCCCCCCAAACCCACCTTAAACCCTATGCATAACCAAATATGCAGACGCTAAAATTTCAAAAACAATTTGTTGGGATATATACAGTTGCGGCTCTAAAAGTATTCACAGACCGTAAAGATAATATTATATTATAACTTTATATATATATATATATATATATACTATTATATATAATATATATTTTTATTATTATTGGTAAATATTTTTAAAGGGACTATACCTTGTTACAAAAAGGGCTCAACATCTTGATATAACTATGGAGATTCAACAAAAAAGGATCAAAATCCAAATAAAACACTATTACCATAAGTAACCAAGAGGTATTTACAATAAGAAATAAAAAGGACAAAGACTGCAACATAACAACAAAAAAGAAAAAAAGTTGCAGCAAAAAGACGACAAAATATCAACATCTAAAATGATTCCTACCAGCCCAAGTGAGTTTACTTCTTGGATGCTCTTTCAATTTTGGAGTGGATCATTTATAATGAGGTAAACACTACCAATGTGGTGATGTGCGTTGGGTCTGAAGCATTCAACTGTGAGATGGTCAGGCTACTCTCATTATCATTCCCCCAAATAGTTATAGGGATCCCACTGAGCATGGAAATGCTTCGAACTTTATACTCTAAAAATTTACTTATGGCTTTGAAGATAGCCATGTTGTGATCATGTCTATCTTTAGCTCTCATTAGTCTAGTGTCTATAGAGTTTAACTTCTTATAAATATCAACAAATCTGATCCTTGCCATTTTCATTATCTTCATCAATTTTTCTTTTCCATTTCTACTTTTCCATACGTTGGAGGTCCTTCTTCAGCTGCTTCATCTCTTTCTCCAGAGACTCCAATCTATGAGGAACATGAATCCACTCTTTATATAAGGCTATATCAATACCAGCATTGCTAATATGTACAAAGTTTTAAGCAACCTCCATCTCTTTAGTGCTTCTAAGAATCCTAGCAGTGTGAGGGGTGTTTGTTTTCTTGGGGTTCTTGGTTTTGGATTTGGAAGGGGTGTCAAGAATGGGAGTGGGAGTAGAGGATGTGGTAGCGTGTGGATCACTAGGAGCAGTCAGGAAGCCAAGGAACTTGGAAACATAGAGCTTGTGCAATAGGAAGATAAGACCCTGATGTAAGGGAATATCATGGGAGTGCTTTTGAAAATCTAGAATAGAGCGCTAAAGGGAATTGAGTAGGTAGTGCGGGAAGAAGACCAAAAAATTCCTTCTAAAATGGTTTAAAAAGACAATGTGTTTAACATGGACCATTTTATATCACCCTTCCAAAGAAATATATCTGACAATCATATTCATCACTTCATCATATGAATTGGGAATAGAACTTACCCTTATGCCCGCAGAAAAAAAATCAAGCTCCTTGCCCTCATCGGAGAATTTCTTTGCCTCGGCGACCCTGTCAATCCTTTTACTAAAAAAATGATAGCCCTCCAGTTCTAGGCTTGTAGCCTTAGCAATCAGCTCCTCGTTGATAGTAACACGGTGGCCACCATATTTGACACTTCTATCATTCCAATCCATAGCAAGAGAACTAAAATGTTCTAATCATGACCATAAATGTGTTCAATTAAATTTGAGATGCCTCCCTTGTGCAAAAATTTCCAAAGTACCTCGATATTCTTCCAGGATGGATCACAACATGGCTCTAATTGACACAGTGCCCCTCCCATTTTATTCTTCTTCCTGCTAATACTGTGAATTTTCTCCTCAAAACCCTTGTAAGAGTTTGTTTCTTCCTTATTTCTTTCCTATTTTTTGAAATTCTTCCCACCTGTGTGAGGTTCAATAGCTTTAATGTGGCCGTAATAAGGAGGATAATTTACACATGTGTGAACTTTCACTTTCGTTAAGGCCTAATCCATGTCATTATTAAAATTAATCCATGTATGTAATCCCATAATTATCCACATTAATGCTAGTTTGAACCTCCTTAGGGATGTTATTTATATTATCCCATATTATAAGATTAATATTAATGCCCATATTAGCCAATGTTTCAGCAACCTTATTCCCCTCCCTATAGGTATGTTTAATGATGATATTCTTGAAATTTTGACAAATATTTCTTGCTTCCATATAAATTCCTTGATGGTCTAGCTAAATGGTTGATAATGTTAAGAGAATATCCTTCCAAAATTAAGTTGTGAATATCATATTCTTTGTCAATCCTTAGCCCCCATAGAGAAACTAGGGCTTCAACATAATGATTTGTCTAAATCCCCATTTTACCAACATAAGTAAAAACTAAACAACCTTTATGATCCCTAATAACACCTTCCCCAGTAGAAAAACTAGGATTACCCTTAGAGGCTTCATAAAAGTTGAGTTTTTGCCTATTTTTCTTAGGATGAATCCAATGAATCAAAGACCTATCAATGTTTGAGGTATTCCTAATCTACAAACTAGCAACTCCAAACTTCCAATTGGAAAGAATGTATTCTTTTTCAACAAGATACTTCTTATTTTTGGGAGGTTTGAATCTCCCAATATTATCTTTAACAGCATGTCCAATCTTAACAAAGCTGAGCTTGTTGTTTGTTATTTCTGAAAATGATATCATTCATATCTTTCCATATTCTCTAGATAATATGGGGCATGACCAGTTTCCAAAGTCTTCTCACAACACAATGCTTAAAAGGAGGATTCCATTGGGTCCAGAATTGTATGAAGTCCTTAGGCACCATCTAGAGAACATTAAACATGGAAAAGGCATAACTCCAAATCATGGTAGCATAATCACAGTAAATAAAAAGGTACTTGATATCTTCAGAATCATTTTTGCATAGGTGGCACCTATTAGGCATTATGAACCCTTTCTTTATTAGTTTATCATTAGTAAGAATCCTTCCTCTGAGCATAAGCCAAAAGAAAAATTTGATTCTAGGGGTTAAGTCAGTCATCCAATTTTTTCTCCAATTAAATTCACTCTGGGTATTCTCAAAGTAAGAATTATATCCAGATTTAACCATATAGTCCCCAGCTCTAGAATTGTGCCAAACAATTTCATCTTTGACATCCACTTGATTCAAGGGGACGAGGTCTAGTTTCTCCTAAAGAGAGTGTTATCCAAAATTCACCCCCCCCAGGGTAATTTTGATAACATGGATCAGAATATTCAAGTCCCAGGCAAGTAGGTTGATCTAGGAAAAATTGTGAAAATCGACTAAGTCCTAGTCCTAGGGAGCAATTGGGACGTGTGGGACAGAAAGATGCGGATCGGCCGAAAAGCCTCCAGGCGGCCCGCTAAGCATTTGGGACAATCGGGCCAGAAGTACGCGGCGGGCGCGAGAAGCTGATCCGGCCGAAAGAGGAAGAAAAACGACTAAGTGTTGCTCGGGACGTTCGGGACAAAAAGAACCAAACCAGCCGGATCGGCCGAAATGGGAACAAACAGTCTGAAAAGCATTCGGGACATCCGGGACAAAAATACCCGAACTGGTTGGATCGGCTGAAATGGGAACAAACAGTCTGAAAAGCATTCGGGACATCTGGGACAAAAAGACCTAAACTGGCCGGATCGGTCGAAATGGGAACAAACAGTCCGAAAAGCATTTGGGACATCCGGGACAAAGGTATGCGAACCGGCCGGTTCGGCTGAAATCAGCACAAGGAGCACTGGGACATCTGGGACAAATGGATGCGGTGGATACGAAGGAGCTGAAAGAGCCGAGAACCAACCAGATCATGACACGTGTCACAAGGGAAAAGGTCAAAAGGTCAAAGGGCGAGTTTTTGAGCACTAATCCGAACCAATGAGATAGTGCCATGTGTCCCCAGCTAGGGCCCACAAGGAAATTTCAAAAGAAAGCCCGCTGAAAGGTAGAGGAGAGAGAATCACGTGACCAATCAGATGCGTGCCACGTGTCACCCAGGTGGCGAAGCGCGGGAAAATATTTCAAAATCCGTTTTGGTCTGTCCCATACCCTAAATCTTCAGATCATCATATCTTTTGACCCAGAGCTCGGATTTGTACGTTCTTGACATCAATGGAAAGCTAGTGAAATACTCTACATGATTTTGGGGTTAATCTCGAGTTTTTGTGCAGTCTGGAGAGAGAAAATCGAGAAACGGCTCTGACGCGTGATAATGGCCAAAAGCGACGTTTCAACAACCTATTTTAATGCTAATGAGTCGCATTCTTCTTCAGCACGGCCAGAAGTGACATTTTAGCGGCCAAATTAATACAAATGGGTTGCTATTCTCCTCCAAATCAGTCAAAAGATGGCAGGGTATGGGTTGGTAAGGTCCTCCCATGCCGTTTTAATGCATCTGGAAGTCAATGAGGAATGGGCTGGCACGTTTTCCCACGTTTTCTGTCCCCTAGGCTTGACCCATGCAATGTAAAGAAAGCCAGATTTGGCTAAAAATAACAAGTTGTTCATCTTTTCTGCTCTGCCCTCCCTTCTTTTCTTCTCTAGGGTTGAAAATGGAGTTTGAGCCTCCTCCCTTGCTCTGTAATAGCGTTTTTGCCTCTTATTAATGGAATGATGTTCTGTGCAAACTTCTGGAGCAACAAAACGTGTTTTGTGATGCATCTGTCCATCCTTCCTCATTTTTGCTTGTTCTCTTCTTGCCTCTCTTCATTGCAGGTATTTGTGCATGTTTGAATGTTCGTTGCAGGCCTGGAGCTGTGTTCATGGAGTTTTGGGACATTTTCTGTGTGAAATCTATCCTTGGGCCTGTGATGCATCTGTTCATCCTTCCCATTGCTCACCTCTCCTTGTCCCATGGCAGTTTTGATAGATGTCCAACATTCTCCTTCTCTGGTGTATCACTGTTTTAGTGTAGGCTTTTGCTGTTTTTCCCTTCTCTCTCTCTCTCTCTCTCTGTCTCCTTGGCATGGTTAGATTAGGATTAGATTAGCTTGTCTACACTGGAGTAGCTTGTGGCAGGTAGTTTAGGAGCAGGAACCAGCCTTCTCTAGAGATTCCTCTCTCAGTTTCACAAGTCCCATGCTTGGAGAGAGGTTTCCATGTTGTGCAATCACATTAGATGCCTGAGTGATCAACCTAGAAGCCTGATCTACATCTAGGGGTGCTGTGATTTTGATTTTTCACTAACAGTTTTGGCACGCCGGGTGGGAGCTTAGAGGTCTTCCACTTCATCTTTTTTAGGTTGGTGTGTTCCTGTGAAGATTTCAGCCTTTGGAGGCACTTGCAAACACATATGGTGACTCCATCTGATCAGCAACCCATTTCTCTGAGCTTGCAGACCCGTTTCCATCCATTTTTCATCCATCTTTCTTTTCATCCCTTTCATTCTTTTCCATTCCATGAGGTTGTGCAATCATGACTTCATTCCTACCATGGAATTCACATCTAAAACAACAACAATATATTCACACCTCCAACATGTTTTACAAATCCTCCAGATCAGCATTTTGAGTAGATTCAAGATCAGTATGCATACCCATATGAGCAGCAGTGCCAAAGTCAGTTTGGCTATGGAGCTTTCCAAGAGCAAGAGTATGCATATAACGAAGACCATCTGATGCAAGATGCTGGTCTGTTGGAGAAGATCCAAAAAATGGAGGTAGGGGCATGGTGTAGTCTAGAGCAACAGGCTCAAATGAGAGCACTTCAGAATTGGTTGCAGGAGCTCCTTGTCCATGGGTGAGAACCTTTTCCAAGACACTTACAGCCCTCAGGAGAAGCTGGACTTCATGATTGCAGATGCTGCCCCAACTTGCACAAGTGGACAGCAGAAATAGAGGCCTATGACACTTGTATGAAGCAACCTTGTCAATGGGTAAGTTCTACACCATCTCATACCTGGTCTTTTCCTCTTTCCCAATCTGTTTCATCTCAGCACCATCTCAAGCTTTAAACTCCTCCATCTGTTGTTCCAAATGCTGAATCCATGTCTCCACCTCCTAGGCTTCCACCTCATCTCAATTCTTCTTTCCTTTTTCCTTCTAGACAGTCATCCCCTCCACAAGAGCTAAAAGAAATACCCCCTCCTCCAAAGAAACAAGAGATTTCACCGCCTCCACCACCACACAAAATTGTAAAATCAGTTGAGTTACAACCCATCCCTCCTCTTGCATTCCCAAATCCATGTTGGGAGGATGAAAATCAGAATGCTAGTCAAGGAAAACAACAGCAAAAAGAGAGGCCAAACAAAGATGAAGAAATTCAAAGTCTGAAGAGTTGGGCTCTCAAATTTGGGATAACAAAGATCCCCTTGATGGTTAAACCTATAGAAGAGGCTAGGGTTGGAGAACAGGTGGTGGTTAGGACTGATTTTGTTGCAGCAGAAGAAGAAGATCTTGCAGTCCCAACTTGTCCTCTAGAGCAGCAGAATGAAGAGTTTGACTTGACAAACTTCATGCTAGAGGAAGAGTTTTATCAAGAGCAAGATTCTCTTCAAGTAGTAGAGGAAGGAGAAGCCGCTCCAAATCTAAAAGAAGAGGAGCACAATCTAGCTGTGGAGGAGAATAGTGCAGATCCAAAGGCTTTGAGCACAAAGCAGGCTACAGGAGAACTTTCAGTTCTTCTTTCCACTTCATCTCTCTCAAGTTCTAGTACTGAAGAAGAGTTTGATCTCTCAAACTCAATATTGGAGAGTGAAGGAAATCATGGTGGTCAAGTTGCAGATCAAGAGGACACCATGGAGGAAGTTGAAAACGAGTAGCAGGACAGCAATGAGGCAGTTTACCTGTCAGATTTGGAGGACTTTTTTGATGGAGATGAGCCGGTTGAGCTTTCACCTTTCTCTCTTTCATCACCCACATCCCAAACACCAGAGTCTGCTGCCATGAAGGAGAGCTTTCATTTGCAGCAGCCTCACATCTTATAGCAGCTCTTTGGAATCAAAATTGGAAGATTTAAATCTTCCATGTTTTTCATTGGAGGAAGAGAAAGGACAGAAGGATTCCACCATTTCTTCCACATCATCCATTCAGGTGGGTCTACAAGAAGAACTCCATTTTTGGAGTTAAAAATCAGAGCTATGGGCATATCAAACGGATCAGACCTTGCCCAATCAGGTATTTGGCTTCATTGGAGCCAAAGGAGAAGCCACAACCAGTCATGCTTGCTTCAGAGCATGAGGAAGAGCTACAAAGTACCAAGGATCAGCTGCTATACCTCTTCAATCCAAATGCAGAGCAACTAAAAGAGGTATAGGATTTTTTAGTTGATACCTTGATGATTTGGATAGAAGACCAGCTTCTTGTTGATTTTCCATCCATCCAAACAGCCATGATCAGTGCCAAATCAATTGCATGGCTACCAATTTTGAAGAAAGGAAGTTATTTCTCACAACCAGTTGCAAGGTTTGTTTAGCTTGCCTTTGCTTCCAGTTAGAGTAGAGTACCTAGGTTTGCTTTCAACAGAAGAAGTGCTTGTGCACACTCTGCATGTTCCATTTGGGGCATGTATGATTTTCAGTTCTGTACATTGTTTTTGGTGTTGCTGGTTTTACTCTTGCACAGTTCATTTCAATGGCCTTTTGGTGAGAACAACTCCATGTCCAGTGGGATTCAAGTGACTCAAAGGGAAGTTTTCAAAGTTCAGATCAGTTTTCAGGCTACTGCTTATGACTCCATGCCCAATGGATTGCTTAAAGCTACTGGTCTTTTCATCTAGCAGGCAGATGACCTCGCTGAGTCGTCAAAACTGTTGTCCAAAATTTCACCCCCCCAGGGTAAATTTCGATAACATGCATCAGAGTTTTGCAAGTTCTAGGCAAGTAGGTTGATCCAGGAAAAATTGTGAAAATCGGCTAAGTCCTAGTCCTAGGGAGCAATTGGGACGTGTGGGACAGAAAGACATGGATCGGCCGAAAGAGCCTCTAGGCGGCCCGCTAAGCATTTGGGACAATCGGGCCAGAAGTACGCGGCGGGCGCGAGAAGCCGATCCGGCCGAAAGAGGAAGAAAAACGACTAAGTGTTGCTCGGGACGTTCGGGACAAAAAGACCCGAACCGGCCGGATCGGCCGAAATGGGAACAAACAGTCCGAAAAGCATTCGGGACATCTGGGACAAAAAGACCCGAACCGGCTGGATCGGCCGAAATGGGAACAAACAGTCCGAAAAGCATTTGGGACATCTGGGACAAAGGTACGCGAACCGGCCGGTTCGGCCGAAATCAGCACAAGGAGCACTGGGACATCCGGGACAAATGGATGCGGTGGACATGAAGGAGCTGAAAGAGCCGAGAACCAACCAGATCATGACACGTGTCACAAGGGAAAAGGTCAAAAGTCAAAGGGGCGAGTTTTCGAGCACTGATCCGAACCAATGAGATAGTGCCACGTGTCCCAGCTAGGGCCCACAAGGAAATTTCAAAAGAAAGCCCGCCGAAAGGCAGAGGAGAGAGAATCACGCGACCAATCAGATGCGTGCCACATGTCACCCAGGTGGCTAAGCGCGGGAAAATATTTCAAAATCCGTTTTGGTCTGTCCCGTGCCCTAAATCTTCAGATCATCATATCTTTTGACCCAGAGCTCAGATTTGTACGTTCTTGACATCAATGGAAAGCTAGTGAAATCCTCTACATGATTCTGGGATCAATCTCAAGTTTTGGTGCAGTGCTGGAGAGAGAAAATTGAGAAACGGCTCTCTGACGCGTGATAATGGCCAAAAGCGACGTTTCAACAACCTGTTTTAATGCTAATGAGTCGCATTCTTCTTCAGCACGGCCAGAAGTGACATTTCAGTGGCCAAATTAATACAAATGGGTTGCTATTCTCCTCCAAATTGGTCAAAAGATGGCAGGGTATGGGTTGATAAGGTCCTCCCATGCCGTTTTAATGCATCTGGTATTCAATGAGGAATAGGATGGCACGTTTTCCCACGTTTTCTGTCCCCTGGGCTCGACCCATGCAATGTAAAGAAAGCTAGATTTGGCTCAAAATGAAAAAGGGTTGTTCATCTTTTCTGCTCTGCCCTCCCTTCTTTTCTTCTCTAGTGGTGAAAATGGAGTTTGGGCCTCCTCCCTTGCTCTGTAATGGTGTTTTTTCCTCTTATTAATGGAATGATGTTTTGTGCAAACTTCTAGAGCAACAAAACGTGTTTTGTGATGCATCTGTCCATCCTTCCTCATTTTTGCTTGTTCTCTTCTTGCCTCTCTTCATTGTAGGTATTTGTGCATGTTTGAATGTTCATTGCAGGCCTGGAGCTGTGTTCATGGAGTTTTGGGACATTTTCTGTGTGAAATCTATCCTTGGGCCTGTGATGCATCTGTCCATCCTTCCCATTGCTCACCTCTCCTTGTCCCATGGCAGTTTTGATAGATGTCCAACATTCTCCTTCTCTGGTGTATCACCGTTTTAGTGTAGGCTTTTACTGTTTTTCCTTTCTCTCTCTCTCTCTCTCTCTCTCTCTCTGTCTCCTTGGCATGGTTAGATTAGGATTAGATTAGCTTTCCTGCACTAGAATAGCTTGTGGCAGGTAGTTTAGGAGTAGGAACCAGCCTTCTCTGGAGATTCCTCTCTCAGTTTCACAAGTCCCACGCTTGGAGAGAGGTTTCCATGTTGTGCAATCACACTGGATTCCTGAACATCAACCTAGAAGCCTGATGTGCATCCAGGGGTGCTGTGATTTTGATTTTGCACTAACAGAGAGGACAACAAAGAGTTCAAATCAAATCCATCCACTGAGAGTTGTTTCCATCTCTTTTTATTTCCATCAATTTCTATATAATCAATGACCTTAGTACCATAATTTTTTTCAAGTCTCTCCTTAGTTGCACGAAATCTATCATTGAGGCTAAGATTAGACCAATTATCACCCAAAAAACTGATGTCTCTACCATTTCCCACTTTCCATCTACATCCTTGCTTGATAAAATTCCTGGTAAGAATCAAGATGTTCTAGAATATGGAGCCATGGGGAAGTTGTTCTACATGGAGGAAGGAGGAAGTTTTTTGTTGCTCAAGATATTTAGCCTTGATGGGTTCAATCCATGGTTGTTCCTTCGATAGCATTATCCAACCCATTTTTGAAATTAAGGCCATATTCATTTTTCTAATGTCTTTTATGTCCAAGCCCCCAATCCTTTTAGGAGTGCACACTTGATCCCAGGAAACCAGGTGATATTTGAATTTTTCCTCCATTCCCTACCATAAAAGTGTTTCTGAATCCTTTCAATTTTTTCTCTGAAGTCAGAAGGAATTTTGTATAGAGACATAATGTATATAGGAAAATTTTTAAGAGTGCTTTTGATAAGTAGATATTTACCAACACTGGAAAGAATGGCTCCTTTCCATCTGGCCAATTTCTTTTGGAATATTTCCAGTAAGTCATTCCAAACTTTGTTTGAGACTTTTTTAATACCCAGGGGGATCGCTAAATAAGTAGTCCCCCTATCTTAGTCCCCTAATGTTGGTGAAGTATCCAACTAGTTTTCCATTAACCACCATAGAGAATCTAGCAGTTGAGATGCAAGCCTTGATAACTCTTCTGAATTTTTCAAGAAATACAAATTTGGCCAAAACTTTGTCAAGAAAATACAAGGATACTTTATCAAAGGCTTTATTCATGTCAAGTTTAAGGACCATGCTTGCCTTTTTATTATTACCCATAGAGTGAATAATCTCATGCACCATGATCACACCATCTTGAATTATCATACCTATGATGAACCCACTTTGTTGTTTTGAGATTAAATCATTCAAAATGGACTGCAGTCTAGTGGCAAGAATCTTAGTAAAATTTGTATAAACATCATTAACCAAGCTAATGGGTCTGAAATATTTGAAGTTTTTAGCAACCATTTTTTTGGATCCAACACTATGTGGGTATTATTAAGCTCTTGCTTTAAATCTCTAGTTATAAGAAATTCATTTACAACCCTTATGAGATCGTTCGAGCAAATTTCCCAATAATTTTGAAATTTTTTGATAGAAAAGCCATTAGGTCCCAGAGCCTTATCTCCTTTAAGAGAAAAAATAGCTTTCTGAAGCTCCTCTAAAGTAACAGCTTTGGTAATATCTTTCAATCTTTGCTCCTCTATTTTATCATATGGGATAGCTTCTAGCATAAAAGAGTCAGCCATATCATTAGAAACACTCTTTTCATTGAGTAATTTTTCATAGAATCTGAGAGATTCTTCCTTGACGATCCATGGATCTTTTATGATGTTATCATTTCCTTTAGAGACTTCTGTAATCCTATTACAGGCTCTATGTTTCAATGTGGTCATATGGAAGAATTTTGTATTTCTATCGCCCTCCTTTAGCCATATAGCCCTAGAGTTAAGCCTCCATAGGGATTCTTCCCTATTGCAAACCATGTGCAAATCTGAAAGGATATTTTTTTTAGTAAATGATCCTCCCCAGATCTCCCATGTAAGTTTATTTTGTTTTCCAGATCTTGGAGTCTCTTTTTTAGTTCCTTTTTTTCACAAAACATTCCCAAAGACTTCTTTATTCCAAAATTTAACCTACTTTTTTACATTTTTAAGATTTTGAATAAGCCTATATTGAGAATTTCCTCCTCCCCCACAAATCCACCAATCCTTGATCCTATCAAAGATTTCATCATGCTCCATCAACATCTTTTCAAATTTAAAGGAACTTATGGTAGGATTAACCCAATTAAAAAAAATTAAAACTATCAAATTGTGATCATAACCGATTTTGGGAAAATATTTGAGATGAAAGTTTTGATGAAGAATTCAACTTACAGAGATAAGGGCTCTATTCAGTCTGACTTGAATCATATCCCTTCCCAATCTCTGGTTTTTCCAGGTATACTGATTTCCATGAAGGTCCACATCCATAAGATTTAGTTCAGCCACAAAATTAGAAAAATCATCTATACTAGTAGAGAAAGAAGAGTTTCCCCCTTGTTTTTCTCCTGGATTTAATGGGGAATTAAAGTCCCCTATAATGAGCCAAATATCATCACTATGCTGAATTCTAAAAACCTTTATATCTCTCCAAACCTTCCTTCTTCCACTAACTGTATTGGGCGTGTAGATATTGGAGAGAATCTAAGTATTATTATTTTCAATAGCATGGAATTTAACAACAAGATGATTACTAGTTTTAGAGAGAATCGTACCAGTGAAATGCTTCTTATCCCAAAAAGTTTCCATGCCACCTGAAACTCCCTGAGACTCCACCGCAGCCATGTCTGAATTTTCCCAAATATTTCTCTTACAATTAGAAAGTATCTTAGAATTCATCTTTGTTTCCTACAGAAGTGGAATGCCAAGTCTACTAGAAACTCTTAACTCTTTGATTATTCTTTGTTTAGAATTTCCATTCACACCCTGAATGTTCCAAGAGATGATCTTCATATAAAAGATATAGGGGATGCAATTGCTTGATGTCTCAATTGGCTTTGAGTACCATCTGCAATATCTTATTCTATTCTTTTGGTTCTTAGAGTATTATTAGAAGGTCTACCTCTTTTAGAGTTTCTTCCAAAATCCACTACTCTTCGAGTAGAAGATATTTTGGTTTTGGATGTTGAAGTTCCCTAGTTATCAATTTTTTTTTCATTATATAATGAATCTAGGATCTTCTCAAACCCCTTCAATCTTTTCTTTTTTTTGGATTTAACCTCTAGAAAACCATTTGGATCTGGATCTTCATCCTCCATCCTATTTTCATTAAGTGGCATAACTTCCCCCTCCTATTTCTCTCCCTTCTCATTGTCAAAGAGTTGTAAAGATGCTGAGTTGGAAAGGTAAAGGGGGTTTCGACTTTTAAGAGAGCAACTCTTAAACAACGAAGAGTCACTCTTCAGTGAGGTTTCCTATACAACCATTTATTTTTCCTCATTTAGAAATTCCTCGATGGTACTTGAAGGTTCAAGAAAGGCACTTTCAGTAGCTAATACCCCTGACACAACTCTAGTGTCCTTATTATTATCCCAAATATCTTTCTGATCAACCTCCTTGGAAAGAAGATTTACTAACACTATTTCGGTTTGTTCATCAACCTCTAGAAACACCTTCACTAGAGTTTGAGAATCTAAATATTTTGTGGAGGTTGGAAGACCTATTGATGCACCTGTCACTAGGATTTTGGGATGCCAAAGCTTTCTACGAATCATCAGTTTCCTGATTGGAGTTCTAAAACTCTTTTTTCCTTTCTTGTATTTCAGCTTTGGATGGTGGAGGGGTAACCCTTCCCCCTGCCCTTGGTCTTTATTTTTTCCCTCGTCCTTGTTATCCAACCAAGCTTCCTGTATCTTAAGAGTCTCTCCACTAGGATTATCAAATTTTCCTATTTTTTCCTCTTGAGATATCTCATTGTTAGGAAATCTACTAGTAAAATGTCCTATTTTATGGCATTTTTTACATCTCAGATGAAAAGTTTCATATTCAATATTTTGATGCCAAATGTCATACTTAGAATGTAGAATGATAAGATTCGGTAGCTCCTTCTCCATTTCAGAAGAGATACAAAATCTAGCAAAATCTAGTCTAGATCCATTCCTCGTAGGCCCGTCTAACCCAATCGGAGAGCCAAGGGATTTAACAACATTTAAAAGAATCTCATCATCCTAGAATTACAGGGGTAGTCCTAGAAGCCTACACCATATTAGAATGGTACGTATATTCTCAGTATTAGGATCAAACCCAGGATACCACTGTTTTAGAAAGAGACCCATATTACCCAACCACCATGGACCTCCTAGAAGCACCGATTCCAAATCAGCCTGCTAATTGCATTTGGCCAGGAAAAAACCCCTTGACAAAGTGGTGATGCTCAGATCCCCTTTTGGTTGCCACTTTCTACAGGTTCATTTTCTAATGACATCAATATTAGGTCTAGAGCCGATAAAATTACCTACAAGGGAAATATTCACTTTTTCTAAAGCCCGATGATGACACCCATCTGACACCTTCAGGAAGGTCACACCTTCTTTTTCCTTCTCCCACATGAACTGCACCTTAGCTGGAGATTACGGACCCACATTCTTGATCAGAGGGTTTTTTTGTAGTAGTATCATTTTCCAAGATAAATGCATGGATCTCAGTGTGGACTGTGCTTATGGCTTATCAACCGTTTGATTCGAGTCAGTATGTAGCCCCTTCATAGTCAGATCTGAGCAAAAAATTATACATTCTGCAGCCAGTACAATAGAAACAACACTAACTGTTCCTCCATCACTTGAGTCCTCGAATGTTAATTTGAATGACCCGTTAAGGGTAAAGAAACCAAAGTATACTTCATATACACAAATAATAAGTAAACATAATATAATAAGTATATAATATATATATATATATATATATTGTGGCTAAAATATATATAGTCATATACATATATATGTATATATATATATATATATATATTTAATATTCTTGTAGGGTTTCTTACTCATTGCCCAAATAGGTATATACATACTGTATATACACCCAATCTAAAATAAAATTAATAAATAAAGAAGGGAAAATAATATCCACAAAGAAAATGAGTAGATGTTTGTTTTTATCTCAAAATCTCAACAAGAATGGATCTTGCAAACCCCCTCTAATGGCCTCCATGGCTTCTCCTCCTCCTCTTTCTCCTCCTCCAAACCTAAAAACTAAGAATGTACAAATGCATAAGAAATTAGGGTAAATGGAGATAAAAGTAACTCGTAAAGACATTTAGGGTAACTCAAATCTAAGGGCTAGGATAGATTTAATCTAATGGCCCATATTAAACCCTACATCACTTAAGTGAGAGGTATTTTTTTGGGAATGTAATTTATATAAGAAAGCATGGGTAATGTGGCGAATGGGGCCAGTTAATAGCTAGACAAAGTAGATGAAATTTTGTGTTAGAAAATAAAGTTAACTTGGTGCATGGTAATTAAATAAATTAATAGAACTTGGTAAATGTTTGAAATCGTAAATATTTTTGGGAAGTAAATTAATAATATTTAATTATTAAATTAATTCCAACTTTCTCCAGATTATGTATAAGCTTTAACCAAGATATTTATTTAACTTGTGAATAATGTCTACCCTTGTAAATCCTTTTTTTAAAAAAAATTACCATAATTTTTTCCTATTAATTTATTGGGTTTTATTTGGATTTGAGAGTAGATTTTTTCGGCGTTACACTTGGTATTAGATCCGTGGGTTTAACGCTTGGACATAGGCACACTTGGAAACACAAAGCATAAATAAGTAAACCTAGTGTAATTCTAACCCCAGATCAAATAACATTGCATGATATTTTAAAATGTAGAAAACTTAGAAAACTGAAACAAAACCTAGATGATGATAAAGTAACTCTCACGTTGGTTTATGCAATAGGCACAGAACAAATGAGGGGTTCCTACACGTGGATAGAGACTTACCACCCCTAGATTAGACTGTAGAAACTATACTACCTCAGATACTATAGACACTACAAAATTTTAATGACGTTATACACGAAGGGTCTTTAGGAGGATGACCTAGAAGATAGGACAAAGAGCCATTAGTGGAGGCTCATACATGTTCACGTCAAATTGTTGAGGATAGGGAAAATAACTCCTACGTGGAGTCAGTTAGACATCATTCACCTCCTAGAGAGCATGAAGATAGAGCTATGGGACACAAAGATAGGTTTAGGATCCCAAGGCCGAGGGATGATGATGTAGAGAGACCTAACGGCCAACAGTTGATAGTGGTAGATCATATTAGAGAGATAATAAAGGTACATCAACCTCATGTTGTTGGAGATACATGAGGATTTCAAGTAGAGGCATGGTTTGTTAGCTTGATTTGATGATTCAAGGTATCTCCTTGTTCTAGCAACACAAAATCTCATGTTTCCATCTACCTTCTGTGAGACAGAGCCAGAGTTTGGTGCAGTATTGAGGAGCATAAGTTACATGTGGATTCAAAGATAGTTACTTGGGATCTCTTCAAGGAGCATTTCAAGAATAAATACATATCTAGGAGATTCATCTAGCAATGGATCAATGAGTTTTATGATCTGTGACAGGCCTCCATGATAGTAAGAAAGTACAATGGTCAGTTTGTGGATCTACTTTAGTATGTAGATGACATGAAAGATGAGCAGGTTAGGGTTCATAGGTTCATCAACGGCCTGAACTTAGACTTGGGAGGGGTAGTGTGCATTTATTATCCGTAGGCACTATTATAGGCTATGCAGAAGGCCTGAAGTGCAAAGGAAACCATGGGGAAGACTTAGCAGGATTGAGATAGAGTGAGGTGTTGTTTACAGTACATGTTAGATAGTAGGTCAAGGTGATAAAATCCTCATCCTCGTGGTGTACACACTTTAGCACAATATTCCTTCAGGACTCCTCCTCAGCTATACCAATAGCAACAACAAACTCGACCACCCTTTTGACCTCCAAAATGCCATGACTCTCAAAGAGGGTGTAGTATAGGACCTACAACTAGGGATCCTAGTAGGACATAATATCCACGTCGATCACAGTAAGGAGGAGTACGTCCACCACATCACCCACAAAGATATATGTCAGGATCCTTAGGTTCTACATCACAGACTACCGGGTCACATGGGGGAGTATTTTCATAGTGGAGAGGACTAGGTAGTTTCTATGGGAGTGGTGTACATCAGAATCATTGGAGAGAGTTCCCTCAAAAACCCTACTAATTAGGGTAAGGCGTGTATTTTTGATCCTATGGTTGGTGACATGGCTTGGAGCATCATGATTTATGTAGTGGTTGAGAACTGCTAGGTAGAGCACCATGACACAGTGATTGAGACCATATGTAACATTGGTTGCATTTCTACCCCTATCTTATTTGATTCAATCTTTTGAGATTCTTTCAATTTTCCATCATTATTAGAGATATGTAGGATGGTGGAATTAAGGTAGGGCCTTAGTGAAGTTGTTAAGATGAATATTGAAGCAAAACTCTTAGTGTACTCTTTACTTAAGGAGTGTGTAGGGGACCTGAGACCATTCACCATGAGTTTGGATCTCTATATATTTCCCTTGGGTTATTATGGAGTTATGTTGGGCATGGATTGGTTTTATGCACATAGATCTAGATTTTATTGTTACAATAATGTTATATATTTTGAAAATGATTTGGGAGTTGAGTCGGTGATAGTTGGAGTTAGGAGACCCATCTCTATTTTCACCATATCTTCTATGCTGTTGAAGTGGTGTGCACGATGGGGTTTTCACTTTTATGCCATCAAATTTAATGACCGATCAGAGGATGAGACTCATGGGCTGTCAGTTTATGACCAACCCATTTTGTAAGAGTTTTCAATTTTTTTTCCTAACGAGTTGCTAGGTTTACCTCCCCCACATGAGAAAGACTTTCATATTGACTTAGTTTCTTAAGAAGAGCCTATCTCTTGCACACCATATAGGATCACCACACTTGAGCTATGTGAGCTCAACTTGTAGTTAAGAGTTCATCCTTGAGAAATGCCTAATCCTTCCTAGTGTATCTCTTTGGGGTGCACCAGTGATCTTTGTGAAGAAGGAAAAAATTTTGTGTCTGTGTGTGAACTACAAACAGCTAAACAATGTAATGATCAAGAATCATTACCCCCTTCCTCGCATAGATGACATATTTAACCAGATGAAGGGGGACACCATATTTTCTTGGATAGTATCTCAAACTCAGGCCGCACCATGAGCTGACGATTTCTAGACGTAGATATCCATAAGACAACTTTCCACATGAGATATGAGCCCACTATGAGTATCAGAGTGGGTACCATTTGGTCTAATGAATACACCTCAACAACAATCATGAGTTTGATGAATAGCGGTGTTCAAGATGTTATTCGATCACTTTTGTCTCGTGTTTACTTGATGACATTTTTATTTACTCATGAATACATGTGAGGAGCACATGATGAGCTACCTTTTCCAGGTTTTGCAGATGTCTTCGAGAAACATCAGGCTATACATGGGAACCTAGAGAAGTGTACCTTTTTCCAGTCAAAGGTATTCATTACTTAGGTCACATTATTTCTGTGGAAGGGTATTGTAGTTGAACCTTGTGGGATTAGAGCTATTATGGATTACCCAACACCAAGCAATTTTGAACAAGGAGTCCATAGATTCATGGTGATTGGTAGGTTACTATGGGAAATTTGTTCAGGAATTCTCTCAGGATTGCACACCCCCATAACTTCCCTTTAGTAGAAAGGGAAGAATTTTTTTTTTGTCATATAGATGTGAGAAAGCCTTCAATACACTAAAGGAATGCTCTTACGATATCATCTAATTCTTGTAGTGCCAGATCATCAAATGGATTTATTTGTGTGTACAAATGCTTCTTTGGTAGGATTAAGAGGTGTTTTGATGTAGGATGGTCGTAATGTAGCCTTTAAGTCTCGCTAACTCAAGGATTATGAGCTTGTAGCAGTGGTGTATGCTTTAGTGTGTTGGTGTCATTTACTTATAGGTAGGAGCTTCATTCTCAGGAAACACCACTTGAGCTTACATCACCTCTTCACGTAGCCAAATCTTAATGCTTGTTAATGACATTGGATGGAGTTGTTATGTGAGTATGACATGGAGATAGAGCATGGGAAGGGGAAGGAGAATGTGGTTACCGATTCTTTGATTCGATAGAGACATTTGGTTATGGATACTTCAATGGGTATAGACTTGCAGAGCAGGGTTTTGCGACAACTTCCACATGATAGTTTCTACCTTATAGCTAGAGCAGAGATTGAATCTTAGAGACCCCTTTAGGTGAATTTTGATGGATTTTTATTAGAGTCAGATGGAATTTTTAGACACATAGGCCATATTTATGTACATAGGGATGGATGTTTAAGACGATATATTTTGGTATAGGATCATTGTGTACCTTATTCAGCCCATCGAAGGGTGAAGAATATGCACGCCACTTTGACATAGTTGTACCATTAGAGAGGACTACGGAGAGATGTGACCCAACTTATGTCTCGTTGTTTAGAGAGTTAGAGGGTGAAGGTTGAGCATTAGCATCAAACTGGCCTTCTCTACCTGTATGTTATACAAAAGTTAAAATGGGACATAATTTCTATAGATTTCATGGTCAAGCTACTGATGTTGAGATACCAATACAACGCCATCATGGTCAAGGTAGATAGATTGAAGATAGTGGCTCATTTTTCTTTGGTAAATACCACCTATAGAACTAAAGGATTGGTGCAAGTATACTTAGATTAGATTATTAGACTACATGAGATTCTGTAAAATATTATTTGTGACTGTGATCCCTTGTACACCTCTCATTTTTAGACTACCATGCAATATGCCCTTGGGATGAGTATCAAATTCAACACATCATATCACCCAGAGACAGATGAACAGATGAAGTAGGTGAATCAGGTTTTAGAGAACATGCTTTAGATGTACGTCATGGAACATCAATCGAGATGGGAGGAGTATTTTTACTTGTTGGAGGTTTCTTATAATAACAAATTTAACAGTTTTATTGTGAAGGCACCATTTAAGGAACTTTATGGCAGGGATTATAAGACACCACTGAATTGAGATAGAATGAAGGAAAAATTATCTCTTTGGCTAGTTTTATTTGAAGACATTGAGAAACGGGTTGTTCTGATCAGACAAAGGTAACAAGAGGCACAATGTATAAAATATAAATATACAGATTAGAGGATATTTTATTAGAGGAATGTCATGTAGCCACCTGTGGGAGAATCTGCATAGTGGAGAGGACTAGGTAGTTGCTATGGGTGTGGTGTACATGAGCATCATTGGAGAGATTTCCCTCATAACCCTGCTAATTAGGGTAAGACACCTATTTTTGAGGCTATGGTTGGTCACATGGCTAGGAGCCACAACATTTATGCAGTGGTTAAGAACTGTCAGGTAGGGTAGCAAGGTATGGTGATTAAGACAACATGTAGCTTTGGTGGTATTTTTACCCCTATCTTATTTGATTAAGGCTCTTGAGATTATTTCATTTCTCCATCATTAGTAGATCGATGCAGGATGGTGATAGTTAGGTAGGGCCTTAGTGAAGATGTTGAGATGGAATTTGGAGCTAAACTCTTAGTGGAATCCTTAGTTAAGGAGTTTGTAATGGACCTAGACCCTTTACCACGACTTTGGATCTTCGTATCCTTCCCTTGGGTTCTTATGAAGTTATCTTGGTCATGAATTGGTTATCTTCATAGAGAGCTAGTATTGATTGTTACAACGAGGTTATATCTTGTGCAGACAATTTGGGAGTTTAGTTGGTGATAGTTGGAGTTAGGAGACCAATGTCTATTCTCACCATATCCGCTATGCAGCTGAATTGGTGTGTACAATGGGGTTGTCAGTTATATGCCATCACAATTAATGACTAATTAGAGGATGAGACTCATGGGCCGTCACTTGATGATAACCCCATTTTTAGGAGTTTTTAGATGTTTTTATTAGCAAGTTGCTAGGGTTACCTCCCCCACTTGAGATAGACTTTTATATTTACTTAGCTCATAGAGCAGAGCCTATCTCACGTGAATCATATATGATGACCACACCTAAGCTATGGGATCTCATGTTACAGTTAGAGGGCCTTCCTAAGAAATGCCTAATGCATCCTATTGTATCTCCTTGGTTGTACCTATGATTTATATGAAGAAGAAGGGAATATGTTTGTGTTTGTCTGTGGAGTATAGATAGGTGAACAAAGTAACGATTAAGAATGATTACCACCTTCTACGGATAGATGATTTTTTTGATTAGATGAAAGGAGCCAAAGAATTTTCTAAGATAGATCTTAACTTAAGCTCTACCATTAGCTTAGGATTATGAAGGTAGATATCTAGAAGAAAACTTTCCATATGAGATATGACCACTTTGAGTTCACATTGGTACCTTTTGGTCTGAAAAATGCCCCTACAACATTCATGAGTTATTTGAATGGGGTGTTGAGGAATTTTTTTTATCACTTCGTGTTTGTGTTTCTTGATGAAATTATAATATACTCATGTATACGTGAGGAGCAAGAGGAGCACCTTCGACATGTTTTGCAGTGACTTCGAGAGAAAAAACTATATGGGAACCTAGAGAAGTGTTCCTTTTTCCAGTCATAGGTTCAGTACTTAGATCACATTATTTCAAGGGAAGGTATCACAAGCAATCCTTCTGAGATTAGAGCCATCATGGATTGGCCAGTGCCAACCAATGTGATTGAGGTGCACAATTTCATGAGATTGACATGTTACTACAGGATATTTTTTCATAACTTCTCTCGTGTTATGCATCCCATCACTTCCCTTAAGCAAGAAGAGAAGAAGTTTTTTTGGTCAGATAGATTTAAGAAAGTCTTTAGTACACTGAGGGAATGCCTTCCGAAAAAATTGATTCTTACAGTATGATATCTAAAGAGGGATTTTTTCGTGTGTACAGATGCTTATATGATAGGATTAAGAGGTGTTTCTATACATGATGGTCGTGTTGTTACACTTGATTTCCAAAAACTCAAGGATTATGACCTCAATTATCTAATTCATGACCTTGAGATTGTGGCAGTGGTGCATGCTTTGGTGCATTGGTGTCATTTTCCTACTAGGCAGGAGGTTCATTCTCAAGATAGACCATTTGAGATTACATCACCTCTTCACATAGCCAAATCTCAATGCTCGTCAATGACATTAGGTGTAGTTGTTATGTGAGTATGACATGGACATAGATCATGTGAAGGGGAATAATAATGTGGTAGCTGATGATTTGAGTCGATGAAGAAATTTGGTTATGGCTACTTTAGTTGGTATAGACTTGCTGAGCAGGATTTTATGACAACTTCCACATGATAGCTTTCACCTTATAGCTAGAGTATATATTGAGTCTCAGAGACCCCTTGAGGGGAATTTTGATGGATTTGTATTATTTTTAGATAGAATTCTTAGACATAGATGACATATCTATGTACCTAGGGATAAAGGTTTGAGATAGGATATTTTGGAAGAGGATCATCGTACACCTTATTCAACCCATCTAGGGGTGAAGAAGATGTACACCACTTAGACACATTTTTACCATTAGAGATGAATACAGAGAGATGTGGTTGAGTTTGTCTCTCAGTTTTTTGAGTGTTAGAGGGAGAAGGTTGAGCATCAACATCCAGCTGACCTTCTCTACCCGTATGTTATACCTAAGTGGAAATGGGACACAATTTTCATGTATTTCATAGTAGGGTTACCGACATCTAGATAACACCACGATGCCTTCAGGACACGATGGATATATTGACGAAAGTGGCTCATTTTTCTCTGTTAAAGACCACATATGTAACTAGTACTGTAGTGCAAGGATACTTAAATGAGATTTTCAGACTCCATAGGATTCTGTGGAAGATTACTTTTTACCACGATCCCTTATGCACCTCTCATTTTTTTACTACCATGCAACATGCCCTAAGGAAAAGTATCAACTTTAGCACATACTATCACCCAAATACATATGAAAAAATGGAGTAGGAAAATTAGATTTTAGAGTACATGGTTCAGATGAACGTCATGGTCCATCAGTCAAGATGGGAGGAGTATTTTTACTTGGTGGAGTTTTCTTATAATAAGAACTTTAAGAGTTTTATTGGGATGGCACCATTTCACGCAATTTATGGCAAGGAGTGAAAGACACCATTGATTTAGGACACATTGGAGGAGAAAGTATCTCTTGGGCCAAATTTGTTATAGGACATGGAGTAGCGGGTTTTTTTTATCATATAGAGGCTACATGAGGCACAAGATAGACATAAGAAATATGCATAACAGAGGAGAGTTGACCACAACTATAAGGTGGGCACGAAGGTGTTTCTTCATGTCAGACCTCATAAGATTCCTATACATTAAATAAAACTCCTTAAGTTATCTCCTAGATTTTTGGGTTCATTCGAGATCTTGGATTGGATAAATCCCTTAACTTTTCATCTAGCCTTGCCATATAGCTGGTCATGAGTGCACAATGTATTTCATGTTACTATTCTTAGGAGATACATTACATATCCCTCTCATGTATTGGATTAGATGACATTATAGGTGCATTAGTAGGGACATGTGGATGTGGATCCCGTTTGCATCATAGAGTGCAAGACCATCGGCCTTCGATGCCACAAGATTGACTAGGTGTAAGTCCAATTGGATAGGTACGATGAGACTGTAGCCACATGGGAGGATGTTACCTTATTACAGGCCCAGTTTCAACACTTCTTTCAGTGAATTCCAAGAGGAAGTTTAGTTTAAGGGTAGGGGGATGTGTAGTGCCCACATTTTACATACACAATTACAACAGTAAAATACCAGGATAATTTTTTTGACTTACATTGCTCACCACACACAACACAGCCTGGGCTTCAAGTACAAAACTCGACTCACAAACAAAAATCACATAAGTCATCGACTCACATAGACACATGAAAACAATGAAGGCATGTCGATGCCACACTTTTCCCAGTGAACGAATACTAGCAATGCCCCAACCACAAAAAGAAGACTCAAGGATAGGAAAACACAAAACACATCTTTTCTTTAATTGTATTTTAGTTACGATTAACATTCCCAAAACATTATTAAGCAAGGATAAATTTCTCCTTTGTCCACCCACATATTCTTAAGTTTATTCCATAGTTAAATTAACATTCAACCCTTTTTAGCTGACTTCTTATTCTTTATAAAAGTTTCCATAACTTGCATTATTATTTGACATAATTCAAAAACATATAAAGTACTTAATTTTTTTTTTTATTATTGGCAAATAGTTTTTTGAAAGGGACTATACCCTTGAGAACAAAATATGGCCTAGGAGCCAGATTAGGAATGTGAACCAGAGAGAAAAGGATCAAAATCCAAATGTTACAATGAAGCTCGAAGTAGCCCAAAAATAGCTACCCAAACGAGACAAAACAACAAAATTACTGTAAAAAAGTAGTAGAGAGACCGCAAAAAAACAACATAAAAACATACAAGAACAACAAAAGCAACTACAACTACTTCTTGGCAGCTTTGTCAATGTTGTTCTTGATATTCTTCCAGGAGTGGAACATACCCAAAGTTGTCATGTGGGCAGCATTAGTATTATCCAGCTGCTCAATGGTCCTTTTGCTTTCCTTTTCATTACCCCAAAGTGTAGCCAGAACACCGCTGAGGTTGGAGACACTTTTGACATGTTGCTCAATGAACTCCTCAATCACCCTAAAGATGGCCATGTTGTAATCTTGTCGAGTTTTGGACTTCCCTAAACAGGAGTCTAAGGAGGTTAGCTTCTTGTAGATATCATCAATCTGGCTGCTATCAATATCCCCCTCCTCCTCCTTTTTTCTCTTTCATTTATGTTTAGCCAAGTTCTTAATTATCTTGTCCTTATGTTAAGAATATTCTTCACAAACATAAATTCAATGTCTACCTTTTTTAACTCTTACAACTCAAGTGAGTGTGACTTGGTGTCCATATAGTGATATTAGTATTTAACAGAGATCTAGATGCGAGATAGCTTTTGTACTGAAAACATACCTCGATCACTGATTAGTTATTTCCCTACCATAGTTATTCTAATTCAATGACTTGTGAATTTTCATTTTGTTTTATATATGTATTTTGTTTTCTCGAAGGTGGATTATACCAAGGCAATTCATATTCTTTGAAACAAATGCATATATTTAATTGAGTTATAAGGTCTTCAAGAGTGGCATTATTTCAAACCTCCAATCTCGTTTTTACTCTTATGTACTTTATTTTTTTTCGTCACATTATCCACTTATTTTTAGCATTGTCTTGAAAAGGAGTTACGAATTGTTTGTCTAACCTCTTCAAGAAAATAATGATAAGGAGACTTGAAGCTACAAAAGCACCCTAAGCCAACATATAAATCAATCAAATTTTAGATTTATTCCCAACATCACCTAAGGGTCTACCCCTCAACTATATATGAGTTTTAAGTGAGAGGACAAATTTATGCTAAACCATCTTCAGAAAGGGCTAAGGTGTTATGTTGAGAGAAACCAAGGTAGCACATTTAGCTGTGCGGAGCCAAGGGGGCTCATTAACAAGACTGTAAGGCAAGGAACAACAATATCCCGATCTCCATTTATGTCGTTTGAATCCAATAGGGATTTCATTCGATGAAGAATTTTAATTTTAAATATATCTTCAGAAGACAAGGTAGGCCGCGAGGATACGAAGGAAGGGTTAGTTCATCTTACTCCAAATGAAGTTTGACTGTATCACTCCTATCTACTAGATTTATGACAATGTCACTAACCATACTGACTAAGATGATAAACCCATTCTTAGGCTCTTGTTTACTCAAGCTAGGAGATTTCCATCGAGTGTAGGGTTTAAGTTCACTCTATAGTTTTCAATGTCTTCTAGGGTAAAAAGTAACACACATGAAAACAAGTTGTGCTCCGATATTGAGCGAGGGTAGAGTGTTTCGATTAAATCGGACCTTTTTTTTTCATTTACAAAGTATGAATGCACAAGATGACTCGTTGATCATTTATTGAATATTGAATATGCACTATAAGATATTATCTCAAATTCATTTACTTTATATAGATATCAAACCTTTTTACAAGGTGTACTATGAATCACAATTGAACTTAAGATTAAATGCACATTTCCTAGATGTCCTTGAAACTAGCATCTTATACATAAAAACAAATTATCAAATATAACCTTCTGTAACATGAGACTATATTATACATTTATTATTATAACAATGAACTATAGAAATTACAATGATAATTAATGCATTACACAACACCTTTACGTCATCATTCTTTCATCCTACAAAAAACCACGTGAGCAAGATATCAACGACAATTCGCTGGCATGGCATCCACCCTAATCTAACATAATTTACATTTTTCAGTTTTCCCATTTACATATAATAATAATTATAGTTTGCAAGTGAAAGAAAAAGTTTAGAGGCATGTATTTCAAGCATATCATTTCACTTCATTTTGTAACCCAAGAGAGAGAAAGAGAAGGGAAGAGAGAAAACACCATTTTGTCAAAAGTTCTATTTCACACAACAAATTACACTAGAGAGTTTTAAAAAATTATTTACATGTGTCTAATGTTCCCACGGTGGTTTGGCAACCCGAAGAGGGTCCCACAACTTTCTATTTTTAACTTTTCTTACTAGCTACAAAAATGTTCAAAATGGGCTCGGAGGCTAAGAAACCACTTCTAAAGGTTGACTTCTGATGAGAACACACACCCTGATTAAATTTATACCTGTTCACCTATATAAAAGGAATTCATAGAAACTAATAGGATTTGGAAATAGCGAACGCTTTTCATTGGGCGGTTAGTTTTCTGGGGCTACTGGTCATAGCTGACCCAATTACAAATGAACAAAAGTTAGCTCGAGTGCCCAGAAAACCACATCCATAACTAACGTTCGATGGATGAGTACGCAATGATACACTTCCTACAAGCTCCCCTATATAAGGATAATTCATTAGATTCGACAGGATGGAGAACTAAAAAATAATTTTTGAACGGCGACAAGTTTTCTGGAGCGACAAGTCAAAATTGGTCCAGTTTGACCTCGTTAAACTGTGATCGGAGGCCTACAAAATGGCTTTGCCAAACTATCCAGAAAAGTGTTTTTCCCTAAACTGAATGTTCCATGCAATTATATAGTATAAACACTAGAGGTTTTTGAAGATGGGAAATTATTTCTCTATCCAGGTTTCAAATGGCGGTTCAAAACGAAAGCCAACTTTCTAGATTTGACATCTTTCTACTGCTATAAACCAGTGTAACAGGGCTCCTACAAGAGCATCAAAAATATCACATATGTTCATTCGGGGTCAATCCAGAGGTCAAGGTGACCCCTCACATAACAAGGTAGATGAATGAAGCTTAATATCTTGTTTTCGGAGTTACGAAGGGTACTTAATGAGTCTCCGAAAAATGCAAAAATTAACTATTTAAACTAGGTGATGATCAACGTTATTACTGGAGAGTCAATTTCATCTGGTCGATAAAACAATGTTATAGCAATCCAGTTGGGTAGGAAGTTTTCTACATCACCTCAGAATGAGGGTAGAAGTTCATGTTTTAATGCAAATGGGTTATCTTGAGTTTTGACATGACATTTCATTGTTTTTTTGGCAACGAGTTCAAATAAACATTTAATGGTATTAAAATCCTAATATTTTAAAATTCTATTAAGTTGCAAAAAAGAACTAAAATATGAGAATTATGAGAGGTAAGGGAAGATGAACCATGCCTGGAAGTGAAGTCGGTTGACACCACGGAATTCGGTTCAGCCTCTCCCTTACGCATTTTATTGAACAGATCACGAGCCTCTGTTATTTTACCATTTTTCCTTGTACCTAATTGGTCTGTCAACCATTTTGGGCATGGAACCAGAAAAACCCAAACCAACAGGGGGAGAATAAATGGATCCTGGTGTGTTGGAATGGTGAAAAACTCCATTTATAAAGGCAATGCAGCTTCCAATTTCCTTGAGGCATTCTATCAAACAGTTCTGACGCCTTTTCAACAAATCCATTATGTGTATATCTTGCTATCATGGCACTCCATGAGACCAAATTTCTCTGAGGCATATTGTTAACAACTTGTGTGCATTTTGTATACTTCCATAGTTTGCATCCATATCTATGAGAGCAGTCCCAACAACAACATCTAACAAAAATCCATTTTTGATTTTTTTATATGGATTTCCATTACCAGTTCGAAATCACCAATTTTACCATAGGATGGAAGGATGCTAGCAAAGGTTACTGTTCTTGGCTTTACACCTACCAGTTGCACTTGATTGAAAGCCTCCAAGGCTTTCTCAGCAAGCCCATTTTGAGCATATCCTACAATCAGCACATTCCATGACACAAGATTCAATTGAGGCATTTTTTCAAACAACTCATCTTCCTTCTGTATGCTTCCACATTTTGCATACATGTCTATCAGGGCTGTCACAACTAAAACATCTATCAAAATCCCTCTTCTCATTACGCTTTGACAGCTGTCCACGCAAGTCAAGGGTTTGTGTTTGACGCAGGTTGAGAGAATGCTGGCACAGGAAGGGAATACACTGGAAAAAGTAAACTGATTAGTTGGAGCCCTATTTGTTGCATATAGTGAAAACAATGCGAATGCATCGTGAGGAAATCCGTGTCTTCTGTACACTGCCATAGTCACATTCCATGAGAAGCTATTTCATTCTTTCCTCTGTTCAAACACTGCAACCATGTCCCTATGGCATTTACAACAACAACATCAGACAATACACCTATGTCTTGTTGGCGCAGATAGATGCCATGCAGGTTTGGGACTCCCGTCACACATTCTTCAGCAGCCTAGTGGAGGAAATGAACTGGATCAGAGCTCCCATCCTCCCTCCCTGGTGGCAGCGGCTTCACTTCACTCTCCAGTAAAACTAAAAGATGGAATAGTCCCCACTGGAGCCCGAGCCCCCTTTGCCCTAAAATGCCCAACAATTTTTACAGGATTTTTTTTTTAATTTTAAAACTTTTATTTTATGTATTATTATTATTTTATTTGTTTTTAACTAAAAAATAAAAACCCTAAGATGAAGTAAAATAATAATAAGTACAAATTATAATGATCTCCATATTATTAATAATAACACAAATTTATTAATAATAATAATAATAATAATAATGATAATAATAACACAAATTTATTAACCGTATTAATAAGGACCCACTTACGAGGCTGACCAAAATAATAATAAGCAAAAATAATCGACAATTCAAAATAATAATTATAATTATGTAGATGTTCCCTCCAGCTGGTCACGCCCTAACAACATCAAGACCTCATTTAAACCACCTATAGAATTTGAGAAAGAGATTTTTCCCTAACAGGGTAATTGAAAAGGTGAAGCCAACAAGGATCAATAGGAGCACAACAACGTTAAATGCTTAGCAACACAGTCATCGAAGAAGAAAAAGAAGAATGAGGAATGGGGCATTATAGGATGTAATGCCCACTCCTAATCAACACTATTTCATTATGATGTTATTACTATTGGATTTATAGTTAGAAATTTTGATTATTATATCTCGATAAGTAGATAATGGACTTTGCGGATATTTGGACTATTGACATGTTGTGATTTACATTTTAATTATGATGCTATGTGGATATTTAGACTATTGACATACTGTGATTTAGATTTTAATTATGATGCACTAGATAATGACTGATCGACAATTATATATGTTGATTTTCAGTATTATAATTTGATGCTAACATGTCGTATTATGGATGTACTACTTATGTTAGATATTTTGAGTAAGTATTATGATTTTATGCATAGTTAAAATCAAACTAGTAGATAAGATGATAAATGATAGAGCTTCTAACTTTTGTATGATGATTATCTGATTTTTATATGTATATTATTTTCAATGTTGTTGATACGCAACCGTAAGGCAAAAGATGTATTTTGTATGTGTTGCAGGGACATTATATCATATACATCAAAAGCAGATAGGGGACCAATCACGGAAGGATGTCGGGTCTTGTGCAACTTTGCTACCAAAATTTGACAACTTGTGTATAACATTATGTTGTGTTTTTGAATGCTTTATTAGGATGTTCCCATAGGGAGGGTAACCTCATTTACATGGACATGGGTGTAATTTGTTTCCTTTCTCATTTAATTTTAATTCATAAAAAAAAAATTGTGCATGTGGTTAATTATTTGGGAAATATTATTGTTTTATTAACACTTTCCAATGTATCTTAATTAACTAGTTTAGCTTAAATTTAAATTAAAAGGGAAGATATGACATGTGGGCAATAAATTGGGTAGGTATTCCTTGTTTTTTTCATGATGTGAATTGAATTAAATGCATTTTGGTGGTGTGCAATCCACCATCTCTCCCAAATTAGAATTTGGCCTTGTTGGCCACTTTTAGCGATTTGATGGACAAGTTAACCTTGTCTCTCACATCTGAAACTTTCCTACCAACCCTACTTTATATGTATGGGACAAATGTTTACAATTTTGATGCATTTTTAAGTGTAAAAAGGGTCAATAATTACATTTATTACTTACCACATTTAATTTTTTCCTTGGTAAGCATGGTGTGCAAGTTGGAGTGTCATGTGGGCATGTCATAAGTCTCACATGTGCATTTAATTACTTTGGGTTTAGAGTTTTACTTGTGTGTTGGAATGGAGGGATGATGAAGTGGAATCATACATGGAGCCACCTCATCATCCTCACATCACTTATCTATTTATTGGATGATTTTTGTGGTTTTTGGGTTACTTGCCTTATTTGGTTTTCTTGCACTTTTGAAAATTGGTCTTGGTTTTCATACTTAGAGTTTTCTTTTGTGATTTGCATATTGGATTGAGTTTGGTGTGAAGGATTCAAAAGCTTGTTAGAGTCACAAGATGAATTGGATGGTTTATGGAGATGTAAGATCTCCTGTTATTGTATTTTTTTGTATTAATGTATTTTGATGTAGAAATTATGTTTGTTTGAATATTGTATGAGTTTTGTGGATATGTTTTATTTGTGAAAGGGTAGCTTGCCTTAAGTTGGGTATGGGAGACGGATTTAAGGGACCATTGAGGAGGGAAAAGGGAAATTTAAGGCATGAATTTTTGTGGGAGTTTGAGTTTTAGTTCAACCTACGGGGAGTGAAAAGGATAACATGAATATATTTTACATAATTGCAAGTGTATATAGAAGGATTTGATTACATTTTGAGTTGTGCACATGGAGGATTTTTGGGTGGAAATCCTACAACACTTAGGAGACAAAATAATGTGGTGCCCATATTCCATTTCTCCTTATTGTCTTGTTGTTGTTCAAGCGTTTGTGCTTGTTTGGGAAATTTGTTATTTTGTTTGAATGGATTGTTTGAATGTGTTATTGGATTGTGTTATCCTTGTGGATTGATTTTTGAGGAAGCCTCTTTATGAATGTTGTCTAATTTTGCATAATAACCCTTATTATTATTTGGTTGGGGATTTACAGGCCATTAAGGGGATGAATTATCCTATTATTGGATTATTGGTTAGGTGAAGAGCACCGCACCTAAACCCCTTTTTCTTTGTATGGCGATCCAATGATTTGAAAAATTTCAGAATGCAAGTTTGAAAGTATGAATTTGGAAGAATGGCCTTTGAAGGAAGATTATTTTATTAGAGCTTGTTTGTAAAAAATTCACATGTTGTAAAATTTATCATTGCTCTCACTTAGAGTGAAAGATAGTAACTCTTGGATACTTAAAAGAAATATTTTATATTCAATTATTCAATTTTGAAAGTATTATAGTGAAAGGAGCAAAGTTGAGTTGTATATTGGTTGAAATGAAACTCTCCTTCACTTGTACATTATTCAGAAGTAGTAACCATAGATGTATCTTGTAGAATAAGATTTGTTATTGTACCTAAGTGTAGTCTGAGTTTGTAATGTGGTAATGTTGTTGCAAGCTTGTATATGAGGAAAAGAAAAGATTGTTTAGTTAATGATATATTTAAATTTTACATTTTTATTGTAAAGGAAAGAACATATAAAGATGGTTAAAATAACTTAAAATTTTGTATTTCTCTTACTCTCTCAGAACTTCAGTTGTATAAGGAAACTGGTGTATGCATGGAATTTATAGCCAGGTTATATATGAGTTTAGTTATAAGATGAAAATTTCATATGAAATAGAGATAATAGGGACCAACGGACATGAGTTTCGTTTAAGAATTTACATTGGGCTAAACAATTAATCCACTACATTCAACCATCTCACCTAGATGTGGTAATAGCTAGAAATTTACAAGAGAACTGGTCTTATGAATTCATTGCACAAATGGGTTTGATTTTACTTGTCTACATAGGATAATAGTTCATCTAAAACATACAATAATGTACAATTAGTAATTGACTTGATTTAATTGTTTTACTATTTACACATTGCCTTCTTGTATGTTATAAGTACTAATTCATTAGTTAAAGAAACTAGATACATTGCGTATATATAAATTATAGATGTTTTATTATAATTGCAAATGGATAAAAACTCTTTTTATTAATTTTTACAATTTGCATACCTACAGAGAGAGATATATATTAGACATAGTAGGCATGGTTTTTTTTTTTTTAAATAAAAAATATGGCTCTATAAACAATGTCCCTCCCCCCTCCCCCCCCCCCGAATAAATTTATTTTAAAAATGATTAGTTGCATTAAAACTTAAAAATTTGGGGGGATCAGGATGCGCCCCCCTCCCCACGTTTATGTACACATGCCACTTCAGTTTGGATTGGGGAGGGGACCAAACCCCGTGCCCCCCCCCCCCCCCATAATATTATATATATCAACCTGTATCCCACACTATATATATATATATATAAAAGGTTAGAATTCAGTTCGAACCCCCCAATAAATATAAATACCATGCTCAATAGATATGGGCAGCCATATATGTGTTTATATATTATAAAATAGGTTGCATGTAGGGTATATTATTTACCACAGCTCAAAAATATGGGCATATGACACTTCATTTTTGTTTACATTTTAAGGTATGTATATATATATACCATATAAACAAAACTAAGGAAGGGTAAACAATGCCCAAAAAATAAATGGGTGGATCTATGCTCTTAGCACAAAACAAAAACAAAAAATGGAGCCTCCAAACCGTCTCTAATGGCCTCCATGACTTCACCTTCCTTCTCCTCCTCCAAACCTGAAAAATAAGAATGAGAAAATGAATGATAAATTAGGGTAAATTGAAATAAAAATAGAAGGCTGTAAAGATATCTAGGGCAACCCAAATATAAGGGATAGGACAGATTTAATATAGTGTCCCAGATATAATCCAACATAACTTAAGTAGGTGAGCTTTTTGTGGGACTGAAAATTAAATAAAAAGGGCATGAGTAATGGGGTGAATGGGGCCCCTTGGTGGCTAGCCTAAGTGGATAACCTCTTTTGTTAGAAATTAATAAAGTTAATATGCTTGGTATGTGATAATGTAATAAAGGGGGTTTTTAATTAAATATTAATAAGGGAGTAAATAAACAGATTAATAGAACTTGGTAAATGTTTAATAACATAAATACTTTTAATAAGTAAAGTAATAATATTTAATTACTAATTAAATTCCAACTTCCATCCTTATTGTGTAGAAAGAATTTAACCAAGAGAAATGTATTAAACTTGTGGATAATATTTTACCCTTATAAACCCCTTTTCAAATAAAAAATAAATTTTTAATCGTAATTATTCCTATTAAATTATTACATTTTATTTTCATTTGAGAATAGAAATTTGTTGGTGTTACACTTGGTATCAGATTCTGTGGGGTTCAACGCTTGTGACCCTCAGGCTCAATTGGAAACATGAAACATAAACAAGTAAACATAACACAACCCTCAACGTAGAACAAACAACATTACATGATATTTTAAAACGTATTAAACTTGGGAAAACTAAAAAAAAACCTAGATCATTATAAACTAACTCTCGCCTTAGTTTTTGTAGGAGGCGTGCATACTAGATGAGGGTTTCCTACATGTGTACCTAGATTTAACACCCCAAGTATTAGGAAATAGCATCTATACTTACCTCAAATACTACACACATTATATGATGTTAATGTCGCTATAGGCAGAGTGTCTCTTAGTAGGGCAGACCTAGCAAACAATGATAGAGATCCATCAGTGGAGGCTCGTGTACCTTCGACATGATAGTACAGAAGATAGGGTAGATAATTCCCACGTCGCAGTCGGTTATACATGAGTCACCATCCTAGAGATCATTTATATAGAACTACGATACACAGAAACAAGTCTAAGAGCCCTAGGCCAAGGAATGATCACGCAGAGAGACATAGGGGTCGACAGTTCAATGGTAGTGGATCATATTAAAGAAATACTTAAAGTTACACGCACCTCATTTTACTGCAGACACAAGAGGATTTAACGGAGAGGCATGGTTGGGTAGTTTTAGTTGATACGTCAAGTTATGTCTTTGTAATAGCAACAAGAAATCTCAAGTTGCTATCCATCTTATTAGAGACAGAGCTGAGAGTTTAGTGGAGGACTGGGGACCATAAAATCTCCATGAGGATTCAAGATAAAATTACTTGGGCATCTATTTAAGGAGTCATTTCAAGGAGTAGGTACATCTCTAGGGAGATTCATCCAACACATCAGATGGATGAGTTCCATGATCTACGACAGACTATGCATAATAGCAGAAGAGTAAGAGGGTCAGTTTCTTTATCTTATATATTCTGTAGACTACATGAAGGATGAGAAAGTTAGGGTTCATAGGTTCATCAGGGGCCTGAACCTAGACTTTCGTCCAGGTCAATGCGCATTCATTCTCCACAGACACTATCATAGGCCGTGGAGAAGGCATACATTAAAGAGGAAACTAGGGGGAAGACTTGGCAGTCTCAAAATAGAGTGAGGATCCATTTATAGAAAATGCATGATAGTAGGTCGAGGGCTTCAATGCCTCCTCCTCATGGTGGAAACACTTTAGCACATTCTTCCTTCAAGCCTCCTCCTTAGCAGCAGCAATAGACTCGACCACATTTTGGACATCCACTGCACCATAATGCTCATAGAGGGCGTAGTATGGGACCTCTATCCAAGGGGCTCAATAGGACACAAGCTCCACCTAGAGCACAATCAACAGGAGTACATCAAGCACAACACCCACAGAGATGTTTGGTAATATCCTTAGGTTCTCTAGTAAGGACTATTGAGCCACTTGAGGGAGTATCTACGTAGCGGAGAGGACTAGGTAGTTATTATGGGTGCACTATACATGGGCATCATTAAAGAGAGTTCCTTCAATACCCTGCTAATCATGGTAAGGAACTTATTTCTAAGCCTACAATTGGTGACATGGCCTAGAGCCACAGGATTTATGTAGTGATCGAAAATTGCTAGATAGAGCAACAGGGATGGTGATTGAGAACACATGTAGCATTAGTGATATTTCTAGCCCTATCTTATTTTACTCAGGCTCTTTAGATTCTTTCATTTATCCATCATTAGTAGAGAAATTCAGGGTGGTGTGAGTTAGGTAGTTCCTTAATTGGGATGTTAAGATGTCTTCTGGAGCCAAACTCTCAATGTACTCCTTATTTAAGGAGTGTATAGTGGACCTAGGACCCTTCACCATGACTTTGGATATTCATATCATTCCCTTGGGTCATTATGGAGTTATCTCAGGTATGGAATGGTTGTATGCACACAGAGCTAGATTTGATTGTTACAGTAAGGTTATATCTTGTGCAGATGATTTGGGAGTTTATTCGGTGATAGTTAGAGTTAGGAGACCCATCTCTATTTGCACCATATCTGTTATGCAGATGAAGCGGTGTGCATGATGGTATTATCAATTATATGCCATCATAGTTAGTGACCAATTAGAGGATGTGACTCACAGGCCATCACTTGAATACCACCCCATTTTGCAAGAGTTTTTAGATGTTCTTCCTAGCAAGTTTCTAGGGTTACTGTCATCACCAATCCGGCACTATGATAATTCTTCACCGGGAACTCCTCGTGCTATGATTATTTACTAATGCATAGCCTTTAGTTTGGCGGATGTAATCTGGAAACAAAACAACAACATAACACAAAAATACCATCGACTATGATAAGACGGAATGATGACAAATCTGAAATATCAAAGTAAATTATAATATTAACATGAAATTGTTACAATCTCACCCATGAGGTACTTCAAGTGTTATTGAATTCACTTTACTTTCACCAAGACTATGGGAGAAACTTTACAATTACACCTCTTAATGGCTTCTTCAACACACCTTTAAACTGATGGCTTCTTTCGCACACTTCCTACAATATTTCTCACTACTTCTTTCTATGCTAAATGAGGGGGGTGGCCTCTCTATTTATAGAACTTCCAGGCTTATCCATCTTATCTCTAAGATAGGATAAGAAATCCACTCTGAAGAATCATATTCCATACCTTAACTCTTATCTGTACATGTAAGCTTATATTCTAAGATAAGATAAACCTTATCATTTTACATGGGTTCCACATTTTTAGACTTTTTACAAATAAAATACACAAAATAATTATGACCTCACTCCTTGTCCTTATTACCAATATAATATTTCTAATTCCTAATCACGTAGACCCTACTTCTCTAATTACCCAAACTTTGACATTTTAACATTACCGGACCACTTACGACAAATATTTACTTTTTACAACATTCCTATTGTACTTTGACTGTTACCATACTCCACATTATTGGCGGCACCGTACTGATAGTGCCGTTATCTTCTATCAGACGCTACTACTAATTATACTTAACAACATCATATTCCTAATACATACATTAATGAAATAGAAATTACAGAGGAAAAATTTAGTGTCGACATCTTCCCCCTTCCTAGCTTCTACTCCGTCCTCGGAGTAGACTATTCTGGTGCTTGGAAAATCTTCAACTTGTCGTGGTTGACCCATTTCGTAATGGGAGTGCCATCCAATTCCTCCAGTCGGTACGTACCATTTTCATGCATAGCTACTATTTTGTAGGGCCCCATCCATTTTGGAAGAAATTTTCTCTGTCTTCTTTTTTGTATCTGGAATCATATACTAGAACCAATTCATTCACATGAAATGGAGACCACCGGATCTTTTGATCAAAGTATTCCTTCTGCTTCATTTTCTTCTTATGGATTATATCCTTTGCGATTCCATTTCCTATAGCAAAATGACGATTGTTACCAAACCTTTCCTTCTTGCCTCTCTTGGCAATATCCTTTGCTTGTTCAATGGTAGCTGGGCGGTCATACTTCACTCGTTGTCTGATCTCTGGCTTCATCCCAAGAATGAAGTGCTTACAAAGGAGATTATCCACGCCATTCATCAACCCATCCACTAGTCCTTCCTTCTGGATCTGGTCATCGAGATTCCTCCTTAGCTCTAGAACACGAGCATGATAATCCCTTATCTTCTCCTTCTCTACTTGGGATAGCTTTGTGATCTCGATCATGAGATCTGCATATTTATGTTGTTCACCAAATTCTTCAAGAAAACTTTCAGTTAATAAATCCCATGAATTTTTCACATTATCACCTAGTGTTTCAAACCACCTAAGTGCTGAACCATCCAAAAAGGTAGGAAAAAATTCAGTCCATTGTTCCCTTCTTATAAGGCCATTACAAATACAAGATTGCTTAAACTCTTGAATGAAAGAAGAAGCATCTTCATTAGATTGAGCTGAAAAATAGGAATCTTTCCCATTTTCAAAACTAACCACCGTGAAATACCAACTCACAAGTACAATCAACAAGACTTATGTGTACAAATAATTAGAATCACTATACTAGAAAGTGACTTTACACCTTTCTACAGTAAAATAGAAATGACCATGGTAAACTATGGTAAAACTTGACTTACTGTGGTAAAAACTGACTTTACTGTGGTAAACACTATTCACGGTAAAAAGTGAAGTTACTGCAGTAAATACTATTCATGGTAAAAAGTGAAGTTACTACGGTAAACACTATTCCAGCAAAAATGACTTTACCATGGTAGCTACTATTCATGGCAAAAATGACTTTACCATGGTAACTACTATGCACAGTAAAAACAAGGTTACCCTCTAATTGATTTTTGACTAAGTGAGAATATCTATCCAGAAAATCCACCAACGAGGAATGGTCCCGGCAATGAAACCAAAATGTCATCACCAATCCGGCATTATGATAATTATTCACCGGGAACTCCTCGTGCTATGATTATTTACTAATGCACAGCCTTTAGTTTGGTGGATGTAATCTGGAAACAAAACAACAACATAACACAAAAATACCATCGACTATGATAAGACAGAATGATGACAAATCTGAAATATCAAAGTAAATTATAATATTAACATGAAATTGTTACAATCTCATCCATGAGGTACTTCAAGTGTTATTGACTTCACTTGACTTTCACCAAGACTATGGGAGAAACTTTACAATTACACCTCTTAATGGCTTCTTCAACACACCTTTAAACTGATGGCTTCTTTCGCACACTTCCTACAATATTTCTCACTACTTCTTTCTATGCTAAATGAGGGGGGTGGCCTCTCTATTTATAGAACTTCCAGGCTTATCCATCTTATGTCTAAGATAGGATAAGAAATCCACTCTGACGAATCATATTCCATACCTTAACTCTTATCTGTACATGTAAGCTTATATTCTAAGATAAGATAAACCTTATCATTTTACATGGGTTCCACATTTTTATACTTTTTATAAATAAAATACACAAAATATTTATGACCTCACTCCTTGTCCTTATTACCAATATAATATTTCTAATTCCTAATCACGTAGACCCTACTTCTCTAATTACCCAAACTTTGACATTGAGAAATTCCTAATCCGTTATAGTGTATCTCCTTGGGGTGCACCTATGATTTTTTTGAAAAAGAAGGATGGATCTTTGCAGTTGTGTGTGGACTACAGATAGCTGAACAAAGTAACAATTAAGAATTGTTACCCCTTCCACGGATAGATGATTTATTTGATCAAATGAAGGGAGCCACCATATTTTCTAATATAGTGGCACAAGATATGGCCACTATAAGTTCACAGTGTTACCTGTTGGTCTGATGAATGCCCCTGCAATATTCATGAGTTTAATGAATGGGGTGTTCAAGACATTTTTGGAAAATTTTGTTCACATGTTTTTAGATGAAATTTTGATATACTTATGCACGCGTGAGGAGCACAAGGAGCACCTTCACCAGGTTCTGCAGTGTCTTCGTGAGTAGTAGTTGTATAGAAACCTAGAAAAGTGTGCCTTTTTCCAGTCAAAGGTTCAGTACTTAGGTCACATTATTTTTGAGGAAGGTATCATAGTAAATCCTTCCAAGATTAGATCTATTATGGATTGGACAGTGCCAACCAATGTGACCAATGAGTGTAGTTTCATGGGATTGGCAAGTTATTATAGGATATTTGTTTAGGACTTCTCTTGTGTTGCACACCCCATCACTTCCTTTCAATGGAAAGGGAAGAAGTTTATTTGGTCTGACAAATGTTATTAGGTCTTCAGTACACTAAATAAATGCCTTATGACAACACCTATTCTTGTAGTGCCAGATACTTAGATAGATTTCTTCATTTGTACAGATGCTTCTTTAGCAGGATTAAGAGGTTTTTTGACGCAGGATGGTCATGTAGTATCCTTTGTGTCTCTCAAACTTAAGGATTATGAGCTCAATTATCCAACTCATGACCTTGAGATTGCGACAGTGGTGCATGCTTTGGTACGTCAACATCACTTCCTTCTTGGTAGAAGGTTCATTCTCAAGACAAACCATTTGATCTTATGTCACCTCTTCATGCATCCCAATCTCAATGCTTATCAACGAAATTGGATGGAGTTTCTATGTGAGTACGACATGGAGGTAGAGCATGTGAAGGGGAATGAGAATGTGGTTGTAGACGCTTTGAGTTGATTGATACATTTGGTTATAGCTACTTCAATGGGTATAGACTTATGGAGCTGGATCTTGCGATAGCTTCCACATGGCATCTTTTACCTTTCAACTAGAGCAGAGATTGAGTCTTAGAGACCCCTTAAGGGTAAGTTTAATGTATTCACATTGGAAATAGATAGAATTCTTAGACACAAAGGTCATATCTATGTTCCCAGGGATGAAGGTTTGAGACAAAATATTTTGGCAGAGGCTCATCATGCACCTTATTAATTCCATCTATGGGTGAAGAAGATACACACCACTTTGAGATAGTTGTGCCATTGGAAAGGAATTTAGATATATGTAGCTCATTTTTTGTCTCCTTTTTTGGCGTTTCAGATGGTGAAGGCCGAGCATCAATATTCAGCTGGCCTTCTTTACCCGCATGCTATACTAGAGTGGAAATGGGACACCATTTCCATGGATTTCATAGCAGAGAAACTGACATCGAGATACCACCACAATGCCATCATGGTCACAATGGATAGATTGACGAAAGTGGTTCATTTTTCTCCAGTGAATACCACCTATACAGTTAGTTTAGTGGCGTGAGTATACTTAGATGAGATTGTTAGACTGTACGGGATTCTATAGAAGATTATTTGTGACTGCAATCCCTCATACACCTCTCATTTTTGGACTACCATGCAACATGCCCTTGGGACAAGTATCAAATTTAGCACAACATATCATCTAGAGACAGATGGATAGACAGAGTGGGTAAATCAGATTTTAGAGGACATGATTTGGATGTACGTCATGGACCACTAGTCGAGATGGGAGGATTATTTGTATTGGGTGGAGTTTGCTTATAATAATAGCTTTCAAAGTTCTATTGGGATGGCACCATTTCAGGGGTTTTATGGTGGGGAGTGCATGACACCACTGAGTTAGGACATATTGGAAGACAAAGTATCTCTTGGGCCAGCTTTGTTACATGACATAGAGCAGTAGGTTTTTTTGATCAGACAGAGGCTACATGAGGCATAAGATAGATAGAAGAAATATGTAGATTAGAAGAGAGTTGACCACAACTATTAGGTGGGCACGAATGTTTTTCTTCATGTCAAACCTCATAAGAGCCCTATCCATTATGAAAAAGGCTCTAAGTTAGCTCCTAGATTTGTAGGTCCATTCGATATCTTTGAGTGGATCAGTCCCTTAGCTTACCGTTTAGGCTTGCTATCTAGCTAGTCTCGTGTCCACGATGTATTTCATGTTTATTTCTTAGGAGATACATTCCAGATCCCTCTCATGTTTTGAATTAGACCACATTGTAGGTGCAGAAGTAGGGTTAGGTGTTTGTGGATCCCATGCACATCATAGATCATAAGACCCTAGGCCTTTGAGGCCATGAGATTGACCAAGTGCGAATCTAGTGGGATAGGTATGATGAGACTGCATCCACATGGGAGGATGCTACTTTGTTATGGGCCCAGTTCTCACACCTATTCGAGTGAATTCCAAGAGGAAGTGGAGTCTAACGGGAGGGGGATGTAGTGCCCACTCCTCTTCGACACTATTTCATTATGATGTTATTACATCTGGATTGATACTTAACCATTTTGATTATTATATTTTGATCATTAAATGATAGACTATGTTGATATTTGGACTATTCACATGTTGTGATTTACATTTTAATTATGATGCACTAGATGACAGTAATAGACAATTATATATGTTTACTTGTAGTATTATGATTTTATACTAACATGTCGTATTCTGTATGTATTAACTATGTTAGATTTTTTGAGTAAGAATTATGATTTTATGGATGTTAAAGTTGAATTAATAGATAAGATGATAAATGATAGAACTATTAATTTTGGATGATGATTATTGAGTTTTATATGTGTGTTAGTCTCGATGTTGTTGATACAGCCGTAAGGCTAGAGAGGTATTTTGTTTGTGTTGCAGGGACATTATAACATATACATCGAAAGGGGATAGGATACAAACCACGAAAGGAGGTTGGGTGTTGTGCAACATGGCCAAAAATTGATAACCTGTGTGTAATATTAGGTTGTGTTGTTGCATGCTTTGTTAGTAGGTTCCCATAGGGGGGTAACCTCATTTATGTGGCCATAGGTGTAATGTGTTTCATTTCTTTTAATTTTAAATTGTTTGAATTTTTTGTGCATGTGTTTAACTATTTGGGAAATATTTTTGCTTTATTAACACTTTCTAATGTATCTTAATTAGCATGTTTAGCTTAAATTTAAATTAAAAGGGAAGATATGACATCTGGTCAATAAATTGGGTAGATAGTCCTTGTTTTTTGCATGATGTTAATTGAATTAAATTCATTTAGGTGGTGTGTACTCCACCATTCTTCCCAAATTATAATTTGGCCTTGTTGGCCACTTTTAGAGACTTGAGGGATAAGTTAACCTTGTCCCTCACATCTCAAACTTTCCGACCAACCCTACTTATGAAATATGGGACATATTTTGACCATTTAAATGTATTTTTTAGTGTTAAAAGGGTAAATAATTGCACTTATTACTTACCACATTTAATTTTTTCCTTGATAAGCATTGTGTGCAAGTTGAAGTGTCATGTGGGCATTTCATAAGTCTTACATGTGCATTTAATTTCTTGGGGTTTGGTGTTTGACTTGTGTGTTGGAATGGAGGGATGATGAATTGGAATCCTACATGGAGCCACCTTATCATCCTCACATCCCTTTTCTATTTATTGGATGATTTTGATGGATTTTGGATTACTTGCCTTATTTTCTTCTCTTGCATTTTTGAAAATTGGTCTTGGTTTTCATACTTGGAGCTTTCTTGGAGTTGCATCTTGGATTGAGATGGTTTGAAGGATTCAAAGATTGTAGAGTCGAGAAATTGCAAGTTTGATCGAGAGGCAGGCTCTCCTCTCATTGTTTTTTTGTATTAATGTATTTTGACGTAGAAATTGTGCTTATTTAAATATTGTATGAGTGTTGTGGATATGTTTGATTGTAGTAGAATGGTAGCTTTCCTTAAGTTGGGTGTGGGATATGGATTTGATTTTGTTTGAGTTTTACACATGGAGGATTTTGGGTGGAACTCCTACATCACTTGGGAGATAAAAGGAGGTGGTTCCCATATTCCATTTCTCCATGTGGGCTTGTTGTAGTCAAGCCTTTGTTCTAGTTGGGAAAGTTGTTATTTTGTTTGAATGGATTGTTTGAATGTGTTATTGGATTGTGTTATTTTGTGGAATGCTTGTTGTGGAAGCCTCTTGTAAAAGTTGTTAAATGTTGGATAATACCCCATATGGTTCTTTGGTTGGGGCTTTGGGGCTAATAAGGGGATGACTTATCCTTTTATTGGATTATAGGTTGAGCGGAGAGCATCACCTATACCTCTTTATTTGTATTTTGATTCAATATTTGAAGAGTTGAAGGATGCAAGTTTGAACGCTATGAAGTTGGGAGATGACTTTGAAAGAAGATTTGTGTTTGAGTTTGTTGGAAGAATCCTCTATGATGAAAGTTCCTTATTGTTCCCACTTAAAGTGGAAGATTGTAATTCTTGTATATTTGAAAGAAAGCATCACATATTCATTCATTCCAAGTTGTAGTGACTTAGCTGAATGGAGAATGAACTTTAGTTATATACCTTATTTGAAAGGACTATTTTAATGTAAGAAATGGATTATAAATTCTTATTTTACAGAAGGATGTTATTGCAACTTTCATTGTCATATTTGTATCGTTTTTTTAAAAATAAAATAAATCTCAAAGTATACTTGTTAAAAGAGACTTACATTTTACCTTGTTGTAGTTTGTGTGATTGAATGAAAAGTTAGAAATGTTGAAATTTTATATCAAGTTGTTATATATATATATATATATATATATATATCAAAGTATACTTGTTAAAAGAGACTTACATTTTACCTTGTTGTAGGTTGTGTGATTGAATGAAAAGTTAGAAATGTTGAATTTTTATATCAAGTTGTAAAAGTTAGAAATTTTACCTTGTTTTATATCAAGTTGTAATATATATATTGAATGGATTCATTGTATTTACTTGTGTATAACTTGCTTAAATTTCCTTTGGCAAATTTACTTAGAAACAAAAAAAAAATCTAGTTCAAACTAATCTTGCTTAATTGAATGGATTTGAAATTTTCACAACTGTATACACCTATGTAGTAGCCATTTCAATATGTTGAATTGCTAGTTAGTTGCAATAGTTCAATTAATAAAAGAAGGGGGCAATTAGTTTTAATTTTTCCTCCTAAATGAATGGATATAAATTGAAAATGACTTCACTTTATATTATACAAATAAACTAAATTTTACCAAACAATTATCCCTTTTTATAAATACTTATATTCTAATAAAGTTGAAATTGTTGGGCTATTTTGACAAGACAAAAAAATGCATTTATAATAATAAACAATTATATAAGTTTATTATACAAAATTATAATATATATATATATATATATATATATATATATATATATATATATATTATGATAAATAAATAAAATTATAAACAATTTTGGGTTAAAGTTGAATGACTTGTATGAAAAGTTTATATTATTTAAAAAAATTAATAAACATTGGGGGGTGCTCCCCCGCCCCTCCCCCCTCTTTATAATAAAAGAAATGGTTGGGTGGGTGTGGAGTAGGGTTCGCATCCCCACTCCCCCGCACACTATTATCCCCCCCCCCCCTCCCCACACACACACACAGCAATATTATATAGCAGAGAGGAGGGAAATGGTTATGGGAGAGGGTGGGGGACCCCCCAGCCCCCACATTGCAATATTATATGGGGGCGGGGGGTGGGGGGGGAGGGGGGGTGTTGCCCCCCTCTAATATACAAAAACCTGTGCCATTTTCAACATAGGGCGAAACCCTTAATATGACCGTGGCCATTTAAACTCAGGCTGATATAATATTTTTCTCCTTCCACTATTTAATATCTAAATTTATATTATATATATATATATGTATGTATGTATGTATGTATGTATGTATGTATGTATGTATGTATGTATGTATGTATGTATGTATGTATGTATGTATGTATGTATGTATTGGAAACAATAATTTTTTTTAATAAAATATATATACATATATATGTGTGTTTGTGTGTATGCAAAATATACATGTGGGGATTCTTACTCTTTACCCAAATGAGTATATATACATGTGTATACAACTAACTTGTAAGAAAATACCAAATAAACACAAATAAGGAAGGGTAAATAATACCCACAAAAGAAATGGGTAGATCTATGTTTTAGCACAAAACTTCAACAAAAATGGAGCTTCCAACCCTCTCTAATGGCCTCCATGGCTTCACATCCTTCTCCTCCTCCAAACCTGCAAAATAAGAATAAGCAAATAAATGAGAAATTAGGGTAAATGGAAATAAAAAGAAAGTTATATGGATATTTAAGGCAACCCAAATCTAAGGGCTGGGATAGATTTAATCTAATGGCCCAGATTTAACCCTTCATCACTTAAGTGGGTGGTATTTTTGTGGGAATGTAAACTAAATTAAAATGTATGGGTAATGGGGTGAATGAGCCCACTTAGTGGCTAGAGAAAATAGTTAAAATCTTGTTATAGGAAAAAAAGTATATTTCGAGCATGGAAATTAAGTAAACCAATGGAACTTGGTAAATGTTTTAAACCGTAAATATTTTTAGGAAAAAATTAATAATATTTAATTATTAATTTAATTCCAACTTCCACGAGCTTGTGTAGAAAGACTTTAACTAATAAATTTATTAATTTTTGGATAATGATTAAACTTGCAAACCCTTTTTAAACAAAAAAAAAATTACCATAATTTTACCTATTAAATTATTAGGTTTTGCCCATGGTTTTTGATACCCATAGTTTTGTATCAAACTGCTTAAGCAATTTTCTATTTATATGGTCTTATGTATATGATAGATATACAAGCAAATGTATTGCAGATGTGCTTTTAATTCGGGTGTGAATTTTGTAAATTTTGTTGAGCATAGCTCCAAACGGATCTGGGTATTGTATTAAGAGAGTGGAGGCTTGTAATAAAATCTGAGCAAGTGATTCTTTGCAGACGTAGCCCAAATTGGGTGAACCATGTTAAACCTTGTCTCTCTGTGTTGTGTTATTTATTTTGCACTTTTATTTGAGATCTGTAATATTTTTTGCATATTAGTTTCTACTGTTACGATTCTGTAAGGGATTATTCTGCATATTTTATCTCTTATTTCCTAACATTGCAAAAATGAAGTGCATTATTTTGGACACATAATATACAAGGACGGAATTTCTATGGATCCATCAAAAACTATTGCGATAACTGAATGGTTAGCAGCTAAAAATATACATGAAGTGAGAGGCTTCATTGGGTTGGTTGGATACTATTGAAATGTTGTAAAAGAATCCCCGAAAGTCACTGCTCTGATTACCTAGCTACAAAAAAGGATAAAAAATTCATCTAGGTTGAAAAGCTTGAAAATGCTTTCAACTTTCTGAAAGATAAATTAACTACATCACATGTGTTAAAAGTTCTGGATCCTAATGGGGAGTTTACGTTAGTTATATATTTCTTCGGAGAAGGATTAGCAGGTAGCTTGTTGTAGAACTACCATGTAATTGCATATGAGAGTAGAAAAATCAAAGTACATGAGCTGAACTATGAGCCCCATGACTTGGAACTTGCTGTCATTGTGCATGCATTGCAAGCTTAAAGACATTATTATTTTTAATTTATTTCAACAAACCAATATTCCTTATTATCTTTGTTATTAATTTAAACATTATATTTATTCTCATTTATAGAAAAAATGTAGAATTATTGAGTTAAATGTCCATAATTTTTGACCCAAAGTCACTCAAGTAAGAGGTTTTCCTACTCGAGTGATTGTTCAAATAAAATTTCCTTTGGGGATTTCAATGATACTCTTCTAAGAACAGGCTTTCTCTCATTCATTCAAAAAAAAATTGGCATAAGAAATTTGTTTTTTACTCTGAGTTTGAGAATAATTGTTACTCATTTCCCCATCAAAGTTATCAATTATAAATACAAGACAAATACACCCATACATGTGTCAAGAGATTAAATAATATTACCCATACAATATATTAAACTTTATATTCATATATAATTGAAGTAATTTAAGACTTTTCATAACCACTCTATGAATGTTTCCACTCAATTCCTTATAAGACAAGTCAATATCTTCCAAAATTTGACATCTCATTAAATCAACATGTATCTCTCATATGAAGTGGTTGTGATGGAGAAAGCATATTCTCATCCATGGAAGCCTACTAAGAGAATCAAGAATTGTTCCAAATAGCTTATTCAAACTAATGTATAACAAGTCGAGTCTCTCTAGCCATTTAAAAAAATTTCTATGGTCTTTTAAAGTCATTTCTAGCCATATACTTGATATTCTGAACTTATTGAAACTTTAATCCATGAGAAAATTTATCCACTTTAAATATTATTGTGTAGATACAACAATTTGAAGTTGGTAAGACTAGTAATCTCTTCAGGTATGGTTCCACTTTAATTTTGTCTTTTAATTTAAAGGATGAGAGATTGAAATAATTTTGGCTGATGGATGGAAGAAAATTAATATCTAAATGATTATATCCCATTTATATTTATTCTAGGTGTGAAACATTTCTAATATCCATTAGAAAATATAATGATCTTGTAATTTCATTTGAGTGTAAACTACTCTTTTCAAGTTGGAGCAAATTATGTAATTCCATGGGAACCACACTCCTTAAGTGGTTTTCAAGTATAGTGAGTAACATGATTTTCTAAAAATTTCTTATTGAATAAATTATGTTTCCATGAAGAGCTGATTTTTCTAAAGATAAAGTAACACCAAATTGATGAGTTGATCACAAATTTATTTTAAGATTTGTTTGCTTACCTAATTTTCATAGAGGGGCCAAATTTTTTAGATCCATACAATATAAGAGGAAAATTACTATTGGTCAAATAAAGTGGTATGTAAAAATGGATAGATAGGTTTATTGTGGAAAAGGGAGGTGTTTTTGGAAACTAGTTTCTGTTAAGGATGAGGACATGTAGCTGGGTGAAATTTTCTAGCTGGGTAAGAATGTGACCTGAGATAATATTTGTTGAAAAGTACAAGGTAGTTAATGTTGAGAGGTTTCTTATGGAAGGGGTGATGGTGTCAGACAAGCGATTCTTGCAAGAAGAAGATTAACTTTTGTGAGAATACCTACCTGGGATGGGATGAAGCATTAAAGATTTTTTACTAAAAAATAAAGATCATTTAAGCATAGTACAATATTATTAGACAACTCCTCTACATTTTAGTTGGTGGTGAGATCTTGTTCTTGTTCTTAGTAATTTGGTTCTATAATTTTTGTAACTACATTTTTCTTGTAGTTCATACTCTATTATAGGAGCTTCCTTTTTCTATTTTTTTCCAACGAATTCAGTAGAAAATGCAGATATAATGGTTTAAGTGATCTACAACTTAAAAAAAAAATGTCTGGATATATAAATGAGTATCTTTCTAACACAATATTTGCATTGAAGTGTTCATATTTTAGAGATCAATGGAAAAAAAAGATAGGATGACCAACGAATAAATTGTTAAAGTTATAGTATAGAATATTGATAAAATATAAAACAATATTTTATACTACTACACAAGTTCCAATCAAATTATAATTCATTACATAGGTGAACTATTTTATGTCAAGGGTTAACTACATTTAGGTGCTCTTTTATGTTTTTATTTTTTATATTAATAAGATATTTTTGGACCCACTTATGGGTACGAGATTCAATCAAATTATACACTATAGTTGTTTTATCATATTGATCAAAAAAACACTTTAATTGCATCAATGATGCATATCCTTAATTGTTGTAGATTATATTTAGTTATTTTTTTAATTTTTTAATTATTAAATTGTCTCTAGAAATGATAGATGGAATATGTTATATTGTATCTAGAGAGATATAACTGATACCCTCTCTTTAGAGACAAAAAATAAGAATTATATATTGTCTAATAGAGAGACAAAATGGATATCGGAACCTAGTCTGTATGACTAAAAAAAAGTGACGTTGTGAATTTCCAGTAGAATAGTGAAATGATTCCCTTTCACCTACACATTTGATCATCATTAGAAAAATTTAATTTGAATAAATGATCAATTGTTTCATTATTTGGAAGATACATACATTGAATGGGGAAACCACATTAAATAACATCATAATCTATTTTATTGTAGGATTAAACTGTGAAATATCAGAGAGAAAATTTCCCGTAGTGGAATGGTATGGTCAACCTTGTTCTCCTTCAAAGAGACATGGTGGACCAGATTGATAAATTAATGAAAAATGTAAGCCATTTATTTTGAATACCTATTGATGCAAAATCACAACACCCTTGAATGTGTGTAACTTGATGGTTGAGACTCTCAGTGTGATAGCATAACATGAAGCATCTCTCAAAGTGTGGGACTTTGAAATGGAGAGAGATCTTCGTATGAAGGATGGTTTCTATTCCTCTGTTCAAGTGCACACATAAAAATGTAGAGGATCTACTCTAAAACCTACTCTAACTTGCCAAGGAGATAAGGTTGAGAAAGATGCATGAAGTAAACCTAAACTAATAATGGTGATGAACCAAAGGAATGTTGAATACCTGCTTTATAATTAAACATAAACCATTGAAATGTAATAAAATCACCATGCATAGATAACCAAACTGTAATGAGAGATCATAAGATAAAAATGAACACATGAGAGGGTTGATAATCATCCAAAGACATATATTATTGCTCCAGAGTTGATACCATGCATTATAGTAGCCAAGAGGAAAAAATTTGCATTACAACTTCAATGGGAGGTTTGGAAAACTCCAAAAATTCACTTACAAAAAAGGGAAGAAGGGAGGGTGCAAAGAAAAAATGTCCAACCTTTTACAATGAGTGAAGTTCCTACCTTTATAGATAAAGTGAAGAGAGGAGAAGGAAAGGAGGATGGAAATATGATTTGGAAGCTCAACCACCAACCATCAATGCCTACAAATCTTCTCATAATTTGTCAAGTCTGGCTCTCCATGTTTTTTTGGTGTGTTGAAGAAGGAAGAATGGTGGATCAAATCAAATATGATCTAGTTGTTGAAGAAATCAGATCATACATTAATGGTAGGAAAGACATTTTCCTATTTTCACCCACTTAACCGTATCAAAATTAAATTTTCAGGCTTCCATGGCTCAGAGGAGGTCAACACCTTTCTAATGGTACCAAATTTGTCAAATTTTGAGCACTGAATCGAAAGATATTCCCATTTGAATATTTGAATTGAATCCACACAAAAATGGTGAAAAACTAGTTTTGTAAAATGGATCCGAGAGCCTGAAATTCACTTTGGCGCCTTTTACGAAAAAAATCAAAATTATAAAAAACCTCCTGTAGCCCCGCAGGCCCGAAATTCACTTTTTCCCAAAAGCCTCTACGAGCCTAAAACTGAAATTGTGCTATTTGTAAAAGTTCCAAAATTTACAAAATTTTCCCCGATGGCCCAGTTCCCTACAGCTAACAAAGGCCTAACATGTGGCTTCTATGGGCGTCAGCGGAGGTGTGGCTTACTTTTATACTTTAAGCCTTTTCAAAACACAAGCCAAAAAATTCAAACTTCCTCCGGTGACCCACCTTCCCACTTTGACCTGAAACATGGCCATGTGTCCTGACGGGTGTCATCATTCCCTTCATTTAATCAACTTCTTGCTGATGTCATATCAAACTAGGGATGTGTCTAAAGCTATATTCAATAAGAGTACATTAACTGCTCTAGTAGTTGACTATAACTATTGTTATATTATCTAGGGGATCTCTTTAATGTCTTAAGGACTTCTTGGTAAAACCCTATTCAAATAAAACTATGAAAACTTGCTGAAAGTAAAACACTGAAAGCTTGCTGAAAGGAAACACACCGTGTAGTATAGAAATGTACTTATTGTTGGAAAATAAACACACTTGAATTAAAATGCTTGAAAACAATTCCAAGAAATATAAAGATTTATCTAAACACCTGCAGGAACAAGTATATGATAGAGTTTAACTGAAAGAACTAAAACAATACAAAATTAAGAGATCTAAGCTATTTGCTGAAGAAATATAAATACCAAATAAATGAATATTCTAGTCATTGGGGGAGTGGGCCCTTGCTCCTCCTTGAATTAGGATTTTAACAACTTAGAATTCTCTCAAATCAAAATGGCTAGTTTTTTGATGAAAACATTCAGTATTACAAAACGTACTGGATCTGGATACTTGATCTATTTATTTTCTCTGTTCTATATCTCTAACAATAATTCTATCTAATGCAGGTCTGCTTTTATATACATTTTACAATCACAGCTGTCTCAATGATTCTGATAAAATCAAATCATGCCCATAATAGATGCTGAGTCAGATGGCGGTTGACTAGATAGCTGTAGGATAACTTATCTTAGATCTACGTTCAAAAATCTTCTCATCCTTCATGATTATAGATGTAAAATCTCTAGATGTGGTTTAAAATAGATAACTTTCATCGGTTCCGGAACTTCGGATAAGTTCTGGAACCATAGAAAATTCTTAAGAACCAAAACCTGGTAGATTTCTAGAGCTATCCCTAGGAGTTCTGGAACTAAGTACGAAAATTTCAGAACTAAATACTGGAGTTTCAGAACTAATTCCAAAAGTTCTAGAACTAAATGATGACTGTGTGATGGAGTTCCGGAACTAGCTAAGAAGTTCCGATACATTGTTGTGTAGGAACAAACGCTATCAGAAACATACTGAACACCCCCTGCTTCATTTCCTCAACTGATTAGACCTGCTTTATTACAAAATTGAATTTAAACACATACTATGTTAGGAATTTCAGAGCTTTTAACATTAGGATCACAATCAATCAAAACACAGACAGTTACATCCTAACTCATATCAGATCAACTAAAATTCACACAATGCAATCAAAATTAATCAAAGGAGAGTATGATGAGATCATATATTATACATTAATCAGACATATTATGGCCTCATCATTTCTCCCAAACTTACTTGTTTGTAACTCCCTTTACAAACTCATTCTTCAAAAGTGGGATCATATGTTCTACACTCCATTTGATTTCTCAGATCAAATGGTTGATACTGAATTTTCCAATGCTTAAGCTTAGATGTATTGTACCTAGCTCCTTTTTCTAATTTTCTCTCCCACTTTTCAAATTCAACAGGGTCTTGAGGTTCTCTGTTCTGCCAAGGAGACATGGGAGTAAGAAGTAAAGGTGGCCTTGTTCGCATTCCCATCCATATTTGGCTATAGGTTTCATTGACTTGGGGAATTATTGTGCATAATGCTTTAGCCCTCTTTGAACTCCATATCAGATTTGTAGGGGAAATTACTTCCCTTCTTTTCAAAGGAACAGTAAGGAATTCCCACCTCTTTGAGCATCCTTCATAAATATCTTCAAATTTTTCCTCCTCATAGGAGGTGAAGGCATCAATACTCTTTGGAAAAATGGCAAAGTAATGTGTCTTGAATATCCTATCAAAGTCATGAGTTCTAAAATGTGTGAGGAACGCAGAAGGTTTACCATAGTGAGCTCTCATGCATAGGCTTGTTGAGCTGGCTTTCAATTAAAATGCAGATTATCTTTCCGTCCATGCAATTTGGTTTTACAAAAGAGAGACAAATGCAATGAGCTAGCTCTCCCCTACAAATAATTTAATCATAAATCCTGTGTTTTTCTATAGCATATAATTGCAAAGATAAAATTCACACAGGAGATTTTTCTGTTCAGGACTAGATAGAGAGTAAGCTGCCATGAATTCAGATTCATCTTGTAGTTCTTGTGGAAGCCCACATGTAATTCTTGATAGCTGCCAGTGAATGAACTGCTCTTCCAAAAACACACTATATGCAAGAGAAGGCCCCCTGCAGGCAAGCAATTTCTCACTCATAATACAAACCATATGAATTTTGGCAAGACATTTATATTTATTTCCTTCCTCCTTATAAAATTTTTCTTCCCATTCCTTTCTTGCCTTCATTTCTTCCTCCATCTTGGTCTTTAATTCTTCATTTGATGTTTTGGCTTCTTTGAGCTCTCTGTAAATATCATCCAATTGTTGTTTCAGTGGAAAATAGGTCAACTCAGTATGTGCAGAGGATGTGAACAAATCACTCTATTTTCTAGAAGTCCGGAACTCTTCCTCTTTTTCTATCAGTTGTTTCTTGGTTGCTGATAATTCCTCAGTTCTGGATGCAAGCTGAGTTGTTAGCTCATTAATGAGTGTTTCCATTTGTTCCAATTTAAGTTTGAGGAAGTCCAATTTCTCATCTTTTTCTCTGATAATGAGCTATACTCTAGACAAGAATAGAGCTTGTTTAACTTGTTGTCTTTCCTCTTCCTTTGAAATTATTTCAGGAGTTTGGTATTCTTCCTCTATTAAAGGAAATTTTCCTTTTCTTATCGTAGATGCCAATTCTTCTTCTTCATGTGGCACTGCTAAAGGTTCATCCAACTCCTAAAAATATTGATCATCAAATCTCTCTTCTCATTTTTTCATTTCAGCATGACTTGGCTCAGGTGGAGTCATGGCCATGCTACTAAAATGTTAGCAACTTCCTCTTCTATCATTTCTTGCTCACTCCTTCCTTCTGGAGCTTCCCTTGACCTCTTATGACTTTTTCTTATCTAGGGAAGTTAAACATGCCCAGTAGTAAATTTACTTCTAGAACTTCTTCTTACTATTCTTTCTAGTTCTTGTGTGGGTGAGCTATTTTCGTCAGAGACAAATATTGGTTCTTCTGAAGCTGCTGTGGAAAAAGGAATTTTCTTCACAGGTACAGAAGGCTCTGCTATTTTTATCTTCCTCACTAACCTTATTTTTATTGGTATGTTTTCTCTTTCAATTTCCCTCTTTCCTTCTATAGGGGCATCAATTTCCAAATTAGCTAAAGGAGAATGGTGCTGGAATTGTCCTTATAATATTACGGTTTTTCTTGAAGTTGCCAAGAAACTTGTCCCAAATTTCTTCTCCATTATTTTTTGACAGGAAATAGTGCTGGCATATCAAATGAATTAGACCATGATGCCTAATTTTCCCAACACCCCACAAATACCTCTGATCCATGGTCTGAATGGAATAAAAAAGAAACCTTGGGAGGTTTATTATGTATTCAGGCTTGGTGGATCCATACTTCAGGTATATGAGCATTTTTAAGACTTATTTTCCCACAAATCTAAATTGACCGTCATAAGTTAAATACTTTACTATCCAAAATGCTACCCTGCCAAAGGGTTTGGGAAAATTGGCCCTTTTGACCCCTTTTATGATTTTATTTGTATTATAGATATACTGGGGTTCAGATTTTTCTTCTTGCAGCAAGAGTTCAACCAGTTCTTTCAAAGTCTCCTTAGTAGGTTGTGGGACATGAACAATGGGCACTCTAGACACATTACTTAGAGTATCTACAGAAAAAGGAATAAAGACATTTCTTACTTTTGTTCTAGTCTATTCTAGATTTATGACGAATTCCCTTACCAATTCGTCATTATGCCTTGAAAATTTCTTCAGGAATTCAAGCCATCCTAAATGCTCAAAGATGGATGCTACTTATTTTTTTGCAAGTAGCTGGGGATCGTCCTATGGTTATGATTTCTTCTTAATCCCCATATTGGCTTGATTTCTGTCTCTCTTGATTTTGTGCTTATTGGTTGTAGGTATTTTTCTTAGCTGCAGAACTAATGGCTTGGCTATGGAACCTCTCTTTTTAGCTGTGGAATGTTAGTTTTTAGCTACGGAACATTTGAATTCTTTGCTCTTTGTTGCGGGATACAAACTCAATTCACTTCTCCTTCCTCAAGATATTTCTGCAATCTTTATTTCAATTGATGCTTGCAATAATGATTAATAATGATAACCATGCTGCCACTTATTCCATCCAAATCAATATCATGATTACACACTTGTAATCATAATGTATAAAAAGATGACTCATCATACCTACTTTTAAATTAAGTCACATCACACATGTAAACATTTAATCAATCCTAAATAAGTTAAAATACATAATTACCATCCTTGATGATGTAATCCTTTTGCTATGATGACTCATCATTCCTACAAGTGGAACAAAACATGATTAGATAGGACAACTATAACTCAAAAGAATTCCTTTATTTGAACTAGCCAAAAAGAGGTCAACTGTCATTTGCTGGTTTTTAATTGACCTTGAGAGAATTTTTTTATTTTTGTTATATATATATATATATATATATATATATATATATATATATATATATATATATATATATATATATATATATTGGGCAAGAAGATGCCATTTTTTGGTTTTCATCTTCTTCCCTTTATTCTGGATCTATCATCTGATTATTTGATCATTTTGGAAGAACTGAGTTCTTCCATATGATCAATTTTTTTTCTTCAGTCTTCCTCAAAAATTCATTCTTAGTGGGAGGCTTCCTTTTGAGTTTCATCCTATGTCCATTGACCAAGAGTGTTTTTCTACTACCATCAATGGGAAGTAACTGAATAGAACCATTGTCAAAATTTTTATCAATCTGATAGGGTCCCAACCATCTAGTTCTTAATTTTCCCTTGAACTGTTGGTACTTAGAGTCAAATAGTAAAGCCTAGTCCCCTACTTTGAATTTCCTTTTCTTGATATGTATATCATGCGATTACTTCCTTTTCTCTTGAATCATCTCTGTCTGCTGAAGTGCCTCCAACCTTAATTCATGCAACTCATTGAGTTGAAGGATTCTTTCTTTTTGAGTTGCATTTGATTCAATTCCCACATTCATTACTATCCTCAATGTCTAAAGTTAAAATTCTATAGGAAACAAGGTTTTTTTCTCATAGACTAATTCATATGGTGAAAAACTTGTTGTAGTTTTCCAAATTGTATTATACGCCTAGACATCTTTAGGTAGTCTCTTTACCCAATCTTTTCTCCCAACTTCAACCGTTTTGGTAAGGATGTTCTTCAATTCTTTGTTTGTTACTTCAGCTTGTCCATTTGACTATGGATGATAAGGAGATGAATTCCTATGATTGATTTGGCAATATTTTTTGAAAGCTTGGATCATATTAGACATGAATTATGGTCCCTAATCTGAAACTATGATCCTTGGTGCTCCAAACTTGATCAAAATTTTGTTCCAAAGGAAATCAACAACTACTTCCTCAGTGACATTTGTCAATGCCTGCACTTTTGCCCATTTTTTCACATAGTAAGTACATACAAGAATATATTCCTTCCCTTGTGAAGGAGGATTAAAGGGACTAACAAAATCCGATCCCTATCTCTTAAATGGTTTAACCACAACTTGAGGCTGAAGAGGCATTTCATTGGTGAAAGTTGGTTGTCCCATCCTTCGACAAGGATCACATCTCTTGATATACATTTTCACATCCTTGTATAGAGATGACCAATAATAACCAGTGCCAAGTATCTTATGAGATGTTCTTTTTATTGAATATTTTCCTCCACTTGGTTCATCATGACATGCTCTAAGGATGTCAAAGATTTCATCCTCTCTTACACACCTACGTAAGACAAAATCAGGACCACACTTAAATAGAATTTGATTTAACCATTTGAATTGTGCACTGGTTTTAATTAATTTCTTTATTTGTTTCTTAGTGAAATAAGGAGGGAACTTCCTTGTTGTAAGATAATTTTCCATATCAGCAAACCATGGTGTAATTTCTAAGATTACAAATAGTTGTTCATCTAGAAATTTATCCTTGACAAAAAATAAGCTACCACATTAGATTTACTTGGATTGTCAACAATGGTAATATCAAATTCTTATAAAATTAATAACCATCTAACGAATCTTCCTTCAACCACTAGTTTGTTCACTAAATACATAATTGCTAAATGATTTGTGTATCCAAATATCTTTTACCCTGTGATATAATGTCTCAATTTATTGATTGCATAAATTATAGCAAGAAATTCCTTTTTCAGTGGGAGTAAGATTATTGCTAAGATAGTAAATTGCAAACATCTTTCCTTCTTCATCTTTTTGTCCCAATACTGCACCAATGGAATAATTTGAGGCATCTATTTGGATATGAAATGAATTTTCTCAACTAGGACTTCTCAATATTGGGGCACTGATTAATTTGTTTTTAATTTCTTCAAAAGCATGCTGGCACTTTTCATCCCAAAGAAATTCACAGTCCTTGGTTAGAAAATTAAACATAGGGCCAGCAATTTTACTGAAATCTTTTATAAAGTGTCTATAGTACCCAGTATGTCCTAGAAATGATTTGATATCTCTGGGATTCTAAGGGATAGGTAAATATGAAATGATCCTAATTTTGTTGTGATCCACCTAAATTCCTTTTTGTGAAATATGGTGTCCTTACCATCAAACATTTTTCATTACTAAGAGATAGGTTGTGTTGTTCACATCTTGTTAAAACTTTGTCCAGATTTCTCAAAGCATATTCAAATGTATCTCCATGTACATTGAAGTCATCCATATATACTTCAACAGAATCATTTATTAGATCAACAAAGATTACAAGTACAACTCTCTGGAAAGTTGCAGGAGCATTGCATAAACCAAATGGTAACACTCTATAGGCAAAGGTTCCCTATGGACATGTAAATATAGTTTTGTCCTAATCCTCAGTAGCAACTCTAATCTGATTATACCCACTAAAGCCATCCAAGAAAGAAAAGTATAGTTTACCTTAAATGCTATCTAGGACTTGATCTATGAATGGTAACGGAAAATAATCTCTCATTGTGACTTTGTTTAGTTCCCTATATTCAACACATATTCTCCATTTTCCATTTTTTTTAATAACAATTACAAGATGAGATACCCACTTGCTATCTGAGATAGGGTAGATGAAACCTACTTGTAATAGTTTTTCAATTTCTTATTTGACTATATCCCTTAAATCTAGGTTAATCCTTCTTTAAGGCATCTTAACTGGTTTAGTGTTTTCAGTATAGATGTGATGAGTGAAGATAATTGGATGAATCCCCTTCATATCTTTGTAATCCCAAGAAAAATATTTAGTATGATTTTTTAGAACATCAAACAAGTTAGCTTCTTAATCCTCCTTCAACCAGCTATTGATGTTTAAATTTTTACCTCGTTGAATTTCAACATGCTTAGTTCCAATATGTGATGAACTGATTTGTGGAAAGGGTTTCATTAAAGTATTTAATGGACATGCATGTGGTAATAACATATGGTATGTAGCAACATCTCCAAAAGTTCCTTGAGACAAAATACTAGAAAAAGGAAAATAATGAGAATTATGATACTTATCTCTTTCCAGGCTAAATTCCTCGTCACTGCTACTTTCCAAAAATTCTTCACCACTTCCTGATGTACTTAAAACTAAAGATATTGATTCATTCTCTCCCCATGAGAAATCTCGTTCCTCTGAAGTGAAATCATTTTCAATCAAAGAGAACTGTTGTTGTCATGCTTCTGGAAATAACTGTGGTGGTTCCAGAACTATAGCCGTAGGTTTTGGAACTAAGTTTGTGGGTTCTAGAACTAAGTTTGTGGGTTTTGGAACTAAGTTCATGGGTTTCGGAACTATTTCTGATTACACCAAAGAAAACAGGTTTGCATTCAATGGTGGATTAATTATCTCTTCTACTTCTCTTACATGATCCTCTAATCTGATCATAGCCAAAGAAGGAAAATTTTTCTTATTAGTTTCAGGAGAATCAACCCACAATTGTTCATGACTGTCAGTGAAAGGTTTTGGAATAGGATATAAGGAAATTTTTTTAGAGTTATTACCATTTGAGATTATCATATCACCTGACCTGCAATCTATCAAAGCAACAACTGTAGCTAACCATGGTCTACCCAAAATAATGGGATAAAACAATGTTTTACCTTTTTGATGCAATATAAGAAATTCCACTGGATATTCCCATGAATCTACCATAACTGCCACGTCTTCAATAATTCCTTTTGGTTTTGCTACAGACTGATATGCCATCTACAATATGGTATTAGTAGGTTTTATACCTGTTAATGGTAATGTTTTCAGATTATCCACTGTCACTACATTGATAATAACCCCCAAATCTATCAAAACATTATGTACATCCTTGTTTCCTATAGAGACAGAAATAACAGGACTTCCAGGATCTCCATATTAGGAAGTAATAGCTTTCCTGCTAATAAATCAACAAGTTTCCCATCTATTTTGATAGTCTTGGGATACTGTTTCTTCTTCCAGGCTTTTTCATGCATAACATTTTGATTAATTTGTTCAATTCTGGAATATCTTTAATTGCTTGTAACAGTGGTATTTCAATCTTCAATTTGTTTAATTCCTAGACTAATTCAGACTCCTTGATTTCTATATCTTCTTTGAATCTCTTAGGAAATGGAGTCTTAGTAGTGTTGCTATCTGGATCCTTTTCTTTTATTTCTATATCCTCTTTTGGAACAACAGGACCAGGGTGTTCATTTTCTTCTATCATTTCAGTGATTATAAGGGGTGGACTGTTAATGATTTTCCCACATCTAGTTTGAATACCCTTACAATCCATAACATGTAAATCAACCGATTTTTCCTGTTATGTTCCATAAGTTCAGGAGTTTTTTGTTTGTTTTTGGGGTTTACTATTAGTTGTGCTAGAATTTGTGTTTGGACTACATTCTTTGTTTGTGAATTCTGTGCAGGGGATCCCATTATGGCCTGTTGATTCTAACTTCGATATGTTCTTCCTTGGGAATAATTAGATTTCCATCTAGGTTGTGACCAAGCATAAGGATTTCCTTGACCAGACCATGTTTTTTGATGTCCCTGAGCATACCAGGCTTGATTTGCCCAATCATGAGGGTTCCAAGTTGGTTGAGGTACCCAAGGTGGTTGTCCCTAATTTTTTGGTACTGCCTGAGTAGCCCATGGCATTGTCCATGGATTAGGAGATGATCTTGGCATAAACTGCCCCTGGTTAGATTATCTCTGAACAAAATTCAATTATTCAGTTATAGACAAGGTACTGGTTTGTTTAAGCTAATTTTTAATGATAGGAAGTAAAGAACAAACATCAATATCTTGTTCTTTAGATTCACAGATAAGACACATTTATGTCTTATCCAAATGACAATCTCTTAATGCATGCTTCTTCTTGCATCTAGGACAATACATAGCTAATGGTTCAGTTTTGTAATTTGCTTTAGCTTGTAATCCATCCATAGTAGAGGTTAATTGCACTAAAATGTCTGTTTTAAAGTTTGTTAACTCATCATTAGTTTTTTCATATCTAGATTTAGAATTTTTACTGATTTTCCTTTTCTTGTTCCACCTCTTGTTCTAGAATAGCTTCTATAAATCTCTTTAATTCCATTCATTCTTATCTGATCAATGTCTCCCCCTCCTATAAAGTTAAGAGATTATCTAGATTCATCATCCAAACCTTTAAGAAAAATGGTTTTACTTAATTCCTTTGTAGGCACAAATCCACATCTTTTGTTAAAAAAAAAAAGCAATTTGTCTAAATAGACTTCTATGTTTTCGTCCTCTTCCTGCTTGATTTTGAAGAATTCTTCCTTCCTATTTCTCCCTCTACAATAATCCTGGTATTTATCTAGGAAGGAAGTCTCCATTTATGTGCAAGTGCTAATAGAGTTGGAAGTTAATCCCATGAACCACCTCATTTCTGCATCCTTCAAAGTGGATGGAAACAACTTGAGCTTTTGATTATCCAATTTATAATCATAGGACTGACATAACACCTTGAATTCAAATAGAAATTGGTCAAGATCTTCAGATGACATCCCTCTGAAGGTGCGTAAATGTGTAAGTGATATATTTTTCATTGATGTGTCATCATCTCCCAATTGGATTGGATAAGTAAAGGTCCTATCAGGTACTCCCTCAGCTTGTCATGCCATTTCAAAAAAAAAAACTGAATTTTCCTCCCAATCAATGTGGTAAGTTGTATGCTTTGGGGAAGGTGAAAAATAAGGAGTAGGAGGTTGACTACTCAATTGAGAATAAAAAATTATCCTTAATGGATCTTGGGTAATAAGCCTTCTCTTAAAAGTTCTACTCCCTTCAGGTGACTAATCTCATAATTCCAAAAATGGCAACTCTGTTTCTTGTCTAAAAGGGGATAGTGGTGCCTCCAATTGTTCATCAATTTCCTTACTTTGACTAGAGGATGTTATGAATTCTTGTGAATATTTTTTGGAAGCAATCTACCCTATGAGTCTCTTGATCTAGTCATATATTTTGTGATATAGTAGGGAAGATTCTTCAACTACTAGATGTATTTTTTGTCATTCTTGCTGACACTTAATTATTAAATTCAAACTGGTGTTCCTCAAAAATGGTGCCAAAAATGATGGGTGTCAGCATTCCCTTCATTTAAGTAACTTCTTGTTGATGTCATATCAAACCAGGAGTGTGTCTAAAGCTATACGCAACAAGAGTACTTTAACTAGTAGTTGACTATAACTATTTTTATATTTTCTGGGGGATCTCTTTAATGTCTTAAGGACTTCTTGATAAAACCTTATTCAAATCAAACTATGAAAACTTGCTGAAAGTAAAACACTGAAATCTCACTGAAAGGAAAGACACCGTGTAGAATGGAAACATACTTACTTTTGGAAAATAAACACACTTGCTTTTGGAAATAAACACACTTGAATTAAAATGCTTGAAAATAATTACAAGAAATATAAATATTGATCTAAAAACCTGTAGGAATAAGTATACAATAGAGTTTAACTGAAAGAACTAAAGTAATACAAAATTAACAGATCTAAGCTATTTGCTGAAGAAATATTAATTCCAAATAAACGAATATCCTGGTCCTTGGGGGAGTGGGCCCTTGCTCCTCCTTGAATCAAGATTTTAACAAATCATAATTCTCTCAATTCAAAATGGCTATTTTATTGATGAAAATATTAAGTATTACAAAATGTACTAGATTTGGACACTTAATCTATTTCTTTTCTTTGTTTTATATCCCTAATAATAATTCTATCTAATGCAGGTCTATTTTTATATACATTTTACTATCACAGCTATCTCAATGATTCTGATGAAATCGAATCATGCCCATAATAGTTGCTGAGTTAGATGGCAGTCTATCAAATAGCTATAGGATAACTCTTCTTGGATCTGTGTTTAGAAATATTCTCATCCTTCATGATTGTAGATGCAAAATCTTCAGACGTGGTTTAAAATAGATAACTCTCATCAGTTCTAGAACTTTGGAGAAGTTCTAGAACCATAGGAAATTATTAAGAACCAAAACCTGTGAGAGTTCTTAAGCTGTCGCCAAGAGTTATAGAACAAATTTTGAAAATTCTGGAACTAAATACTAGAGTTCTGGAACTAATTCTGAAAGTTTCGGAACTAAATGATGACTGTGTGATGGAGTTCCAGAACTAGCTTAGAAGTTCCAGAACTTTGCTGTGTAGGAATAGACGCTATGAAAAACATACTGAATGCCACCTGCTTTATTACAAAATTGAATTTAAACACACACTATGTTAGGAATTTCAGAGCTTTTAACATTAGGATCACAATCAATCAAAAGACAGACAGTTCCATCCTAACTCATATCATATCAACTAAAAGTCACACAATGCAATCAAACTTAATCAAAAGGAGAGTATGATGAGATCACATATTATACATTAATTAGACATATTATAGCCTCATCATGTCCCTTTGTGGGCCTTAGAAATTTTCTTTATTTAGCGCAAAGATCTTCTGTGGGCTTGCAACCCCGCAAAAACTACACCCTTTTGTGAAAAGTTGCAAAAGTTCCAAAATGCCCCACATATTCACTTAGCAAAAGAAATCATTCCTGGGCTTATGGACCTAAAATTATAACAAGTAAAAAATTCCAACATATCTCCCATTTCTCCACAATCTTCCCATGGCGAAAAGTCTTCCCCAAACCTGTCAACCAACTTTTGGCAAAAAAATCCTTCCAAGGCCCATCAACCCACCATTTGAAAAATATGAATAATTAGAAGGACTTCTTTACATATTTGGAAAGGGGAATAAATTTCCTATCTAATGAAGACATTTCTAGGAAACTCTAAGTGCTTAAAATATCTAAAACATCATATTAAATCACTAAATGAGGGAAAAGGAAAAGGTTAATCAAATATAAGCATGAGCTTATTTTGGATAACAAATTGGTGACTCATAGGGGACATCTACCTGCTAGGTGGAAAGATCAGTTGCCTATCACAATCCATTAGGCATGGAGTCTACCTGGTAATTTCAAACCTAATTTGGAACTACCCTTTGCTGCATGTATTCTTATCTTTACAAGAAAACCTTGGATTCAAGATTTGTGAGAGTAGAGAGTTGTTTGAAACCTGAAAAATTCTCTCTCATTTGATTTTCTTCAAACCTAATCTGTTGGAGTGCAATGAAAACATCAAGACCTACCCAAATATGGATACTCTATATATTTAATTTTTGTGGCCACAAGTATCTTCCATGAGTGAGATGAACTGTATACAAGCATAGACTATAAGCAATAGAGCATGTGCACCAACACTTAGGTAAATTAAAACATGTACTATAACAAGACAACGTGTATACACACTTATAGAAATTGAAAACCTAGGCTAATATTTACAAGGATGATAAATTCTCCTTTTATTAGTATTGTTTGAGTAGATCCCATTGACTAGAATCTGTAATTCTCCACCATCCAATGTAGATAATTGGAAGGCATTGCTACTTTTACATCTTATGACCATGTAGGGGCCACTCCAAATGGCATCAAACTTGGAATGCCTTCTAGGTTTTTCCCAATCTGCATCCCACTTTAGAACTAAGTCCCCTTATTGAAAGGTCCTTATTCTTGCTTTCTTATCAAATCTCTTCTTGATCAATGCTTGATCTTTCTCCACAGTCTGGATTACATGTTCTCTTGTTTCTTCTACTCCCATTAGATCTACATACATGATTTCCATAGGCTCAAACTCAGACAACTACAGATGCTTCATGAGTTCCAACGTGGGAAGCTCTAATGATATAGGCAATACTGCGTCTTTCCCATAGACCAAATTGTAGGGAGAATTACCCATAGATCTCTTGGGTGTGATCCTATCAACCCATAGATCTGATTTGAGCTTTGTGTGCCAAGTTCTCTTATTTTCATCAAGAGTCCTTTTGATAATTCTTAGTAGGTTCTTGTTTGTGGACTTTGCATGGCCATTACCTTGAGGGTAATATTTTGATGAAGTTCTAAGGTACACACCATGCTTGACAGACCATTTGGTCATCCTTGTACCAAGGAATGCCATTGCATTACCTGATATGATAGTGGTAGGGAATCCAAACCTAGTTACTATCCTTTCATAGAAATCCAAGATATTGGATTCATTTTCCTCCTTAAGTGCCACTACTTTAGTACACTTGGTAAAATATTTTATTGGTGTAAGTATCCACTTGTGGCCTTGAATTGAATTTGGGTTAATCACTCCAATGAAGTCTAATACAAATTGCATGAATGGTTGGTTAACTGATATTGGATGCAAAGGAAGTGATGCTAACCTTTCCTTTCCTGTGAAGAATGCACACTTCTTGCATTTATTGATCTATGAGTAGCAATCACTAAACATCCCGGGCCAATATTAACCAGCCTTCATGATTTTGAGAGTTGTTACTTGAGGAGAAAATTGGCCTCCCGCTTCTCCATCATGGAACTCATGCAACACCCTCTCAATTTGGCCTATCATAATGCACCTCAATAGAACACTATTGATGTCCTTCTTGAACAAGAAACCACCAATAAGCACATATGGGATGTCTTGTAATATGAAGTATCTCCTCTTTTCTTTTTTTCATTTTAGAGGGCACAAACCTACTTGGAGATAATGTACCACATCTTGACTCCATCATGGAATGGGTGCATTATCAGTTGGTTGCTATTGATCATTCTGCAATAGCAGTACAACCTCTTCTTCTCCTTTCAATTAATCATGTGTTTCAGAAGTGAGCTGCTCACACAAACCTTTGCCATGAACCAGCGTGGTCACTTTTATTTCAATATCGTATTCCATTACACGGGTTATCCAACCTGCTCTCTTCTCATTCAAGTCCTTGTTTAGGAGAAAGTCCTTGACACCAGCATGAAACACTAACAGTTGGATCTTGTTGAAATTATTCAAACTCCTAATGACAACAAGGACATGCTTTTCAATAAAAGAATTCCTTACTTTATAATCTTCTAGGCTCTGACTAAAGAATGCTATGGGCTACTCTGATCATTCTCTATTCAGTTGTACCAAGATAGTTGAGATTGTGTTTGATCCTCCAAAAACATATAGCATGAAGTCCTTTGAGAATTCTGGGTTGATAAGAGTTAGAGCTTGTGATATTACATTCTTGATGGCTTCAAAACTCTCTCTTCCTTCTGTTGTCCATTTGAATGTAAGACTCTTCTTCAACATCATTGTCAAAGGCTTCACAAGAGTGGTAAAATAAGACACAAATCTCTGAACAAATTTTATTCTTCCCAAGAATATTTAGAGATATTTCTTTTGTTGTGGCAATGGAAGTGTTTGTATGGCTTCAACTCTTTTAGGATCAATTATTAACCCCTCTCTTGAGACAATGTGGCCCAATAATTTTCCCTCATGTGCCAAGAATACACAATTCTTTGGATTCAATGACACCCCAAACCTTCTACATATTTGGAATATTATCCTGAGGTGGAAGAGATATTCTTTATCATTCTTTGAGAATATTGTGATATCATCTATATACACCACAACTATCTTGTTGATTAAGCATTTGAATGCCATGTCCATAGCTTACTGAAATGTTGCTCTGGCATTTGACAATCCAAATGGCATCTTCTTATAAGAGTATGTATCCCATTTGGTGGTGAAGGATGTCTTGAACTGATCTTCCTCTCTCACCATTCTTTGATTATAGCCTGAGTAGTCATCCAATAATGAAAACCTTTTAGAACCAGCTACAACTTGCAAGATTTGTTCCATTGAAGGAATTGGATAGTGATCCTTGAGTGATGCTCTTTTTAGATCATGAAATTCTACACAAAATCTTCTTTCTCCATTTATTTTTCTCGCAGGCACCAAGTTTGCAACCCAACGTGAATGCTTGATAGGGAAGATGATGTTGGCCTCAATTAGCTTGTTCAAATGCTTCCTCATGAGAGGCTCAATGTGAGGTTTTACTGGCCTTTGCTTTTGTTTGAAAGGCTTGGATTCAGGTTTTAATTTAATTGTATGCTCATCCAATATTGGGTTCAACCCTCTTAAATGTTAGGAATTCATATAGTTAGTGCTCCACATTTATGTTTATAAGTTTGGGTGATTATTATTGGGTGAGTTGTTGAAACAACTCACATATTATATTAGTTGAGTTGTTTGTGGAGAGACATATTATAGGGAGAGTTGTTAGAGCAACCTCCTTGAATATAGGAGCAACTTCTTCTTTATAATTGTAATGTGTCGTATTAAAATGTGAGATCTGGAATACATTGAAATATACTGAGAAGAGTTATTGTTGTTCTATAAAAATATGAGAGTTGCTTGTCATTTGGTAACAGAGCAATGTGAGCATTGTATATGGGTAATTGACAATGAGAGTCACATGATTTTCATTGATCAATGACGTAGCTCAAACTTGATATTCCTGTGGATCATATGCCAAGATCTGCACTATTAAGTGGTTTCAGATCATTTTGTATTGGTGTTAATTAAATCCATCATCCAATATATTTCCTTGTAAACGTAGATACAAAATCAAGTCAGACAAGATCTGTCTAGATTCAACATAACATTAACAGTATCAATATTTTGCATCAGTGTTCCACCAATTTTATACCCATCATTCTACATTGGCGTCTTGAATGGGGAGATAAATTATGTGCATGCGTTCTATGTTCTTCTGTAGTATTCCTCAAACAACCTTAGAATTTTATCCAATTCATCTTTAATCGGATTTCAGAAGACTTTTCAATCGATTTAAGAATCCTGCTGTCTTTTTCATTGTGATCTTGTCGATTTCAGAAGACATTTCACCTTGATTTCTACCCATAATTTCAACCTACTCATCCAAGGATTTTTGACACGGTTTATTTCTACCACATGATATGTGAGTCCATTTGTTCAAAATTTCTCCTACAGTCTTTGCACCAATTGGAGATTCATGCACCAGTATCAGACCTATTTTTGGCTACATCCATTCACTGCGAGACAACATTGGAATCTTTGATTCAGTCTGTTCAATCCAATATCTACTTTACATGGTTCTACTCTGAATTTCAAGTGAATGCTTTCTCATCTTTCCAGCTCAAGCTCATAAATATGCATGGGATTCTAATAAAAGGGTGCGGTTTCTTTTGAATTACAAAAGCCACGGATCTTAGAATAAGATTATTTGTAATTTATTAGTCAAGGGTTTAAATCTTGTAGTATGTCAATAGTAGCGGGTGGTCTATAATTTATAATCATGTGTCTTTTAGTTTAATTTGTGTATCAAAATATTTAAATATAGAAAGTAATTAAATATTACTTTCTGAGTTTAAGTCTTTAGTAAATATCCATGTAAAATTTAAAAAGTAATTTATTTTTATTACTTTTTAAATATATAGTGTAAATTGGGAGCAATATCGGTTGAAGCTAACTCCCCTAAGAGTGCATTTTCGGTTGAAACCGACGCTCTAAGATATAATGGACATTCCACTAGAAAAATTCAATGGTCTTAATTTTCACACATGGAAAGTCAAGATCCAGATGTAGTTGATGAACAAAAATCTTTGGAGGATAGTAGATGGAAAAGAACCAACACCTTCAAATCCGACCAGATTGGTGGAATGGGAAACACGGGATGATAAAGCCAAAGCCATTATTGGCCTTGCCCTTTCGGACTTTGAATTACATTATGTTGATCTAGATAAAAACTTGAAGGACACATGGGATAATCTGAGAAAATTATTTGTTTCAAAAGTAGTCAATGCAAAGTTTTCCTTGAAACTTCAGCTATTCAAGCTCAAAATGAGTGATGGAGATACAATGTTTAGTCACATCAAAAATTTACAATCTCTTCTGAGACAACTTGTAGAAGTAAAAGCTCTAATAGACGACGAGGATGCAAACGCTATTCTACTAAATAGTTTACCACCCAAATACAGTAATGTTGTTTTCACTCTTGGTCAGATACCTTCTAACTCATTGGAAGATATGATATCATCTCTCCTAGCTGAGGAAAAACGGAGCAAAGAAGATGTAGAAGAATAAATAGCAATGTATGTAAAAAGGAAGTACAATTTTTTTTCTAAATATAAAGAGGAAAGAGAATGCTTCTACTGTAAGAAAAAAGGGACATACAACTTCTTTTTATAGAGCTCAAGATCAAGATATACTTAGTGGAAAACTCAAAGGAATTGAGGCAAACTTTATTATTGAAGAAAGATCAGAGAATGAGGAAGAACAAGTAAATGAAGACAGTGGCTATGAATACTTCTTGTTCTGAGCATGAAACTGGAGGATGGAGACAAACAAAGGTTGGAGGTCATTCAACAACCTCTCGTCAATCGCCAACAATGGGGCCGCACAGATGATTTAGTGGCATTTTTTCAATCAGTTGTGTGTTTGCTTTAGTTTGCACTATTCCTGATTTCAATAAGTGGAAATTTCACATTGAAGGGGGAAACATGATCTCAATGTTCCATTTCAAGTTTTCATTTTGTGCGTTAGCAACAGATTTCAGTAGAATTTCCTATGTTATTCCGTGTAGTGAGATATTGATGAGGGATGAGAATAGTGCTTTGTATATCATGATCTGGTTGTAGGTAAATCACTTGAAAACCTTCATTTGTGGTTTGTGGTAAACCAATAGAAAAACCACCATTCTTGGTTGTTGGTAATCCATTTGCAAAACCATCACTTTGTGGTTTGTGGTAAACCAATTGTAAAATAACCATTCTCAGTTTATGTTCAACCATTTACAAAACCATCCTTGAGGTTTGTGATTATCCTGTGAAAATAACCAGATCATGAGCAAGTGCAAGTAAAAAGGCAAGTTTTCCCCATGTTCGCACTAAGGGGGGAATGTTAGGAATTCATATAGTTAGTGCTCCACATTTATGTTTATAAGTTTGGGTGATTATTATTGGGTGAGTTGTTGAAACAACTCACGTAGTATATTAGTTGAGTTGTTTGTGGAGAGAGCTATTATAGGGAGAGTTCTTAGAGTAACCTCCTTGAGTATAAGAGTAGCTTCTTCTTTATAATTGTAATGTGCCGTATTGAAATGTGAGATCTAGAATACATTGAAATATATTGAGAAGAATTATTGTCGTTCTATAAAAATCTGAGAGTAGCTCATCATTAAATCCTTATAGGTCCATGTAAAGACATCTAGGAATTGTTTATAAAGTTGAAAAAAATGAACTTTCTCTTGTGGTGTACTTACTTTCCAAATTTGTAATGTCTTTCCTTCATCTACTAAAATGGGATTTGAATCTTTACCCTTTACTTGAATGTTTTCCTTTTCCTTATAGAACTGATCATTTGGGTTGAAGATTGACTCCAAGGTCACAAGACCTTTTCGTAATTTGTTGCTTCTCAGCTACACCACTTGGTCACCATACTGTTGTTCCAATTTGTCTTGGTTTCTAGTGGAGAACTCAGCTTCTTCTTATAGAAATTTTACAATATGTTGGTCATTATCAAAGACCTGCCAGCTTTTGTTGTTGTCTGGGACATCTGACCCCAAGACCACCTTGATATGAGGTTGAGATTTATCACTTTTTATATTTTCTACAACATCAAATGCTGCCACAATTGCTGTCAGCTTGTCTGCTGCTTCATTCTTCTTTCTTGGAATGGAATTGATACTAAAAGCTTCAAAATCTTAAATAAGATCCCATACCCTATTTTTGTAGCTCTTAAATATATCATTCCTTGCAATATGTTGTCCTCTGACAAGGTTCACAATCAGCTCACTATCACCAAATATTTGTAGATTCTTAATGTCTCTCCTCCTGGCCCAATGAAGTGCATGAATCAAAGCCTCATACTCAACTAAGTTGTTTGAGAAACGAAACTAGAAGCGAAAAGCTGAGTAATATCTTATTCCTTGAGGTGAAACAATAATATCTCATCCTCCTACACCTTGTCTACTTCTTGAGCCATCAAAGAATAACTACCATACCTCATTATCATCCTTGTGGTCCAGCATGGTGATGCTAGGGAGAGGATGATTATTTTCATGCAAGCAATAGACTCCTAATTCAAATTCTTCCATTTATTTGTAAGGGTCAAAAGTATGAATCTTGTTTTCCCATTCATAAAGGGTCAAGTCTAGAATACATACAACCTTGGTATCAGCTTCATGGGTGCTTGGATAATCCTCTTGATCAAATGTTAAACAATTTGCATTGATTGGACTTGGTGTATGAGGCTCAATATGGAATTTTGAAATAGGTTCAGATCTGATTGTATCCTTAGCTCCATACCTTGTTCTCAACAACATGTGTGACTAATTAGAAGACAAATAGCCTCCAATTTTGGTAATGAAGTCTCTCGACAAGCACAAGGAAAAGAGTGGTGGCAAGTCTATGACTGATACATCTTACAAGATAGTCACACTGGGGAATGAATGCATTGTGAGGCTCAAATCTCTAATTACTCCAACTATTGTTATTGATGTCCCATCCAATTACACCAAACCTTTGGAAATGACTTCATATTGAAGACCCAGCTGATCAGCTATTTATTTTGGCATTACAAAGCTACTTACTCTAGAATCAATCATGTAATTATGCACCAATTTATCTCCAACGATGAATGAGATATAGAATGGTGGGGTCTTCAAAGTTTTACCTTGTTGTACTCCATGATTTCCTTTATGATGAGATGCATTGGTAAGAACTTTCTCTTGCTGATTGGGTGACTGATTTGATGTAGACCAATTTTCCATAGTAGCTTGCAATAGGTCTCTTTGTCCTGGGATAGCCAATGACTCCCACATTGAGATGTTTACATCTGTCTTCTTCATCTACTCAATGATAATGAATGGAGATGAACTATCTCTCTATTTCCCATTTCCTTGCATACTCTTCTCTTGCACATGGGTTTTCACAATTGGCACTTAAAATAGTCTAGAAGGTGGCTTGGGTTGCCCTTGCACATTGGGAGCTGCACTTTGATTTCCAATACCTTGTGGACTAATAGAGGGTTGTGGATCACTTGAATTTGATGATTGTCCCTCTCTAATATTCCTTTTCTTGGACCATGTATTGGTTTTTATAGTTTGAGAAGGGGTTTGATTTATACCACAAAAATCTGCAGCCTACCAATTGACAAGTGTTGTCTCATCTGGAGGTGTCTCTTGCTGAGATGCTCCCTGCTGTTGATTTCCTTCTTGGATTTTCTCTTGTTCCACACCATTTGTTTTCACCATAAGGGCCTGATTCAAAGCACCATTGAAACACATTGACTTGTTATGACGTTGATTGCATGGGAACAATTAGTCATATTCTTGAGCCATGCTATTTTACACTGGTACTAAGGCTCTAGATGTGGATGCAACACTAGGATTGTAAGGTTGGAATGATCTATTGGTAGGAGGTTTTACTTAGTTCTGATTTGTAGCTTGAATAGGTTTCCTATTAGGCTGATATGGGGGTCTATTTGGTTGAGTTTGAGGTTGATATGGAGGTCTAAAATTTTGAGCTTGCTGCCTCTTAAATGTTACCAACTCATTACCGAAATTATGTAGTTGCTTCATGAATTCTTGGACCTCATTTGAGGTACTAGAAGATGAAGTAGAAGCTTCAGTTGAATTTTGATTTCTTGGAGTAGGAATGGGAGCTACTGTAGGTGTTTGACTAGTACTTGGAGCTCCTCATTCTAGATATAGAGGCATAGGTGGCATAGGTGCAAGTTTACCAACCTAAATTAAACAATTTTCAGTTCTAATGGAAATGTTATAGGCTATCTAGGTAAGGTTACACCTCCCATGGATTGAATCAATATAGAAATATTAGAATTTCAAGCTTTAAGAAAGTATAGGAAAACACCTTGATCTATTGGTCTCATGACTAATGGAATCCTATCCCATGTCCTTTGGAATATGAAGTTGAAATCTATCAACTACTCATTAGGATCCCTCTTAATGGTTGTCAATTGTTCTAATAGAGATAAATTATACCCCTTTTCTAAAAATTGATTGTGAAGAGTTGTGCACATATGGTCCCAATTTTGGATAGAGCCTGTTATTATACTATTGAACCATTGCAAAGCTTTACCCTTGAATGGTTAGGCTAACAATTTGATTGTAATATCCATCTCAATGATTTCATGAATTGTATAGACATTTGCAATGTCTTGAATATGATCAATTGGAGTTGTTTGGTTTTCTCCAGTGAAATATGGAATGTTCTTCAATGCTACAACTATACCTAGGTTTTATGCATTGAGAGAAAGTGGGTTGCTGCTAGTGAAATTGACATAGGGATTGGGTTATGCCATTATGATTGGCCTAATAACCCTTGTTGATTAAATGAAATGCCTACCAGGTGGAGGTGTTGACAAAGTTATATTTGGTGGAGATGGATACCTTTGAGCTCTTCTTCCTCTTCGTGCTCTGTCTAGGGACAAGTGTAGATAGAAAAACAATCCTTCTTCTCTAGTTCTTGATCTAGTCTGAATTCTTCTCATGAATCTGCCAAGCCTAGGCTTTTGAAACTAGTGGACTCTGCCTCTTGTGGAGTCACATGATGTGAAATTTCAAAGCCCGTTACAAGCTGAAAAACTTACAACAAGTGCACATCAATATTGCTGCAATAAAAAATGGAGACCTCTTGGTCCCACCCGGTGTGCCAAAACTGTTGATGCAAAATCACAGCACCCTTGAATGCTTGTAACTCAATGGGTTGAGACTCTCAGTGTGATATCATAACATGGAGCATCTCTCAAAGTGTAGGACTTTGAAATGGAGAAATCTCTCGAGATGAAGGTTGGTTCATATTCCTCTGTTTAGGTGCACACATAAAAATGCAGAGGATCTACTCTAAAACCTACTCTAACTTGCCAAGGAGAAGGGTTAAGAAAGATGAATGAAATAAACCTAAACTAACAAGGGTGATGCACCAAAGGAATGTTAAACACCTACTTTGTAACTAAACACAGACCATAGGAATGCAATACAATCACCATGCGTAGATAACCAAACTGTAATGAGAGATCAAAAGACAACAATGAACACATGAGAGAGTTGAGAATCATCCACAAACATATATTATTGCTCCAGAGTTTATATAGTGCATTACAGTAGCCAAGAGGAAATAAATTGCATTACAACTTAAGGGATACATAAGACACTTTAGGGATGCATAAGATACTTGAGGGATACATAAGAGACTTGAGGGAGGCATAAGAGACTTGAGGGAGGCATAAGAGACTAGAGGGAGTAATAAGAGACTTGAGGGAGGTAGAAGAGACTTTTGGGGGGAATAAGAGACTTGAGGGAGAGATAAGATACGTGTGTGTGTGTGTGTGTGTGTGTGTGTGTGTGTGTGATTAGTGCACTTGGAGGAGTTTGTTTTTGTGATGATTTGGAAGGTATATGTAGTTGTTTGTGATGCCTTGGGAGATATATGGAGTTGTTTTGTGATGTTTTGGGAGGTGTATGGAGTTGGTGTTATGATTTATTTGCACTCTTGTGAGTCTAGTTTATATCTTTTGATATTTTTCCCATCTTGACACTGTGTAGCTATAATTATGGTTTCAAATTATGTGAAACATTTGTATGTGTACCTATTGAGAATTCCATGTTGTTGTAGTATGCTTATGCTATGAGTACCTTTGTGTCAAAAGCATGTGTGAAAAGTATCTTGTTTTAAGGGATATGTATGTTGTTTTCGTGATTCGTTTGAGTTATTGTGATGTGATAAATTCATGGAAAGTATATAGCAATATGTCTTGTGGACCATACTGTTGTGCTCAAGCCTAGTGTATTATTGTGATGTCATATTTGTTGGGAACTGCAAACATAAGTAAATTAAAATCGTAAAGAATGAAATATTAAAGGGCATGAAATTACAAAATACTGTAAATAAAAATAGACTAATTGGGTAATAAAGTAAAAGATAACAAACTGCTACTCTTCACAGAACATTAAAATTTAGGATATTGTTAAAATTAGTTTGCTTCCTAGTGGTCGTGTTGTATCAAAAAGTTGTTTTGTTAAGTGAAAGTTGTCATTAAGGACTTTCTTCCATGCTTACCCTTAAAGATTCGGTATTTTATCACATTGAGGACAACGCTCTTACAAGGGGAGGGAAATTTTGTGCACGACATAAAATACAGACTAAAAATAATTTAAAAATAAGCTAATGAATGTGTTTGGTTTTAAAAGTAATGGGAATTGGCATGGGTTTTTGATGGCATGTGGCAGGAAGGGGACAACACATGGGATTGTGAAACAACTTTTTAACTTGTCTTTTTCCCTACATAATAATGCATTTGAATTTCTTTGAGATCTGGAGACTTTACCCACGTCTAAATCTAGAATAACTTTGTAAATTTTAGCAGTATTAGGATAGTTGTAGTGCACATAAGGCTTGGGTTTCCTCACGCGATAGCCACACCATTTCACTATTGTAGAAAATAGGTCTGCAAATGGATCAGTTAAAATTTACCAACATAATCCCAACTTGTGTCAAACATGAGCTTTGGAACTTGTGCAAACATCTTCCAAAAGATTGGCATATATAAAGGAGTTGCTTGTGCACTGGTATGTTTGGTTGTAAAGAAAAAAATCATGGAATACCATGGTTGCAGAAAAAACCCAAAATGGGTTTGTTGAAAAGGCATAGAAACTTTCAAGAAAATTCAAAGAGAAGGTATCCACCCCAATCAATTAGTCTTTTCCAATGTTATCTTAACATGTGTGAAAATAGGAGCACTGGAATAAAGAATGGACATCCAACAAAGCATAAAATATAGAGGGGTTTTTTCAGATGTTGTAGCTGCAAATGCTCTGGTAGATGTATATGAATAATGTGGAAGCATAAACATGAATGAACCATTTGACAAAATGCCTTAGAGAAAAACATGAGTTCTAGGAATGCTTCGACTACAGGATATATGTAAAATGGGTTTTTTGAAAATGTTGTTGAAGCTTTAAGAAAATGCAGTTGTCAAGTGTAATGCTAGATTCCATCACCTTTTCCAGCATTCTCCCAACGTATACTGAATTGGGATCTCAAGACCAAGGTATTGATATCCAACAAATCATAATAAAATCAATTTTTTTTCAGATGTAGTATTTGCAGGTGCCCTGGTTAACATAGATACAAAAGGTGGGAGCATATTCATGACATGTGAACTGTTTCTCAGATTACCTCAAAGAAATTTGATTCATGGAATGCATGGATTACAGGGATGCACAAATGGATTAGTTAAAAAGGTGTTCCAGGATTCAACGTAAGGCAAATTGGAAGGGGTAAAATCCAAACTTCACACTATTTTCCAAAAAAAATTCTTCCCATGCAACATCCCAATCATGCCATAATATGGGTTTTAGAGAGGGAATGAGGGTTCTCATAATTTATTTCCACTGATTCACTGGACCAAACCAACTAGTTTCCACCCTGATCAATTTAACTTGCCAACATTGTCCCTATGTAAACCGTATGGGAACTTGGGACCAGACATGGAGATAAATTTGTAACATGAATGTCTCGTCATTTTTCTTTCTACAAATTAATTGATATGGACTTGCATTTATGTCTGAAGCAGATTCAACTGTCTCTTAGAGAAAACATAAATACTTCTTGCATTTCTTTGTTCGTTATATAGAAAATAAGAGAAAGAAGAAGTTGGGGATTAGAAGATATAGAATGGCAACCAACATGTGTGATTTTTGAGAGATGAAATAGAAGTATGAGATGGTGATGGGAAACTGATTCAAGAAAGGCATCTTAATATGCCTCAAGTTTAATATTTGGAATAAAATGCAATGGTGGAATAGTGGATGCATGCAACCATTTGATGAAATTCTTGAAAGAAGGATGATGCAGTTTCATGGAAGGATGGTGGAGAGGATTCTTGTAGTGATAAAACACACATGCATGCATTGTTCATATATTACTTATGTTATATGTTTTTATTACATGCATGGAATGAAAATTTTGTTTAAATAATTGATTTATTATAACCCTTGGCATCTGTGGTTGGGATTTATATGGTAGTTTTTAACTTGTCCTTGCAAAATAATATTGTATAAATATTTTCCCAATGGTTGAATCATTTTGCATAATTGTGGTCTTGTGAATATAAGCTGAAATATTTCAAATTCCTATATTGAGACGACAAGGGTTAATCCTTAACTATACTAGTTCTATCAAGAAATCTAATTGAATATTTTTATTGGCATTATGGAATATGGGTCAGGAATCCTGGACTCTGTGATTCCTTCAGTGTGGTGTGAGTATTGACATTGTTATGTATTAATACTTATGTTCTTAGGTATTCGAGCTATAGATAGGATAATGAACAGACTGTGTGATTTTATTGAAAACAAAGTGCAAGTCATGACAAGCATTATATCACCTCTCTGGATTGTTGATTTATGCCTTATCACTGTCATAGTGAACTAAGCATTGACTGCATATAGGGTGTAATTGATAAATTAATCGTCAATTAAATTCCTACATTGGGTTGCATGGAAATATTACAAACTGAGTACCCATAGCAAACATGCTTATGTTTCTATTTTTAGTTTTTATTACTATTTAATAGTCACGTAGATGTATGCCTTGATTAAATTGAGGCTAGTTAATATTGTTGTAGGTACATGTTTAATGACTTAGCAGTAACAGGATGGGGTTATTTGGCTGATTTTTCTTATTTTACGTGTTTCCCTAAACATATGAGGAGGAAAAGATTTTTAAGACCTATTTGACATACATAAATCCCTTGCATGTTACAAGAAATTTTAGGAATTTAACACCTTGTATATTATCTTTGATCTACTCAGTGTATAACATGCAAAAGTGTATAGTATGTCAATGATTATTATGTTGGTCACGATTGTCCTTTGTAGATAATTAAAATAATCAGGAAGAAATGTAGATGTTTGTGTAAATTGTCTATGGCATATATGTATGTGTGTGTGTGTGTGTGTGTGTGTGTGTGTGTGTGTGTGTGTGTGTGTGTGTGTGTGTGTGTGTGTGTGTGTGTGTGTGTGTGTGTGTGTGTGTGTGTGTGTGTGGATGTTCATTACATTTTATAAAACATTATAACCACGAGATGTTTAAGTTGTAAGGAAAATCATAAAGTAATTATTTAATTCATGGGTAGGAGTATTGTAACCAATGATAGACAAACATTTTTTTAAAGAATAACAAAAGTTGTTGCAAGTTAGTAAAAGCTTAGTGCCTACTAGGATAATTTTTACATGGTTTTCACTCTAGACAGTCACAATAATAAGTGGGTTGGGTGATGTATCTTGTTGGTTTTTCTATAGAGATACACTTCTAGTTTGAAAGAGTATTATAAGTTATTAGTTTGTATTAAGTTATTGAGTTTCCATTCAACCATACTGCTCACCCAGACAAACTTCTCGGTATTTATTATGAGTGAACGAAGATAGAATACTACTTTTCATTTATTCACTCGTTACTCGGTTTATCATATATGCTTCTTGGCTAGTATGACTATTTCCCTACTTGTTTGGATTATAATGTAATACATCTTTGTGTGTTTAATGCCTTCTCTATAGTATTTTCCATTACATGAGAACAAATGGTATTTTTGGTAACATTCCTTGAATCCTAGAGTGAGTAAGTTAGTTGAGATGTAATTTTTTGTTGTTTGTCACTTACTGAAAGGAAATGTACATCTAGTTTTCAATGTAATAAGAACTTTAAGTTGATTGGAAATTTAGCAAAGAGCTTATTATAGAAGTAGTGCTACCATTATAGGCAGGTTTTTTCTTTTCTTTCAGATTGTTATAACATGTATGTATTAAAGGCTTATAATATGGGGAAGATTTAAATGGTCATGCCAATTCTTCAGGACTGATGTTGCATAAATAATATATCAGTTTTACAGGGGGATTCTATGAGATCGGTATGACCCATTTAGATGTTGAATTTAATTGATGAACGCGTTGGAAAATGATTATTAGTTTTGTTCAATAAGTCTATTCATGGATGTGATAAGATTTTACACCTATGTAATGAGATACTTGTATTAAATGTAAAATTAAGGATGATTTTTCATTACATAAGTCTTAGTTTGAGATCCATTTAATAATGAGTAAAAACATGTTGTTCAGTAGTGTTCTTAATACTTGATACGTAACTTACCTTTGAAGGCATGAAGCATAATGTTATTTATTTATAATATATTGAGTTAGAGGAGGAATATTATTCCTGCTTTATAAACCTAGACCATTGTGATTATCAAATAGGTTACACAATACATTACAAAGGTATATGAACCTTGTTAAGGAGAAATAAAATCTTTTAAGCCATCCATAAAACGATGCTCAAGAATACTAATCTTGAAACAAGAAAATAATGAAGTATGTTGCCATGTTTAGAGCCTTTGAATCCTTTACTAATTGTTGGAGCATAACTATAGAAAAAATTTATTGGATGTTTGAACTTGGGAAGTGTAATCATGGGATGTTATTCCATGGGAAAGTGAAACATGATCTTCCTTACAATGTGATTTGACCCCCTTGCAATGGATACATGACCTACTTCATATATAATCCTTATTTTGTGGTAAGTCAATTACAAATTTATAAATGAGTGAAATAAAAGTGACCCTAAATCCTTAAACAAGAAACGTGAATGTCACATCCTCTGGACTTACACTTGTTCTATTGTGTAATAGAGGTATGATAAAATATCAAGATGCATTCCCTTAGGATTGAATCATAGGTATAATACCTAGTAGGCTTGTGTGTAAATAAATACCTTAATGAAAAATGAATGAATTAAAAAAGTACTTGAAATAATGTTAACTATTGTTATTAAATGAGATACATCATAATTTAAATTTTAAATGGTATAGAGTCTAATTCTAGAAAAAGGAAAAGGAATTTATGATTTAAATATCATGAGCCTTTCCAAAACTTAAATAAATATTGAAACATGTTTGTAATAAATGTAGGAAGGACCATAACTAAAATTTTGTTTTTTAGTTGAGTCATTATGTTGTGAATCATTATGTGGTGCCTTGTCGGTAAAAACAAGTGTTGTTGATGTGAATCACATGTATTCATGTTGTATATCTGAGTTAATGCTTGAGCAAAAAAATATTGTTTGGTGTGTCATCATGATTGATCTCATGTAGTATCGTGTATACTAAAATATAAGTAAGAAAAAAAATATTCCAGTATTGCTATTATTGTTTTTGTGTGTGTAATTTTGGGCATTATAGTACACCTTGCAAAGTTAGAAAAATGAAAATTCCAAAGACTTGTAAAATAATGATTTAAGCCTTGTAGAAAATATTTCAAACATCATATATATCCCTTGTTATTTGGGGATTCACATCAACCATTATCTCGACCTTGTTTCACCATTTTTGCTCTCTTCACCACTCCTCTAGGAGCCTTGTTACTCCGTTATGCACTTTTAGGAAGTTTTTAAATTTGAAAAGTTGGGTTTCGTATCAGCTCGCCATTTGACCCCTAAACAATGAAATGCTTGTCCTCCTTCACATCCCTCTCATATTTTTCCTAGAAAATCACATGGAAGCTACGGATTGGGAAAAACTTATTCTTGGTTAGTTTGGAAAAGGGGTTTTATAGGCCTCCAGTTGTTCTTTGACTAGGTCAAACTTGGCTGATTACAACCAGTGACTCTGGAAAACCATTTTCCAATTTTACACCATTTGTTAGTTTTGAATTCTGTTAATTCCTTTGAATTCTTTGTTTATAGGTGGACACGTAAGAATTCACTTGCCATACAAATTTCTCATCGAAAGACAGTTTCTAGATGTGGTTTCTTAGCCTCTAAGAAGAAGTTGAGCATTTTTGCATTTAGTAGGAAAATGCTAAGGAAAGTTGCAGTACCCTAGTCAAGTTAGAAAACCATCGTGGGAACTTATTAACACTTGTAAATAACTTTTTGGAACTCTATCTTCTGACTTGTGTGAAATTATATTTTTGGCAAAATAGTGTTTCTCTCTCTTCCCTATCTCTTTCTCTCTCCTTGGTTAAGAAATGAAGTGAAATGAAATGGAATGAATATGTGTCTCTAACCCTCTCCCTTAGAATGAAAATTATTATTATGTAAATGGGAAACTAAAAATGTTAATTATTTTAGATCTAGGTGGATTCCATGTCAGCAATTTATCATTGATTTCATGCTCACATGGTTTTGTAGGATGGAAGAAAGATGGCAAAAATATGTCGTGTAACTCATGGTTTATTATTGTAATTTATATAGGCTAGTGTAGAATGTATATACGTATAAAGTATTATCATGTTATATAAAATTTTATATTGGAAATTTGGTAATATGTATGAGATGCTATTTTTAGGGATGTCTTGGGAAATGTGCATTTAAACATAGGTGCAATTTCAATTCAGATTTACATATGGTAAAAAGGTTTGATATAGATATATATGTGTTAAACGAATTTGAAATTAACATCTTGTAGTGTATTTTGAGTGTGCAATAGACGATTAATTAATTGGTGTGTCATGTTTTCCTTACCTTGAAAATGCAATAAAAAAATATAAACAAAAGAGTCAATCCTAGTACAAAATTTGTACATAACTAACGTTCTTGTGTTAATCCTTTAGCATAGAAAACTGAGACCTTCAAATGAAATTTGCACTCGATGGCACCTCCGAGTTTAGGTAAATAATAACTCAAGTTTGAGTTTTCATCATAGCCTATATTCTTAGAGGCATCGTTGTGAACCCAACGAATCGGAATGATGTGGTCAAACATTATCTAGAGTATGTGTTTCCCCTCCTAGTTTTGGAAATCGTGTGTGTGGTAAGAAGAATTTGATTTTCTTAAGGTAGTACACTATTGATAACCAAAACCCATACATAATGTAAGATCCTCTTGGTTGAGCACACATGTATAGTGAACAATGTAGGTGGTGAAGATCACTAACTAACCTTAGAAGTCACATGTATGAGTTGGGATCATAAATGAACTCAATAGTGAATTTTAATTATCATTTCGCTTCTATGGTGCAATTATAAGAGTCATTTGTGAAAATTAACCACATTTTAATTTATAATTAGTTTTTGATAATTTAAGTATAATATGATGCAATTGGAGATGGGTGAAATGTATATAGTTCGTATAATGCATTTATACCATCTTTTGGTGAGAACCGAATCCTCTTCATGTAGACTTTAATTTGAATGTTAACCATTTAAATGAATAAATACTCCCTCTTATTATCCCCCTTGTCCTATTTTGCATAGAATGTATGGTGGGAAATCATGTAATCATGTTCTTAACACAAAACCCTAGGGAAAGGACTAGTAGTCTCATGATAAGATCAATGTCCCTATTAATAAATGGGTTACACAATAATTTATTTTAAAAAAATGGTAATTAAATAAAATTATATGAAACCATTTTAAGATGAATTAAAATGATTCAAGTGGATCCAATGTTTTAGTTAACCACACAAGAGAATATTGAGTGTGAGTCCCCTTAAAACCCACTCAAACAAGAGTTCCAGCGTGAAAAGAAGTGTAAAACACACAAATTTACCCACACAAAACCCAAGACAAACCTAGGTCAAACTAGAAAAATTATGCAATAATTTTTTTTTAAAACCTACTCAAAACACAAGGTTAAAATTTATGGTCACACTTCCTCGTTTTAAAATTACATTAAATTAATATTATTAATTTACCCTTAGATCCCCTTTAATTAAAATAATTAAAATATCTCAATACCATTAAATAAATTAATTAATCTAAAGAAAGACTTAGGCTCCCCTACCATTTGCTTTAATACAAATTTATTCAACCTTAATTAAACTTTCCCAAGTTAATTTCAAGGGTATTGTGGTCTAGTTATTTAAATAATAAAGTTTTATTATACCCACAAGGGGGTCAAAGATTGCATTAAATAAAAAGGGTCTCTAATAAGACATTTGGGTTAGAAATGTAATAAAACTCCCTACACATACTAGAGTGGGCCCAAAATAAAGTCTACCCATGCAATTTAAATTTGAAATTTCCTTCACCCACTTCCCACCTACTTTTTGTAGGGATGAATCTCATCCATTGGATGGATTCATTTGGGGCCCTTAGGGATCCATCTAACCCTAAATATGCTTATGAAAATCTCTTTTTCCTTTAATTTGAATTATTGTTTCTTCTTTTTCTTTTGTAGATATGTGGAGAGGGAGGTAGAAGCCATGAGAACTAAGCTCAAGCTCATGGATGGATGCACATTATTCCTTTCTTATCTAGTTCTACTTACACCCTCTCCTAGGGTTGCATGTACTTATTTTTTCTTTATGTTACTTTTTATTTTGTATTTTCTCAAATGGGCATATGGATATTTACCCTATTTTAGAGGAATAGGAAAAATGATGTATATATAAACTTGTGTAAAAATGATTTAAACATATTTATATATATTTATATACATTTGTACATGTATATGTAAATGTGTATGTTTTTATTAAAATTTATCTTTATACATACCCAAAAACCCACAAATATGATATTATTAAACTCATATATATATATATATATATATATAATGTTTGTTATTAACTAGGTTCGGAAAGGTCACGGGAGAGGGACTGTATAGTCCAAATGGAAAGTAAAACACAACGAACGCATACCAAAACTTGTGTAGGGGGAGGTCGTCGACCCCACCCTCCATCGCATATTAATATAGTGCCGGGGGTGGTGTCGCCGACCTCCCCCCCATCCCCAACAAAAACATACAAACCATGACTATTCCGATCATGCACCATAAGGAAGTTCACCCTTTTTAACACTATACACATTGGAGAAAGTAAATGTTTTTATAAAACTATAATATATATATATATATCTGTGTGTGTGTGTGTGTAATACAATTATTTTGATAAAATTATAAGGTTAAATACAAATATATATAAGTATATATAATGACACATGTGTCACTATTACATTTAATTAACTAATTTATTTTATTTTAGAAAGGTATTTTAAGTATTTATTTAAGGCCATATAATTTTTTTTTGTTTCTTTTTTTTGGGTTAGATACTTTACCGTTTCCTACCAATACATTCAAGAGTGCTAAGAGAATTTAGTAAAGAGTTTATTGTTCACTAAGACAACTAAGTAAACCATACATTCAAAGTTAAAAGGAAAACACTAAATTACCAAATCCTAAATCATTTATTCTTAATAGGTGATTTATTAAGTTTAAAATATTTCCAAATATCTACTTGTTGATAACACAATAGTTTCCTTCTTTCACTTCAACAATACAAAGGACAACTATAATTTAATGCTACCATATGCCTTTCATGTTATACAATAGGAATTAATGTTTCTGTATTTTACAACATACAAGTTTCAACCATTCCCACAAGTAACTTCTAACAAGATTTTATAATAGTTTTACAACAAGAACAACACACCTATTTGAGATGATAAATCAACTAAAATGAGAACAAAGTTTTTTTATTTTAAATCACATTTCCATTATATCAAGAACTTGTTACACTAAAATTGTTTCTCTTTCCAACAAGTAATGAAATGAATTTAAAAAATTTATTTTCATTTTCAATATCTGATAATATTACATTTTTTTGATAATGAAACAACTAAAAACTTCACTTTAAACAAATACAAGTTTACAAGCCTTCCTTACAAAATGGAGGAAACATAGTAAATTATAACAAGAGAGTCCATAATTATTTTTGTTGAAATACACAAGAAGACTTCATCATCTAAACCCCACCTTCTTCCAAGATCAAACAAACAAAAAAAATGGGGGACTAGGAAACACTCATCGTGCCCAACCATTACTCTAATGAGGAAGTGAAGTCCACTTCCTCATTAGCCCCCAAACCCCAACGACAAGACAATATGGAATATTTAACAACCATGACAACAAATACAAGGCCTAAAATTTTACTTTCAAACAACATTCACAAAAGAACAATAACAACTAAACATTCATTTTTCAACACATAAACTTCCCAACACATTGGCTCTAAAACAAGCCAAGTAGAGAAAGGAATATGAGGATACCCTTGTGCCTCCCAAGAGTTTAGATGCCCACCTCAAAAACCTCCAAAACACAATCAACCCCAAAATCTCTTATGCCTCCCTCACTCGTATTCCTCCCTCTCTATTATGTCTTCCGCAATGAACATAATAACAAGATGAGAACAAGGTGGGTCAACCAAACCACTCCATCCTAAATACCCAAGAGAAAAATCTTATGCCTCCCAACAAATTTCATCCCCATTTCACTTTCTCATGCACATCCTAAGGACCTTTCACTACCCAACACATAATGCAATACAACATTGATTTAACACATAAACACATAAGAAAGAGAAGAAAACAAAAGGGTGGAGACCCTAACTTGCCACATATAGAATCCACTACACAATTAAGTCCTAAAATCCTCCAAGCTCAATAAATTCAAAGAAATCTTCAACACCAAAAGGTAATCATTCCCAAAAATGAGAGATCCAAAAACCAAGCAATTAACCCCCAAAACTTCAGAAAATTTCTAATAAATAGAAAAGAGGGAGATGGAGATGATGTGGCTCTATGTAGGATGCCAGATCATTTATTCTCCACCCCACATCACCAAGGTCAAACCCATACCCCAAAGCATAATAAATTGGTGGTTAGGGAAAATACCATCCTCTTACACACTTAACACAACCCACACCCCTTAAGGACAAAATTAATTACCCATGTAAGAAAAGTGCAATTAATTTTCCTTTCCCTTCATTAAAACATAAAATATGACCTAAAATAATTCCCTCACATCATATGCTAGGTGGGTGGGTGAATTTAAAAGGTGTGGGACAAGCTTATCTTGTCCCACAAGTCTCCAAAATATCCTAGAAGGTCAAAATCTGAAGTTCACAAGGAATGTTGAGTACACACTACCCCAAAAAAATTAAATTCATTCCAAGCCAACCCACATTAAGGATACCAACTCACATTTATTTCCCCCCTTTTTGTCACATCACAATTAGCACTAGATAAACACTATTAAATTATCTTAAGAGGGGTACTAAACACAATTAATAAAAGTGAATCCACATGAAAATAAAAATAAAATAAATCATAATTAAATAAAACCAACAAGATAAATTGCCAACATTCCCAAGGTCAGTTTTGAGGTCACCCCCAATAGGGACCTCCTAACAAACAACAACAATAAACAACATACGAATACACATGTTTCCATGGTGACTTGTTGCTAATACTCCATATTCTTTCACTATTGGTCTCCTATCCCCCTTTGGTTTATTGTGTTGCATATACCTGTAAAAGTCAAAACAATACCTTTCTAGCCTTGTTGCCGAATTAACAACATTGAAATAGTAAAAATACATGCATATACATATAATCAATTATCACAACTTAAACTAAGACAATTAATTTGTCATCGTTCCCAATTCCAATTATTTCAATTTCTTTACTTTATCAACTAGAAATAAGATCATGACGATCAAATACATCATCTAGCATCATATAATTATTAAAAATAAATGCATTAGTTCAATATGAGTCTCAAAATCAACAATTTGATATATCCAAACATGCATATAATCCATTCTTGGAAATCTTGTCATAAGTCTAACATCCACACTCTCTATCCATTAACTAATCAAGATAACAATGTCCATATATCAATATCTAAATTGTGATAGAAAATTCTAAAACTCTAATCTATGTTAGGTAACATCATAATCATATAAATGTTGAAGAGGAGTGGACAATACATCCCTCATCCCCTTAGACTTGACTTTCTTCCTGGAAGTCACTAGAATATAATGTGGGAACTGTGCTCTCAGAGGTCGTGTGGGGTCCTTCCACTTAGTTGTTGTCTTGTCATATCAGTCCCATTGAACCTGCAAACCTGATCAATGTATCTACCTCAAAGGTCGGAAGTTCATACACTCTAAAATATGGACGGGCTCCACCATCACCTTGCCCATGATCCTAAACCTTGCAATGAGGTCCAATCTAATACATGATAAGGGTCTTCAATGTACCTCATAAGCATAGAAACATGATATATATCATGGATGCAAGAAAAGCTGGGTGACAATGCTAGATGATAGGCCAAAGGAACGATACGCTCCAAGATCTCAAAGGGACCCACAAATCTAAGATCAATCTTAGAGCCTTTTCCATAATGGATAGGGCTCTAATGAGGCTTGGCATAAAGAAACACCTTCATGTCCCACCTCAAAACTATGATATGTACTCTGATTGATCCACATATTTCTTCTATTTGTTCGGAAGCCTCATGTAATCTTTTCCTTAGTCATAACAACCTGCTGCTCCATATCCTGCAGTAAGCCTGGCCCAAGAGAAACCTTGTCCTCCAATCTATCTAAAATCAGCAATGTCCTGCACTCCCTACCATATAATTCTTCAAAAGGAGCCATGCCTATAGAAACTTTGAAAAATTATTATCGTAATAAAAATCCACCAAATACAAGTACTCCTCCCACCCTCGATTGATGGTCCATGACATACATCTTAATCATTTCCTCCAAGATCTAGATTCACCCACTCTGTCTGTCTATCTAACTCAGGGTGATAAGTTATAATGAAGTTGATCTTCTCCTCGAGAGCATACTACATGGTAGTCAAGAAGTGAGAAGTGTATAAGGGATCATAGTCACACATGATCTTCTTCAGAATCACTGTGTAAGTATGAACACTCTCATAAAGGTATACTCGTGCAACTACACTAGCTGTGTAGGTGGTCTTCACCGAAGAAAATTTACCCACTTTCGTAAATTTATCCATTGTGACCATGATGGCCTCGTTGTGGTGGTATCTGGACATCGTCTAACCCAACTATGAAATCCATGGAAATGGTGTCTCCATTTCAACTTCTGTTATAGCATGAGGGAAGAGAAGGCTAGTTGGGTGTTGATGCTCGGCCTTCACCTTATGACACTCTATAAAATGCATGACACCAACTAAGCTATGTCTCTCATCCTAGTCCCCTCAAATGGTACAACTATCTCAAAGTGGGGTGCATCTACTTCACCCTGGGATGGGCTGAACAAGGTACACAATGAGCCTCTTGCCAAAATGTCATGTATCAAGCCTCAATCTATATGAAGATTTATCTAACCTTTGTGTCCTAAGAAGAACAATCTACCTCTAATGAAAATCCATAAAATTTCCCCTCAAGGGGCCTCTGCAGACTCAATCTCCGATATGGATGAAAGGTAGAAGATGTCATGCAAGGGATTTGCTACAAAATCATGCTTCGCATAAATCTGTATTCACTAAAGTAACCATAACCACATATCTCCATCTACTCAGGGCATTCTACAACCACATTATCCTTCCCCTTCACATGCTCTATCTCCATGTCATACTCATAAAGTCAACTCCATCCAATGCCGCTGACAAGTCATTGAGATTTGGGCTGCGTGAAGAGGTGGCAAAGACTCAAGTGATCAGTCCTAAGTATAAATCTCTGACCAAGAAGGAAATGTCTCCATCAAACCAAGGAATGCACAACTGCTACAAGCTCAAGGTCATGAGTCAGATAATTGATCTCATAATCCTTTATTTTGCGAGACTCAAAATAAACCACTTGTCCCTCCTACATCAACACACCTCCAAGCCATGCCAATTAAGCATCTGTGTAAATGAAGAACTCACCCTGAGGGTCTAACACTACAAGAATAGTTGTTTTCATGAGTCATTCCTTTAGTGTCCTAAAGGCCTTACTCACATCTATATTGACCATAAGAACTTCTTCCTTTTATGTTGAAGGGAAGTGATGGGGTGCGAAACCAAAGAAAAGTCGTGAACAAATCTCCTATAGTATCCTACCAAACAAATGAAATTATGCAACCTCGGTCACACTAGTGGGTGTTAGCCAATCCATAATAGATCTAAACTTGGAAGGATCAAATGTGATACCTTCCCTAGAAATGATGTGACCCAAATAGTGAACCTCTAATTAAAAGACTGCATACTTCTCCAAGTTCCCGTAAAGCTACTACTCATGATGACATTGTAGAACTTTACGAAGGTGATCCTCATAATCCTCACATATACGTGAGTATATTATAATATCATCTAGATATATGAGCATGAAAGCGATACAAAGAATGTCTTGAACACTGGCAATTCATCAAGTTCATGAACACTGCGGGGGGTGTTCATCAAACCAAAGAGCACAACTGTGAACTCATAGTGCCCATATCTCGTGCGGAAAACTGACTTGTGGATATCTACCTCTGCAATCCTCAAATGATGGTATCCAGACTTAAGATCAATCTTATAAAATATTGTGTCCCCCTTCATCTTATCAAACAAATCATCAATGCGAGGAAGGGGGTAATGATTCTTGATCATTACTTTATTCAGTTGTTTGTAGTTCACACACAACCACAAGGATCCGTCTTTCTTCTTAACAAAAATCATTGGTGCACCCCAATGGGATACATAATAATAGATTAGGTGTTTCTCAAGAAGGCCCTCAAGCTGCAACTTGAGCTCACAAAGCTCAAGTGTGGTCATCCTATAAGGAGCATATGAGATAGGTTCTACTCCTGGAACCAAGTCAATGTAGAAGTCTATCTCATGTGGGGTAGGCATCCCAAGAAGGTCACTAGGAAACACATCAGAAAACTCCTAAGAAATGGGGTGATATTAAGTGAAGGTCCACTAGCCCCATCCTCTGACCTATCACTAACAGTAATAGCAAACAACTGACACCCATGTCATGCACACCAATTAAGTTGCATAGTAGAAATAGTGTTGATAGAAATGGGTCTCCTAACTCCTGTTATCACCTAGACTCAACTCCCTAAATCATATGTACATGATATAATCTTATGGTAACAATCACTTTGGCTCTGTGTGTAGATAACCAATTCCATACCCAAGATGACTCCATACAAACCCAATGGAAGGATACGAAGATCATAGGTAGTGGTGAAGGGTCCCAAATCCACTACACACTCCTTAACTAAGGATTCTATAAAGATTTTGGCTCCAAAAGCCATCTCAACATCCCAACTAAGGCCCTGTCTAATTGTCACCAGCTTGTAATGCTCTACTAAAGATGGTGCAATAAAGGAATTAAATATAGAAGAATCAAACCGAATAGATGTGGGAATACCACCAATGCTACCTATAGTCTCTATCACAGTGCTCTGATGCTCATCCTATGGTGGTTCTCAACCAGTGCATAGATCTGATGGCTACATCCCATGTTGCACCAACTGTAGGCTCTAAAATCGGTGCCTTACCCTTCGTACTAGGTTTCTATGGGCACTCTCTCCAATGATGTCCAAGAACACCACATCCATAACAACTGTCTGGTCCTCTCCAATGAGATGCGACCCTAGTAGGTACTCTAGTGATCTATTATGTGGATCTTGATGATCTGGCTATAGACTATTGTGGTCACTGCTGATGAGCTCCTACTGACTGAGCTCTCGGTGCACCCTGTTGTCCTAATGGGGGGGGGGGACCCCTAGGGGGAGGCCCCATACTCCTTCCTCTCTGAGCGTCGAATCTCTATGGAGGTCTTAACTGGGTGGACGAGTCTGATGCTGCTACTGCTACTGAGGTGGCTATTGTGGTGTTCTGAATGAAGACTGTGCGGAACCTATGTCCGCCACGAGAAGGAGAAGCTAACCCCATTGACCTATTATCCTACATCTGTTGGATTCGGCTCCACATTCTTATCCTTAGCCTAGTTGAGTCTTCCCCTAGTCTCTTTTGCTAATGTAGGCCTTCTCAACAGGCCTCTGCTAAGGTCTATGGGAAATGAATGTGCACCACACCTCCCAAATCCAAATTCAGGCCCCTGATGAACTTGTGAATCCTGACTTGCTCATCCTGCATATAGTCGACATACTAAAGTAAGTCTAGAAATCAACTCTCGTACTCTGTTAGTAATCATGGATGATACTGATGTAAGTCATGTAACTCATCTATCCTATCCTGGATAAACCTCTTGGATAATTATCTACTCCTGAACCATTCCTTGAAGAGTTCTCATGTAACTATCTTTGAGTCTACGTGGATATTCTTCTCCTCAGTCCTCTACTAGACACCTGTTCCATCCCTCAGAAGATGAATCGTAACATGAGATTTTGTGTTGCTAGTAAATCGGTAAAACTTGAAGCATGCACTCAAGCTCACTAACCAAGCCTATTCCTAAAAGCCACCTGTATCTCTAGAATAATGGGATGGTTATAGCTTCAAGATCTCCCTGATATGATCTGCAACTGATGACTGTCAACCCCTAGGTCTCTCTGTATGCTCCTCCCTCGGTCTAGGGATCTGAGATCTGTTTCTATGTCCTGAAATCATATTCTCCATGTCCCCTCTAAGGTGAATCCATGCTCTAGCTGACTCCACATGGGAGTTATCTTTGCCCTATGCTCATTGCTGTTTCATGGAGATGCACAAACCTCTACTGATGGTCTCATCTATCATGTCTGGTAGATTATCCTCCTAAGGATCCTCCGTGTATAGCGACATTAACATCCTATAACATTTGTAATATTTGAGGTAAAATATCTACTAAAAACTGGTCTGGAGGTGGCAAGTTTAGGTCTATGTGCAAGAACCCCTTATTTGGTTTGTGCCTCCTACACAGACTAAGGAAAGAGTTAGTTCATCATTCTAGGTTTTATTTCAGTTTTGTAAGTTTGCTATATTATACAAATATCATACAATGTTGTTTTTTATGTTTAGAGTTGTGATAGGTTTAATTTCATGTCTCATTTTTTCAAGTGTGCCCAAGGGTCCAAGATTTGAACTCATGGCTCTGATACCAAGTGTAACACCCTCAAATTTACCCGCACAAAATTGAAGACAATCCTAGGTCAAACTAGAAAATTATGGAATAATTTAAAAAAAAAACCTACTCATAACACAAAGTTAAAATTTACAGTCACACTTTCTCATTTTAAAATTACATTAAATTAATTATTAATTTACTGAATTCCACAATTCCCTTAGATCCCCTTTAATTAAAATAATAAAAAATATCTCAATACCATTAAATAAATAAATTAGTCTAAAGAAAGTCTTAGGCTCCCCTACCATTTGTTTTAATATAATTGAATTCAACCTTAATTAAACTTTCTCAAGTTAATATCAAGGGTATTGTGGTCTAGTTATTTAAATAATAAAGTTTTATTATACCCACAAGGGGGTCAAAGCTTTCATTAAATAAAATGGGTCTCTAATAAGACATTTGGGTTAGAAAAGTAATAACACCCCCTACACATACTAGAGTGGCCCCACAAAAAATTCTACCCATGCAATTTAAATATGAAATTTCCTTCACCCACTTCCCACCTACGTTTTGTAGGGATGAATCTCATCCATTGCATAGATTCATTTGGGGCCCTTGAATTTGGGGATCCATCTAACCTTAAATATGCTTATGAAAAGATCTTTTTCCTTTCATTTGACTTATTGTTTCTTCTTTTTTTTTTGCAGATTTGTGGAGAGGGAGGTGGAAGCCATGAGATTCAAGCTCAAGCTCATGGAAGGATGCACATTCTTCCTTTCTTATCTAGTTCTACTTACACCCTATCTTAGGGTTGCATGTTTTTTTATCTTGCTATTTCTTTTGTATTTACCCAAATGGGCATATGGGTATTTATCCTATTTTAGAGGAATAGGAAAAATGGTATATATATACACTTGTGTAAAAATGATACATATATACATACATACATACATACATACATACACAGATATATATATATATGTATGTATGTATGTATGTATGTATGTATGTATGTATGTATGTATGTATGCATGCATGCATGTATATGTATATGTATGTAAATATATATATAAAATATTTATTATTAACTAGGCTCAGAAAGGCCGTGGGAGAAGGACTGTACAGTCCGAATGGCAAGTAAAACACAATGGCCGGATACCAAATCTTTGGGTGGTTAAGTTTAAGACTGGGGGGCGGGGGGAGGTCGCCGACCCCACCCCTCATCCCATATTAAAATGGGGTGGGGGTGGGGTCGGAGACCTCTCCCCCATCCCAAAAAAACATACAAACCACAATTGTTTCAGCCATGCACCATAAGGAAGTTCACCCTTTTTAACTCTATACACATTGGAAAAAGTAAATTTCCTTAAAAAACCACCTAATTATATATATATATATATATATAATATATATATATTATATATTATATCATACTATATACTATATATATATAATAGTATATTCATACATATTTACTATATATACTTAAAATTTTGATAAAATTTTAAGGTTAAATACAAATATATTTATATATTAAGTTAATGTATATCATCCCAATGGCACATGTGTCACTATTACATTTAATTATTAACCAATTTATTTTATTTTAGAAAGGGATTTAAGTATTTATTTAAGGCCATATAAAAAAATTGTTTGTTTTGGGCTAGATACTTTACCGTTTCCTACCAATACATTCAAGAGTGGTAAGAGAAATTAATAAAGAGTTTATTGTTCACTAAGACAACTAAGTAAAAGACACATTCAAAGTTAAAAGGAAAACACTAAATTCCCATCTCCTACATCATTTATTATTAATAGGTAAGTTACTAAGTTGACAATATTTCCAAATATCTACTTGTTTATAACACAATTGTTTCCTTCTTTCCCTTCAACAATACAAAGGACACGTATTATTTAATGCTACCATATGTCTTTCATGTAACATAATAGGAATTAATATATCTTTCTTTTACAACATACAAGTTTAAACCATTCCCATAAGTAACTTCTAACAATATTTTCCAATAGTTTTGCAACAAGAACAACACACCTATTTGAGACAATAAATACACTAAAATGAGAACAAATTTGTTTTCTTTTAAATCAAATTTCCATTATATCAAGAACTTGTTACACTAAAACTGTTTTTCTTTCCAACAAGTAATGAAATGATTTTAAAAATTTTATTTTCATTTTCAATATCTACTAATATTACATTTTTTTGATAATGAAACAACTAAAAAATTCACTTTAAACAAATACAAGTTTCCAAGCCTTCCTTACATAATGGAGGAAACATAGTAAATTATAAGAAGAGAGTACATTATTCTTTTTCTCCAAATGCATAGGAAGCCTTCATCATCTAAACTCCACCTTCTTCCTAGAAAAAACACACAACCAAAAATAGGGGAGTAGGCAACACTCGCCATGGAACCATTACTCCAAAGAGGAAGTGAAGCCTACTTCCTCATTGGCCCCTGAGCCCCAATGATGAGACAATATGGAATACTTGACAACCATGGAAACAAATACAAATATTCCACTTGTACTTTCAAACATTATTCACACAAGAAAAATAACAACAAAACATTCATTTTTCAACACATAAAATTCCCAACACATTGGCTCTAAAACAATCCAAGTATAGAAAGGTATATGGGGATACCCTTGTGCCTCCTAAGGGTTTGGATTCCCACATCAAAAACCTCCAAAACAGAATCAACCCCAGAATATCTTATGCCTCCCTACAAATAAAAATATCTCTTATGCCTCCCTCACTCTTATTCCTCCCTCTCTCTTAAGTCTCCCACAATGAACAAAATAACAAGATGAGAACAAGGTGGGGCACCGAACCCACTCCCTCCTAAATACCCAAGAGAAAAATCTTACGTCTCCCAACAAATTTTATCCCCATTTGAATTTCTCATGCAAATCCTAAGGAAATTTCACTACCCAACACATCATGCAATACAACATTTATTCAACACATAAACACATAAGAAAGAGAAGAAAACAAAAGGGTGAAGACCCTACCTTGCGATAGAAAGAATCCACTCCACAAGAAAGTCCCAAAATCCTCCAAGCTCAATAAATTCCAAGAAATATTCAACTCCAATGAGAACTTCAAAAGGAAAGCATTCCCCAAAATGAGAGAGCCCAAAACCAAGCAAGTAAGCCCCAAAACTTCACAAAAATGTTAATAACTACAAAAGAGGGAGATGAAGATGATATGGCTCCATGTAGGATGTGACAAATTTTCTTCTCCACCCTCCAATTGATTTTTTACTAAGTGGGAATATCTCTCCAAACAATCCACCAATGAGAAATGGATGTAATCTGGAAACAAAACAACAAACATAACACAAGAATACCATCGACTATGATAAGACGGAATGATGACAAATCTGAAATATCAAAGTAAATTATAATATTAACATGAAATTGTTACAATCTCACCCATGAGGTACTTCAAGTGTTATTGACTTCACTTGCCTTCCACCAATACTATGGGAGAAACTTTACAATTACACCTCTTAATGGCTTCTTCAACACACCTTTAAACTGATGGCTTCCTTTACACACTTCATACAATATTTCTCACTACTTCCTTCTATGCTAAATGAGGGGGGTGGCCTCTTTATTTATAGAACTTCCAGGCTTATCCATCTTATCTCTAAGATAGGATAAGAAATCCACTCTGACGAATCATATTCCATACCTTAACTCTTATCTGTACATGTAAGCTTATCTTTTAAGATAAGATAAACCTTATCATTTCACATGGGTTCCACATTTTTAGACTTTTTACAAATAAAATACACAAAATATTTATGACCTCACTCCTTGTCCTTATTACCAATATAATATTTCTAATTCCTAATCATGTAGACCCTACTTCTCTACTTATCCCAACTTTGACATTTTAACATTACCGGACCACTTACGACAAATATTTACTTTTTACAACATTCCTATTGTACTTTGACTGTTACCGTACTCTACATTATTGGCGGCACCGTACTGATGGCGCCGTTATCTTCTATCAGACGCTACTACTAATTACACTTAACAACATCCTATTCCTAATACATACATTAATGAAATAGAAATTACGGAGGAAAATTTTAGTGTCGACATCTTCCCCCTTCCTAGCTTCTACTCCGTCCTCGGAGTAGACTATTCTGGTGCTTGGAAAATCTTCAACTTGTCGTGGTTGACCCATTTCGTAATGGGAGTGCCATCCAATTCCTCCAGTCGGTACGTACCATTTTCATGCACAGCTGCTATTTTGTAGGGCCCCATCCATTTTGGAAGAAATTTTCTCTGTCTTCTTTTTTTGTATCTGGAATCATATACTAGAACCAAGTCATTCACATGAAATGGAGACCAACGGATCTTTTGATCAAAGTATTCCTTCTGCTTCATTTTCTTCTTATGGCTTGTATCCTTTGCTATTTCCCTCATTTCCTCTAGCAAATGAAGATGTACCAACCTTTCTTTTACTGAATCACTTTCATCCATCCTTTCATTTTTCATAACTCTCACAGTGGGAATATCAAACTCAATAGGAAGAACTGGATCAATGCCATAGGCCAACTGAAATGGGGAGTATCCTGTTGCTGACTTTGATGTTGCCCTATATGCCCACAATGCTGCATGAATCCTTTTATCCCACTTATGTACCTGCAAGGCTGCATCTTTTGCTAGAATTTGACACAACACAAAATTTGTTCGTTCCACCTGTCCATTTGTGCTTGGCTTGTATGTTGTTGCCTTCCTGTGCTTAATAGAAAATTTATTGACTAGGGCTTCTACTACCTCATTAATGAAGTGGCTTCCTTGATCTGTTACAATTTCTAATGGACAACCAAATCTGGTGACAATGCGTTCATATATGAACCTTGCCACTCATCCATGGAAGCTGTTTTCAATGGCCTAGCTTCAACCCACTTGGTTAAATAATCTGTGGCAACTACAATATACTTATTTTGGCGTGAGGTAGTTGGAAGTGGACCTACAATGTCTATTCCCCACTTTTCAAAGGGACCAAGTGGAAGAATAGGACATAATGGAGCTGATGAAGTCTTACGGTTACCATGTGTTTGACAAATATCACATGTCTTACAATAATTATAACAATCTTTAAAAAGAGTGGGCCAGTGATAACCTGCATCCAAGATCCTTCTTGTTGTAAGTTGTCCAGAGAAGTGCCCTCCACATGTACCATTGTGGAATTCTTCTAGCAGTTCCTTCCCTTGATCACGTCCAACTGCCCTCTTGTACTGTCCATCAGGTCCTATTCGAAATAATACTCCATGCAGAATAGAATATGGATGACTGGCTTGAGTAATCTTTCTCTTAGTCTTTGCATTGGCACCATCAGGAAACTTGAATTCATTCAGATAATTCCAAATATCTATGTATTCACTAGGGATTGTGTCAAGGGATAACAATGCTGCATCGGGGAAATCATCATCATCACAAGATGATCCTAAACCATCATAGGCTCGAGAGAGTGCATCTGCATTGACATGCTTCTTTCCTGGCCTATCTATAATATCAAATTCAAATTCTTGTAGCAAAATTATCCATCTTGCTATCCTCCCTGATGGGTTAGGCTTATTGACAATATATTTTAGAGCCTGATGATCTGTTACAACTATAAATTTCTGCCCTAGCAAGTAATTTCTAAACTTCTTTACAGCAAAAATGATAGCTAGAGCCTCTTTTTCAGTTACAGTATAATTTACCTCAGCACTGCTCATTTGTCTGCTCCCAAAGTAAATTGGATGTTCATTCCCATTTTCATCCTTTTGGCTCAAAGTACTTCCTAGTGCTGCATCTGAGGCATCAGTGTACACAATGAATGGCTTGCTCCAATCTGGATTCTTTAAAACAGGTGAAGACACCAGGGCTTCCTTCAGTTGTCCAAAAGCTTCATGTGCCTTATTTCCTGGTTCATAAGTAACATCCTTCTTCAAGAACTGGGTTAGTGGCTGTGCAATCTTTGAGAAATTCTTGATGAACCTTCTATAGTAACCCACATGGCCTAAAAATGATCTCAACTTACTTCTATTCATAGGAAATGGTAAATCTTTGATTTTTGAAACTTTATCAGGATCAGTACCAATACCATCTCTGGATACAACATGCCCTAACAAAACACCTTTAGAACATCCAAAGACACACTTTGTAGGGTTTAGTGAGGCTTGTGCTTCATCTAACCTTTGAAATGTTGTCTCCATCTGGTGCAGGTGGTCCAACTTGCTCCCATAGATGTAAAAATCATCCAGAAATACTCTGATGAAGGTCCCAATGTAGGGTTCGAACACCCTATTCATCAAACGCTGGAATGTTGCTGGAGCATTACACAACCCAAAAGGCATAACTCTATAAGCAAACGTTCCCCAAGGAGTGGTGAACGTGGTCTTCAGCTGATCTTTCTCTGCTATACAGACTTGGTTGTATCCGCTATATCCATCAGCAAAACTATAACACTCCTGGCCAGCTACTTCGTCCAAGATCTGATCTGAGAATGGAAGAGGGTAATGATCCTTCTTTGTTGCCTTATTGAGCTTCCTGTAATCAACACAAATGCGTAGCTTCCCATTCTTTTTTATTGAGATCACAATGGGAGAAACCCATTCTGAATTCTCCACAGCAAATATGAATCCTGCATCAAGCAACTTATCTATTTCTTCTTTTACAGTCTTGGAAAAATTAGGATTCATTCTATATGGCATTTGCTTTATAGGCTTAGCACCATCTACCAGCTCAATAGAATGTTCTACCCAACTTACTTGACGGAGTTCCTTGTAATCAAAAGTGAATATGTGTATGTACCTTCGAAAGAGCTGGAGGTAGGATTCCTTCTCACTCTCCATCACAACATCACCAATCTTTATTTGTTGGAGACGATCATCAACTTCTTCTTCAGATAATTTTATGGGGTCATGAGTCGGTGTGACTGGAAGGATATCCATGACTGAAACATCAACCTCACTTTCTTCATCTTCAGTGTCCACTTCACTGGTACTAGAGTAATCAGAGGATGTCCAATCATCAGTTTCATCACTTGAATCCACAGGTTCTGCCTTATGATGTCGAGGGATCACGTTTATCTTCACCCTCTCTCTACCACGTCCAAGTGTCATGAAGCCTTCATTCCAGTAGTTTCTTGCATGAACTCTCCTTAGCCATGGTCTTCCCAGCAACATTGGGTACGCAACAGTACCATTTTTCATCACCTGAAAGTCTACCACACATACAACACCCATAACAGATATTGCCACATTTGAAACTACACCTTCTGGTTTAGTTTTTCCCTTATTTAATGACCTTAACATAAGTGTTGAAGGGCGATCAATTTTTAAACCCAACATATTCATTACAGACTCGGTCATTACATTAACTGCAGCACCTCCATCAACTAAGACATCATGAATTGAAATACCATTACATAATACCTCAGCTTGTGGAGCATAGGGATCCGCCTCTGCCTCCAAAACAGGGACCTCAACCTCCTTCCTTCATCGAGCATTGAGTCCACTTCGCAGCTCCCGCCTCTTCTCAGAAGACATAGCCAAGAGTTGACCATATGTAATATTTGCAGGCCTTTTGGACAGATCTTCCAAGATGGAGTATGGTCCTTGCCCCTGTGAAATCAAAAAATCCTGCACACCCAACTTTCTTCTCCTATGTTTCTTACTAGTTTCTCCTTTCATCTTCTTAGGATCATTTCCATCTTGATTATCTTTTTCTTTCTTTCTTTTTGTTACAAACACATCTACTTCATTATTTCTGCTCTTATCTACTACATCAAAAGAATTCACAGGTGCTTTTCCTTTATCATTATCTCCTTTACCAGATGTAGAAGCTCTATCTGGACAATTATACTTATAATGACCCTTTTTATAACAACCATAACATACAACTTCAGAAATATTTCTTTTTGGACCTCTATCTCCTCCCTGAGAACTAAATTCTTTTCCTTGAAGAAGATTAATAGTTAACTGACCCATCTTTTTGAGCAGATCTTCATACTCAGTAGATGTACTAGGAGAAATATTTGTGCTCACCGAGAGTGGTTGTGGATTCTGGAGCAAAGGTGCTGGTGTAGGCTCTACTTTAGCAACAATTTCTTTGGGCTCCTCTTCCATGCTTTCTTCTTGCCTTCTTGCAATCTCCTTTGCTTGTTCAATGGTAGCTGGGCGGTCATACTTCACTCGTTGTCTGATCTCTGGCTTCATCCCAAGAATGAAGTGCTTACATAGGAGATTATCCATGCCATTCATCAACCCATCCGCTAATCCTTCCTTCCGGATCTGGGCGTCGAGCTTCCTCCTTAGCTCTAGAACACGAGCATGATAATCCCTTATCTTCTCCTTCTCTCCTTGGGTTAGCTTTGTGATATCGATCATGAGATCTGCATATCTCTGTTGTTCACCAAATTCTTCAAGAAAACTTTCAGTTAATAAATCCCATGAGTTTTTCACATTATCACCTAGTGTTTCAAACCACCTAAGGGCTGAACCATCCAAAAAGGTAGGAAAAAATTCAGTCCATTGTTCCCTTCTTATAAGGCCATTACAAATACAAGATCGTTTAAACTCTTGAATGAAAGAGGAAGCATCTTCATTAGATTGGGCTGAAAAAATAGGAATCTTCCCCATTTTCAAAAGTAACCACAGTGAAATACCAACCCAAAAGTACAATCAACAAGACTTATGTGCACCAATAATTAAAATCACTATAATAGAAAATAGAAATGACCACGGTAAACTATGGTAAAACTTGACTTACTGCGGTAAAAACTGACTTTACTGTGGTAAACACTATTCACAGTAAAAAGTGAAGTTACTGCGGTAAATACTATTCACGGTAAAAAGTGACTTTACTGTGGTAAATACTATTCACAGCAAAAATGACTTTACCATGGTAACTACTATTCACGGCAAAAATGACTTTACCATGGTAACTACTATGCACAGTAAAAACAAGGTTACCCTCCAATTGATTTTTGACTAAGTGGGAATATCTCTCCAGAAAATCCACCAACGAGGAATGGTCCCGGCAACGGAACCAAAATGTCATCACCAATCCGGCACTATGATAATTCTTCACCGGGAACTCCTCGTGCTATGATTATTTACTAATGCACAGCCTTTAGTTTGGTGGATGTAATCTGGAAACAAAACAACAAACATAACACAAGAATACCATCGACTATGATAAGACGGAATGATGACAAATCTGAAATATCAAAGTAAATTATAATATTAACATGAAATTGTTACAATCTCACCCATGAGGTACTTCAAGTGTTATTGACTTCACTTGCCTTCCACCAATACTATGGGAGAAACTTTACAATTACACCTCTTAATGGCTTCTTCAACACACCTTTAAACTGATGGCTTCCTTTACACACTTCATACAATATTTCTCACTACTTCCTTCTATGCTAAATGAGGGGGGTGGCCTCTTTATTTATAGAACTTCCAGGCTTATCCATCTTATCTCTAAGATAGGATAAGAAATCCACTCTGACGAATCATATTCCATACCTTAACTCTTATCTGTACATGTAAGCTTATCTTTTAAGATAAGATAAACCTTATCATTTCACATGGGTTCCACATTTTTAGACTTTTTACAAATAAAATACACAAAATATTTATGACCTCACTCCTTGTCCTTATTACCAATATAATATTTCTAATTCCTAATCATGTAGACCCTACTTCTCTACTTATCCCAACTTTGACATTTTAACATTACCGGACCACTTACGACAAATATTTACTTTTTACAACATTCCTATTGTACTTTGACTGTTACCGTACTCTACATTATTGGGTTAATTTTAATAACATCAAACAAGATAAAATGACCTTAGAACATAAATTCTTAGATGAAAAGAATGCATAATCTACCGACTCTTAAATCAATAAACTTCCTTTGCCTCATGAGAATCTTCCTTGTTGCAACTAAGATAAATGTAAAATCCAATCCAACATGCAATGTAGAAAATGAATCCTTGTCATAAACACTAAACGGATCATGTATGTACATATGTTCATACAAACAACCAGGATACATCAATATTACAAGATGGTGGAAATAAACAAAATAAGGTAGGATTACTATAAGTGAAATATTAAATAAAGTAAATATAATGTAGTCTAGTTATAAAATAAATTATAAGTGATATCTACGTAAATAAGTTCAATAACGAAATATGAATGTAATAAATATGTAAATTGGGGAAGTTTTGTCATGGATGGTGCCTATACTGGATTCTTAATGTAGTTGAACTGTTATGTGTGCCTTGTCATTTAAATAAATGGCCCTAATGTGAATCACATGTTTTTCTTGTTGCCTTTGTGGGTTAATGTTTGTGCAAGCATATCATGTGTTGTGTGTTTTCGTAAGTGATCCCCTATAGTGTCATGCAAACTACAATTCGAGTCAAAAAGAAATTATTCTATTATTTTTAGTGTTGTATTTGTTTGTGTAAAATGTGGGCATTACAGATTGGCATCAAATTCTTTCCGCAAGGAATGGAAATTTCTTATTAGTGGCATCATTTTATAACCCATCGTATAATGCAACGATAAGCCTTTAACCACAGCTAATTAATGATGAATTTCCTTACTATACCAATTACTTCTTCAATTCTTATATGCACATTTATACCAACCAAAAAAATGAATAAAAATAGACCTAGTTACAAGCCAAGAAAACTAGGCCCACTGAGCATGTCTCCTACTAGGATAAATTGGGCTGCAAACAGTTTAGAAGTTAAACTAGTCAATGATGTACTTAAATACTAAATAATAATTCAACATTCCACAAAATTATTCGTAGTAGTAAGATTTTTCTTATTTCTTGGCATTGAAACAAACCTAAAACTATTTTATATTCCATTTATTTCCACAAACTAGTATTCCTTCTTATCTTTGTTATTAATTTTAGTTCATTAGATTCCTACTCATTTATAGGAAAAAGGTATAATTCTTGAGCTAAATGTCCATAATTTTGAAACCAAAAACACTCAAGTAGGAGGTTCTCCTAATCGAGTGACTATTCAAATAAACTTCCCTCATGAGATTTTAATGATACTCTTCTAGGCAGATATTTTCTCACATTCATTCAAACAAAAAACATTGGCATAAGAAATATGTTTTAAACTCTAAGTTTGAGAAAAACTCTAACTCATTTCCTCATTAAAGTTTTTAATTCTCAATACAAGACAAATTCACCAATAAATGTGTTGAGAGATTAAATAATATTACCCATATAATTTGTTGGAGCTAGCATTAGATCATCTTTTGAGAATTCAAAACTAGAGATCAAAAAAATAACCTTGAATTTCTAAACTAAATCGCTTGTTTGAATCTAAAAATTGTTTCTTCTTGACAGAGAAAATGGAAATGAAGAAACCTTGTGAGCCAATGTGAATATAAATTTTCATTTCATGCAATTTCCCTTTTACGAATTGATAAATCAAAGGATGCAAAACCTATTTTCTTATTTCCTTAGCCTATGGGGGGTCACTTGAAAAGGGAAATAATTTAATAATAGGACTAAGTTTTCTAAAAGTGTTATTATAAAGGGAACTTATAGTGATATTATTAAAATAAAGGGAACCCTCTAAACTTTTCAGTGACTTAATAGTAAAATAGAAAATAATAGCTTCAGTTCATTAATCAAAAGTAAAATAGTCCCACATGGAGCGTCCCACTTGATAAAGAGAGTTATGAAGGTATAAAATGAAGTGAGGGAATTTCATTTGAGATATATCCCCCAAAAAACTTCCCCGCGTTGAAGAATTCATGTTTCTCTTGTTAGCCTAGGATGAAACCCCTTTAGTAAGTGGATTCGAGGATGAAAACCCTCATATACAAGTGAGTAACTCTACTCAAATATTACTAGTGAGATGAATCCAAAATTTTAAAATGACAATAAAGACTTGTTTTTTTTTAATGCAGCTCCATCATCATTTTAATAATTTGGAACTTTTAAGACCATATCAAGTAGGTATTACCACTTTCTGAAAATCAACTGCTGGCTATAACATTTTTCTACTAATTTTCTAGTAGTTTGGGCATCATTCTTCTGTGTCGTATAGCCTTATAAAACCCCAACAAGTTGTACTATCCGACTAATTGTATAACATACCTTATAGGTAAGGGAATAGCCAATAATCAAACTGTACATTCTTCTTCATTTGTTCATATATAGATTTTGTTTCTTATTTCAGGATATGTGAAATAGAAGGAGCCTCAACTTCAATAAAATTTGTATTTTTATTGTCGGAAAAATTTCTTATCAAAAATCCAAAATTTCTCATTTATAAGTTTTTTTAGTAGTTTGTTGAGTTTCTTAGAATTTATCAAAAATATAAAAAATATTTATGTTTTGTACATTTGTGGTGTGTACATGTGGTTGATTTATAAATTTTAAGTGTTCAAGCGTATTTGTTTGGTTTTTTACAAAGCATTTGATGAATTCTTGTGCCAGAGGGAAGATTGTATACCAATTATTTTACAAAATGTTTGTGAGAAGAAATATGTACTTAAATACTAATTCAACGTTCTACCAAGTAATTAAGGGTAATAATATACTTCTATTTATTGGCATTAAAACAAACCTAAAAACATATTTTACTCAAAATCATTTTTTAAAAACCATAACTACCTACGTCTCTACAACTGCACCACGCAATCTATTTCTAACAACTATATCGATAATTTAATAAACTTGTTATTCATAAAAACCTACCACTTATAAATTTTGTTAAATGTTTATCCCTAATATAATTCATTCTTAATGCTTATTGAGTAAAGAGTCGTCAAAATAGATTTATATTAATTAAGTGACATGAGAATCCTTTGTGTGCTTGAACTAAATTTTCTCCAAATACACACACAAACAAAATAAAATAATTTAATTAGCCAATTGAAGATGTCATTCTTCAATAGCCAAATGATTGTGTTGAAAGAATAATAAGAGTCAAAATAAAATTTAATTAACTAGGAGCTAAAATAATTCACTCTGCATAAGACAAAGATATCATTTTTTATGTGATTAAAAATAAAAATGTCATTTCAAAGTAATTATGTTAAATTATAATCAATTTATGTCATATCAAAAATTGTCTTAGATGACTATTATATCAACAATTGTCTTAAATGTTTAAATTATGTTGTAAGGAATGTGATTATTTAGTATTAATTAAAATTCATGAATATATTATATTACATTAAAAAATTTAATAAGATACAATAGTTGTAATAAAAGATAGTTTGTTAGTTCACATAGTCGAAACAATAGAAGACTATTAGAAAAATATGGCAAGTCATAAGCACAAACAAAATATGAAACTAGAAAACATGAAAATGCCAACCTTAGAGATTCTTTAAGGAATGTAGAATGGGTGTGTAGCTCCAAAAATATATAAAATATTTGAGGGAACATCAGATAAAAATGAGAGCATATAAGGATCCCAAGTAATTAACTTAGGTCTTTTAACATGGGCCTCAAATGAGCATTATGTCTATCATGACAACATTTTTTTGGGTTTATATAAATTTATATGTCTTACCTACCTAATGGTCATCCTCTTGTGAATTTGGAACGACCAAAATTTTGATATTATATTGACTTCTAGATTGGTGTTGGTCAAGACCGGTTAGATTTTATTTTTTGCTTTTGAGTTAGTCTTAGGGATTGAATTTCCATTTCTTCCAACAAATTATTATTCCTTGTTATATTTATTATTAATTTCATCATTGTATTTCTTCTCATTTATAGAAAAAGGGTAGAATTCCATTGCTAAATGTCCATAATTTTGGAAAGAAAAACACTCAAATAGGATTTTTTTATTGTCATCAAAATTTATTACCAAAACTCCAAAATATCTCATTTATAGGTTTTTATCAAACTATACAAAATATTTCATTTTGGTATTTTTGGTGTATATATGTCAGTGATTTTAAAATTTCAAGTGTTCAAGCATTTTTAATTTTTTTTTACAAAGCATCGATGAATTTTTCCAAAGGGTAGATTGCATACCAAATGTTTGACTAGATGTCCACGAGAAAAAATAAGTAAAATTGTTAGGATATTTTTAATATTTTATAAAAGGGACATTTTAGTGGTATCATAATGTATTTCCTCGCCATCTTGTGGGAAAAGAAAAAATGGTAATTATAACTAAAGGAAAAATTAGGACAACAAGATTCAGAATAAATTGAAGGAAAAAAAAGAGTTATGGAAGATACAGAAAAAAGAACTAATTCGGATGAAAATCCTAACAATAGGGCAAAAAGACAATTTTATTTGATGCTTGACATGATGGCATAATTACTACATCAAATAGACAAAAACGTGAATGTTCCTAAGTATCATAATAATGAAGGAATTTCTATAAGAATGAAGAATAATAAGAAAATACATAAAAAAACAATTGATCGTGTTGTTAGGACTTTTCAACCCAAATCCATACATATGGAATATGTAGTTGCAGAGATGGAAATCAACCATCAATTATGGATTATATATCTATTATCCAATTTTTCCTCTCAGGAAAAATTGATCAAACACGACCTTGTAGGAGAAAATGGAGAGAGTAGTTCAATCATGCGAGCTCACATTCATTTCCAAAAAAACTAGGTTGCGGTCGAGCTTGGCAATGGAAATGTTGTTCCAATCAGAAAGGATGGCTAATGGAAATGTCAAAGATTTTATAGCTCAAGATAAAAAAAATGGAGAAAGCCTGAGTTTTCAACCTCAAAATTTTGACATTTTGGGAAAAACAAGGCAGAAAATGGGCTCAAAAAGCCCAAAATCACGAAGTCCAAAAGTTTGAAATTTCAAACTTTCAGGTTTCAAGGTTTCAGAACTCTTAGGTGCGAAGTTGTAAATTGGCCTCAAAAAATCTGAAATCCCAAAGTCCAAAAGTCTGATGTTTTAGACTTTCGGGGTTTTGGGAACCTTGAGAATCATGCCAAAAATGAAGCAAAAAAGTCGAAAACTCCAAAGTCTAAAAATCCAACATTTTGGACTTTAGAGTTTCGGAGATCTTGGCAACAAAAATGGAAAAATAATCAAAAAATCTCAAAACTCTGAAGTCCAAAATTATGAAATTTTAGACTTCAAAGTTTTTGAGATCTCGACGACCAAAATGGAAAAATAAAGGAAGAGTTCTGAAACCTGAAACTCCAAAAGTCCAAAATTTTGGATTTTAGAATTTTGGGGTTTTGGACTTTGGATTTTCGGAAGTCTCAAGCCTTGAAACCCAAAAATCCCCCCTCAACTTCCAAAAATCTGAAGTCCGAAATTCTAAAATTTTGAATTTTGAAATTTCAGATTTCAGGCTTTGGGGTTTATTTTTTCCATTTTTTGCTTCTAGAGTTCTGAAACTCTAAAACCTGAAATTCTGAAATTTTGGACTTTCAGGGTTTTGGGTTTCAGACATTTCTGATCCATTCTTGCCATGCTTTTCCTAAATTTTTGAGAATGTGAAGTGCAAAAACTCTGATCCTTTTTCCATTCTCTTCCTCTTGAGTTCTGATCTTCTTCGACATTTGCGTAATTAATGATTCAATAATGAAGAAGGAGATCTATTTTCTTTTGGAGTTCAATTTATTTGCAATATAATGAGATCTATTTTCTTTCAATATATTTTTTTTGGTTGTTGTTGATAGGTTTTGTAAGATGGTTCATTTTATTTCTTGTAAGAAAACTAGTGATGTGACATGAGTAGCAGATTTGTTTTTCCAAAATAGATCTCCAACAAAGTTGAACTCTAAAAGAATATAGACCTCTTTCTTCGTATATTGAATCATGAATTACATTTTTTTATAAATAGGAAAACAACTCCCAACTCGAGTTGCTAAGAAAAATCTAACTAAACTTTGATTAAATCTACTCTAGGTGGTGGAAATTACTATTTTCACATTATCTCTAAGAAAAACCATAAATTACCCAAAAAATACATGAAACACAAAGAAACACTAAAATGTAAAACAGCTTGGATGGGCTGCAAATTTTATGTACAAAATATGCTCTCATAAATGAAGTCTCGAGCCAAATCTTCACTTATTCCACAAAGTAAAGAAAAATATATTAAAACTCTAAGTTCTAGGAAAATCCAAAAAAGGTTATGAGCTAATTTTAGACCACTGAACAAAGGAATTTGGACAAAAAAAATATACCTAAATGATAGATAAGATTTGCGAATTTTTTTGTCATGGTTTATTACTAATTAAGATCTAACTCTCTGGAAAATTTAAAGAAGATAACTGTTGAATGAAAAGTTGTGAACTCAAGAAGTTTTTCTCCTACATCATTCTCCCCTAATTAAAAATAATTCTACTCATATGAATTCAGTTGATACAATTTATCAAAATTTTCACTGTCAATCATCTTCAACTTCCACTCAGGAATCCTATAACTTTCTTCTTGTTGCAAACATTCCCACTATACAAATATTTGTTGTAGCTTCCATGCCTAATAGTGGCTATATTTTTGTCCAAGACATGCATTACCCTCTCATTTTTCTTGTTTGGCATCTTCTCCTCCCAGTTTACTTATTACTCCAACATTTTCATCATAATGTTGAAATTAATACAAGTCAGAGAATGTTATAACTGGTGAAATAATAAAATTGTTAATTAGCTCAGCCTTATAGGAATTATCACCCACTTTCTTCACAATACTAAATGGCACATTTTTCTTATACTAAAATTCTAATAGAAATTTAAATTTCATATAATAAAATTGAAATTTAGTACTCATTACTTTTAAATTTATAATTATATTAAATTAATGACAAAATTTTAAATTAATTACAATTTTGATGATAAATATTAGATTTATAATTAAAACAAAAAACATAAAAAATAAATTATTTGCAAATTTTTTGAGTATATAATAATTTTAAAATTCAATTCCAATATGCAAAATCAACATTAAAATTAATTTCTAATAATTGAAATAAAAATAGAAATTAAATCCTAATACATTCACTTAACTTAAACTTTTAATCTTAATAAATTTTACCTATATAATAAATTTAAAAAATATAGTAACTAAAAATGTTTTAAAGAAAAAGAAAATTTTAATACGTGTAAAATATATAATACCAATTCCATAATAAATTTAAAATATGAATCTTTATAATAATAAATCTCAATTTTATAATACAAATATTTAATTTAAAATTTAAAATTTTATATTATTATATTTAAAATTTCAAATAAAATTTTAAATTGTTGTCAATTCTTTATGTCGTTAACTAATGAGAAAAAGATTTCCTATCAAAATTATGTTCACCAAAACATGGAAGGGTTGTTGGTCTGTTAGTGTTTATGTATGGCTTCTAAGAGCCCCCCACGATTAAGTCTTTTTAAGCATCTAATGAGCTCACCAGGATCAATTCTTGTTGAGTGTAGGTCTCAGTGATAATCACACTGAGAGTAAAATTGTTGAAGCCAGGATCATATCCTCGATGATTTTGATGGTGTAGATTCCTGGTTTTCACTTATTTTTTCATTGTTTGATCTATATATTTTCTTCCAAAATTTAAACATAAATACCATCACAAATTGTAAGACACCTTAGAGATTGTCGATGAACGAAAAAAATTCAACAAAATAAAATAATCACCTCGTATCTGCTTGAACATTGATAAAAAATTCAACCTGTTTAGATTTTTTCTTCATATTATCCACGAGATGAGTTGGGAAATCCAAAAAATATTTTGAAATGTAGTTCATGTAGCTTAGGTAGCTGAAACGTAGTCCATAAAAAAGCTTACGTTTAGAATAAAAAAGCTTACGTTTAGTAGTATGTTGTCCATGGGTGCATATGTCTACTCTCCTATCATATCACTTTTAGTATGTTTTGTTCGATCGGTATTTTTCATGTTGACTAGACATACATTGCCTATTATTTCCACACAGTATACATTCTATCTATATGTTTTCCCCAATATTTGATAGGGATGAGTAATCTTCACTTCCCATTCCTTTTACTATTTAAATATTGTTTTGAGTTTTTTTTTTGTCTAGACATAGGAACTCCCTTTGAATCCCCACATTTCTCCCCCCACTTCTTTTGTCATCCTCTAATTCACCAAGGGGGTATTCCATACAACATACATATATTTAGATTTTTTTTATTTCTTTGTGTGATTTGTATATTTGGTGAAATGATCAAAGGACTTTTTAGAGGTCAATATTTTTAATATTTGGTATCAACATTCCATAAAATGTTACACATTAGCAATCGTAGTGAGGTGTGTGATGTGAACACCGAAAGGGATGTGGTGTGTAGTGCCCATATCCCTTCGACGCCTTTTTTATTATTGATTTCAATACTCTCGACTGCACTTATGGATATATTATAGCTTTTTGATTTAACATGTTAGTCGATATTAGAGATACTGAATTGTTGATTGATTCTATTTGTATATGATGCATATGGACCATTAGAGACCTTTGATGTTGATATTGATAAACTATTGACATGGTTATTTATCTATATTTCTGACATGTGATATATTTAGTCATATTGAGTAGACCTTTGATAATTGGATTAATGTTGCGATCATTTTGACATGGATGAAATGTGGAATAGAAATGTGCTAGAAATTGTAAGTGATATCATATTTACATAGATGATATTAATTCGTATATAGTTAATTTTAGATTTATATCACATATTTTGGCATGGATGTTTTAATGCGACCATGAGGCTGAAGGAGAATATTCTCTGTTTACATGTTATATTGACAACAACATCGGGGGGATTAGAGACCAACCACATCGAAATCTGAAAAGAATTAAACTAGGGTCACCATGGAAACATGTAATTGTGTGTGTGTTAGAATTATTTGGTTAGGGAAAAATTGTGACCAAGGGGTCATGTGTTGTTTTGTTTTAACTTTCCTTTTTTTTATAATGTTAGTATGTGTTTTCTTTTAGTAATGAAATCTACTTGTTTTATATATTTAGATTTTTTTGACATATGTTTACCCCCTTTCTTATTCATGGGTTGTAGTGCCTTAATTAAGATAATTTAAATTTGTTCTAAACTAACTAAATATGTGACAAAAAAAAGAGTTCATTTATTAGAGTTGATTTACTCTTGGATTTTGTGTTGAGTGTTTTATGCTTGAGTCTTACGTGTAGCACACTCTACCCTTCATGGGAAACTCGAATTTGGCCTTAGAGTCCAAATTTGGAAGCTTGTGGGAAAATTAAAACTTGTCCCACACCTCTAAAATGCCTATGCCAACCCTACCTATGGGTAGGGGGGTCAAATTTAGGCCCTATTAGGTGTTTTGGCAAGATAAAAATGTGAAATGTTAATTGCACTTTCTTTCAAATATTTAATTTTGTCCTTTGGGGGTGTGGGCTTAGATGGAGTGTGTAAGTTTCTTGTCACTCCTTCAACCACTTATTAATTGTGCATTGGAATATGAGGTTGACTAAGTGATGTGGAGTGGAGAGGAAAAGAGGTGGCATCTTACTTGGAGCCACGTCATCCCTCTCTCTCCTTCATCTATTTATTGAAATCATTTTTCTTGTTTGGGGGTTACTTGATCATTTTTAGTCTCTTGAATTTTTGGAGGGTGGGAGGATTTTGCGAAAGCTTGTGGATTGTTAGAGCTTTGTGGATGCTTTCTTGGTTTTTGAGGATCTTGGAACTATCATTCTTGGGACAAGCTCTACTATGGAGAGGTAGGAGCCTTCACCTTGCTTTAATGTTATGTACCTTTTATTATGTGTTTTATATCTTTTGTTGAGTGTTGTTTTTTCCTTTAGAATGCTTTTTGGGTGTGGGTAGATTGCCTAAAGTTTTGGAGTAGGAGGAGATTATGGGGAGATTCCATGTAGGGAGGCATAAGAGTTTACCCTTTTGTGGAGGGATTTTTGGTTGGATGCCCCACCTTATACAAGGAATTATTACATTTCCTTTTTTGTTTCTTTTATGAGGGAGGCATAAGAGATTTGGCGAGGCATAAGAGTATGTGGAGGGATAAGGGGTACTTGAGGGAGGCATTAGAGTATATAGGGGATTTGAGATATGCATTGGAGGCTTTAAGGTGGGCATCCATTCCCATTGGGAGGCATAAGTGGCCTCCCCATAGGTTTTGCTCCTTTAGTCATTTTAAGCCTTTTTTGGTTGTTTTGTTGTTCTTCCTACTTGTGTTGTTGTTGTTTTGAAAATGGTTAAAATGGTTGTAAAATAATTGTGTGTGTTGTGGAATCTTTTTGTTGGAATGATTTGGAATCATCTCACATTGTGATGTGGTTGGTGCTTGGGGGCCAATGAAGAGGATGGTTTCTCCTCTCCATTCGATATCTTGGCTGGGTGGAGAGTGTTACCTCTCCCCCTATTTTTTTGTGAATGAAGAAATCTTGGAGGAGCTATATTGATGTAGTTGTGAAGCTTGTAGTTTGGTGGAGACCTTGTGAAAATTTCTTTGTGTTATTCCCACTTAGAGTGGAAGAACTTGTAATAATGTATTCCATTATTTTATTTTATATTTTTTATGATTTCCCACATCAAGTGGGGAAAATTTTATTGATCTTGTGAAGAAACAAATTGCATTTCATTATTGGCTATGGAAGTGTTTTATATATTGAAAACAAAGAATAAAGATTTGTATTATAGAATTAGTTTGAGAAATGGGGAAGAAAGGATACTTTCATTGTGTAGTTGTTGTATTGTAAATGTAGAAGTCATAACAAGTTGGTCTTGCATGCATAGTAAACTTGAATGGGAAAATAAAGTTAGTGTGGCTATTTTGAATGTATGCATATTATAGTGAAATGAAAAAGAGAAAAAAATTGAACATATTGTCAATTAAAAATGTTGATTTTTTTTGTTATGGCATGAAAACAATAATGTATAAGTAGTTATAGATTCCTGTTGTTCTTGTAATGGAAATAAGAATCTAGTTTAAAAATGGAATTATTCTTGTAAGTAGATGAGTTTTATTAGAGTTGAAAATACTTTAAAATGAGTAGATTTAACTAAGAAATGAATAAAAGAGAAATAAATCTCAAAATTGGAAACTGTAGAAGCTCAAAATAGGCTCAAGATGTGTTTTAACACCTTTTTTTTGTAAATTTTGGTTTTTTTTTTTAAAATCTCGGATTAAGGTTCTATTTTTTCAAGAAACAGGACCGCCGCCCTGTGTAGAGTGACGGTCCCGTAACCAATGCTCAAGCTAAGGAGGCGATCACAAAACCACCACTCAGTAGGGTGGTGGTCTTTAGTTTGTCACCTAGGTAGGGCGGCGGTCCCATGACCGCAAGTCTGCTCTGGGTGGTAGTTTTGTCACTTACGACAGAATTCCATGGATCCACGCCTGTGCACCAATTTTAACTGATTTTTACTAATTCTTAAAGTGTAAAAATTTAACTTATGACTACCAACATGTAAATAAAGGGTAATCCCTTGGATTTGAATAATAAAAACATGGAAATGGTGGACTAAAATCTTTCTTTCATTTATTACAATGGGGTAGGGTTTCCCCAAATTTAAAACCCAATATACAAATAACTTGAAATAAAAAAACCAGATTGGTGGAGGAAATCCCTCTCAATCCTTACATGAACTATATTACATGGATAAAACTAAAACTAAACTAAGCTTAGACTATATCTCCATGTAGAATCCTCCATGTTTCTTCCTCGTCTCCAACCTACAAATTTAAGAAAAAGGAAATAAACCAAATGAGAAGAATAGAATGAGGAAATGTTTTAATAGAATTTCAAAATGATTTTAGGGCTAAGTTTGGAACCCTAGGATCTAGTGGCCAAGATGGATTTGATCCAAGGGTGGAGGATTAACCCTAATTTTATTAGGTAGAAATGTATTTTAAATGTTTAATTTAAAATCCCTAAAGGTATGTGTAGATGGGTGAGTGGGGGCCATTTAATTGCCTAGGGGTGTATTGTCCTTTTAATCCTTAGTATATTGTAGGAATTTAATAAAAGGACTTTTAAACTATTAGGATAATGAAACTAGAGTAATTAAGTATGAGGTTAACCATATTCAATTTGAACATTATTTGAAGAGAACAGAACATCTAATTAAGTAAATTTATCCTTGTTACCTTCCTATTGAATAATTGATTAATGGACCTTGGAGATAAATATGAAATTAAGTTAACCTTTTAACTAGACCTCGTTCTTTAATCGTAAAGTTGAGTTAAGTACTATAAGTCAATTCAATGAACCCTAAAGGTTGAGCACCCTTGTAACCTTCTTTGTAACTTAAATAAAAAAAATAGTTGCAATTTTCAAGTTAAGAGTTGGGTTGCAGCATGTTCTTAGAATGTCATTTTTGTAGGCATTACAATTTCCTATTGACGTGCTTACATAGAGTTGGACATGTAGTATGGTAGAGAAAAACTTGGAAGTACGTAATTCTATTGTAAATGGTTTAGTTGATGCAATAAGAGATAGAAGTTACTACAATAGGTTATTTTCCAAAAGGGTTTCCCAAGATAAACCTTTTCTGTCTTTTTAATTTTTTAATTTATTTTGAACTTCTTTTTTAAAATTAGGGTAAAAGTGAGGTTTTTAAAAGGGCCCACAACCTTGTACAAAGAAGAAGGGGGAGGTGAAAAGGAAGAAGAGCACTCCCGCACAACACAAGGAAAAAGAATAAGAAACCACTAGCAAGAAGAGAGGAAGTTACTAAAGCAACAGAGTCAACAACAAACAAAAATGAGAAGAAAAGAAGCAATAACACCCTTGGCTATGATTGAATACAACAAGGAGGGATAACAAAGAGGATTAGAGAAGATGTAGTCGAAATGATGTTTCCAAGATATGAAATGGAGACCGCCAAATGGTTACCATAATATAAGAAGAATAAGGCAAAGGAAGGAAATGAGGATATGAAATCATAGGTTATCCTTATTTCCATTATTTGAGTACACCAACTACCAATTTTTCAAAAATTATTCCTCTGAGCCTAGCGCATTAGTTATGGCATAAATCGGAGGGGTATCAATCTGTTCTTCTTGATTTAGAGTGAGGGTACCAACTTTATCACAATCATAATGATCAAATTTGTGAGTATCTTGATTCCTAGGTTGGATCTCTCCACTGAATGGGTAAGAACTAATTTTTGAACCACCGCAGTACTCTCAGCTGCTACTTTGGGTTGAGTCTCCACCAATGGATCTACACTCTTATATTTTTGAACATCCCCAATAGAATTTGATTCCTCCTCAAGGTCAAGGGGTTCCAATTATTGGAAGGATTTTTCTTGGCATGATGAGATTTCTTATGAGGGAAGGAAAACTGAAGATGGCCCAATGTTGTGTAATTTCTACATCTGAAAGTTGTATTTTCATAGTCAAGAAGCTGAACACGAGACACATCACCCATCTTGAGGTTCATCGTATCTAAAGGTAAACTTCAACACATATTGTAACAAAAGTAAGAAGCCCACTATGAAATCTCATGACATCATGTTTTATAAATTTCCCTAAACAATTTCTGATCTCCTCTGCTGCAAGGTAAAAATCAAGAGGAAGATTAGGTAACCTCACCCAAATAGGAACTCATGAGATATGGCAGAGAAAATCCTCCCACTATAGTCCCAGAGCTTTCTTGTCCAACATAATTTCTCCCCAAGATTCTTTTCCTCCATCCATTCCTTCCAAACAACTCTACTAGTGCAAATGGTGGCATATAAGGGTTAGAATGAAAATATAAGAGACCATAATGAAAGTTTGGGAAAAAACAAAAACCTAAAATATAAGGGTGAGGATTAAATCAATCCTACAGTTGTGATTTAATCCTCATACCTTAAGTGTTGGGTGGGGAAACTTTAATAATGTATGGGTGAGTAAAATTAAATAAATTTGGGTAATTTAACTAATAGTGCCCTAGGAATTTTATTCACGGGTGTGGGAAGTTAAATCATTTTGGGGATATTTAATTATGGGTTTTTATTTATTAGTTATGCATGGGGATGTTATATTTTATGAATTGGGAAAAATTAAAATATTAAAGGGGTAAGGGTTCTTTTAAGTATTTAAAAGAGGTGGCATGGGTATAATATGTTAGAAAATAAATTAATGCTATGATAGGAAAATAATTTAAGTTAGCATTAGGGGATTTAATTATTTTATTAATATGGCCCTTAGTGGGTAAAATTAGACGAGATTAAGTTAGTAAATATTATAACTAAAGCTGGGTTAAATTTTTTTATTAATCTAAGAAGGGAAAATTAAATAGGAGATATTTAGGAATTAAATAATTAATTAATCAAACTAAATTAAATTAGTGAAGTGATGAATCTTAAATGCTTCAGGCAATTAAATAATAATTTTGGATTAAATAAATAAATTTAATTCTGAGGGAGATGTACTAGGTAATGAGTGAACATTTTAATTAATCGCAATTAATAATTTAAGACCGGTCTAACGTGCCTTAATTAATTACAAAAAAAATTGGTCGTAAATTTCTAAGTATGTATTGTGGTCGGCATGGGATGACGTGCTTTTATATGAGCGGGCCTCATAAGCATCTGATAATTGATGCATAACTTAAGTGTTCCATATTTATTTTTTACAAAGATGACCGATGCTCCCCAATGAGAGACACTTGGTCTTATAAAACTTTTTTATAATAGCTCATGAAGTTATGCTTTCGGTTCAACAAGTTTAGTTTTTTCCATTCTATAGGTAGCCTTAGGAATTGTTTCAGTTCCCAGTTTGATATCTATTGTGAAATCAAACTCTCTTTTAAGTGGAAGATTAGGTACTTCTTCTAGAAATACATCACCGTACTCATGTAGCAGTGGATGATATTTCATAAATTTATTATCTTATTCACCCAAACCCATAATTTTTTACAACAAATAACACACAACCTTTGTTCTTAGCCTTCTTAAGCTACATAGCTATGATTTATCTAACTGTAAAACCTATTTTTACTCCCTTAATTTCTATTGTATTCTACAGGTCATCAAAGAATTTGATCCCCGTTTCATGATAGTTTACTATCACTTTGTTTTGGGATAACAAATTCATACCTATGACTATGTCATATGAGCCTATAGGAGCTAAGAAAAAGTCTACTTAAGTGGTAAAGCTTGACATTTCTAATGTTGCACCAAACATACATTGTTTGAAAGTGTGGACAACATTGTTCCCATATTGAACATATCATGATTCTTTCATATAACCAACTTTTCATTTAATTTTGTATGCTATTTTAGTATAAATAATGCATTCAGTTGCACCAATATAAAATAAAATGGTTACATGTAATACATACAACTTATATGCCACTTTGACTTGTGTAGCCTACTTTTTAGTTTACTTGTCAGTCACTATAACATGAATATGGGGCCACTGGTTGTTATCCTTCTTCTTCTAAGTAAAATTCTTGGCATAAGGATCTAGACCACAAATATAACAACCCTCGAAGGGTCCTTTCCTGTCAATTTTATTTTCCTTACTGTAAGCTAGGAAAAATACACTACTAATAAGGAAGTAAAATACAAATAATCATACCTCCTCCTTCGCGTTCCGTAACAAACCTCAGAATGGGCTAGGAAACTTAGATTGAGCCCTGATTTTGTGATATGTAGGTGCTTTTCTTCAAGACTGAGTAAGACCTTCCTGCAACAACGATCTTCTTACTTTGCACTAGATGGAAAAAATGATTATGAGGCTATTTTGGCATTAGGACAAGGTAAAAGGATGTTCTTTTCTCAAAGGATGCAAGAACTTAGATATGGCATGAAATCTTATTCTCCGTGTGTTTAGAGGGGAGGGGTAAGGTTGTATTTATAGCCCGAGGGAGTGATTAGCTTAGATTAATTTAAGTAATCATGGTTTGAAAATGTGGGTAAGATTAAGTGACTGGTTTGAAAATATGGGCAAGATTAAGTGGGTGGTTTGAAAATGTGGGCAAGATTAGGTGAGTGGTTTGAAAATGTGGGCAAGATTAGGTGAGTGGGGACCACAAAGAATGGGTGAGGATTTGAATTATATTTTTAATTCATAAATGGAGGATTTTAGGTGAGTGGGGACCATGAATGGTGGGTGAGGATTTGAATTTAAATTTTTAATTTCAATAGTAGAAAAACATGGAGAATAATGACATGTGGTGAGGATTAGGTTATTTTTTGGATTTTGAAATGGACAATTAATCAAATTATATTTGATTAATTCGAAGTGTATTTTTGTGGGAAATGAGGAAGGGGAATTAATTGATTTAGGATAGATGTTAAATTGGGGGGTCTACATTTGCCCCTCTTTGGAAGGGTACTATGAAAGTAGTGTCCTTTCAAAGAAAGTAGACGGTATGGGGGAAGAATTCAATCTACTTTTTAAAAGGTAGAGTGAATGTTTGTTGGGGAGAATAGAAAGTGGTGAGTGATGGATGTCATAGTATCCTCCAAGACAAAAATGTCATGGGAAGATTTAATTATGGATAGATGTGGTGATGCCCCCTCGAGAGGATGGACGAGAATGGAATATACGACAGAACTCTTGAAAAGAAGGAAAATGGATTCGGCGGAGAATAGGATGGTAATGGAGTGGAAGAGACTGGAATGACCACATGACACAAATGGAGAAAGGATTCAATTGACCTTGAATGCTAGGTGTGAGGGTGTGTGGAAAAGAGAAAAGGGAAGGGATAGGATTGGGGGTTGATTACAAGAAAAGTAAGAGAGATAGGGGAGGGGAAAAAAAGGAATGAAAAAGGTAGAAATAAGAGAGAGGGATGATAGGGGAAGAAGGGAATGATGAAGGATAAACAAGGTAAAAATAGGAAAATGACAGAGTGTAGGGTGAAGGGATGAGATAGAGAGATGTACAAAATGAAGGAAGCAACAAAGATGGTGAAGAGGGATGAGTGGAAGTGAAATAAATGATAGAGCTGAGAAAAGCAAGAAATGGGAAAGGATAAATAAGAAGGAGAAAACGAGGTGGGAGTAGGGGGTGAAATGGAGGAAAATGGAAAGAGGACGAAAGAAGAAGTAGAACGGAGAGAAAAAAAAACTATGAGGGGCGAGGAAAGTGTGAAAAAGAGGAGAGAAAGGAAGAGAAACAGATACATAATGAACGAAAAGATAGGGGTGGTAGAGAAAAGGAGAAGTGGTCAGAAAAAACGTGAAAATTAGGGGAGAGGAAAGGAAGATATAACAAATACAAGGAGAAGATTGAAGGAATTGTGTCATTGCGAGGAATACCAAGGCAGAGAATATGGAATAGACCGTATGGAGATGCATGTGGAGGGTGGTATGGTAAAAAAGATAGGACAACGCTAAACAACCAGGTTATCGATCGGGAAGTAAGGAGGAAACGTGATGGAAAAAGGGGAAGAAGACGATAAAGGGGAAGGGAAATAAGATGAGGGGTGGGAGAGAGAAGAGGATAACAAAGAAAATGATTTAGAAGGAAGGGAATATAAAAAGGGGGTAATAAGTGGAAAGGGAACGATATAAGGAATGTTCAAAGAAGAAAGAGGGGAGGAATGATATCGATTGGAAAAGATGTGGAGTTGCATGAAATGAGGATACTAGGATGACGAGAAAATAGAAAAATGATGTATGATGAAGACAATAAAGATATTGAAGAGGGCAAAGAGGAGATTTCGAGATGGGTAAGAAGCAAAAAGAAAGGGTGGGAGTGAGGGAAAAGAATAGGAGAGAAAAGAGAATGGGGGATAGAAGAGGCAATGCCAATGAAAGGATGTTAGGGAAATCCCTTTTATAATGAGTGGTGGGGAAGGGTGAGAGAAAAAATGAAGAAAAGGAGAAAGCGAATGAGGATTGGAAAGGGTAATGCCAAAAAAGGGACGTTAGGGAAAAACCCTTTGACAATGAGTGGTGGGCTTAGAGGAGGGAAGGAATGAAGGGAAACTCTAGAAGGTCCAAGGGAGTGAATGAGGTCATGCGGAATGAGGATTGATAATTTTTAGGGAAAACCCATTCACAATTATTAGCTCGAGAAGAGATGATGATGATGAAAGAATGATATAGGAGTGGTAACAATAATGGCAAATGTGTGTGTGGGTAGAAATATGGGGGGAATTTGAGGAGATGAAGTGGAAAGAGTGAAGAAGATGAGAGGGATGAGTTGGGACTAAGTGAAAGTTAGGAGAGGATGCGGGTGATGAGGATGAAGAACCAAGACATGAAAATAAGGGGAAGAAAAACTATGAAGGATGATGGATCAAGAAGGGGAAAATGAGGGAAAAGAATGTGATTGTAGGCAGAAGAGATTAGATATATGGTGTAAGAGGATATGTGGAGAAAGGATAATAGTAGGAAGAAAAAGTGGGTAGTAGGAGATACCAGGTGGAAGAAGCGATCAACAAAGTAAATGAAGAATGAGGCGGGGGAGAAGTTCATGATGACAAGTTAAGTGTAGGGAGGACCCTGACATAAGATTTTCATGTGGCGGAAGTGGTTAAGTAAGATTGCCATGTGAGCAAAACTGGAGATGACAAATGGTCAAGCGAGAAGTGGTGTTTGCGAGAATTGAAATGGAGGTGAAAGGATGTGATAATGGGGAATGCTGAGAACAAATGAAGGGTGAAGGGTGTGTAGTGATGGGGAAAGGCAAGGAGACAGATCATCCTTAAGAGGGACTCTTAAGTGAGATCGCCATGCCAGGTGAGTGATTAAGTAAGATTGCCAAGCAGAGGAGGGTGATAGTGGTGGTAAAAAGATGTGATGATGGGGAATGAAGAGGAAAGATGGATGGTAAGATTGTAGAGTGATGGGTGAGTGTAAGATGACATGTCATGCTTAAGAGAATCACTTGAGTAAGATCGTCATGCTGCTGGAGAGGTTTCGTAGGATCACCCAATCGACAGGGATGATATGTAATGAGAAAGTCAAGATGATATTAGGGACGGGTGGAATGGTAGGTTGAAGAAGATGATCACGACGAGAGGCAAGAGAAATAAGATGGGGGAAATATGATGGGATGGGGAAAGGCCATAGGGCATATCAACCTTAAGTGGAAGTCTTAAGTAAGATTGCCATGCGGCCAGAATGGTTAAGTAAGATCTCCAAGTTGAGGAAGAAGATGGATGATGTTAGAGTTGGTGGGAATAGGGTATGACAAAATGGATTGAAGGGGAACCCTCAAGTGAATTTTCCATACTACGAAAACATGTAAGTAGGATGACCAGGCATAAAGCGGATCTGGGGAAGGATGAGAAAAGAGTGAGTGAGGTATGCCTGAGTGGTATATGATATGAGATGAGGTGATAATAAGAAAGAAAGGAAACAAAGGAGTGTAACATGAATGGATGAAGGAATATATGTAGTGGAGGGTGGAGAGTGTGAGGGAAATCCTTAATTGGGATGCCTGTGTGGTGAGAGTAATGATGCAAGAATGGAAAGCAGAAGAGGTGGAATGGGAAGATGTGTTTGGTGGTGATTGTTGTTTGATGAGAGGGGAGGTGGTGAAGAAGCTTCTACAACGGGAAAATCTTAGGGAGAGAGTAAACCTCCACTGAGGACCCCATATAGAAGGGATTATTAAGTAAGATTGTCAAGTGGGAAGCAGAAGGGGGAAAGGAAAGAATACAAATGGGTGAGAGGGGACAGGAATGGTGAGAAGGGTAATATGGGGATAAGTGGCGGAGGAGTAAAAATGAGGAGCGAGGATGAATGGATCAAATACATGGTGAGCATGGTGGGGGAGAAGGAGCTGTTAGATAGTGAATGCTACTTGAGAAATATCGTCAAGTAGGATTCGCAAACTACAACGGTGATCAAGTAGGATTCCCAAACTGGGGAATTTATTAGTATGGGTGAATGGATGGGGTGCAAAGTAATATGTTGATCATGCAGGAAGATACTCATGTGATGAAAAGCATCTTAATTTTAATATAACACATAACAAGATGCATCATGATATAAAAGATCAAGATGACTAGACTATAATATGTGTGATAGCATAGAAAGGGGCCATCAAAAAGGTTTGATGCCCCAGTACGATATGCAAATGGAAGAGAGAATAGATAGAGGGCCATCAAGAAAGTATGATGCCCCAGTACGACATGCAATCAAATAACATAAGAATATTAGAGAGAACACCAAGATACATAAAATCAAGATGCCCCCCTATAATATATCAAGATGCAAGAAAGTAATTAATTATTTACAACTAATAATGCAACACAAGAACCAATAAACATGTCCCTAACGTGTTCCACAGTGAGGATTGATTGGATGTGCCCCCAAGTAGGGGTACGAGGACATAGTAAAGCATTGGGTCATTATCCTCAAACAAAGAAACAATGAGAGCCAGATTTTCCCCAGGCGAGGATTCCCGCGAGAAGTGGTTTGAATTTGGTAGTCATAAGGTGATTGGATCATTCGTTGGGGATAATAGTTCAAAGGTTAAATTGTGTTGGTTATTTTAGAGTTGTTTTTTTTTTTTTAGCGATTTTGTGGATTTTTGTTTATTATATTTATATATATATATAGATTTTCTAATGTTTTTTGGATTTTTGATGATTCTTGTTAATGGTTTTAGATTTTTGATGATTCTGTGTAATGTCTTTAGATTTTTGACAAATATTTCTAATGTTTTTAGATTTTTGACGAGTTCTAATTTTTTTGTTAGATTTTGGACAATGGTTTCTAATGTTTTTGGGTTATTAGATTTTACACTGTTTTTGGATTTTTGACGATTTTAAAATGTTTTTGGATTTTTGGATTTTTACATTGTTTTTGGATTTTTGACGATTTTCAAATGTTTTTAGATTTTTGGATTTTTTACATTGTTTTTAGATTTTTGACGATTTTCAAATGTTTTTAGATTTTTACATTGTGATTGGCAATTTTTGAACTAGAGTGCAGAATTATTTTTGAGAGGCGATAAACATGGATATTATCCATATGTACCGTGTTCCGTGTTGTAACTTATGCTCAGAATAACAAAAATTCTCTTTCCATTGGCATGATATGGTGGTGATGATATGATGAAAAGAATTCCAACTCCATTCTTAATTCCACACAACTAGTAAGATGTGTGGGCTGATCACTGAGAATCAAGAAGGACGCATGAGGTAGATAATGAATATAGAGACAAATGCTAACAACAATCCCTTTTAAAAAGTGTGACTCCATTCTTCATAACGGTATTGAACCAATTTTAAAAATGGCTTTCACTTTATGAGTCACGTGCTAGACTTAGACAGTTATGTGGCCTACTGATTAGTAAGATATGAGGTTAAGGGATAGTTCTCTCTTCACTTAGGCATATAAATTACGTGTTTGGGGATTCTATAATTTATAAGCACTATAATATTTGGTATTTTTGAAATGACTCCCTATGCCTTACCCCATGTTACTAGTGAGAAGCACGGGCTCATGACCAAAGGCAAAATATAGGCGAGTGAATTTCCTTTTTGTCTTTTTTTTGTTTTTCTTTTTTCTTGAATATTTTGCAATATTTTTATGCTTGTATGAGAATTACCCTCTATACTTTGCCCCATGCCACTTGTAAGAAGTAAGGGTTTATCACCGAAGACAAGATGTAGACGAGTAAGGGCACCTTCCTCCACTCCTAGTCTCACACTACTAGTAAGAAGTGTGGGCTCAACACCAAAGACTATGAAAGATAAAAGATGTGACAATGAATTATTCATAAGTTATTGAATTGATGGATTTTTTTACAATAGTGCTTTGTATTTAGGAAGAAATGTCTACCCCCAATCTCAGCCCCACATGACTAGTAGGACGCAAGGGTTCAACACCAAATACTGAGATGGACAACCAAACGAACTGGGTAATGAAGTTTAGAGCTCTGTTATGAAAGAGAGAATTTATTTGAAGGGAATATATTACCATCAATAATCTTCTAGGTATGACCATAGAGGAAAGCAACAAAAAATGGAAGAAGTATGATGCTCAAAAACTTAATAGGATTTATACTAGCACTTGTCTCATGATGATAAATATGAAGATGTGATTTTGATAATGAAAATGTCTGCCAATGGAAATGAATAAATTTATTTGGAGATAAGCAAGACAGAAGGAACAATGTACACATTATTGTTTCCTAGAATATAGAGTGATTTCAAGAATAGAATTTCTTTCAATGGAATGCATTCATGGATTTTTCAAGGACTTGGCCATCTTCAATGGTCAATTTATAGGCTCCAAACCCAAAACTCTCTATGATTTTGTTGGGCTCAAATTTTTCTTGTTTGTCTCGTTCTTTGGGTGTGTTCTTTCGATTTTCTTTGAGAATGAAATGATTGACCTTAAATTTTCTAGGTTTGAATTTTTTATGGTAGCTATGTCGTAGCCAATTTTGATATACTTGAAGATGATCTAGGGCATTAAGTCATTTTTCATCAAGAAACTCAAGTTCATTAAGGTGTGACTGTTGATAATAATCTTTATTGATTACATATTTGAAGGATATTATGAAGGATGAAAATTCAACCTTGACATGTAAAATAGCTTCCCAACCATAAATAAAGTAGAAAGGAGTGGCTCCAATAGGTGTGTTATAAGATGTACGGTAAGCCCAAAGATTCGGATAGATTTGGTTAAGCCAATAGCTTCCATGTGTGTTGATAATGATGGTTTGTGTTATTTGGTTTTTTGCTTCTATTTGTCCATTAATTGATTGTTTTGAGGATAGATTCACAATTAAAGATGGCAAAGGTTGTGTAAAGATATCCTGAGTATAAGTACCTCATAGAATGGATGCACGTAGAAGTCTTAACAGGTGACACTAGTTAGTGATGAGATGCCTGCAAGATCGATAGTTGAAAGCATGATGGACACGACGGGTTGCATTGTCGCAAGTGTCCAAACTTGATGTGGTTGTGTTTTGAAAAAAAGGCTAGAGATGTTAGGCATAAGAGCCAATATTGGAAGAATAGAATCAAACTTAATGGTACCTGTTGATGGAACCCCGTCTGTAGTGTCTACAGTAATATCAAGGTTTGAAAGGGAGTCTTGAAATGAGATCAAGGTCTCGTTAGATGTTGGAAGAATGTTATCATCCAAAATAGGTTCAATATATGTGTGGGCTGAAAGAGAGTCTTGAAATAAGTTCAAGTGATCAGTAGATGTGGGAAGAATGTTGTTGTCCAAAACAGGTTCAATTTATGTTTCTGTTGAAAGAGTGTCTTGAAATAAGTTCAAGTGCTCAGTAGATGTTGGAAGAATGTTATCATCCAAAACAGGTTCAATATATGTGTGGGCTGAAAGAGAGTCTTGAAATAAGTTCAAGTGCTCAGTAGATGTTGGAAGAATGTTGTTGTCCAAAACAGGTTCAATGTATGTTTCTGTTGAAAGAGTGTCTTGAAATAAGTTCAAGTGCTCAGTAGATGTTGGAAGAATGTTGTCTAAAACAAGTTCAATGTATGTTTGGGTTGAAAGAGTCTTGAAATAAGTTCAAGTTCTCAGTAGATGTTGGAAGAATGTTGCTATCCAAAATAGGTTCAATGTATGTTTGGGTCGAAAGAGAGTCCCAAAATAAGTTTAAGTGCTCAGTAGATGTTGGAAGAATGTTGTTGTCCAAAACAGGTTCAATGTATGTTTGAACGAATGGAAGAAAATTTGAAGAAGATATGGATTGGTTTGGAATTAGAGAGGCTTGACTGTTGTCATCATGATCTTGTGGAATTTCAGTATCTATAGGAGTTTCGACAGTAGTCAGCTCTTCATGGAAATTTGTGGTATTGGATGTGTCATTGGTTGTAAGAGCGTTGTCATCAAGTTCTACAAAGATGACATCATTGTCAATTAAGTCTTGGACGTAATTCTTTAATCGCACACTTTTATCTATGTGATGACCATCAATGCAATGAAAGTCACAATATGTGTTAGGTTTGTATGAGCATGGATTAGCTTTCCCTTTGACAAAGGGTTTTGTAATTGGATATCTTATCAGTTTAGCCTCTTTTAGTTGATGCAAAAAACTAGAGAGACTTTCTCCAAGGGGGGTAAACTGACATTGGACTTTACATGAACTGATTTCTTCGTGAGGTTGTATGATCAGCTTTTTGGGTGATCACTCACTAATTTGGGTAGCCATATGAGAGAGTTGTGTTGTCATCTTATTAATTTGTTCTAAAAGCTCATTGTGTGATGTTTTTTATGAATTCTTCATGTTTGAAAGAGAGGGAGAACGATGAAAGGTGCGATGAAGAAATCAACCTATTGATTGTGATTTTTATTTTGGCTCAATCGAGTTTTAACAAGTAAGGCTATAAGGAGAAAGCTTAAAAAAAGATACTCGGGATACAAGTGGGATATAACTCAAATAAGCTATGATGAATATCCTGATTGGTTTGGATTAAATAAGCTTAGCAGATGGAAATGTAAGGAGTACACTCAATACAAGTGAGATATAGCTCAAACAAGCAATGATGAATATGTTGATTGGTTTGACTTAAACAAGCTCTGGAATTGTGATAGGAAGAGTAACTCAAACAAGTGACTCAACACAAGTGCGAACTCAAAATGAGATTTGAAGGGATTTGTGTCGGATGGGATTTTGTTAAACTTGACAGCTGATGAAATAATGAGTGAACTCAAACAAGTCACCCAATGTCATTTTGATATAGCTTGAAACAAGATATAAAGGATGTTTTGACAATTGATGAGATAAGGAGTGAACGCAATTCACTCAATATCTATTGGATATAGCTGAAAACAAGCTATAGTGGAGTTGATGTTGGCTGAAGTAGGCTAATGAAATCATTGTGACGTTTTGATCTTCATTGTGGGATTACTTGAATGTTTTGCTTGGTATTGAATTGGTTGAGAAATGGTGTTGTGGAACATGATTAGGATTTGAATTGTATAATAAACACATTGATATTAGCCAAGTTTTATGATAAAAACAATGCTAAACTATTTTGTTTACAAATAACAAGTAGTCGTGTGTATCAAATTGTTTTGGCTGAAGAGGTAGATCCTTTGGGAATGATCATTGTTTCATATAATCATACAAGTATGATGTGAAATGGTGGATGCAGGGTCTTATTACTCCAAGAAGATGAGTCCTCCGATATACCCTAGTCTTGATATACCTAATTTTGTACGGGGACAAAATTGGTATAGGGAACCCTTAGACCACTGGAAGAGGCTCACCAATTCTTACTTGCCTGTTTCGGAGTGAATCACCACATCCAGAACAGGTTTTGTGAAAAGGTGTATGGTGTCCTTATAACTCCCCAAATATTTACAGGGACGATGCCCAAGCTTCCTTGTTACAGCTATTTAGGTGTGATTCGCATTCGCTACATGACAGCATTACATGTAAGTGAAGAGTAGTGGTGAGGTAAATACTGAACGCTGTGATGAGACTAGGTCTCAAAGTGTAATGCAGATGCAAATGTTGTTGGTGCGTGGTATTGAAGTCCACATCACTGGTGTAGCTTTGGTGGTGATGAAATCCACCTCGTCTACGTGTAAAAACAATATGATAAATTGATTAAATGCATGGTTATTTCCAACTTGAAATGAATCACTAGCAGGAAATAATGGCGTACCTGAGCGTACCTTTTTTTTGGTTTCAGCAATTTTCTTTGAATGGTGGTATTTTTGTGAGATTTTTATTGTTTTTGTTTTATTTTTGTTTTTGACAATATTCTAACAACGCGGTTCTATAGAAAACAAATTAGTAATTATCCTGCAAATGAAATGTTAGAAAAGTGATCATGGTTGTTTTTTATTTGCCAGATCGTTTAAAGGCGTAGGAAAAGAGCATGCACAACCAACGACCAAACAAATATTAAGAATATGAAAAAGGAAAATAATTATTAAAATGACAGTTGGAAAACAAAGCTAGAGGATCCTACAATGTTAGAACAAGAAACTAAAAAATTGTGACCATTTCTGATTTTCTAGATCGCTCGAGGGCGCAGGAAAAGAGCATACGTGGATATAATTGGAATAGTTTTTTAAAAAAATTTTAATAATTATTGCAATTAATCATGATTGCGAAATAGTGATAATGATTATTTTCACAAAAAAGAAAAACTATGAAAGAAGAGGGTGAAAACGTTACTTAGAAGTGTTGTCGTGGAAAATTGAAATATAAGGCAAAAAAATTAAAAATTAAAAAACTTGTTGTGCAGACCCCAAGTCGCCTCACGTTTCTGATTTCCAAGATCACTTTTGAAATGCAAGGAAAGAGCATACGTGTGAGATTGTTACGTGAAATAAAATAAAAATAATAATTTAAAAAAAAAAACTATAATTTTTTTGTTTTTTGTTAAAAAGATAGGTGTTAGAAGAAATGAAACCAATTTTTTTTTGCAAGTCTAAATCTAAAAACTATTTTTTCATTGCATATATCTTTTCGATACCTTTCCATTTAAAATAATGAAGTCATTATGAGTTCGGGAGCAAAAGTTATGGCATCCGGAAGATGGGCTACGGTAGCACTCTGAATGAAAATTTTTAACGTGAGAAAAACGTTCTGGGAGCTGGTTTTTTTTATTTTCTAACTTGTGTATTTTAACTGAGAAGCTAAAAATTTTACAGCAAGCTTAAAAAAGAACAATAAACAGAAAGAAAGAGTTAGATCACAAAATTATTGATTAAAATAAAAGAAAAAAAATGATTAACTTCCTACAAAGCAGTTATTTTAGCAAAAGTAAATAAATAAATGCATTTTCCGGATTGGTTGTCCCATGACAGTAAGATGATATACTAATGGTTAGTTCATGTGTTTCTACAGATGACGAGTAAATAGCAAAATCAAAACTAGGAACTAAACACCAAGCACCGAGGAGATCAAAGACAAGATGAGCTTCAGAGTTTCATTGTTGCTATAACCTGCAAATACACCAAAAGACACCACACAACAAAAATACTACCCAAAGTGTGAAGGTTAACCAAAGAAGACAATAAGGAACATAAAAGGAAATAATAATGAACAATAATAAACAAAGAATAGATAAAACCACTAATTAGAAAATTAATGGTAACAGATCGAAAGTAACCGGGCGTGCCAGAATGTAAGCTAGGAAAAATACAGTACTAATAAGGAAGCAAACTACCAATAATCATACCTCCTCCTTCGCGTTCCGTAGTAAACCTCAGAATGGGCTAGGAAACTTGGATTGAGCCCTGATTTTGAGATATGTAGGTACTTTTCTTCAAGACGGAGCAAGACCTTCCTGCAACAACGATCTTCTTACTTTGCACTAGATGGGAAAAAGGATTATGAGGCTATTTTGGCATTAGGACGAGGTAAAAGGATGTTCTTTACTTAAAGGATGCAATAACTTAGGTATGTCATGAAATCTTATTCTCCGTGTGTTTAGAGGGGAGGGGTAAGGTTGTATTTATAACCTGAGGGAGTGATTAGCTTAGATTAATTTAAGTAATCATGGTTTGAAAATGTGGGCAAGATTAAGTGAGTGGTTTGAAAATGTGGGCAAGATTAAGTGGGTGGTTTGAAAATGTGGGCAAGATTAGGTGAGTGGTTTGAAAATGTGGGTAAGATTAGGTGAGTGTGGACCACAAAGAATGGGTGAGGATTTGAATTATATTTTTAATTCATAAGTGGAGGATTTTAGGTGAGTGGGGACCACGAATGGTGGGTGAGGATTTGAATTTGAATTTTTAATTTCAATAGTAGAAAAACATGGAGAATAATGACATGTGGTGAGGATTAGGTTATTTTTTGGATTTTGAAATGGACAATTAATCAAATTATATTTGATTAATTCGAAGTGTATTTTTGTGGGAAATGAGGAAGGGGAATTAATTGATTTAGGATAGATGTGAAATTGGGGTGTCTACACTTACTGGATGCATTGTTCTATCCATTTTTATTATTATTTATAGTAGTCTTAACTATTGTGTTTTTATTTTCATTACCATTACCATTTTTATTTTTTCTTCCAAATTTTTTCCATGCCACCTTTTTAGGTGCTAAATATTATGGTACATTAACATAATTATTTTTCTTCTCCTCTCTATGTGCAGAAATAGCCTCCAGTTTCTTTTCTTGTCTTATTATTTTCTCAAAAAACAACTTCCATAGTTGATGGTCCATGGACATCAACTTCACCTCCTTTCACTGGGTTTAATCCCATAATGAACTTCCTAATGAAAAATTTCTCATCAGTTTTGTATTAAGGTACGTACTTCAGAAGTTTCATGAACTTATCCCAGTATTTAGTTACTGTCAAATTTACTTGAATTAGTGTCTGAAATTCAAACATTTTCTGATCATAGTATAGCTGGCGTAACTAGCATTGTCTAAAATATGCCTTAAATTGATCTCAGGTTAGATTTTCCTCATCCAGAACCATCCTAACTATCCAGTTGTTCCACCATGAGGATGCCTCATTAGAGAGTTGATAATCTCCCCAAACTACCTTGGTTTCTTTCGAGATGTTTCTAATGGTGAAGTACTTTTCCATTTCGCTTAGCCAATTCTCAGCTCCATTACTTAAGTCTATACCGTTAAAAATTAGTGGGATGATACTCTTTATATAATTTAATAGTTCATCTACCAAACATGCACTCTTGTTCTCAGGTTGGATTATCTCATTAGCATTCAAGTTTGCATTATTATTTACATTCTCATTAGCATTGGAAGCATCATTATTTACTACATTGGGATATACAACATTTTTGTTTACAGTTTTAGGTTGTTCCTGAGATGGTTCACTCCCTTAGCTATCCTCAACATTTTTATTATCCATGACTTACTTTTCAAGAATAGCCATATGGTTTCGTGTATCTTGAAATGCAACGAGAATCTCATCCAACTTATGTGTTTTGGATTCTTTTCCACCTATAGGTTGGTTATTCGCAATGTTTTCCCTTGTTCTAACCATGTTGTCTATTAAAAAAGAATTAATTTTTTTTTTATCATGAGGAATCAATAGGTCCAAGAGCTGCAACCTTCATCTCTGATACCAAAATGTAACACCTACTTTTCAATACTTCAAATTACAAGAATTTTTTTATATATATTTCCCATACTACCTATTGCCTTTAATGATTTAAATGAACACCATTTAAAATCAATAAATACACATTTACAATTCATAAAATAACAAATCAATCATTCATGTACATAAAATTATGGGTCATTTGGATCTACCCAATCCCCCATTAATAACTCTTTTGATACTATATACATAGTATACAAGTATTACCCTTCTCGGAATTGATTTACAAGTGAAGTATTATTAGTTACTACCTAAAATTCAGTCAATCAAATCCCATCTGGAATATCATACTATTGATTAGAACTTGGTGAAACTGACAATGTAATTTCTTACACTACTTTGGCTAAAGTTTAAGAGTCATTCTTTGCATGCTCTGTTTCTAGACAACACATTACTCAACAGATACATGTCCCATCACCATATCAACTTTCTCCATTAGCATAATTGAATCAGTTAGCTGATTTAAATTTAGTTGTAACTATGCACAAGGTACAAATCTATTCAACCTGTGTGAAGAAGAACTTATGTGTCAACTTAGGTTGCCTATGGAAGCAAAAGTGCTCACGAAATGAATTTCTTCATCGCGTAACCATTTTCTTCCCCATAGCTAACATAAGTTGGTACTAAGGTAGCTTACTCATGTAGGTCAAACAACCTTGTATCTTTAGAATAACACAAATTCTTGTAATGGATTGGGATATTCATAATAAATGGACCTTGATAGCATAAAATACAGTAGTTTCTATATGGTAGCATTCAATTAATGATTTACGTCATTAAGAAGATACTTCCCTACAACAACAGGTTCTCATGTAGGATGAAATTATTGAGTTCCATTCATTAGGATTTCTATAATACAAAAATTAATTAATTTGAAATGAATTAAATTATGACATGTTCCATTTTATTGAAACGATACTTTGCCATATCATATTGCGACCCTAATTTGCATAACTTATATTTTATATAGATCGTAATCATTTCAAATTTATTTACTCGCATCCATTGTATATCTTAATTGTAATTTAAGATAGTTTCTTGTGTATGTAATGCAATCCATAATTAACTAGTTATGACATTTTTCGTATTAATCCAAAACGATATATATAATTGATCTCATTATCATCATAGTTAACTATCATTCATTGTTTTAATTGTTCCATAATTATAAATATGTTTTACTTATTTTCTTCTTATTAACATGGTAAATCATAACTCAATAAGTTCATAAAGAAATAATAAACATATGTCATATAAGGTTGAGTTAAGTAAACCACTAAATATAGTATACCATCAATTTTGAACACTCATTTTAATAATATCCTATGAGTATTACATGTTTCAATATTCGTTTAAGAACAATACATCAATATACAACAACCGATATTGGTCACTTTATGAATAAATAATAAATATTATTACATATAAATAATCCCTTTTCAACACGGTACATTATCACTTAAAGGATAATTTTCCTTTTAAAATAAATAAGGCAATGAAGCTCATGCTCGCTATACAATAATGGTAATCAATTGAACAACTTCAAAATCATAAGAATACATTTGAATCAATCATAGCCATTTTAGATCAACCACTAATATAGTCATAATTTGTGCCATCTGTAAAATGTTAGAAATTGTTAGTTCAAAATAAATGAAATGAAAAGGTTATCCACCTCATCTCTACTTTTTATAGCACTAAAATATTTCAATGATAAAAATATAGCAATGAAAGAACATCATAAGACAAATAAATGAAACCAAATTACATTTCCCTTTTTTTACTTCTTTTCCTTTCCCTCTTAAGTGTATTATAAATAAATTTGGTATATTCATTTCACACTTCTCACATTACATCTAATAATCTTGAATAAATTTAAATAAACCCAAACGAATCAATCAATAGGGTTCATTCCAAACAACTTTATGTTTTCTATAATTCCGTTTATACAAATCAAACATAAACGACATTAATTGTATAACAAAATTCCTTTAAATGTTTTATCAACATATGAAGCTATGTTACATGAATAAGAGATGATTATTAAAAATAGAACCATCTATTAATTTAAGCATTCAAGTATCTTGTTACCAAATTGAATTTAGCTTAACAAAATGGTCCAGTATTAATAATAGTCAACATGATGACTAGAATGGTAAGATATAATATCATTACCTTAAAAACATAATATTTACCTTAGTAAACCCAATATATCGTTACTTTAACATCATCAAATTTACCTTAGTTTATCTAAATCAAACTATCCTTTTTATTGAAATAAGTTAGTTTGACAAAACTGTAACTGTAATAATTAACAGTCAACGTAATGACATAAATTATATATTATATTATATCATTACCTTAAAGAATTCAAAGTTACTTTAGTATATCGAAATAGAATTTATATTTCATTTGAAACCAAATGTAAAATTCATGGTTAGATTCACAAGACCCTTAGTCCATTGGCTCACTCCCACGCAGTCGACTTAGAATCCTTTGTATTTGACCACCTACCTATCCATTCCCAAAGCATTCACTATGGAACATTTACAACTGTATGCACTATGAATAGTCATGTTGCTTAAACATTATATGAATTTAATAATGTTAAAACATTTGTATGTATGTATGTGTGTGTGTAGTTCTCAAAAACTAGTGGCGATTTTATAACAAATACATGTCGAACAATTTCTAATAAATAGTTCCAAAAGTTAAGATAGTGAACGATTCACTGTTAAATATATATTTATACTTATATATTTACCCATTCGTCACAAGATTGTAATATACAATATACCCAAAATGGGTTTCTAACCAGTCCATAGATTTTAAATATATAATAGTATAAACTTAGCCTTAATAGCGACTATTCAAACAACATACAAGCTTAAACAATAAACAAAGTAATTCATATACCTTAAACCCATATGGGTTCAACATAAAATACATATTTAAATGAACTTTATATTTTTTATTTTGTTATTAGGTCAAGAATATAACTATGTAAAACTTAAGTAGGATAATAATATTTCATTTCCTTAATTCATTATATTCAAGAAGGAGAAAAACAAACCAGATACATATATACATTCACAACTGCAACCAAAACTCAAATTAGGTTATCAACCCAACTTAAATAGTATAAAACTAAACATATGCAGTCACAGTGGCTTGATAATACACGATATTTGAAATCCCATAAACAAAAAATCACAGAGATTTATCCATGGCAATACCTAAAAGTAAGAATCATTCTCTTGCATAGAATAAAGCACAAAAGAACAATTTGAAACCACAACAATAAGAAATTTAAATTCTATAATCAATAAAGATGAGGAGAATGATTTCATGCCTTTTTTTTTCCAAAATCCTTTTAAGTTCCCTTCCAGGATGAATGGGTGCAACTAGATCTTCCTTAAATCAAGTTCCACAGGTTCTCTCAAGACATATTTGAATAGAAAAGAAAAATTCATTCTTATCTTAACAGTCATTTAAAAATACCTAAATAATATCTTCACAGTTTAAGTAAATTTTCTCAACATGTAAAAAGTGTATTTGTAGTTCAAACAAAAATAGGTCACCCACATTTCTTTCATGCAGAGGTTGATGGAGCCAAAAATGATAACTGTAAAATGAACCCAAGAAATAACCATACAATATTTTTTATCTTCCTCGAGAAGGTTCCTGCTTCTTTCAAGGAAAGTAATGGTGCATTAAATACATGCCAGGACTACCATCGATTTCTACCACCACATATTTCCCACCATCTTCTAGTTTACTTAGCAACTAGAAGTTAATTTTAACATTAAATCATGGCCATATAGTTGAAGATAGAGAGGCATTGAGTGGTCCAAGACCGTTCAACAATTTAACCAAGCTTAGCATGGCTGCTCCAAATGCCTTCACATATTCCAATGCCTATGTTTAATGTAGCCTAGGTGGTCTCATCCGAGACTTTAGTAAAATAATCATATTTTATATCTATAAGTTCAAGTTGATACTTGGCCATGTGGTAATATATGTTTATATATATATAGACACACACACACACACACACACACACACACACACATATATATCCACTACCTTTTTATATATAAATGTATCTACAATGTGTATATACAAATTCTTTTTAATATCAATCTAATCGATAATAATATCAAAAAATACAATGCACATTACCATACAACCTACAAGTCCTTGCTATAGTCAATTGTCACTATCCTTTATTTAGTTGTTAATTCGATAATCAACGATTAATAAATCCTTGTTTCAAATGGTCGATGGCCATTGATATATTTGGAACAGAATTAAGATCTCCATGTTATAAATGCCATCACAGTTATTTATCAATCATTCAAATAATAAAGAAAGAATAGAAAACAATTCTTACCAAGGTTTCTTATTCCATCCTGGTTATCAAGGATTCATCTTTTCCTGAGCATTGGCAATGCGATGTTCAACTTTAAACATCTTAAATCAATAAGGTCAATGTCAATCCATGTAATCTATTTTACACATGTTAACTTACTTGCACAACAAAATACATAACTTGTCAATACGGTCAAAGAGTCACACCAAAATAAGTTATCCAAACGCAACATCATCTGTAACAAGATAAAATATTAACTCCTTAGAATGAAACTAGTGGGGATATGACATAATCACACCAATATTCATTTCCATTTTGCACCAAATCAGGTAAAGCCATTTATTAACTTCAAGTGGCAGTGTGAGTTTCCTATGTTAGAGATTAAGTAGTAACATTCAAAAATAGTGGCTACAATCAAGATCAAATTTTATTATGTCATTTAATGTGATAAAAATTATAGTGCGGGTTATTCCTATGTAACCTCCCTTTATAAAAATGTTGTAGAGAGATAAAACACTAGTGATGGACATCATGGATCTTGAAAATGTTCATGGAAATATAGAAAACAATAGGAGGTCAAAAATATATGGTTTCCTTTTTATGTCTAGGTTTATGGTAAACCTATTATAAACAATGGAAGGATGATGAGAGAGGTCCCTTTTGTTTGGATCAAGATTATGAGCCATGAGAATGGGAATGCCTCCAGATTTGGGTACATTGTTGTTGAATATGTGAAAGGTTTTTTACCATATTCGCAATGAGGGGGAATGTTAGGAAATTATTAGTGGTCCATTATAGTTTGTGAGTGATTTATAATAATAAATCATGAAGGTAGTATATTTTGATTATTTGTTAAGAATATTTGAGAGTCATATTATTTTATGTAACAACAATATTTTTTATCAAGCATAAAGGTTTTTTTGTTGGGCACCCTACCAAGTTATAGAGAGGAAAAAGACCATATAGAAAAAATTAAAGCCCAAGGGAATAAAACAAGAATGAAAAAACAAGCAGTTAATATGAAACAAAATTACAACACAAAATAGGGACAAAGAAATCACAATAAAAGCACAAAGTTAGCCAAAACTCCATAACACTCCTTCCCAACAACAATTGTGAACCAACACAAGAATTAAAGGGGCACTAAATCAGAATTTCTTTTGTGTAATGCCCCATTTGACGTTACCCCAGTTCTTTCTTTGAGGACCCTGTTGATAAGTGTGGGAAGCTTGTGTGTGTGCTCACATTGATCATTATTTGACCTCAACCTTTTCACAAAGAAGGATTAGCATCCTTCCTCCATATATTTTCTCCCCGTGTCCTTGTCGATGCTTCTAGCGGAGGGCCTTTATAGTGCCCTTTACAATTACCTTATTTAAGGTTGATCATGTTCTCGAATCCTAGTAGGCGGCTGGAATGGCGATTTGGTGTTGTTAGGGCATGTCTAGTTAAAATGAATATCCATAATAGTTATTATATTAAATTGTCGATCTTGACTTCCTACCATTGTGATTATAATTAATAACTATTTTTAAGTTGTAAAATAATAATAATAATAATGATATTATTATTTAATTGTCGATCGATGATTATATTTTATTATTATTATAATGTTAATTGTTATCAATATCATCATTAATTATTGTTTAACCTATTGCTATTATTTTGTTGGTTGCTTATGCAGATTGACCAAGCCTCGTTTTGTGCAAAAGAGGAGGAGCTTGTTCTTGTTGGTGGCGCCCACGGGTTCGGGAGTGGTGTTTATCATGTTTAGTAATTAATTAAAGGCTTCAGCCACCACATTCCACCTTGGCTGAACCAATCCTTCACACATGGGTTTTTTTTAATTATTAAATTTAAAGGTAAATTTAATGTGCCCCCCCACTGACCTTGCCTCTCTCTTTTGATCATTGTGTACCTTTCTTGGCGTGAAGGGATGGGGGATGATAATTTCTTATTTTTGGATTTCCATTGTTTGGTTGGGAGGTGGGTGGATTTGATGGCCACCTGCCCATTTCCTTAATCCTATTTAATGATATCTATGTTTGGCCTTACCTTGTTGGTCTGTACACCAAATGGAGAGTTGGCTGCCACATATCTTTCATTTTAATTGTTTTGATTTACAAATCTGTCTCTGACATTTTTTGACTACATATCACCAATCTACCCTGGCCGACGTGAGATTCTCTAGTGAAGGATTTATCATTTTGGGGGTTGTTGAAAAGGATTTGATCTTTCAGATAAATGATTTATTGAGTAAACATGTCCTTTCTTTGCTGACCATTGTTATTTCCTTGTTTTTGTTCTATTTTGTATTACTTGGCCACAATTTGGGGAAATGGTTATGCTTCGTTGCAAGTTGGACACATGTTGGTTGTTTTTTTCATGTCTGCCTGGTGTTGGTGGTGGGTTTCTAAACCCAGGTTTGTACTAGATGTTGCATGCTAAAAAGGCTAGATCTATGCTAAAACCGTTCTATTGAAGTCTGGCCCTCCTGGGTCATACAACGCTGCAGTTGTGGCTATTTTCCCTTGAGACCGCATTTCCTTGAGGCATTTTTTCAACTATCTTTTCACTACCTCATGGATGCTTCCACACCTTGCATGCATGTGGGTGTTATAGCACATGCTTCTACCATCTAAACAAATTTTTTTTTCCTTTGTGCTCTCGATGGATGGTCTCTGGTCCTACTCCTTATCGTCTCATTTTAACGCATAGGCTAAGGGAGGATGTTTACAAGGTTGTGGAGTCTGGTCTTTATCCCTTTGTCTCTCATGTGATTTTTTCCCTAGGCCCTCATGTAAACCCATTTTGTGTATATCCTGCTATCATGGACAGTCTTGGAGACCACATTTCCTTTAGACATAGGTCATTTGTGGGAATGAAGCTCCCTGTCATGTGCCCAACATGGAGGTGTATGAGGTTTGGATGCTTAGCCTAGTAGATTTTGGAGTGATGTCAGATTGTTATTGCTTGCACCTAGATAGACATTGTTTGCAAGTGCTCGTAGCTCATCTACATGCATGATAATTTCTACCATATGAATTTTTTTAATGCTATCTTTGATCATATCAGGAAAGGAAGTTCTTTTATTTGTTAAACTGACGAGTTGCTTGGAGTTTTATAATTGTTTTGCAATCGTTTTCTCGACCCCTTCCCGGCTATGCTTTTAGTTTCTTTCCTAGTGTTAGTTGTTTATTAGGATGTATTCCTTGCTAGATGTGGGCCTGTGCAAATGGTTTTTACACATGATTATCACTTATTCTTGTTGTTTCATGTATGCCAATGGTTACATGGATTGACTTACCCATCTTCTTGTTGTTTATTCCTCTGTAATGATTGCATTGGCAATTCTCATCTGTGCTTGTGGAGTTTTTTGTGGGTTGTTGATTTTGGGTATTGAGTTAGGTTTTATCAATATTACTCATATATGCATTTAGTTTCTTGTGGATCTATCGGTGTCTCTTGTTATCCCCGGGAGGTAAAACGAATCTATGTGCATATCCTATTATATTAAAGGAATAAAGCATTGGTTTAATATAAAAAATGTGGATGTGTATTTCGTTATTGCATAGTGGACACAACAGGATATATACCCTAGCTTAGTACTTACTACAAAATTTGTTGTCTAGGGTTGTATGGGTAAGCTTTTGTTTTATAAAATATATTAACCCGTCTTTAGAAAAAAGGGATTACGGATCCTATTTATACTGTTGTGATACAACTTCAAGGCTTTGACATTTAGTGGTAAATATTAGGGAAAAACATCTAGATACATCTTACTGTCAATTGTTATCTTTACCTCTTTGGGCCAATGATAAGAGAGATCATTGATTAACTTTTGTTATTTCGATGTGCGTTTATGTATCTCCACTTGGGAGTTGTATAGAAGAGATACCCATAAAACTAAGGTTTTCCCCCTGAGAGATATATTTACATACTAGAACTCAATCCAAGAGTTTTGAGTACATGTAGTTTTGTTGTCGACTGGTGTATCACCATTCATTATTGGAGATCTATTTGGTTTAAATGGGTCATTTTTTACCTATGTTCATTCATAATTGTTGGGGGGGTTTGGGTTGGAATCCTTGTGAAATGTGCCATTCCACACCTCTAGTATGAACAAGGGTATACCTATGATGTAGAGTATTAAAGTTACATGTATATTTTATAAATGGGTAGTATAAGATATCACTGGGAATAATGTAATAATTAATGACCGAGTATTATTTTATACCTTGCATCAAATTGATATTAGTGTACTACCAGTATAGAGTTTGGCATGACCAAATATCAGTGGTGTTGGTATATGAGTTAAGGATTAATATTTTTTGACACTTGTATTACTTGAGTGAAATTAAATCTGATCGACCCCCTATATAATCATGGTTCCTTTGGGATGGTTTATGTTAAATTCTATTGCATATGGGTTTAACTGTAATTAAATTGATTGGACTATAATTTTAAATCTTTGTAAGATGGTGGAATTAGATTATTGTAATTGTTTGATTTACTAAATATGGGTTATTTCCCTTATCGTACTCTTTTACTGTGTAGATAACATGACAAGATGATCTGATGTTTGAACTTACTTCACATGTTCTTGGTAAACAATTAGGTGTAGGAATGTTGTGGGGTAATTTTTTTTTGAAAGGGATAAATAGTGGTTAGTATATGATGTTGGATTTCTAACCTTTAATCTTTTGGATCCATGAGGAAATTGTTAGGAAAATGTTGATAATGCTTGGATTATTGGATTTCAATCATATAATCTATGTTATTATATGATTGAAATCCTAATACACTTGACACTTTGTTTCGGACTTACCCGGGTCATTGACCCCTACTTGTCATATGTTTGATTAAACTTTTTGCCATCCTTGAAAATAATGTTCATATTGGATTTTTATGGCTCCCTTCTTAATTTTGACATGGTATATTTTTCTAGCATGTGTAATGGCGGTTGTTAGTATTTAGAACTTGGCATTTTCCCACTTGTCATTAAATAAAAGGTTCTTTTTATGATATTGTTAATGGTAGCATTCTATTTCTATGTGTTAGTCTTTATCATGCTCAGTTCTCGTGAACTGACTCTAGGCTAATAATTTATGCATATGGGCTATCGCGAAAAGAAAAATAGAGAGAGAGAGAGAGAATTTCTAGAAGTTGCTTCGGTTTTTCCTATAAAAGTGCTAGTGTATGAATGGCTTAATGTGTCAGTAGGATTTTGGAATGATAATTGTGGAGAAAATTTTAGAAGGGCAATGCCTTAGATATTTTTTGTATTTGTGGAGTACGGGTTTTTCCATAATTTTACTGAAGCTAAAACTTATGAAATATTATTATAAATGAAATATAAAATGATCACTGAATTGTTATGAGCATATTTTTGTACGATTACAATGTTGAAAGATAGTTTATCCTCGATATGACCAATATTGTTTTACCTATTTAATCCCGAGTCAAAATACAATAGAATTTTTAGCCATCTTTTGATTGTGTGTCATCTTTGATAGGAAATTATGTATCTATGTCTAGTTATCGGAAGGATAATGGTAAGAAAACTAAGTTATAACATTGATTTAGTAAACCCTTCTAGATTGTGGCAGTTATAACATAATACTAGGTATCACCAAGTGGTTTTATGAATCCATACAAAGGTTTATACTGAAGAGAAAATATTATGATGTTGTTAACTTATAGACGAACCAAAGAGTCTTAAAATGGAATAAAATGAAACTATCTTCTTGTGTTAAAAAAGGATGTACCTTACCTACTCATAATCTATCTTCTTAGTGTTGATGGGATGTAGTCTTATGATATTAATGGGATGTAAGCCAATGTTTAGTAATTAATGAGGTTATATAGGTTATGTTAAATGGGGGATAAATGATCAAGGAACCATTAAAGACAACTTATCTATTATAAAACTTGATTTGTAATTTTTTTCTGAATCTAATCAAGAGATGACTAATTGATGCACATGCTTAATCCTTATTATTTTATAAGTCTAAAAAAAACTTATGGTTAATGTCTTGTGAGATCATGAAGATGAATGCATATTGAACTTCTATACCCCATAACCCCTTGTAAAGGTGAATTGTAACCGCTTTCTTGATTAATTTAACTGTTTTGATCCCTACCCAAAGGAATTTTTTTTTAATTCCAAACCTAAATGGCATTTCACCTTTATTTTGATCTTTACACTCGCCTCCTCATGTGCAATGGAGGTATGAGATAAGATATTTTAGTTTTTGTGTGGGTAAATGACCTTGTGTGTAATCATTTTCCTCTTAATAAATGAACAAATCAAACAAGTAAAAATTGTAACTTCAATGAATCTTTTAAATGGGACTTACCGTAAGAATGCATTAATAGATTTGAGAAATAATAGCAACAGGAGACATGATTGCTTTGAAAGGAATGATAAGAATATTTTTCCAAGCCATGATCTCAGATGATAATAAAACACCACATTAGATTTGCAAGACAAAAGAGATAAAATACCATATATGGAAATCCATCATAATCCATAATGCTCAATACATTACAATAGAATGACTTGAATTATTCAATAAGAAATATGAACATATAGGAGGAGGGAAGTGAAACTACTACCTAAATCAGTGGTGAATAACTCCCACTAACTAATACTGGTAGTTAAGTTAACTCCAAAAGACTAGTAAGCTAACTCCACACAACTAGTACACCTAAGCAAGCTAACCCATCAAGTGTAGGGCTAACAAAAGTGTAAGAATTATCCTGATAAATAAATAAAAAGATAAATAATAACTTACACTAACACCCTCCTGTAAGCATAGCTTAGGTGGGTTAAAAATAAGGTGGGTCCTGACAACAAGGCTTGATGAGGTACCCACGTATAATAACTAGGTAAAATGGACACCGCAAGGTACCCAAAACTAGTAATAACAAAGTAGAGAGAAAAATCTTGTTACAAGATATCCTCAGAAGCTTGAATAAAAAAACTTGTACAATGCTAAAGAACTGTGGTGCACACTATGGTCTAAATCCACTGCTCAATCATATAACTCAAAAACAACAGACACTGGGCTTCACCAGAATAGCTCCATGCAAGGAGACTGTCAATGGAGTAATGTCAGAAAGTGAAAAAAAAACACCAAAAATAATTTGATCAACTACTACAAATAGGTGTGCCACGATCCAAGAAAAACCAAGGCAATAAGGAAAGGACATGAAATCCAAATAAATAGGAGTGCCATGATCCAAGAAAAATCCAAGGTATCAAGGCAAGGGCACGAAACCTGAAGAAGCAGTATCAACACCACACCCTCCCATACTGTAGAATGGGTAGAGTGACACCACAGATCTGTATGAGTTGTCAAAATCAACTACTTGAACACTGAAAAACTAATACTGGGCTCCACCAGAATAGGTCCCCCACAAGAGAGACTGCCAACATAGCCAAAAAAAGTGTCAAAAATATAGATCCCAAATATCTCAATAAACAAGAGAGATATAAATGTATACACCCATAGATAGAAGAATGCAATACCCAAAATTTTAGGACATCGGGCTCAACCGAAAATGCATCCACAAGTGATCACAACACCCTCCCGAATTTGACACTTTATAACTAAGTGCATGTAAATATTACAATGAGTAACAATACCTGTTACATTTTAAATATTCGTATAAAAATTTCACCAATGGATAGATCTCGAAAAAATACACAATTTCAAAAAAAATATCACCTTAATCCGAGCTACGAATCAAAAGTTATGAGCTCTACAAGGTTTTGTTATTAAAATAATATTTTAATGTTGATCTTTTTAAAAGGTACAAATAACACCCAAATGTCCAAAGGCTAAAAGAGTGCATCCACATGATACACGCTTGTGACCAAAGGATAAAATCCTGTGCCCAAAACCTAAAATGTCTAGAGGGTAAATCATTACATTCAGAGGGTAACCGCTTATATCCAATGGATAAAAGATTGCATCCAAAACCAAACTACCCAGAGGGTAAAAGAATGCATCTGGAAGGTACACGCTTATATCCAATGGATAAAATAATGCACCCATAGGGTACAAATTTACGTTCAGTGGATAAAAGACTGTATCCAAAACTGAAATACCCAAAGGGTAAAAGAATGCTTCTAGAAGGTACACACTTATATCCAATAAATAAAAGAATGCACCCATAGGGTACAAATCTGTGTCCAGTGGATAAAAGACTACATTCAAAACCAAAATACCTAGAGGGTAAAAGAATGCATCTAGAAGGTACACACTTATATCCAATGGATAAAAGAATGCACCCAGATTTGACTGTCTCAAAACATGGTCACGTTTATAGTTGATTATAGGGTTTTGGAACCTTCCAAATCCAATTCCACACTCGGTTTTACATAAAAATGCATGCTGCAAAAAATTGCTAACAAATTCCATATACATGAAAAAAATAAACACTTGCTTGCAAATAAAAACTTACTAGATGTCTATACCATATATCACTCTGATACCATGAAAGGAACGATAAAAATATTGCTACAAGCCGTGATATCAGATGATAATAGCACACCACATTAGATTTGCAAGACAAAAGAGCTAAAATACCATATATGGAAATCCATCATAATCCATAATGCTCAATACATTACAATAGAATGACTTGAATTATTCAATAAGAAAGATGTACATATAGGAGGAGGGAGTGCAACTACTACCTAAATAAGTGGTGAAGAACTTCCACTAATTGATACTGGTACTTAAGATAACTCCAAAAGACTAGTAAGCTAGCTTCACATGACTAAGAAGCTAACTCAACACAACTAGTAAGCTAACTCCACACAACTAGTACACCTAAGCAAGCTAACCCAACAAGTGTAGGGCTAACACAAGTGTAAGAATCATCCTGATAAATAAATAACAAGATAAATAATAACCTAAACTAACATGCTTGACATGTATGACATGAATCTTCTAGAACGTAAGTTAAGAATTAAAAGATGTTTTAGTAAATAAGAAACCTTAAAAATACTTTCACCATGGGGTTCCCCTAACCGTAAGTTTTTTTTGTGGTCGGACTTGTATGTGATGCCATGTCACAAATAGACAATTGATTTTTTCATGTTGGGTGTATATGTTTCCTTGTTGTCTATGTGATCAACATTGTGTCAAGCTTATTGAGAGTTGGTCGTAGCCCCTTATGGTCGCATGTGTTATCATGTAAACTCTAAGAAATAAAAAAACTAATACGAGGTTTTCAGTGTTTTATTTATGTGTGTTTTAAGTGGGCATTAAATTTTGTATCTACTCGTGATTCTAACACATTGTGGAACTGAATGTTTGCATTTTTTCCTTTTGGGTTGAACCATGTTCCACCCATAATACGAAACTTCAGTAGTTCCACCCAAAAATTTTGATTTAATATACTCACTATATAGCTCGCCCTCCCAGAATTCAAGAACCTTGTGTGATTCCAGATAAAATTTGGGTTGAAACACTCTATGTGGTGCCTTCTTATTTTCATTCTCGTTGGTATTCCTTAAAACCACCTTCAACTTTCCCCTAGGGGATTGTTTTTTTCTAGTAGTGGCTTTGAAATCTTGTTTTCCAAATGTGTAACATATGGGGTTGGGTTCATTCTAGTTTTTGAACTTGTGGATGTTTGATGGTTTTCAAAGGCCCTATTTTTCACTTGAGAATATCTCCAACGCTCCTCTTCAAAGAAATCAATAGTTGTTGTCAGTCTTTCCAGAAACGTAGGGGATGCCACTTCAAAAATATCACTAGGCTCATTCGAAGTGTAATGCCATGCTCAAAATATAGAATAATACTAATAATAAAAGGAAATAAATGAAATTAATGTGTTTGGTTTTAGAAGTGATGGTGGTGTAGAGACATGGTGGAGTGGGTGTTGGCAGGAGTGGTTGAGAGGTGGCGTGAGGGTATGAAAAAACTGTTAAGGCATGTGGGTAGCTGAAGGAAGTTAGACATGTTTTTTCCCTTGGAAAGTAATACAAAATAAACTTTATTTGATATTTGGATGCTTAAACCATGCAGAAACCCAAGTTTGAGTTGTAAATTTAGTAGTTTTTTGGATAGTACAATGTGCATGAGGCATGGTTTTCCTCACGATAGGATCACCATTCCAATTGCAACACAGATCCCCAACCTGATCGGTTTACATTTGGCTTCTTATTCCCAGCCTATGTGCCAAGGTTAAGAGTTTTTCAGATGTTGTAGCCGGAAACAGTTTGACAGACATGCTTGCAAAAGTGGAAGCATATGCTCAGCATGTGAACTATTTGACTGAATACCTGAAAACAATGTGGCCTTTGGGTCTGCAACGGCTGTAGGATACACGAAATGGGTTTGTTGAACAAGCTCATAAACCTTCAAGATAATGATTTTGTAGGTATAGAGCCTCCTACCCTTTGCCAACTTCCTCCTATCCTACGCCAAAATGGGGGTTTTATCAGTTTTGTAGTTACAGTGCTTTGGTAGAGATGGATGCAAAACGTGGGAGCATACACATGACACACAAACTGTTTGAAAAATTCCTCGAAGAAATGCTCATCCAAGTTCTTTTTTCTAGGTTAGCAGGCTATGCAGACATTCAGAGAAGCTCCTCCTACGTGTGAGATGAAAGGCACGAACATTTACAAGATGATGTAAATAATCAAGTGCTTATGGTTCCAAGAAAGACTTTGGACGTATCCTCTTAGCCATTGTTAAAGGAAGCTATTGTTGATTTCTCTTCATGCTTCTATCTTTGGTTGTTTCCTCCTTTGTAGCTCGCGGTTCACCCTTGTTTATGCTCTAAGATGGTATGTTGGTTTGAATAAATTACATATTTGTGCCTCACTTCCATTTGACACAAGAAACGAATACCATTGATAGAAATGAAAATACCACTTTGGCTTCAAGGGGATGTGTAATTTATTTCTAGGTTGAAATCTATGAATTAGCTGAGCACCTGAGTTACCATTTTACTTTGGACTGAAACTTACATTAGTTCTTATCTTAGACTAGTCATGGTCGCCATTGAAGAGTGCTATTGAGAGATGTGGGGTATTTTTCTCAAGGGTTATAACTAATTTTTTACAAGTTATGTTAGATCTACATTTCATTTTACTTTACAAGCTAGCTGGGTTGAAAAATGAGATTAAGGCTCAGCACAAACAGAATATCACAATTGCATTACATGTCAAGGGGAGAATAGAGAAAACAAATAGATGTGTGCGATTCAAGAAATTTTCTTTCAGTAAATTCATAAAAGAGGACGAAATTTCATTAGCAAGTTAACTAAAATTCATAAGGGATTTGAAATGAAAATCCCGAGTATGGTAAAATTTTGAGCACTTGGTAGTACCTAATTTCCAGACCTTGGTAGCTGGTGCGCATCGTGCTCAGTCATAACTTATTTAACCGATTCATTGTCCCTCAGGCATGGTTCATCTATCCTTATATTTTATAATTCTCGTTTTATTTTGTAATGAAATATAATTTTAAAATCTTGGGATTATAATAGATTTAATTATTTTACATTAAGATGTTACAAAGCAATAAAGTGTCATATCGTAATTCACATAATCAAAATAACCATTTATAGTAAACCATGATCTTCAACTCTCATTTTGAGGTGATTTAGAAAACGTCATGACCAAAAACTATATCACTACAGTATTGTTTTATAGCCAAGTTGAAGTTGAATTCCTGGAAAATATGTTAACCATCTCCTAGTTTAATTAGGTAAATTACAATTTCTGGGGACTCATAAATTAACCTTCGCAACTCCAAAAAAAGGAGGTTAAGATCCTTTTGCGTGCCTTTTAGGTGAGGTGTCACTTCAATCCTTAGATTGACCCAGAATGAACATTTGTGATCTTTTTGATGCCCTTATAGGAGCCATGTTACATTGTTTTGCAGTGGTAGGAAGTTGTTTAATCTAGAAAGTTGGCTTTCATTTTGAACCTACATTTAAAACTTGGATAGAGAACTTATTATCCGTCTTTGCAAACCTCTAGTGTTTTAACTAGACAATTACATGGGACTTTTAGTTTAGGGAAAAACACTTTTCTTGATAGTTTGGCATTGGAATTTTGTAGGCCTCTGGTCATATGTTGACTAGGTCAAACTATACCTATTATGACTGATGGCTCTAGAAAACATGTTGTTGTTTAATAACCATTTGCTAATTCTCAATCCTGTCGAATTTGGTGAATTATCCATATATAGAGGAACTTGAAGGATGTTTCTTGTTTCACATTCATCCAATGAACATCAATTTTGGACGTGGTTTTTTGAGCCCTCGAGCTAACTTTTATTCATTTACAAGTAGGTCAATTATGACCGATGGCCCTAGAAAACTACACGCCAAACGTAAACCGTTCACAAGTTCCAAATTTCGTCAGTTACTATGAACTCTTGGTATATAAATGGAATCGTAGAAATTTAACCATGGTGTGTTTGCTCATTAGAAGACAATGTTTGAGAGTGGTTTCTTAGCCTCCGATCCCGATTTGAACATTTTGTAGCTAGCAAGAAAATGTAAAAATAGAAAGTTGTGGGACCCTTTTCAGGTTTCCTAACCACTGTGGAAAATTTTGACACATGTAAATAACTATTTGAAAACTCTATAGTTTAATTGGTTGTGTGAAATAGAACTTTTGACAAAATGGTGTTTCTCCCTCTTCCTTTCTCTTTCTCTCTCCTTAGTTACGAAATGAAGTGAAATGAAATGTAATGAATACATGTCTCTAAACATTTTTCTTTCAATTGCAAATTGTATTTATTATTATATGTAAATGGGAAACTGAAAAATGTTAATTATGTTAGATTAGGGTGGATGCCATGCCAACGATTTATTGCTGATTTCATCATCACATGGTTTTGCAGGATGCAAGAATGATGGCAAAAAGGCAATGTGTAATTCATTATTTATAATTATAATTTATATAGTTCATTGTAAAATGAATATATGTATAATGTAGTCTCATGTTACAGAAAATGTATATTCGAAATTTGCTAATATGTATGAGATGTGAGTTTTTAGGGACATATAGGAAATGTGTATTTAATCATAGGTTCAATTTGATTCATAACACGTATGGTAAAAAAAAATTATATACATATGGTAAATTAATTTGAAGTAATATCTTGTAGTGCATATTCAGTGTACAATAAATGATTAATTAATCCACTTGTTGTATTCTTACCTTGTAAATGTAATAAAGAGATTTATTCGGGACACTCAACCCTTATATAATATATGTGCATAACATGTCTTCACATGTGATCGTTCTTACCATAGAGGAGATTGAAAACCTTAGAATGAACTTAAACTCTACACTCGATGGAACCTCCTTTTTTAGGTAAATAAAACCCCTAGTTGGAGTTTGTCATGATAGTCATCATGTTTACCGACCTTATCATGAACCCATCTTTTATAAATGACATGGTCCAACTTTATCCGGAGTATGTGGTTTCCTTCTAGTGTTGGTAACTATGAGGAGAATGTCCTCTCTTTAGTTCTAATACCGTGGTAAAAAATTACCAGCGGGATCTAGCACATGAAGAGTGAGCACAAATAATTACAAAGGAGAAAATAAGAGCACAATAAATAAGAACAAAGAGATAATTATTTATCTCTGATGATTCTCAGTTCAGGATAAGCATTTAAATAGGTTCAACAAGTAGTCTGATACTCCAAGATATAAGGGATGCCAATCTAAAGTAGAGATAACAAACCCTCTAAACTAGAGATACCAATCTAAACTAGCTACGGGATTTTAAACAAACTCTTAATAAAATAAAACTAATAACAATTTTTAGCTCACATGAGCTTATTAGGTGTAAATTATTATTTACACCAAAACCCTTCCATAAGTGAATGCTAGGGAGAAAAGAGAAAGAAGGGTCCCTGTTACTAGGCCTAATAAGGTGCCCGATACAATACTAGAAAAGAAGGAAGGAAGGACTATACAAGTTCCCCCCCAAGGACAAATTCCCTCACCCCAAGCTTGTCTCAAAACTCCAAATAGCGAGGAGAAGTCAAGGGTTTAGTGAAGATATCTACAAGATGTAGGAACAAACTCCATCTAAACAATCGCATCCTGAATCAACTACCTAATTAAGTGCATGTAGATCTCTATATGCTTCATGTGTTGATACTCAATGGGATTATGTACAATGTGAATAGCAATTTTTTTATCACACCAAAGAATGGAAGGAGACTCCTATGAAAAACCAAACTCACCAAGAATCTGATGAAGCTAGAGAACCTCCTGCCCTGCTATCATAGCACCTCAATACTCAGCCTCAGTGGATGATAATGCAATGGTATTCTAATTTTTACAAGACCAAGCAACTGGACCAGAACCAAGATGAAAAAAATAGCTAGATGTGGATTTGCGAGTATTGTGACATCCACCCCAATCAGAATATGTAAATCCCTCAATACTGGGAATAGTTTGAGGTGTGTAATGAATACCAAAACTCAAAGTCCCCCAAAGATATCTCAAAATTCACTTGGCTGCTTCCCAATGACTCTCATGAGCCTCATGTGAAAAATTAGAGACAATATTAACATCAAAGGCACGATATTAGGATGAGTATTAGTAAGATACAAAAGGATCCCAACCAACTATCTATACAAAGTGGGATCAACTAGTTTAGACTTACATGCAACAGTCAATTCTATACCTGAATGGTAAGGTGTGGGAGATGGCTTGCAATCAGCCATCTGAAATATTTGAAGCATAATTGTAGCATACTTATTCTGACAAATAGAGATGCCCTTAGTAGAATGGTGAACCTGTAGGCCAGGAAAGTAGTGCAACAATCCCATATCTTTCATATCAAATTCTTCTTTCAATTTCTATTTAATGTCTTATGTTAGAGAATTTGAACTAGTAATGAGGAGATCATCAACATATAATACCAATAGAAGCAAGTCATCATCAATCTTCAGGACATAAACTGTATGATCAGTCTTACAATGATGAAAACCAATTGACAACAAGAAATCATCCATATTCTCATACCAAGCCCGGGGGCTTGTTTGAGACCATAGAGTGAACACCAAAGTCTAAAAACTAGTGAAGAGTCATGTACAAACCCCTGAGGTTGCTCCATATAAATCTCCTCATGGAGATCACCATGTAAAAATGCACTCTTCATGTCCATCTGATGTACTGACCATCGATAAGAAGCAACAAGAGAGAGAACAAGGTGAACAAAATCCATCTTTGTGATAGGAGAAAAAGTTTTAGAGTAATCAACTCCTTCAACTTGAGAATACCCCTTGGCGACAAGACATGCCTTGTATTTTTCAACCGATCCATCAACTGCATATTTGGTCTTATAGACCCATTTACATCGTACAAGATTTCTTCCCTTCGGAAGAGGAACCAAATCCCAAGTATTATTCTTCATAAGTGAAGAATATTCATCCTGCATTGTTGAATCCCATTCTAGGTTTCCAGATGCCTGTGAAAAAGAAACAAGATCATTAGAAATAGCTTGGCTCATAAGAGCCATACCAAAATAGGGCTGATGATTGACAACACTAGAAGTCTCAGCTCTAGTACATCGTAGATCTCATGAATCACCCACCAAATCACCTGTTGCAACCAATGTAGATCTTAGCCATTTTGGAGCAGGAGCAACAGGATGAGGATCAGGGGGCCCATCAAAATCAACATCATTGGAAGGAGCAGGAATTAATAATGGAGATGGAGGAACTACTGTATGATCTAAAGGATCCTCAGTCTCATCAACTCAAACATCCTACTGAAACATAACATCTTTGGTAGTGGGATCGAAGAGGTGATATTCCTTCACATGTTTATAATGACCAACAAAAATGAGTTCTTTACTTTTCTTCTCCATGATTTTCTGAGTGTCGTCAGGAACAAAGTCCCAAGCCTTACAACCAAAGACCCAAAATTTTGATACGTCAGGTTTTTCACCCGAACATACGTCCTCAGGAGTAACCCCTTGCACTTATTTATGTGGCATTCTGTTTTGAATATGATTTACACAGTTGACTGTTTCCACCCAGAACTGAGGTACCATGTTCTTGGACTGAACCATGTAATTTTCCATTTCCTTGAGTGTTCGGTTCTTTCATTCAGCAACTCCATTTTGGTGAGGGGTGTGAGGAAAAATATACTGATGCACAATTACATGATTAGCACAAAAAGTTATAAATGCATTACTCTCATATTCTCCCCATTATCGGTGTGGAGTATTTTAATACAATGTCCAGATTGTTTCTATACAATAGCCTTAAAAACTTTGAAATGATCTAGGAAATCACTTTTGTATTTTAGAAAGTACACCCAAGTTTTCCTAGTAAAATCATCTATGAATGCGAGTACATACTTAGCACTGGAAAATGATCTATGAGAAAAAGAAGTTAGATTAGTATGTACCAACTCAAGACAAGCCGTAGCTCTTTTTTCTTGACCTTTTGGAAAGGGATAAAAATGTTTCTTACCCAAAATATAACCGGGGTAGACACCATCATGTGATTTTACCTTCAGAAGTCCTGTGACCATATTCTGCGAAGAGAGTTGCTGCAGATATCTGTAATTGAGGTGACCAAACCTCTCATGCCATAGTTTTCTCAAAGAATCAGCATGAGCAATAAGTGAAGATCCTGCAGAGTTATCAAAGCTCTCAAATACATACAAACGTGAACATGAATCCACAGTTCCTATAGCTATGATATCATCATGATCATGAAGTTCCCTAATGACAACCTTATCTGGTGAGAATTCAATAGTTCTACCATCACCAGAGTTACAGATTTGATATATGGAAAGCAAATTTTTAGACATATGGGGAACATAAAGAACATTATTTAGATGCCCATTTGGCATTTTTACAGTACCGGAACCCAATACATCTATAGAAGTAGAATTTCCCACCAAAATATATGATGTGTTGTAAGCAGAAACAGAAGTCAACGAATCCCTACAATGTGTAATATGATGAGAAGCCCCTGAGTCAAGAATCCACCTATCTTGCAAAGGAGAAGAAGCTCTATTAGAAAGAGCCTTACCCTTTCCAGCATTGGAAGCAGATGAAGGTGATGGAACGGTGATCTTGTGTTGTTTTAAAGCCTTTTCTAATGCTTCCAACTTCAAAAAACATCTAGATTCAGGATGATTTTTCCCTCCACAAAAGGAAGAAGGATCAAACACCCACTCTTGAAATGGTCTCTTATTTTTACCATTATTCTGTGGTTTAGAAGTGTTAACATAAGGATTATAAACCATATTGTGAGAGGGTATAGGCTTATCATAGCTTTGATTGGGTTTGTTTTTCAATTTTTTCTTAGGAGAACTGACCACAAGAACATGATTCGATGTAGGCGTAACATCCAAAGAGATTAATTTTTCTTTTACTCATGAGAGATGTTCACAAAATTGTTGAAATGAAGGCATTTTAAACTGAGTGTCTAGTGCATCCATAGTAGAAAAGAAGGTTGACGTAAATATAGAAAATGTACCCTTTAGTTTAGTTAGGATCATGTCTATGCATTTGTCATCCTTTTTAGTTCTACCACTTGCTTTCAGATGATTGTGAATCTCTTTAAACTTTGATAGAAATTCTTCTATGGAAGGAAAATTTGAAGGCAATAAAGAGTTTAATTCATGATCCAATTGAATTAATTTGAACTCGTTTATCTTGCCAAACAAAGATTCAAATTTTTCCCATACCTCTTTCAGAGCTATGGCCATGAAAATATGAAACTAGGGGTTATCCACCACATTCAACGCGATCAATCCAAGAGCTTCATCTTGCTTGCATGCATACAGGTACTTGTCCTTCTCTGTGGTGAAAGCGGGAAATGTATCATCGAACACACACCATAATCCACAAGACTATAAGAGCTACTACATCTTCAGTTTTTGGGCATGGTAATTCATTGAGTTTAGAGGCTCGAACAACCATAGATCCTCGATATGGCTAAAAGATGAGGACGATAAAAAAGTCTATCGACATGATTTCAATGAGGTTATTTTCCATAGTTTCCCTTTTTTAATGAAATTTGCTTCACTGTGATGGGAATGAAAAATAATCAACTTTTGCAAAAAATGGCACTCAATTTCGAGTTACCGTGTAAAATTTATTAAAATTTCAATTTCCCATAAAATAAGTCAATTTTTAATTAAAAAAATTACTCACTGATTATAGTACTAACCAAATAGAAGACAAATATGGTCATGTGACCACTCGTTAGACCCAGGAGGAAACAAGGAATACAAATTTGTCCTCAGTTTACAAATAGCCCACAAACAAAGTACTAATTGGCCTCAAAAGCATTAATTTCCCCCATAATGCAACTTTTAATAACAAACTATAGAAAATTTTGAAAGTTTAATACTTTAGTTTATTTAAAAAAATTTTTATCTCGGCCAATCAGATAAGACTGTGCATGAACTTATAGATTTTACCATGGAAGGAAATATGAAAACCAGTTGCTACATGTTAGTGATCAAGCATATGGTAGGAAGGTAGGACCACCACTACATGGGTCGAGGCCACAATGAACTCAACAACGTACGAAGCCCAATGGGCAATTGAGAGCTGGACATTCATTAAATTGATTACAACATAAGTTGCAAAGTACTCAGGGGGTTGGAGGACTTGCATTCAGAAATGGAGATCATGGATCTGAAGATGATGATAGTGGTGTTGCACGTTTTCTTGATCGCATTAGCAATGGTGATTTAGAAGAGGATTGTCGTGATACTATTGCAGTGCTCTAGGATGTTGTAGCATAAAGTGGTTCAACTCAACTTGCCTTTGGTTCAATGGGGTTCCCAGTGCTTATGTTTATTTTAAAGGAAGATAAGTTTGGGGTTCCACGCAGTCACAGAATAACACTCCACACTCCAAAAATTCTCAATGAGTGAACAACCTTCCACTGCTAACCAGCTCAACTCTCCTACTACAGCAAGCTCTGATACCATGAAAAAACTACCAGTGGGATCTAGCACAGGAAGAGTGAGCACAGAGAATTACAAAGGAGAAAATAAGAGCACAATAAAGAAGAATAGAAGAAATAATTATTTATCTCTGATGATTCTCAATTCGGGAGAAGCGTTTAAATAGGTTTAACAAGTATTTTGATACTCCTAGATACAAGGGATGCCAATCTAAAGTAGAGATAACAAACCCTCTAAACTAGAGATACCAATGTAAACTAGTTAAGGGAGTTTAAACAAACTCCTAATAAAATAAATCTAATAACAATTTTTAGCTCACATGAGCTTATTAGGTGTAAATGATTATTTACACCAACATGTGGTTGAGTGGTGAAGACCACGTTAGAAGTCACCTTATGAGTCCTTGTTCGAAGTAACGACTATACAATGTAACCTTACCATCTGTGGAGTAAGTAGAGCTAATTCTCCCTTAGTATCCTTTTGGATTGCCCATTCTTACGGGATTAGATCTAGAAATTTGACTTCTTCAGTGAATGAATTCCTTGTTGGATCTAGACGACATACATGGAGATTGTGAAATAGTTGTTCTAGGTCTTAAAGTCTTTCTCATGAACTCCTTATTCCCTCTCAGTTAAATGTGTTACCTTGGTTTCTATCAGCATTACAACTTGGTCTTTTCTTGAAGGTGGTTTAGCATAAATATGTCCTCTCACCTAAAACTCATATATAGTTGAGGCATAGATCATTAGGTGCAATTGGAATTAAACCAAACCTCAGTTGATTAGGAGGTTAACTTGGGGTTCATGATTAGTTTATAATGCTTCCAATCTTGTACTTCTTCAAAATGTCAGTAGTACTTTTGTAACTCTTTTGCCTTAAAGTGATGGTAATAATGAGACCATAATGTGATGTAAAAGTAAAGCATATAAAAGTAAAAAATTATATTTGAGATTAGGAATAATGCCACTCTTGGAGTCCTTATAACTCAATTAAATATTTTCATGTGTTTCAAAGAATATGAATTACCTTGGTGTGGTCAAACTTCGAGAAAAAAAAAGATATATATATATAAATCAAAATGGAATTCCACAAGTCATTGAACTAGAATAACTATGGTAGGGAAATAACTATACCATGATCGAAGAATGCTTTTGGCAAAAAGCTATCTTGTATCTAAATCTCCCTTATATCCTAATATTGCATTGTAGACATAAAGTCAAATTCACTTGAGTTGCAAGGGGAAAATGTAGACATTGAATAAACGTATGAGAAACATATTCTTAACATAAGAATAAGATAATTAAGTACTTTGTATGCAATTTGAATTATGCTAAATAAGTATGTAAGTTATGGAAAGTTCTGTAAAGGATAAAAAGCCAATTTAAAATAGACGAACTATAAATTAAATATGGAATGAACTTAAGAATTTGTAGCTATAAAAAGGAGGAAATTATCCTTGCTCAATACTATTCTTGGAATGTTAATCATAACTAAGATGCAATTAATGAAATGATGTGTTGTGGGTTTGCCAATCCTTGAGTCATTTTTTTGTGGTTGGGTCATTTGTAGTATTCGTTTATTCGGAAAAGTGTGGCATCGACATGTCTATGGTGTTGTCATGTGTCTATGTGAGTTGATGACTTGTAAGAATCGTATGCATCTTTGAGTTTTCTTTACTTGGAGCTCTTGTGGCGTTGTGTAGTGAGCAATGTAATTCAAAAAAAAAAATCCTGGTATTTTTATTATTGTTTTTGTGTGTGAAAAATGTGGGCATTACACTTGGTATCAGAGCGAGGTTCATGCTCTCGAACCTATGGGGCAGATAGGATTTGTGATGGTATTACATGATGGTGGTGGATATTGGAAGAGTAATGTGATATAAGCATGATGTGAACTATGTCGTGATTGTGAAATTGTAACACACATGTTTTGTATGTCACTTAGTGCATTTTTTTTTATCATGTTGATGTGCTTGTGATGAGAGTATTATCTCTCCTTTTCATGGATTCTAGGAAGAGTTCACGTGTGATGTACCACCTTATTGTGTGTAAAAAAAATAATGTTACTGTGGATTGTGAAGTGTTGGAGCATTATGGCGTTATGTGATATGAAGGTGTATTGATGTTTTACATGACAAGACTAGTTTAAAAGTGAATTGGATTTCATCATGATGTCATCACCATGTTGTGACAAATCTTGTGTGTCACCATGTTGTAATTAGAATTGACTATATGTTGTAAGGTTATAAATTGTGTTCCTTGTACGTAGAATTCATGTAAAATGTGATGATTCATGTCGTGATTTAGGGGAATATGGTGAGTGTATGATCCCTAGTGTATAGTGATTGTACATTGGGTGCATAATGTGGTAATGTGATGTATCGTAACCCATAAAAGTAATGATTATGTTATACCCTGTATATATAACATGCATAATACCTTATGGTTAATGTGCATGAATCACCATTGTGTTAGTGATGTAGTTATATGTTATGTTGTGGACCCTACACTAATCGACCCTAAGGGAAATCAGTAAACTGTGTATGTTTGGAGTGAGGAAATGTGTATTGTTGACCAGTCACTCGAGCCGAGTACGAGATAGGAAGTAGAGCCTCACATAGGCTAAAAACCCATTTTAGTTCATTTGGTATGTGTGACACTTTCTCAACGGGTGTCAAGCATATTGTGTTTCGTGGACACCTTAGGCTTGGTAGATGGTGAATTGTACCCCTTTCTCTCTCCTGATATGGTTATCGTATGGATTCAACCTATTTGATTTTCACTATGTTGAGCCTTGTCAAAGTGGTGGTGGGATGATTCAGATAGAGATGATGACAGTTGTATTATTTTATATGTTATTTTACGAGCAGAGGCTCGAGGTTCCGAGTGCCAGCAACTTGTTGAGTACCCCCCTAGTGGCCATATAAGGCCACGTAGTTATTGTAATGTGTTATTCCTATACACGTAGTTTATTCGTAAATTGAAAAAAATTCCTTTTCTTGCTAGAACCAACAATTTTCTTGATTGACATGTTCTTATGTTTTGGGCATTTATTTGGTTGATGCAGTAACATGTAAATTTTTACACTAACTATGGTTATTTGGCCATTTTTTTTGCTTAGATTTAAATTTTCTTTTTAAAGTTTAAAAATTTTATAGCCTAGCCCAAGGATTTAGATCTTGCCACTTGGCATTTGAATGGTTTGTTATGTTGTTTCTAATTTCATAATGTATTGGAATAGGGTCATGGGATTCACCATGGAGTGGTGGAACCTATGGACCCGCTTCGTTATATGGGGGTGCACCCCAAGAAGTTAAAAATAACTAGCAGGTTGTTGAACCACGAGTTATTATGTCACTTGGGTTAGAGGTGTTTGGACCTTATGTGCCCAGGGCCATAGGGTGACCGACCTCTTTTGTGGAGCTAAAAGGAATATTAATATTTATTTCATTTTACTTAAAGGAGGCATAGGAAACTTGAGGGAGGCATAAGAGACAATTGAGGGAGGCATAAGAGACTTGAGGGAGGCATAAGAGAGATTTTTGTGGGTGTGATTGATGATTTGGGAGTTATATGCAATTTTTCTATGATACTTTGGGAGGTATATGGAATTGTTTTGTGCTGCTTTGGGAAATACATGGAGTTGTTTTGTGAATCCTTGGGAGGTATATGGAGTATTTTTGTGATATTTTGGGAGGTGGATGAAGTTGGTATTTTTAATTATGTGTACTCTTGTGAATCTGGTTAGACATTATTATGTTTGAGGATTGGCACTCCTCTTGGATTATTATGTACCACTGGATATTGTCTTGGCACTATATTGGTATAGTCCTGGATTTTTTGGTCATGTGATACCCATTGTATATGTATCAACATGATGATTTTGTTTATCAGTCACATGTGTGTATTGGATCTATGTGTATGACATGATTATTGGAAATTCTTTGTTATGTGGAATAATTTTTTTCTTTCTATGGTGTAACTAGAGGCCTTGTGATGTGATATAGTCATGAAAGTATGTAGCAAAATGTCTCATGAATTGTTCATGTTGTGTTACGTTTTGTGTGACATCTTGATGTTAGTTATTGTTGGGTACCCATGAACATAAGACAATTGAAATTCAAATCAAACAATATTAAGAGCTTGAGATTAAGAAATATTGTAAAAGAAAATACTAACTGAGTAGTAAAGTAGAAGATAACTAACTACCAATATTCACAGAACATTATAATTTAAGATATTGCAAAAATTATTTTTCTTCCTCATGGTCACGTTGTACCAACCAGTTATTTTCATACATGACATGTGTCATTATTATCTTCTTTCCTACGTATCCTCTGAGCTTTTGTGTTGTGTCACATCGAGGATGATGCTCTTATAAGGGGAGTGAAATGTAATTCCATGCATAAAATCTAGAATAATATTAATAATAAAAGGAAATTAATGAAATTAATGTGTTTGGTTTTAAAAGTGATGGTGGCATAGAGATGTGGTGGAGTGGGTGATGGAAGGAGTGCATGAGAGGTGGCGTGAGGGCATGAGAAACCTATTAAGGCACATGGGTAGCTGAAAGAAGTCAGACATGTCTTTTCCCTTGGACAGTAATACAAAATGAACTTTATTTGATATCTAGATGCTTAAACCATGCAAAAACCCAAGTTTGAGTTATAAATTTAGTAGTTTTTTGGACAATACATTGTGCATGAGGTGTGGTTTTCCTCACGAAAAGCTCATCATTCCAATTGTAACAGAGAGCCCCAACTTGATCAGTTTACATTTGGCTGCTTATTCCTAGCCTGTGCGCCAAGGTTAAGAGTTTGTCATATGTTGTAGTTGGAAAAGGTTTGACAGAAATGCATGCAAAAGTGGAAGCATATGCTCGCCACGTGATCTGTTTGAATGAATACCTGAAAACAATGTGGCCTTTGGGTCTGCAATGGATGTAAGATACACAAAATGGATTTGTTCAACAAGCTCATAAACCTTCAAGAAACTGATTTTGCAAGTGTAGAGCCTCTTGTCCTTTTCCAACTTCCTCCTATCCTATGCCAAAATGGGAGTTTTATCAGTTTTGAAGTTACAGTGCTCTGGTAGGGATGGATGGAAAACTTGGGAGCATACACATGACACACAAATTGTTTGAAAAATGCCACGAAGAAATTCTCATCCAAGGTATTGTTTCCACGTTAGCAGTCTATGTAGACATTCAGAGAAGCTCTTCCTATGTGTGAGATGAAAGGTGGACATTTACAAGCTGCTACAAATAATCAAGTGCTTATGGTTTCAGGAAAGACTTTGGATGCATCCTCTCAGCCACTATTAAAGAAATATATTGTTGATTTCTCTTCATGCTTCTATCTCTGGTTGTTTCCTCCTTTGTAGCTCACATTTCATCCCTATTTATGCTCTAAGCTAGTATGTTGGTTCGAATAAATTACATATTTGTGCCTCACTTCCTTTTGAAACAAGACACGATTGTCATTATTAGAAAGGAAAATACTGCTTTGGCTTCAAGGGGATGTGTAATTTATTTCTAGGTCGAAATCTATGAATTAGCTGAGCACCTGAGTCGCCCTTTTACTTTGGATTGAAACTTACATTATTTCTTAGCTTGGGCAAGTCATGGTCGCCATTGAAGAGTGCTATGGAGAGATGTGGGGTATTTTTCTCAAGGGTTGCATAGCTAATTTTTGACAAGTTATGTCAAACCTATGCGTTTCATTTTGCTTTATGAGCTAGCTGGGTTGAGCAGTCAGATCGAGGCTCATCAGAAGCAGAATATCACAATTGCATTACATGTCAAGGGGATAAAAAAGGAAACAAATAGATGTGTGCGATTCAAGAAAATTTACTTTGCGTAAATTGATAAAAGAGGATGAAATTTCATTAGCAAGTTAAATAAAATTGGTAAGGGATTTGAAATGAAGATACTGAGTATGGTAAACTTCTGAGCACTTGGTAGTACACTAATTTTCAGAACCCTGGTAGTTGGTGCACATCGTTCTTGTTCAGAACCTCTTTAGGCAATTTGTTGTCCCTCAAGACATGGTTTGTCTATCGTTATCTTTTATAATTATCATACTTTAGTTTTTATTTTGCAACGAAATATAATTTTAGAAGCTTGGGATTATAATAGATTTAATTATTTTACATTAACTTGTTGCAAAGCAATAAAGTTTCGTATCGTAACTCACATAAGAAAAATAACCATTTATAGTAAACCATGATCTTCAAGCCTCATTTTGAGGTGATTTAGAAAATTTTATGACCAAAAAGTAGATCACTACCGTATTGTTTTATCAACAAGTTGAAGTTGAATTCCTAACAAATATGTTCACCATCTCCTAGTTTAATTAAATAAATTGTAATTTCTGGGGACTCGCAAAGAAACCTTCGTAACTCTGGAAAAGGAAGGTTAAGATTATTTCTACGTGCCTTGTTATGTGAAGTGTCACTTAAATCCTTAGATTGACACTGAATGAACATTTGTGATCTTTTTGACGCCCTTATACGATCCTCTGTTACACTATTTTGTAGTGTTAGGAAGTTGTTGAATCTAAAAATTTGGCTTTCTTTTTAAACCTGCCATTTGAAACTTGGATAGATAAATTATCATCCGATCTTCGCAAACCTCTAGTGTTTTTTACTAGACATTTACATGGAAATTTTAGCTTAGGGAAAAACTCTTTTCTGGATAGTTTGGCATTAGAATTTTTTAGGCCTTTGGTCACAGTTTGACTAGGTCAAAGTAGACCAATTATGATCGGCAGTTTCTAGAAAACATATTTTCGTTTAATAACCATTTGCTAATTCTCAGTCTTGTCAACTTTTTTGAATTATCCATATATAGACAAACTTGTAGGATGTTTCTCGTTTCATGTTCATCCAGTGAACATCAATTTTGGATGTGGTTTTCTGAGCCCTTGAGCTAATTTTTATTCATTTGTAACTAGGTCAATTACAACCGATGGCCCTCGGAAAACTAGCCACCAAACGTAAACAGTTCGTAAGTTCCAAATTTTGTCAATTTCTATCGAACTCTTGGGATATAAGTGGACTCGTAGAAATGTAACTGTGGTGTGGTTTCTCATCGGAAGACAAACATTTGATTGTTTTTTCGTAGCCTCCGAGCACAATTTGAACATTTTTGTAGCTAGTAAGAAAATGTAAAAAATAGAAATTTATGGGACCCTCATCGGGTTGCCAAACCACCATGGAAATTTTTTTGACACATGTAATTAAGTGTTTGAAAAATCTATAGTGTCAACTAGTTGTGTGAAATAGAACTTTTGACAAAATAATGTTTCTTTGTCTTCCTTTGCTCTTTCTCTCTCCTTGGTTACGAAATGAAGTGAAATGAAATGTAGTGAATACATGTCTCTAAACCTTTTTCTTTCAATTGCAAATTGTAATTATTATTATATGTAAATGGGAAACTGATAAAAAAAGTTAATTATGTTAGATTAGGGTGGATGCCATGCCAGCAATTTATTGCTGATTTCATCCTTAAATGGTTTTGACAGGATTCAAGAATGATGGCGAAAAGGTGATGTGTAATTCATTATTTATCATTGTAATTTATATAGTTCATTTTTAAATGAATATATGTATAATGTAGTCTCATATTACAGAAAAATTATATTTGAAATTCACTAATATGTATGAGATGCTAGTTTTTAGGGACATTTAGGAAATGTGTATTTAATCATAGGTTCAATTTGATTCATAATATCATATGGTAAAAAGGTTTTATATATATGGTAAATTAATTTGAAGTAATATCTTTTAGTGCATATTAAGTTTTCAATAAATGATTAATTAATATGCTTGTTGTATTCTTACCTTGTAAATGTAATAAAGAGATTTATTCAAAACAGTCAAGCCTTGTATAATAACTATGCATAACATGTCTTCACGTGTGATCCTTCTTACCATAGAGGAGATTGAAAACCGTAGAATGAACTTAAACTCTGCACTCGATGGAACCTCCTAGTTTAGGTAAATAAAACCCCTAGTTGGAGTTTACCGTGATAGTCGTCATGTTTAGCAACCTTGTCATGAACCCATCTTTTAGAAATGACATGGTCCAAATTTATCCGAAGTATGTGGTTTCCTTGTAGTGTTGGTAACCACAAGGAGAATGTACTCTCTTTAGTTCTGACACCGTGGTTGAGTGGTGAAGACCGCCTTGGAAGTCACCTTATGAAGCCTTGCTCGAAGTAACGACTATATACTGTAACCTTACCATCTGTGAAGTAAGTAGAGCTTAGTATCCTTTTGGATTGCCCAGTCTTACAGGATTATATCTAGAAAATTGAATTCTTCATCGAATGAATTCCCTATTGGATCTAGACAACATACATGCAGATCCTGAAATAATTGTTCTAGGTCTTAAACTCTTGTTCATGAATTCCTTAGTCCCTCTCAGTTAAATGTGTTACCTTGGTTTCTATCAACATAACACCTTGGTATTTTCTTGAAGGTGGTTTAGCATAAATATGTCCTCTCACCTGAATCTCATATATAGTTGAGGCGTAGATCATTAGGTGTGATTGGAATTAAACCAAACCTCAGTTGATTAGGAGGTTAACTTGGGGTTCATGTGTAGTTTATAATGCTTCCAATCTTGTACTTCTTCAAGATGTCAAGCAAGCACTTTCATAACTCTTTTGTCTTAAAGTGATGGTAATAATGAGACCATAATGCAATGTAAAAGTAAAGCATATAAGAGTAAAAAATGATGTTTGAGATTAGGAATAATGCCAGTCTTGGAGTCCTTATAACTCAATTAAATATTTTCATGTGTTTCAAAGAATATGAATTGCCTTGGTGTGATAAAACTTCGAGAAAACAATATATATATATATATATATCAAAATGGAATTCCACAAGTCACTGAACTAGAATAACTATGGTAGGGAAATAACTATACCGTGATCAAATAATTCTTTTGGGAAAAATCTATCTTGTATCTAAATCTCCCTTATATCATAATATTGCTTTATGGACATCAAGTCAAATTCAGTCGAGTTGCAAGGGAAAAATCTAGACATTGAATAAAAATTTGAGAAACATATTCTTAACATAAGAACAAGATAATTAAGTACTTTTTATGTAATTTGAATTATACCAAATAAGTATGTAAATTACAGAAATTTTCAGTAACGGATAAAAATCCAATTTAAAATGGTTGAACTATAAATTAAATATGGAATGAACTTAAGAATTTGTAGCTAGAAAAAGGAGGAAATTATCCTTTCTCAATAATGTTCTTGGAATGTTAATCAGTAACTAAGATGCAATTAATTAAATTATGTGTTGTGGGTTTGCCAATCCTTGAGTCCTTTCTTTTATGGTTGGGTCATTGCTAGTATTCATTCATTGGGAAAATTGTTGCATCGACATGTTCTATGGTGTTTTCATGTGTCTATGTGAGTCGAATGACTTGTAATCCTCGTATGCGTCTTTGAATTTTCTTTACTTGGAGTCCTTACGGCATTGTGTAGTGAGAAATGTAAGTCAAAAAAATAATTATCCTGGTATTTTTATTCTTGTTTTTGTGTGTGAAAAATGTGGGCGTTACATGAAACATTTCCAGAAGCAAGTTTCTCCTGAAAATATTCCTTGTCAGGATCCTTGTTGTCTTTGATTTATTCACTACCATCTTTAAGTTCTTCATTGATCTTGTAAGGGCTTAGTCATTCTTTGCACTCTTCATCCTATCTGTTGTTGTTTTCTATCGCATTCACCGAAGTCTAAAGTAAGGGCTGCCCCTATTCTAACAAACTAATTATTAAAACATCCCCCTCTAACTGTGTAATAGATGAGTCAAACACCCATGTTGCACTGTCACTTTCTAGAACTACAGGTGGCACTTTCGCTTGCTATACAAAACATAGAACTATGCACCTCCACCCATTATGATATCCATAGGATGACCAAAATTGTTTCACCTAGCCACAACAACCTTACAGCCTATCTTCTGGGAAGGGGAGACTTGAATAGGGTGAATATCAGAGGAAGATTTAGGTTTCCATTCAAAAGAAGGGCCAGTAAAACTACTAACCCCATGGCCAACACCCCTACATTTACTAAAAAATATAGGGGAGATTTTTTACTCTAAATCTTGATCAATAACTCCTAGATAAGAGATAAGACAAATGGAATAGTATAGAGACTTACCACAGTTCACATTCACACAAATGTTTGCAGCAATCATCCTTGAATGAGAAATATTTGTTGGTTCAATGGAAAATAGATCCCCTAATGCCTTAACAATCCCCATCAAAACATATTTTCCCCAAAAATTCCAATGCCATTGCTTGGAGCCTAACCTAGACAGGGTGGGCATTAGGATCAAATTTCCCCAAATCCATTCTAGGGAAACATCTAGCCAAGTGCAACACTGTTTTCTCAAAAAGCGAGGGTCCTCCATTAATGGCCTTGAGAACTTCTTCTTGCACCCTGAACATAAATAGAAATGATTTGTTGGAGATGGCCACAACTTCCAAACCTCCAACTGGTGCCCATTTCCATCTTTCCCTAGCTCTAACAGTGTCAATGTTGAACTTGATGCCTGTAAAGCACCCGATGAGGTCAAGGCCATACCTATTTTTAGCCTTGTTCAACAAACTATCAGGGATGTGTAATGAGGGACCGTTTTCCTACCAAATTGGGCTCAGATCGTGAAGGGGAAGAAGGCATATAGGTTTTTAATTATTTCAGAGTGACCATAGGGATATGATGAGTCATTTATGGAGATATTATTCTCCCTATTTATAGGAATGACTTTTCTATATATTGTAATCTCCCCTCTCATGTATTATTTCATTTTGAATTGAAGTAAGATTATAGTTTCTACAAGTTTTAATTGATCTGCTACAAAATATGAATAGACATTACATTCCTAAAATAAAGCTTGAGAGATGAAACTATTTCCTTAAAAAATTGTCTCCACAATATTCTCGAGGCTAAACAATATAGAATGAGTCCATTGACTCTAATAGCTGATAGAATTACTTTCTTATGTGGTGAATGATTTCCATGTTTCAGACATGGAGGTAACAAGTGCCTATTTTGACCATAGAGGCTAGGATTTCCCATAAATAATTTAGTAGCTGTGTTATTAAAAAGGATTCATCCTTCTAGTATTAATCCTATCAAATTGTGGAAACAAATATAAATGTAGTGAATATATCTCAGTTATCTAAGTGACATGGGTATTTCGCCAAATAGGAAATTGAAAAAGAGATCAATATCCTATTGATTTGTTAATTTTTTAAGTGAGTGTGGTATCAAAACTTTAAAGGTATTGTGAGATAGATTGGGGTGATCTAATAGAAAACATGGAATCTTTCCATCATGATGATTTAATAAAATTTATATTTCTTGGGCGCTTACAATTTTACTTATCTCTATAGGCTATGGTCCTTGTAGAAAATTGCACTTCATATTCATTTAGAATTAAAGGATTTTAAGACTTTTCATAACCACTCTAGGAATGTTTCCACTTAGTTCCTTGTGAGGCACGTCAAGCTCCTCCAAAATTTGACATCTCATTAAATCAAGATGTATATCTCCTCCGAAGTGGTTATGATGAAAAAAGAATATTCTTAGCCACGGAAGCGTACTAAGAGAACCAATAATTGTTCTAAATAGTTTATTCCAACTAATGTCTAACAGTTTGAGTCTCTCTATCCATTCTTTTTTATTTGGAATGGTTATTTTAAGTTGTTTCTAGACAAATCTAATATTAGGAACTTATGGAAACTTTTGAATTTCTGACGAAATTTATCCACATAGGATATTATTGCGTAGATCCAACAATGTAAAGTTGCTAAGGTTAGTAATCTCTTCAGGTATGTTTACACTTTTTGTCATCTTTTATTTTAAAGATGGAGAGCTTGAAAGAAAGTTTGGTGATGGATGGAGGCAAAATACCATCTAAATGATTATATGCCATGTTTATTTATTCTGGGTGGGAAAAATTTGTAATATCCATTACAATCTTATAATTTCATTTGAGTGTAAACTAATCTTTTCAAGTTGGAGCAACTTATGTTATTCCATGAGCACCGCACTACATAAGCGGTTTTCAACTTTAGCAAGTGACCTGATTTTGGAACAATTTCCTATGGAAGCAGGTATGTTTCCACTAGGCTGATTTTTCCATAGGTAATGTGAACACCAAATTGACGAGTTGTTCACAAATTTATACTAGAACGTGTCCACTTAGTTGATTTTTGTAGAGTACCAAATTTGTTAGATCCATACAATGTACGAGGAAAAGTGTTATTGGTCCAGCAAGGTCGTGGGTAAAAATGGATAGGCTTATGGTTTCTATTTAGGATGCGGACATGATCGTCAATAGACAAAATTAATTTGAACAAATCAACTGTTTCATTATTCAGAAGATACATACATTGAACGGGGAAACCGTGTTAAATAAGATCAGAAGTTGATTGTACGATAAAACTTTGAAATATTAGAGAAAAACTTTCCCATTGTGGAATGGTATGGTCAACCTTGTTCTATTGTGGAATGGTATGGTCAACCTTGTTCTCGTTCAAAGAGACGTTGTGGAATGGTGGACTCGACTGATAATTCAATGAAAAATGTGAGCCATTTAAAATACAAAAGAAGGAAGTTAGACATGAGGGCATGAGAAACCTGTTAAGGCACTTGGGCAACTGAAGGAAGTTAGACATGTCTTTTCCCTTGGACAGTAATACAAAATGAACTTTATTTGATATCCGGATGCTTAAACCATGTAGAAACCCAAGTTCGAGTTATAAATTTAGCACTTTTTTGGACAGTGCAATGTGCATGAGGCATGGTTTTCCTCATGACAGGCTCATCATTCCAATTGTAACACAGAGCCCCAACCTGATCAGTTTACATTTGACCCCTTATTCCTAGCCTGTGTGCCAAGGTTAAGAGTTTTTTAGATGTTGTAGTTGGAAAAGGTTTGACAGACATACATGCAAAAGTGGAAGCGTATGCTCGGCATGTGAATTGTTTAACTAAATACCTAAAAATAATGTGGCCTTTGGGTCTGAAACGGTTGTAGGATACACGAAATGGGTTTATTGAACAAGCTCAAAAACCTTCACGAAAATGATTTTGCAAGTATAGAGCCTCCTGTCCTTTGCCAACTTCCTCCTATCCTACACCAAAATGGGGTTTTGTTAGTTTTGTAGTTACAGTGCTCTGGTAGAGATGGATGCAAAACTTGGGAGCATACACATGACACACGAACTGTTTGACAAATGCCTCGAAGAAATGCTCATCCAAGTTCTTGTCTCCACGTTAGCAGTCTATGCAGACATTCAAAGAAGCTCTTCCTATGTGTGAGATGAAAGGTTAACATTTACAATCTGATGCAAATAATCAAGTGCTTATGGTTTCAGGAAAGACTTTGGATGCATCCTATCAGCCACTATTAAAGGAATCTATTGTTGATTTCTCTTCATGCTTCTATCTCTTGTTGTTTCCTCCTTTGTAGCTCGCGTTTAACCCCTGTTTATGCTCTAAGATGGTATGTTGGTTCGAATAAATTACATATTTGTGCCTCACTTCCTTTTGACACAAGACATGACCGCCATTGATAGAAAAGAAAATACTGCTTTGGCTTCAAAGGGATGTGTAATTTATTTCTAGGTAAAAATCCATGAATTAGCTGAGCACCTGAGTCGCCATTTTACTTTGTACTGAAACTTACATTAGTTCTTAGCTTGGACAGGTCATGGTCACCATTGAAGAGTGCTATGAAGAGATGTGGGGTATTTTTCTCAAGGTTGCAACTAAATTTTTGCAAGTTATGCCAGATCTACGTTTCATTTTGCTTTCCGAGCTAGCTAGGTTGAGCAATGAGATCAAGGCCCAGCACAAGAAGAATATCGCAATTACATTACATGTCAAGGGGAGAACAGAGGAAACAAATAGATGTGTGTAATTCAAGAAATTTGATTTGCGTAAATTCATAAAAGAGGATGAAAGTTCATTAGCAAGTTAACTGAAATTGGTAAGGGATTTGAAATGAAGATCCCGAGTATGGTAAACTTCTGAGAACTTGGTATTACACAAATTTCTAGAGCCTAGTAGTTGGTGCACATCGTGCTTGTTCAGAACCTCTTTAGCCGATTCGTTGTCCCTCAGGCATGGTTCATCTATTCTTATCTTTTATAATTCTCATACTTTAGTTTTAATTTTGCATCGAAATATAATTTTAAAAGATTGGGATTATAATAGATTTAATTATTTTACATTAACTTGTTGCAAAGCAATAAAGTGCCGTATCGTAACTCACGTAATCAAAATAACCATTTATAGTAAACCATGATCTTCAACCCTCATTTTAAGGTGATTTAGAAAATGTCATGACCAAAAACTAGATCACTATAGTATTGTTCTATCAACAAGTTGAAGTTGAATTCCCGGCAAATATGTTAACCATCTCCTGGTTTAATTAGATAAATTACAATTTTTGGGGACTCGCAAAGTAACCTTCGTAACTCTGGAAAAGGGAGGTTAAGATTCTTTTACGTACCTTTTTATGTGAGGTGTCACTTCAATCCTTGGATTGACCCAAAATGAACATTTGTGATCTTTTTGACGCCCTTAGAGGAGCCTCGTTACACTGTTTTGCAGTGGTAGGAAGTTGTTGAATCTAGAAAGTTGGCTTTCATTTTGAACCTACATTTGAAAGTTGGATAGAAAAATTATTATCCATCTTCGCAAACCTCTAGTGTTTTGACAAGACAATTACATGGAACTTTCAGTTTAGGGAAAAACACTTTTCTTGATAGTTTGGCATTGGCATTTTGTAGGCCTCTGGTCGTAGTTTGACTAGGTCAAACTAGACCAATTATGACCGGCATCTCTAGAAAACATGTTTCCGTTTAATAACCATTTGCTAATTCTCATTCTTGTCGACTTTTGTGAATTATCCATATATGGAGGAACTTGTTGGATGTTTCTCGTTTCACATTCATCCAGTGAACGTCAGTTTTGGACGTGGTTTCTTGAGCCGTTGAGCTAAGATTTATTCATTTACAAATAGGTCATTTACGACTGATGGCCCCGGAAAACTATCCACCAAATGTGAACCGTTCACAAGTTCCAAGTTTCGTCAATTGCTATGAACTCTCGGTATATAAGTGGACTCATATAAATTTAACCGTGGTGTGTTTACTCATTGGAAGACAACATTTTAGAGTGGTTTCTTAGCCTCCGATCCCGATTTGAACATTTTTGTACCTAGCAAGAAAATGTAAAAATAGAAAGTTGTGGGGCCCTCATCGGGTTGCCAAACCACTGTGCAAAATTTTGACACATGTAAATAACTGTTTAAAAACACTATAGTTTAACTAGTTGTTTGAAATATAACTTTTGACAAAATGGTGTTTCTCTCTCTTCCTTTCTCTTTCTCTCTCCTTGGTTACGAAATGAAGTGAAATGAAATGTAATGAATACATGTCTCTAAACCTTTTTCTTTTGATTGCAAATTGTAATTATTATTATATATAAATGGGAAACTAAAAAAATGTTAATTATGTTAAATAAGGGTGGATGCCATGCCATCGATTTATCATTGATGTCATCCTCACATGGTTTTACATGATGCAAGAATGATGGAGAAAAGATGATGTGTAATTCATTATTTATCATTGTAGTTTATATAATTCATTGTAAAATGAATACATGTATAATGTAGTCTCATGCTACAGAAAAAATTATATTCAAAATTTGCTAATATATATGAGATGCAAGTTTTTAGGGACATCTAGGAAATGTGTATTTAATCATAGTTTCAATTTGATTCATAATACATATGGTAAAAAAAATTTATATACATATGGTAAATTAATTTGAAGTAATATCTTGTAGTGATTATTCAGTGTTCAATGAATGATTAATTAATCCACTTGTTGTATTCTTACCTTGTAAATGTAATAAAAAGATTTAATTGAAAAACTCAACCCTTGTATAATATATGTGCATAACATGTCTTCACATGTGATCCTTCTTACCATAGAGGAGATTGAAAACATTAAAATGAACTTAAACTCTACACTCGATGGAACTTCCTAGTTTAAGTAAATAAAACCCCTAGTTGGAGTTTACCGTGATAGTCATCATGTTTAACAACCTTGTCATGAACCCATCTTTTAAAAATGACATGCTCCAACTTTATCCAGAGTATGTGGTTTCCTTCTAGTGTTGGTAACTGGAAGGAGAATGTACTGTCTTCAGTTCTGACGCCATGGTTGATTGGTGAAGACTACCTTGGAAGTCACCTTATGAGTCCTTGTTCGATGTAATGACTATACAGTATAACCTTACCATCTGTGGAGTAAGTAGAGCTAATACTCCCTTAGTATCATTTTGGATTGCCCAATCTTACAGGATTAGATCTAGAAAATTGACTTCTTCAGCGAATGAATTCCGTGTTGGATCTAGACGACATACATGCAGATCATGAAATAATTGTTCTAGGTCTTAAACTCTTGTTCATGAATTCCTTAGTCCCTCTCAATTAAATGTGTTACCTTGATTTCTATCAACATAACACCTTGGTATTTTCTTGAAGGTGGTTTAGCATAAATATGTCCTCTCTCCTGAATCTCATATACAGTTGAGGCGTAGATCATTAGGTGTAATTGGAATTAAACCAAACCTCATTTGATTAGGAGGTTAACTTGGGGTTCATGTGTAGTTTATAATGCTTCCAATCTTGTACTTCTTCAAGATGTCAGGAAAGTACTTTCGTAACTCTTTTGTCTTAAAGCGATGGTAATAATGAGACCATAATGCGATGTAAAAGTAAAGCATATAAGAGTAAAAAATGATATTTGAGATTAAGAATAATGTCACTCTTGGAGTCCTTATAACTCAATTAAATATTTTCATGTGTTTCAAAGAATATGAATTTCCTTGGTGTGATAAAACTTCGAGAAAACAAAAGATATAATATATATATATATATATATATATATATATATATATATATATATATATATATCAAAATGGAATTCCACAAGTCACTAAACTAGAATAACTATGGTAGGGAAATAACTATACCGTGATCAAATGATTCTTTTGGGAAAAATCTATCTTGTATCTAAATCTCCCTTATGTCCTAATATTACTTTCTGGACATCAAGTCAAATTTACTTGAGTTGCAAGGGAAAAATGTAGACATTGGATAAAATTTTGAGAAACATATTCTTAACATAAGAAAAAGATAATTAAGTACTTTGTATGCAATTTGAATAATGCCAAATAAGTATGTTAATTATGGAAATTTTAGTAAAGGATAAAAAGCCAATTTAAAAAGGTCAAATTGTAAATTAAATATGGAATGAACTTAAGAATTTGTAGCTGGAAAAAGGAGGAAATTATCCTTGCTCGATAATTTTCTTGAAATGTTAATAGTAACTATGATGCAATTAATGAAATGATGTGTTGTGGGTTTGCCAATCCTTGAGTCCTTTTTTTTATGGTTGGGTCATTGCTAGTATTCATTCATTGCGAAAAGTGTGGCATCGACTTTTCTATGGTGTTGTCATGTTTCTATATGAGTCGATGACTTGTAAGCATCATATGCGTCTTTGAATTTTCTTTACTTGGAGTCCTTGCGGCGTTGTGTAGTGAGAAATGTAAGTCAAAAAAATAATTATCCTGGTATTTTTATTCTTGTTTTTGTGTGTGAAAAATGTGGGCGTTACATGAAACATTTCCAGAAGCAAGTTTCTCCTCAAAATATTCCTTGTCAGGATCCTTGTTGTCTTCCATCTGACTATTGATCTCAACATCATCGCTATAATCTTTGATTTATTCACTACCATCTTCAAGTCCTTCATTGATCTTGTAAGGGCTTAGTCGTTCTTTGCACTCTTTATCCTATCTGTTGTTGTTTTCTATCGCATTCACCGAAGTCTAAAGTAAGGGCTGCCCCTATTCTAACAAACCAATTATTAAAACATCCCCCTCTAACTATGTAATAGATGAGTCAAACACCCATGTTGCACTGTCACTTTCTAGAACTACAAGTGGCACTTTCGCTTGCTATACAAAACATAGAACTATGCACCTCCACCCATTATGATATCCATGGGATGACCAAAATTGTTTCACCTAGCCACAACAACCTTACAGCCTATCTTCTGGGAAGGGGAGACTTGAATAGGGTGAATATCAGAGGAAGATTTAGGTTTCCATTCAAAAGAAGGGCCAGTAAAACTACTAACCCCATGGCCAACACCCCTACATTTACTAAAAAATATAGGGGAGATTTTTTACTCTAAATCTTGATCAATAACTCCTAGATAAGAGATAAGACAAATGGAATAGTATAGAGACTTACCACTGTTCACATTCACACAAATGTTTGCAGTAATCATCCTTGAATGAGAAATATTTGTTGGTTCAATGGAAAATAGATCCCCTAATGCCTTAACAATCCCCATCAAAACATATTTTCCCCAAAAATTCCAATGCCATTGCTTGGAGCCTAACCCAGACAGGGTAGGCATTAGGATCAAATTTCCCCAAATCCATTCTAGGGAAACATCTAGCCAAGTGCAACACTGTTTTCTCGAAAAGCGAGGGTCCTCCATTAATGGCCTTGAGAAATTCTTCTTGCACCCTGAACATAAATAGAAATGATTTTTTGGAGATGGCCACAACTTCCAAACCTCCAAGTGGTGCCCATTTCCATCTTTCCCAAGCTCTAACAGTGTAAATGTTGAGCTTGATGCCTACAAAGCACCCGATGAGGTCAAGGCCATACCTATTTTTAGCCTTGTTCAACAAACTATTAGGGATGTGTAATGAGGGACCGTTTTCCTCCCAAATTGGGCTCAAATCGTGAAGGGGAAGAAGGCATATAGGTTTTTAATTATTTGAGAGTGATCATAGGGTATGATGAGTCATTTATGGAGATATTATTCTCCCTATTTATAGGAATGACTTTCCTATATATTGTAATCTCTCCTCTCATGTATTATTTCATTTTGAATTGAAGTAAGATTATAGTTTCTACAAGTTTTAATTGATCTGCTACAAAATATGAATAGGCATTACATTCCTAAAATAAAGCTTGAGAGATGAAACTATTTCCTTAAAAAAATTTCTCCACCATATTCGTGAGGCTAAATAATATAGAATGAGTCCATTGACTCTAATAGCTGATAGAATTACTTTCTTATGTGGTGAATGATTTCCATGTTTCAGACATGGAGGTAACAAGTACCTATTTTGACCATAGAGGCTAGGATTTCACATAAATAATTTAGTAACTGTGTTATTAAAAAAGATTCATCCTATCAAACTATGGAAACAAAGATAAATGTAGTGAATATATCTCAGTTATCTAAGTGACATGGGTATTTTGCCAAATAGGAAATTTAAAAAGAGATCAATATCCTGTTGATTTGTTAATTTTCCAAGTGAGTGTGGTATCAGAACTTTAAAGGTATTGTGAGATAGATTGGGATGATCTAATAGAAAACATGGAATCTTTCCATCATGATGATTTATTAATATTTCTATTTCTTGGGCGCTTACAATTTTACTTATCTCTATAGGCTATGGTCCTTGTAGAAAATTGCACTTCATATTCATTTAGAATTAAAGGATTTTAAGACTTTTCATAACCACTCTAGGAATGTTTCCACTCAGTTCCTTGTGAGGCAAGTCAATCTCCTCCAAAATTTGACATCTCAATAAATCAACAGGTATAACTCCTCCAAAGTGGTTATGATGAAAAAAGAATATTCTTAGCCATGGAAGCATACTAAGAGAACCAAGAATTGTTCTAAATAGTTTATTCCAACTAATGTCTAACAATTTGAGTCTCTCTAGCCATTCTTTTTTATTTGGAAGGGTTATTTTAAGTTGTTTCTAGACAAATCTAATATTAGGAACTTATGGAAACTTTTAATCCCTGACGAAATTTATCCACATAGGATATTATTGCGTAGATCCAACAGTGTAAAGTTGGTACGATTAGCAATCTCTTCAGGTATGTTTTCCACTTATCTTGTCGTCTTTTATTTTAAAGGTGGAGAGCTTGAAAGAAAGTTTGGTGATGGATGAAGGCAAAATACCATCTAAATGATTATATGCCATGTTTATTTATTCTAGGTGGGAAGACTTTTGTAATATCCATTACAATCTTGTAATTTCATTTGAGTGTAAACTAATCTTTTCAAGTTGGAGCAACTTATGTTATTCCATGAGCACCGCAATACATAAGCGGTTTTCAACTATAGCAAGTGACCCCTATTTTGGAACAATTTCCTATGGAAGCAGGTATGTTTCCACTGGGCTGATTTTTTCATAGGTAATGTGAACACCAAATTGACGAGTTGATCACAAATTTATACTAGAACGTGTCCACTTAGTTGATTTTTGTAGAGGCCCAAATTTGTTAGATTACATACAATGTACGAGGAAAAGTGTTATTGATCCAGCAAGGTCGTTGGTAAAAAATGGATAGGCTTATGGTTTCTATTAAGGATGCGGACATGATCCTCAATAGACAAAATTAATTTGAACAAATCAACTGTTTCACTATTCAGAAGATACATACATTGAACGGGGGAAACCGTGTTAAATAAGATCAGAAGTTGATTGTACGATAAAACTTTGAAATATTGGAGAAAAACTTTCCCGTTGTGGAATGGTATGGTCAACCTTGTTCTCGTTCAAAGATACGTGGTGGAGTAGACTGATAACTTAATGAAAAATGTGAGCCATTTATTTTGAGATACCCTCCTGTACGTTTGGTCTGTTTTAAACCATGTTTAAAACATTATAGATTGTTGGATATAAATAGGGTAAATCATTAGTAAGTTTCTATCAAAACTTTTATAAGTGTGGAATTTTACATTTTATTCTCATTCCGTCGTTTGTTTCCTCTTTGCCTTCACGCCAAATTTACAACGATGGCCATTCCAGTGATAGACATGAAAAAATATTGATGGAGCAGACAGGGATGCCATCATGGCTAAAATAGCAAAGGGATGTGAGACTCCCGGATTCTTTCAGGTACGCATCTTTCTTTTGATTTATTTAAATTACGTGATCTTCTATCATAGTAACTAATTGGATTTTATTTCAGCTTATAAATCATGGCATAGACCATGGTCTTTTGGACTATGTGAAGGTGTGCGCAGAACATTATAAGATTAATAGAGAGCAACAATTCAAGGATTCTTTACCCGTAAGGGCGCTTAACAAGGCCATTGCTGCTGAAGCCGAGGGAAATGTAGTTGACAAGATTCAGAATATGGACTGGGAAGACGTTTTCCAAGTACACGAGATGTGCGACACAAATTCCTGGCCTACCGAGCCCAAAGATTTCAGGTATGTACTGCTGCACTTATGCAAATTATTCCCTGGTGATACAGTTTAACATATGAGTTAGTAAATTATTTCCAATTGATGCAGGGAAACGATCGAAGAATTCCGCAGCCAGATATTCGCACTGACGGAGAAATTGCTGGAGATAATAAGTCTGAATTTGGGGCTGGAAAAAGGGTATGTGAAGGAGGCATTCGCGGGTGGAGATAAGCCATTCTTTGGAACCAAGGTGAGCCATTATCCTCCCTGCCCTCGACCAGACCTGATAAAGGGCATCCGTCCCCACACAGATGCAGGCGGCCTCATTCTCTTATACCAAGACGACGAGGTTCCGGGGCTTCAGGTGCTCGACAATGGCAGGTGGATTGACGTACAACCCCTGCGATATTCAATTGTTGTGAACACGGGAGATCAGTTGGAAGCAGTGAGCAACGGTAAATACAAGAGCGCGTGGCATCGGATTCTGCCCACCACAAACGGCAATCGTTTATCAGTGGCATCATTTTATAACCCGTCGTATAAAGCAGTAGTGAGTGCTGCACCTGAATTGATTAACCTTAACATCGCTGATGACTTGTCTTCCTACCCCAAATATTTGTTCGGCGATTATATGCGGGTGTATAGTGAACAGAAATATGAAGAAAAAGAGCCACGGTTCCAAGCCATGAGAAAGCCCACTGAGCAGATCTCCTACTAGAATAAATGGTGGCGTAAAATTCACCTAGGGTTCCTTTACCTGTCGACGATATGGAGCCCATATAGACTTAAATACTAGACACTAATCCTAGATAAAATAATCCTATTTATTTGCCGCTTGTAATAGAAGCAGCCTGGATTCGTCTGGCGACTCCTTGCTTGTGGCTTCGTATATAATTAAATAAAGGAATGTTGTTTGTTAGTTGTCCGTTCTTCCAGTATAATTTGATATTCATACCCAAATCTCTGCCATGGTTAACAAACATTTGCTTAATTCAAATTTCAATAGAGAAACAAATGAATTCACTGCTAACTCCGAGGAATTAGATGTTTTTCTTACAATCTAAATTAAAATTTCAAATTCTCGATTGATCAAATGTGAAAATATTGATAAGTTGAAAAACAAGTAAAACCCTCCAATGAATTTATGTAAAGACTTTATAGTAGAAAACATAAGATTAATTTAGTATGTTCCCGTGCCTGTAGAGATATGCATATGTCCCCATCTTCATCATTAGTTGTATTCTTATAGTTCCAGCCATGTGTACTAGGTACACCCTTAATAGTAACAAGCACATAAATATGATCATTTGTATATGCATTAAATTTAGTATCACAATTAATATCATCATTTGAATCAAAATATATCTTATTTTGTTATGGAAAGGTGGAGATATCTACAGAATCCATTATCGTGTTGCCCTTTACTTGGGATGATGTATGCTCCAAGTTATCTTAAGCCATGTCTAATTGTTTATATTCGATTAATATTTCATAAATTTATGTTTGCACAATAGCAAGACATAATTACTTCATTAAGAGGGGCTCTTTTGAATGATGTATTACATTCTTATTCTTTTTTTGAATAGATAAATCTCTTTGTATATTTAAGGGTATATCATTCGGTATGATATTATGCTCGTCTTTATATATATATATATATATATATATATATATATATATATATATATATATATATATATATCGTGTTACCCTTTAATTGGGATTATGTATGCTCCAAGTTATCTTAAGCCATGTCTAATTATTAATGCTCGATTAATATTTCATAAATTTATGTTTGCACAATAACAAGACATAATTACTTCATTAAGAGGGGCTCTTTTGAATGAGGTGTTACATTTTTATTCTGTTTTTGAATAGATAATTTTTTTTGTATATTTAAAGGTATATCGTTCGGTATGATATTATGCTCGTCTTTATACACACACACACACACACACACACACACACACACACACACACACACACACACACACACACACACACACACACACACACACACACACACTTACTTTATAGCTTTTGGTACACATTGAGATTTATAAACTTGAGATGATTGTATTCTGCAATGCCATGTATCGAAGGAAATAAATTGCTTATGCTCAAGATGTTGGATGTGTCATCATAAAGAATCTAATTGTTTGAATCTAAAAGTTTCTTCTTGACATAAAAAATGGAAATGAAGAAACGTTGTAAGCCAATCTGAATATCTGATTATCAGTTTTTCATTTCATGTAATTTCCCTTTTACAAATTGATAAATAAAAGGATGCAAAGCCTATTTTCTAATTCCCTTAGGCTATGGGGTTCTCTTGAAAAGGAAAATAATTTAATAATAGGACTAAGTTTTCCAAAATTGATTTTATAAAGGCAACTTATAGTAATATTATTAATTAAAGGAAACCTCTAGAATTTTAAGTGACGTAACACTCAAATAGAAAATAATAAATTCATTTCATTAATTAAAAATAAAATAGTCCCACCTGGAGCGTCCCACTTGGTAAAGAGAGCTATACAGGCATAAAATGAAGTGAGATATATACCAAAAAAACTTTCCCACGTTGAAGAATTGATGTTTACATTGTTTCCCTAGGATGAAACCCCTTTGGTAAGCAGATTCGGGGATGAAAACCCTCTATCCAAGTGAGTAACACTACTCAAACATTACTAGTGAGCTGAAATGGTGAAGATGATTCTTAATTTTGTTAATGAAAAAAAAGACTTCAGTTTTTTAATGCAACTCCATCAGTATTTATATAATTTGGAACTTTGAAGACCATCTCAAGTAGGTCTTACCACTTTCTAGGAGTTAAATGTTGACTATAACATATTTCTATTGATTTTATAGTAGTTTGGGCATCATTCTACTAGGTCGTATAGCTTCATAAAACCCCAACAAGATGTATTATCCAACTGACTTTATATCATACCATATAGGTCAGGGAATAGTCAATAATCAAACTATACATTATTCTTCATTTGGTCATATATATTTTGTTTTTGATTTCATGATATGGGAAATAGAGGGAGTTTCAATTTCAAGAAAATTCTTATTTTTATTTTCATCAAAATTTATTATCTAAAATCCAAAATTTCTCATTTACAAGGTTTTTGGTAGTTTGTTGAGTTTTCTAGAATTTATCAAAAATATAAAAAATATTTATGTTTGGTACATTTGTGGTGTGTATATATGGGTGATTTATAAATTTTAAGTGTTCAATTGTATTTGTTTGGTTTTTTACAAAGCATTTGATGAATTCATGTGTTATAGGGAAGATTGCATGCCAATTGTTTGACAAGATGTTCATGAGAAGAAATGTGTACTTAAATAGTAATTCAACGTTCTACCAATAAATTAAGGGTAATAAGATTATTTTGTTTCTTGACATTGAAACAAACCTTAAAACATTTTATATTCATACTCATTTCTTACAAACCATAACTACCTACATCTCTACAACTGCACCACATAGTTTATTTCCAAAAACGATATCCAATATTTTAATAAATTCGTTATTCATAAAAAAACCTACCACTTATCAACTTTGTCAATTGTTTATCCCTAATATAATTCATTCTTAATGCTTATTGCGTAAACACTCGTCAAAATAGATTTGTATGAATTAAGTGACATGAGAATCCTTTTTGTTGTTGAAATAAATTTTCTCCAAATACATGCACAAACAAACTAAAAGAATTTAATGAGCTGATTGAAGATGTCATTCTTCAACAGCCTAATGACTATGTTGAAAGAATAATAAGATTCAAAATAAAATTTAATTAGCTACGTACTGAAAGAATTCATTGTGTACAAGACAAAGATATAAAAATTTTTATGTGATTGAAAATAAAATTATCATTTCAACGTAGATATGTTTAATTATAATAAATTTATGTTATATAAAAACTTGTCTTAAAGTTTTATTATATCGTCAATTGTCTTAAAGGTTTAAATTATGTTGTAAGGAATGTGATTTTTTTAGTCTTAATTAAAATTCATTAATATATTATTTTACATTAAAAAAAATTAATAAACGACAATAACTATCATAAAATATAGTTTATTAGTTTACACGATCCAAAAAATAGAAGACTATCAGAAAAATATGGAAAATCACAAGCACAAACAAAAGAGGAACCTACAACATGTGAAAATGCCAACCTCACAGCCTCTTTAAGCAATGTAGAATGGGTGTGTAACTCCCAAAATATCTAAAGGAACATAAGATAAATGAGAGCATGTAAGGATCCCAAGTAATTAACTTAGGTCTTTTAACATGGGCCTCAAATGAGAAATGTGTGTCATGACAACAATGTTCTTTGGGGTTTATAGAAATTCAGAAGTCTTACTTGCCTTTGGTCATCCTCTTGTGAATTTGGAACCACCAAAAATTTGATATTATATTGACATCTAAATTGGTGGTGGTCGAGTCCTGTTAGATTTTATCTATCACTTTTGAGTTAGACTTAGGGATTGATTTTCCATTTCTCTTAAGAAAGTGTTATTCCTTATTATCTTTGTTATTAATTTCAAAAAATAATATCCCTTCTTATTTATAGAAAAAAGGTAGAATTCTTGAGCTAAATTTTCATAATTTTGGAATGAAAAACACTCAAGTAGGATTTTTTTTATTTTCATCTAAATTTATTACCAAAACTCTAAAATATCTCATTTACAAGTTTTTTTGTAGTTTGCTGAGTTTCCTAGATTTTATCAAACTATACAAAATATTCTTGTTTTGTATTTGTGGTTTTTAAAAATTTCAAGTGTTCAATCATATTTGTTTTTTCTTTACAAAGAATTCAATGAGTTATGCTAGAGGGTAGATTGCATACCAAATGTTTGATAAGATGTCCATGAGAATGAATAAAAAAAATGATTAGGACATTTGGAATATTTAATAAAAGGGGCATTTTAGTAGTATCAGAACGAATTTCCATTCCATCTTGTGGGATAAGAAAAAAGAGGATATTCTAACTAAATGAAGGGCTAAGAAAACAAGATCTAGAATAAATTGAAGGAACATATAAGAGAGATATGGAAGATAGAGAAAGAAGAACTAATTTTGATGAAAATCCTAACAATAGGGCAGAAAGACAATATTATTTGATGCTTGAAATGATGTCATAATTACTACATAAAATGGAAAAAAATATGAAGACGCCTGAGTATCAGAATAGTGAAGAAATTTTTATAGGAACGAATAATAATCCAAAAATACAAAAGACAAAATTTGGTCATGTTGTTAATCCTTTTCAACCCAATTTCATCCATAGGGAAGAAGTAGTTGTATAGAAAGAATTAAACCATCCATTGTGGATTATATATCATCGAATTATGATGAGTACAAGATCCTATCAGTTAAAATTAAGGAGGCATTATCTCTCACCAATTTCATAAGTTTAAAGAAGAATGAAGTTGGCCAAAGAGTTCAAAGAAGGCCATAAAAAATTAGAGAGACCTCCAATAAGATTTGGAAAAGTTAAAACTCCTACATATGATGGTTCAAGTAATTGTTCATCATACTCCAGAATACAAAATTTAGAAACCTTCTTTTCGCCAAGGTCCATGATGGAAGAGGAAGAATTTAAGTTTTCTACCCTTTATCTCGAAGGGGTTTCACATAAGTTCATCGTAACACATCCTAAATAGTCATAATTATTTCAAATAGGTCTAAAATAGCTTTTTCCATGGAAATGGGTTGTGGTACCTTGCAACATCTTATGGCTCGAGTGATATTTAAGCTATGGTCCTTTGAAAGAGCTTGATGCATATCAATAGATTTTATCTTTCCCATCCGGCATTCATTCTTTTAAAACAACTCCCCAATATTCTTCAAAGGAATTTTTCTCAATAATTTTAAAACCTTCTCTTGGAAGTAACATTGGAGGGAGTGATTGACATACTCTTTTGATTCTATGGATTGCCTATGTCATCGGAGAGTTTCACTCAGGAGTATTTTCTTCTTAATATTTTATTAAGAAAAATCCTTCCTGCAACAACATTATTGTAAAATCTAGCAATATAGTTAACAAAACAAAAAATATTTGTACTTTAGTTTTATCAGGAACCTCATTTGGAAAGAAAACAATTTTTTAAAGTAATCTAATTTTTCATGTTAATGCTTCCATTTTTAGAGTCACTCCCAAAAAATTGATGGATTCTTTGAAGGTTTCCATATTTGTAAGACTAAGGTTGAGACCATCATCAAAAATTACCTTATGGAATTGAAAAAGGTGTTCCATATGCTCTTCGACATTTTTAGAAAATATTATAATGTCATTAATATATACTAGGAGAAATTTATCCATATGGCCAAATATTTTATTTATTACGTTTTAAATATTTTAAGGAGTGATATTTGACCTAAAGGGTGAGACTTTCCATTCATATTGTACTCCAAGAATGGTGATTTTTTTTATAGGTATCTTTCTTATCCATAAATTTTTTTACAAAATCCATATTTCCCTTCCCCAATGGTGTAGAGTGCATAGAACTACTGAGCATGGTGGGTTGGATTGTATAGAATTCTGTAATGATTTTGAGGCTATTCATAAATAATTTTAGGGATATGAATCTAATTCTAATAATTCCCACGAGGTTAGTTATTTTGGGGAAAATACTACATGTTAATTAAGATACTAAATTTTTCATCTAAAGAGGATAATGATCCTAAAGATAATGCATACGATATCCATTCCTTTAAAAATTATTAGATAAGTAGTTATTCCTTGAGATAAAAATCCAAATATCCCCTTACTACTTCTACATATCCACCAAAAGGAGACACACCATCTGACCCCAAGTCTAAAAAACTCCACCTCCACCCAAGGGAGGAGAGTAAAAAAATATAGTTGAAACCTTCACTAACAATAGAAGGGTAGGGTACAATATAGTTGAGGAGAGGAAAATATTAAGGCCAACATAACCAATCATGAATTACCTCATATTTTTGAACAAAGGGATTGGTTTCTTAAGTCTTTGATAGATACAATGACTGATGGAAAATAAAAAGGGGTCTACTCACACAAATGTGGATCTCTACAAAGACAAAACTGAGGTTCCTAATATCCTTCTTATAACCCAAATCTATAGAAATAATGTGTTATAATATGTTGTATATTTTACATATTGTATACCCAATATTACTATACACCTCTACCGTGAGCATTAGTGGGGTTTAGAGGCTAGTCCCTGAGATAAAAATTAGGGATCCCTATTTTCTTGGGAGTATAGATATGTGATTTTTTTCTATACGTGTATATGGGTGTTTTCGTAACCCATGACATATGGAGGACTGTTATGTGTTATTTTGTTAGCTCATTGTTTTGGTACCCATTCTATTGTAAATTTTTTTTGGTAGTTTCCTATTGATGTGCTTACATATAGTTGGACGTGTAGTAGGGTAGAGCAGAACTTGGAATTACATTATTGTAATGTAAATGGTTAAGTTAATGCAATAAGAGATAGAAGTTACTATTCTAGTGTTTTTCCAAAAAGGTTTCCTAAGATAAATATTTTGTGTCTTTTTCATTTCTCTATTTAGCTTGAACATTATGTTAAGTATAACATTTAATTTATTTCTTTATTGGATTGATTTTCTTCATTTGGTATAAAAGCTATGTTTTAGCTTTTATTTGAAGATTCGGTGTTTCTAAAACAAGTGATAATTTTTTTCGAGTGGGATATATGTGAGTGAATTTTTTGATGTGAGGTGCAAGAAATGAGATATGAAAATTTAATGGCCATAATTTTGAATTATGGAAGCTCAAGATGGAAGATATTCTTATGGATAGATATCATTGGATTGTTATGTCTATAGTCATGCCTTTGCGTATGAAGGTAGAGGAATAGGAAAATGTCTATTGGAAGGAAAGGATTTATATAAAATTGTTTTTGTCAGATTCATCTTTGTTGAATGTGTCAAATGAGAAATATACTTAGGCGTTATGGGAGAAGTTAATGACTTTTTATTAAACAAAGTTTATGGTGAACAAACTATATATCTCAAAGTATCAATATTCATTGAGAATGAATAATAGAGACTCTTGTGTAGAACATTTGAACATATTTAATATAATTTTAAGTCAGTTGATTTCTATTGATATTAATATAGAAGAAGAGGATGAATATATTACTCTATTTTTTATTTACCTGAATCATGAGATAATCTAGTAATGGCTATTACTATTACTACAAAAAAAAATTAGTTGAGGATATAGGTGTGTCCTTACTATAAAAATAAATGAGGTGGAAATCCATTAAAGATTATCAATCCAAGGATGCCATGTATGTGAGAGGTCATACCCAAGATAAAATAAAGAAGAGGAAATGACAATCAAACTCTAGAAGTAAATCAAAGACCATAGAAAATATAAGAGAAAATGTTGGCTATGGTAAAATGGGGAATTTTAAGAAATAATGTATATCTAAGAAGGTATAGAAGGGTAATTCATCTGGAGATTCTGGATCTTCATATATAAAACCATCTAATGAAGACTTGAGATTTTTTTCTTGGAAACTTCCAACTTGCATGCATGTGATCGTGTATGTTTGATTGACTTGGGTGCATCTTTTCATATGACTCCACATAGGGAGTGGTTATGTGAATATGAAAATTATAATTAAGGTGATGTATTTTCAGGAGACAACTCAACTTGGAATTTCATCAATTGAGGGAAAATAAATCTGAGGTTTTAATATAGAAGGATTAAAACCCTCCCAGGTGTTCTCCACATTCCAGGTTTAACCAGAAACCTAATATATGTAAGTAAGAAGAATGATGTGGGTGTGTAAGTAACATTTAGTAAAGATAGTTGTAATATGATTTTGTGTGAAATGGTATTGGCAAGGGGAATCAGTACTGGACCATTTTTCAAGCTTGAGGAAATAATTTTTACTAATGATTATGATAGTTATGTGGTTCTAGAGGATAAAAAAGCTTCATTTCTTACTATTACATCCATTATGATGAAGACAATGTTGTGACATCAAATGATGGGACACATTAGAGAGAAAGTACTTCATACTTTAAAATTAAAAGGTATGGTTGAAGTAATTTTTTATTTTCCTTTATATTTTTATTTTTATGAGAATTGTGTGTTTGGAAAGTAGACTAGAGTAAAGTTTCCTAGTAGTGTTACAAGATCATAACGTATTCTACATTTGATACATAGCGATGTGTTGGAAATATAAAAGTTACATCACTAGGAAAAGCCATGTTTTATGTTAGTTTTATAGATTATTTCTCAAGAAATACCTAGGTATATTTTATTTGGAATAAGTTTGAGGTTTTCAAAAAATTCAAAGAATTTAAGGCTCTTGTAGAATATCAGACAAAATAAAAAAAAAGGTTTTAAGAAGTGACAATGGCGGGGAATATCAAGCTCTAATACCTTTGAGAAATTATGAAAAGAGTTTTGAATAGAAAGGTATAAGATAAATCCATATATGCCACAAGATAATGGAGTTATGGAAAGGATGAACAAAATTCTCATGGATAAGCATAGGAGTATGTTCAATGATGTCAGTTTGGACAAAATTGTGAGCAAAAAAAGTGCCATCTATGTGTTATTTAATTAATAGATCACCGACATCCACACTTGAAGACAAAAATCCACAGAAAGCATACACATGTAAGAGACCCTCTGTTCAACATTTATGTGTATTTGGTTGTATTCCTTGTATGTATATTTCAAAAGAGAAAATAACCAAGATAGATAATAAATATGCTAAGTACATATTTATTGGATACTCTAATAGTGTAAAAGGAAAAAAAGTATGGAATCTAGAAACATAAAAGACTATTTTTAGACGTAATTTAATTCATATGGTGAAATCACAACACCCATGATTTCTCACAGGTGAATGGCTGAGGTAGTCAGTGTGATTTATAAAACATGGATTTATCCCAAAGTGTGGTACTTTGCGATTGGGATAACCCTCCAAAGAAGGTCAACTTCTTATCCTATCCTAGTGCCAACTACTCCAAAGTTTAGAGAGTTGCAGATCTAGCCCTAATCTGATATTTCCAAAGAGACATAGATAGATAAAATGCATGCAAATAAAACCTACTCTAAGGGAAGAGCATGCACCAAGAAGGAGAACCTGCACAATAAACACATCACAACTAGAATCTTTTAATGAAAACACAACAGTTCACAAGAATTTTCATTTGATGAAAGACCAGAAGAGTTACAAAAAAACACAAAAGAGTTTTTAGAACATCCACGAATCTATTTATATTTATCCCAAAATTTATACAATTGTTGGCATAATTAATACATAGTTTAGTATAGCTACATGTAACCGATCTTTTAGTTACAGGCCGTTACCTCTTAACCTCATTCTCACTTGTATTTATACACTCCTCACATTGAATAATATTATTCAGACATTTACATTTCTCCTAATCTAACAGTGGTATCAAAGCAGCATGGAAGTAGGAGTGTGGAAACGTGCAGATAAAAGATGGAGAGCATCTTGGAACCACTGCTTCCCCTCTTGCGTGGAAATTACATTTGACAGTTTGACAGAAGTTAGAGAAACCAACAAGGACTCAGTCTGGAGCGCAACAATGATAACTAGAAGGAAATGGGAATGCTCAGCAAAGTGATCTACACAGTAGGCTCATTGATTAGAGAGACAAAATCTTTCTACTACCTTTCGACAATGGATAAGTGTTTGTTGCTGCTGTCAAGAAAGTAGATAGCGACCCATTGAAGAAAACAGAGACAACGTCTATTATAGACTATTCAACGATTTGGCTTGGAGGAAGAAATATGTAGCGGGAGCATGGAGATCTACTTGGCAAAGGATCAAGTCTTAATCCAGCGAGATGTGGCTATTATGGTCATCATCAAATCTTATTTTCAATAATCCGAGAGGAAATTCCACCAAGGAAGGAGCGTGGGAGAATAAAGAAGATTGCAGGAGGAAGTAGTTAGTTGTGAAACCATTTTTCTATTCATCCCTGTCCGTTGTTGTTTCCCTTTCTTTCTCACTCATATATGCGCTATCTAAAAGGGGAAATATCCAAATACGTGTCTCTTTAAGTTGTTATCATTGCGAATGAATACTGATTGATGTGTCTGTCTTGGCGTTTTATTGTGTAAAGTATTGACTGGCAGATTATGTGAGTTGATTTTCTCATACAATATGTTATCTTGGCCATCATTACATTAAGATCGTAAGAATGGTTGTTGGGAGATGTACATGTGGAGTCACAAAAGAGGGAGAAGAGAGCATGTGGCAATGACCACTGACAAATTTATAAGCACCGTGTGGAGTTTGACATGAGTGGCATCGACCATCGAAAACCCAGGTGTGCGTTGGTAGACTCCTTCGCCCAACATCTTCTCAACTGTTATTCACAGACCAAGCGATACATTAGCAAGCACATCATACAAAAGATCAAGAGACATGTGGAATTTGTTTGAATCAAATTGGAACAAAACGAGATTAAGCCCCTTCATTCATTCATCAAATTTGCTATCAAAGATGGACACAAAAAACCAGCTTATGATCCCATGCAATAGTCTGAGAGCATGAAAATCATGCCCATAGATGTTAGCAACATTGCAAGAAACCATAGAGACATACCGCATTTGAGAGAGCTGAAGTCAAGCCCACAAGAGCATCGGCATCTACTCTTCACTAGTCTCCAAAACTTGCAATTCGAGGACATAATGGACTGAGTCTTGTTTGACATATAGACAGAGAAGAGTTGTGTTGATCCAGATGAAAAACATAAGATTAAATTCCCTCAGGCACATCTGTGGCGCACCACATGAGCTTTTGAGCTCACTTCTTCATCTATTTTTCTACAAATGAGAGCACATTTTTTGCAGAGATTCAAGAAAATACGGACAAAGTCCTTGTTGCAAGAAGTAGATAGGACATGTTGTGATGTAACAAGGTGATGAATCTGGGGTAGATTTGTAAAAACAATGTATTAAGGGGGAGAATGTTGGCATAATTAATACATAGTTTAGTTTAGCTACATGTAACCGATCTTTCAGTTATAGGCGGTTACCTCTTAACCACATTCTCACTTGTATTTATACACTCCTCACATTGAATAATATTATTCAGACATTTACATTTCTCCTGATCTAACAATAATACACCACACTCAAGCTCAAAGGCACATATTTTGCATTACAATGTCTAGTATGGAGGTTTGGAATCTCCACAAAATATCTTACAAACAAGAAGAAGAAGGGAGGAGTATATACAAGGTGTCCAACCTTTTGAAATGATCCCCTCCTTACAATATATAGGAAGAATGACAGAAAGGGAGAGAGAAGGAATTCAAAATATCATTTCAACCACCCAAAAATGCATTAAAATCGCTTGCAACAATGATGGATGCCATTGTAAAACCCATACCTCCATGTACTTTTCCTTATTGGGGAAGAAATGAAGCCCCATAACTTCATCATTTTGGTAAGTGATAAATATGGAAATACCCCTAAAATGGCAGATTATATTTCCTCATTTTTACATACTTAGTCTTACTAAAATTAAGAAAAGAAGTCACTGCTATGTAGAGCACACTGAGAGCTTTCCAAAAAGTCCTATTTTATGTAAATCTGAGCTCCCAGTCATAATTTATGGCCATTTGAAGATGAGCGTGCCATTTTGCAATAAATGCAGACTATTGTTCTTCTTTTTTAGACTCCAACCATGCATCGCACCCTTTGAAATTTGAAATTTCAGAATTTCAGGATTCGGAGCTTCGGCATTTTGACTTCAGAGGTCACTATCACTATTCACATTTTTGAACTCATGAAACCTCTAAAATTCCGAAACCTTGAAATCTAAAATTCAGACTTTAGGTTTTGGGCTTTGTGTCATGATTTACGTGTACTGGGGCTTTAATGTTCTAAAATTTTGAAACCCCAAAGTCTGAAATTTGGACTTCAAGTTTTAGACCTTTCAGGATTTCGAGGGTTTAGGTTTCAAAATATTAGGAGTTTGGGTTTTGAAATTTTGGGGGTTTGAGTTTCGAGATTTTGGGATTTTGTCCTCCATCTAGTCATCAGGTATCTCTAAAATCCAAAAATCCCAAAGTTTGAATTTTGGACTTCCATTTTCGGACCTTTTTCCCTTCCCTACATGGCATTATTTATTTCTCGGCCCTACTGACAATTCTGGACTCCCGAATGTTTGAAGTCTAAATTTCAAACTTCAGAATTTGATGTCTTTTAGACCTTTTGAGGTCACTGATTTGGAATTTTTTCATGTTGAATTTGAATGCTTCACCACTTCAACTCACTCGGCTCGAGCCTAAAATGTGAGCTCTAATGGCTGAATTGATCCTCCTATTTTCTCTGTGTGGATTCATGTTTGTCCAATTTTTCTTGAGGGGATAAATTGGATAATAATAATATCTATAGATCTTGAGAAAATTTCAAAGTAGGAAGAGAAACCAAATGAGGATCATGTTAAAATTGAGGAAGATGAATTTTGTATGAATTGATGTAACTGTAAAAGATGAACCAAAAATAAAGTGACAAGGGGAAGATTCGAACAAACCAGATGAGGAACCAAAATCCATTGAACTAGAAACTCCTGCCTTAGGAAAATAAAATTGTCTGAGAAGGGTAACTGAGAGGTATAGTCCACTTGAATTTTTTTCTACTTTTGTTTTATCAATTTTGTTTGCTATTGATGACGAACCAAAGACTGTGAAGGAGGTTTTTAGATTAAAATAAAGTAAGTCTTGGAAAAATGATATCGATGAAGAAATGGAGTCCCTATACAAGAATAATACATGAGACTTGGTGAAGTTACTGTTAGTGTGGAATCACAACACCTCTGAATGGCCTCTGTCTGAAATGGGGCATTCGATGTGATTGCACAACATTGGACCATCTATCAAGTTGTGGTACTTGTAAACTTGAGAAGGACCTCCAGAGAAGGCTGGTTCATGCTTCCTAATCTAACTACCACAAGATACTCTAGTGTAGGTAGAAACTAACTAATCCTAATCTAACCATCCAAGGATACACAAAGAGAGAGGGGGGGTGAAAGAGATCCTACACTAAGAAGTGATACACTAGAAAAGAAAGTGGCTGATCACAGACCCGACTTCCTAATGTGGAGAGAGGTGAGCAGAGGAGGGGCTGGACAAGATGCACCATAGACCAGAGATGAAGGTCAAATGGAACACCACTTAAAGGCCCATTAAGCACGGCTCCTAGGACCTGCAATGAACATCTGAGTATGTATAATATACCCTACAATGACGGGAGGCGAGAAGAGACAAAAAAATTAGGAAAGGATGGAAAAATGCGTCACGAAACATATTTTATTGCTCTAAAAGTCACACGTTACATCATCACTAGGAAAGGGGCAAGAAATTCCATTACAAAGCCATGAGAGGAGGCTTAGACTCCACATTCTACCATAAGGAAGAAAGAGAGAGGGGGCTAGGAGAGAAAGGATGAACAACTGTTTGAAAATTCCCCTCCTTTCCAATATATAAAAGAAAGAGATAAGGAAAGAGGAAAAAATGAACTCTATTCTAACCACCCCTGCAATGCATTGAATTATGCCTACTAAAAGAGAGAAGGAGAGAGGGAAAATCTGAATCTCACTTCAACCACCTTAAAATATGCATTGAATTCCACCTACCACACTGAAGAGTCTCACTGCAACACCCATGCCTCCGTCAATGTCCTTACTCAACAAGAAAGAGCCCCATTATTCATCATGGTGGCAGGTGAGAGACTTGACAGCCCCCGAAATTAGTGGGCCAAAACAGTAATGGAGGCAAGTGAGAATTCAGTGCCGAGATCTTTCCAAAAAACCCTCTCCTATCCAAATCCAAGTTTCCAGTTGAAAGATATGGTTGTCTGAAGATCAGGGGCATAAGAAAGCAATATTTAAAAGAGTCTGTCCGTACTCGGTCCACATGGTAGCCTCACACATCTTGAAGATTCATTCCCATCCTTTCACTCTTGAAATCACGTCAGACTGACACGTGGCTGCTTCTATGGGCTCCTCTGTGTTCCTTTGTGTTTTCCCTAAGTCCCTCTTATTGGCGAAGACATTGTGCCTGACCCGAGACACGTGGAGGCTTCACATTGTTTTGGAAATTACCCCTATTTTTTACCTTTGAAGTTGTGTGGTCGAGACACATGGAGGCCTCCGCAATATTTTAGACTTTTCAATGGCTAACCTTACCTCCTCAGACTCTGGGACAGTTGGCGGGTTGGCACTCATTTGGGAACTCCATTTTGGGCTGCGCCTTTGAAATTGCGCCAAAGAGACACGTGGATCTTTCCGCAATTCTGCCCTATTTCTTTGTGTTTTGGCTAAGTCCTTTTTACTTGGTGGGGCTATAAGTCTTACCCTGGATACGTGGAGGCTCAGCTCACATTTTGGAACCTGCTCCGAGTTTTACTTTTGAAATTACGTCACGCTGAAGCGTGGCTCCTTCCGCTAGCCTTTCCTTTGCTTAGACTTTTCAACGGATGATTATGCCTTTTCTAGCTCTGGACAAATGGTGGTTTAGTGCTAGTTTGGGGGCTACCTCTAGATTTTCCTTTTTAAATTGCACCGATGAGGTAAGTGGCTTGTTCGGCTAGTTCTGTCCCATTTTGAATTTTCAACTACCAACTTTGTCCCTTTTCTTGGATCTGTGACACGTGGAAGCCTGACACCTATTTGGGGTCTTTGTTTTATATTTAATTCTTATAGTTACACTAATGAGGCACATGGCACCCTCCGCGGCTCTGTGACTTTTCAATGGCTGATGAGACCTCGCGGCCTTGTGGACCCGCACTTGAAAATTGTGTCATTTGTGAAAAATGAAAAAGTTTAAAAGTCCCCTGCAGACCCTCCGTCCTGCTTTAAGACTTGGAAAAAATTTCCTCCTTGACCCTTCAGACCTGTTTTTGGTAAAAATTCATCCTCGGGCCAACCGGTTCACATTTTCCCATTTTTGGGTCAAAAGACATCTTCAGGCCCATCAGCCCGCTTTTTCCACTTTTGCAAAAAAGTAATCCTTCTCAGGCCTGCGGGCCCTATAATTATATTTGTGCCTTTTACAAAAAGCGTCAAAATGACAAAATGTCTCCTGCCACCCCACTTGTCCACACTTTCCATTGGCAAAAATTCTTCCCTGGGCCTGTCGGCCCACTTTTTGCAAAAAATCCTTCCAAGGCACGTCGGCCCGTAACTTCAAAAATACAAAGAGTTAGAAGGACTTCTTTATATCTCTAGAAAGGGGAAGAAAATTAATATCTAGTGGAAATTCTTTTTGGGAGGCCTTAAGTGCTTAAAATATGTAAAAATTCAGATTAAAGGACAAAAGGGGTGAAAATGGTGTCATTTGACCCAAAATAAGTGTGATCTTATTTTGGTCAACAATTTAGTGACTCATGGGGATCACCTATCTGCTAGGTGAAAATATCAATGGCCTTAAAGCATCCATTGGGCATGGAATCTACCTGGTAAAAAAAAATCTGATCTTAACTTTAAAAATATGATTCCTAAGCCACTTGGAACACTGTTGGAACTGGAGCTAACCCTGAACTCACCCTGCTACTTTGAATGTCCCGTGCATGAGAAAAAAAACACCAAAACACTATATACAAAATCAGAAATCATACAAGCTCCAATTTGAACATGTAGAGTGTGCACAAGCACTTATTCTACTAAAAAAAAACCTAAACCTACTCCTACACTAACCAAAGAGAAAGGGGACTTAAAAAAATCCCGTAACTGGCAGGGAGAAGTAGCTTCCATTTCTCAAAAGGGGCACTCATGCAAATGATTTGACACTAAATATGGCTTCTTGTATGAGTGAAAAACTAACTATAAGCCCGTCCTCTACCCAAATCACCAAGGTGTCAACTGGAGACAAGAAAAATTCCCCTTTCATTTTCTCTTCATTTTGATTGAAGAGGAATTGCATCTGATGCTTGGTACTTTGGAACTCATCCTCATGCCCTGAGGTGGACATGACTGGTTTTGGCTTCTCCCTTCACTCTAATGAAGCTAAGAACCTGATTGGGTAAGGTCTGGTCCTTTAGATGTGCCCCTTAATCTTATATTTAACTCCAAAAATGGAGTCTTATTGCAGATCTTCTTGGATAGGCGATGTGAGAGAGATGATGACATACTCTACCCTTTTCTCTTCCTTCTCCTGTGAAGAACATGGAAGACTCATATCTTCTAACCTTGGTTCTAGAGGGACGTTGTGAGACACAAGATGTTGTCCTTGGATGTTCTCCTCTATGGTAGCAGGCTCATATGCTTGGAAGGTGGATGGTGGAGGAGAAAATGATGTGATCTCCATGGGCTCTTCTCCATTAAAGAAATCCTCTAAGTCAGACAGATAATCTGCCTCCTTATTTTCATGTTGCATGTGCTCGACCTCCTCCATGGTGTCCTCCTGATCTACAACTTGCTCACCATGGTTCCTGTCATCTTCAAACATGAAGTTTGAAAGCTCAAACTCTTCTTTGACATTAGATCTTAAAGGGGATGCAGTGGGAGGAAGAATATAAGGTTCTTCTATGGCCTTCTCCACACTTGGAGCCTCTGAAACTATATGGCCTTTCTCCACAACAAGAATGTACTCCTCTTCTTTTGGATTTAGAGTAGCTCCTTCTTCCCTCACTTGTGTTGTAGTTGGAGCTTCCACCACTTGTGGCTTGACCTCATCCTCCTTCATAGGTTTAACCAACAAGGGAATCTTTATAAACTCAAATCTAGCAGCCCAACTATTCAAATTTTCTATTATTTCTTCTCTATTGGGTTCCTCTGCTTGTTGTTATCCTTGGCTGGTTTTTGGAGTATCTCCCTAACATGGACCTGGGGGAGTAGGAGGAGGGTTGGATGGGGTCTCTACTAGTTCTTTCCTTGTTTGTGGTGGAGAGGAAGGAATTTCTTTTGGCTCTTGTGGAGGGGACTCAAATTTGGAAGGGAAAAGGGAAGAGGAAAGAAAATGAGATGGAAGACTAAGGGATGGGGAAGGGAAATCAAAACTTGGGGCAGAAAGTGAGGGGCTTGACTCATGACAATTCTATAATGATACTGATTGAGGAAGAGGAAAAGAAAAGATAGGAGGTGGTGGACTTACCCATTGACAAGGTCATCTTGTGTCCAACTCATAAGCCTCAATCTCCTCAATCCATTGTGTAAGTTGAGGTAGCATTTCATTCATGAAGTAAACCTTCTCCTTAGGGCTGTAATGTCTTGGCATAGGGCCGGCCCATGGACAAGGTGCCCCATAGCCAATTATGAATGCCTTCATCTATTTTGTATCCCTAGAATGCACCATGAGTGTTTCCATCCCTTGAATATTCTCCAACATATCAACATTTTCCATGTAGATTTTATCATCATATGCATACCCTTTCTCTTGATAAGCTCCATGGCCAAACTGGTTTTGACCCTGCTCATATGGGTAAGCATAATGGTTCTGGATCTGATCACAATCTTGATCGTGAGGAGTTGGGAAATACATTGGAGGTGGACTATAGTTCTTCTACTGCAAGTGTTTGTTCCAAGAAGGAAATGAAGTCATGATTACACAACTTCATGAATGGTAGAAAATGGGAGATATGGAAAGAAAAGTGAATGAAGATGGGTGAAATTGATGGAAAAGGTCTGGAACTCAGAGAATGGGTCACTAACCAGATGGAGTCTCCAAATGTGCTTTGCATGTGCCTCAAAAGGTTGAATCTTAACAGGAACACACCAACCTGTTAAGATGAAGTGGTAAGGTGCTTCAAACCTATCCCACTAGGCGTGCCAAAATTGTTATTGAGATCACATGGTGGGTTATGAATTGTTGTTGATAATGAGACACCACAGAAAGATGAGAGATCTAACCTTAGTCTCCCACCGGGTGTGCCAAAATAGTTAGTGCGGAATCACAGCACCCTTGAATGGCCTCTATCTGAAATGGGGCATTCGGTGTGATTACACAACATTGGACCATCTCTCAAGTTGTGGGACTTGCAAATTTTAGATGGACCTCCAGATAAGGTTGGTTTCTAATTATTAATCTAACTTTCCACAAGCTAATTTAGTGTAGGAAGAAACTAACTAATCCTAATCTAACCATCCAAGGAGACACAGAGAGAAAGAGGGTGAAAGAGATCCTACACTAAGAGGTGATACACCAGAAAAGGAAGTGGCTAATCACATACCTGACTGCCTGAAGTGGAGAGAGGTGAGCAGAGGAGGGGGTAGACAAGATGCACCATAGACCAGAGATGAAGGTCACATGGAACACCACTTTAATACCCACTAAGAATAGCTCTCAAGACCTGCAATGAACATCTGAGTATACACATTATACCCTGCAATGACAAGAGGCGAGAAGAGATAAAAAAATAATCAAAGGATGGAAAAATGCATCAAAAAACATATTTTATTGCTCCAAAAGTCACACGGTACATCATCAGTGGGAAATGCAAAAGAAAATTCCATTACAGAGCCATGAGAGGAGGCTTAGACTCCACATTCTACTCAAAGGAATAAAGAGAGAGGGGAGCAGGAGAGAAAGGATGAACAACCGTTTGAAAATGCCCCTCATTTCCAATATATAGAAGAAAGAGAGAAGGAAAGAGGAAAAAATGAACTTTGTTCCAACCACCCCTGCAATGCATTGAATTCTACCTACTAAAAGAGAAAAGGAGAGAGGGAAAATATGAATCCTACTTTAACCATCTTAAGATATGCATTTAATTCCACCTACCACACTAAATAATCTTGTTGTAACACCCATGCCTCCGTCTCTATCCTTACTGGACAATAAAGAGCCCCATTCTTCATCATGGCGGTAGGTGAGAGACTTGACAGCCCCAAAAATTAACGAGATGAAACATTAATGCAGGAAGGTGAGAAGCCAACACTGAGATCTTTCCAAAAAAACCTCTCCTGCTTAAATCCAAGTCTTTAGTTGAAAGATATGGTTTTCTGAAGATCAGGGGTGCGGGGGCGCAATATTTAAAAGAGTCTATCCGTAACGGGTCCTCATGGCAGCCTCATGCATCTTGAAGATTCAGCCCCTTCCTTTCGCTCTTTAAATCATGCTAGACTGACACGTGGTGGCTTATGTGGGCTCCTTTATGTTCCTTTCTATTTTACCTGAGTCCCTCTTATTGGTGGAGACATTGTGCCTGACCCGAGACACGTGGAGGCTTCACGCTTGTTTGGAAACTGCACCCATTTTTTAGCTTTAAAGGTTTGCGGTCAAGACATGTGGAGGTCTCTGTAGGATTTTGGAATTTTCAACAGCTGACCTTACCTCCTCAAACTCTGGGACACGTGGTGGGTTGGTGCTCATTTGGGAAATCCCTTTTGGGTCGCACCTTTGAAATTGTGCCAAAGAGACACATGGCTCTTTATGTGGCTCTGCCCTATTTATTTATGTTTTGGATAAGTCCTTTTTGCTTAGCAGGGCCATAAGTCTGACCCTAGATACATGGAGGTTCAGTGCACATTTGGGAACCCATTATGAGTTTTACTTTTGAATTATGACATGCTAACACGTGGCTCCTTCCGCTGGCCTTGCCTCTGCCTAGACTTTTTAATGGTTGATTCTGCCTTTTCGAGCTCTTGACATGTGGCAATTTAGAGCTAGTTTGGGTGCTGCCTCTAGATTTTCCTTTTGAAATTGTGCCGATGAGGCACATGGCTCCTTCCACTAGTTCTACTCCATTTTGACTTTTCAATTGCCAACTTTATCTCTTTTCTTGGATCTATGACACGTGGAAGCCTTACGCCTGTTTACGATCTCCATTTTGGATTCAATCCTTGGAGTTACACCAATGAGGCACATGGCACCCTCTGTGGCTCTGTGACTTTTCAATGGCCGATGAGACCCCGCGGGCTTGCATGCCCACACTTGAAAATTATGCCATTTGTGAAAAGTGAAAAAGTTTCAAAGTCCCCTGCACACCTGTCGGCTCGCTTTTAGACTGGGGAAATATTTCCTCCTTAGCCCCGTAAACCTGATTTTGGTAAAAAATCATCCTCAAGCCCATCGTTCTGCATTTTTCCATTTTTGGGTGAAAAGACATCTTTGGGCCTGCCAGCCCACTTTTTCCACTTTTGGAAAAAAAAGTAATCCTTCTCAGGCCCACGAGACCTACAATTATACTTGTGCCTTTTGCAAAAATTTTCAAAATGGAAAAATGTCTTTGGCTGCCCCAGTGGTCTACAATTTCCATTGGCAAATATTCTTCCTCAGGCCCGTCGTCCCGCTTTTGGCAAAAAATCCTTCCAAGGCCCGTCGTCCTGTAACCTCAAAAATATGAAGAGTTAGAAGGGCTTATTTATATCTATGGAAAGGGAAAGAAAATTCCTATCTGATGGAAATGCTTTTGGGGGGCCTTAAGTGCTTAAAATATGTAAAAATTCATATTCAAGCACAAAAGCGGGAAAATGGTGTTAGTTGACCCAAAATAAGTGTGAGCTTATTTTGGTCAATAGTTACCTCCTGGAAGAAAATAATTGGGTTATAAATGGGTTTTTAAGAAGAATTATAATGTAGGTGGGAAAATGGAGAAGTATAAATATTTCCTTGTAGAAAAGGGATTCTCTCAGGTGTAGGGACTCAATTTTGGTGAGATTTTTTCTCCTGTTGCTAAGTTACATTCTATTAGATATATTCTAGTTATTGTTGTTGCTTTCAATCTAGAAATAGAGAAGATGGATGTTAAAATATCATTTTTGCATGGTGATATTGAGGAGGAAATATACATGATGCAGCCACAAAGTTTTAAGATCAAAGACAAGGAAGGTTTGGCGTGTAGGCTGAAAAATTCATTGTATGGATTTAAGCATTCACCAAGAATGTGGAACCATAAATTTAATAGGTATTTGTTGATACTTGGGTTTAAAAGAAGCAAAGTTGATACATGTGTTTATTTTAAATAGGAAGTTGAATATTATGTTTTCATTGTATTATATGTAGATGCCATTGTTTTAATTAGTAAAAGCAAGAAAATGGTCAGTAATATTAAATATCAACTCTCGTCTCAATTTGATATGAAGGATCTAGGTGATGTAAAAGTTTTTTGGACATGGAAATAAAAACATATCATGTATATGGGAAATTGGTGTTGAATCAAATAAATTATCTAGATATTATATTGTAAATGTTTTGAATGCATAAAATTAAACTTATTAGTATTCCTTTTCTTGTTGGTCAAAATTTATTTTTTGAACAATGGCCTAAAACTGAAGAAGAAAGAGAGGACATGTCTTAGGTGTCATAAACTAGTGCAGTTGGTAGTTTGATGTATATTTTGGTTTTTACTAGAATTTACATTACATATATAGTGGGAGTAGTGATCAGATTCATGTGAAATCCTAGAAAGGAGCATTAGATTGCAATGAAGATAATCATCAAGTATCTACATGGGACATCTGAGTATGAAATTGTTTATCAGGGTAAACCTCATGACAGTAAAAAATTAGATCTACATGTTTTTTTGGATTTAAACTTGGACAGTACACAACTACTTGGTAGAATTTGGTGCCTTTGTTAAGGTAATACTTGTTCCAATATTTGTAGGAAACTTGGATTAACACTAATTAATTTAGATAAAAGGGTGGTGAAAATTGACAAGTTAAAGGTAAGGGCAGTAGGAGATTTTATTAATTTTCATATGGTGTTGGCCTCTAAACCAAGAGTTTAAAATTTTATAGATATCCATGTGATGGATATACTTGAGGCTTATAGAATGTTAATGAGAAGAGATTGGTCCAAATCACTAAATGGATATTGGTCCAAATCACTTATCTCACGTAGTTTCCTTGGAGAGCCTTGGATTATTATATTAGGATAGATAGAGATCCAAGAGTGAAGCATATGATCACTAAGTATATTTTTAAATATGAAAGCATAAATCTATCTTCTACTAGCATTGGTGTGTATACATTAACAACTACAGATTCAAATATATGAGATGATCATCCAAAATATGATTATAATGAGGTGTGGACAATTAATTTTGATGGAAAAATTCAAGGAAAGGAACTACAATTTAAAGTTCACTTCATGATCCAAAAGGTAAGCATTATCACATTGCATATCATTTGGAGTCTTCTCATATAAATTGCATAGTAGAATATGAGGCTCCAATTTTGGGATTTTTATTTACTTTAAAACATGGTGTTAGAAATCTAATCATCTTTAGGGATTCTAAATTAGTAGTGAATCATTTTAAAAAAAAATTCAATATAATTTATCTTACCCTCAAAATTATAAGCACAAAGTGTAGGATTTGGTTAAAAATTTCTATGCTTTTAACATTTATTCTATCCACATGGATTAAAATAGAGCTATAGATCTCCTTACTACCATTTTTACAATGCTACAACCTTGTGAAGAATACCAATGAGATGAATCATCAATATAAATTGTCCCATGTCCCTTTGTACCTTATAATGTTAAAAATTTCTAATTATTTTATGATGATCAACAAATGTTATAGTTCTTAACTAATTTTGATGTTTTTACTTCCCAAATCATTGATGAACAAAATAGGAATATTGAGATTCGGGAAGTCTAGGAAATCACATGTGGGATGATTAAGGAATGCTCAAGCTAAAGGAAAAAATATATCTTGAAGGGATGTTGTCATTGAATATATTATTTCATTTGGATATCCCACATAACAAGAAAGGAATGGAGACATGTGGGTCCTAGGAAACTATCAACTTTAAATTGGAAATTGTAAACAAACCTAAAAATGTTATTATTGGGAAGGCTTATACAAGTGAAGAAGAAAAAATGTGAGGTACATTTTGAATAAGTATAAAGATGTCATAACATGGTCCTATGATGATTTGAAAATTTGTTATCCAAAATTTATGACTTGTACCATTCCTCTTAAGGAAAATCAAAAACCCTTTAGGCAAAGGAAAAGGATAATTAATGTAATACTTGAACCTAAAATCCATAAATAAATTCCTAATATGCTTTCTACGCACACTATTTTTCATGTGAGATATTCCACTTGGGAATTCAACCTTTTCCCAGTTAAGAAAAAGTGGGGAAATTTTACTGTGTGTAGACATTAAGAATATGAAAAAAGCTTCAATAAAGGATAAATACCCCTCCCTTTCTTATATGAGATCCTCCAAATGGCTGGTGGTGTTGAAATAATTTCCTTTTAGGATTAATTTGTAGGAAACAACCAGGTCCTAAGAGGAAAGGGACTTATTAAAAACTTTATTTACTACAAAATGAGGTACCTCTACCTATAGGAGGACACCCTTTGGATTAATCATCATTGGAGCTACATTTTAAAGGGAAATGGATGAATATTTTTAAGGTATAATAAGAAATTATATTATCATTTATATTGATGAATTAACAATGTTCTCTAAAAATAGATCTCAACATTCACAACATTTGGAAAAATTCTTCCATAGGTATAGGAAATTTGATATCTCTTTGAATCCACATATGATCATATTTTTGTAACTAAAGGTAAATTTTTAGGATATATCATCACCAAATAAGGTACCATTTTTTACCTTTATAGATTCCAATTAATTTAGAGATTCATTTTCCAAACAATAAGAGAGAGTTATAATCATTCTTTGGTAAAATCAACTTTGTTAGAAAATTTATCTCTATTTTTTTTGAGATTTTTAAACCTATGAATGACACATAAAAACATGATGTTAATATTGAATGGACTACTAAAACAAAATTTGTTTCTAAGAACTCAAAGTTAGTATTATGTAAGATCCATTTTTTTTTTTTTATCAATTATGACTTTAAAAATACTTTTATATATATTATTTTATGTCATAATACACCATTTCAGTTGTGTTAACTTGGAAGAGAGAATTTAGGGAACAACCCAATGCCTTCATGAGCACCAACTTGAATGGTATTGAATTGAAATACTCAACATTAGATAAATATGATTATGCACTTTTAAGGTAATTAATAAGTTATAACATTACATCCTAAGAAATAAAACACATGCAGTAGTGTCTAATCCAGTAGCCAAAAAGATGTTTTAACCAAATTAACTAGGAGAAAAGAGAGGTGAATGTTTTTCTAAGTTACAATAATTTGACCTAGTGATTAAACCAACCAAAATATTCATGGGGATAGGCTTGGTGAAAACTATAGCCTAAATAGATCTAAGAATCAATTTCACTTAAGTGGATAAATCAAAAGTGCTTCAAGATACATGGTATGAGCTTAGCATTTATTTATTTTTATCCATGGCCATTGTCATGTTGATATAAACTAAGTTCAAAGGATATCTTTAAAGCTTAAAAATGTACACTATATTATAAGAAAATAATTTTCTTTAAGATAAAATACCTTGGTATCTAACTTAGGAGTATATCCAAAAGTTAGGTAGATCAGATAATGTCTAGGTTCCAAAAACTTTAAAGGAGTAGTCATTCATTAGGAGATGCTAATTTTCATAAAGTATTATCACAAAGGATATTATTGTCCTACCATTTTTAAATATTCTCACAATCAAGTGAGAATCCACCATCAATTCTATTTTTTTACAAAGAGAGAGAAGCATGTAGCAATTTCCTTACAACCAGTCATTGAGGGTATAATTTTCTCAATTAGGGCTGGATTTTATAGTATTTTTCAACCCAAACTATTTTTAAAATCACAAGATTAATTTAAATGTCACAAAATGTTGCACAATATGGATTTTTTTCTACAAAGAAGAGTACAACTCAACAAGTAATCAATTATTTAGAGAATAACATCATCACAGTGTTTGGTTTCCCTTTCTCTCTAGTATGTGAAAAATGCAAAATAAATTTAGTATATTGATTTTTTTGAATGGGCTTATGACCACTGCATTACACTGAAGTTATCTTCAAACTATTACCCCTAAGGTAATGGATTGATAGAGTTTACCAATAATAACCTTTTAGGTGTTATAAAAAAAATCCCTAGACAAGCCAAGGTCATGGCATTCGCTCCTTAAGTATGAATTATGGGAAGACAAAACCAAGATTAATTCAACCTTGAAAACATCACCTTACTTGTTATTTTATGGACAGGAACCTGTGTTCCCCCTCACACTAGAACTACCAACACACCAGTCCTTGTGTGAGTATATGGATGGGGTTGATGAAATTAAAAGCAAAGTTCTAAATTTGATAAAGTTATATGAGGCCAAGGGTAACAAACATGAAGTGGTTTTCAAATGGTGGTTTAATAGAAGAGCTCAAGTGAAATATTTTAGACATGGATATTTGGTTATGTTTTTTACACCCTAATGAAATTTAACATGAAACCTTATTTACTTTAGTGAATTAAGTACAATAAAGGATGTAAGGGTTAGCAATGGGTGACTATTCTCATTAACTAACATTTATTGACACAATTTGAATAATGTTTTTATGCTTGTAACTGATATACTAAATAAGATACGAACTTGAAAATGAAAATGAATGAGTGCACTTAGCTAATTACAGATGATTCTAGAAATTTATTGGAGGTTGCAATACAGTAACAGGTTGATTTTGCTTTTACCAATATTTTTTCTAAATACTATGAGTGGAAATCAACATGGAGTAGGAACGTATAACTCTAATAGGATCGTATTGTATTGTATTAAACCTTCTGTATAGTTTTATACCTATTCACATATGAGCTCTATAACTTCTATAAATAACTAACTGTAATTATTTTTCATTTTCAAACCCTAATTTTTTATCATGTTACAAATATCTCTTAATAATCTTATCATGATCTCAAACCCTAGTTTTGGATGATAATTCATGTAGAATAAACATGAGTTGGGTTGTGGGCACCCTTGTGCACTGCAAACATTGGCAATACTCCAAAGAGGCCTTAAACAACATGTAATTCTCTATATAGCATCTGATATATGAATGAATGGCACAAATTTTGAAAAATATATTTGAATATTCTTGAATTAAGTTTTCTATTGCTAAGATACTTGGAGAAGGGATATTTGAATGTTTGTAGATGAGAGATATTTATGTCTTAACCTGGTAAGAAGCTTCATACATGTAGAAATTTTTTCTCTAATGATTGTACATGAGTTACTGTGATATTTAGGGATAATTGGGTACCTTTTACAATTTTACAAAGTGAATTTATCAGTTTAGTTCCATTTTATTTCTAGGTTAGTAAATGAGTTAGTGTTTACTTGCTTATATAGGGTTCCATATATGATTAATCAAAGAAATTCGAACCAAGAGAGATTATAAGACCCAATAAAAGATAATAATTTGAAAGAAAAGTTGGAGGATATGTCAGTTGAAAATAGTAAAATTTGGTGAGGATTGGATGTACTATCCTAATAGAATTACACGACCTTGAAAAAGGAAGGAAAATATGCAATCTAAAGTTTATAATTTATTACTTGATGTTTTTCTATGAATTTAATGCAATGTGTTCTAAAAATTTGATGACATGTCATTGTGTAAGGATAAATAAGATTAAAAATAGACCTTAAATTATGCTAAGTAGGAATGGGAAGGTTGTACTTATCTTACCAAGAGTGCATTTTCAAAACTAGTAGTGTCAAAGAGTGAGTTGAAAAATTTGAGTGTCCACATTGTTTTTGTATAAGGCACATGAGAAGAAGGGTGTTCACTTAAATTTTTATCCTTTATGGATTGGTCCCTACCAAATTACAAATATACTGGGATACATTACCTTAAAACTCATACATCTAGTGGGAAATGATATAATGTTTCCATTCAATGGTCAACACTTTAAACATTACTTCATAGTTACACGATCATCTATCTCCTTTGAGTAATTAGCTAAGAATGTAGATTCAAATTAGTTTCTTTCTTGGTTAGATTATTTTCTTGCTGTATTAGATTAGTTTCTTTCTTTCTTACATTATTTTCATGCTTTAAATAAACTAAAAATCCATTAAGAGTTTTTTATTTCATGTTTCCAAAGATTGAATAAAATAAAAGAACCGAAAGATGCCTTTTTTTGGATTTTGAAATAACTGTTATCACCAAATCAAAACACCCTTATGTTTATACAAATTCCTATACTTGAATTCACGGTGTGATTAGATAACATGGGTACTATCTCCAAGTCGTGGGACTTGCTACTTGAGATAGACCTCCAGAGAAAGCTGGTTCTTGCTCCTAAACTACCTGCCACAATCTACTCTAATGCAGGGTAAACTAACTATTCTAATCTAACTTTCTAAGGGACCAAGGAGAGAGAATGCATAAAATGAAAGCATACACTAAAGCGGTGATACACTAGAAAAGGATGGTGTGAGAGTAGTCTTCCAATGCATGAGATACAGAAGCAAAGTGCACACTATAAGGGGTGATGACAGTTCTCCATAGTCTAGTAAAATGCATTCACAAAAACATTTCAAACATACACAATGATAATGGATCCCTACAAGAACATAAAAAAAGACACAATATTCTTGTAATCAAGGTTGAAGCGGCAAGAAGAATGCAAGAAAACACAGCAGGGGAAGATGCATCCACAAACTTATATTTTATTGCCTCCTGATATGCAAAGTTCAATCGGTTACAAGATAAGGGCTTGGATCACCATGCAAAGAGTCCACAACAAGGGCCTATAGTACATTGGCTTCACAAAGAAATTTTGGTAGATATTTTCTACAAAAAAAAACTCCCACCTCTACAATGAGCCCAACACTCCAATTTATTGGAAAATGAGAAGAGAGAGAGAAAGGAAAATGGAAATCCTGAAATATGTCCTTAAACCACTTGTAATAGGCATTAAATGGAGTAAAATGATTGTATATTACTTTCAAAAGGCTCCCCATACTGTCCCAGGTGCTGCAGTAGAGAAAGAATGATGACCATGCCTCTTAATTGCACTCCTAACTACCAAATAAAACACTATTATGAACTTGGCCACGTTCTATTAAAAATGCCCACCGATTTTTCATCAAATCTAGAATTTCTTGACTGTTGTGCGTTGGGCTCAGAGCCATGACTCCAACAGTACCAATTTTGTGTGATTTCGTTGAGAAATACAAAAGTTATGGCCTTTTAAGTGTGGGCAGCTATTTTGGGTCTGGCAAGCATTTTCTGTCATTTGACGGGAATGAGCATTAACTGAATGGAGCCAAATATGTTTATTTTATTTAAATATTATAGATAATGTTGTGCCCATTCCATAAATTCCAATTTTGTGAAAATCGGAGCTCGGAGTCAAAAGTTATAGCCATTTGAAGATTCGGGAGTCAAACATTGACTTTTCCTTTGAGTTGTGGATATTGTGGAAAAATCAGGTCCGCGTGTCCTGGCTGTCCCGGAAACATTATTCCACATCGACTGATTCGGGCTTCCTTGTCCCTTTTTGCGACCTTTTCACCTTTATGCGTACCGCACGTCCCGTGTGTACTTTTGTCCCAGTTGTCCCAGACACATTCTTTTGCATCGCCTGTGATTAACTAACTTGCAAAAAATCAACCGATTCACGTCCCTTGCGTACCGACGTCCCAACTGTCCCGCAGACCGCCTGGGACAAAAATTTCTGACTTAGCTGATTTTCTTTGTATTTTAGCCGCAAAATTGGTACGATGAACCCTAGTACATCCCGTAGCCCCCAAACTCGCAATGCATTGAAACAAGCCTGCCGCTCCATCTTTTGGATTTTTTCAATTTTCTCTAACATGTTGTATTTTTCCCTTGGATGGGGAAGTTAGAGAGAAGTCTAAGGGGCCCAAAAAACAAGATTTCGGGCCTTGAATTAATCTACTTTCTCGGGATTGAAGAATTCGATGCATGTTATCAAAATTACCTTGAGGGTGAATTTTGGATAACAATAACTTCATAAAAAAATTCTTATGTTTGAAATTCAAAAAATTTTGTGTGATTGATAATGATTTTTCAAAGGAAACCATACCCAAGAGAATCATAATCACTTTCAAATTTAAATAATTTAAGGGAACAAATGAAATAATGTCTCAAGACTTCTAAAGTTTGTGGAAACATTAGCATGAAAGTACAAACTAGTTTTAAACCCCTCAAACTATTTTAAAAACAAGAGGAAACACAAGAAAATGAGTTGAATAATAAAAATTAGAGTGAAACTTCTTTTGAAAATAAAAAATAAAGAAAAAATTAAAAATCCTTAAAGGGGTGATTTGATAAATATCCATTAAGACTATGAATGCTTGATTGGAAATGGATCAAGGGTTGTAGTGTAGATAATAGTATCTATATTAGGGCTATGGATTGCTAACTAGTAGTAGACAAATACTTAAAACCTTCATGTGGTGGAGTTAGAAGTTTACCAAGTTTTGATTATTAGATGTAAGTTTTTAAGAATGATAGAAAAATGCACTAAATCAAATTCGACTCTTGGAAGTACTTTACTTAGTATATCAAAAGCAAAAGTGTAATTAATTATTTTGAATATTAAATGGATAAGTTTGAATGGTTTTTATTGTTATGACACTCTCTTTGGAATAAAGAATCCTAAGATTCTGAGTTCGAGATGATTTTAGAGTGCTTTCGCCACAATTTTCCCCATTTGGTGTACCCAATACACCCTATCCTCATTTTGGAAAGAAAATGGATCTCCTGCCCCCATTCATAAACTAAGTGTTGAGATTCAAATTGAACTACATAAGAAACATAAATCTAGACCATGTTTTAAAGTTTTAAAAATTAAGATATGAATAACTCTAACTAAGTTAACAAGGTCACTAATATGCATCTTTAAGTTACTCATGAGAAGAAAAACTTATTAAATGGTAGCTCAAAATTATTCTTTTTTGTTTTCTTGAAAATATTTTTAAAAATTCAATTCATGTTGTTTATAGCTGAAGTGCTTTCATGGCTAGTTCTAGTGGCTATCATATGTGCAAGTAAAAGAGATAAAAATCCAAAAGTTTTCCATTTTTTGGATCACAAAATATCCTTGAAATGTCTAAAATTTGAAAATGTGCATAACACAAGAAATTATTATTTCACAGAGTTGGAAAAGCGTAGAACATGGTAAGTCCACAATACGAAGAATTTCTACAATACAAGAATGAAATCCGTACATCAAATAAAATCCACATATAAAGGAGATATGTTTTGAAACGTAGAAACTCCATGAAAATCAGAAAGGAAGTCACAGATCAAAATATAATCATCAAATTCTCATGGATTGCATGAAATTCATGCTTGATTCGAACCAATCCCTTAACCACCCCAGTAACCAAAGTATAAGCTTGTACTACTGATTTGATGGCTTGTGTCTAAAGCGATGGCACCCATACCTGCCATGTGAAATTAATGATTTGCATCATGGTTTCATTTCTTGGTTAGAAAATCTAGGGGAATCGGTACTTTGAAGCGATGGACTATATCTCATCTTCCTGTCCTATTTCCTCTAGCTATTATTTTTCTATAAGTGTGGGTGTTTTGGCATAGAAAATAAGGCCGTTTCTATTGATTTTTTTGCTCCCTCCTTTTGAGCTAAAAAATCCTTACTCTTAACCTTTTTAACTCACCTATGGATATTCCATGACCCATATCTGTTCCCGTAAATGGTCAAGTTTTGGTATTAATGCAATTATGGTTTCATTTCTTTGAATAGTCTATTTTTAATGTATACATTATGTCCTTTTGCACACCTTAATTATTTTCCATTTTATTTCCTTCAAAGTTATGTGCATTTCTTCAATCTTTATTTGTTTTTTTACATCTGTGTTTTTCATAGATAGAATTAATCCATTTTCCGATTTGGTGCATCAACCCCCATTTTTATTTTTTTTCTCTCTCACCTTGTTTCCTTGGAATTTATTAGTTTAGGATTAGTTAGTGTTAGAATAGATATTTGTTTAGTCTAGTTACAAAAAACTAAGATGAAAGGAACTAACCATTTTCATCTAAAGATTGAACTTGAATGAGCCAAGTTATCCCACACTTTAAAGGTCTCTCATGTTTTCAATGGAACGTTCAACCCAATTTCAACAGTGGTGAAAAGTTTAGTGACAACAAATTTTGCGCAACCAATGGGACGAGTTTGATTAGATTTACATAATCTCAACTAATATTGGTGTGTGTCTTATTATATTTCATCTTTGTGAGTTATCTTTGAATAAATCTAGTGACTCCCAAGTTTAAATCTATTGTTTAAGTAGTCCAATTACCACTTTTATGAGAAGGATAGAAAATATGAAGATTATATCAAGTGGTGAATATTCTAGTATTTACAACTCTCACCAAGAAGAAGAAGAGGAAGAAGAGGAAGAAAAGAAAGAACACTATAGATAATTTCATCACCTTAAAGTTGAAGTCTTTCTTATCCTCCACCTAGTAGACCATTCTCTTTGTCCATCAGAAACTTAAGGCCTAATCCTTTTATTTTGCATCAGATAAGATTACCCTTTGTAATACTTAATTGCGGTAGTCACTTGGCTCTAGATTCCCAACATTATATACCAGTGTCCGCTTTGAAAATTATTCCTTTCTTCACTGGTGAAAACCTTACAACCCCTATAGATCATATCCATGATGTTGCAAATGTGTGTTCAATTCATTTTATTACTAAATATGATGTTACAGTTAGGCTTCTATCCTCTTCACTAAAATTAATATCACTTTAATGGTACATGATCTTTAGGATTGCTTATATTCATAAATGGGATGAACTTGGAATAGATTTTTGTCAACAATTTGATGAGAAAGCAGACAATATATCTCATAAAGAAGAAGTAAAAGCCTATACAAGGGCCCCTAATGAACTCATGGCTGATTTTAACTTCAAATTTTACCAAACATGGGATAGAATTCTAGTTCTCTTGAGACCAACCCCACAAGGTGAATTCCACTACTTTTTAAGAGCTTTGAATTCAGATATAACTATAATGACATAATCTATGGGTGCTATATAATTAACTAATACATATGCAATAGCTATCAAGGATAAAAAAATGTTTAATTCAAATAGAAAAGTTAGCCCCTAGATTTATTATACATATTTTTCTTGAATTGCCTCAAAGCACCCTACCCTCTCTTGCTTTTATCCCTCAACCAACCACTTCATCATTTATTTCCACATTTTACTCCTCCATAAAGTAAGATGAAATTGATAATCTCAGTTTCCAACTTAAAAACCTGACTAATGAAATTATATCCTTAAAGAGACAATAATCCCAAGTACCTTGAAACTATTCAATTCTTAACCATGGGAAATATTCTAATCAAATATTCAATCAAGGTCAACAACAATAAAGATTTCCCTATCTTAATCAGATATATGGCTAAAGTAATCAAGTAAATATATTTTAGGGCCATAATCGTAACTTATCTCTGCATCTAGTTGTTCCCACATAACCTATTCCTACCCCAAACAATAGTAGGGATATTTTTCCAATGTAAAATAATCTGGATCAAGGGATTACATGGTCTTACCCATGTTATCAGCCCCATAATTAAAATTCGTGTGAAATTGGGATGAAATCAATGAGGGAGAAGGATTTCACAGTGTAAGGTCATTTTTGTCAGCATGATCGAGTGATTAGAGCCCCAAGTTTTAATGTTGAAGGAGTACAAGAGGTCCCACTAAGCCAAAATTTATGTTTTTTGGGTTTGAAATTTTCTGTTTAGTTAACCTAGCCATAGATAACTTAGACATGCTGCAACCTCACATGCCAAAGAACATAAGGTAAAAGAAGAGGCAAATGGAAATAATAAATCCATCCCCTAATATGCAGAGTCAACATCTTAGGGACAAGTATTCCATAGACTTACGTGGAATTATGGATTCATCTATTCATTCATAGAACATTGTGCATATGTGGAACAAATAAAATCCACTAACCAAATATTTATTATTGATAGAGAAAACACGAAAGGAGAATTATGCACCTATTTTACACAAGGCCGCATGTTTTCCCTTGAAAATTGTAAAAAAAAAGAAGAAAAAAAATTAAATGTGAAAATGTGGGATGTGTTGTATATATTTCCCCCCCCCCCCCCCCGGGTAAATATAGACACCCAAGGAAAATTGGGTCTCAGTTTCGGGTAAACAAGGCGGAAAAGCAAGCAAAAAGGATATGTCGGGGGGTCTTCAAAACCCGACGCAAAGGGAAAGCGGGTTTCGGAGGCGGAGAAACATCAAGCAGAAACATGTCAGAGGGGCGGATAAACCCGACAGCAAAGAACATGTCGCAAGGGTTGTAAAACCCGACTCAAAGGCAAATCGGGTTTCGGGTTTCGGGAAACACGAAACATAAAGCATGCAGATCACAAAGGATGTCCCGATGCTTGAGGGTTCCGCAAACCCGAAAACACTCCCAAGGGAAAGTGGATTTCAGAGTAGGGAAAACATGGTGGGGAAGCACGGGGCGAAAACATGTGGAGCAACCCTCTGAACCCGATGCATATGCAAGCTACGTCTCCGAACCCGAAACAAAGGAAAAACTTGGAAATAGCGGCGGAAGCTGGTTTTGGGAAAACACGAGCATCAAGCAGCATGTCGAGCCATCCTCCAAGTCTGATGAAAATGTAGAGGAGAACCCCAAACCTGACAGGTAGAGGACCCTAACGCTGGAAATATTCATATCGCCATAACTTTTCACAGGGAGCTCGGATTCACACAAGGTTGGAATTTTCGAAAAGCTCTCGGCATCCTCTACGCAGATACGACTGGATATCTTTAATTAGGTGGGAACAAGTTCTTAAAATGCAAAAATAAAGTTTGCCATAATTTGGGTTGTTGAGATTCTCACCTACCACCATGATTCGTTGAAGTTAGGTGCAGTCTGGAGGTGGTTGGGGCAGAATCCGAATCATTCTCTTCTCCCTCTTTTTTCCTCATATAAATTGTAAAGGAGGGCTCTTTGTAAAAGGGTTGGGCATTTTTGCTTTGCACCCTCCCTTCTCTCCTGCTTGCAAGAGAATTTGTGGAGTTTTCAAGCCTCCCATATGGATTGTAATGCTGTTTTTTGCCTCTTGGCCATTGCAATGTATTGAATCGATCCTTGAGCAATATATGTATGTCTGTGATTGATTTTAAACCCTCTCATATATTCATTGCTGTTATTTTGATCTCTCATTGCATTTTGGTTGCCTGTGCATGGTGTGGTATTACATCTATGTGGTCTGTGTTTAATCTTGCAAAACGGGTGTCCAACATTCCTCGGTGCATCACCTCCGTAGTTTAGGTTTTATTTTTATGCATTCTCTACCCTGTCTCCTTGGAAAGTTAGATTAGGTTTTTGGTAAATCCTCTGCGTTTATTCGTGCATCTGAACAGAGGAATAGGAGCCTGCCTTCATCCGGAGAGCTTTTCCGATTTCGCGAGGTCCCACACTTGGGAAAAGCTCCATGTTGTGCAATCGCACTGAGAGTCTCGACCGATCACGTTGCAGAGTCCCAGGGGTGCTGTGATTCGTCACCAATAGTTTTGGCACGCCCGGTGGGACCAAGAGGTCATTCCATAAAAATTTGGAGTTTTCACGAAATTCGGACTGAGAAATTGTAGTTTTTACAAATTTCAGATTTTGCTTCGTCTAGCCTGAACTCTGAAATAATTTTTTGAGGGTTAATCTTGCTCAAAACAGGTCAAAATTTCAATAGTTGGTAGATCTGAGGGTAACCTTCAAAAGCGTATCTTTATTTTTTTGAGATTTTGATTTTCAAAATTTTGGTTATTTAGTGATTTCGGGTTTTCGGGGTCCGAGAACATCAAAGCAGCAATTCAGGTTTTGGGGGATGCATTGCATGGTCCTATTCTGAACAGCAGCAATTTCAGGTTTTGGGAGATGTCAGACATGTTCCAAGTTCCGACACATAGCAATTCAGGTTTTGTGAGTTGCATCGCATGACCTGAGTTCCACCTGTACTTTTCAGGGATCCGTAGCTGCACAGCAAGGCCTGAATTCTAAATTGAAGACTACATCCTCTGGGTCCTTCAAATTTTTAATTTCCATTTCAATATTTTCAGGTTTGGTGTGTAACTTGGCAAAATCTAGTCTTTCAGGCTCGTTCTCTAACACATCTGGTGACTCCGAAGGGATTGGATTCAGCGGTGTAGCAGCACAGTTGCCCAGGCACATGAGAAGAATTCGAACCAGGTCTAAGCAAGAAGAGGGGCTATTTTTCCACTTGCAAACACATCTGGCAGCTCCATCTGGTCAACAACTCATTCTCTGAGTTGCAGACCTTCCTTTCCATTCATTTTTCATCCATCTCTTCCTTCTATCTCTTCCATCTCCTTCCATTCCATGAAGTTGTGCAATCATGACTTCATTTCCATCATGGAATTCACATCAACAACAGCAGTATATCACACCTCCAACATGTTTTACAAATCCTCCAAATCAGCATTTTGATCAAATTCAAAATCAACATGTCTACCCATATGCGTAGCAATGCCAAAGTCAGTTTGGATATGAAGCATGTCAAGCACAAGGGTATACTGGTTGTGAGGGCAGTCAAGAAGAAAATGCTGGTCTGTTGGAGAAAATCCAAAAGATGGAGGTAAAGATGGTGCAATCTAGGGCTCAAGCACAAATGAAAGCATTTGGAATCGGTTGTGGAGCACCCTGTCCATGGGTGGGACCTTTTCCAAGGCATTACAGCCCTCAGGAGAAACTTGACTTCATGATTGCAACGCTGCCTTTGCTTGCAAGGTGTATTGAAGGAATAGAGGTGTATGAGAGGAGTATTCAGCAACCTTGTCAATGGGTAAGCACACCATCTCATGCCTTTTTGTTTCCTCTTTCCAAATCTGTCCCATTTCAGCAGTGTCAAGTTTCAAACTCTCCATCTGCTGTCCCAAGTGTTGAATCCATTTCTCCACCCCCTAGTCTTCCACCTCATCTCGATTCTTCTTTCCTTTTCCCTTCCAAACAGTCATCCCCTCCACAAAAGCTAATAGAAATACCTGCTCCTCTAAAGAAACAAGAGGTTTCATTACCTCCACCGCCACAAAAAATTGTAAAACCAGTTGAGGTACAACCCATCCCTCCTCTTGCATTCCCAACTCCATGTGGGGAAGAAGAAATTGCAAAAATCAGTCATCAAGGACAGCAAGAGGAAGAGCCAGGAAAAGAAGAAATGATTAAGAGCTTAGTAAGTTTGGCTCTTAAATTTGGAATTGAGAAGATCCCTCTGCTGGTAAAGCCTACGGAAGAGGCTAAGGTAGAAACCATGGTGCCAGGACTGATTTTGTTGCGGCAGAAGAAGAGCAAAACGAAGGAGCAGATCAGCAATCCGCTTGCTCATAATGTAGTGTCCATGTTGACACTCTATTTGAAGGGAATGTTGATCTAATTCAAGTTGCACAATCAGCCATGGAGGAAGAAAACTCTGAAGGAGATCTTGCACCCCCAAATTTTCCTCTAGAGCAGCAGACTGAAGAGTTTGACTTGACAAACTTCGTGCTAGAGGAAGAGTTATATCAAGAGCAAGATTCCCTTCAAGTAGTAGAGGCAGGAGAAGCTGCTCCAAAGGCAAAAGAAGAGGAGCACATCCTAGTTGTGGAGGAGAAAAGTGCAGATCCAAGGGGTTTGAGCACAAAGCAGGCTACAGGAGAACCTTCAGTTCTTCTTTCTACTTCACCTCTCCCAAGTTATAGTACTGAAGAGGAGTTTGATCTCTCAAACTCAATATTGGAGAGTGAAGGAAACCAGGGTGGTCAAGTTGCAGATCAAGAGGACACCATGGGAGAAGTTGAACACGAGCAGCAGGACAGTAATGAGGCAGTTTACCTGTCAGATTTGGAGGACTGTTTTGATGGAGAAGAGCCGGTTGAGTTTCCACCATTCTCTCTTTCATCATCCACATTCCAAACACTAGAGCCTGCTGTCATGAAGGAGAACATTCATTTGCAGCAGCCTGCATCTTATAACAGCTCTTTGGAATCAAAATTGGAAGGTTTTAATCTTTCATGTTCTTCATTGGAGGAAGAGAAAGGACAAAGGAATTTCACCATTTCTTCCACACCATCCATTCTGGAAGGTCTACAAGAAGACTCCATTCTTGGGGTTGAAAATCAGAGCTATGGGCATATCGAACGGATCAGACCTTGCCCAATCAGGTATTTGGCTTCATTGGAGCCAAAGGAGAAGCCACAACCAGTCATGCTTGCTTCTAAGCATGAGGGTGAACTACAAAGTACCAAGGATCAGCTGTCATACCTCTCCAATCCAAATGCAGAGCAACTAAAAGAGGTATTGGATTTGTTTTCAGTTGACACCTTGATGATTTGGGTAGAAGACCAGCTTCTTGTTGATTTTCCACTCATCCAATCAGCCATACTCAGCTCCAAATCATTTGCATGGCTGCCAATTTTGAAGAAAGGAAGCTATTTTGCACAACTAGTTGCAGGGTTTGTTTAGCTTGCCTTTGCTTCCAGTTAGAATAGAGTAGGTAGGTTTGCTTTCAGTAGAAGAAGTGCTTGTGCACACTCTGCATGTTCCATTTGGAGCATGTATGATTTTAAGTTCTGTACATAGTTTTTGGTGTTGCTGGTTTTGCTCTGGCACAGTCCATTTCAGTGGTTTTTTTGGTGAGGTCAACTCTAAGTTCAATGGATTCAAGTGGCTCAGGAGGAGGTTTTCAAAGTTCAGATCGGTTTTCAGGCTTTCTCATGACTCAATGCCCAATGGATTGCTAAAAGGCCATTGATCTTCTACCTAGCAGGCAGGTAACCCTGTGAGTCGCCAAATTGTTGTATATATTTCCCCCCCGGGTAAATATAGACACCTAAGGCAAATCGGGTCTCAGTTTCGGGTAAACAAGGTGGAAAAGCAAGCAAAAAGGATATGTGGGGGGGTCTTCAAAACCCGACGCAAAGGGAAAGCGGGTTTCGGAGGCGGAGAAACATCAAGCAGAAACATGTCAGAGGGGCGGATAAACCTGACAGCAAAGAACATGTCGCAAGGGTTGTAAAACCCGACTCAAAGGCAAATCGGGTTTCGGGTTTCGGGAAACACAAAACATAAAGCATGCAGATCGCAAAGGATGTCCCGATGCTCGAGGGTTCTGCAAACCCGAAAAAACTCCCAAGGGAAAGCAGGTTTCGGAGTCGGGAAAACACGGCGGGGAAGCACGGGGTGAAAACATGTCGAGCAACCCTCCGAATCTGATGCATATGCAAGCTACATCTCCGAACCCGAAACAAAGGAAAAACTTGGAAATAGTGGCAGAAGAGGGTTTCGGGAAAAGACGAGCATCAAGCAGCATGTCGATCCATCCTCCAAGTCTGATGCAAATGTAGAGGAGAGCCCTGAACCCGATAGGCAGAGGACCCTGACGCTGGAAATATTCAAATCGCCATAACTTTTCACAGGGAGCTCGGATTCACACAAGGTTGGACTTTTCGGAAATCTCTCGACGTCCTCTACGCAGCTATGACTAGATATCTTTAATTGGGTGGGAACAAGTTCTTAAAATGCAAAAATACAGTTCGCCATAATTTGGGTTGTTGAGATTCTCACCTACCGCCATGATTCGTTGAAGTTAGGTGCAGTCTGGAGGTGGTTGGGGCAGAATCCGAATCATTCTCTTCTCCCTCTTTTTTCCTCATATAAATTGTAAAGGAGGGCTCTTTGTAAAAGGGTTGGGCATTTCTGCTTTGCACCCTCCCTTCTCTCCTGCTTGCAAGAGAATTTGTGTAGTTTTCAAGCCTCCCATATGGATTGTAATGTTGTTTTTTGCCTCTTGGCCATTGCAATGTATTGAATCGATCCTTGAGCAATATATGTATGTCTGTGATTGATTTTAAACCCTCTCATATATTCATTGCTGTTATTTTGATCTCTCATTGCATTTTGGTTGCCTGTGCATGGTGTGGTATTACATCTATGTGGTCTGTGTTTAATCTTGCAAAACGGGTGTCCAACATTCCTCGGTGCATCACCTCCGTAGTTTAGGTTTTATTTTTATGCATTCTCTACCCTGTCTCCTTGGCAAGTTAGATTAGGTTTTTGGTAAATCCTCTGCGTTTATTCGTGCATCTGAATAGAGGAATAGGAGCCGGCCTTCATCCGGAGAGCTTTTCTGATTTTGTGAGGTCCCACACTTGAGAAAAGCTCCATGTTGTGCAATCGCACTGAGAGTCTCGACCGATCGCGTTGCAGAGTCCCAGGGGTGCTGCGATTTGTCACCAACAGGATGCTCTATCCATTCCATCTTAGAGAATATCCTGAAAGAAGCCCTAAAGTAACTATCACAAATTGAACCTGTTATGTGAAAATTCCCCACATTAATAAAATATTATTTCTAAATATTGGTGATTAATCAAAATGAAATAAAGTAATTATTATGTTATTTTACAAAGATGGAATGTTATTTAATTTGAAAAGAAAATAGTTAATTCTAAAGTTATCTCACAAGGAGTGAATTATAAAGTAAATATATAATGAAGAACCCTCTTAAATAGGGTGGGAGATATGTACTTAGAAACCCCTTTAAAATTGGGGGAAATAAAAAAGTTAAAAGAGTTTCTCAAACTCCTTTTATTAGGAGGGATTAAAATTTATATTATGGACCATTAAGGGTTTGTTTGTTGGTTGGAAAACCTACTTGGTGAAATTTATTTAAACTGATGGTGAACGGGGATTTAAAATACCCATATGAATAGGAAAATGTTTGCTCTAAGTAATTTTACGTGATACCGAGTGAAGACAAGTGGTGGGCATTAGAGAGGGGCATTCTAGAGGGGTCTCCTAACTGGGTTACATGAAGTATATCCCAAGATGGTTTTTGGTGAGGGAAAAAAATAAATTATTAATTCATTCCTCCTGATAATGTGGTGATAGCTTGAGGTTTTGAATCTTTAGGTATCACCTAGAAGTTGCTTAAGCAGCACATAGTCCTCACTATTGTTTATGTTTAATATTTGAACTATCACTTTTTGTTTAATATGCAATAGTATGGTTTTATATGGTAAAGTATTAGGATTATTAATCAGGGATTTTTTTTTTTATAATATTTTGATATCAAATCCATTAATCCTATGAGGCTTGTGACATGGATTAAAGAATTGTATAAATAGTGTAAATAAATAAACATCAAAATTATTAAATGATTATATATAGAGTTCAAAATTAAATGATTATATATTTAAAATAAAATAAAAATAATAATAATAGTAAAAGTATCTAACCAAGGTGAATGAATGTGAAGAATTACTAGAACAATGTAAGAATGCATATTTTTATTACAAATGTGCAAGTTGAAATAGTTTTGGGGTGATATTCAAAGTTAAAAGGAAGGTAAAAAGGTGAGTAATTTCTCAATAGTTTACAAATGCACAAGTTGAAATAGTTTCAGGGTGATATTCAAAGTTTAAAGGAAAGTAAAAAGGTGAGTAAACAAGTTCCACCAAAATAGGAAAACAATTTGTCCTATTGGTTCAAGATTTACCCTTGTTCGCCATGTCACGGTATACCCTTGCTAAATGTATATTTTCATTATGTTTTTCAAAAATAAAATCATTTATATCCTAAAACCATTTAATTTGTTAAAAAAATTATAGTCTAAGTTAATATTTAACTTAAAACCTATGGTTTTACCCATGATACTTCTATTTTTTTTAACAAATATATGGTTATAAATAATTGAAAATAAAATCATCTATATCCTAAAACCATTTAATTTGTTAAAAAAACTATAGTCTAAGTTTATATTTAACTTAAAACCTATGGTATATTTAAACCAAAAACTTATAACTATATCCTAACGGGTTTTAAAAGTTCTAACCACTTTAAAATATTAAAATTACCTTTATATTAAAACCACCCTATTTAAGTGTGATCATTTATGTTTTGAAGAATCAATAAATTCCATTTACCTAAGGTTTTCTAGGAGAAAACATTCCATGAGAATAGAAAATTAACTTTTTCTATTGGTCCATGAATTTTCCATGTTTCCCCCTATGGTAAAACTGTAAATTATATTTTTACCTTATCATTTCAAAAATAAAATTCCTTATGTCTCTATGTACCCCTTTAAATAAATGGGTTATATTCGAATTGTAAAAAACTATAGTCTGTATACTCTTAAATACCTATATGAATTGGAGCCATATTCAATTTAATTCTTAATATTGAATTTATCTAATATAAATTATAATATATAAAGTAAAATTTAATTTATAATCCCTAAAACTTAGATTGAGTGACTAAAACTATAATTTAAAATTATAGTTTATAAATCCTATAAACTATATAGTATAGTTCCTTATTGCTTTTAACATCTACCCATAATTAATTAAAAGTCCAATTAAAATATTGGACAAGAGTTTGAATTGGGTGACGGTAAAATATAATCCTAAATTAATAAATAAGAGTTTAATTAGAAAAAAAACAAAGATACGGAGCCAAATATAGAAAACTAAGCATGATAGAAGAATAAATGCTTAATTATTCAGGAGAGATGGATTTTTAGAGTGTTAGAGGTATATACTAGCAAAAGCATCTAGAGGTGCTTGTGAGAAGCTAATAGACATATTGGGTGAGTATTTGAATGCAGTATATTAGTAAGAAATTTTAAAAGTTTATGGAATTATGATGTAAAGCATGCAAGATTTGGGAGCTCAATAAGATTTAGGTAGTCATTGGAGATTTAGAATTTCAATTGAGATTGGAAATATGGTAATAATTACAGTAGTGTTTTTGACAATTAAAACTTTCCAATTGTTCATATATCACTAAAGTGTTAAGAGACAACAATCCATGAGAAATAAAGTCTTTATTAAGGATAAAGTGTTTTTGACAGGGATTACGTATGCTGGTACAACCAAAATTTAAGGTTTTGCCATGTAGTTACAATAGAAAAAATTTCACATTTTACATGCACAACATGATTATCCTTTTGAAAATACTTCAAAAAAGTAATAAAATAAAGTTAAAAAATTAAATCCTTTAGAAGTGATAATGGTGGATATTTAGAATATGAATTCTAATCGCATTAACATGGATAAACCCCGATTTTTAATAATGACAATGAGTATTTTTAGGAGGAATGAAATTATTCAATCCATTATTTATTACGCCGAAGGCATTCCCCCTATGGGAAAGGTCCTTCCATACGTTTCTACAACTATGTTAAATTTGATAGGCATCTTCCTATTTTTAGTGTTTGGATTTATAGGGCCACGGGTTTGTGTTTTTTCAGTATGGTTGTAGCTCACAATTCAAGCATGTGTAAGGTGGGGGCGATTGACTAAATTATTTATGTGGAATCCCCTATTATCAGTGATTGGATGGTTGCAGTGAGTGCCGAATTGATACCTTTCCAATATCCATCCCCATTATTTGTGCATGTAATGATCTACCCTATATTCAAATTGATTAATCTGGATTTATATCTCATGTAGGTTTAACAGTCTCTGGAAACTACTGTACTAGTGTCTCTAATTCTTAATTTATCGCTAGGATGGATGGATCCATATATATATCTGTGTGTGTAATAAATATATGTAATTTTTGATATCTTAATCATGTGAATTTGATTTTGGGCAGTGTTTATAATTGGGACTAGTATCTCTGAGTTGATTTCGGTTAATTTTCCTTTAGTATTTGGTGATTTTGTATAAGTTTTAAGATTTTTGAAGGAGATAAAGGTGGTCTTTGTGAGACGAGGAGGTCTCCTTTCTATGATAAAGTCGGGGTAAAGAAGGGTTCGTGGACTCCTAAATAGGATATTGTTCTTGTGTCTTATATTCAGCAGCATGGCCCTCATATGGGTGTGCTTCTTCTTCTTCTTCACTATTCTTTCTTTTTCCTTCTCAATCACTGAAATTGGTAGCACACCCATATCGCTATCTTTTATTGCAATATGTGGGTGAAATTTTGTGAATTGACTGTGGGTGGAATTTTAAGTCTAGAATCACCAATTTTAGCTATGCAATTAATTCCTCACTTGTTGGAACCCCACTGGTTCAACTTATGACATGACATTCAAGATTATGATAAATGGGGTTTTGCAATGATTCAAAGAGAACAAAATTGGATCCTACAAGACATTTTATTTCCATAGAGGAGAATACTAACACCCATCTTCATAAGAAGATTGTTTGTTTTTGTAGGTATAAATTAAAAATCCTTGTTTGATTGTTTTTAAATGCAAATGTTTATATTCTATATTCGAGATATTTTTTGCTTATATATATCCCAATAAAACTGTGTGTGAGTTTTTCTACCGACACATGGATCATTGTCTTGTATCAATTATGGAAATTAACATTAGATAAGATTAGACATTGCATAGCTTTTAATGTACCAAACATAAATATTTTTTATATTTTTGATAAATTCTAGAAAACTAAACAAACTACCAAATAAACTTGTAAATGAGAAATTTTGGATTTTTGAAAATAAATTTTGATGAAAATAAAAATATGAATTTTCTTGAATTTCAAACTCCCTCTATTTCCCATATCATGAAATCAAAAACAAAATATATATGACCAAATGAAGAATAATGTACAGTTTGATTATTGACTATTCCCTGACCTATATGGTATGATATGAAGTCAGTTGGATAATACATCTTGTTGGGGTTTTATGCGGCTATACGACCTAGTAGAATGATGCCCAAACTACTATAAAATCAATAGAAATATGTTATAGTCAATAGTTAACTCCTAGAAAGTGGTAAGACCTACTTGATATGGTCTTCAAAGTTCCAAATTATATAAATACTGATGGAGTTGCATTAAAAAACTAAAGTCTTTGTTGTCATTAACAAAATTATGAATCATCTTCACCATTTCAGCTCACTAGTAATGTTTGAGTAGTGTTACTCACTTGGATAGGATGGTTTTCATCCTCGAATCCACTTACCAAAGGGGTTTCATCCTAGGGAATCAATATAAACATCAATTCTTCAACGTGGGAAAGTTTTTTTGGTGTATATCTCACTTCATTTTATACCTTTATAGCTCTCTTTACCAAGTGGGATGCTCCAGGAGGGACTATTTTATTTTTAATTAATGAAATGAATTTCTTATTTTCTATTTGAGTGTTAAGTCACTTAAAATTCTAGAGGTCGCCTTTAATTAATAATATTACTATAACTTTCCTTTATAAAATCACTTTTGGAAAACTTAGTCCTATTATTAAATTATTTTCCTTTTCAAGAGAACCCCATAGCCTAAGGGAATTAGAAAATAGGCTTTGCGTCCTTTGATTTATCAATTTGTAAAAGGGAAATTACATGAAATGAAAAACTGATATTCAGATATTCAGATTGGCTTACAAGGTTTCTTCATTTCCATTTTTTATGTCAAGAAGACACTTTTAGATTCAAACAATTAGATTCTGTATGATGACACATCCAACATCTTGAGCATAAGCAATTTATTTCCTTCGATACATGGCATTGCAGAATACAATCATCTCAAGTTTATAAATCTCAATGTGTACCAAAAGCTATAAAGTAATTATATATATATATATATATATAAAGACGAGCATAATATCATACCGAATGATATACCTTTAAATATACAAAAAGATTTGTCTATTCAAAAACAAAATAAAAATGTAACACCTCATTCAAAAGAGCCCCTCTTAATGAAGTAATTATGTCTTGTTATTGTGCAAACATAAATTTATGAAATATTAATCGAGCATTAATAATTAGACATGGCTTAAGATAACTTGGAGCATACATAATCCCAATTAAAGGGTAACACGATATATATATATATATATATACAGACGAGCATAATATCATACCGAATGATATACCCTTAAATATACAAAGAGATTTATCTATTCAAAAAAAGAATAAGAATGTAATACATCATTCATAAGAGCCCCTCTTAATGAAGTAATTATGTCTTGCTATTGTGCAAACATAAATTTATGAAATATTAATCGAATATAAACTATTAGACATGGCTTAAGATAACTTGGAGCATACATCATCCCAATTAAAGGGCAACACGATAATGAATTCTGTAGATATCTCCACCTTTCCATAACAAAATAAGATATATTTTGATTCAAATGATGATATTAATTGTGACACTAAATTTAGTGCATATACAAATGATCATATTTATGTGCTTGTTACTATTAAGGGTGTACCTAGTACACATGGCTGGAACTATAAGAATACAACTAATGATGAAGATGGGGACATATGCATATCTCTACAGGCACGGGAACATACTAAATTAATCTTATGTTTTCTACTATAAAGTCTTTAAATAAATTCATTGGAGGGTTTTACTTGTTTTTCAACTTATCAATATTTTCACATTTAATCAATCGAGAATTTGAAATATTTTAATTTAGATTGTAAGAAAAACATCTAATTCCTCGGGAGTTAGCAGTGAATTCATTTGTTTCTCTATTGAAATTTGAATTAAGCAAATGTTTGTTAACCATGGCAGAGATTTGGGTATGAATATCAAATTATACTGGAAGAACGGACAACTAACAAACAACATTCCTTTATTTAATTATATACGAAGCCACAAGCAAGGAGTCGCCAGACGAATCCAGGCTGCTTCTATTACGAGCGGCAAATAAATAGCATTATTTTATCTAGGATTAGTGTCTAGTATTTAAGTCTATATGGGCTCCATATCGTCGAGAGGTAAAAGGAACCCTAGGTGAATTTTACGCCACCATTTATCCTAGTAGGAGATCTGCTCAGTGGGCTTTCTCATGGCTTGGAACCGTGGCTCTTTTTCTTCATATTTCTGTTCACTATACACCCGCATATAATCGGCGAACAAATATTTGGGGTAGGAAGACAAGTCATCAGCAATGTTAAGGTTAATCAATTCAGGTGCAGCACTCACTACTGCTTTATACGACGGGTTATAAAATGATGCCACTGATAAACGATTGCCGTTTTTGGTGGGCAGAATCCGATGCCACGCGCTCTTGTATTTACCGTTGCTCACTGCTTCCAACTGATCTCCCGTGTTCACAACAATTGAATATCGCAGGGGTTGTACGTCAATCCACCTGCCATTGTCGAGCACCTGAAGCCCCGGAACCTCGTCGTCTTGGTATAAAAGAATGAGGCCGCCTGCATCTGTGTGGGGACGGATGCCCTTTATCAGGTCTGGTCGAGGGCAGGGAGGATAATGGCTAACCTTGGTTCCAAAGAATGGCTTATCTCCACCCGCGAATGCCTCCTTCACATACCCTTTTTCCAGCCCCAAATTCAGACTTATTATCTCCAGCAATTTCTCCGTCAGTGCGAATATCTGGCTGCGGAATTCTTCGATCGTTTCCCTGCATCAATTGGAAATAATTTACTAACTCATATGTTAAACTGTATCACCAGGGAATAATTTGCATAAGTGCAGCAGTACATACCTGAAATCTTTGGGCTCGGTAGGCCAGGAATTTGTGTCGCACATCTCGTGTACTTGGAAAACGTCTTCCCAGTCCATATTCTGAATCTTGTCAACTTCATTTCCCTCGGCTTCAGCAGCAATGGCCTTGTTAAGCGCCCTTACGGGTAAAGAATCCTTGAATTGTTGCTCTCTGTTAATCTTATACTGTTCTGCGCACACCACCTTCACGCGGTCCAAAAGGCCGTGGTCTATGCCATGATTTATAAGCTGAAATAAAATCCAATTAGTTACTGTGATAGAAGATCACGTAATTTAAATAAATAAAAGAAAGATGCGTACCTGAAAGAATCCGGGAGTCTCACATCCCTTTGCTATTTTAGCCATGATGGCATCCCTGTCTGCTCCATCAATATTTTTCATGTCTATCACTGGAATGGCCATCGTTGTAAATTTGGCGTAAAGGCAAAGAGGAAACAAACGACGGAATGAGAATAAAATGTAAAATTCCACACTTCTAAAAGTTTTGATGGGCACTTGCTAATGCGTTACCCTATTTATATCCAACAATCTATAATGTTTTAAACATGGTTTAAAACAGACCAAACGTACACGAGGGTATTCAAAATAAATAGCTCACATTTTTCATTAAGTTATCAGTCTACTCCACCACGTCTCTTTGAACGAGAACAAGGTTGACCATACCATTCCACAACGGGAAAGTTTTTCTCCAATATTTCAAAGTTTTATCGTACAATCAACTTCTGATCTTATTTAACACGGTTTCCCCGTTCAGTGTATGTATCTTCTGAATAGTGAAACAGTTGATTTGTTCAAATTAATTTTGTCTATTGACGATCATGTCCGCATCCTTAATAGAAACCATAAGCCTATCCATTTTTACCAACGACCTTGCTGGATCAATAACACTTTTCCTCGTACATTGTATGTATCTAACAAATTTGGGCCTCTACAAAAATCAACTAAGTGGACACGTTCTAGTATAAATTTGTGATCAACTCGTCAATTTGGTGTTCACATTACCTATGAAAAAATCAGCCTAGTGGAAACATACCTGCTTCCATAGGAAATTGTTCCAAAATAGGGGTCACTTGCTATAGTTGAAAACCGCTTATGTATTGCGGTGCTCATGGAATAACATAAGTTGCTCCAACTTGAAAAGATTAGTTTACACTCAAATGAAATTACAAGATTGTAATGGATATTACAAAATTTTCCCACCTAGAATAAATAAACATGGCATATAATCATTTAGATGGTATTTTGCCTTCATCCATCACCAAACTTTCTTTCAAGCTCTCCACCTTTAAAATAAAAGACGACAAGATAAGTGGAAACATACCTGAAGAGATTGCTAATCGTACCAACTTTACACTGTTGGATCTACGCAATAATATCCTATGTGGATAAATTTCGTCAGGGATTAAAAGTTTCCATAAGTTCCTAATATTAGATTTGTCTAGAAACAACTTAAAATAACCCTTCCAAATAAAAAAGAATGGCTAGAGAGACTCAAATTGTTAGACATTAGTTGGAATAAACTATTTAGAACAATTATTGGTTCTCTTAGTATGCTTCCATGGCTAAGAATATTCTTTTTACATCATAACCACTTTGGAGGAGATATACATGTTGATTTATTGAGATGTCAAATTTTGGAGGAGATTGACTTGCCTCACAAGGAACTGAGTGGAAACATTCCTAGAGTGGTTATGAAAAGTCTTAAAATCCTTTAATTCTAAATGAATATGAAGTGCAATTTTCTACAAGGACCATAGCCTATAGAGATAAGTAAAATTGTAAGCGCCCAAGAAATAGAAATATTAATAAATCATCATGATGGAAAGATTCCATGTTTTCTATTAGATCATCCCAATCTATCTCACAATACCTTTAAAGTTCTGACACCACACTCACTTGGAAAATTAAAAAATCAACAGGATATTGATCTCTTTTTCAATTTCCTATTTGGCAAAATACCCATGTCACTTAGATAACTGAGATATATTCACTACATTTATCTTTGTTTCCATAATTTGATAGGATTAATACCAGAAGGATGAATCGTTTTTAATAACACAGTTACTAAATTATTTATGGGAAATCCTAGCCTCTCTGGTCAAAATAGGTACTTGTTACCTCCATGTCTGAAACATGGAAATCATTCACCACATAAGAAAGTAATTCTATCATCTATTAGAGTCAATGGACTCATTCTATATTGTTTAGCCTCACGAATATGGTGGAGAAATTTTTTTAAGGAAATAGTTTCATCTCTCAAGCTTTATTTTAGGAAACCTAAATCTTCCTCTGATATTCAGCCTATTCAAGTCTCCCCTTCCCAAAAGATAGGCTGTAAGGTTGTTGTGGCTAGGTGAAACAATTTTGGTCATCCTATGGATATCATAATGGGTGGAGGTGCATAGTTCTATGTTTTGTATAGCAAGCGAAAGTGCCACCTGTAGTTCTAGAAAGTGACAGTGCAACATGGGTGTTTGACTCGTCTATTACACAGTCAGAGGGGGATGTTTTAATAATTGGTTTGTTAGAATAGGGGCAGCCCTTACTTTAGACTTCGGTGAATGCGATAGAAAACAACAACAGATAGGATGAAGAGTCCAAAGAACGACTAAGCCCTTATAAGATCACTGAAGAACTTGAAGATGGTAGTGAATAAATCAAAGATTATAGCGATGATGTTGAGAGCAATAGTCAGATGGAAGACAACAAGGATCCTGACAAGGAATATTTTGAGGAGAAACTTGCTTCTGGAAATGTTTCATGTAACGCCCACATTTTTCACACACAAAAACAACAATAAAAATACCAGGATAATTATTTTTTTGACTTACATTTCTCACTACACAACGCCGCAAGGACTCCAAGTAAAGAAAATTCAAAGACGCATATGATGCTTACAAGTCATCGACTCATATAGAAACATGACAACACCATAGAAAAGTCGATGCCACACTTTTCGCAATGAATGAATACTAGCAATGACCCAACCATAAAAAAAAAGGACTCAAGGATTGGCAAACCCACAACACATCATTTCATTAATTGCATCTTAGTTACTATTAACATTCCAAGAAAATTATCAAGCAAGGATAATTTCCTCCTTTTTCCAGCTACAAATTCTTAAGTTCATTCCATATTTAATTTACAATTTGACCTTTTTAAATTGGCTTTTTATCCTTTACTGAAATTTCCATAATTAACATACTTATTTGGCATTATTCAAATTGCATACAAAGTACTTAATTATCTTGTTCTTATGTTAAGAATATGTTTCTCAAAAGTTTATCCAATGTCTACATTTTGCCCTTGCAACTCAAGTGAATTTGACTTGATGTCCAGAAAGTAATATTAGGATATAAGGGAGCTTTAGATACAAGATAGATTTTTCCCAAAATAATTATTTGATCACGGTATAGTTATTTCCCTACCATAGTTATTCTAGTTCAATGACTTGTGGAATTCCATTTTGATACACACACACACACACACACACACACACACACACACACACACACATATATCTTTTGTTTTCTCGAAGTTTTATCACACCAAGAAAATTCATATTCTTTGAAACACATGAAAATATTTAATTGAGTTATAGGGACTCCAAGAGTGACATTATTCTTAATCTCAAATATCATTTTTTACTCTTATATGCTTTACTTTTACATCACATTATGGTCTCATTATTACCATCGCTTTAAGACAAAAGAGTTACGAAAGTACTTTCCTGACATCTTGAAGAAGTACAAGATTGGAAGCATTATAAACTACACATGAACCCCAAGTTAACCTCCTAATCAAATGAGGTTTGGTTTAATTCCAATTACACCTAATGATCTACGCCTCAACTGTATATGAGATTCAGGCGAGAGGACATATTTATGCTAAACCACCTTCAAGAAAATACCAAGGTGTTATGTTGATAGAAACCAAGGTGACACATTTAATTGAGAGGGACTAAAGAATTCATGAACAAGAGTTTAAGACCTAGAACAATTATTTCATGATCTGCATGAATGTCGTCTAGATCCAACATGGAATTCATTCGCTGAAGAAGTCAATTTTGTAGATCTAATCCTGTAAGATTGGGAAATCCAAAAGGATACTAAGGGAGTATTAGCTCTACTTACTCCACAGATGGTAAGGTTACACTGTATAGTCATTACTTCGAACAAGGACTCATAAGGTGACTTCCAAGGTAGTCTTCACCAATCAACCATGGTGTCAGAATAGAAGACAATACATTCTCCTTATGGTTACCAACACTAGAAGGAAACCACATACTCTGGATAAAGTTGGAGCATGTCATTTTTAAAAGATGGGTTCATGACAAGGTTGTTAAACATGATGACTATCACGGTAAACTCTAACTAGGGGTTTTATTTACCTAAACTAGGAGGTTCCATCGAGTGCAGAGTTTAAGTTCATTTTAATGTTTTCAATCTCCTCTATGGTAAGAAGGATCACATGTGAAGACATGTTATGCACATATATTATACAAGGGTTGAGTTTTTCAATTAAATATTTTTATTACATTTACAAGGTAAGAATACAACAAGTGGATTAATTAATCATTCATTGAACACTGAATAATCACTACAAGATATTACTTCAAATTAATTTACCATATGTACATAATTTTTTTTTACCATATGTATTATGAATCAAATTGAAACTATGATTAAATACACATTTCCTAGATGTCCCTAAAAACTTGCATCTCATATATATTAGCAAATTTTGAATATAATTTTTCTGTAGCATGAGACTACACTATACATGTATTCATTTTACAATGAATTATATAAACTACAATGATAAATAATGAATTACACATCACCTTTTCTCCATCATTCTTGCATCATGTAAAACCATGTGAGGATGAAATCAACGATAAATCGATGGCATGGCATCCACCCTTATTTAACATAATTAACATTTTTTCAGTTTCCCATTTACATATAATAATAATTACAATTTGCAATCAAAAGAAAAACGTTTACAGACATGTATTCATTACATTTCATTTCACTTCATTTCATAACCAAGGAGAGAGAAAGAGAAAGGAAGAGAGAGAAACATCATTTTGTCAAAAGTTGTATTTCAAACAACTAGTTAAACTATAGTGTTTTCAAACAGCTATTTACATGTGTCAAAATTTTACACAGTGGTTTGGCAATCCGATGAGGGCCCCACAACTTTCTATTTTTACATTTTCTTGCTAGGTACAAAAACGTTTAAATCGGGATCGGAGGCTAAGAAACCACTCTAAAATGTTGTCTTCCAATGAGTAAACACACCACGGTTAAATTTATATGAGTCCACTTATATACCGAGAGTTCATAGCAATTGACGAAATTTGGAACTTGTGAACGGTTTACATTTGGTGGATAGTTTTCCGGGGCCATCAGTCGTAATTGACCTAATTGCAAATGAATAAAAGTTAGCTCAAGGGCTCAGAAAACCACATCCAAAATTGATGTTCACTGGACGAATGTGAAACGAGAAACATCCAACAAGTTCCTCCATATATGGATAATTCACAAAAGTCGACAAGAATGAGAATTAGCAAATGGTTATTAAACGGAAACATGTTTTCTAGAGATGCTAGTCATAATTGGTCTAGTTTGACCTAGTCAAACTGCGACCAGAGGCCTATAAAATGCCAATGCCAAACTATCAAGAAAAGTGTTTTTCCCTAAACTGAAAGTTCCATGTAATTGTCTAGTTAAAACACTAGAGGTTTGCGAAGATGGATAATAATTTTTCTATCCAAGTTTCAAATGTAGGTTCAAAATGAAAGCCAACTTTCTAGATTCAACAACTTCCTACCACTGCAAAATAGTGTAAAAAGGCTCCTCTAAGGGCGTCAAAAAGATCACAAATGTTCATTTTGGGTCAATCCAAGGATTGAAGTGACACCTCACATAAAAAGGTACGTAAAAGAATCTTAACCTCCCTTTTCCAGAGTTATGAAGGTTACTTTGCGAGTCCCCAAAAATTGCAATTTATCTAATTAAACCAGGAGATGGTCAACATATTTGCCGGGAATTCAAATTCAACTTGTCGATAAAACAATACTATAGTGATCTAGTTTTTGGTCATGACGTTTTCTAAATCACCTTAAAATGAGGGTTGAAGATCATGGTTTACTATAAATGGTTGTTTTGATTACGTGAGTTACGATACGACACTTTATTGCTTTGCAACAAGTTAATGTAAAATAATTAAATCTATTATAATCCCAATATTTTAAAATTATATTTTGATGCAAAATTAAAACTAAAGTACAAGAATTATAAAAGATAAGGATAGATGAACCATGCCTGAGGGACAACGAATCGGCTAAAGAGGTTCTGAACAAGCACGATGTGCACCAACTACTAGGCTCTAGAAATTTGTGTACTACCAAGTTCTCAGAAGTTTACCATACTCAGGATATTCATTTCAAATCCCTTACCAATTTCAATTAACTTGCTAATGAACTTTCATCCTCTTTTATGAATTTACGCAAATCAAATTTCTTGAATTACACACATCTATTTGTTTCCTCTGTTCTCCCCTTGACATGTAATGTAATTGTGATATTCTGCTTGTGCTGGGCCTTGATCTCATTGCTCAACCTAGCTAGCTCGTAAAGCAAAACGAAACGTAGATCTGGCATAACTTGTCAAAATTTAGTTTCAACCCTTGAGAAAAATACCCCACATCTCTCCATAGCACTCTTCAATGGTGACCATGACCGGTCCAAGCTAAGAACTAATGTAAGTTTCAGTACAAAGTAAAATGGCGACTCAGGTGCTCAGCTAATTCATGGATTTTTACATAGAAATAAATTACACATCCCCTTGAAGCCAAAGCAGTATTTTCTTTTCTATCAATGGCAGTCATGTCTTGTGTCAAAAGGAAGTGAGGTACAAATATGTAATTTATTCAAACCAACATACCATCTTAGAGCATAAACAGGGGTTAAACGCGAGCTACAAAGGAGGAAACAACAAGAGATAGAAGCATGAAGAGAAATCAACAATAGATTCCTTTAATAGTGGCTGATAGGATGCATCCAAAGTCTTTCCTAAAACCATAAGCACTTGATTATTTGCATCAGATTGTAAATGTTAACCTTTCATCTCACACATAGGAAGAGCTTCTTTGAATGTCTGCATAGACTGCTAACGTGGAAACAAGAACTTGGATGAGCATTTCTTCAAGGCATTTGTCAAATAGTTCGTGTGTCATGTGTATGCTCCCAAGTTTTGCATCCATCTCTACCAGAGCACTGTAACTACAAAACTAACAAAACCCCCATTTTGGCGTAGGATAGGAGGAAGTTGGCATAGGACAGGAGGCTCTACACTTGCAAAATCTATAATGCCCAGAATGTAATGCAACTGCTCCGGAACCTTGCACGTAAGGTAGGGGTAGAGATCTGTTTCTCCGTACTGAAAGTGCTGTCTTTTACTCAGGCGTTGGCAGTTATAGCCTTTATAGACAACTTTATTCTTTGCCAACATACAATTAAAAAAAAATAGTCCTCCATTATATTTGTTGTGGTATTTTACACCAACATACATACAAAGGGCGGGTGGTAATCAAAGTTTTAGCATGCATTTGTGAGTGTAGGAAAGATCATGTAATGCCCAGCTGGGCATCGGATTCTAATTTTTTCTACCTGCCTCCACTGCCACCTTGGCCGACCTGGCAGGTCTTGTTGCATGTGGGTGCATTTGGTCACCTTCCAACCACCCTACCTGCCGTCTGTATGACTTTCTTGTCTCTGTCCTTGCATGAGGAGTCGGTGGAGTCCCATTTTCTTCACCATGATCTCGTTCTGATTCTCCTTCAATGCGTACAGGTGGGTGTGGGTCTCAAAAATCGTGTTGTACAGGCAGAATCCATGGGTGTAGAACTGAATTTCTCCTAGGAAGAGTGCCGTGAGGAAGTGTTTGGCTATATGCAGCTGCTGCAGGGCGATCTCAAGGAACCGTTGGTGCTGAACCTGCTGTTTTGGTTGCACGCGACCACAGTCGTGATCAGTGGTTGCAAAATCTTGCAGCTGTAGTAGAAGAACGAGATAAAGTTTTAGTTGAGCTGTCTTGCCTTTTCATTTTGGAAAGCCGCTTCTGTCCAGGTGGTGGTTAGGAGAAGCTGAAAGCTAGGGAAGCCGGCCTGTTGCAGCATGGTAGAAGCCTGCTGAGTGCTTCCAACAAGCAGGTTGTCCAACTATGTTGTTGTCTGTTCAGTATCGACTGCATCCTCAAATTCAAGATTTTCCTTCAAGATAGTTTATCAAAATCGACTGTGACAGTGAGAGAGTTACTAGGAGATCTATGCAATGTTGGAGAAAATGTCTTGGGAGATGAAGGTAGCAGGATTCTGTTAATTGGAGGAATAGGATGCACTGGTCGCCATGTAGCAAAGGCCAGCTTTGATCTTGGCCATCCCACTTATCTTCTTTTAAAACAGTCCATAGCTTCAAATCCTCAGAAGGCCGAACTTCTTGAATCCTTCAAGGCCTCTGTTGGATTACATCTCCATACTGAGCTTCATCTAAGATATTTTCAGGAAGATGGCGGAGGAATTCACGAAAGTGGTGCAGTTGTGTCCAGGCACAAGTGGGCTTACGATGGTGGTAAAAGTGGTGGATGCAAAGGAGGTTTTGCAGAAGGGGCCTCAGGGCCGTCAAATGCGACTTGCCGAATGCCTTGTGGCAGATGGCACCACCATTATTGTATTCATTGCCAGAGGTGATCAAGTGGAATTGATGAAGCCTGGAGCAACAGTAATACTACACAATGCCAAAGTTGACATGATCCGTGGGTCCATGAGGCTGTCAGTTGATCGATGGGGACGTGTTGAACCAACAGAAGATGCCAAATTTGAAGCAAAGGAAGATAGTAATTTATCGTTGATAGAATTCGAGGTTATCACTGTTGTTGATTGAATAGTTTTTGATGTTATAATTCATATGCTTTCCGTACAAGTTAATGGATTAGTTTAACATTATCAAGGCAATCAAAGAGGTTGGAACTATCAAGAGTTTTCTGCCATCGGAATTTGAAAATGATTTTGATAGAGTCCATGCAGTCGAGCCTACAAATACTACATGGGGTTACAAGGTGAAAGTCCGTAGGGCCATTGAGGCAGAAGGAATTCCCTACACATATGTTTGCAGCAACTGTTTTGCCACGTATTTTGTGCCAAATTTGGGGCAACCAGGCCTTACTGCCCTACCAAGGGATACAGTTTTGATTTTAGGGGATGGAAATGCCAAAGTTGTGTTTGTGAAAGAGGAAGATATTGGCACTTTTACCATCAAGGCAGTGGGTGACCCAATAACTCTGAATAAGAAATTGTATTTGAGTCTTCCTGCCAATACATATTCTTTCAAGGATCTGGTAGCTTTGTGGGAGAAGAAGATAGGAAAGAATCTGGAGAAGGTAGTGGTTCCCTCGAGCGAGTAGGCAAGCGTGTCTTTACGTGGAACATTGATGCTTGGGGTTATGGTGATAGTACGACATCTCTATATCAGTCCCACACATGGGTGTTGGCTGTTTTTCCAAATGGGGAAGCTTATGGGATTCTAGCTGACACTACGAGGTGGTGTGAGGTGGATTTGTGAAAGGACTCAACTGTTAAATTTTCTGCCCCATCTGTCTATCCAGTTATCACATTTGGCCCTTTGAAATCACCAGCAGCAATACTCACATCCTTGTCTCATGTTATTGTTTTATGTTGGCCCGTGTGGAGTCTGTACGACCTGTTGAAGCTGGAGAAACAGGCAAGATATTTCTACACCTTTCCACTGTTATTTTTATTTAAAAATATTGTGAAATCGAACCACCTTTCCTTGCATTGATTTGTCAGTTGGATGTCATTATGGGAGATTTCCCTTCCTGCTTGTGTCGTCTTGTTTTAGCTTTTATCGTTGGCAGTATGTGGGTCAAAAGGATGCGTGTGCCCTCTCCTTTGAATGTTATGTTTCTCTTACTCGAATGATAGACCTTCGTCTGTTTGTTTCTGTATTAATTCTTCTCTGTGATTGAGTTGCAAGTTATTATGTTGATTAACTAGTATTTTCGATATCATGGAAGTAAGTTACGATAACTATGAAGCTCCTCCCTAGCACCCAAGTTTCCTTTTGATGTTTTTGTTAGCTCCTTCGCAAGTCCCTTTGATAACCTTTTGGCATCGAGAAAGAAAGGTTGTAGGATTGTGTGAGCAATGCGTGGGCTAGCCAGCTTAGAGTTTTGGTATTAAAACTGGTAGAATAAAAGGGTTCGTGTGCAACGTGTTTTGTTGTCTCGCATGTTTAGACTCTTATACTATCTTTCATCTTGTTTCTAGGCTTTTAAGGCCATCCTCAAGAAGTACCTTGACCATCCCTATCAACTTGAACCATTACTAGCTTTTCGAATCAACTAAGCTGGAGGGTTCATTGTGTGAATCCAGTACCTCGTTGACACTAGAATAGTTTGGTCTAATTCCCCCTCTCAGAATTATTGCTGATGGCGCTCTTCTATTTTTTCCTAACTTGCATTATTTTCTCCCTTGTAATGTTAACGCTATTAATTAATATTGGTCGGTTTTTATGCACGTAATTACCGTAATAGTTTGTGATGGAAATTTCCTTAAATGTGATTAATCTTTGGGAAAAACTCAGCTTTCATTTGATAGTCTTATGGATTCATAGCGGAAGGTTTTGTTTTGATAATGTCACTTAGAAGTTATGTATCTTTGTGTGACGGTTGACTGTGTTACCAAGGGTTGCCTTAAAATATGGTTGTTTCGGGAAATGGATAATTTATTTTAAATTAATCAAACATTAGAATTGTTGTGGAAGTTTGCAAATCTTTAGTGTTATAAAATTGTTGATGACATTATTGTATACTCTTGTCTGACGGAACTCCCTTCTTCTCTCGCATGTTTGCTACTAGCCTTTAAGACTTGACCCTTCCTGGATGATTGGTAAATCTATTTGTAGTTAATGGTCAAAACTAGTATACCTTGCCTTTGCTTCGAAACTTATGTTGTGTGTATACTCTATTTGATTCCCGGTTTGAAACTCATTTATACATGACCTTTTGTGTTAAATTTTGGAATCCGTGTTTCCCCTTTCTTGGGCCGATCAACTTTTGTTCCTTTAGAAATGTATTATTTTAGCCTATGCGTTGGTACCTTTGATAAAATTCTAGATGACTGGTCTATTTATATCAAATCTCAATCTTGTAATTATTGTTTAATTACTTACTTGATGGGAATTCTGTTTTTGCTAGATTGGTTGTTTTCTCCGTATAGTGGCAAGAGCTATTCTCATACAATTGTTATAATTTTGTTGCTTTTACTCCTAGCTGAAGTACAAGGTCTCCTCCTTCTTTGATTGGCATGATAGAGAATTTATTATAACTTGATGTGTTGATAGTGTTTAGAGGTTTGACCCAATTCTTGTAATAAAGTGCTTCCTTTTTGTGATATTGTTAGATAATAGTTATGGTGGTTTTGTGTAGCCTTATCTTGCTCAGTTCTCGTGAACTGACTCTTGTAGAAAATTTGCTGTAGATGGATCTTGTGTGTAGATGAGGGATAGATTTGTATACTTTTGTCATCAACCTCAGTTGAGAAGATCCTTTGCTCGAAACCTTTTTATGTTGATCAACTATTGTTAACGTCCAGTGGAAAGTTTAGAAGAGGATTAATGTCTTAGTATAATGTATTGTGGACTTGTCATCTGAACTTTGGAAACCTTGTATTGTGTGCCCATCATTGAAATTATAAGAAAATTTGGTTATTGTGGTTGAGTGACTTGTGGAGTATCAGTATTTTAAGAAATGATGTAATCTTGTTTTGTTCTCGTAAATGAGTGTTGCTTCAACTTTTCCTTGAGAATAAATTCTGAGTTAAACCTTGCCATGACTTAGTAATAAAGTGTCATAAGTAAACTAACATGGGATTGTTTAATACTTCAGGAAGTTAAATTAAAATTTGTATTCAAATAAAGTAACGTAGGGGTCACCAACTTGAGAGAAAGAAATTCTTTAAGTAATCAAGGACAGGACTATCATTGCACGTAACATTATATAACTTGATACCCCTAGCTACACTAATGAGCACTATCCCTTTCATGGTGGAATTCTTAAACGAACTTAAAGGAAATCTATGGTTAGTTATGGAAGATAATAAGATTTAATAAATAGGAGAAAACAATTTTGAAACCACACAATCTATCTCTCAGCCATTTGGAAAGTAAATTCTTTTTCTCCTTGTTAATACTTTTAGCGAAGCCTAAGTAAAGTCGTTGTTAATTCTGGTTAAGAGCCCTAGCTTCAATTTAATACTGGCAATAACTAATGAGGTCCTAAAAATGTTTCATGTCGACCTTCTCCCTCTAACCCTTTTTCAAGGCACCTTGTATCTCTTCTCTTAAGTGTGTTGAACTTAAAACCAGGTTGTCTTGTGGGCAAGAACTAATCTTAGTAGCGTTAGTGGTGAGTAGATGGCCTTGTGGAATTTAATAACTCCTTTTTCTTGATAAACGAATTAAGCAAATAAATGTCATAATAGAGAAGATTTAAAGATAATTACCCAGTGTGAAAGGAATAAACTTGGCTTGGCAAGTTGAATCATACGAATCATATCTTGAGCCTCCTTGAAAACGTAAGCTAAGAATTGCAAGATGTCCTTTTAAAATAAAAACCCTCAAGGATATCTCCTTGTGGATGGCCCTAACTGTAAGTGTGTTCTGTGATTGGACTTCTATGTTGTCTTGTCAAAAAGAAAAGTAAATTGTCCTTGATATGTGTGAACGTTTCCGTGCTGCCTTTATGGCCATCCTTGTATCAAGTTGTTCACAGTGTTAGTTGTATCCTTGGTGACGACATGTTGCATCATGTTATGTGTCAAGCAAGTCAAAAAAAAAGTTATCCTGTATTTCACTGTGTTGTTCGTGTGTGGATTTTTTTTTGGGTCCTTACACTTTGGTATCAGAGCATAGGTTCATGCTCTCGAACCTATGGGCCGGATTGCTGTTATATGATGATGTTAGATGGTGGTGGTGGTGTTACATGATGATACTGCATGATGATGATGATATTGCATGATGATGATTTATATTGGAAGAGTAATGTGCTTTAAACGTGATGTGATACGTGTCGTAATTTTGATATTGTGAACGCACTTGATGTGTATGTCACTATGTGCATGTTTGTGATCATGTTGGTATGTTGGGGATGGGAGTATTCTCTCTCCTTCTTATGGATTCTATGAAGAGTTCACGTGTGAATTACTGTTTGTGATGTGTGAAAAGAATTATAATGTGGATGACATAGTGTTGGAGCATTGTGACATATTGTGATATGTAAGTGTATCAATGTGTTGTATGACTAGATTGATGTTAAAAGAAATGAGTTGTATCATGATGTTTTTACCATGTTTTGAAGAAATGTGTGTACCACCTTGTTATGTAGCAATGGATGTTACATTTTGATGTACTATGTTCATCGTATGTATGATTTGTGCAAATATGTAATGCTTTATGTTGTGATTTGGGGTCATACAGTGAGTGTATGAACCCTATCGTATAGTGATTGCACTTTGGGTGCAGAATGTGGTAAAGTGATGTGTTACACTCAGTGAATGTATGATTGTGATCTACCCTGTATATGTACCATATGTAAGATGTTATGGTAGTTATGTGTGTGCCACCGTTATGTTAGTGATGTTGTTGTATGTTATGTTGTGAACCTTACGCTAACCGATCCTGAGGGAAATCGGTAGAAGTGTATGTTGAGAGTGAGGAATGGTGTACCATGGGTCATTAACTTGAGTCAAAACTCGGTTTAGTAGATAACATGTGATTCTTTCCTCTCTCCCTATGTGGTTGTATGTATACAACCTTAGTGTATCTATGACTATGTTTAGCCTTTTCGAAGTGGTGGCGGGATGATTCAGATGGAGGTGATGACAGTTGTATTATTGATATGTATTTTATGAGCTGAGGCTCGATGTCCGAGTGCTAGCAACTCGTTGAGTACCCCTTTGGTGGCTAGATAAGGCCACACAGTTATCGTAATGTGACATCATAATAAGTTGATCTTATTCATAATTGATTTTTTTTTTTTCTTATTTTTTAAGGACCAGCAGCTTTTCTTGATTGCCATGCTTTACAATTTTGGGCATTTCCTTGGTTGTGGCACTAACATGGGGATTTTGATACTAACTATGGCTATTTGGCCATTTATTTTGCTTGAATTTGGGTCTTCTTTTAAATTTTGAATTTTTACCGCCTTGCCCAAGGCTTGTACTTTGCCACTTGGCACTTTGATTGGATTGTTGTGCTGGTTCTATTGTCGTGATGTGTGGAATAGGGTCATGGGATGCACCATGGAATGGTTGGACCTATGGACCCGCTTTGTTGTATAGGGGTACACCCCAAGGAGTACAGATAACTAGCGGGTTGTTGAGCCACGCGTTATTATGTCACTTGGGTTAGGAGTGTTCAAACTCTATGTGTCTTGGACCATACGGCCAATCGGCCTCCTTGAGGGAGGCATAAGAGTTTGAGGGAGGCATAAGAGTAAGAGACTTGAGGGAGGCATAAGAGTTTGAGGGAAGCATGATATTGAGGGAGGCATAAGAGTTTGAGGGAGGCTTATGATATTTGGTTGGTTGATGTTCTGGGATATATGTTGAGTCATTGTGATGTTTTGTAGTGGTATTTTGATGTATGTGTTACTCATGTCAGATGGATATGTGTTGTGATGTTGTAGATATGTCATTGATTCCCTTGTGGACACTATGTACCTGTAGCATGGTTTGGTGTTATGTGAGTTTTCATTGATGCAAATTGAGGAAATGTCTGGTGGATTGTAGTACTATTTTGTTTGAGTATTTTATATGTCATTCATAGATGTGTGACGTGTACTACGTTATGTGGACTGTGCCTATTCTATTCCGTATTTGAGTAACCTTTTGTGGTGTAATACAATCATGAAGTATATACTTGCGTGCTTTTGAATCTGTAGGGTCTTGTGAACCTAATAGGGTTTTGTGTTAGCAGTTCATGTTGGGCACCCACAATAAGGAATAAACCAAAACTCTTCAATGATGAAATTTTGAAAGCAATTAGACTAAGAATAATGCTAATGGAAAGAGACTAATGAAATGATAAACAAGAAAGAACTGCCAATCTTCAAAGAACATTGAAAGTTAAAAATTCTACCAAATGTTCCTAAGGCTACCTTGTGACCGTGCTTTAATCAACTAAAATTTTAAACCATAAAGTGTACTTTCTCCTCTACCTGTTCTTGGTTGCGAACCTTTTTTTTTCCGTTGTGTTATGTTGCATCGAGGACGATGCTTTCTTAAGGGGAGGAGAATGTAATGCCCAGACGACTGCTCTGGAACCTTGCGCGTAAGGTAGGGGTATAGATCTGTTGCTCCGTACTGAAAGTGCTGTCTTTTACTCAGGCGTTGGCAGTTATAGCCTTTATAGACAACTTTATTCTTTGCCAACATACAATTAAAAAAAAATAGTCCTCCATTATATTTGTTGTGGTATTTTACACCAACATACATACAAAGGGCAGGGGGTAATCAAAGTTTTAGCATGCATTTGTGAGTGTAGGAAAGATCATGTAATGCCCAGCTGGGCATCGGATTCTAATTTTTTCTACCTGCCTCCACTGCCACCTTCGCCGACCTCGCAGGTCTTGTTGCATGTGGGTGCATTTGGTCACCTCCCAACCACCCTACCTGCCATCTGTATGAATTTCTTGTTCTCTGTCCTTGCGTGAGGAGTCAGTGAAGTCCCATTTTCTTCACCATGATCTCGTTCTGATTCTCCTTCAATGCATACAGGTGGGTGTGGGTCTAAAAAATCGTGCTGTACAGGCAGAATCCATGGGTGTAGAACTGAATTTCTCCTAGGAAGAGTGCCGTGAGGAAGTGTTTGGCTATATGCAGCTGCTGCAGGGTGATCTCAAGGAACCGTTGGTGCTGAACCTACTGTTCTGGTTGCACGTGACCACATTCGTGATCAGTGGTTACAAAATCTTACAGCTGTAGTAGAAGAACGAGATAAAGTTTTAGTTGAGTTGTCTTGCCTTTTCATTTTGGAAAGCCGCTTCCATCCAGGTGGTGGTTAGGAGAAGCTGAAAGCTAGGGAAACTCTATTGCCTGTTGCAGCATGGTAGAAGCCTGCTGAGCACTTAAAAAGAGCAGGTTGTCCAACTATGTTGCTGTCTATTCAGTATCGACTGCATCCTGAAATTCAAGATTTTCCTTCAAGATAGTTTATCAAAATCAACTGTGATAGTGAGAGAGTTACCAAGAGATCTATGCAATGTTGGAGAAAATGTCTTGGGAGATGAAGGTAGTAGGATTCTGTTAATTGGAGGAATAGGATGCACTGGTCGCCATGTAGCAAAGGCCAACTTTGATCTTGGCCATCCCACTTATCTTCTTGTAAAACATGTCCACAGCTTCAAATCCTCAGCAAGCTGAGCTTCTTGAATCCTTCAAGGCCTCTGTCGGATTACATCTCCATACTGAGCTTCATCTGAGATATTTTCAGGAAGATGGCGGAGGAATTCACGAAAGTGGTGCAGTTGCGTCCAGGCACAAGTGGGCTTATGATGGTGGTAAAAAGTGGTGGATGCAAAGGCGGTTTTGCAGAAGGGGCCTCAGGGCCGTCAAATGCGACTTGCGGAATGCCTTGTGGCAGATGGCACCGCCATTATTGTATTCATTGCCAGAGGTGATCAAGTGGAATTGATGAAGCCTGGAGCAACAGTAATACTACATAATGCCAAAGTTGACATGATCTGTCGGTCCATGAGGGTGTCAGTTGATCGATGGGGACGTGTTGAACCAACAGAAGATGCCAAATTTGAAGCAAAGGAAGATAGTAATTTATCGTTGATAGAATTCGAGGTTATCACTGTTGTTGATTGAATGGTTTTTGATGTTATAATTCATATGCTTTCCGTACAAGTTAATGGATCAGTTTAACATTATCAAGGCAATCAAAGAGGTTGGAACTATCAAGAGTTTTCTGCCATCGGAATTTGAAAATGATTTTGATAGAGTCCATGCAGTCGAGCCTCGCAAATACTACACGAGGTTACAAGGTGAATGTCCATAGGGCCATTGAGGCAGAAGGAATTCCCTACACATATGTTTGCAGCAACTATTTTGCCACGTATTTTGTGCCAAATTTGGGGCAACCAGGCCTTACTGCCCTACCAAGGGATACAGTTTTGATTTTAGGGGATGGAAATGCCAAAGTTGTGTTTGTGAAAGAGGAAGATATTGGCACTTTTACCATCAAGGTAGTGGTTGACCCAATAACTCTGAACAAGAAATTGTATTTGAGTCTTCCTGCCAACACATATTCTTTCAAGGATCTGGTAGCTTTGTGGGAGAAGAAGATAGGAAAGACTCTTGAGAAGGTGGTGGTTCCCTCGAGCGAGTATGCAAGCGTGTCTTTACGGGGAACATTGATGCTTGGGGTTATGGTGATAGTACGACATCTCAATATCAGTCCCACACATGGGTGTTGGCTGTTTTTCCAAATGGGGAAGCTTATGGGATTCTAGCTGACACTACGAGGCGGTGTGAGGTGGATTTGTGAAAGGACTCGACTGTTAAATTTTCTGCCCCATCTGTCTATCCAGTTATCACATTTGGCCCTTTGAAATTGCCAGCAGCAATACTCACATCCTTGTCTCATGCTATTGTTTTATGTTGGCCCATGTGGAGTTTGTACGACCTGTTAAAGCTGGAGAAACAAGCAAGATATTTCTACACCTTTCCACTGTTATTTTTATTTAAAAATATTGTGAAATTGAACCACCTTTCCTTGCATTGATTTGTCAGTTGGATGTCATGATGGGAGATTTCCCTTCCTGCTTGTGTCGTCTTGTTTTAGCTTTTATCGTTGGTAGTATGTGGGTCAAAAGGATGCGTGTGCCCTCTCCTTTGAATGTTATGTTTCTCTTACTCGAATGATAGACCTTCATATGTTTGTTTCTGTATTAATTCTTCTCTGCGATTGAGTTGCAAGTTATTATGTTGATTAACTAGTATTTTCGATATCATGGAAGTAAGTTACGATAACTATGAAGCTCCTCCCTAGCACCCAAGTTGCCTTTTGACGTTTTTTTTTAGCTCCTTCGCAAGTCCCTTTGATAACCTTTTGGCATCGAGAAAGAAAGTTTTTAGGATCGTGTGAGCAATGCGTGGGCTAGCCAGCTTAGAGTTTTGGTATTAAAACTGGTAGAATAAAAGGGTTCGTGTGCAACGTGTTTTTCCGTCTCACGTGTTTAGACTCTTATACTATCTTTCATCTTGTTTCTAGGCTTTTAAGGCCATCCTCAAGAAGTACCTTGACCATCCCTATCAACTTGAACCATTACTAGCTTTTCGAATCAACTAAGCTGGAGGGTTCATTGTGTGAATCGAGTACCTCATTGACACTAGAATAGTTTGGTCTAATTCCCCCTCTCAGAATTATTGCTGATGGTGCTCTTCTATGTTTTCCTAACTTGCATTATTTTTCTCCCTTGTAATGTTAACGCTATTAATTAATATTGGTCGGTTTTTATGCACGTAATTACCGTAATAGTTTGTGATGGAAATTTCCTTAAATGTGATTAATCTTCGGGAAAAACTCAGCTTTCATTTGATAGTCTTATGGATTCATAGCGGAAGGTTTTGTTTTGATAATGTCACTTAGAAGTTATGTATCTTTGTGTGACGGTTGACTGTGTTACCAAGGGTTGCCTTAAAATATGGTTGTTTCGGGAAATGGATAATTTATTTTAAATTAATCAAACATTAGAATTGTTGTGGAAGTTTGCAAATCTTTAGTGTTATAAAATTGTTGATGACATTATTGTATACTCTTGTCTGACGGAACTCCCTTCTTCTCTCGCGTGTTTGCTACTAGCCTTTAAGACTTGACCCTTCCTGGATGATTGGTAAATCTATTTGTAGTTAATGGTCAAAACTAGTATACTATGCCTTTGCTTAGAAACTTATGTTGTGTGTATACTCTATTTGATTCCCGGTTTGAAACTCATTTATACATGACCTTTTGTGTTAAATTTTGGAATCCGTGTTTCCCCTTTCTTGGGCCGATCAACTTTTGTTCCTTTAGAAATGTATTATTTTAGCCTATGCGTTGGTACCTTTGATAAAATTCTAGATGGTTGGTCTATTTATATCAAATCTGAATCTTGTAATTATTGTTTAATTACTTACTTGATGGGAATTCTGTTTTTGCTAGATTGGTTGTTTTCTCCGTATAGGGCCAAGAGCCATTCTCATACAATTGCTATACTTTCGTTGCTTTTACTCCTAGCTGAAGTACAAGGTCTTCTCCTTCTTTGATTGGCATGATAGAGAATTTATTATAACTTGATGTGTTGATAGTGTTTAGAGGTTTGACCCAATTCTTGTAATAAAGTGCTTCCTTTTTGTGATATTGTTAGATAATAGTTATGGTGGTTTTGTGTAGCCTTATCTTGCTCAGTTCTCGTGAACTGACTCTTGTAGAAAATTTGCTGTAGATGGATCTTGCATGTAGATGAGGGATAGATTTGTATACTTTTGTCATCAACCTCAGTTGAGAAGATCCTTTGCTCGAAACCTTTTTATGTTGATAAACTATTTTTAACATCCAGTGGAAAGTTTAGAAGAGGATTAATGTCTTAGTATAATGTATTGTGGACTTGTCATCTGAACTTTGGAAACCTTGTATTGTGTGCCCATCATTGAAATTATAAGAAAATTTGGTTATTGTGGTTGAGTGACTTGTGGAGTATCAGTATTTTAAGAAATGATGTAATCTTGTTTTGTTCTCGTAAATGAGTGTTGCTTCAACTTTGCCTTGAGAATAAATTCTGAGTTAAACCTTGCCATGACTTAGTAATAAAGTGTCATAAGTAAACTAACATGGGATTGTTTAATACTTCAGGAAGTTAAATTAAAATTTGTATTCAAATAAAGTAACGTAGGGGTCACCAACTTGAGAGAAAGAAATTCTTTAAGTAATCAAGGACAGGACTATCATTGCAAGTAAAATTATATAACTTGATACCCCTAGCTACACTAATGAGCACTATCCCTTTCATGGTGGAATTCTTAAACGAACTTAAAGGAAATCTATGGTTAGTTCTGGAAGATAATAAGATTTAATAAACAGGAGAAAACAATTTTGAAACCACACAATCTATCTCTCAACCATTTGGAAAGTAAATTATTTTTCTCCTTGTTAATACTTTTAGCGAAGCCTAAGTAAAGTTGTTGTTAATTCTTGTTAAGAGCCCTAGCTTCAATTTAATACTGGCAATAACTAATGAGGTCCTAAAAATGTTTCATGTCGACCTTCTTCCTCTAACCCTTTTTCAAGGTACCTTGTATCTCTTCTCTTAAGTGTGTTAAACTTAAAACCACGTTGTCTTGTGGGCAAGAATGAATCTTAGTAGCGTTAGTGGTGAGCAGATGGCCTTGTGGAATTTAATAACTCCTTTTTCTTGATAAATGAATTAAGTAAATAAATGTCATAATAGAGAAGATTTAAAGATAATTACCCAGTGTCAAAGGAATAAACTTGGCTTGGCAAGTTGAATCATACGAATCATATCTTGAGCCTCCTTGAAAACGTAAGCTAAGAATTGCAAGATGTTCTTTTAAAATAAAAACCCTCAAGAATATCTCCTTGTGGTCGGCCTTAACTGTAAGTGTGTTTTGTGATTGGACTTCTATGTTGTCTTGCCAAAAAGAAAAGTAAATTGTCCTTGCTATGTGTGAACGAAACCGTGCTACCTTTATGGACATCCTTGTATCAAGTTGTTCACAGTGTTAGTTGTATCCTTGGTGACGACATGTTGTGTCATGTTATGTGTCAAGCAAGTCAAAAAAAAAGTTATCCTGTATTTCACTGTGTTCTTCGTGTGTGGATTTATTTTTTTGGTCGTTACAAAATCATTTTCTTGAAGGTTTTTGAGCTTGTTCAATAAACCCATTTCGTGTATCCTACAACCATTGCAGACCCAAAGGCCACATTATTTTTAGGTATTTAGTTAAATAGTTCACATGCCGAGCATACGCTTCCACTTTTGCATGTATGTCTGTCAATCCTGTAATGCCCCCAACCTACCTTGTCTCGGTCAGGTTTATCTCCTACTTGGCGTGGGCTGGAGGGAATTAATTTTTTTATTGTTGTTAGGGGCCTCTTTTTGCTGACTGACTGCGTGGAGGGTGGAGTATTAAACTCTGGCGTGTTGGACTCCTTGCTGGTGGCCGCACTCATTTATTTTTTTCCTGATTTACAAATCTTTCCCTAATCTTCTTCTTTCCAGCTGCGTAGATTGTTGGGGATTGCGCAAGACTTTTTGTGCTCCTTTTTACCTACTCGGCGCATACTTGTTTGGGTTGCATTTATTCTTTCCTCTCTGTTTTACTCTCCTTGCTGCGAGGTGTGTTCTGTAAACTATGTTCAAGGCCCGCCAAAATCTGCAACCATTAAAACCGACATGTACTCAACCACTTGTTATTCACACTTGTTGCCTGCACCGAGACCTACTTGAAATCCTACGCATACCGATATCTGAATGGAATGACAGATGAAATGCCTGGCCGCGGAGTAGTTTTTAATTGAAAGCATGCCCTACTTAGTAAAAAGAAGGGTTTTCACCTCAGAAGAAGTGTGATTGTTTATGGGAAAACTGTAACTTGAGATAATTTATTTGAGCAAGAAAGCTTCATGTGTGGGGACCCCGGCTCCGCTGCAAAAATGGCGCAAAGACTTTGTCATGCTATTGCTTTGTTTTGTTTATCTGGTGCATCGGTTTTCTTTGCAGGCACCACCGGACAGAAGCCCAAGGGATCATAAATTTCAGAATTTGCATAGATTTTTCATAGACAAAGCGTGGTGTAACATCCCGAAGAAAATTTTGTCTGAAAAGCGAGGATTGAGAGTGAAAATGAACCAGGGAAGATGAATAGGCAGGCTGTCTGGCTATGTTGTTTTCTGTTCAGTGTCGAATGCATCCTCAAATTCAGGATTCTACTTCAAGATATTTCTGTCAGAATCGATTAAGTGACAGTGAGAGTGTTACCAGGAGACCCGATGAAATTTATTACAGAGATTCTCTACTGAAACCTTGCTTGTTCTACGATGTAACTCATGGAAGAGGATCTCATAGAGGTGGATCTGTTTCATATCAGAATATTCATGAAGCACAGTTTGCTTTGCAAGAGAACTTTTAGGAGATCGATGAAGGATAGAGGAATTAAAAAGAAACTAGGTGTAGTTGGATTAAAGGCAATAAAAATGTGCATGCTTTTTGTGTAGGTGACAGATCGCACCCACAGGCACAGGAGATCTATGCAATGTTGGAGAAAATTTCTTGGGAGATGAAGGTAGCAGGATATTGTTCAGATTCAGAACATGTACTGAGAAAACAGTAGTGTCATGGAATACAATGATTGTAGGGTATGCACAGAGTGGACATTATGAGGAAAGTTTAGATCTCTCTCAACAAATGCATCTGGCTGACACGAAACCCAACAATGTTACCTTCGCAACTGTTCTTCCAGTAATTTCTCACCTGTCGAATTTGCATCAAGGGAAGGAGATCCATGTCTTCATACTAAGAAGTGGTTTTGATTTGTTATTATAGTAATGAATGCCCTTGTAGACATGTATTGCAAATGTGGAAATTTTAGATTTTCACGCCGAGTATTTGAGCAAACGCCTAAAAGTGATGTATTCTCATGGACAGCCATGATTGCAGGTTATGGGATGCAGGGAAAAGGTGAGGATGCTAAGTCTAGGGACTGTTTTATGGTTATGGAGCCTGTACCAAGAGATTGTTCTTGGTTATAAAGCCATCTTCTTTTGCTTTGTCTCAGACTAGGGCTGCTCCTAATATGAGAGCACCAAGGTTAGGAGGTCCAAATTAGAAGCAATCAGATGCATATGGAGATGGTGGAGGTGTTTGGATGATTGTCGAAGGATCAAGTTCTATTGCCAAAAATGGGGCCTACAAAAGTTCTAGGGCTAATCTTGGAGCGATGTTGGGAGGATGATGGCAAGTATTTTAGACCACCCACCCTGGCCGTGAACTCCTACCTGTGCCAACGTGAAGATGTTCGATGTTTGGGTGCCCAACGAGCTTGAAGAAAATGGAATTAGGCTTGGGTTGCTATTGCAGGCCCTGTCTAGCTTGTTATCGACTGCGGGAGCTTAATCAGGCACGATATTCTCTATACCATTGATTTTTATGACTGTTATTTAACTGATTCATTAAATAACTCTACTCTTCATATAAATGTCTCATGTGATGGTATGCTGTTTGGTTTCCACTTCCCTTGCTCCCTTGTATTTTTTTTTTTGGCGTTAGAAATGATTGCGCTGGTTGAAGCCTTTTATATTGTTTTCTGGGTTTTAATAAATATTATGTGGTGAACTTTGTTCTTAAGACTAATAAAACAAAAGAGGTGGGGTTCCTGTAATGAATATCCCCTAGTTCCTTGTGTTGGACTCACGATTTGAATGTTTTATCAAACATTTTTGTTGGACTCAACCTTATAAATCCTGTTTTGTTCTTATTCTTGTTTCGGTTCGAGATCTGTAGTTCTGGTTTATGTTGGGTATTTGCGAATTAGTGATTGAGTACTGTGAATGCATTGTGTATAGGTGAATGATGTTATTCCTGTCTCTATCCTTTTCTTTTAGTTGTTTTAGGTTCTAGTAACCCTTCCCGGTTGGTTTGGTGTGTGCTTAGCTTAACTGACTTTTGAATTGAGCCAAGTTGATATTACTTTCAACTAGGTTAGTTGCTTTTGTTATTTGTTTTGAATCGCTCGAAGAAATACTTTTATTCTTCGAGTGTCATGGTTGATCGTCATAATTTGATATCAATTCATGTTCACCGTTTGGAGATTGTTGTCTTTGGAATCACCTTCTCTCCCTTGGTGACTGTTGTATGTTTTGAGGAATGTAGCTGATCCTATGGAATGTCTTCTTTTGACGATACTCACATTTCTTCTAGATAGCTAAAATGTCAGAGGAAATACTCTTTTTCTTACCTTGGTTTTTGTTTCACACTTGTTGGAGGATACGAGATCTACTGGATCATTATTGAGGAAGTTTTCAAATCTTAAAATTGGGATGTCGGTTTCATGCGTAATAAATTACCCTACGTTTTGCTCCGTAAAGATGTTTAAATTTCATTCTCCTATGACTTAGAGGTTGGTGTGTTTGGAAACTCATTGGTTGACTGGTTTTTGTGATGTTCCTTGTGATACTACCTCCTTGCTGTCATTATAGTAGAATGGTTATGTATTGACCAGAAAGGTTTAAGTCAACTTGTTGTTGACGACAGATCCTTGGAAGCTATGTATCCTGTGTTGTGTTCTTGTGAATGATTGAGTAACCCTCCTGTAAGATTTATATTGGTTATGTTTGGTCTTGCCAAGTTTGTCCTTTTTCTTAAGACATTCTCTTGATTAGAAGAAAGTTTAATAGAAGGATTGTTAGGATAGGATGTGACCCATACGAGGTCATTTGTGCGTTTCATCCCTTTTCTTTCCTATTTATTTATTCGGTACTGACATAAAATTAACTGTTATAGGAACATCATCTTAATATTAATAAGTCATGTTGGTTTAGATATTCTCATGTCGATTGATTGTTTGGGATCTTCCAGTGGCATAGTGAATCCTTGGCTTGGTGAACTAACTTAAACAAATAGGGACAGATCACGTTTGAACTTAATTCTCTTCTTGTAATTGTTTTTGTTTCGAAATGTTATCCTGTTAAAATGACGGTCATTATTTTGATATGGGTGAAATTCACTATGATGTTTATTAACTGCTCCTATGAGAAAATGATAATTAAATAGAGTTAGTGTCGTCCCTTTTTATTCTGACATTTTATGCTTTTGGACAACTCTTTAATTGCTCTTGTTTAGACTCTTGGATTATTTTTCATCATCAACGGTGCTTTTCTTCCTTGAAACAGTTAGATAACAACATATTGTCTTAATGTTATAGCTTTTATCGTGCTCAGTTCTTGCGAACTGACATGTGCTAACAAATGTGCAAGAGGATTTCCTGAGTAGAAAAGAAAAAAAAAAGAGAGAGAGAAAAAAGAAACACGTGTAGAAAGTGGATTCCAGCCTTCTTAGGAACTGTTGTTGTACGAATCTTTTTCTTTTGCTTTAAAACATTGGTATGGAAATTGTGAAGACTATTTAGAAGGCATTGCATTATAATTTTGTATTGTTCTCATGTAGGTTGATGTTATCGTTTGAAAGTAAATTTGAGAAATATTATTGTCAATAAGATTAAATGAACTGGTTTTGACATGTGTATCCTTTGTTGAATTTTCACCTTTCAGAATATGATTTATCCTTGAATTGTCAACATAATTATAATTATCTAAACATGAATCAACTTACATCACTTTGGTTACTTTTGGTCATGTGTCGTTTGGTAGAGGACTATGTTTTGAACCTAGCAAAAAGAAAACAAGAGAAACAAATATACCTTGTGATCCCACGTAAACTAATCAACAATCTCTTATTGTGGTGAGTCCTTAGAATGGTCTTAAGGTGAGATCAATGATTAAATCTTGGAAGATAATAAAATTATAATAAATAGAAGGAACTTGATTAAGAAACTCTTCGATCTATCTTATCCATTGAAAATGTAAACAGTATACTTATGTCTATCTCTTCAAGTGAAGCCCAGGTGAAATCTTTAATATTTCTGGTTAGACTCTTGACCCCAATGAAATGATGAATCCAAGATTTAGGCAGTCATGTACTGGAATAAACTAAAATAAAATAAAATTGACCGCTTGAAAAGATAAAACATATATGTTCAAAAGCACAGCATCGAAAACAAATTGATGAAGTTAAGAGCCTTGAGAAATTAACTGCCTCCTCACAAATGAATAAGTTGAGCAAGTAAATGAAGTAACCTCTTACCATACAATAATTGGTTCAAACTGTATATTAACATTAACAAGGTGGGAGAAAATTCTTCAAAGGAGACATGAACTTCAGATTCTCCTATCATGATTTCTTCTGGGAAAAGTAAAGAATGTAAAAGCACTTAAAGCTAAAACATGATTCTAAAGAAACCTTCTGTGGGAAAACCTTGTTGTAAACTTGCATATTTTAGATGAACCTTTGTGTCCTAAGTGTGTGCCTCATGTTTATCCATAACCAGCATGGGTCCGTGTTGTGGAAAGCATGTCTTTAGTTGATTGTATTCCCTAGAGAACTTGTGTAGTGTCGTATTATCTTCAAGCGAGTCAAATAAAAAAAATCCTATCTTTTACTGTGTTGTTTGGGTGTGTGAATTTATGGGTAGTTACAAAACCTTTTCCAACTACAACATCTGAAAAACTCTTAACCTTGGCACACAGGCTAGGAATAAGTGGCCAAATGTAAACTGATCAGGTTGGGGCTCTGTGTTACAATTGGAATGATGAGCCTGTCCTGAGGAAAAACATGCCTCATGCACATTGCATTGTCAAAAAAGTGCTAAATTTATAAATCGAACTTGGGTTTCTACATGGTTTAAGAATCTGAATATCAAATAAAGTTCATTTTGTATTACTGTCCAAGGGAAAAGACATGTCTAACTTCCTTCAGTTGCCCACGTGCCTTAAAAGGTTTCTCATGCCCTCACGCCACCTCTCAACCACTCCTACCATCACCCACTCCACCACATTTCTATGCCACCATCACTTCTAAAACCAAATGCATTAATTTCCTTTTATTATTATTATTATTATTGTAGATTTTATGCATGGCATTACATTTCCCTCCCCTTATAAGAGCATCGTCCTTGATGTGACACAATGCAGAAGCTCAGAGGATACATAGGCAAGAAGATAATAATGACACATGTCGTGTATGAAAATAACTGGTTGGTACAACGTGACCATGAGGAAGAAAAATAATTTTGGCAATATCTTAAATTATAATGTTCTATGAAGATTAGTAGTTAGTTATCTTCTACTTTACTACTCAGCTAGTATTTTCTTTTACAATATTTCTTAATCTCAAGCTCTTAATATTGTTTGATTTGAATTTCAATTGTCTTATGTTCATGGGTACCCAATAGTAACTAACATCAAGATGTCACACAAAACTTAACACAACATGAACAATGCACGAGACATTTTGCTATATACTTTCATGACTATATCACATCACAAGTCCTCTAATTACACCATAGAAAGACAACTAGTAGTCCACATAACAAATAATTTCCAATAATCATGTCATACACATAGATCCAATACACACATGTGACTGATAAACAAAATCACCTTGCTGATACATATACAATGGGTATCACATGACCCAAAAATCTAGGACTATACCAACATAGTGCCAAGACAATATCCAGTAGTACATAATAATCCAAGAGGAGTGCCAATCCTCAAACATAACAATGTCCAACCAGACTCAAAAGAGTACACATAAATAAAAATACCAACTTCATCCACCTCCCAAAACATCACAAAAATACTCCATATACCTCCCAAGGATTCACAAAACAACTCCATGTATTTCCCAAAGTAGCACAAAACAATTCCATATACCTCCCAAAGTATCATAGAACAACTACATATACCTCCCAAAGCATCAATCACACCCACAAAAATCTCTCTTATGCCTCCCTCAAGTCTCTTATGCCTCCCTCAATTGTCTCTTATGCCTCCCTCAAGTCTCATATGCCTCCTTACAACCTCTTATGCCTCCTTACAACCTCTTATGCCTCCTTCAAGTAAAATGAAATAAATATAAATTTTCCTTTTAGCTCCACAAAAGAGGTCGGTCACCTTATGGCCTTGGGCACATAAGGTCCAAACATCTCTAACCTAAGTGACATAATAACTCGTGGTTCAACAACCCGCTAGTTATTTGTAATTTCTTGGGGCGTACCCCCATACAACGAAGCGGGTCCATAGGTCCCACCACTCCATGGTGAATCCCATGACCCTATTCCAATACATTACAACATTAGAACCAACATAACAAACCATTCAAATTCCAAGTGGAAAGATCCAAATCCTTGGGCTGGGCTATAAAATTTTTAAACTTTAAAAATAAAATTTAAATATAAGCAAAACAAATAGCCAAATAACCATAGTTAGTGCAAAAATCTGCATGTTAGTGCATCAACCAAATAAATTCCCAAAACATAAGAACATGTCAATCAAGAAAATTGTTGGTTCTAGCAAGAAAAGGAAAAGTTTTCAATTTACGAATAAACTACGTGTATAGGAATAACTCATTACAATAACTACGCAGCCTTATATGGCCACCAGGGGGGTACTCAAAAAGTTGCTGGCACTCAGAACCTCGAGCCTCAGCTTGTAAAATAACATATCAAATAATACAACTGTCATCATCTCTATCTGAATCATCTCACCACCACTTCGACAAGGCTCAACATAGTGACAATCACATAGGTTGAATCCATACGATAACCATATCAGGAGAGATAAAGGAGTACAAGTCGTCATCTACTGAGCTTAAGGTGTCCGCAAAACACAATATACATGACACCCGTTGAGAAAGTCTCACACATACCAAATGAACTAAAGTGGGTTTTTAGCCTATGTGAGGCTCTACTTCCTATCTCGTACTCGGCTTGAGTGTCTGTCAACAATACACATTTCCTCACTCCAAACATACACAGTTTACCGATTTCCCTTAGGGTCGATTAGTGTAGGGTTCACAACCTAACATATAACTACATCACTAACATAATGGTGATTCATGCACATTAACCATAACGTATTATGCATGGTATATATATATATATATATAGGGTATAACATAATCATTACTTTTATGGCTTATGATACATCACATTACCACATTATGCACCCAAAGTGCAATCATTGTACACTAGAGATCATACACTCACCATATTCCCCTAAATAATGACATGAATCATCACATTTTACATGAATTCTACGTACGAGGAACACAATGTATAACCTTACAACATATAGTCAATTCCAATTACAACATGATGATGACATCACAATGAAATCCAATTCGCTTTTAAACTAGTCTTGTCATGCAAAACATCAATACACCTTCATATCACATATCGTCATAATGCTCCAACACTCCGCAATCCACAGTAAAATTCTTTTTTTACACACAATAAGGTGGTACATCAAACATGAACTCTTCCTAGAATCCATGAAAAGGAGAGAGAATACTCTCATCACAAGCACATCAACATGATAAAAAAATATACACTAAGTGACATATAGAACATGTGCATTACAATTTCACAATCACGACATAGTTCACATCACGCTTATATCACATTATTCTTCTAATATCCACCACCATCATGTAATACCATCACAAATCCAATCTGCCCTAGAGGTTTGAGAGCATGAACCTCACTCTTATACCAAGTGTAACGACCACATTTTTCACACACAAAAACAACAATAAAAATACTAGGATAATTTTATTTTTTACTTTCATTGCTCACTACACAACGCCGCAAGGGCTCCAAGTAAAGAAAACTCAAAGACGGATATGACAATCACAAGTCATCAACTCACATAGACACATGACAACACCATATACATGTCGATGCCACACTTTTCCGAATGAATGAATACTAGAAATGACCCAACCACAAAAAACGACTCAAGGATTGGCAAACCCACAATACATCATTTCATTAATTGCATCTTAGTTATGATTAACATTCCACGAACAATATTGAGAAAGGATAATTTCCTCCTTTTTCTAGCTACAAATTCTTAAGTTCATTCCATATTTAATTTACAGTTCGACCATTTTAAATTGGTTTTTTATCCTTTATAGAAATTTCCATAACTTACGTACTTATTTAGCATAATTCAAATTGCATACAAAGTACTTAATTATCTTGTTCTTATGTTAAGAATATATTTCTCATACATTTGTTCAATATCTACATTTTTCCCTTGCAACTCAAGTGAATTTGACTTTATGTCCAGAATGTAATATTAGGATTTAAGGGAGATTTAGATACAAGATAGCTTTTTCCCAAAAGCATTCTTTGATCATGGTAAAGTTATTTCCCTACCATAGTTATTCTAGTTCAATGACTTGTGGAATTCCATTTTGACTTATATATATATATATATATATATATATATATATATATATATATATATATATATATATATATATATATTTCTCTCAAAGTTTGACCACAACAAGACAATTCATATTCTTTGAAACACATGAAAATATTTAATTGAATTATAAGGACTCCAAGATTGGCATTATTCCTAATCTCAAATATCATTTTTTACTCTTATATGATTTACTTTTACATCACATTATGGTCTCATTATTACAATCGCTTTAAGGCAAAAGAGTTACAAAAGTACTACTGACATCTTGAAGAAGTACAAGATTGGAAGCATTATAAACTACACATGAACCCCAAGTTAACCTCATAATAAACTGAGGTTTGGTTTAATTCCAATTGCACCTAATGATCTATGCCTCAACTATATATGAGTTTCTGGTGAGAGGACATATTTATGCTAAACCACCTTCAAGAAAAGACCAAGTTGTTATGTTGATAGAAACAAAGGTAACACATTTAATTGAGAGGGACTAAGGAGTTCATGAACAAGAGTTTAAGACCTAGAACAATTATTTCATGATCTACATGTATGTCGTCTAGATCCAACAGGGAATTCATTTGCTGAATAAGTCAATTTTCTAGATTTAATCCTGTAAGACTGGACAATCCAAAAGGATACTAAGGGAGTATTAGCTCTACTTACTCCATAGACGGTAAGGTTACACTGTATAGTCATTACTTCAAACAAGGACTCATAAGGTGACTTTTAAGGTGGTCTTCACCACTCAACCACGTGTTGGTGTAAATAATCATTTACACCTAATAAGCTCATGTGAGCTGAAAATTGCTATTAGTTTTATTTTATTAGGAGTTTGTTTAAACTCCCGTAACTAGTTTAGATTGGTATCTCTACTTTAGAGGGTTTGTTATCTCTACTTTAGATTGGCATCCCTTGTATCTAGGAGTATTAAACTACTTGTTAAACCTATTTAAATGCTTCTCCCGAATTGAGAATCATCAGAGATAAATAATTATTTCTCTGTTCTTCTTTGTTGTGCTCTTATTTTCTCCTCTGTAATTATCTGTGCTCACTCTTCCTGTGCTAGATCCCACTGGTAGTTTTTTCATGGTATCAGAGTTTGTTGTAGTAGGAGAGTTGAGCCAGTTAGCAGTGGAAGGTTGTTCACTCATTGATAATTTTTGGAGTGTGGAGTTTTATTCTGTGACTGCGTGGAACCCCGAACTGCTCTTCCTTTAAAACAAACATAAGCACTGGGAACCCCATTGAACCAAAGGTGATTTGAGATGAACCACTTTCTGCTACAATATCTTGGAGCACTGCAACAATAGCATGATGATCCTCTACTAAATCACCATTGCTAATGTGATCAAGAAAACGTTCAACACCACTATCATCATCTTCAGATCCATGATCTCCATTTCTGAATGCAATTCCTCCAATCCCCTGAGTACTTTGCTACTTCTACTGTGATCAATTTAATGGATGTCCAACTCTCAATTGCCCATTAGGCTTGTTACGTTGTGGAGTTCATTGTGGCCTCAACCCACGTAGTGGTGGTCATACCTACCTACCATATGCTTACTCACTAACATGCAGCAACTGGTATTCATATTTGCTTCCATGGTGATTAATTTGTAAGTTCATGCACAACATTATTTGATTGGCAGAGATAAAAGCATTTTAAAAAAACTATACTATTAAACTTTTAAATTTTTCTATAGTTTGTTATTAAAAATTGCATAATAGGGGAAATTAATGCTTTTGAGGCCAATTAATACTTTGTTGGCGGGCTGTTTGTAAACCGAGGACAAATTTGTATTCCTTGTTTCCTCCCAGGTCCAACAAGTGTTCACACAACCATATTTGTCTTCTATTTGGTTAGTATTATAATCAGTGAGCAATTTTTTTATTAAAAATTGACTTATTTTACGGGAAATTGAAATTTTAATAACTTTTACATGGTAACTCAAAATTAAGTGCCATTTTTTGCAAAGGTTGATTATTTTTCATTCCTATTGCATTGAAGCAAATTTAATTAAAAAAGGGAAAAATTGGAAAATAACCTCGTTGTAACCATGTTGAGAGATTTTTTTATCCTCGTCTTCTGGTCATGCCGGGGATCTATGGTTGTTTGAGCCTCTAAACTCAATGCATTACCATGCCTAGAAACTGAAGATGCAGTAGCTCTTACAGTCTCATGGATTATGCCGTGTGTTCTATGATACAGTTCCCGCTTTCACCACAGAGAAGGACAAGTACTTGTATGCATGCAAGCAAGATGAAGCTCTTGGATTGATCGCGTTGAATTAGCAGATAACCTCCAGTTTCATATTTCTGTACCCATAGCTCTAAAAGAGGTATGGGAAAAATTTGAATCTTTGTTTGGCAAGATAAATGAGTTCAAATTAATTCAATTGGATCATGAATTAAACTCTTTATTGCCATAAGATTTTCCTTCCATAGAAGAATTTCTATCAAAATTTAAAGAGATTCGTAGTCAGTTGAAAGTAGGTGGTAGAACTAAAAAGGATGATGAATGCATATACACGATCCTAACTAAACTAAAGGGTCCATTTTCTGTATTTACATCAACCTTCTTTTCTACTATGGATGCACTAGACACTCAGTTTAAAATGCCTTCATTTGAACAATTTTGTGAATGTCTCTCATGAGAAAAATATTAATCTCTCTAGATGTTGTGCCTACATTGAATCATGCTCTTGTGGCCAGTTCTCCTAAGAAAAATTGGAAAAACAAACCCAAGAAAAGCTATGATAAGCCTGTACCCTCTCACAATATGGTTTCTAATCCTTCTGTTGACACTTCTAAACCATAGAATAATGGTAAAAATAAGAGACCATTTTAGAAGTGGGTGTTTGATCCTTGTTCCTTTTGCGGGGTGAAAAATCATCCTAAATCCAAAAATTTTTTGAAGTTGGAAGCATTAGAAAAGGATTTAAAACAACACAAGATCACTGTTCCATCACCTTCATCTGCTTCCAATGCTGGCAAGGGTAAGGCTCTTTCTACTAGAGCTTCTTCTCCTTTGCAAGATAGGTGGATTCTTGACTCAGGGGCTTCTCATCATATTACACATTGCAGGGATTTTTTGACTTCTATTTTTGCTTGCAGCAGATCACAGATTTCTGTGGGAAATTTTGCTTCTATAGATGTATTGGGTTCTGGTACTGTAAAAATGCCAAATGGGCATCTAAATAATGTTCTTTATGTTCCCCATATGTTTAAAAATTTTCTTTCCATAAATCAAATATGTAACTCTTGTGATGGTAGAACTGTTTAATTCTCACCAGATAAGGTTGTCATCAGGGAACTTCATGATCATGACAATATTGTAGCTACAGGAACTATGGATTCATGTTCACGTTTGTATGTATTTGAGAGCTTTGATAAATTTGTAGGATCTTCACTTATTTCTCATGATAATTATTTGAGAAAACTGTGGCACGAGAGGTTTGGTCACCTCAATTATAGATATCTGCAACATCTCTCTTTGCAGAAGATGGTCACAGGACTTCTGAAGGTAAAATCACATTATGGTGTCTACCCTGATTGTATGTTGGGTAAGCAACACTTGGATCCCTTTCCAAAAGGTCAAGCAAAAAGAGTTACGACTTGTCTTGAGTTGGTACATAGTGATCTAACTTATTTTCCTCATAGACCATTTTTCTGGTGCTAAGTATGTACTCACATTCATAGATGATTTTACTAGGAAAACTTGGGTGTACTTTCTAAAATACAAAAGTGATTTCCTAGAACATTTCAAAAAATTTAAGGCTATTCTATAGAAACAATATGGACATTGTATTAAAATACTCCACATAGATAATGGGGGGAATATGAGAGTAATGCATTTACAACTTTTTGTGCTAATCATGGAATTGTGCATCAGTATATTGTTCCTCACACCCCTCAGCAAAATGGATTTGCTGAACGAAAGATCCGAACACTCAAGGAAATGGACAATTACATGGCTCAGTCCAAGAACATGGCACCTCAGTTGTAGGTGGAAGAAGTCAACTGTGTGAATCATATTCAAAACAAAATGCCATAAAAAATAGTGCAAGGGGTTACTCCTGAGGAGGCATGGTCGGGTGAAAAACCTGACGTATCAAAATTTTGGGTCTTTGGTTGTAAGGCTTGGGCATTTGTTCCTGACGACACTCAAAAAACCATGGAGAAGAAAATCAAAGAACTCATTTTTGTTGGTCATTGTAAGCATGTGAAGGCATATCGCCTCTTCAATTCCACTACCAAAGATGTTGTGTTTCAGCACGATGTTTGAGTTGATGAGACTAAGGATCCTTTAGATCATATAGTAGTTATTTCATCTCCATTATTGCCTCCTACTCCTACCACTAATGATGATTTTGATGGCCCCCCTGATCCTGATCATGTTGCTCCTACTCCTATTGCTCCTGCTCTGAAATGGTTAAGATCTACATTGGTTGTATTAGGTGATTTGGGGGGTGATTCATGAGATCTACGATGTACTAGAGCTGAGACTTCTGGTGTTTTCAATCATCGGCCCTATTCTGGTATGGCTCTTATGAGCCAAGCTATTTCTAATGATCCTGTTCTTTTTTCACAGGCATCTGGAAACCTGAAATGGGATTCAACAATGCAGGATGAATATTCTTTGCTTACGAAGAATAATACTTGGGTTTTGGTTCCTCTTCTGAAGGGAAGAAAGCTTGTATGATGTAAATGGGTCTATAAGACCAAATATGCAGTTGATGGATCGATTGAAAAATACAAGGCATGTCTTGTCACCAAGGGGTATTCTCAAGTTGAAGGAGTTGATTACTTTGAAACTTTTTCTCCTGTCACAAATATGGATTATGTTCACCTTGTTCTCTCTCTTGTTGCTTCTCATTGATGGTCAGTACATTAGATGGACATGAAGAGTGCATTTTTGCATGGTGATATCCATGAGGATATTTATATGGAGTAACCTCAGGGATTCATACATGACTCTTCACTGGTTTTTAGACTTTGGTGTTCACTCTATGGTCTCAAACAAGCCCCTCGGGCTTGGTATGAGAAGATGGATGCTTTCTTTTTGTCTATTGGCTTTCATCATTGTAAGACCGATCATATAGTTTATGTCCTGAAGACTGATGATGACTTGCTTCTATTGGTATTATATGTTGATGATCTCCTCATTACTAGTAGTTTAAATTCTCTAACACAGAACATTAAATAGAAATTGAAAGAAAAAATTGATATGATAGATATGGGATTGTTGCACTACTTTCCTAGCCTACATGTTTGCCAGTCTGCTAAGGGAATCTCTATTTTTCAGAAGAAGTATGTTACAAATCTGCTTCAAAGATTTCATATGGCTGATTACAAGCCATCTCCCACACCTTACCAGTCAGGTATTGAATTGACTACTGCATGTAAGCCTAAACTAGTTGATCCCACTTTATATAGACAATTGGTTGGGAGCCTTTTGTATCTTACTCATACTCATCCTAATATCACCTTTACTATTAATCTTGTCTCTCGGTTTTCAAATGAGCCTCATGAGAGTCATTGGGAAGTAGCTAAGTGAATTTTGAGATATCTTCTGGGGACTTTGAGTTTTTGTATTCATTACACACCTCAGACTATTCCCAGTATTGAGGGCTTTACAGATTCTGATTGGGGTGGATGTCGCAATACTCACAAATCCACATCTAGATATTTTTTTCATCTTGGTTCTGGTCTAGTTGCTTGGTCTTGTAAAAAGTATAATACCATTGCATTATCATCCACTGAGGTTGAGTATCAGGGTGCTATGACAACATGGCAGGAGGTTCTCTAGCTTCGTCAGATTCTTGGTGAGTTTGGTTTTTCATAGGAGTCTCCTTCCATTCTTTGGTGTGATAAACAAAGTGCTATTCACATTGCATGTAATCCTGTTGAGCATTAGTGCATGAAGCATATAGAGATCCACATGCACTTCATTCGACAGTTGATTTAGGATGGGGTTGTTCAGATGGAGTTTGTTCCTATGGCCGATCATCTCGTAGATATCTTCACTAAACCCTTGGCTTCCCCTTGCTATTTGGAGTTGTGAGACAAGCTTGGGGTGAAGGAAGCTGTCCTTTGGGGGAGCTTGTATAGTCCTTCCTTCCTTCTTTGCTAGTATTGTATCAAGCACCTTATTAGGCCTAGTAGGCAGGACCCTTCTTTCTCTTTGCTCCCTATCATTCGCTTATGGGAGGGTGTTGGTGTAAATAATCATTTACACCTAATAAGCTCATGTGAGCTAAATTTTTTTATTAGTTTTATTTTATTAGAAGTTTGTTTAAACTCCCGTAGCTAGTTTAGATTGGTATCTCTAGTTTAGAGGGTTTGTTATCTCTACTTTAGATTAGCATCCCTTGTATCTAGGAGTATCAAAATATTTGTTAAACATATTTAAATGCTTCTGCTGAATTGAGAATCATCATAGATAAATAATTATTTCTTTTTTCTTCTTTATTGTGCTCTTCTTTTCTCCTTTGTAATTCTCTATGCTCACTCTTCCTGTGCTAGATCCTGCTGGTAGTTTTTTCACCACGGTGTTAGAACTGAACAGAGGACATTATCCTCACAGTTACCAACACTAGAAGGAAACCACATACTTTGGATAAAGTTGGACCATATCATTTCTAAAAGATGGGTTCATGACAAGGTCGCTAAACATGACGACTATCACGGTAAACTCCAACTAAGGGTTTTATTTACCTAAAATAGGAGGTTCCATTGAGTGTAGAGTTTAAGTTCATTCTAAGGTTTTCAATATTCTCTATGGTAAGAAGGACCATAGGTGAAGACATGTTATGCACATATATTATACAAGGGTTGAGTTTTTTGATTAAATCTTTTTATTACATTTACAAGGTAAGAATACAACAAGAAGATTAATTAATCATTTATTGAACACTGAATAATCACTACAAGATATTAATTCAAATTAATTTACCATATGTATATAAATTTTTCTTACCATACGTATTATGAATCAAATTGAAACTATGATTAAATAAACATTTCCTAGATGTCCCTAAAAACTTGCATCTCATACATATTAACAAATTTTGAATATACATTTTTTGTAACATGAGACTACATTATACATATATTCATATTATAATGAACTATATAAATTATAATGATAAATAATGAATTACACATCACCTTTTTGCCATCATTCTTTCATCCTATAAAACCATGTGAGGATGAAATAGGCGATAAATCACTGGCATGGCATTCACCCTAATCTAACATAATTAACATTTTTCAGTTTCCCATTTACATATAATAATAAATACAATTTGCAATCAAAAGAAAAAGGTTTAGAGATATGTATTCATTACATTTCATTTCACTTCATTTCATAACTAAGGAGAGAGAAAGAGAAAGGAAGAGAGAGAAACACCATTTTGTCAAAAGTTCTATTTCACACAGCCAATTAAACTGTAGAGTTTTCAAACAGTTATTTACATGTGTCAAAATTTTCCATGGTGGTTTGGTAACCTGAAAAGGGTCCCACAACTTTCTATTTTTACATTTTCTTGCTAGGTACAAAAACGTTCAAATCGGGATCGAAGGCTAAGAAACCACTCTCAAACGTTGTCTTCTGATAAAAAAACACACCACGGTTAAATTTACATGAGTCCATTTATATACCAAGAGTTCATAGCAACTGATGAAATTTGGAACTTGGAAACGGTTTACGTTTGGTGTCTAGTTTTATAGGGCCATCAGTCGTAATTGACCTAGTTGTAAATGAATAAAAGTTAGCTTGAGGGTTCAGAAAACCACATCCAAAATTGACGTTCACTAGATGAACATGAAACGAGAAACATCCTACAAGTTCCTCTATATATGGATAATTCACCAAAGTCGAGAGGACTAAGAATTAGCAATCGGTTATTAAACGAAAACATGTTTTCTAGAGCCGTTGGTCATAAATGGTATAGTTTAACCTAGTCAAACAGTGACCAGAGGCCTACAAAATGCCAATGCCAAAATATCAAGAAAAGCGTTTTTCCCTAAACTGAAAGTTCCATGTAATTGTCTAGTTAAAACACTAGAGGTTTGCGAACATGGATAATAATTTCGCTATCCAAGTTTCAAATGTAGGTTTAAAATGAAATTCAACTTTCTAGATTCAACAACTTCCTACCACTGCAAAACAGTGTAACATGGCTCCTATAAGGGCATAAAAAATATCACAAATGTTCATTCGGGGTCAATCCAAGGATTGAAGTGACACCTCACCTAAAAAGGTACGTGAAAGGATCTTAACCTCCCTTTTCTAGTTTCGGGAAGGTTACTTTGCGAGTCCCCAAAAATTGCAATTTATCTAATTAAACTAGGAGATGGTTAACATATTTTCAAGGAATTCAACTTCAACTTGTCGATAAAACAATACTGTAGTGATCTAGTTTTTGGTCATGACATTTTCTAAATCACATCAAAATGAGGGTTGAAGATCATGGTTTACTATAAATGGTTATTTTGATTATGTGAGTTACGATAGTACACTTTATTGCTTTGTAACACGTTAATGTAAAATAATTAAATCTATTGTAATCCCAAGCTTTTAAAATTATATTTTGTTGCAAAATAAAAAATAAAGTACAAGAATTATAAAAGATAAGTATAGATGAACCATGGTTTAGGGACAATGAATCGGCTAAAGAGGTTATGAACAAGCATGATGCACACTAGCTACCAGGGTCCAGAGATTAGGTACTACCCAGTGCTCAGAAGTTTACCATACTCAGGATCTTCATTTCAAATCCCTTACCAATTTCAGCTAACTTGCTAATGAACTTTCATCCTCTTTTATGAATTTATGCAAAGAATATTTCTTGAATCGCACACATCTATTTTTTTCTCTGTCCTCCCCTTGACGTGTAATGCAATTGTGATATTCTGCTTGTGCTGAGCCTCGATCTCATTGCTCAACCCAGCTAGCTCGTAAAGTAAAATGAAACGCAGATCTAACATAACTTATCAAAAATTAGTTGCAACCCTTGATAAAAGTACCCCACATCTCTCTATAGCACTCTTCAATGGCGACTGTGACTGGTCCAAGATAAGAACTAATGTAAGTTTCAATCCAAAGTAAAATGGTGACTCAGGTGATTAGCTAATTCATATATTTCAACCTATAAATAAATTACACATCCCCTTGAAGCCAAAGTTGTATTTTCCTTTATATCAATGGCGGTCGTGTCTTGTGTCAAATGGAAGTGAGGCACAGATATGTAATTTATTCGAACCAACATACCATCTTAGAGAATAAACAGGGGTGAACCGCGAGCTACAAAGGAGGAAACAACCAAAGATAGAAGCATGAAGAGAAATCAACAATAGCTTCCTTTAACAGTGGTTGAGAGGATGTCTCCAAACTCTTTCCTGAAACCATAAGCACTTGATTATTTGCATCATCTTGTAAATGTTCACCTTTCATATCACACGCAGGGAGAGTTTCTCTGAATTTCTGCATAGCCTACTAAACTGGAAACAAAAAATTGGATGAGCATTTCTTTGAGGAATTTTTCAAACAGTTCGTGTGTCATGTGTATGCTCCCAAGTTTTACATCCATCTCTAGCAGAGAAATGTAACTACAAAACTGAAAAAACACCCATTTTGGCGCAGGATAGGAGGAAGTTGGCAAAGGGTAGGAGGCTCTACACCTAGGAAATAATTTTCTTGAAGGTTTATGAGCTTGTTCAACAAACCCATTTCATGTATCCTACAACCGTTACAAACCCAAAGGCCACATTGTTTTCAGGTATTCAGTCAAACAGTTCACGTGCCGAGCATATGCTTTCACTTTTGCATGCATGTCTGTTAAACTATTTCCAACTACAACATCTAACAAACTCTTAACCTTGGCACATAGGCAGGGAATAAGAAGCCAAATGTAAACAGATCAGGTTGGGGATCTTTTTTGTAATTAGAATGGTGAGCTTGTCGTGAGGAAAACCATGCCTCATGCGCATTGCACTATCTAGAAAACTACTAAATTTATAACTCGAACTTGGGTTTCTGCATGGTTTAAGCATCCAGATATCAAATAAATTTCATTATGTATTACTTTCCAAGGGAAAAGACATGTTTGACTTCCTTCAGCTGCCCACGTGCGTTAACAGGTTTTTCATGCCCTCACCCCACCTCTCAACCACTCCTGCCAACACCCACTCCACCACGTCTCTATGCCACCATCACTTCTAAAACCAAATGCATTAATTTCATTAATTTCCTTTTATTATTAGTATTATTCTAGATTTTAAGCATGGCATTACACTTCAGATGAGCCTAGTGATATTTTTGAAGTGGCGTCCCCTACTTTTCTGGAAAGACTGACAACGATTGTTGATTTCTTTGAAGAGGAGCATTGGAGATATTCTCAAGTGCAAAATAGGGCCTTTGAATTCCATCAAACATCCATGAGTTCAAAAATTGGAACTAACTAAATCCCATATGTTACACATTTGGAAAATAAGATTTCAAAGCCACTAGTGGAAAACGACAATCCCGTAGGGGAAAGTTGAAGGTGGTTTTAAGGTATACCAACGAGAATGAAAATAAGAAGGTACTAATTAGAGTGTTTTAACCCAAAATTTTATCTTGAATTTTGGGAGGGCGAGCTATATAGTGAGTATATTAAATCAAAATTTTTGGGTGGAACTACTGAAGTTTCAGATTATGGGTGGAACACGGTTCAACCTAGAAGGGAAAAATGCAAACATTCAGTCCCACAGTGTGTTAGAATCACGAGTAGATACAAAATGTAACACCCACTTAAAACACACACAAATACAACACTGAAAAACTCGGATAAATTTTTTTTAACTTCTTATATTTTACACATCAACAAAGGTGACCATAAGGTGCTATGACCAACTCTCAACGAGCTTGACACAACACTAATCACATAGGAAACAAGGTAACATATACACCCAACATGAACAAATCAATTTTCTCTTTTTGACATGGCATCACATACTAGTCCAACCACAAAACAAACATATGGTTAGGGGAATCCCATGGTGAAAGTATTTTTAAGGTTTCTTATTCACTAAAACATCTTTTAATTCTTAACTTACGTACTAGAAGATTCATGTTAGATGAATCAAGAAATCTTGTTTCCTCTTGCTAGGATTCCTCTAATCTATTAATGTATTCTTATAGAAAGTCCCATTTAAAAGATTCATTGAAGTTATATTATTTACTTGTTTGATTTTTTCATTTATTAAGAGGAAAATGATTACACACAAGGATAAATAACCCACACACAAGCTATAGTATCTTATCTCATACCTCCGTTGCACAAGGAGGCGAGTGTAAGATCAAACTAAGGCAAAATGCCATTTAGGTTCAGAATTTAAAAAATTCCTTTGGGCAGGGATCAAAACAGTTAAATTAATCAAGAAAGGGTTGCAATGCACCTTTACAAGGGTTAGGGGTATGAAGTTCAATATGCATTCATCTTCATGATCTCACAAGACATTAACCATAAGTTTGTTTATACTTATAAAATAATAAGGATTAAGCAAGTGCATCAATTAGTCATCTCTTGATTAGATTCAGAAAAAAATTACAAATCAAGTTTTATAATAGATAAGTTGTCTTTAATGGTTCCTTGATCATTTATCCCCATTTAACATAACCTTATAACCTCATTAATTACTAAACATTGGCTTACATTTTAATATCATAAACTACATCCCATTAACACTAAGATTAATTTATTAGTACAGATTAAGAGTAATAAGGTACATCCTTTTTTAACACCAGAAGATAGTTTCCTTTTATTCCATTTTAAGACTCTTTTCTTCGTCTATAAGTTTAAAACATCATAATATTTTCTCTTTAGTATAACCTTTGTATGGATTATAAAACCACTTGGTGATACCTAGTTTTACGTTATTTCCACAATCAGAAGGGTTTGCTAACTAAAGGTTATAACTTAGTTTGCTTACCATTATCCTTTTGATAACCAGACATAGAAACATAATTTCCTATCAAAGATGACACACAATCCAAAGATGGCTAAAAATTCTATTGTAGTTTGACTCGGGATTAAATAGGTAAAACAATATTGGTCATATTGAGGATAAACTATCTTTCAACATTGCAATCATACAATAAGATGCTCGTAACAAATCAGTGATAATTTTATTTCATTCACAAAATGTTTCATAAGTTTTAGCTTCAATCCATAGTGGCAAACCTACTCCACAATTATTAAAATACTAAGGCATTGTACTTCTAAAATTTTCTCCACAATTATCATTCCAAAGTCCTATGACACATTAAGCATTCATACAATAGCACTTTACAGGAAAAACCGAAGCAACTTCTAGAAATTCTCTCTCTCTCTCTCTATTTTTCTACCCGCAATAGCCATCTCCACAATTATTAGCCTAATTCAGTTCACAAGAACTGAGCATGATAAAGATAACATAAATAAATAGAATGCTACCATTAACAATATCATTAAAAGAACCTTTTATTTAATGAAAAGGGGTAAAATCTAAGTTCTAAATACTAAAAACGCCATTACACATGCTAGAAAAAAATACCATGTCAAAATTAAGAAGGGAGCCATAAAAATCCGATATGAACATTATTTTAAGGATGAAAAAAGTTTAATCAACATATAACAAGTAGGGGTCAATGACCCGGTAAGTCCGAAACAAAGTGTCGAGTGTATTGGGATTTCAATCATATAATTACATAGATTATATGATTGAAATCCAATACTCCAACATTATCAACATTTTCCTAACAATTCCCAGGATCCAAAAGATTAAAGGTTAGAAATCCAACATCATATACTAACCACTATTTACCCCTTTCAAAGAAAATATACCCCACAACAATCCTACACCTAATTGCTTACCAAGAACACATGGAGTAAGTTCAAAATTAGGAAATCTTCATGTTATCTGCAGCATAAAGAGTACAATAAGGGAATAACCCATATTTAGTAAATCAACAATTAAAATAGTCTAAAGCCATCATCTTATAAAGATTTAAATTACAGTCCAATCAATTTATTACAGTTAAACCCATATCAATAGAATTTAAATAAACCATCCCAAAGGAACCATGATTATATAGGGGTCAATCAATTTAATTTCACTCAAGTAATACAAGTGTTGAATAATATTAATCCTTAATTCATATACCAACACCACTGATATTTGGTCATGTCAAACTCTATACTGGTAGTAAAAATACTAATTAGATGAAGGTATAAAATAGTATTGGTAATTAATTATTACATTATTATCAATGATATCTTATCCTACCCATTTATAAATATACATGTAACTTTAATACTCTACATCATAGATATACCCTTGTTTGTACTAAAGGTGTGGAATTGCACATTTCAGTAAGAGTCCAACCCAACCCAAATAGATCTCCAATAACGAATAGATCTCCAATAAGGAACGACAAGTCAACAACAAAACTACAAGTACTTGAATCTCTAGGATTTAGTTCCAGTATATAAATATATCTCTCAAGAGAAACCCTATTTTTATGGGTATTTCTTTTATACACCTCCAAGCGGAGATACATAAATGCATATCAAAATAACCAAAGTTAACAACGATCTCTCTTATCATTGACCCAAAAGGGAAAAGAACAACTGACAGTAAGACATCTCTTAAATTTTTCCTAATATTTACCACTAAACGTCAAAGCCTTGTAGTGGTATCTCAACAATATGTATAAGATCTGTAATTCAAAAAAAAAATCGATATATTTTATAAAACAAAAGCTTACCCATACAACCCTAGACAAAAATTTTGTAGCAAGTATAAGCTAGGGTATTATTTTGTGTGTCCACTATGCAATAACAAAAACACATCCAATTTTTTATATTAAACCATTATTTATTCCTTAATATCATAGAATATGCACAAATTCGTTTACCTCCCAGGATAACAAGGGACACCGAGATTCACAATAAATTAAATGATATATGAGTATATTGATAAACATATATCAATACCCAAAATCAAAACCCACAAAACACCCCACAAGCATAGAAGAGAATTGCCAATACAATCATTACAGAGGATTAAGCAACAAGAAGATGGGTAAGTCAATCCATGCAACCATTGGCATACAAGAAACAACAAGAATAACTGAACATAATGTGCCAAAACCATTTACAGACCCACATCTAGCAAGGAGACATCCTAAGAAACAACTAACACTAGAAAGAAACTAAAAGCATAGCACAGAGGATGAGAAACAATTGCAAAACAACTATAAAACTCCAAGCAACTGCCAGTTCAACAAATAAAAGCACTTCCTTTCCTGATATGATCAAAGCTAGCATAAAAAAAATTAGATGGTAGAAATTATCATGCCTGTGATGAGCTCCAGCATTTTCAAACAATGTCCACCAGGTGCATGCAACATCAATCAGACATCCCTCCTAAATCTGCTAGTTGGGCATCCAAACCTCATACATATCCATGTTGGGCACAGACAGGGAGCTCCATTCCACAAGTGACCTATGTCTAAAGAAATGTGGTCTCAAATACTACCATGAAAACAGGGTATACACCAAATGGGTTTCATGAAGACACCTAGGAAATAACAAACGTGATAGATAGAGGGAAAAACTAGACCCCATAACCTTGTAACCATCCTCCCATCTTGTGTCAAAAGGGGTGATAAGAAACAAGACCAAGACATTCATCATAGCACAAGAGAAATCAAATTTTGTTAGATGGAGAAACATTTTCCTCGCATGCAAGGTGTGGAAGTATCCATGAGGAGTGAAAAATAGTTTCCAAAATGCCTTTAGGCGATGGGGTCTCAAGGGAAAATAGCCACAGTTGTAAGAAAGACACAAAGGGAGACTTCAACATGGTTTTACCCAGTTCGGCCTTACCAGTAACCAATAGCCAGTCTAAACATGGGTGCAAAAAACCACTACTAGCACTAGGAAGACAAAAAAATAACCAACATGTGTCCAACCTATAGCAAAGCATGACCATTTCTCCAAATCATGGCCCAAGCAAGACAAAAAAGAACAAAAAAGGAAATAACAGTGACCAACAAAGAAAGGTCGTGTTTACCCATCAAAGCATTTATCTAAAATTTCAAAGCCTTTTAAACAACCCCCAAATGTAAATCCTTCACTAGAGAAGCTCATGCAACCAAAGAAGATTGGTGAAGGAAAATAACAAAGGTCATAGCAGATTTGCAAATCAAAATAATTAAAATAAAGAAGGTGGCCAACCACCCACAGAGGAAAAGGTCCAACATGATAGTATCATTAAAGAGGATTAAGGAAATGGTAGGTGGCCATCAAATCCACCCACTTCCAACCAAACAAGGAATCCAAAAATAAGAAATTAGTGTCCCTGTCCCTTCATGCCAAGCATGGTACACAATGATCAAAAGAGAGAGGCAAGGTCGGTTGGGGGCACATTAAATTCACCTTTAAATTTAGTAATTAAAACAATCCATGCATGAAGGATTGGTTGGCCAAGGTGGAATGTGATGGCTGAAGTCTTTAATAAAATATTAAACATGAACACCACTCCCAAACGATGACACCACCAACAAAACAAAATCCTCCTCTTTTGCGTAAAACGAGGCTCAGTCTGTAGAAGAAACCAACAAAACAAAACAATAGATTAACAATAATTAAAGATGATATTGATAATAATTGACATTAAAATAATAATGAAATATAATCGTCGATCAACAATTAAAAATAATAATATTATTATTGTTATTTTACAGCTTAAAAATAGTTATTAATTATAATCAAAATGATCGGAAGTCAAGATCGACAATTTAATATAATTATTATTATGAATATTCCTTTTAATTGGACATGCCCTAACAACACCAAATCACCATTCCAGCTGCTTACTAGGATTTGAGAACATGATCAGCCTTAAACAAGGTAATTGTAAAGGGCACTGCGGAGGCCCTCCACTAGAAGCATCGACAAGGACATAGGGAGACAAGACAGGGAAGGAAGGATGTCTAATCCTTCTCTGTGATAAAGGTCAAGGTCAACTAACGAGTCAATGAGAGCACACACACAACCATCCCATGCTTATCAATAGGGTCCTCGGAGAAAGAACTGGGGTAACGTCAAATGGGGCATTACACAGAAGCAATCTGGATTTAGTGCCCCTTTAATTCTTGTGTTGGTTCACAATTCTTGTTGGGAAGGAGTGTTGTGGAGTTTCGGCTAACTTTGTGCTTTTATTGTGATTTCTTTGTGCCTATTATGTGTTGTAATTTTGTTTCATATTAACTGCTTGTTTTTTCATTCTTGTTTTATTCCCTTGGGCTTTAATTTTTTCTATCTGGTCTTTTTCCTCTCTGTAACTTGGTAGGGTCCCCAACAAACAATACCTTTATGTTTAATAAAAAATATTGTTGTTACACAAAATAATATGACTCTCAAGTATTCTTAACAAATAATCAAAATATACTACCTTCATGATTTATTATTATAAATCACTCACAAATGATAATGGACCAATAATAATTTCCCAACATTCCCCCTCATTGTGAACATGGTAAAAAACCTTTCACATATTCAACAACAATGTACCCAAATCTGGAGGCATTCCCATTCTCATGGCTCATAATATTGATCCAAACAATAGGGACCTCTCTCATCAATATTCCATGGTTTATAATAGGTTTACCATAAACCTAGACACAAAAAGGAAACCATCAATTTTTGACCTCCTATTGTTTTCTATATTTCCATGAACACTTTCAAGATCCATGATGTCCATCACTAGTGTTTTAGCTATCTACAACATTTTTATATTGGGAGGCTACATAGGAATAACCCACACTATAATTTTTATCACATTAAATGACATAATAAAATTTGATCTTGATTGTAGCCACTATTTTTGAATGTTACTACTTAATCTCCAACATAGGAAACTCACACTGCCACTTGAAGTTAATAAATGACTTTAGCTGATTTGGTGCAAAATGGAAATGAAATATTGGTGTGATTATGTCATATCCCCGCCAGTTTCATTCTAAGGAGTGAATATTTTATCTTGTTACAGATGATGTTGGGTTTGGATAACTTATTTTGGTGTGAACGCTTTGACCGATTCACAAGTTATGTTTTTTGGTTGTGCAAGTAAGTTAACATGTGTAAAACAGATTACACGGATTAAAATTGACCTTGTTGATTTAAGATGTTTAATGTTGAACATTGCATTGTCAGTGCTCAGGAAAAGATGAATCCTTGATAACCGGGATGGAATAAGAAACTTGGTAAGAATTTTTTTCTATTCTTTCTTTATTGTTTGAATGATAGATAAATATCTGTGATGGCATTTATAACCTAGAGATCTTAATTTTGTTCCAAATAGATCAATGGTCATCAACCATTTGAAACAAGGATTTATTAATCATTGATTATCGAATTAACAACTAAATAAAGGATAGTGACATCGACTACAGCAAGGACTTGTAGGTTGTATGGTTATGTGCATTGTATTTTTCGATATTATTATCAATTAGATTGATATTAAAAAGAATTTTTATATACACATTGTAGATACATTTATATATAAAGGTATATATATGTGGATATATATATATATATATATATATATATATATATATATATATATTACCACATGGCCAAGTATCGACCTGAACTTACAGATATAAAATATGATTATTTTACTAAAGTCTCGGATGAGACCACCTAGGCTACATTAGACATAGGCATTGGAATATGTGAAGGCATTTGGAGCAGCCATGCTAAGCTTGGTTAAATTGTTGAATGGTCTTGGACCGCTCAATGCCTCTCTATCTCCAGATGTATGGCCATGATTTAATGTTAAAATTAACTTCTAGTTGCTAAGTAAACTAGAAGATGGTGGGAAATATGTGGCAGTGGAAATGGATGGTAGTCCTTACATACATTTAATGCACCATTAATTTCCTCGAAAGAAGCGAGAAGCTTCTCGAGGAAGATAAAAAATATTGTATGGTTATTTCTTGGTTTTCATTTTACAGTTATCTTTTTTGGCTCCATCAACCTCTACATGCAAGAAATGTGGGTGACCTATTTTCATTTTAATTGCAAATGCACTTTGTACATGTTGAGAAAATTTACTTAAATTGTGAAGATATTTTTTAGGTATTTTTAAATACTGTTAAGATAAGAATGAATTTTTCTTTTCTATTCAAAGATGTCTTGAGAGCACATGTGGAACTTGATTTAAGGAAGATCTAGTTGCACCTAGTCATCCTGGAAGGGAACTTGAAAGGATTTTGGAAAAAAAGGCACAAAATCATTCTCCTCATCTTTATTGATTATAGCATTTAAATTTCTTACTGTCATGGTTTCAAATTGTTCTTTTGTACTTTATTCTATGCAAGAGAATGATTCTTCCTTTTAGGTATTGCCATGGATAAATCTCTATGATTTTTTTTTTATGGGATTTCAAATATCTTGTATTATCAAGCCACTGTGACTACATATGTTTAGTTTTATACTATTTAAGTTGGGTTGAGAACCTAATTTGAGTTTTGGTTGCAGTTTTGAATGTATATATGTATTTGGGTTATTTTTCTCCTTCTCGAATATAATGAATTAAGGTAATGAAATATTATTATCCTAGTTAAGTTTTGCATAGTTATATTCTTGACCTGATAACAAAATAAAAAATATAAACTTTTTTTGAATATGTATTTTATGTTGAACCCATATGGGTTTAAGGTATACAAATTACTTTGTTTATTGTTTAAGCTTGTATGTTTTTTGAATAGTCACCATTAAGGCTATGTTTATACTATTATATATTTAAAATATATGGACTGGTTAGAAACCCATTTTGGGTATATTGTATATTACAATCTTGTGACGAATGGGTAAATATATAAGTGTACATATATATTTAATAGTGAATCATTCACAATCTTAACTTTTGGAACTATTTATTAGAAATTATTTGGCATGTATTTGTTATACAATCGCCACTAGTTTTTGAGAACTACACACACACACATACATACATACAAATGTTTTAACATTATTAAATTCATATAATGTTTAAGAAACATGACTATGCATAGTGCATACAGTCGTAAACGTTCCATAGTGAATGATTTGGGAATAGATAGGTAGGTGGTCAAATACAAAGGATTCTAAGTTGACTGCGTGGGAGTGAGCCAATGGACTAAGGTTCTTGTGAATCTAACCGTGACTTTGAAATTTGGTTTCAAATGAAATATAAATTCTATTTGAATATACTAAAGTAATTTTGAATTTTTTAAGGTAATGATATAATATAATATATAATTTATGTCATTACATTGATTATTAATTATTACAGTTACATTTTTGTCAAACTAAATTTATTTTAGTAAAAAGGGTAGTTTTATTTGGATACACTAAGGTAAATTCGATTTTGTTAAAGTAACGATATATTGGGTTTACTAAGGTAAATATTATGTTTTTAAGGTAATGATATTATATCTTACCATTCTAGTCATCATGTTGACTATTATTAATACTGGACCATTTTGTTAAGCTAAATTCAATTCCGTAACAAGATACTTGAATGCTTAAATTAATAGATGGTTCTATTTTTAATAATCATCTCTTATTCATGTAACATAGCTTCATATGTTGATAAAACATTTAAAGGAATTTTGTTATACAGTTAATGCCGTCTATGTTTGATTTGTATAAATAGAATTATAGAAAACATAAAGTTGTTTGGAATGAACCCTATTGATTGATTCGTTTGGGTTTATTTAAATTTATTCAAGTTTATTAGATGCAATTTGAGAAGTGTGAAATGAATATACCAACTTTCTTTATAATACACTTAAGAGGGAAAGGAAAAGAAGGAAAAAAAGGGAAATGTACTTTGGTTTCATTTATTTATCTTATGATGTTCTTTCATTGCTGTTTTTTTATCATTGAAATATTTTAGTTCTATAAAAAAGTAGAGATGAGGTGGATAACCTTTTCATTTCAGTTCTTTCGAATTGACGATTTCTAACATTTTACAGATGGCGGAAATTATGACTATATTAGTGGATGATCTAAAATGGCTATGATTGATTCAAATGTATTCTTATGATTTTGAATTTGTTCAATTGATTATCATTATTATATAGCGAGCATGAGCTTCATTGCCTTATTTATTTTAGAAGGAAAATTATCCTTTAAGTGATAATGTACCATGTTGAAAAGGGATTATTTATATGTAATAATATTGTTTATTTATTTATAAAGTGACCAATATCGGTTGTTGTATATTGATGTATTGTTCTTAAGCGAATATTGAAACATGTAATACTCATAGGATATTATTAAAATGAGTGTTCAAAATTGATGGTATACTATATTTAGTGGTTTACTTAACTCAGCCTTATATGACATATGTTTATTATTTCTTTATGAACTTATTGAGTTATGATTTATCATGCTAATAAGAAGAAAATAAGTAAAACATATTTATAGTTATGGAACAATTAAAACAATGAATGATAGTGAGATCAATTATATATATCGTTTTGGATTAATACGAAAAATGTTGTAAATAGTTAATTATGGATTGCATTTTATACGTAACAAACTATCTTAAATTAAAATTAAGATATACAATGGATGCGAGTAAATAAATTTGAAATGATTACAATCTATATAAAAAATAAGTTATGGAAATTAGGGTCATAATATGATATGACAAAGTATCATTGCGATAAAATGGAACCTGTCGTAATTTAATTCATTTCAAATTAACTAATTTTTGTATTATAGAAATCCTAATGAATGGAACTCAGTAATTTAAATATGATTGGTTGTTGTAGAGAAGTATCTTCTTAATGACATAAATCATTAATTGAATGCTACCATATAACAACTACTATATTTTATCCTATCAAGGTCCATTTATTACGAATATCCCAATCCATTACAAGAATTTTTGTTATGCTAAAGATACAAGGTTGTTTTACCTACATGAGTAAGTTACCTTAGTACCAACTTATGTTAGCTATGGGGAAGAAAATGGTTACACGATGAAGAAATTCATTTTGTGAGCACTTTTGCTCCCATAGGCAACCTAAGTCTACACATAAGTTCTTCTTCACACAGGTTGAATAGATTTGTACCTTGTGCATAGTTACAAATAAATTTAAATAAGCTAACTAATTCAATTATGCTAATGGAGAAAGTTGATATGGTGATGGGACATGTATCTGTTGAGTAATCTATTGTCTAGAAACAAAGCATGCAAAGTATGACTCTTAAACTTTAGCCAAAGTAGTGTAAGAAATTACATTGTCAGTTTCACCAAGTTCTAATCAATAGTATGATATTCTAGATGGGATTTGATTGAATTAATTTCAGGTAGAAACTAATAATACTTCACTTGTAAATTAATTCCAAGAAGGGTAATACATGTATAGTATGTATATAGTCTCAAAAGAGTTATTAATGGGGGATCGAGTAGATCCAAATGACCCATAATTTTATGTACATGAATGATTGATTTTTTATTTGATGAATTGCAAATGTGTAGTTATTGAATTTAAATGGTGTTCATTTAAATCATTAAAGGCAATAGGTAGTATGGGAAATATATATAAAAAAATTCCCGTAATTTGAAGTATTGAAAAGTAGGTGTTACATTTTGGTATCAGAGATGAGGGTTGCAGGTCTTGGACCTATTGAGTCCTCATGATAAAAAAAAATAATTCTTGTCTAACAGATAACATGGTTAGAACAAGGGAAAACATTGCAAATAACCAACCTATAGGTGGAAAAGAAGCTAAAGCACATAAGTTGGATGAGATTCTCGTTGCATTTCAAGATACACGAAACCATATGGCTATTCTTGAAAAGAAAGTCATGGATAATAAAAACATTGAGGATAGCGAAGGGAGTGAACCATCTTAGGAACAACCTAAAACTGTAAACAACAACGTTGTATATCCCAATGCAGTAAATAATGATGTTGCCAATGCTAATGCAAATGTAAATAATAATGCAAACTTGAATGCTAATGAGATAAACCAACCCGAGAACAAGAGTGTTTGTTTGGTAGATGAAATATTAAATGATATAAAGAGTATCATCCCACTAATTTTTAATGGTATAGACTTAAGTAATGGAGCTGAAAATTTGCTAAGTGAAATGGAGAATTATTTCACCATTAGAAACATCTCAAAAGAAACCAAGGTGGTTTAGGGAGATTATTAAATCTCTAATGATGCATCCTCATGGTGGGACAACTAGATAGTTAAGATGGTTGTGGATGAGGAAAATATAACCCAAGGTAAATTTAAGGCAAACTTTAGACAACGCTAGTTACGCCAGCTATACTAGGATCATAAAATGTTTGAATTTCAGACACTAATTCAAGTAAATTTGATAGTAACTAAATATTGGGATAAGTTCATGAAACTTCTAAAGTATGTACCTCAATACAAAACTGATGAGAAATTTTTCATCAGAATGTTCATTATGGGATTACACCCAGTGAAAGGAGGTCAAGTTGATGTCCATGGACCATCAACTATGGAAGTTGTTTTTGAGAAAATAATAAGACAAGAACAAAAACCACAGGCTATTTCTGCACATAGAGAGGAGAAGAAAAATAAATATGTTAATGCACCATAATATTTAGCACCTAAAAAGGTGGCATGAAAAAAATTTGGAAGAAAAAATAAAAAATGGTAATGGTAATGGAAATAAAAACACATTAGTTAAGACTGCTATAAATAATAATAAAAATAGACAGAACAATGCATCCAATAAGGAAAATAAAATTGAGAGGAAAGGACCCTTCGGGGGTTGTTATATTTGTGGTCTAGATCCTTATGCTAACAATTTTACTTAGAAGAAGAAGGATAACAACCAGTGGCACCATATTGATGTTATAGTGACTGATAAGTAAACTAAAAAGTAGGCTACACAAGTCAAAGTGGCATGTAAGTTGTATGTATTGCATGTAAACATTTTATTTGATATTAGTGCAACTGAATGCGTTATTTCTACTAAAATAGCATACAAAATTAAAATAAAAGTTAGTTATATGAAAGAATCATGATATGTTCAATATGGGAACAATGTTGTCCACACTTTTAAAAAATGTATGTTTGGTACAACATTAGAACTGTCAAGCTTTACCACTTAAGTAGACTTTTTCTAGCTCCTATAGGCTCATATGACATAGTAATAGGTATGAATTTGTTATCCCAAAAAAAAGTGATAGTAAACTATCATGAAAGGGGGATCAAATGCCTTGATGACCTATAGAATAAAATAGAAATTAAGGGAGTAAAAAATAGGTTTTACAATTAGATAAATCATAACTATGCAACTTAAGAAGGCTAAGAACAAAGGTTGTGTGTTATATGTTGTAAAAAATTGTGGGTTTTGGTGAATAAGATAATAATTTTATGAAATATCATCCACTGCTACATGAGTATGGTGATGTATTTCCAGAAGAAGTACCTAATCTTCCACCTGAAAGAGAGTTTTATTTCACAATAGATATCAAACTGGGAATTGAAACAATTCCTAAGGCTACCTATAGAATGGCAAAAACTAAACTTGTTGAACTGAAAGCATAACTTCATGAGCTATTAAAAAAAAGTTTCATAAGACCAAGTGTCTCTCATTGGGGAGCATGGGTCATCTTTGTAAAAAATTAAGATGGAACACTTAAGTTATGCATCAATTATTAGATGCTTATGAGGCCCACTCATATAAAAGCATGCCAGCCCATGCCAACCACAATACATACTTAGACATTTATGACCAATTTTTTTTATAATTAATTAAGGCATGTTAGACAGGTCTTAAAATATTAATTGTGATTAATTAAAATGTTCATTCATTACCTAGTACATCTCCCTCAGAATTAAATTTATTTATTTAATCCAAAATCATTATTTAATTGGCCGAAGCATTTCAGACTCATCACTTCCCTAATTTAATTTAGTTTAATTAATTAATTATTTAATCCCTAAATTTCTCCTATTTAATTTTCGCTTCTTAGATTAATAAAAAAATTAACCCGACTTTAGTTATAATATTTACTAACTTAATCTCATCTAATTTTACCCACTAAGGGCCATATTAATAAACTAATTAAATCCCCTAATGCTAACTTAAATTATTTTCCTATCATAGCATTAATTTATTTTCTAACATATTATACCCATGCCACCTCTTTTAAATACTTAAAAGAACCATTACCCCTTTAATAGTTTAATTTTTCCCAATTCATAAAATATAACATCCCCATGCACAAATAATAAATAAAAACCCATAATTAAATATCCCCAAAATGATTTAACTTCCCACACCCGTGAATAAAATTCCTAGGGCACTATTAGTTAAATTACCCAAATTTATTTAATTTTACTCACCCATACATTATTAAAGTTTCCCCACCCAACACTTAAGGTATGAGGATTAAATCACAACTGTAGGATTGATTTAATCCTCACCCTTATATTTTAGGTTTTTGTTTTTTCCCAAACTTTCATTATGGTCTCTTATATTTTCATTCTAACCCTTATATGCCACCATTTGCACTAGTAGAGTTGTTTGGAAGGAATGGATGGAGGAAAAGAATCTTGGGGAGAAATTATGTTGGACAAGAAAGCTCTGGGACTATAGTGGGAGGATTTTCTCTACCATATCTCACAAGTTCCTGTTTGGGTGAGGTTACCCAATATTCCTCTTGATTTTTACCTTGCAGCAGAGGAGATCAGAAATTGTTTAGGGAAATTTATAAAACATGATGTCACAAGATTTCACAATGGGCTTCTTACTTTTGTTAGAATATGTGTTTAATTTTACCTTAGTAAAGGAATGCTAAATACAATGACCCTCAAGATGGGTGATGTGTCTCATGTTCAGCCTTTTGACTATGAAAATACAACTGTCAGATGTATAAATTACACAACACCGGGCCATCTTCAGTTTTCCTTCCCTCATAAGAAAGCTCATCATGCCAAGAAAAATCCTTCCAAGAATTGGAGCCCCCTGACCTTGAGGAGGAATCAAATTTTGTTGTGAATGTTCAAAAATATAAGAGTGCAGATACGTTGGTGGAGGCTCAACCCAAAGTAGTAGTTGAGAGTACTGTGGTGGTTCAAAAATTAGTTCTTACCCATTCAGTGGAGAGATCCAACCCAGGAATCAAGATACCTCATGAATTTGATCATTATGATTGGGATAAATATGGGGCCTGCACTCTAAATTAGGAAGAACAGATTGATACCCCTCTGATTTTGGCCATAACTAATGCGCTGGGCTCAGAGGAATAATTTTTGAAAAATTGGTAGTTGGTGCGCTCAAATAATGGAAGTAAGTATAACCTATGATTTCAAATCCTCATTTCCTTCCTTTTCCTTCTTATGCTCATATTATGGTAACCATTTCGTGGTCTCCATTTCATATCTAGGAAACGTCATTTGGACTACATCTTCTCTACTCCTCTTTGTTGTCCCTCCTTATTGTATTTGATCATAGCTGAGGGTGTTCTTGCTTCTTTTCTTCTCATTTTTGTTTGTTTCTGACTCTATTGCTTTAGTAACTTCCTCTCTTCTTGCTAGTGGTTTCTTATTCTTTTTCCTTGTGTTGTGCGGGAGTGCTCTTCTTCCTTTTTTCCTCCCCATTCTTCTTAGTACAAGGTTGTGGGCCCTTTTAAAACCCTCACTTTTACCCTAATTTTAAAAAATGTTCAATTTAAATAGAAAAATTAAAATGACACAAAAGGTTTATCTTGGGAAACCCTTTTGGAAAATAACCTATTGTAGTAACTTCTATCTCTTATTGCATCAACTTAACCATTTACAAAACAATAACGTACTTCCAAGTTTTTCTCTACCATACTACATGTCCAACTCTATGTAAGCACGTCAATAGGAAATTGTAACCCCTGTAAAAAAGACGTTCTAAGAACATGCTACAACCCAACACTTAACTAGAAAATTACGACTATTTTTTTTGTTTAAGTTACAAATAAGGTTACAAGGGTGCTCAACCTTTAGGGTTCATTGAATTGACTTATAATACTTAACTCAGCTTTACGATTGAAGAACCAGGTCTAGTTAAAAGGTTAACTTAATTTCATATTTATCTCCAAGGTCCATTAATCAATTATTCAATAGGAAGGTAACAAGGATTAATTTACTTAATTAGATGTTCTCTTCTCTTCAAATAATGTTCAACTTGAATATGGTAAACTTCATGCTTAATTACTCTAGTTTCATTATCCTAATAGTTTAAAAGTCCTTTTATTAAATTCCTACAACATACTAAGGATTAAAAGGACAATGCACCCCTAGGCAATTAAATGGCCCCACTCACCCATCTACACATACCTTTAGGGATTTTAAATTAAACATTTAAAATACATTTCTACCTAATAAAAGTAGGGTTAATCCTCCACCTTTGGATCAAATCCATCTTGGCTACTAGATCCTAGGGTTCCAAACTTAGCCCTAAAATCCTTATGAAATTCTATTAAAACATTTCCTCATTCTATTCTTCTCATTTGGTCTATTTCCTTTTTGTTAAATTTGTAGGTTGGAGAGGAGGAAGAAACATGGAGGATTCTACATGGAGATCTAGTCTAAGCTTAGTCTAGTTTTAGTTTTATCCATGTAATCTAGTTCATGTAAGGATTGAGAGGGATTTCCTCCACCAATCTGGTTTTTTTATTTCAAGTTATCTATATATTGGGTTTTAAATTTGGGGTGAACCCTACCCCATTGTAATAAATGAAAGGGATTACCATTTATTTACATGTTGGTAGTCATTAGTTAAATTTTTACACTTTAAGAATTAGTAAAAATCAGTTAAAATTGGTGCATAGGCATGGATCCATGGAATTCTGTCATAAGTGACAAAACCACCACCCAGAGTAGACTAGTTGTCATGGGACCATCGCCCAACCTGGGTGACAAACCAAAGACTGCCACCCTACTAAGTGGTAGTTTTTTGACTGCCTCCTTAGCTTGAGCGTCGGTTACGGGACCGTCGCTCTGCACAGGGCGGCGGTCCTATTTCTTGAAAAAATAGAACCTTAATCTGAGATTTTTAGAAAAACCAAAAGTTACAAAAAGGTGTTAAAATACGTCTTGAACCTATTTTGAGCTTCTAGAATTTCCAATTTTGAGATTTATTGCTCTTTTATTCATTTCTTAGTTAAATCTACTCATTTTAAAGTATTTTCAGCTCTAATAAAACTCATCTACTTACAAGAATAATTCCATTTGTTTAACTAGATTCTTCTTTCCATTATAAGAACAAAAGGAATCTATAACTACTTATACATTATTGTTTTCATGCCATAACAACAAAAAATCAACATTTCTAATTGACAATATGTTCAAATTTTTTCTCTTTTTCATTTCACTATAATATGCATACATTCAAAATAGCCACAATAACTTTATTTTCTCATTCAAGTTTACTATGCATGCAAGATCAACTTGTTATAACTTCTACATTTACAATACAACAACTACACAATGAAAGTATCCTTTCTTCTCCATTTCTCAAACTAATTCTACAATACAAATCTTTATTCTTTATTTTCAATATATAATACACTTCCATAGCCAATAATGAAATGCAATTTGTTTCTTCACAAGATAAATACAATGTTCCCCACTTGATGTGGGAAATCATAAAAAATATAAATAAAATAATGGAATACATTATTACAAGTTCTTCCACTCTAAGTGGGAATAACACAAAGAAAGTTTCACAAGGTCTCCAAAAAACTCCAAGATTCACAACTACATCAATATAGCTCCTCCAAGATTGGTTGAATCACAAAAAAATAGGGGCAGAGGCAATGTTCTCCACCCAACCAAGATATCGAATGGAGAGGAGAAGCCATCCTCTTCATTGGCCCCCGAGCCCTAACCACATCACAATGGGAGATGATTCCAACTCATGGCAAAAAAAAATCTTCCACAACACACAAAATTATTTTACAACCATTTTAAGAATTTTCAAAACAACAACAACACAAGTAGGAAGAACAACAAAACAACCAAAAAAGGCTTAAACTGAAAGCTAAAGGAGCAAGACCTATGGGGAGGCCACTTATGCCTCCCAATGGGAATTGATGCCCACCTTAAATCCTCCAATGCATATCTCAAATCCCCTACATACTCTTATTCCTCCCTCAAGTACCCCTTATCCCTCCACATACTCTTATGCCTCCCCCAATCTCTTATGCCTCCCTCATAAAAGAAACAAATAAGGAAATGTAAGAATTCCTTTTACAAGGTGGGGCATCCAACCCAAAATCCCTCCACAAAAGGGTAAACTCTTATGCCTCCCTACATGAAATCTCCCCATAGTCTCCTCCTACTCCAAAAATTTAGGCAATCTACCCATACCCAACAATCATTCCAAAGGAAAAACAACACTCAACACAACATATAAACACATAATAAAAGTATAAAAAAGAAAATTAAGGCTCCTACCTCTCCATAATAGAGCTTGTCCCAAGAATAAAATTCCAAGATCCTCCAAAACCAAGCAAGCATCCACAAGCTCAAAAAATCCACAAGATATCTCAAAAATCCTCTAACTCTCCAAAAATACAAGAGCATAAAATAATGAAGTAACCCCCAAACAAGCAAAATGATTTCAATAAATAGAAAATGGAGAGAGAAGGATGATGTGGCTCCAAGTAGGATGCCACCTCATTTCCTCTCCACTCCACATCACCTTAGTCAACCTCATATTCCAATGCACAATTAATAATTGGTTGAAGGAATGACAAGAAACTTACACACTCCATCTAAGCCCATTCCCCATAAGGACAAAATTAAATACTTGAAATAAAGTGTAATAAACATTTCACCTTTTTATCTTCCCAAAACACCTAATAGGGCCTAATTTTGACCCCCCCAACCCATAGGTAGGGTTGGCATACACATTTAAGAGGTGTGGGACAAGTTTGAATTGTCCCATAAGCTTCCAAATTTGGCCTCTAAGGCCAAATTCGAGTTTCCCATGAAGGGTAGAGTGTACAACACTCAAGACTCAAACATACAACACAAAAAAATCCAAGAGTAAATCAAGTCCAATAAATGAAATCCTTTTGGGTCACATATTTTATTAGTTTAGGATAAATTTAAATTAGGTTAATTAAGACACTACAACCCATTAATAATAAAGGGGTAAACATACATCCAAAATCTAAATAATTCAAACAAGTAAATTACATTACTAAAAGAAACACATACTAACATTAATAAAAATGGAACTAATAATAAAAAACAACACATGATCCTTTGGTCACAATCTTCCCCAAACCAAACTCATACACACACACAATTACATGTTGCCATGGTAACCCTAGTTGAATTCATCTAGAGTTACAATGTGGTTGGTCTCAAATCCCCTTGATGTTGTTGTGAATATAAATATACCTGTAAATCAGAGAATACCTCCTTCAGCCCCGTGACCGCATTAAAACATCCATGCCAAATATGTGATATAAATCTAAAATCATCTATATAAGAATTAATATCATCTATGAAAATATGATATCACTTATAATTTCTAGCAACATTTCTATTCCACATTTCATCCATGTCAAAATGATCACAACATTAATCCATTTATCAAAGGTCTACTCAATATGACTAAATATATATAAATAACCATGTCAACAATATATCAACATCAAATTTTTCTAATGGTCCACATGCATCATTTATGAATTGAATCAACAATAGTTCAGTATATCTAACATCTAACATCATACTAAATCAAAATCCATAATCATATCCCTAAGTGTAGTCGACAGTATCAAAATCAAAAATAAAAAAGGTGTCGAAGGGAAGTTGGCACTACATCAATTGTCAAAGTGGTTTTACAATATAATGGGTAACAAAACCATGAGCTAACAAAACAAAACATAATGTTATCTAATAAGTTGTGGGTTATAACACCACCCATATACACGTATAGAAAAAAATTGCATATCTATACCCTCAAGAAAATAGGGATCCAAATTTTTTATCTTAGGGGCCAACCTCCAAACCATATTAATGCTCATGGAAGTGGTGTATAGTAATATTGGGTATACATTATGCAAAATATACAACATATTCTATTACATTATTTTCATAGATATGGGTTATAAGAAGGAGATGAGGAACCTCAGTTTTGTCTTTATAGAGAGCTGCAATTGTGCAAGTAGACCCCTTTTTATTTTCTATCAGTGGGTTTATCTATCATGGATTTAAGAAACCAATACCTTTGTTCAAAAATATGAGCTAATTAATGAAGGGTTACGTTGGCCTTAATATTCTTCATTTCCTCAACTATATTGTACCCTACCCTTATATTTTTAGTGAAAGTTTCAACTAAATTTTTATACTCTCCTCCCTTGGGTGGAGGTCCATTTTTGTAGACTTGGGGTAATATGTGTGTAACACACCAAAAATACCAACACAAGGACAACACAATGAAATACAGGATAACTTTTTTTTTGACTTGCTTAAAGATAATATGACACTACACAAGTTCTCTAGGGAATACAACCAACCAGAGACATGCTTACGGACCCACACTAGTTACAGATAGACATGAGGCACACACTAAGGACACAATGGTTCATCTAAAGTATGCAGTCTTACAACAAGGTCTTCCCACCGAAGGTTTCTTTAGATTCATGTTTTAGCTGTAAGTGCTTTACATTCTTTACTTTCAACAGAGGAATCATAATAGGAGAATCTGAAAGTCATGTCTCCTTTGAAGAATTTTCCCCTACCTTGATAATGTTAATAAACAGTGTAAACCAATTATTGGATGGTAAGAGGTTGCCTCATTAACTTGATTAACTGGTTCATTGGTTAGGAGGCAGTTTGTTTATCAAGGCTCTTAACTTCATCAAACTGTTTTCAACGTTGTGCTTTTAAACATATATGTTTTACCCCTTTTAAGCGGTCATATTTTTATTTTATTTTATTTTTACAGTACATGACTGTCTAAGACTTGGATTCTTCATTAAGATCTTATTAGTGGTTAAAAAGGATTTCATTGGGGCAAGAGTCTAACCAGAATTGTTACAGGTTTCACTTGGGCTTCACTTGAAGAGATAGACATAAGTATACCTATTATTTTTTTCAATGGGCAAGATAGGTCGAAGAGTTTCGTAGTAAGTTCCTTCTATTTATTATAATCTTATTATCTTCCAGAATTCAATCATTGATTTCACCTTAAGACCGTTCTGAGGATTTACCACAATAAGAGATTGTTGATTAGTTTACGCGAGATCACAAGGTATGTTTGTTTCTCTTGTTTTATTTTTGCTAGGTTCCAAAACATAGTCCTTTACCAATCGACACAAGACCAAGGTAACTAGAGCGATGCAAGATGATTCAAGTTTGGATAATTAGAATTAGGTTTGACAATTCAAGGATGAATCATATTCTGAAAAGTGAAAATTCAACAAAGGATACACATGTCAAAACAAGTTCATTAATCTTATTGACAATAAGATTTCTCAAATTGAATTTCAAACGATAACAAAAACCTACAAGAGAACAATACAAAATTATAACACAATGCCTTCTAGATAGTCTCCACAATTTCCATACCAAGTGCTGTAAAGTAAAAGAAAAACATTCGCACAAACAGCAGTTCCTAAGAAGGCTGGAATCCACTTTCTACACGTGTTTCTTTTTTCTCTCTTTTTTTTCTTTTCTACTCAGGAAATCCTCCTGCACATTTGTTAGCACATGTCAGTTCGCAAGAACTGAGCATGATAAAAGCTATAATATTAAGACAATATGTTGTTATCTAATTGTTTCAAGGAAGAAGAACAACACCATTGATGAAGAAAACAATAATTCAAGAGTCTAAACAAGAGCAATTAAAGAGCTGTCCAAAAGCATAAAAAAATTGTCTAATAAAAGGGATGGCACTAACTCTATTCAATTATCATTTTCACATAGGAGCAGTTATAAACATTCATAGTGAATTTCACCCATATCACAATAATGACCGTCATTAACAATGATAAAATTTCAAAACAAAACAATTACAGGAAGAGAATTACTTTCAAAACGTGATCCATCCCTATTTGTTTAAGTTAGTTCACCAAGCCAAGGATTCACTATGCCACCTGGAAGATCCCAAACAATCAATCAACATGAGAATATCTAAACCAACATGACTTATTAATATTAAGGTGATGTGCCAATAACAGTAAATTTTATGTCAGTACAGAATAAATAAAAATGGAAGAAAAGGGTGAAATGCAACAAATGACCTCGCATGGGTCACATATTATCCTAACAATCCTTCTATTAGACTTTCTTCTAATCAAGAGAATGTCTTAAGAAAAAGGAAAAATTTGACGAGACCAATCATATCCATTATAAATCTTACAGGAGGGTTACTCAATCATCACAGAGAACGCAACACAAGATACATACTTCCAAAGGATCTGTCGTCAACAAACAAGTTGACTTAAACCTTTTTGGTCAACGCATAACCATTCTACTACAAGGAATAGAAGGAGGTCGTATCACAATGATCATAACACACCAACCAGTCAACCAATGAGTTTTCCAAAGAAACCAACCTCTAAGTCACAGGAGAATTGAAATTTAAGCATCTTTACGGAGCAAAATATAGAGTAATTTCTCACGCATAAAACCCACATCCCAATTTTAAGATTTGAAAAAAAAAACTCCTCACTAGATGATCCAGTAGATTTCGTATCCTCCAACTGTTGAAACAAAATCAAGGTACGAAGAAGAGTAAATTTCCTCTGACATTTTAAACTATCCAAAATAAATGTGAGTTTCGTCAAAAGAAGACATTCCATATGATCAACAACATTCCTCAAAACATACAACAGTTACCAAGGGAGGAGAAGGGTGATTCCAAAGACACAATCTCCAAAATGGTGAACATGAATTGATATCAAATTATTGACGATCAACCATAGACACTCGAAGAATAAAAGTATTTCTTTGAGAGATTCAAACAAAGTAAACAAAAGCAACTAACCTAGTGAACGTATATCAACCTGGCTCAACAAAAGTCAGTCAAAGATACTAGCCACACACCAAGCCAACCGGGAAGGGTTACTAGAACCTAAAAACAACTGAAAAAAAGATAGAGACAGGAATAGCATCATTCACCTAACACAATGCACTCGCAGAGTACTCAATCACCAATTTGCAAAAAAACCACCATAGACCAGACCAGAACTACAGATCTCAGCCAGAAACAAGAATAAGAACATAAACCGGGACAGGGACTATAAGTTGAGTCCAACGAATCAATGGTTGGTTAATAAAACTTCAAACGTGAGACCAACCACCTCTTAAAACTCGAGGAATTTTCATTTTACAAGACCCCGCACTCTTTTGTGTTCTGAGTCTTAAGAACAAAGTTTCACCCAACTATATTATTTAAAACCCAGGAAAACAATATAGGGCTTCAACCAAAACAATAATTTCTAACGCCAACAAAACAAGTTACAAACACGAGCAGGAAGGAAAGTGAAACCAAATAGTATATATTGACCATCACACGAGACATTAATATGAAGAGAGAGAAGAGTTATTAGTGATTCAATTAAATAAACAGATAAGAATTAAGGTATAGAGAAGATTGTGCATGATTAGCTCCCGCAGTCGATACAAGAGGACGGGGGCCTGCTTGCAACACAACCGAAGCTAAATCCATTTCTTCAAGCTTTGTGGGCGCCCACCAAACATCGAACATTTCATGTTGCAGAGGTAGAGTTCCAGCAGGGTGGGTGGTGGTCTCTAAAATACTTGCCATCATTCTCCCAACACCGCCTCCAAGATCAGCCCTAGAACTATCGGAGGCCCCATTTTTGGCAAATGATGAACTTAATCCTTCGTCATCATCCAAACACCTCCCACCATATCCATATGCATCTGATTGTTTCTAATTTGGACCTCCTACCTGGTGTTCTCATGTGGAGGAGCCGCCTTAGTTTGGGACAAAGCAAAGAAGTGCGTTATAACCAGGAACACTCTCTTGGTATAGACTCCTTCCATTAAAACAGTTCCCTAGACTTAAAGATCCTCAATTAAGGCTGACCAGTCACTTAGATTGCTTCAATGCAGCTGCTTTGCTGAGCGCGGATTAGTGCCACATTCATCGCAGAGCGAATAAACATCTACAAGGCCAACCCCTGATTTGAAGCTTGGACCACAAAAATATACCTGATACACAACTCCTGGCTCTGAGGCATCTACTAATGATAAATAAAACCTTTTCCTTCATCAGATCTGATGTTAGCATCAAACTCTCGGTGCAAACATTTCAGCTGTAGCTTGAAAGGGTGATAATTCCATCAACACCCTTTATGCCGCCCAACATATGACTGTAGAAGATGCTCCTATAGTTGCAAGGCAAATTGTGTTCATGAATACTCTGATATGAAATAGATCCGCCCCTAAACAGATTCTTCCATGAGTTACATGCTACAACAGTAAGATCTCAATAGAGGACTCTTGTAAATAATTCATCAGGGCTGTTGGTAAACACCCTCACTGTCACGCATCGGTTTTGAGAAATGGACTTAGATGCAAGCTCTGGATTGAGGAATATCCTGCTACCTTCATCTCCCAAGGACTTTTCTTCAACGTGCATATATCTTTCTGTGCCTGTGCGGTTGTGATCTTGTCACCAACACATAAAGCAGTGCCATAACGCAGCAAAGCAAATGTGCTTCATGTATTCTGATCTTTGAAAGAGATCTGCCTCCAAGACGGCCCTCTTCCATGAATACATTGAAGAACAAGCAACGGTTGTAGTAGAGAACTGTGTATTAATATTCATCAGGTCTGCTGGGTAACTCACACTGTCACTTAATCGGATTTGATTAAAAATATCTTGTAGGAGATCTCGAATTGAGGGAAGCATTTCACACTGATAGATAAAATAGCAGACAACTGCTCATTGGAAGCGCCCTCAAAATGGCTTCAACTTGAAAACTTGATCGCCTTCTACTACGGCTTGCACAATATTTTGTGATAAATGTTAATGACTGTTGATGGTAGTTGGGAAACAAGAACTTCGGGAATCAACACCCACGGCTCCTTGGGATCGCACCTATGGCAGATGTCGCACCAGCTCTTCCTTTGGGACACGGATTTTCAAGATAAGTTACTTCTTACCATGTAAGCTACTGGAAAACAGGCCAAATGCCTCCTCCACGGCACTCCCAGGAGGGAAGAAAAAAAGTTTTGTTCTGAGCACCCCGAGATTCTGCCTTGTTTACAGCATGTTTATGAGAACCACGCCCACCCTTGCCAACGTCCAAGGAAGGAAATGGAGGGCAAACAAGTCTGCTTTGCTAGCTTGAAGCTCATTCTAAAACAGCCATACAAACTCATGTGGCCAGCAGGGAAGGCACTCTTGGAGCGAGTAGGTTTATGGCCTCTCACCCATCCACACGAGCCCAAGAAGAAAGCCCCAAAATCCACCTAAAACGCATTGAAAGAGGATCAAAAGAGATCACGGAAGGAAAATGGGACTCTCCACCCCTTTCTCACGCAAAAGGACAGACAAGACAGGGGCCATGCTGATGACAGGGGAGGGTGGTTGGGAGGTGACCAAAAATGACCCCACGTGCCATAAGACTGCCAGCTTGGCCATTGGTGGCGGGTAGAAAAGAAAGAAAAAGATCACATGCCCAGCGGGCATTACCATTCCTCCCTCTTAAGGAAAGCATCGTCCTCGATGCGAACATAACACAAAGGAAAGGAAAAAGTTAAGCAAACAAGAACAGAAAAACAAGGCGGGATACACTCTATGGTTAAAAATTTAGTGATTTAAAAAACACCCATGATCCTTTGTCACATCTTCCACAAACCAAAACCATACACACACACAATTACATGTTGCCATGGTAACCCTAGTTGAATTCATCTAGAGTTACAATGTGGTTGGTCTCAAATCCCCTTGATGTTGTTGTGAATATAAATATACCTGTAAATCAGAGAATACCTCCTTCAGCCCCGTGACCGCATTATAAACATCCATGCCAAATATGTGATATAAATCTAAAATCATCTATATAAGAATTAATATCATCTATGAAAATATGATATCACTTATAATTTTCTAGCAACATTTCTATTCCACATTTCATCCCATGTCAAAATGATCACAACATTAATCCATTTATCAAAGGTCTACTCAATATGACTAATATATATAAATAACCATGTCAACAATATATCAACATCAAATTTTTCTAATGGTCCACATGCATCATTTATGAATTGAATCAACAATAGTTCAGTATATCTAACATCTAACATCATACTAAATCAAAATCCATAATCATATCCCTAAGTGTAGTCGATAGTATCAAAATCAAAAATAAAAAAGGGTGTCGAAGGGAAGTTGGCACTACATCAATTGTCAAAGTGGTTTTACAATATAATGGGTAACAAACCATGAGCTAACAAAACAAAACATAATGTTATCTAATAAGTTGTGGGTTATAACACCACCCATATACACGTATAGAAAAAAATTGCATATCTATACCCTCAAGAAAATAGGGATCCAAATTTTTTATCTTAGGGGCCAACCTCCAACCATACTAATGCTCATGGAAGTGGTGTATAGTAATATTGGGTATACATTATGCAAAATATACAACATATTCTATTACATTATTTTCATAGATATGGGTTATAAGAAGGAGATGAGGAACCTCAGTTTTGTCTTTATAGAGAGCTGCAATTGTGCAATAACACACCAAAAATACCAACACAAGGACAACACAGTGAAATACCAGGATAACTTTTTTTTTGACTTACTTGAAGATAATACGACACTACACAAGTTCTCTAGGGAATACAATCAACTAAAGACATGCTTTCCACAACACGGGCCCACACTGGTTACAGATAAACTTGAGGCACACACTAAGGACACAATGGTTCATCTAAAGTATGCAATCTTACAACAAGGTCTTCCCACAGAAGGTTTCTTTAGATTCATGTTTTAGCTGTAAGTGCTTTTACATTCTTTACTTTTCGCAGAGGAATCATAATAGGAGAATCTGAAAGTCATGTCTCCTTTGAAGAATTTTCCCCTACCTTGATAATGTTAATAAACAGTGTAAACCAATTATTGGATGGTAAGAGGTTGCCTCATTAACTTGATTAACTGGTTCATTGGTTAGGAGGCAGTTTGTTTATCAAGGCTCTTAACTTCATCAAACTGTTTTCAACGTTGTGCTTTTGAACATATATGTTTTAACCCTTTTAAGCGGTCATATTTTTATTTTATTTTATTTTTACAGTACATGACTGTCTAAGACTTGGATTCTTCATTAAGATCTTATTAGTGGTTAAAAAAGATTTCATTGGGGCAAGAGTCTAACCAGAATTGTTAGAGGTTTCACTTGGGCTTCACTTGAAGACATAGACATAAGTATACTGTTTATTTTTTTTCAATGGGCAAGATAGGTCGAAGAGTTTCTTAGTAAGTTCCTTCTATTTATTATAATCTTATTATCTTCCAAGAATTCAATCATTGATTTCACCTTAAGACCGTTCTGAGGATTTACCACAATAAGAGATTGTTGATTAGTTTACGCGAGATCACAAGGTATGTTTGTTTCTCTTGTTTTATTTTTGCTAGGTTCCAAAACATAGTCCTTTACCAATCGACACAAGACCAAGGTAACTAGAGCGATGCAAGATGATTCAAGTTTGGATAATTAGAATTAGGTTTGACAATTCAAGGATAAATCATATTCTGAAAAGTGAAAATTCAACAAAGGATACGCATGTCAAAACAAGTTCATTTAATCTTATTGACGATAATATTTCTCAAATTGACTTTCAAACGATAACAACAACCTACAAGAGAACAATACAAAATTATAACACAATGCCTTCTAGATAGTCTCCACAATTTCCATACCAATGCTGTAAAGTAAAAGAAAAACATTCGCACAACAGTAGTTCCTAAGAAGGCTGGAATCCACTTTCTACACGTGTTTCTTTTTTCTCTCTTTTTTTTTCTTTTCTACTCAGGAAATCCTCCTGCACATTTGTTAGCACATGTCAGTTCGCAAGAACTGAGCACGATAAAAGCTATAACATTAAGACAATATGTTGTTATCTAACTGTTTCAAGGAAGAAGAAAAACACCGTTGATGAAGAAAACAATAATTCAAGAGTCTAAACAAGAGCAATTAAAGAGCTGTCCAAAAGCATAAAATGTCTAAATAAAAGGGATGGCACTAACTCTATTCAATTATCATTTTCACATAGGAGCAGTTAATAAACATCATAGTGAATTTCACCCATATCACAATAATGACCGTCATTAACAAGATAACATTTCGAAACAAAAACAATTACAGGAAGAGAATTACTTTCAAACGTGATCTATCCCTATTTGTTTAAGTTAGTTCACCAAGCCAAGGATTCACTATGCCACTGGAAGATCCCAAACAATCAATCGACATGAGAATATCTAAACCAACATGACTTATTAATATTAAGGTGATGTGCCAATAACAGTAAATTTTATGTCAGTACAGAATAAATAAAAATGGAAAGAAAAGGGGTGAAATGCACAAATGACCTCGCATGGGTCACATCCTATCCTAACAATCCTTCTATTAGACTTTCTTCTAATCAAGAGAATGTCTTAAGAAAAAGGACAAATTTGACAAGACCAATCATATCCATTATAAATCTTACAGGAGGGTTACTCAATCATTCACAAGAACGCAACACAAGATACATAGCTTCCAAAGGATCTGTCGTCAACAACAAGTTGACTTAAACCTTTTTGGTCAACGCATAACCATTCTACTACAATGAATAGCAAGGAGGTCGTATCACAACGATCATAACACAAACCAGTCAACCAATGAGTTTCCAAACACACCAACCTCTAAGTCACAGGAGAATGAAATTTAAGCATCTTTACAGAGCAAATCGTAGAGTAATTTCTTACGCATAAAACCCACATCCCAATTTTAAGATTTGAAAAAAAAAACTCCTCACTAATGATCCAGTAGATCTCGTATCCTCCAACATGTGTGAAACAAAATCAAGGTACGAAGAAGAGTATTTCCTCTGACATTTTAAACTATCCAAAAGAAATGTGAGTATCGTCAAAAGAAGACATTCCATAGGATCAACTACATTCCTCAAAACATACAACAGTTACCAAGGGAGAGAAGGTGATTCCAAAGACGACAATCTCCAAACGGTGAACATGAATTGATATCAAATTATGACGATCAACCATGACACTCGAAGAATAAAAGTATTTCTTTGAGCGATTCAAACAAGTAACAAAAGCAACTAACCTAGTTGAACGTAATATCAACCTGGCTCAAATCAAAAGTCAGTCAAGCTAAGCACACACCAAGCCAACCGGGAAGGGTTACTAGAACCTAAAACAACTGAAAGAAAAGGATAGAGACAGGAATAGCATCATTCACCTATACACAATGCACTCGCAGTACTCAATCACCAATTTGCAAAAACCCAACATAGACCAGAACTACAGATCTCGAGCCGAAACAAGAATAAGAACATAACAGGGACTATAAAGTTGAGTCCAACGACAATGTTTGGTAAAACATTCAAATCGTGAGACCAACACCTAAAACTCGAGAATTTTCATTACAAGACCCCCGCCTCTTTTGTTTTATTAGTCTTAAGAACAAAGTTCACCCAAATAATATTTATTAAAACCCAGAAAACAATATAAGGGCTTCAACCAAAGCAATCATTTCTAACGCCAAAACAAGTACAAATGAGCCAGGAAAGTGGAAACCAAACAGTATACCATCACACGAGACATTAATATGAAGAGTAGAGTTATTTAGTGATTCAATTAAATAACAGCATAAGAATTAATGGTATAGAGAATATCGTGCCTGATTAAGCTCCCGCAGTCGATAACAAGATGGACGGGGCCTGCAACAGCAACCGAAGCCTAAATCCATTTTCTTCAAGCTCGTTGGGTGCCCAAACATCGAACATCTTCATGTTGGCACAGGTAGGAGTTCACAGCCAGGGTGGGTGGTCTAAAATACTTGCCATCATTCTCCCAACACCGCTCCAAGATCAGCCCTAGAACTTCTGTAGGCCCCATTTTTGGCAAATGAACTTAATCCTTCGTCATACATCCAAACACCTCCACCATCTCCATATGCATCTGATTGTTTCTAATTTGGACCTCCTAACCTTGGTGTTCTCATGTTAGGAGCAGCCTTAGTTTGGGACAAAGCAAAAGAAGATGGCTTTACAACCAAGAACAATCTCTTGGTATAGACTCCATATCCATAAAACAGTCCCTAGACTTAGCATCCTCAATTAAGGCTGACCAGTCACTAGATTGCTTCAATGCAGCTGCTTTGCGAGCTCGTGCTAGTGCCACATTCATGCAGCGAATAACATCTACAAGGCCAACCCCATGATTTGAAGCTTGGACACAAAATATACTGATTACATCACACTCCTGGCTCTGAAGGCATCTACCATAATGATAAATAAACCTTTTCCTTCATCAGATCTGAGGACAGCATCAAACTCTCGGTGCAAACATTTCAGCTGTAGCTTGAAAGTGTGATAATTCCATCAGCACCCTTTATGCCTGCCAACATAGTGACTCGTAGAAGATGCTCATATAGTTGCAAGGCAAATTGTGCTTCATGAATACTCTGATATGAAACAGATCCGCCCCTAACAGATTCTCTTCCATGAGTTACATCCTACAACAAGTAAGATCTCAATAGAGACTCTTTGTAAATAAATTTCATCAGGCCTGTTGGTAACACCCTCACTGTCACGAATCGGTTTTGGAGAAATGACTCAGTGCAAGCTCTGGATCTGAGGAATATCCTGCTACCTTCATCTCCCAAGACATTTTCTTCAACATTGCATATATCTTCTGTGCCTGTGGGTGTGATCTGTCACCAACACATAAAGCAAGCGCCATAACTGCAGCAAAGCAAACGTGCTTCATGAATATTCTGATCTGAAACAGATCCACCTCCAAGAGGCCCTCTTCCATGAACTACATCGAAGAACAAGCAAGGTTTCAGTAGAGAAACTCTGTAATAAATTTCATCAGGTCTGCTGGTAACAGTCACACTGTCACTTAATCGGATTTGATAAAAATATCTTGTAGGAGAATCTCGAATTTGAGGAAGCATTCGCACTGAACAGATAATAACATAGCAGACAACCTGCTCATTGGAAGCGCTCAAAATGGCTTCAACTAAAACTTTATCTCGTCCTTCTACTACGGCTGCAAGATTTTGCGATAACTGTTCACGACTGTGTGGTCGTGTGCAACCAGAACTTCAGGATTCAACACCCACGGCTCCTTGGGATCGCCCTATGGCAGCTGTCGCATCCAGCTCTCTCTGGGCCACAGATTTTCAGAGATAAGCTTACTTCTCTACCCTGTAGCTGCTGAAAACGGCCAAATGCCTCCTCACGGCACTCCCAGGAAAAGTTTTGTTCTGCGCCCCCCAGATTTCTGCCTGTACAGCATGATTTTATGAGAACCCACGCCCACCCTTGCAACAGTCGAGGAAGGAAATGCTGGCAACAAGTCTGCTTTGCTAGCTTGAAGCTTCATCTAAAACGGCCATACAAACTCACGCGGCCAGCAGGGAAGGCATTGGACAGAGCAGAGTTTTACTATGACTCTCACCCACTCCACAGCAGCCCAAGAAGAATGCACCCAAAATCCACCTAAACGCATTGAAAGGAGGATCAAAAGAGATCACGTCAAGGAAAAAAAAAATGGGACTCCACCCCTTTCCTCACGCCAGGACAGACAAGACAGCCATGCCGATGGCAGGTAGGGTGGTTGGGAGGTGAAAATGCACCCACGTGCCATAAGACTTGCCAGGTTGGCCATGGTGGCGGGTAGAAAAAAGACTTGGATGCCCAGCGGGGCATTACATTCTCCTCCCCTTAAGAAAGCATCGTCCTCGATGCGACATTACACAGAGGAAAGGAAAAAGGTAAGCAACCAAGGGATAGATACAGAAGGAAGTACACTCTTATGGTTTAAAATTTTAGTTGATTAAAGTACGGTCACAAGGTAGCCTTAGGAACATTTGGTAGAAATTTTAACTTTCAATGTTCTGTGAAGATTGGCAGTTCTTTCTTGTTCATCATTTCATTAGTCTCTTTCCATTAAGCATTATTCTTAGTTTAATTGCTTTTAAAATTTCATCATTGAAGAGTTTTGGTTTATTCTTTATTGTGGGTGCCCAACATGAACTGCTAACACAACACCCTATCAGGTTCACAAGACACTACAGATTCATAAGTACTCGATTATATACTACAAGATTGTATTACACCACCAGAGGTTACACAATTACATAATAGAATAGGCACACTCCCCATAACATAGGTACTCATCACACATCAATGAATGACATACCAAATACTCAAACAAAAGAGTACTACAATCCACCAGACATTTCCTCAATTTGCATCAATGAAAAACTCACATAACAACAACCATGCTACAGGTACATAGTGTCCACAAGGGAATCAATGACATGTCCACAACATCACAACACATAACCATCTGACATGAGTAACACATACATCAAAAGTCCACTACCAAACATCACAATAACTCAACATATATCCTGAAACATCAACCATACAGACAAATATCATATGCCTCCCTCAAACTCTTATGCCTCCCTCAAGTCTCTTATGCCTCCCTCAAACTCTTATGCCTCCCTCAAACTCTTATGCCTCCCTCAAACTCTTTTGCCTCCCTCAAGGAGGCCGGTTGTCTCTCTGTGCCCAAGGCACATCGAGTTTGGACACTCCTAACCCAAGTGACATAATAACGCGTAGTTCTCCATAACCCGCTAGTCATATGTACCCCTTGGGGCGTACCCCCATACAACGAAGCGGGTCCATAGGTCCAACCAATCCATGGTGCATCCCATGACCCTATTCCACACATCACGACATTAGAACCAGCACAACAATCCAGTCAAAGTGCCAAGTGGCAAAGTACAAGCCTTGGGCAAGGCGGTAAAAATTCCAAATTTAAAAGAAGACCCCAAATCAAGCTAAAATAAATGACCAAATGGCCAAAGTTAGTATCAAATCCCCATGTTAGTGCCACAAACCACGGAAATGCCCAAAATTGTAAAGCATTGCAATCAAGAAAAGATGCTGGTCCTTGCAAAATAAAATAAAAAGCTCAATTTACGAATAAAATCAACTTATAATAATGTCACATTACGATAACTGTGTGGCCTTATCTGGCCACCAAAGGGGTACTCAACGAGTTGCTGGCACTCGGAACATCGAGCCTCAGCTCGTAAAATATATATATCAATCCCGCCACCCTTCGACAAGGCTAAACATAGTCATAGATACACTAGGGTTGCATACATACAACCACATAGGGAGAGAGGAAAGAGTCACATGTAATCTACTAAACCAAGTTTTGACTCGAGTTATTGACCCATGGTACACCATTCCTCACTCTCAACATACACTTCTACCGATCTCCCTCAGGGTCGGTTAGTGTAAGGCTCACAACATAACATGTAACTACATCACTAACACCATGGTGGTACACACATAGCTACCATAACGTCTCACGTATGGTAGGTATACGGGGTAGATCACAATTATACATTCACAGGGCACAATACATCACTTTACTACATTCTGCACCCAAAGTGCAATCACAATACGATAGGGTTCATACACTCACCGTATGACCCTAATTCACGACGTGAGGCATTACATATTGCACAACTCATATATACGATGAACATAATAACATCACAACATAACAATAATTGCTTCATAACAAGGTAGTACACACATTTCTTCAGAACATGGTAAAAACATCATGATACAACTCGTTTCTTTTAACATCAACTAGTCATACAACACATTGATACACCCACATATCACAATATGCCACAATGCTCCAACACTACGTCATCCACATTAGAATTCTTTTCACACATCACAAACAATAATTTACACGTGAATTCTTCCTAGAATCCACAAGAAGGAGAGAGAATACTCTCATCCCCAACACATCAACATGATGACAAATACGCACTGAGTGACATACACATCACGTGCGTTCACAATATCACAATTACGACAATAATCACATCACGCTTAAAACACATTACTCTTCCAATATAAATCATCATCATGCAACATCATCATCATCATGCAGTATCATCATGTAACACCACCACCACCATGCAACATCACCATACAACACCAATCCGGCCCATAGGTTCGAGAGCATGAACCTACGCTCTGATACCAAAGTGTAGCACACCAAAATTACCAACACAAGGACAACACAGTGAAATACCGGATAACTTTTTTTTTTTTTTTTTGACTTACTTGAAGATAATACGACACTACACAAGTTCTCTAGGGAATACAATCAACTAAAGACATGCTTTCCACAACACGGGCCCACACTGGTTACAGATAAACTTGAGGCACACACTAAGGACACAATGGTTCATCTAAAGTATGCAGTCTTACAACAAGGTCTTCCCACAGAAGGTTTCTTTAGATTCATGTTTTAGCTGTAAGTGCTTTTACATTCTTTACTTTTCACAGAGGAATCATAATAGGAGAATCTGAAAGTCATGTCTCCTTTGAAGAATTTTCCCCTACCTTGATAATGTTAATAAACAGTGTAAACCAATTATTGGATGGTAAGAGGTTGCTTCATTAACTTGATTAACTGGTTCATTGGTTAGGAGGCAGTTTGTTTATCAAGGCTCTTAACTTCATCAAACTGTTTTCAACGTTGTGCTTTTAAACATATATGTTTTACCCCTTTTAAGCGGTCATATTTTTATTTTATTTTATTTTTACAGTACATGACTGTCTAAGACTTGGATTCTTCATTAAGATCTTATTAGTGGTTAAAAAGGATTTCATTGGGGCAAGAGTCTAACCAGAATTGTTAGAGGTTTCACTTGGGCTTCACTTGAAGAGATAGACATAAGTATACTGTTTATTTTTTTCAATGGGCAAGATAGGTCGAAGAGTTTCTTAGTAAGTTCCTTCTATTTATTATAATCTTATTATCTTCCAAGAATTCAATCATTGATTTCACCTTAAGACCGTTCTGAGGATTTACCACAATAAGAGATTGTTGATTAGTTTACGCGAGATCACAAGGTATGTTTGTTTCTCTTGTTTTATTTTTGCTAGGTTCCAAAACATAGTCCTTTACCAATCGACACAAGACCAAGGTAACTAGAGCGATGCAAGATGATTCAAGTTTGGATAATTAGAATTAGGTTTGACAATTCAAGGATAAATCATATTCTGAAAAGTGAAAATTCAACAAAGGATACGCATGTCAAAACAAGTTCATTTAATCTTATTGATGATAATATTTCTCAAATTGACTTTCAAACGATAACAACAACCTACAAGAGAACAATACAAAATTATAACACAATGCCTTCTAGATAGTCTCCACAATTTCCATACCAATGCTGTAAAGTAAAAGAAAAACATTCGCACAACAGCAGTTCCTAAGAAGGCTGGAATCCACTTTCTACACGTGTTTCTTTTTTCTCTCTTTTTTTTTTCTTTTCTACTCAGGAAATCCTCCTGCACATTTGTTAGCACATGTCAGTTCGCAAGAACTGAGCACGATAAAAGCTATAACATTAAGACAATATGTTGTTATCTAACTGTTTCAAGGAAGAAGAAAAACACCGTTGATGAAGAAAACAATAATTCAAGAGTCTAAACAAGAGCAATTAAAGAGCTGTCCAAAAGCATAAAATGTCTAAATAAAAGGGATGGCACTAACTCTATTCAATTATCATTTTCACATAGGAGCAGTTAATAAACATCATAGTGAATTTCACCCATATCACAATAATGACCGTCATTAACAAGATAACATTTCGAAACAAAAACAATTACAGGAAGAGAATTACTTTCAAACGTGATCTATCCCTATTTGTTTAAGTTAGTTCACCAAGCCAAGGATTCACTATGCCACTGGAAGATCCCAAACAATCAATCGACATGAGAATATCTAAACCAACATGACTTATTAATATTAAGGTGATGTGCCAATAACAGTAAATTTTATGTCAGTACAGAATAAATAAAAATGGAAAGAAAAGGGGTGAAATGCACAAATGACCTCGCATGGGTCACATCCTATCCTAACAATCCTTCTATTAGACTTTCTTCTAATCAAGAGAATGTCTTAAGAAAAAGGACAAATTTGACAAGACCAATCATATCCATTATAAATCTTACAGGAGGGTTACTCAATCATTCACAAGAACGCAACACAAGATACATAGCTTCCAAAGGATCTGTCGTCAACAACAAGTTGACTTAAACCTTTTTGGTCAACGCATAACCATTCTACTACAATGAATAGCAAGGAGGTCGTATCACAACGATCATAACACAAACCAGTCAACCAATGAGTTTCCAAACACACCAACCTCTAAGTCACAGGAGAATGAAATTTAAGCATCTTTACGGAGCAAATCGTAGAGTAATTTCTTACGCATAAAACCCACATCCCAATTTTAAGATTTGAAAAAAAAACTCCTCACTAATGATCCAGTAGATCTCGTATCCTCCAACATGTGTGAAACAAAATCAAGGTACGAAGAAGAGTATTTCCTCTGACATTTTAAACTATCCAAAAGAAATGTGAGTATCGTCAAAAGAAGACATTCCATAGGATCAACTACATTCCTCAAAACATACAACAGTTACCAAGGGAGAGAAGGTGATTCCAAAGACGACAATCTCCAAACGGTGAACATGAATTGATATCAAATTATGACGATCAACCATGACACTCGAAGAATAAAAGTATTTCTTTGAGCGATTCAAACAAGTAACAAAAGCAACTAACCTAGTTGAACGTAATATCAACCTGGCTCAAATCAAAAGTCAGTCAAGCTAAGCACACACCAAGCCAACCGGGAAGGGTTACTAGAACCTAAAACAACTGAAAGAAAAGGATAGAGACAGGAATAGCATCATTCACCTATACACAATGCACTCGCAGTACTCAATCACCAATTTGCAAAAACCCAACATAGACCAGAACTACAGATCTCGAGCCGAAACAAGAATAAGAACATAACAGGGACTATAAAGTTGAGTCCAACGACAATGTTTGGTAAAACATTCAAATCGTGAGACCAACACCTAAAACTCGAGAATTTTCATTACAAGACCCCCGCCTCTTTTGTTTTATTAGTCTTAAGAACAAAGTTCACCCAAATAATATTTATTAAAACCCAGAAAACAATATAAGGGCTTCAACCAAAGCAATCATTTCTAACGCCAAAACAAGTACAAACGAGCCAGGAAAGTGGAAACCAAACAGTATACCATCACACGAGACATTAATATGAAGAGTAGAGTTATTTAGTGATTCAATTAAATAACAGCATAAGAATTAATGGTATAGAGAATATCGTGCCTGATTAAGCTCCCGCAGTCGATAACAAGATGGACGGGGCCTGCAACAGCAACCGAAGCCTAAATCCATTTTCTTCAAGCTCGTTGGGCGCCCAAACATCGAACATCTTCATGTTGGCACAGGTAGGAGTTCACAGCCAGGGTGGGTGGTCTAAAATACTTGCCATCATTCTCCCAACACCGCTCCAAGATCAGCCCTAGAACTTCTGTAGGCCCCATTTTTGGCAAATGAACTTAATCCTTCGTCATACATCCAAACACCTCCACCATCTCCATATGCATCTGATTGTTTCTAATTTGGACCTCCTAACCTTGGTGTTCTCATGTTAGGAGCAGCCTTAGTTTGGGACAAAGCAAAAGAAGATGGCTTTACAACCAAGAACAATCTCTTGGTATAGACTCCATATCCATAAAACAGTCCCTAGACTTAGCATCCTCAATTAAGGCTGACCAGTCACTAGATTGCTTCAATGCAGCTGCTTTGCGAGCTCGTGCTAGTGCCACATTCATGCAGCGAATAACATCTACAAGGCCAACCCCATGATTTGAAGCTTGGACACAAAATATACTGATTACATCACACTCCTGGCTCTGAAGGCATCTACCATAATGATAAATAAACCTTTTCCTTCATCAGATCTGAGGACAGCATCAAACTCTCGGTGCAAACATTTCAGCTGTAGCTTGAAAGTGTGATAATTCCATCAGCACCCTTTATGCCTGCCAACATAGTGACTCGTAGAAGATGCTCATATAGTTGCAAGGTAAATTGTGCTTCATGAATACTCTGATATGAAACAGATCCGCCCCTAACAGATTCTCTTCCATGAGTTACATCCTACAACAAGTAAGATCTCAATAGAGACTCTTTGTAAATAAATTTCATCAGGCCTGTTGGTAACACCCTCACTGTCACGAATCGGTTTTGGAGAAATGACTCAGTGCAAGCTCTGGATCTGAGGAATATCCTGCTACCTTCATCTCCCAAGACATTTTCTTCAACATTGCATATATCTTCTGTGCCTGTGGGTGTGATCTGTCACCAACACATAAAGCAAGCGCCATAACTGCAGCAAAGCAAACGTGCTTCATGAATATTCTGATCTGAAACAGATCCGCCTCCAAGAGGCCCTCTTCCATGAACTACATCGAAGAACAAGCAAGGTTTCAGTAGAGAAACTCTGTAATAAATTTCATCAGGTCTGCTGGTAACAGTCACACTGTCACTTAATCAGATTTGATAAAAATATCTTGTAGGAGAATCTCGAATTTGAGGAAGCATTCGCACTGAACAGATAATAACATAGCAGACAACCTGCTCATTGGAAGCGCTCAAAATGGCTTCAACTAAAACTTTATCTCGTCCTTCTACTACGGCTGCAAGATTTTGCGATAACTGTTCACGACTGTGTGGTCGTGTGCAACCAGAACTTCGGGATTCAACACCCACGGCTCCTTGGGATCGCCCTATGGCAGCTGTCGCACCCAGCTCTCTCTGGGCCACGGATTTTCAGAGATAAGCTTACTTCTCTACCCTGTAGCTGCTGAAAAAGGCCAAATGCCTCCTCACGGCACTCCCAGGAGAAGTTTTGTTCTGCGCCCCCCAGATTTCTGCCTGTACAGCATGATTTTATGAGAACCCACGCCCACCCTTGCAACAGTCGAGGAAGGAAATGAAGGCAACAAGTCTGCTTTGCTAGCTTGAAGCTTCATCTAAAACGGCCATACAAACTCATGTGGCCAGCAGGGAAGGCACTTGGAGCGAGTAGGTTTTACTGGCCTCTCACCCACTCCACACGCAGCCCAAGAAGAAAGCACCCAAAATCCACCTAAACGCATTGAAAGAGGATCAAAAGAGATCACGGCAAGGAAAAATGGCGACTCCACCCCTTTCCTCACGCAAGGACAGACAAGACAGCCATGCCGATGACAGGTAGGGTGGTTGGGAGGTGACCAAATGCACCCACGTGCCATAAGACTTGCCAGGTTGGCCATGGTGGCGGGTAGAAAAAAGACTCCAATGCCCAGCGGGGCATGTGTGTCTCCTTTTGGTGGATGTGTCGAATTAGTAAAGAGATGTTTGGATTTATATATATAGGAATAAGTACTTATCTTATAATTTTAAAGGACTGAATATATTCTATATTCTATTTAGGCTCATTATCCTCTTGAGATGGAAATTTACTATCTTAATTAACATAGTACTGTTTTTCCCAAAAGAACTATCCTTGTGGGAATTATTAGCATTAGATTCATATGCCTGAAATTCTTTATGAATAGCCTCAAAATCATTACAAAATTTTATACAATCCAACTCACCATGCTTAGTAGTGTCATGCACTCTAAACTAATGTGGAAGGGAAATATGGATTCTCATAAATATTTATGGATATAAAGATACCTATAAAACAAATTTCACCATTCTCAGAGCACAATATGAATGGAAAGTCTTACTCTTTGGGTTAAAGATCACTCCTTCAAATGTTTAGAAGGTAGTAGATCAAATATTTTTCCATAAGGATAAATTTTTATCACTCCTTAATATTTTAAGAAGGTAATGTATCAAATATTTGGCCATATGGATAAATTTCTGATAATATATACTGATTTCATTCTAATATTTTCTTAAAATGTCAAAGAGCATATGAAACACCTTTCTTAGTTCCATAAGGTAATTTTTATAATGGTCTCTGCCTTAGTTCTGAAAAGATGGAAACCTTCAAAGAATCCATCAATTTGTTGGGAGTGAATCTAAAAATGGGACCATTACCATGCAAAATCATATCATTTAAAAAATTTCTTTCTTTCCAAATCAGATTCGTGCTAAAACTCAACTCCAAATATTTTTTGGTTGTGCTAACTATATTGCTGGATTTTACAAAAATGTTATTATAGGAAGGATTCTTATTAATAAAATATTAAGAAAAATGCTCCTAAGAGTAACTCTTAAATGACACAGGAAGTTTAGAGAATAAAAAATGTATGTCAGACTCTCCCTCCAATGTCACTTCAAGAGAGAAGGTTTTAAATTATTGAGACAAATGCCTCTGAAGAATATTAGGGAGTTGTCTTAAAAGAATGAATGAAAAATTGGAAATAAAAAATAAATTGATATGCATAAGGATCAAGGACCAGAGCTTAAATGGCACTCTATCCATAAGCTGTGAAAAGCTACCAAAAACAATTTCTGTGGAAAAATCTTTTGTAGAACAATTTGAAACAACCATGACTATTTAACATGTGGTATCAAGAATTTATGTGGTGCCCCTTTGAGATGAATGGTATCAAACTTAATTCCTTCATGTTCCATCATTGGCCTTAATAAAAATAAGGTTTCTAAATTTTGTATACTAGAGTGTGATGAATACTTACTTGATCCATCATATGCAAGAGTGTTAACTTTGCCAAATCTTATTGGAGTTCTCTCTAGTTTTTTTATGTCTTTATTTAAACTCTTTTACCAAATTTGTTCTTCTTAAAACTTATGAAATTAGTGAGAGATAATGCCTCCTTAATTTCAACTGATACGAGCCTATACTCATAATAGTTAGATGATATTTTAGATGCGTAATCAAAACACCCTTGAATGTCTACAACTCGATGGGTTGAGACTCTTAGTGTGATTGTATAACATGGAACTTCTCCCAAAGTGTGGGAATTTGTAATCGGGAGGGCTCTCCGGATGAAGGCTGGTTCCTATTCCTCTATTCAAGTGCACACATACAATTTGTAGAGGATCTAATCTAAAATCTACTCTAACTTTCCAAGGAGACATGGTTAAGAAGATGTAAGAAAATAAACCTAAACTAATAGAGGTGATGCACCAAAGTAATGTTGAACACCTGCTTTGCAATTAAACACAAACCATTAAAATTTTAATAAAACCACCATGCATAGATAACCAAGATTGCAATAAGAAATCAAGAAGATACAATAAACATAAGAGAGGGTTGAAATAATCCACAAACTCATTTTTTATTGCTCCAATAGTTTGATACAGTCCATTACAATGGCTAAGAGGTGAAAATTTTCATTATAGTTTGAAATGGGAGGTTTGAAATCCACAAATTCACTTGTAGATCAGAGAAGAAGGGACGGTGCAAGGCAAAATTGTCCAAGCTCTGGAAAAATACTCTTCCTTACAATATATAGGAAGAATGAGAGAAGGAGATGAGAATAATTTGAATTCTTTCTTCAAGCACCCAAAAATTGCATTAAATTCACCTACAACAATGATGGGTTCTACTGCAAAACCCATGCCTCCATGTGTTGTTCCTTGCTAAGAAAAAAAGGAATCCCATACCTCATAATGGTGGTAGGTGAGGATCCTGGGACACCTCAAAATGGTGAACTTTATTTTTTATTTTTAATAACTTAGTCCCACTAATTTAAAGATGTCAAGATACTTCCAAAAATTCCTCTCTTTCTCAAATCCGAGCTCCCAGTTGAAAGATATGACCATCTAAAGGTCGAGGCACCATTCTACAAAAAAATGCGAACTGTTGAGAGTTCCGAAAGTCTGAAATCTGAAAGTCCAAAATTTTAGAATTTTAGACTTTAGAGTTTTGGAAGTTGAGGGGGAATTTTTGGGTTTTAGGGCTTGAGACTTCCAAAAATCCAAAGTCCAAAACCCCAAAATTATGAAATCTGTAATTTTGGACTTTTGGAGTTTCGAGTTTTGGAACTCTTCCTCTATTTTTCCATTTTGGTCGTCGAGATATCCAAAACTCTGAAGTCTGAAATTTCAGAATTTTGGACTTTAGAGTTTTACGATTTTTCAATTATTTTTTCATTTTGTTTGCCAAGATCTCCGAAACTCTGAAGTCTGAAATTTTGGAATTTTAGACTTCGGAGTTTTCAACTTTTTTGCTTCATTTTTGGCATGATTCTCATGGTTCCCAAAACCTCGAAAGTCTGAAACTTCAGACTTTTGGACTTTGGGATTTCATATTTTTTTAGGCCATTTTACAACTTCACACCTGAGAGTTCTGAAACCTTGAAACCTGAAAGTCTAAAATTTCAGACTTTTGGACTTCAAGATTTTGGGTTTTTTAAGGCCATTTTTTGCCTTGTTTTTCCCGAAATGTCAAAATTTCGAGCTTGAAAACCTCAAGATTTCTCCATTGTTTTTCTCTTGAGATCTAAAATATTTTACATTTCCATTAGCCATCCTTTCCAATTGGAACAACATTGCCATTTCCAAGCTCGATCGTAACCTAGTTTTTTGGAAATGAATGTGAGCTCGCATGATTGAACTACTCTCTCCATTTTCTCCTACAAGGTTGTGTTTGATCAATTTTGCCCGAGAGGAAAAATTGGATAATAGATAATAATCCATAATGGATGGTTGATTTCTATCTCTGCAACTACTTATTCCATATGTATGGATTTGGGTTGAAAAGTCCTAACAACACGATCAATTGTTTTTTTATGTATTTTCTTATTATTCTTCATTCTTATAGAAATTCCTTCACTATTATGATACCTAGGAACATTCACATTTTTGTCTATTTGATGTACTAATTATGCCATCATGTCAAGCATCAAATAAAATTGTCTTTCTACCCTATTGTTAGGATTTTCATCCAAATTAATTCTTTTTTCTCTATCTTCCATAACTCTTTTTTTTCCTTCAATTTATTCTGAATCTTGTTGTCCTAGTTTTTCCTTTAGTTATACTTACCATTTTTTATTTTCCCACAAAATGGGGAGGAAATACATTATGATACCACTAAAATGTCCCTTTTATAAAATATTAAAAATATCCTAATAATTTTACTTATTTCTTCTCATGGACATCTAGTCAAACATTTGGTATGCAATCTACCCTTTCAAAAAATTCATCGAATGCTTTGTAAAAAATAAACAAATATTCTTGAACACTTGAAATTTTTAAATCACCGACATATATACACCAAAAATACCAAAATGAAATATTTTGTATAGTTTGATAAATTCTAGGAAAGTCATAAAACTACCAAAAACCTGTAAATGAGATATTTTGGAGTTTTGGTAATAAATTTTGATGACAATAAAAAATATCCTATTTGAGTGTTTTTCTTTCCAAAACTATGGACATTTAGCGATAGAATTCTACCCTTTTTCTAGAAATGAGAAGGAATACAATGATGAAATTAATAATAAATATAACAAGGAATAATAATTTGTTGGAAGAAATAGAAATTCAATCCCTAAGACTAACTCAAAAGCAATAGATAAAATCTAACCGGTCTTGACCACCACCAATCTAGAAGTCAATATAATATCAAAATTTTGGTGGTTCCAAATTCACAAGAGAATGACCATTAGGTAGGTAAGACTTATAAATTTATATAAACCCAATAAAAATTTTGTCATGACAGACATAATGCTCATTTGAGGCCCATGTTAAAAGACCTAAGTTAATTACTTGGGATCCTTACATGCTCTCATTTTTATCTGATTTTCCCTCAAATATTTTAGAATTTTTTGGAGCTACACACCCATTCTACATTCAGTAAAGAATCTCTAAGGTTGGATTTTTCATGTTTTGTAGTTTCATATTTTGTTTGTGCTTGTGACTTGCCATATTTTTCTAATAGTCTTCTATTGTTTCGACTACGTGAACTAACAAACTATCTTTTATTATAGCTATTGTAGCTTATTAATTTTTTTTAATGTAATATAATATATTGATGAATTTTAATTAATACTAAAAAATCACATTCCTTACAACATAATTTAAACATTTAAGACAATTGTTCATATAATAGTCATCTAAGACAATTTTTGATATAACATAAATTGATTATAATTTAACATAATTACTTTGAAATGACATTTTTATTTTTAATCACATAAAAAATGATATCTTTGTCTTATGCGGAGTGAATTATTTCAGCTTGTAGTTAATTAAATTTTATTTTGACTCTTATTATTCTTTCAACATAGTCATTTGGCTATTGAAGAATGACATCTTCAATTGGCACATTAAATTATTTTATTTTGTTTGTGTGTGTATTTGGAGAAAATTTAGTTCAAGCACACAAAGGATTCTCATGTCACTTAATTAATATAAATCTATTTTGATGACTCTTTACTCAATAATCATTAAGAATGAATTATATTAGGGATAAACATTTAACAAAATTTATAAGTGGTAGGTTTTTATGAATAACAAGTTTATTAAAATATTCGATATAGTTGTTAGAAATAGATTGCGTGGTGCAGTTATAGAGATGTAGGTAGTTATGGTTTTTAAAAAATGATTATGAATAAAAAATGTTTCTAGGTTTTTTTTAATGCCAATAAATAGAAGCATATTATTACCCTTAATTACTTGGTAGAACGTTGAATTAGTATTTAAGTACATATTTCTTCTCACAAACATTTTGTAAAATAATTGGTATGCAATCTTCCCTCTGGCACAATAATTCATCGAATGCTTTGTAAAAAACCAAACAAATACGCTTGAACACTTAAAATTTATAAATCAACCACATATAGACACCACAAATGTACAAAACATAAATATTTTTTATATTTTTGATAAATTCTAAGAAACTCAACAAACTACTAAAAAAACTTGTAAATGAGAAATTTTGGATTTTTGATAAGAAATTTTGCCAACAATAAAAATATGAATTTTATTGAAATTGAGGCTCCCTCTATTTCACATATCCTGAAATAAGAAACAAAATATATAGATGAACAAATGAAGAAGAAAGTACAGTTTGATTATTGGCTATTCCCTTACCTATATGGTATGATATATAGTCAATCAGATAGTACAACTTGTTGGGGTTTTATGAGGCTATACGACCCAGAAGAATGATGCCCGAACTACTAGAAAATTAGTAGAAAAATGTTATAGTCAGCAGTTGATTTCTAGAAAGTGGTAATAACTACTTGATATGGTCTTAAAAGTTCCAAATTATTAAAATGATGATGGATTTGCATTAAAAAAAACAAGTCTTTATTGTCATTTTAAAAAATTTGGATTCATCTCACTAGTAATCTTTGAGTAGAGTTACTCACTTGTATATGAGGGTTTTCATCCTCAAATCCACTTACCAAATGGGTTTCATCCTAGGCTAACAAGAGAAACATCAATTCTTCAACGCAGGGAAGTTTTTTGGGGGATATATCTCAAATAAAATTCCCTCACTTCATTTTATACCTTCATAACTCTCTTTATCAAGTGGGACGCTCCATGTGGGACTATTTTACTGTTGATTAATGAACTGAAGTTATTATTTTCTAATTTACTATTAAGTCACTGAAACGTTTAGAGGGTTCCCTTTATTTTAATAATATCACTTTAAGTTCCCTTTATAATAACACTTTTAGAAAACTTAGTCCCATTATTAAATTATTTCCCTTTTCAAGTGACCCCCCATAGCCTAAGGAAATAAGAAAATAGGTTTTGTATCCTTTGATTTATCAATTCGTAAAAGGGAAATTACATGAAATGAAAATTTATATTCACATTGTCTCACAAGGTTTCTTCATTTCCATTTTCTATGTCAAGAAGAAACAATTTTTAGATTCAAACAAGCGATTTAGTTTAGAAATTCAAGGTTATTTTTTTTATCTCTAGTTTTGAATTCTCAAAAGATGATCTAATGCTAGCTCCAATAAATTATATGGGTAATATTATTTAATCTCTCAACACATTTATGGGTGAATTTGTCTTGTATTGAGAATTAAAAAATTTAATGAGGAAATGAGTTAGATTTTTTCTCAAACTTAGAGTTAAAAACATATTTCTTATGCCAATGTTTTTTGTTTGAATGAATGTGAGAAAATATCTTCCTAGAAGAGTATCATTAAAATCTCATAAGGGAAGTTTATTTGAATAATCACTCGATTAGGAAAACCTCCTACTTGAGTGTTTTTGGTTTCAAAAGTATGGACATTTAGCTCAAGAATTATACCTTTTTCCTATAAATGAGTAGGAATCTATTGAACTAAAATTAATAACAAAGATAAGAAGGAATACTAGTTTGTGGAAATAAATGGAATATAAAATAGTTTTAAATTTGTTTCAATGCCAAGAAATAAGAAAAATATTAATACTATGAATAATTTTGTGGAATGTTGAATTAGTATTTAGTATTTAAGTACATCATTGACTAGCTTAACTTCTAAATTGTTTGCAGCCACAATTTATCCTAGTAGGAGACATGCTCAGTGGGCCTAGTTTTCTTGGCTTGTAACTGGGGCTGTTTTTATTCATTTTTTTGGTCGGTATAAATGTGTATATAAGCATTGAAGAAGTAATTGGTATAGTCATGAAATTCGTCAATGATTAGCTGTGGTTCAAGGCTTATTGTTGCATTATACAACGGGTTATAAAATGACGCCACTAACAAGCAATTTCCATTCCTTGTGGGAAGAATTTGATGCCAATCTGTAATGCCCACATTTTACAAAAACAAATACAACACTAAAAATACTAGAATAATTTCTTTTTTACTCAAATTGTAGTTTGCATGACACTATAGGGGATCACTTACAACAACACAAAACACATGATATGCTTTCACAAACATTAACCCACAAAGGCAACAAGAAAAACATGTGATTCACATTAGGGCCATTTTTTTAAACGACAAGGAACACATAACGGTTCAACTACATTAAGAATCCTATATAGGCACCATCCATGATAAAACTTCCCCAATTTACATATTTATTACATTCATATTTCATTATTGAAATTATTTACTTAGATATCACTTATAATTTATTTTATAACTAGACTACATTATATTTACTTTATTTAATATTTCACTTATAGTAATCCTACCTTATTTTGTTTATTTCCCCCATCTTGTAAGATTGATGTATCCTGGTTATTGGTATGAACATATGTACATACATGATCCTTTTAGTGTTTATTCCAAGGATTCATTTTCTACATTGCATGTTGGATTGGATTTTCCATTTATCTTAGTTGCAACAAGGAAGGTTCTCATGAGGCAAAGGAAGTTTATTGATTTAAGAGTAGGTAGATTACGTGTTCTTTTCATCTAAGAAATTATGTTCTAAGGTCATTTTATCATGTTTTATGTTATGAAAACTAGCCGTGTATCTCATCTACTTCACTTTATTGCTTATTCACCAAGGTACGAACGAGTATGATTTCACACACCACCAGGTTTTGATTCTTGGAAAATTAATTATTAGATGTGTTTTACGAGGAGACATTCAAATATAAATTTTACACACCTTACTATAGTCACAGCTAGAGTGATTGAACACCCTTATCTCCAACAAGCATCATGTAACTCTAGGTACATTCGATACTTCTTGTAGTGCCCACTCCTCATCAACATTTAAATGAGTATGATGTTTCTTATCATAGACTAGAGTTATGGAATTTTCTATAACAATTTATATATTGACAGATGGAAATTGTTATTTTGATTAGTTAATTTATAGACAATATGGATGATAGACTTATGACATAATTTACAGGATGGATTATTTACATGTTTGGATATATCGAATTACCGATTTTGAGCTTATATTGGACTAATGCATTTATTTCAATAATTATATGATGTTAGACAATGTATTTTATGTTGTTATCTTATTGCTAGATGATAAAGTAATGAAATTAAATAATTGAAATTGTGAACGACGGCAAATTACTTGTTTTGAGATGGTTTAGTTACGATAATTGATTGTATGTATATGTATGTATTTTTATTATTTCGATGTTGTTAATATGGCCACGAGGCAAGAAAGGTAGTGTCTTGACTTTTACAAGTGGTCACAACACAATAAACCAAAGCGGAATAGGAGACCAATAGTGAAAGAATATGGAGTATTGGCAACAGGTCACCATGGAAACACATGTATTCATATGTTGTATGTTGTTGTAGTTGGTTAGGAGGTCCCCATTGGGGGTGACATCAAAAGTGACCTTGGGAATGTTTTTAATTTTTTTTGTTGATTTTATTTAATTGTGAGTTATTGTATTTGTATGTGCATGTGGAGTCACTTTTATTAATTGTGTTTAAGTTAATTTAATAGGTGTTTATCTAGTGCTAATGAGGATGTGACAAAAAGGTGAGAAATAAATGTGAATTGGTAGCCTTAATGTGTGTTGGCTTGGAATGAATTTAATTTGTTTTGGGCTAGTGTGTACTCAATATTCCTTGTCAAATTCGGATTTTGACCTTCTAAGCTATTTTGGAGACTTTTGGGACAAGCTAAGCTTGTCCCACACCATTTAAAGTCACCCACCCACCTAGCCTATGATGTGAGGGACTTATTTTAGGTCCTATTTTGTGTTTTAATGAAGGAAAAGGGAAATTAATTGCAGTTTTCTTACATGGGTAATTAATTTTGTCCTTAAGGGGTGTGGGTTGGGTTGAGTGTGTAAGAGGATGGTCTTTTCCCCAACCACCAATTTATTATGCTTTGGGGTATGGGTTTGACCTTGGTGATGTGGGGTGGAGAAGAAATGATGTGTCATCCTACATGGAGCCACATCATCTCCCTCTCCCTCTTTTCTACTTATTAGAATTTTTGTGAAGTTTTGGGGGTTACTTGCTTGGTTTTGGCTCTCTCATTTTTGGAATGCTTTCTTTTTGGAGTGCTTGTTGGAGTTGAAGATTGCTTGGAATTGCTTGAGCTTGGAGGATTTTGGAACTTGCTTGTGGAGTGGATTCTTGCTATGGAAAGGTAGGGTCTTCACCCTTTTGTTTTCTTCTCTTTCTTATGTGTTTATGTGTTGAATGAATGTTGTATTGCATGATGTGTTGGGTAGTGAAATTTCCTTAGGATGTACATGAGAAATTCAAATGGGGATGAAATTTATTGAGAGATGTAAGAGTTTTCTCTTGGGTATTTAGGAGGGATTGGGTTGGGTGCCCCACCTTTTTCTCATCTTGTTATTTTGCTCATTGTGGGAGACATAAGAGAGAGGGAGGCATAAGAGTGAGGGAGGCATAAGAGATATTTTTATTTGTAGGGAGGCATAAGAGATTTTTGGGTTGATTGTGTTTTGGAGGTTTTTGAGGTGGGCATCCAAACCCTTGGGAGGCACAAGGGTATCCCCATATTCCTTTCTCTACTTAGCTTGTTTTAGAGCCAATGTTTTGGGAAGTTTTTGTGTTGAAAAATAAATGTTTTGTGGTTATTTTTCTTGTGTGAATGTTGTTTGAAAGTAAATGTGGAATCCTTGTCCTTTGTTGGTCCATGGTTGTCAAATATTCATTAGTGTCTCAGTGTTGGGGCTCGGGGGCCAATGAGGAAGTAGGCTTCACTTCCTCATTGGAGTAATGGTTGGGTTTAGAGTAATGCCTACTCCCCCATTTTTGGTTGTGTGTTTGATCTTGGAAGAAGGTGGAGTTTAAAATGAGGAGTTATGTTTCTTGTAGCATTTGGAGAAAGAATTCAAAACTCTCTTGTTATATTTTATCATGTTGTCTCCATTATGTATAGAGGGCTTGTAAACTTGTATTTGTTTAAAGTGAAGTTTTTAGTTATTTAATTATCAAAATTTAATATTAGTTATATTGTAAATGAAAAAAAATTTTAAAAATCATTTCATTACTTGTTGGAAAGAGGGACTATAAGATTTTAAGTGTGAACAAGTTCTTGATATAATGAAATGTGATTGAAAAGGAAACAAATTTGTTCTCATTTTAGTTGATTTATTGTCTTCAATAGGTTGTGTTGTTTTGTTTTAAAACTATTGGAAAATATTGTTAGAAGTTACTTGTGGGAATGGTTGAAAATTTTATGTTGTAAAAGAAAGATAATATTAATTCCTATTGTGTTACATGAAAGGCATATGATAGCAAGATAAACTATACGTGCCCTTCTTATAATGTTGAAAGAAAGAAAAATTTATTGTGTAGATAAAATCACTTAAATTTATTTTGGAAATCACCTTGTCAACTTATATTGATCCCTTAAAATCTAGTTAAAGGGAACTACAATTGAAAGTAGACCATATGTGAATTTTATACAAAATTTTCCTTTTAACTTTGAATGTTTATTTGTAATTAGTTAAAAAAAGGGTAATGATGTGAAGCAAAAATTATAAATTAACACTTAGTAATCTACTATCACTTTTAAAAGTAATTGGTAAGTATAAAACTAAGTATCTAGCATAAAATTAATTAATTTACTTATTATATGGTATTATAATAACTTTGATACTTAAATAACCCTGGAGCTGCAGGTGGAGGCTAAAATAAAATAAGAGATCATTGGTTAATAATTAAAATGGGTTAATAGTAATCACTATGCTGAATTATCAGCTATACTGGGGTATTAGGATTTGTAAGAATTTTATAATTTTAAAAATTCTAATTGAAGGAGACTCTCTACATACATTAACATCTCATAATACAACACCCCCCCTAGCTACCCCTAAAAGTTTCATACATGAATATATAGTATATATGGCATTCATATATATAACTTCATATATATAGATAAGGTAATAAAATATATGTATTAAACGTTTTTTGCAAGGACCCATACAAATTACTTTTTCCAATTATATGACGCCATATCAATAAGCTTGGAAAGATCCTTATTGTGCATGATAGAAATCCTATTGTGGTTTGTTGTTTTTATTGCATGATGGGTGGGCAGACAGGTACACCGACCCCACTTCCCCATGCCCATTTTACATATTTCTGGGAATAAGGGGTGGATGGTTTGACGACCTCCCCCCAATCGACTGTTGTTGTTAAAATGTAACCACCCTGTTTAGTTGTTGTTATGTCGCTGTAGCTTGGCTGCTTTCTGCTTTGTTTCATTCGTTTTGAGTGTCCATTTGATCTCCTCATCTGGATTTTGATCCTTTCCCAACCGGTTCTTCTCTTGTTAATAACAAACATTTTTTGTACAAGGGTTTAGTTTTCATAAAATACATTTACATAATACAAACAAAAATAGTATTGATATTAAAATATGATTTACATTAATAGTAATAGTAATATTGATATAATATATATATATATATATATATATATATATATATACTATATATGTGTAGGGGGTACGTATTAAATTAAAAAAATGTTATATAGAAATCATAGCAAATGTGTATGTACCGTTGTATGTGTGGTATTAAATATAAAATTTATAATATATGTGTGTGGGTGTAGGGTCTTCATTCCCACCCCCACCCCATTAATAAATGGGATGGGTGTGGGGTCAGTGACCCTCCCCCCAACCCAAATAGATTAATATATAACCCATGACTATTTTAACATTGTGCGGTTTCTCTTCGTATGTATAAAATAGTCATTCAATTTTTTTAAAAATATATACACATTTACATATACATTTACAAATGTATATATATGTATATATCATTTTTACGCAAGTGTATATATATACCATTTTTCCTATTCCTTTAAAATAGGATAAATACCCATATGCCCATTTGGGTAAATACAAAAAGAAAGCTAAACAAGAATAAAAAAAAATACATGCAAACCCTAAGAGAGGGTTTAAATAGAACCCTTAATAAAAAGGAAGAATGTGCATCCTTCCATGATCTTGAGCTTGGATCTCATGGCTTCCACCTCCCTCTCCAAAAATCTGAAAACAAAAAGAAGAAATAATAAGTCAAATGAAAGGAAAAAGAGCTTTTCATAAGCATATTTAGGGTTAGATGGATCCCCAAATCCAAGGGCTCCAAATGAATCCATCCAATGGATGAGATTCATCCCTACAAAAAGTAGGTGGGAAGTGGGTGAGAGAAATTTCAAATTTAAAATGCATGAGTAGACTTTACTTTGGGGCCACTCAAGTATGTGTACGGGGTGTTATTACTTTTCTAACCCAAATGTGCTAGTAGAGACCCTTTTTTTTAATGAAAGCTTTGACCCCCTTGTGGGTATAATAAAAATTTATTATTTAAATAACTAGACCAAAATACCCTTGATATTAGCTTGAGCAAGTTTAATTAAGGTTGAATTAAATTGTATTAAAACAAATGGTAGGGGAGCCTAAGTCTTGCTTTAGACTAATTAATTTATTAATTGGTATTGAGAGATTTTATTATTTTATTTAATTAAATTTGGATCTAAGGGGAAATTAATAATATTAATTTAATGTAATTTTAAAATGAGAAAGTGTGACTGTAAATTTTAACCTAGTGTTGCGAGTAGGTTTTACAAAAAAAATTATTCCATAATTTTTCTAGTTTGACCTAGGTTTGTCTTGGGTTTCGTGCGGGTAAATTTGTGGGCATTACACTTGGTATCAGAGCCATGGGTTCAAATCTTGGACCCTTGGGCACACTTGAAAACATGAGACATGAACATTAAACCTATAACAACTCTAAACCTAGAAAACAACATTGTATGATATTTTTATATTATAGCAAACTTACAAAATTGAAATAAAACCTAGAATGATGAACTAACTCTTGCCTTGGTCTGTGCAAGAGGCATGGATCAAATGACGAGTTCTTACACATAGACCTAGACTTGCCACCTCCAGACCAGGTTGTAGTGGATATTTTACCTCAGATATTACAGATGCTACAAGATGTTAATGCCACTATACACAGAGGATCCTTAGGAGGACAACCTACCAGATAGGATAGAGAGCCATCAGTAGAGGCTCGTGCATCTCCATGAAACAACAATGAGCATAGGGCAGAGAAATCCCATGTGGAGTCAGCTAGAGTGGATTCACCTCATAGGGGACATGGAGATAGGATTTCAAGACATAGAGACATATCTCATAGCCCTATACCGAGGGAGGAGCATGCAGAGAGACCTAGGGGTTGACAGTCATTAGCTGCAGATCATATCAAAGAGATCCTGAAGCTACACCCATCTCATTATTCTTGAGATACAGGTGGTTTTCAGGAAGAGGCTTGGTTAGTGAGCTTGAGTAGGTGCTTCAAGATTTTCCTATATACTAGCAACATGAAAGCTTATGTTGCGATTCATCTTCTGAGGGATGGAGCAGGTGTCTAGTGGAGGACTGAGGAGAAGAATATCCACGTAGACTCAAAGATAGTTACATGAGAGCTCTTCAAGGAGTGGTTCAGGAGTAGATACTTATCCAAGAGGTTTATCCAGGAGAGGATAGATGAGTTCCATGACCTACATCAGGCATCCATGATAGTAGCAAAGTACCAGATTCAATTTTTGGATTTACTTCAGTATGTCGACTATATGCAGGATGAGCAGGTCAGGATTCACAAGTTCATCAGGGGCCTGAATTTGGATTTGGGATATGCAGTGCACATTCATTTCCCACAAACCTTAGCAGAGGCCGTTGAGAAGGCCTACATAGCAAAAGAGACTAGGGGAAGACTCAATAGCCAAGGATAAGAGTGCGGAGCCAAATCTAACAGATGCAGGATAGCAGGTCGAGGGGGTCAGCACCCCCTCCTTATGGCAGACATGGTTCCACACAGTCTTCATTCAGGACCACCACAACAACCACCTCAACAGTACAAGTCATACTCGTCCACCATTAAGACCTCCACAGAGATTCGACGCTTAGAGGGGATGGAGTATGGGGCCTCCCCCTAGGGGTCCCATTAGGACACAGGGTGCACCAAGGGTAGTCAGGATCTCCTCAGCAGTGACCACAATAGTCCATAACAAAATCATTAAGGATCCATGACACAAACCACTAGAGTACCTACTAGAGTCACATCTCATTGGAGAGGACTAGACAGTTGTTATGGATGTGGTGTTCTTAGACATCATTAGAGAGAGTGCCCATAGAACCCTAGTAACAAGGGTAAGGCACCAATTTCAGAGCCTATAGTTGGCGACATGGGACGTAGCCATCAGATCTATGTAGTGGTTGAGAACCACCAAGATGAGCATCAGGGCACTGTGATAGAGACTACAGGTAGCATTGGTGGTATTCCTACCTCTATTTGTTTGATTCTAGTTCATCTGATTCCTTTATTGCACCATCTTTAGTAGAGCATTGCAGGTTGGTGGAAGTTAGAAAGGGCCTTAGTTGGGACGTTGATATGGATTCTAGAGCTAAAATCTCTGCAGAATCCTTAGTTAAGGAGTGTGTAGTGGATTTGAGACCCTTCACCACTACCTCAGATCTTCGTATCCTTCCGTTGTTTTTATGGAGTCATCTTGGGCATGGATTGGTATCTACACATAGAGCCAGAGTGGATTGTTACCATAAGACTATATCATGTACAGATGATTTGGGAGTTGAGTCAGTGATAACTAGGAGTTAGGAGACCCATTTCTATCCGCATTATTTTTTCTATGCAGCTTAAGTGGTGTGCATGACGTGGGTGTCAGTTGTATCGCTATTACTGTTAGTGATAGGTTGAGGATGGGGCTAGTGGACCTTCACTTGATGACCACCCCATTTACTGTAGGAGTTTTTTGATGTGTTTCCTAGTGAGATGTCGGGGATGCCTCCCCCACATGAGATAGACTTCCACATTGACTTGGTTCTAGGAGCAAAACCTATCTCACGCACTCCTTATAGGATGACCACACTTGAGCTTTGTGAGCTCAAGTTGTAGCTTGAGGGCCTTCTTGAGAAAGGCCTAATCTATCCTAGTGTATCCCCTTGGGGTGCACTAGTGATTTTTGTTAAGAAGAAGGATGGATCCTTGTGGTTGTGTGTGGAATACAAACAAGCTGAACAAAGTAACAATCAAGAATCATTACCCCCTTCCTTGCATTGATGATTTGTTTGATCAGATGAAGGGGGCCACAATATTTTCTAAGATTGATCTTAAGTTTGGATACCATTAGTTGAGGATTATAGAGGTAGATATCCACAAGTCAGCTTTTCACACAAGATATGGGCACTATGAGTTCACAGTTGTGCCCTTTGGTTTGACGAACACCCCCGCAGTGTTCATGAGCTTGATGAATTGGGTGTTCAAGAACTTTTTGGATGGTTTCATGCTCATATTTCTAGATGACATTATGATATACTCACATACGTGAGGAGCATGAGGAGCACCTTCGTCAAGTTCTACAGTGTCTTCGTGAGTAGTAGCTTTACGGGAACCTGGAGAAGTGTGCATTATTTCAGTTAGAGGTGTAGTATTTGGGTCACATCATTTCTGGGGAAGGTATCACAGTCGATCCTTCCAAGATTAGAGTCATTATGGATTGGCCAACACCCACTAGTGTGACCGAGGTGCATAGTTTCATTGGTTTGGTAGGATACTATAGGATATTTGTTCAGGACTTTTCTCAAGTTGTGCACCCCATCACTTCCCTTCAGTAGAAAGGGAAGAAGTTCTTATGGTCAGATAGATGTGAGAAGGCCTTCAGGACATTGAAGGAATGCCTCATGACAACACCTATTCTTGTAGTGCCAGACCCTCAAGGTGAGTTCTTCATTTGTACATATGCTTCATTGGCAGGACTAGGAGGTGTGTTGATGTAGGAGGGCCAAGTGGATGCTTTTGAGTCTTGAAAACTCAAGGATTAGGAGATCAATTATCCAACTCATGACCCTAAGCTTGTAGCAGTTGTGCATGCCTTGGTTTAGGTGGAGACATTTCCTTCTTGGCTAGAGATTTACACTCAGGACTGATCACTTGAGTCTTCACCACCTCTTCACGTAGCCCAATCTCAACGCTCGTCAGCGGCATTGGATGGAGTTTCTTTATGAGTACAACATGGAGATAGAGCATGTGAAGGGGAAGGATAATGTGGTTGTAGATGCCCTGAGTAGATGGAGACATGTGGTTATGGCTACTTCAGTGGGTACATATTTATGGAGTAGGATTTTGTAGCAACTTCCTCACGACAACTTCTACCTTGCATCCAGATCAGAGATTGAGTCACAGAGGCCCCTTGAAGGGAAATTTGATGGATTTTCATTAGAGGTGGATGGTGTTCTCATGAACAGAGGTTGGATATATGTTCCTAGAGATGGAGGCTTGAGACAAGATATTTTGACAGAGGCTCATCGTGCACCTTATTCAGCCCATCCCAAGGTGAAGAAGATGCATGCCACCTTGAGACAAATGTACCATTGGAGGGGACTATAGAGAGACATAGCTCAGTTTGTGTCACGTTGTTTAGAGTGTCAGAAGGTGAAGGCTCAAGCATCAACACCCAGTTGGCCTTCTCTTCCCTCACACCATACCGGAGTGGAAATGGGACACCATTTCCATGGATTTCATAGTTGGGTTACCGACGTCGAGATACCACCACGAATGCCATCATGGTCACAGTGGATAAATTGAAGAAAGTGGCTCACTTTTCTCCAGTGAAGACCACCTACATAACTAGTGCAATGGCAAGAGTATACCTTGATGAGATTGTCAGACTGCACAGGATTCTCTGGAAGATCATTTGTGATTACGATCCCTTGTACACTTCTCACTTCTGGACTACCATGCAACATGCTCTCAGGACAAAGATCAACTTCAGTACAACTTATCACCCTGAGATAGATGGACAGACAGAGTGGGTGAATCAGATCTTGGAGGACATGCTTAGGATGTACGTCATGGACCATTAGTCAAGGTGGGAGGAGTACTTGTATTTGGTGGAGTTTTCCTACAATAACAGTTTTCAGAGTTCGATAGGCATGGATCCTTTTCAGGAATTGTATGGAAAAGAGTGCAGGACACAGCTGAGTTGGGATAGATTAGAGGATAGGGTTTCTCTTGGGCCAGATTTACTACATGATATGGAGCAGTAGGTTGTCATGATAAGCTAGAGATTACAGGAGGCTCAGGACAGACAGAAGAAATATATGGATCAGTAGAGGAAAAATCATAGTTTTGAGGTGGACATGAAGGTGTTTCTTCATGTCAAGCCTCATAAGATCCCTATCCATTATAGAAAAGGCTCTAATCTTGCTCCTAGGTTTGTGGGTCCCTTTGAGATCTTGGAGCATATCGGTCCTTTGGCCTATCATCTAGCATTACCACCCAGCTTGTCTCACATCCACAATGTATTTCATGTTTCTGTACTTAGGAGGTACATTATAGATCCTTCTCATGTATTAGATTGGACCTCATTGCAGGTGCAAGATCAAGGGAAGGTGATGGTGGAGCCCATCCATATTTTAGAGCACAGGACCCTGGGCCTTCGAGGTAGAGAGATTGATCAGGTTCACATTCAGTGGGATAGATACGACGAGACAACAACTATGTGGGAGGACACCACACCTCTGAGAGCATAGTTCCCACATTTATTCTAGTGACTTCTAGGAGGAAGTCTAGTCTAAGGGGAGGGGGATGTAGTGTCCACTCCTCTTCAACATTTATATGATTATGATGTTTCTTATCATAGACTAGAGTTATGGCTTTTTCTATCACAATTTAGATATTGACAGATGGACATTTTTATTTTTATTAGTTAATTTATAGACAATATGGATGTTAGACTTATGACATGATTTACAAGGATGGATTATATGCATATTTGGATATATCAAATTGTTGATTTTGAGCTTATATTGGACTAATGCATTTATTTCGATAATTATATGATGCTAGATGATGTATTTGATGTTGTGATCTTATTACTAGTTGATAAAGTAATGAAATTGAAATAATTGGAATTGTGAACGATGGCAAATTACTTGTCTTGAGATGGTTTAGTTGTGATAATTGATTATATGTATATGCATGTATTTTTACTATTTCGATGTTGTTAATATGGCCACGAGGCTAGAAAGGTATTGTCTTTGACTTTTGCAGGTGTTCACAACACAATAAACCAAAGGGGGATAGGAGACCAATAGTGAAAGAATATGGAGTATTGGCAACAAGTCACCATGACAACACATGTATTCGTATGTTGTTTATTGTTGTAGTTTGTTAGGAGGTCCCCATTGGGGGGTGACCTCAAAAGTGACCTTGGGAATGTTTGTAATTTTGTCTTGTTGATTTTATTTAATTGTGAGTTATTGTATTTTTATTTGCATGTGGAGTCACTTTTATTAATTGTGTTTAGCACCCCTCTTAAGTTAATTTAATAGTGTTTATCTAGTGCTAATTAGGATGTGACAAAAAGGGGGGAAATAAATGTGAGTTGGTATCCTTAATGTGTGTTGGCTTGGAATGAATTTAATTTGTTTTGGGGTAGTGTGTACTCAATCTTCCTTGTGAAATTCGGATTTTGACCTTCTAGGATATTTTGGAGACTTGTGGGACAAGCTAAGCTTGTCCCACACCTCTTAAAGTCACCCACCCACCTAGCCTATGATGTGAGGGACTTATTTTAGGTCCTATTTTGTGTTTTAATGAAGGAAAAGGACAATTTATTGCACTTTTCTTACATGGGTAATTAATTTTGTCCTTAAGGGGTGTGGATTGGGTTGAGTGTGTAAGAGGGTGGTCTTTTCCCCAACCACCAATTTATTATGCTTTGGGGTATGGGTTTGACCTTGGTGATGTGGGATGGAGAAGAAATGATGTGGCATCCTACATGGAGCCACATCATCTCCCTCTCCCTCTTTTCTATTTATTATAATTTTTGTGAAGTTTTGGGGGTTACTTGCTTGGTTTTTGGCTCTCTCATTTTTGGGAATTCTTACCTTTTGGAGTGCTTGTTGAGTTGAATATTTCTTGGAATTTCTTGAGCTTGGAGGATTTTGGGACTTTCTTGTGGAGTGGATTCTTTCTATGGCAAGGTAGGGTCTCCACCCTTGTTTTCTTCTCTTGCCTTGTATGTTTATGTGTTGAATGAATGTGTTTCTTGCTTGCATGTTGTTGGGTAGTGAAATGTCCTTAGGATGTGTATGAGAAAGTGAAATGGGGATGAAATTTGTTGGGAGGCATAAGATTTTCTCTTGGGTATTTAGGAGGGAGTGGGTTGGATGCCCCACCTTATTCTCATCTTGTTATTTTGTTCATTGTGGGAGACATAAGAGAGAGGGAGGCATAAGAGTGAGGGAGGCATAAGATATATTTTTATTTGTAGGGAGGCATAAGATATTTTGGGGTTGATTGTGTTTTGGAGGTTTTTGAGGTGGGAATCCAAACCCTTGGGAGGCACAAGGGTATCCCCATATTCCTTTCTCTACTTGGCTTGTTTTAGAGCCAATGTGTTGGGAAGTTTATGTGTTGAAAAATGAATGTTTTGTGGTTATTTTTCTTGTGTGAATGTTGTTTGAAAGTAAATGTGGAAGCCTTGTCTTTGTTTCCATGGTTGTCAAATATTCCATATTGTCTCATTGTTGGGGTTCAGGGGCCAATGAGGAAGTAGGCTTCACTTCCTCATTGGAGTAATGGTTGGGTGGAGAGTGTTTCCTACTCCCCCATTTTTGGTTGTGTGTTTGATCTTAGAAGAAGGTGGAGTTCAAAGATGAGAAGGCTGTCTTGTAGCATTTGGAGAAAATAATCAAAACTCTCTTGCATATTATTTATCATGTTGTCTCCATTTTTATGGAGGGCTTGTAAACTTGTATTTGTTTAAAGTGAAGTTTTTAGTTGTTTTATTATCAAAATGTAATCTTAGTTGATATTGTAAATGAAAGAAAATGTTTGAAAATCATTTCATTACTTGTTGGAAATGAGGGACTATAATATTGTTAAATTCAATCAAGTTCATTGAAATGTGATTGAAAAGGAAACAACCTTGTTTCTCATTATAGTTGATTTAAAGTCTTCATAGATATGTGCGTTGTCCCTATTTGAAAACTTTAAAGGGAAATCTTCACTTATAAATGTGCTTCTATTAATGGTTACATACTGGTATTTTGTAGTAGAAAGGAAATTGTTATAGTGCTCGCTATTGTATTACTTAAAAGTAATAACATAGTAAGTTAAACTATATTTTATTCATCTTTTGTATTATTGAAATGTAAGTAAGGGAAGTAGTCTCTCAGTTTTCACCTTTATATGTGTAGATTGAAAGATACTTAAATTTTATTGAACTAGTCATTTACCAATTCAATAAAGATAGATTGATTTCTCAAATCTGATATTTGAGTGAAAGGGTGGGAACATCCAAATTATTTTGATCTACCACTTAGACAACCAAGGAAGTAATCCTGGATAGGTATGTAAATTCATTATTGTTATCATATTAGAATAATGATTATATATGGAAGTACACCATATAATTATGTAAACAACAAGTGCCGACTTGATTGAACTTAAGCATACTTTGAAATGAAGTTAGTTTAAAACTCTCACTAAATGGGTATGTTTGGAAAAATCTATATGTAAGTATACTATATGTAACAACTAGATAAGTATTACAAACATCTTTTATAATGCTACTTTTATTAACAAAATTACTATGTTTTACAATATTAAATAGTAATATTGAAATGTATTATTATTACTACTCATTTATATTAAAAAACATAAATTACCGTATAAATACATAATATATATAACATATAAAAATGTTTACTGAAATTAATAAAAGAAAATATAAAAAAGGGACATTGTTTAAATTAGGGTATGGATTTGTAAGCCGTGGCCTATGCGTGTTTGTTATTAAAAAAGAAATGGTGGGGGGAGAGGTTGCTGACCCCACTATCCACCACATATACTATGGGGATGGGGATGCAATCCGGTGACCTCCTCCCCCCACATAAAAAAAATTAAAACCCCTAAACCCCCTATTTGCTGCGTGCTAAACCATAACTGCAACCTCCATATTAAATTGCTATGGCCACGGACCTTGTGAAGTTGAACCTTGCTATTTTAAACATAAACATGCACACACATGCCCGAACTAAGGGGATGTCGAGTTGCGAGGGCGAACCGGTAATTGTGCCCTCAAGATGGATGAGTTTGGGTTGTAAATTTACCCAGATATAGCAGAGCACAGTTTCCAAACTTAATAATCAAGCTGCAAAATCAAAAAAAATATTCGTGGTTATTAAATTGGAGAAACTGAGATGCTAGGGGCGAGCTAGGTAAGTCGTATACCCAATATTGGGTGGAATTATCTATATAGATATAGATATAGATACATATATAATGTATACATACATATATATATATATATATCTACATACCGTAGATATATACATACATACATACATACATATACATACATACATATACATACACACCATATGTATATATACATGAACATAATACATATGATACATACATACAATATATACATATATATACATATGTGTGTGTGTACACACACACACGCATGCACACACACACAAAACCTTTTACCCAAGTAAATACATACACCATTCTACCTATTTCATGAAAATAGGGTAAATACCCATTTGCCCATTTGGGTAAATATAAAAAAAATAGTAAGTTAAACAAATAAATAAAAATATGTGCACAACCCTTGGAGAGGGTGTGAAATGGAACTCCCCAATGAAAAGATTATTTTTGTTCCTTCATGAGCTTGAGCTTGCCTTTCATGGCTTCCACCTCCTTTTCCTCCAATCTGTAAAAAAAAAAAAAAAAACAATAAGTCAAAACAAATGAGAAAATATATTTTCATAAACATACTTAGGGTTAGATGGATCCCTAAATCAAAGGGCTCCAAATGAATCCATTCAATGGATGAGATTCATCCCTCCAAAAATTAGGTGGGAAGTGGGTGAGATATATTTCAAATTTAAAATGCATGGGTAGGACTTTATTTTGGAGCCACTCAAGTGGTTTAGGGGGGTGTTGTTACTTTTCTAACTCAAGTGTCTTATTAGAGACCTTTTAATTTAATGCAAGATTTTGACCCCTTTGTGGGTGTAGTAAAACTTTATTAATTAAATGAATGAGACAACAATACCCTTGAGGATTAATTTTGATAAAATTTAACTAAGGCTTGAATTAAATTGTATTAAAACAAAAGATAGGGGAGCCTAAGTCTTGCTTAGACTAATTAATTTATTTAATGGTATTGAGATATTTTTATTATTTTATTTAAAGGGAGCTCAGGGGATTGTGGACCCTCATTTGGAAATTAATAATATTAATTTAATGTAATTTTAAATTGAGAAAGTGTGACCGTAAATTTTAACTTAGTGTTGTGAGTACGGGTTACAAAAAAAATACTTATTTCATAATTTTTCTAGTTTGACCTAGGTTTATCTTGGGTTTTGCGCAGGTAAATTTGTGTGTGTTACACTTCTTTTCAAGATGGAACTCTTGTTTGAGTGGGTTTTAAGGGGACTCACACTCAATATTATCTTGTGTGGTTAACTAAAACATTGGATCCACTTGAATCATTTTAATTCATCTTAAAATGGTTTCATATAATTTTATTTAACTACCCTTTTTTAAAATAAATTGTTGTGCAACCCATTTATTAATAGGGACATTTGTCTTATCATGAGATTACTATTCCTTTCCCTAGGGTTTTGTGTTAAGAACATGATTACATGATTTCCCACCATACATTCAATGAAAAATAGGACAAGGTGGATAATAAGAGGGAGTATTTATTCATTTAAATGGTTAACATTCAAATTAAAGTCTACATGAAGAGGATTCTGTTCTCACCAAAAGATGGTATAAATGTGCTATACGAACTATATACATTTCACCCTTCTCCAATTGCATCATCTTATACTTAAATTATCATAAAATAATTATAGATTAAAATGTGGCTAAGTTTCACAAATGACTCTTATAATTGCACCATAGAAGTGAAATGATAATTCAAATTGACTATTGAGTTCATTTATTATCCCAACTCATACATGTGACTTCTAAGGTTAGTTAGTGATCTTCACCACGTACATTGTTCACTATACATGTGTGCTCAACCAAGAGGATCTTACATTATGTTTGGGTTTTGGCTATCCATAGTGTACTACCTTAAGAAAATCAAATTCTTCTTACTACACACACGATTTCCAAAACTAGGAGGGGAAACACATACTCTAGATAATGTTTGACCACATTGTTCCTATTCTTTGGGTTCACAATGATGCCTCTAAGCATATAGGCTATTATGACAACTCAAACTTGAGTTATTATTTACCTAAACTCGAAGGTTCTATCGAGTGCAAATTTCATTCGAAGGTCTCAATTTTCTATGCTAAAGGATTGACACAAGAAAGTTAGTTATGCACAAATTTTGTACTAGGATTGACTGTTTTGTTTATTTTCTTGATTGTATTTTCAAGGTAAGGAATACATGACACACCAATTAATTAATCATCTATTACACACTGGAAATGCACTAAAAGATGTTAAATTCAAATTCGTTTAACACATATATATCCATATCCAACCTTTTTACCATACGTAAATCTGAATCGAAATTGTACCTATGATTAAATGCACATTTCCCAAGACATCCCTAAAAATAGCATCTCATACATATTACCAAATTTCCAATATAAAATGTTATATAACATGACAATACTTTATACATATATACATTCTACACTAACCTATATAAATTACAATAATAAACCATGAGTTACATGACACATTTTTGCCATCTTTCTTCCATCCTACAAAACCATGTGAGCATGAAATCAACGATAAATTGTTGACATGGAATCCACCTAGATCTAGCATAATTGTCATTTTTAGTTTCCCATTTACATAATAATAATTTGAATTCTAAGGGAGAGGGTTAGAGACACATATTCATTCCATTTCATTTCATTTCATTTCTTAACCAAGGAGAGAGAAAGAGATAGGGAAGAGAGAGAAACACTATTTTGCCAAAAATATAATTTCACACAAGTCAAAAGATAGAGTTCCAAATAGTTATTTACAAGTATTAATAAGTTTCCATGATGGTTTTCTAACTTGACTAGGGTCCTACAACTTTCCTTAGCATTTTCTTGCTAATTGCAAAAATGCTCAACTTTGGGTCAGAGGCTAAGAAACCACATTTAGAAACTGTCTTTCGATGATAAATTTCCATGGTAGGTGAATTCTTACGTGTCCACCTATAAACAAAGAATTCACAGGAACTAACGGAATTCAAAACTAACAAATGGTGTATAATTGGCAAATGGTATTCCGGAGTCACTAGTTGTAATCAACCAAGTTTGACCTAGTCAAACAATGACTGGAGGCCTATAAAACCCCTTTTCAAAACTAACCAAGAATATGTTTTTCCCAATCCGTAGGTTCCATGTGATTGTCTAGGAAAAATATGAAAGGGATGTGAAGGAGGACAAGCATTTCGTTGTTTAGGGGTCAAATGGCGAGCTTATACGAAAACCAAAATTTCAAATTTAACAACTTCCTAAAAGTGTAGAATGGAGTAACAAGGCTCCTAGAGGAGCGGTGAAGAGAGAAAAAATGGTGAAACGAGGTCAAGATAATGGTTGATGTGACTCTCCACATAAAAAGGGATATATACGATGCTTGAAATCTTTTCTATGAGGCTCAGATCGTTATTTTACAAGTCTCTGGAATTTTCATTTTTCTAACTTTGCAAGGTGTACTGTAATGCCCAAATTTACACACATAAAAACAGTAATAACAATACTAGAATAATTTTTTTTCTTACTTATATTTTAGTATACATGATACTACATGAGATCAATCATGATGACACACCAAAAAATATTTTTTTGCTCAAGCATTAACTCAGATATATAACATGAATACATGTGATTCACATCAATGACACTTGTTTTTACCGACAAGGCACCGCATAACGATTCACAACATAATGACTCAACTTAAAAACAAACTTGTAGATATGGTCCTTCCTACATTTATTACAAACATTTTTCAATCTTTATTTAAGTTTTAGAAAGGCTCATGATATGTAAACCATACATTCCTTTTCCTTTTTCTAGAATTAGACTCTATACTATTTAAAATTTAAATTATGATGTATCTCATTTAATAACAATAGTTAACATTATTTCAAGTACTTTTTTAATAAAAATTCATTTATTTGTCATTAAGGTATTTATTTACACACAAGGCTACTAGGTATTATACCTATGATTCAATCCTAAGGGAATGCATCTTGATCTTTTATCATACCTCTGTTACACAATAGAACAAGTATAAGTCCAGAGGATGTGACATTCACGTTTCTTGTTTAAGGATTTAGGGTCACTTTTATTTCACTCATTTATAAATTTATAATTGACTTACCACAAAATAAGGATTATATATGAAGTAGGTCATGTATCCATTGTAAGGGGGTCAAATCACATTGTAAGGAAGATCATTTTTCACTTTCCCATGGAATGACATCCCATGATTACACTTCCCAAGTTCAAACATCCAATAAAAAATTTCTATAGTTATGCTCCAAAAATTAGTAAAGGATTCAAAGGCTCTAAACATGGCAACATACTTCGTTATTTTCTTGTTTCAAGATTAGTATTCCTGAGCATCGTTTTAAGGATGGCTTAAAATATTTTATTTCTCCTTAACAAGGTTCATATACCTTTGTAATGTATTATGTAACCTATTTGATAATCAAAATGGTCTAGGTTTATAAAGTAGGAATAATATTCCTCCTCTAACTCAATAGATTATAAATAATAACATTATACTTCATGCCTTCCAAGGTAAGTTATGTATCAAGTATTAACAATGCTACTGAACAACATGTTTTTACTCATTATTAAATGGATCTCAAACTAAGACTTATGTAATGAAAAGACATCCTTAATTTTACATTTAATACAAGTATCTCATTACATAGGTGTACAATCTTATCACATCCATGAATAGACTTACTGAACAAAAATAATAATCGATTTCTAGCACATTCATTAATTAAATACAACATCCAAATGGGTCATACCAATCTCATAGAATCCCCCTGTAAAAGTGATATATTATTTATGCAACATCAGTCCCGAAGAACTAGCATGACCATTTACACCTTTCCCATATTATAAGCCTTTAATACATACATGTTATAACATTCTAAAAGAAAAGAAAAAACTTGCCTATAATGGTAGCACTACTTCTATAATAATCTCTTTGCTAAATTTTCAATCAACTTAAAGTTCTTATTACATTGAAAACTAGATGTACATTTCCTTTCAGTAAATGAAAAACAACAAAACATTACATCTCAACTAACTTGCTCACTCTAGGATTCAAGGAATGTTACCAAAAATACCATTTGTTCTAATTGTAATGGAAAATACTATAGAGAAGGAATTAAACACAAAAAGATGTATTACATTATAATCCAAACAAGCAGGGAAATAGTCATACTAGCCAAGAAGCATATATGATAAACTGAGTAACAAGTGAATAAATGAAAGGTAGTATTATATCTTCGTTCACTCATAATAAATACCGAGAAGTTTATATGGGTGAGCGGTATGGGTGAATGGAAACTCAATAACTTAATACAAACTGATAACTTATAATACCCTACCAAACTAGAAGAACCAATAAGATACATCACTCAACCCACTTATTATTGTGACCGTTTGGAGTGACAACCATGTAAAAATTATCCTAGTAGGCACTAAGCTTTTATTAACTTGAAACAACTTTTATTATTCTTTAAAAAAATGTTTTTCTATCACTGGTTACAATACTCCTACGCATGAATTAAATAATTACATTATGATTTTCCTTACAACTTAAACATCTCGTGGTTATAATGTTTTATAAAATGTAATGAACATCCACACACACACACACACACACACACACACACATATATATATATATGTGTGTGTGTGTGTGTGTGTGTGTGTGTGTGTGTGTGTGGATGTTCATTACATTTTATAAAACATTATAACCACGAGATGTATATATATATATATATATTTCATACACAATTTACACAAACATCTACAGTTCTTCTTGATTATTTTAATTATCTGCAAATGCCAATCGTGACCAACATAATAATCATTGACATACTATACACTTTTGCATGGTATACACTAAGTAGATCAAAGATAATATACAAGGTGTTAGATTCCACTAAATTTCTTATAACATGCAAGGGATTTATGTATGTCAAATAGGTCTTAAAACTCTTTTCCTCCTCATATGTTTAGGGAAATACGTAAAATAAGAAAAATCGGCCAAATAACCCCATCCTGTTACTGCTAAGTCATTAAACATGTACCTACAACAATATTAACTAGCCTCGGTTTAATCAAGGCATACACCTGCGTGACTATTAAATAGTAATAAAAAATAACAATAGAAACATAAACATGTTTGGTATGGGTACTCAGTTTGTAATATTTCCATGCAACCCAATGTAGGAATTTAATTGACGATTAATTTATCAATTACACCCTATATGTAGTCAATGCTTAGTTCACTATGACAATGATAAGGCATAAATCAACAACCCAGAGAGGCGATATAAGACTTGTCATGACTTGCACTCTATTTTCACTAAAATCACACACTTTGTTCATTATCCTAGCTATAGCTTGAATACCTAAGAACATAAGTATTAATACATAACAGTGTCAATACTCACACCACACCGAAGGCATCACAGAGTCCAGGATTCCTGACCCATATTCCATAATGCCAATAAAACTATTCGATTATATTTCTTAATAGAACTAGTATAGTTTAAGGATTAACCCTTGTCATCTCAATATAGGAATTTGAAATATTTCAGCTTATATTCACAAGACCACAATTATGCAAAATGATTCAACCATTGGGAGAATATTTATACAATATTATTTTGCAAGGACAAGTTAAAAACCACCACATAAATCCCAACCACAAATGCCAATGGTCATAATAAATCAATGATTTAAAAAAAATTGTCATTCCATGCATCTAATAAAAACATGTAACAGAAGGAATATACGAATGATGCATGCATGTGTTTTTTTATCACTACAAGAATCCTCTCCACCATTATTCCATGAAATTGCATCATCCTTCTTTTAAGCATTCCATCATATGGTTGCACGCATCCACTATTCCACCATTGCATTTTATTCCAAATATTAAACTTGAGGCGTATTAAGAAGCCTTTCTTGAATCAGTTTCCCATCACCATCTCATACTTCTATTTCAGCTCTCAAAAATCACACATGTTGGCCGCCATTCTATATCTTCTAATCACCAACTTCTTCTTTTTCTTATTTTTTATATAACAAACAAAGAAATGCAGGAAGTATTTATGTTTTCTCTTGGATACAATTGAATCCGCTTCAGACACAAATGCAGGTCCATATTAATTAATTTGTATAAAGAAAAATGAGGAGACATTCATGTTACAAATTTATCTCCATGTCTGGTCCCAAGTTCCCATACGATCTACATAGGGACAATGTTGGCAGGTTAAACTGATCAGGTTGGAAACCAATTGGTTTGGTCTAGTGAATCGATGGCAAAAATTTATGAGAACCCCCATGCCCTCTCTAAAACCCATATTATGGCATGATTGGGATGTTGCATGGGAAGAGAAAATTTTGGAAAATAGTGGGAAGTTTGGATTTTACCCCTTCCAATTTTCCTTACGTGGAATCCTAGAACACCTTTTTAATTAATCCATTTGTGCATGCCTGTAATCCATGCATTTCATGAATCAAATTTCTTTGAGGCAGTTTGAAAAATAGTTTACATGTCATGAATATGCTCTCACCTTTTGTATCCATGTTAACCAAGGAACCTGCAAATACTAAATCTGAAAAAAGAAATGATTTTATTATGATTTGTTGGATATCAATACCTTACTCTTGAGATCCCAATTCTGTAAACACTGGGAGGATATTGGAAAAGGTGATGGAATCCGACATTACACTTGACAACTACATTTTCTTAAAGCTTCAACAACATTTTCAAAAAACCCATTTTGTGTATATCCTTTTATCGAAGCATTCCTAGAACTCAAGTTTTTCTTTAAGGCATTTTTTTAAATGGTTCATTCATGTTTATGCTTCCACATTGTTCATATACATCTACCAGAGCATTTACAACTATAACATCTAACAAAACCCCTCTATATTTTATGCTTTGTTGGATGTCCATTATTTATTCCAACGCTCCTATTTTCATAAATGCTGAGAAAACATTGGCAAAGGCTAATTGATTGGGGTGGATACCTTCTCTTTACATTTGCTTGAAAGTTTCTACGCCTTTTCAACAAACCCATTTTGGTTTTTTTCTGCAACCATGGTATTCCATGAATTTTTTCTTTACAACCAAACATACCAGTGCACAAGCAACTCCTTTATATATGCCAATCTTTTGGCAGATGTCTGCACAAGTTCCAAAGATCATGTTTGACACAGGTTGAGAGTATGTTGGTAAATTTTAACTGATCCATTTGTAGACCTATTTTCTGCAATAGTGAAATGGTGTGGCTATCACGTGAGGAAACCTAAGCCTTATGTGTGCTACAAATATCCCAATACTGCTAAAATTTACAAAGTTATTCAAGGTTTAGATGTGGGTAAAGTCTCCATATCTCAAATAAATTCAAATGCATTAATATGCAGGGAAAAAGACAAGTCAAAAAGTTGTTTCACAATCCCATGTGTTGTCCCTTTCCTACCACATGCCATCAAAAATCCACGCCAATTCCCATTACTTTTAAAATCAAACACATTCATTAGCTTATTTTTAAATTATTTTTAGTTTGTATTCTATGTTGTGCACAAAATTTCCCTCCCCTTATAAGAGCATCGTCCTCGAGTGATAAAATATCAAATATTTAAAGGTAAGCACAGAAGAAAGTCATTAATGACAACTTTCACTTAACAAAACAATTTTTCGATATAACATGACCATTAGGAAGCAAACTAATTTTAACAATATCCTAAATTTTAATTTTTTGTGAAGAGTAGCAATTTGTTATATTTTACTTTATTACCCAATTAGTCTATTTTTGTTTACAATATTTTGTAATATCATGCCCTTTCATATTTCATTGTTTAGGATTTTAATTTACTTATGTTTGCAGTTCCCAACAAATATGACATCACAATAACACACTAGGCCTAAGCACAACACTATGGTCCACAAGACATATTGCTATATACTTTCCATGACTATAGCACATCACAAGAACTCAAACAAACCATGGAAACAACATACATATCCCTTAAAAAAAGGTAATTTTCACACATGCTTTTGACACAAAGGTACCCATAACATAAGTAGACTATAACAACATGGAATTCCCAACAGGTACACATATAAATGTTTCACACAATTTGAAACCATAAGTATAGCTACACAATGTCAAGATGGGAAAAATATCAAAAGACATAAACTAGACTCACAAGAGTGAAAATAAATCATAACACCAACTCCATACACCTCCCAAAACATCACAAAACAACTCCATATACCTCCCAAGGCATCACAAACAAGTACATATACCTCCCAAATGATCACAAAAACAAGCACCTCTAAGTGCCCTAATCACACACACATGCGTGCACGTGCGCATGCATATCTTATCTCTCCCTCAAGTATCTTATTCGCCCCTCAAGTCTCTTATGCCTCCCTCAAGACTCTTATTACTCCCTGTAGTCTCTTATGCCTCCCTCAAGTTTCTTATGCCTCCCTCAAGTCTCTTATGCCTCCCTCAAGTCTCTTATGCCTCCCTATAGTTTGTTATGTATCCCTAAAGTATCTTATGCCTCCCTCAAGTGTCTTATGTATTCCTCAAGTTGTAATGCACTATATCAACTCTGGAGCAATAATATATGTTTGTGGATGATTCTCAACCCTCTCATGTGTTCATTGTTGTCTTCTGATCTCTCATTACAGTTTGGTTATCTATGCATGGTGATTGTAATGCATTTATATGGTCTGTGTTTAATTGCAAAGCAGGTGTTCAACATTCCTTTGGTGCATCACCCTTGTTAGTTTAGGTTTATTTCATGCATATTTCTCAACCCTGTCTCATTGGAAATTTAGAGTAGGTTTTAGAGTAGATCCTCCACATTTTTATGTGTGCACCTGAATAGAGGAATTAGAACCAGCCTTCATCTTGAGAGCTCTCTCAATTTAAAAGTCATACACTTTGAGATATGTTACTTGTTATGATATCACACTGAGAGTCTCAACCCATTGAGTTGAAAACATTCAGGGGTGGTGTGATTTTACATCAACAATTTTGGCACACCTGGTGGGACCAAGAGGTCTCCATTTTTTACTGCAGCAATATTGATGTGAACTTGTTGTAACTTTTTTAACTTGTAAGAGGCTTTGAAATTACACATCGTGTGACTCCATAAGAGGTAAAATCCACTAGTTTCAACATCCTAGGATTGGCAGATTCATGAGAAGAATTCAGACTAGATCAAGAACTAGAGAAGAAGGATTATTTGTCTATCTGCACTTGTCCCCAGACAGAGCAAAGAGAGGAAGAAGAACTCAAAGGTCTCCATCTCCACCAAATATAACTTTGTCAACACCTCCACCTGGTAGGCCTTTCATTCAATCAACAAGGGTTATTAGGCCAATTAGAATGGTACAACCCAATCCCTATGTCAATTTCACTGGAAGCAACCCACTTTCTCTCAATGCACAAAACCTAGGTCCAGTTGTAACATTGAATAACATTCCATATTTCACTGGAGAAAACCAAACAACTCCAATTGATCATATTCAAGACATTGCAAATGTCTATACAATTCATGAAATCATTGAGATGGACATTTCATTCAAATTGTTAGCCTAACCATTCAAGGGTAAAGCTTTGTAATGGTTCAAAATTCAAATAGCATGCTCTATCCAAAATTGGGACCATATGTGCACAAATCTTCACAATCAATTTGGAGAAAAGGGGGATAATTTATCTTTATTAGAACAATTAATAACCATTAAGAGGTATCCTAATGAACATTTGACAGATTTCAACTTTATATTCCAGAGGACATGGGATAGGATTCTATTAGTCATGATACCAATAGATTAAGGTGCTTTCCTATACTTTCTTAAAGCTTTAAATTTTTATATTTCTATATTGATTCAATCCATGGGAGGTGTAACCTTACCTGTAGCCTATAACATTTCCATTACAGCTGAAAATTATTTAATTTAGGCTGGTAAACTTGCACCTAGGCCACCTATGCCTCTATATCTAGAGTGAGGAGCTCCAAGTACTAGCCAAACACCTACATTAGCTCTCATTCCTACTCCAAGAAATAAAAATTCAACTGAAGCTTCTACTTCATCTTCTAGTACCTCAAAAGAGCTCCAAGAAGTCCTGAAGCAACTACAAAATTTGGGTAATGAGTTGGTAACACTTAAGAGGTAGCAAGCTCAAAATTTTAGACCTCCATATCAACCTCAAACTCAACCAAATAGACCCCCATATCAGCCTAACAGGAAACCTATTCAAGCTACAAATCAGAACCAAGTAAAACCTCCTGCCAATAGATCATTCCATCCTTACAATCCTAATGTTGCATCCACATCTAGTACCAGTGGAAAATAACATGGCTTAGGAATATGACTAACTATTCCCATGCAATCAACCTCATAACAACTCAATGTGTTTCAATGGTGCTTGGAATCAAGCCCTTATGGTGACAACAAATGGTGTGGAACAAGAGAAAATCCAAGAAGGAAATCAGTAGCAGGGAGCATCTCAGCAAGAGACACCTCCAAATAAGACAACACTTGTCAATTGGTAGGATGAAGATTTTTGTGGTATAAATCAAACCCCTTCTCAAACTATAGAAACCAATACATGGTCCAAGAAAAGGAATATTAGAGAGGGACAATCATCAAATTGAAGTGATCCACAACCCTCTATTACTCCACAAGGTATTGGAAATCAAAGTGTAGCTCCCAATGTGCAGGGGAAACCCAAGCCACCTTCTAGACCAGTTTAAGTGCCAATTGTGAAAACCCATGTGCAAGAGAAGAGTATGCAAGGAAATGGGAAACAGAGAGATAAATCATCTCCATTCATTATCATTGAGCAGATGAAGAAGATAAATGTAAACATGTCAATGTGGGAGTCATTGGCTATCATCAAGACAAAGAGACCTATTGCAAGCTGCTATGGAAAATTGGTCAACATCAAATCAGTCACCCAATCAGCAAGAGAAAGTGCTTACCAATGCAGCTCAGCCTAAAAGAAATCATGGAGTAAAACAAGGTAAAAATTTGAAGCCCCCACCATTCTATATCTCATTGATCATTGGAGATAAATTGGTGCATAATGACATGATTAATTCTGGAGCAAGTAGCTTAGTAATGCAAAAACAAATAGTTCATCAACTAGGTCTTCAATATGAATTCATTTCCAAAGGTGTGGTGCAATTAGGTGGGACATCAATAACAACAGTTGGAGTAATCAAATATTTGAGCGTCACATTGCATTCATTCCCCAGTGTGACCGTCTTGCAAGATGTATCAGTCATAGACTTGCCACCACTCTTTTCCTTGTGCTTGTCAAGAGACTTCACTACAAAAATTAGAGGCTATTTGTCTTTTGATTGGTCACACATGTTGTTTAGAACAAGGTATGGAGCTAAGGCTACATTTAGATCTAAACCTATTTCAAAATTCCATATTAAGCCTCATACACCGAGTCCAATCAATGCAAATTGTTCAACATTTGATCAAGAGGATTATCCAAGCACCCATGAAGCTGATACCATTGTTGGATGTATTCTTGACTCGACCCTTGATGAATGGGAAAACAAGAGTCATGCTTTTTGTCCTTACAAATAAATGGAAGAATCTAAATTAGGAGTCTATTACTTGCATGAAAAGAATCTACAAATATTTGGTGATAGTGAGCTGATTGTGAACCAAGTTAGAGGACAACATGCTACAAGGAATGATTTGTTGAAGAGCTACAAAAATAGGGTATGGGATCTTATTGAATATTTTGAAGCTTTTAGCATCGATTCCATTCCAAGAAAGAAGAATGAAGCAGCAAACAGACTGACAACAATTGGGGCAGCATTTGACATTGTAGAAAATATCAAAAGTGATAAATCTCAACCTCATATCAAGGTGGTTGTGAGGCCAGATGTCCCAGACAACAAAAAACGTTGGCATGTCTTCGATAATGACCAACATATTGTAAATTTTCTATAAGAAGAAGTTGAGTTCTCCGCCAGAAACCAAGACAAATTGGAACAACAATATGGTGACCAAGTGGTGTAGCTAAGAACCAAAAAATTACCAAAAGGTCTTATGACCTTCGATTCAATCTTCAACCCAAATGATCAGTTCTAGAAGGAAAATGAAAACATTCAAGTAAAGGGTAAAGATTTAGAGCCCATTTCAGTAGATGAAGGCAAGACATTACAAATTGGGAAAGTAAGTACTCCACAAGAGGAAGTTGAATTTGTTCAACTTTATCAAGAACTTGAACCCAAGATTGGATGAGCATACAATTGAATTAAAACTTGAATCCAAGCCTTTCAAACAAAATAAAAGGCCAGTAAACCCTCACAGTAAGCCTCTCATGAGGAAGGATTTGAACAAGATAATTGAGGCCAACATCATCTTCCCTATCAAGCATTCAAGTTGGGTTGTAAGCTTGGTGCCTATGAGGAAAATAAATGGAGAAATCAGATTGTGTGTAGACTTTTGTGATCTAAACAGAGCATCACTAAAGGATCACTATCCACTTCCTTCAATGGAACAAATCTTGCAAGTTGTAGCTTATTCTAAAAGGTTTTCATTATTGGATGGCTACTCAGGCTATAACTAGATAATGGTGAGAGAGGAAGATCAGTTCAATACATCCTTTACCACCAAATGGGGTACATATTCTTATAAGAAGATGCCATTTGGACTGTCAAATGCCAGAGCAACATTTCAGCAAGCTATGGACATGGCATTCAAAGGCTTAATCAACAAGATAGTTCTGGTGTATCTAGATGATATCATAGTCTTCTCAAAGAATGCTACAGAATATCTATTCCACCTTAGGATAATATTCCAAATATGTAGAAGGTTTGGGTGTCATTGAATCCAAAGAAGTGTGTATTCTTCGCACATGAGGGAAAATTGTTGGGCCATATTGTCTCAAGAGAGGGGTTAACAATTGATCCTGAAAGAGTTAAAGCCATAAAAAAACTTCCATTGCCACAACAAAAGAAATATCTCCAAAGATTCTTGGGAAGAATAAATGTTGTTCACAGATTTGTGTCTTATTTTACCACTCTTGTGAAGCCTTTGACAATGATGTTGAAGAAGAGTATTGCATTCAAATGGACAATAGAAGGAAGAGAGAGTTTTGAAGCCATCAAACATCCAATATCACAAGCTCCAACTCTTATCAACCCAAACTTCTCAAAGGACTTCATGCTATATGCTTTTGGAGGATCAAACAAAATCTCAACTATCTTGGTACAACTGAATAGAGAAGGATCGGAGTAGCCCCTAGCATTCTTCAGTCAAAGCCTAAAATATTATGAAGTAAGGTATTCTTTTATTGAAAAGCATGTCCTTTCTGTCATTAGGATTTTGAATAATTTAAGACATGTGGTATCAAACAACAAGATCTAACTGTTAGTGTCTCATGCTAGTGTCAAGGACTTTCTCTTAAACAAGGACTTGAATGAGAAGAGAGCAGGCTGGATAACCTGTGTAATGGAATATGAAATTGAAATAAAAGTGACCAAGCTAGTTCATGGAAAAGGTTTGTGTTAGCAGCTCACTTCTGAACCACATGATGAATTGAAAGGAGAAGAAGAGGCTATACTGCTATTACAGAATGATCAAGAGAAACCAGCTGATAATGTAACCATTCCATGGTGGACTCAAGACGTGGTGCATTATCTCCAAGTAGGTTTGTGCCCTCCAAAATGAAACAAAGAAAATAGGAGATACTTTAGATTTCAAGCCATCCCATATGTGCTTATTGGTGGTGTCTTGTTCAAGAAGGACATCAATAGTGTTCTATTGAGGTACACTGGGATAAGCCAAATTGAGAGGGTGTTGCATGATTTCCATGATGGAGAAGCGGGAGGCCACTTTTCTCCTTGAGTAACAACTCTCAAAATTATGAAAGCTAGTTAGTATTGGCCCATGATGTTTAGTGATTACTACTCATGGATCAAGAAATTCAAGAAGTGTGCATTCTTCATAGGTAAGGAAAGGTCAGCATCACTTCCTTTGCATCCAATATCAGTTAACCAACCATTCATGTAATGTGTATTAGACTTCATTGGAGTGATTAACCCAAATTCAAGTCAAGGCCACAAGTGGATACTTACACCAACATACTATTTTACCAAGTGTACTGAAGCAGTGGCACTTAAGGAGGAAAATGAATCCAATATCTTGGATTTCTATGAAGGGATAATAACTAGGTTTGGATTCCCTACCACTATCATATCAGGTAATGCAATGGAATTCCTTGGTACAAGGATGACCAAATGGTCTGTGAAGCATGGTGTGTACCTTAGGACTTCATCAAAATATTACCCTCAAGGTAATGGCCATGCAAAGTCCACAAACAATAACCTACTAAGAATTATCAAAAGGACTCTTGATGAAAATAAGAGAACTTGGCACACAAAGCTCAAATCAGATCTATGGGCTGATATGATCACACCCAAGATATCTATGGGTAATTCTCCCTACAATTTGGTCTATGGGAAAGAGGCATTATTTCCTATATCATTAGAGCTTTCCACATTGGAACTCATGAAGCAGTTGTAGTTGTCTGAGTTTGAGCCTATGGAAATCATGTGTGTAGATCTAATGGGAGTAGAAGCAGCAAGAGAACATGTAATGCAGATCATGGAGAAAGATCAAGCATTGATCAAGAAGATATTTGATAAGAAAGAAAGAAAAAGGACCTTTCAATAAAGGGACTTGGTTCTAAAGTGGGATGCATATTGGGAAAAACCTAGAAGGCATTCCAAGTTTGATGTCATTTGGAGTAGTCCCTACATGATCTCAAGATGTAAAAGTAGTAATTCCTTCCAATTATCTACATTGGATGGTGGAGAATTACATATTCCAGTCAATGGGATCTACTCAAACACTTCTACTAAAAGGAGAATGTATCATCCTTGTAAATATTAGCCTAGGTTTTCAATTTCTCTAAGTGCGTATGCACATTGTCTTGTTATGTTTTAGGTTTTAATTTACCTAAGTGTTGGTGCACATTCTCTATTGCTTCTATTGTATGCTTGCATACAGTTCATCTCACTCATGGAAGAGACTTGTGGTCACAAAAAATTAAATATGTAGAGTATCTATATTTGGGTAGGTCTTGATGTTTTCATTGCACTCCAAAAGATCAAGTTTGTAGAAAATCAAATGAGAGAGAAGTTTCCAGGTTTCAGACAACTCTCTACTCTCACAAATCTTAAATCTAAGGTTTTCTTGTAAAGATAAGAATACATGCAGTGGAGGGTAGTTGCAAATTAGGTTTGAAGTTACGAGGTAGACTCCATTCCTAATGCATTTCTATAGGCAACTGATCTTTCCACCTAGCAGGCAGATGTCCCCTATGAGTCGCCAATTTGTTATCCAAAATAAGCTCATGCTTATTTTTGGTTAACCTTCCCCTTTTCCCTCCTTTAGTGCTTTAATCTGATGTTTTAGATATTTTAAGAACTTAGAGTTTCCTATTAATGTCTTCATTAGATAGGAAATTTCTTCTCCTTTCCAAATACGTAAAGAAGTCCTAATTATTCATATTTTACAAATGGCGGCTGATGGGCCTTCAAAGGATTTTTTGCCAAAAGCGGGAAGACAAGTTTGGGGAAGACTTTTCACCATGGGAATATTATGGATATGTGGGAGATATGTTGGCATTTTGTACTTGTTACAATTGCAGGTCCTTAAGCCTAGGAATGATTTCTTTTGCTAAGTGAATATACAGGGCATTTTGGAACTTTTGCAACTTTTTGCAAAAGGGTGTGGTTTACAATTGTGGGGTTGCAAGCCTGCGGAAGATCTTTGCGCTAAATGAAGAAAATGCCTAAGGCCCAAAAAGGGACATGATGAGGCCATAATATTTCTGATTAATGTATAATATATGACCTCATCATACTCTCCTTTTGATGAAGTTTGATTTCATTGTGTGACTTTTAGTTGATATGATATGAGTTAGGATGTAACTATCTTATTTTTTATTGATTGTGATCATAATGTTAAAAGATCTGAAATTCCTAACATAGTGTGTGTTTAAATTTAGTTTTGTAATAAAGCAGGTCTAATCAGTAGAGGAAATGAAGCAGGTGGCGTTCAATATGTTTTTTATAGTGTTTGTTCCTACACAGAAAAGTTCCAAAACTTCCAAGCTAGTTCTGGAACTCCATTACACAGTCATCCTTTAGTTCCAAAACTTTTAGACTTAGTTCTGGAACTCCAGTATTTACTTCTTGAATTTTTAGAATAAGTTCTAGAACTCTTGGGGACAGCTCCGGAACTCTCACAGGTTTTTCTTCTTAACAATTTCCTATGGTTCCAAAACTTCTCCAAAGTTTCAGAACCGATGAGAGTTATCTATTTTAAACCACATCTAAAGATTTTGCATCTACAATCATGAAGGATGAGAAGATTTCTGAACGTAGATCTAGTAAGAGTTATCCTACAACTATCTATTCAACCACCATCTGACTCAGCATCTATTCTGGGCATGATTCGATTTCATCAGAATCATTGAGATAGCTATGATTGTAAAATGTATATAAAAGTAGACCTGCATTAGTTAGAGTTATTATTAGAGATATAGAGCAGAGAAAAGAAATAGATTAAGTATCCAAATCTAGTACGTTTTGTAATACTGAATATTTTCATCAATAAAATAGCCATTCTAATTTGAGATAATTCTGAGTTGTTAAAATCCTGATTCAAGGAGGAGCAAGGGCCCACTCCCCCAAGGACCAGGATATTCATTTATTTGGAATTTATATTTCTTCAGCAAATAGCTTAGATTTGTTAATTTTGTATTGCTTTAGTTCTTTCAGTTAAACTCTATTGTATACTTGTTCCTACGGGTGTTTAGATAAATCATTATATTTCTTGCAATTATTTTCAAGCATTTTAATTCAAGTGTGTTTATTTCCAAAATCAAGTGTGATTTTTTTCCAATAGCAATTACGTTTCCATTATGCATGGTGTGTTTCCTTTTAGTGATATTTCAGTGTTTTACTTTCATCAATTATTCATAGTTTGATTTGAATAAGGTTTTACCAAGAAGTCCTTAAGACATTAAAGATATCCCCCAGAAAATATAAAAATAGTTACAGTCAACTACTAGATCAGTTAAAGTACTCTTGTTGCATATAGCTTTAGACACATCCCTAGTTTGATATGACATCAATAAGAAGTTGATTAAATGAAGGGAATGATGACACCCATCATTTTTGGCACTGTTTCCAGGGAACACCAGTTGGAATTTTATAATTAAGTGTCAGCAAGAATAACAAAACATACATCTAGTAGTTGAATAATATTCCCTGCTATATCACAAAATATATGACTAGACCAAGAGATTCATAGGGTATATTCCTTCCAAAAAAATCTTCAGAAGAATTCATAAAATCCTCTAGTCAAAGTAAGGAAATTGATCAAGAATTGGAGGCACCACCATCCCCTGTCAGACAAGAAATAGAATTTCCATTTTTGGAATTCTTAGATCAGTCACCTGAAGGGAGTAGAACTTTTAAGAGAAGGCTTATTACCCAAGATCCATTGAGGGTAATTTTTGATTCTCAATTGAGTAGTCAACCTCCTACTCCTTATTTTTCACCTTCCCCAAAGCATATAGCTTACCACATTGATTGGGAGGAAAATTCAGATTTTTTTTTTTGAAATAGCACGAGAAGCTGAGGGAGTACCTGATAGGACCTTTACTTATCCAATCCAATTGGGAGATGATGACACATCAATGAAAAATATCTCACCTACACATTTACGCGCCTTTAGAGGGATGTCATTTGAATATCTTGACCAATTTTTGTTTGAATTCAAGGTGTTATGTCAGTCCTATGATTATAAAACAGATAATCAAAAACTCAAGTTGTTTCCATCCACTTTGAAGGATGAAATAATGAGGTGGTTCATGGGATTAACTTCCAAATCTATTAGCACTTGGGCACAAATGGAGACTGCCTTCCTAGATAAATACTAGGATTATTGTAGAGTGAGAAATAGGAAGGAAGAATTCTTCAAAATCAAGCAGGAAGAGGACGAAAACATAGAAGACTATTTAGACAGATTCCTTTTTGTTAGCAAAAGATGTGGATTTGTGCTTATAGAGGAATTAAGTAAAACCATTTTTCTTAAAGGTTTGGATGACGAATCTATAGAATCCCTTAATTTTATAGGAGGGGGAGACATTTATCAGATACGAATGAATAGAATTAAATATATTTGTAGAAGCTATTCTAGAACAAGAGGTGGACCTAGAAAAGGAAAATTAGTAAAAAGTCTGAATCTAGATATGAACAAACTAATGGATGAGTTAAGAAACTTTAAAACAGACATTTTAGTGCAATTAACCTCTACTATGGATGGATTACAAGCTAAAGCAAATTCCAAAACTAAACCATTAGTTATGCATTGTCCTAGATGCAGGAAGAAGCATGCATTAAGATATTGTCCTTTGGATAAGACATAAATGTTTCTTATCTGTGAATCTATAGAACATGATATTGATGTTTGTTTTTTGCTTCCTATCATTAAAAATCACCTTAAACAAACTAGTTCCTTGTCTATAACTAAAGAATTGAATTTTGTTCAGAGATAATCTAACCAGGGGTAGTTTATGCCAAGATCAGCTCCTAATCCATGGACAATGCCATGGGCTTCTCAGGCAGTACCAAAAAATTGGGGACAACCACCTTGGGTACCTCAACCAACTTGGAACCCTCAAGATTAGGAAAATCAAGCCTGGTATGCTCAGGGACATCAACAACCATGGTCTGGTCAAGGAAATCCTTATGCTTGGTCACAAAATAAATGGAACCCTAATTATTCCCAAGGAAGAACATATCCAGGTTAGAATCAATAGGCAATCATGGGATCCCTTGCACAGAATTCACAAACTGAGAATGTAGTCCAAACACAAATTCTAGCACAGCCAGTAGCAAACCCCAGAAACAAACAAACAACTCTTGTTTATGGAACAGAACCAGAAAAATCAGTTGATTTACATGCTATGGATTGTAAGGGTATTCAAACTAGATCTCAAATAATCATTAACATACCACCCCTTATAATCACTAAAATGATAGAAGGAAATGAACACCCTGGTCCTGTTGTTCCAAAAGAGGATATAGAAATATAAGAAAAGGATCTAGATAGCAACATTACTGAGCCTCCATTTCCTGAGAGATTCAAAGAAGATATAGAAATCAAGGAGTCTGAATTAGTTTAGGAATTAAGGAAATTGAAGATTGAAATACCACTATTATAAGTAATTAAAGATATTCCATAATTGAACAAATTAATCAAAATGTTATGCATGAAAAATCCTGGAAGAAGAAACAATATCCCAAGACTATCAAAATAGATGGGAAACTTGCTGATTTATTAGCAGGAAAGCTTTTACTTTCTAATATGGAGATCCTAGAAGTCCTGTTATTTTTGTCTCTATAGGAAATAAGGATGTACATAATGTTTTGATAGATTTGGGAGCTGTTATTAATGTAATTATAGTGGATAATCTAAAAACATTACCATTAATAGGTATACATTCTACTAATACCATATTACAGATGGCATATCAGTCTGTAGCAAAACTAGAAGGAATTATTGAAGATGTGGTAGTTATGTTAGAGTCATGGGAATATCCAGTGGACTTTCTTATATTGCATCAAAAAGGTAAAACATTGGGTTATCCCATTATTTTGGGTAGACCATGGTTAGCTACAATTGTTGCTTTGATAGATTGTAGGTCAGGTGATATGAAAATCTTGAATGGTAAGAACTCTAAAAAAATTTCATTATATCCTGTTGCAAAACCTTTCAATGACAGTCATGAACAATTGTGGGTTGATTCTCCTGAAACTAATAAGCAAAATTTATCTTCTTTAGTAATGATCACATTGTAGGATTATGTAAGAGAAATAGAAGAGATGATTAATCCACCATCGAATGTGAACCTATTGTCTTTAGTGTAATCAGAAATAGTTTCAGAACTCTTGAACTTAGTTCTAAAACCCAAAAACTTAGTTCTGGAACTCATGAACTTAGTTCTGAAACCTACAGCTATAGTTCTAGAACCACCACAGTTAGTTCCGAAACCATGACAACAACAGTTCTCTTTTATTGAAAATGATTTCGCTTCAGAGGAATGAGATTTGTCATGGGGAGAGGATGAATTAGTATCTTCAGTTTCAAGTACATCAGGAAGTGGTGAAGAATTTTTGGAAAGTAGCAGTGACGAGGACTTTTGCCTGCAAAGAGATAAGTATCATAATTCTCATTACTGTCTGTTTTCCATTATTCTATCTCAAGGAACTTTTGGAGATGTTGCTACATACCATATTTTGTTACCACATGCATGTCCATTAAATACTTTAATGAAACCCTTTCCACAAATCAGTTCAACACATATCGGAACCATGCATGTTGAAATTCAACCAGGTAAAAATTTAAACATCAATAGTTGGTTGAAGGAGGATGAAGAAGCTAACTTTTTTGATGTTCTTAAAAATCATACTAAAGATTTTTCTTAGGATTACAAATATATGAAGGGGATTCATCCAAGTATATGCACTCATCACATCTATACTAAAAACACTAAACTAGTTAGGAAGCCTTAAATAAGGATTAACCCAGCTTTAAGGGATATAGTCAAACAAGAAATTGAAAAACTATTACAAGTAGGTTTCATCTACCCTATCTTAGATAGCCAGTGGGTATCTCCTCTTGTAATTTTTCCCAAAAAGAATGAAAAATGGAGAATATGTGTTGACTATAGGGAACTAAACAAAGCCACAATGAGAGATTATTTTCCCTTACCATTCATAGATCAAGTCCTAAATAACCTTTCAGGTAAACAATACTTTTATTTCTTGGATGGATTTAGTGGGTACAATTAGATCAGAGTTGCTGCTAAGGATTAGGACAAAACTACATTTACATGTCCATGGGGAACCTTTTCCTATAGAGTGTTACCATTTGGTTTATGCAATGCTCCTGTAACTTTCCAGAGAGTTGTACTTGTAATCTTTGTTGATTTAAAAAATGATTGTGTTGAAGTATATACAGATTACTTCACTGTACATGGAGATACATTTGAAGATGCTTTGAGAAATTTGGACAAAGTGTTAACAAGATGTGAACAACACAACCTATCTGTTAGTGATGAAAAATGTTTGATGGTAGTGGATGAGGGAATTGTATTAGGACACCATATTTCACAAAAAGGAATTCAAGTGGATCAAAACAAAATTAGGATCATGATTTACCTATCCCTCAGAATCACAGAGATATCAAATCATTTCTAGAACATCTTGGGTACTATAGACATTTTATAAAAGATTTCAGTAAAATTGCTGCCCCCATGTTTAATTTGCTAACCAAGGACTGTGAATTTCTTTGGGATGAAAGTACCAACATGCTTTTGAAGAAATTAAAAATAAATTAATCAGTGCCCCGATATTGAGAGGTCCTAATTGAGAAAATCCATTTCATATCCAAATAGATGCCTCAGATTATTCCATTGGTGCAGTATTGGGACAAAAAGATGAAGAAGGAAAGATGTATGCCATTTACTATATTAGCAATAATCTTACTTCCACTGAAAAGAATTACAAGACCACTGAAAAGGAATTTCTTGCTATAATTTATGCAATCAATAAATTAAGACATTATATTATAGGGTACAAGATATTTGTATACACAGATCATTCAGCAATTAAGTATTTAATGAACAAACCAATGGTTTCAGGAAGAGTCATTAGATGGTTATTACTTTTACAAGAATTTGATATTACCATTGCAGACAATCCAGGTAAATCTAATGTCATAGATTTTTTTTTTCAAGACTAACCACCACAGGGGAACAAGATCCAGTCAAGGATAAATTTCTAGATGAACAACTGTTTGCAATCTCAAAAAGTACACCATGGTTTGCTGATATGGAAAATTATCTTACAACAGGGAATTTCCCTCCTTTCACTAAGAAATAGATAAATTAGTTAATTAAAACCAGTGCATAATTGAAATGGTTAAATCAAATTCTATTTAAGTGTGGTCTTGATTTTTTCTTGCGCAGGTGTGTAAGAGAGGATGAAATATTTGACATCCTCGGAGCATGTCATGATGAACCAAGTGGAGGAAAATATTCAGTAAAAAGAATAGCTCATAAGATACTTAGCACTGGTTATTATTGGTCATCTTTGTATAAGGATGTGAAAATATATATCAAGAGATGTGATCCTTGTCAAAGGATGGGACAACCAACTTTCACCAATGAAATGCCTCTTCAGCCTCAAGTTATGGTTGAACCATTTGAGAGATGGGGATTGGATTTTGTTAGTCCCTTTAAGCCTCCTTCACAAGGGAAGGAGTATATTCTTGTAGGTACTTACTATGTGACAAAATGGGCAGAAGTGTAGGAATTGACAAATGCCATTGAGGAAGTAGTTGTTGATTTCCTTTGGAAAAAAATTATGATCAAGTTTGAAGCACCAAGGAGCATAGTTTCAGATTAGAGACCACAATTCATTTCTAATATGATCCAAGTTTTCAAAATATATTACCAAATCAATCATAGGAATTCATCTCCTTACCATCCACAATCAAATGAACAAGATCAAGTAACAAACAGATAATTGGAGAACATCCTTACAAAAATGGTTGAAGCTGGGAGAAAAGATTGGGTAAAGAGACTACCTGAAGCTGTCTGGGCATATAATATAACTTGGAAAACTACAATAGGGTTTTCACCATATGAATTAGTCTATGGAAAAAATCCCTTGTTGCCTATAGAAGTTGAACTTCAGAAATTGAGGATAACAATGAAGGTGGGAATTGAATTAAATGCAGATAAAAAAGAAAGAATCCTTCAACTCAATGAGTTGGATGAATTAAGGTTGAAAGCACTTCAGTAGACAAAGATGATTCAAGAGTAAAGGAAGTAATGACATGACATACATATCAAGAAAAGGCAATTCAAAGTAGGAGACTGGGCATTACTGTTTGACTCTAAGTACCAATAGTTCAAGGGAAAATTAAGAACCACATGGTTGGGACCCTATCAGATTGATCAAATTTTTGACAATTGTTCTATTCAGTTACTTCCCATTGATGGCAGTACCAGAAAACTCTTGGTCAATCGACATAGGCTGAAACTCTACAAGAAGCTTCCCACTAAGAATGAATTTTTGAGGAAGATTGAAGAAGAAAAAGAATTTGATCATATGGGAGACCTCAGTTCTTTCAAAATTATCAAATAATCAGATGATAAATCCAGAATAAAGGGAAGAAGATGAAAACCAAAAAATGGCGTCTTCTTCCCCAATATATATATATATATATATATATATATAATATAAAATAAAAATTAGAAAATTCTCTCAAGGTCAATTAAAAACCAACAACTAGCGGTTGACCTCTTTTTAGCTAGATCAAATAAAGGAATTCTTTTGAATTCTAGCTATCTTATCTAATCATGTTTTGTTCCACTTATAGGAATGATGAGTCATCATAGCAAAAGGATTACATCATCAAGGATTGTAATTATGTCTTTTAACTTATTTAGGGTTGATTAAATGTTTGCATGTGTGATGTGCCTTAATTTAAAAGTAGGTATGATGAGTCATCTATTTATACATTATGATTACAAGTGTATAATCATGATATTGATTTGGATGAAATAACTAGCGGAATGGTTATCATTAGTAATCATTATTGCAAACATCAATTGAAATAAAGATTGTAAAAATATCTTGAGGAAGGAGTAGCAAATTGAGTTTGTATCGCACAACAAAGAGTAGAGAATTCAGAAGTTTCGTAGCTAAAAACTAACGTTCCGCAACTAAAAACAGAGGTTCCATAGCCAAGCCATTAGTTCCATAGCTAAGAAGAATACCTATAACCAATTCACACAAAACTAAGAGAGACATAACTCAAGCTGATATGGGGATTAAGAAGAAATTAGAACCATAGGAAAATTCCCAGATGCTTGCAGAAGAAGAAGTAGCATCCATCTTTGAGCATGTAGGATGGCTTGAATTCCTAAGGAAATTTTCAAGGCATAGTGACAAATTGGTAAGAGAATTTTTCATAAATCTAGAATAGACTAGAAGAAAAGTAAGAAATGTCTTTATTATTTTTTCTATAAATATTGTAAGTAATGTGTCTGGAGTGCCCATTGTTCATGTCCCACAACCTGCCAAGGAGACTTTGAAAGAACTGGTTGAAGTCTTGCTGCAAGAAGAAAAAGCTAAACCCCATTATATCTATAATACAGATAAAATCATAAAGGGGTCAGAAGGGCCAGTTTTCCCAAACCCTTTGATAATGTAGCATTTTATATAGTAAATTATTTAACTTGTGACGGTCAGTTTGGATATGTGGGAAAAGAAGTCTTTAAAATGTTCATCTATCTAAAGTATGGATCCAACAAGCCTGAGTACATAATAAACCTCCTAGGGTTTCTTTTTTATTCCATTCAGACCACGGGTTAGAGGTATTCCTAGGGTGTTGGGATAATTAGGCATCATGGTCTAATTCATTTGATATGCCAACACCATTTCCTATCAAAAAATAATAAAGAAGAAATTTGGGACAAGTTTCTTGGCAAGTTCAAGAAAAACCCTAATATTCTAAGGACAATTCCAGCCCCATTCTCCTTCAACTAATTTGGAAATTGATGCCCTGTAGAAGGACAAAGGGAAATGGAAAGAGAAAATATACCAAGAAAAATAAGGTCAGTGAGGAAGATAAAAATAGCAGAGCCTTCTGTACCTATGAAGAAAATTCCTTCTTCCATAGCAGCTTTAGAAGAACCAATCTCTGTCTCTGACGAAGATAGTTCACCCACACAAAAATTAGAAAGAACAGTAAGAAGAATTTCTAGAAGGAAATTCACTACTAGGCATGTTGAACTTCCCCAGATAAGAAAAAGTCATAAGAGGTCAAGGGGAGCTCCAGAAGGAAGGACTGAGCAAGAAAGGATGGAAGAGGAAGCTACTGACATTTTGGGTAGCATGGCCATGACTCCACCTAAGCCAAGTCATGCTGAAATGGACAAAGGAGAAGAGAGATTTGATGATCAATATTTTTAGGTGTTGGCTGAACCTTCAGAAGTGCCACATGAAGAAGAAGAATTGGCATATAGGATAACAAAAGTAAAATTTCCTTTAATAGAGGAAGAATGCCAAACTCATCAAATAATTTCAGAGGAAGAGGAAAGACAACAAGTTAAACAAGATTTGTTCTTGTCTCTAAGAGCATAGCTCATTAGCAGAGAAAAAGATGAGGAATTGGAATTCCTCAAACTTAAATTGGAACAAAGGGAAATGCTCATTAATGAGCTAATAACTCATCTTGCAGCCAGAACTAAGGAATTATCAGCAATAAAGAAACAACCGATAGAAAAAGAGGAAGAGTTCCAAACTTCTAGAAAATAGAGTGTTGTGTCCACAGCCTCTGTAAAGACTGAGTTGACCTATTTTCCACTAAAACAACAATTGGATGATATTTGTAGAGAACTCAGAGAAGACAAAACATCAAATGAGGAATTAAAGACCAAGATGGAGGAAGAAATGAAGGCAAGAAAGAAATGGGAAGAAAAATTTTATGAGGAAGGAAATAAATATAAATTTCTTGCCAAAATTCATATGGTTTGTATTATGAGTGAGAAATTGCTTTCCTACAGGGGGCCTTCTCCTACATATAGTTTGTTTTTGGAAGAGAAGTTCATTCACTGGCAGCTGTCAAGAATTGCATGTGGGCTTCCACATGAACTGCAAGATGAATTTGAATTCATGGCAGCTTACTCTCTATCCAGCCCTGAACAAAAAAATCTCCTGTGTGAATTTTATCTTTGCAATTATATGCTATAGAAAAACATAGGATTTATGATTAACTTATATGTACGGGAGAGCTATCTCAATGCATTTTTCTCTCTTTTGTAAAACCAAATTGCATGGAAGGAAAGAGAATCTAAATTTTTATTGAAAGCTAGCTCAACAGGCCTCTGCATGAGAGCTCATTATAGTAAACCTTTTGCCTTCCTCACACATTTTAGAACTCGTGCCTTTGATAGGAGATTCAAGACACATTATCCTGCCATTTTGCAAAAGAGTATTAATGCCTTCACCTCCTATGAGGAGGAAATTTTTTAATATATTTATGAAGGATGCTCAAAGAGGTGGAAATTCCTTACTGTTCCTTTGAAAATAAGGGAAGTAATTTCCCCTACAAATCTGATATGGAGTTCAGAGAGGTCCAAAGCATTATACACAATAATTCCCCAAGTCAATGAAACCTACAGCCAAATATGGATGGGAATGTGAACAAGGCCACCTCTACTTCTCACCCCCATGTCTCCTTGGCAGAATCAATACCCTGATGAATTTGAAAAGTGGGAGAGGAAAATAGAAAAAAGATATCGGTATAGTACATTTGAGCTTAAGCATTGGAAAATTCAGTATCAACCATTTAATCTAAGAAATCAAATGGAATGTAGAACATATGAAGCCACTTTTGAAGAATGAGTTTGTAAAGGGACTTACAAACAAGTAAGTTTGGGGGAAATGATGAGGCCATAATATGTCTGATTAATGTATAATATATGATCTCATCATACTCTCCTTTGATTAAGTTTGATTGCATTGTGTGACTTTTAGTTGATCTGATATGAGTTAGGATGTAACTATCGATATTTTTATTGATTGTGATCCTAATGTTAAAAGATCTGAAATTCCTAACATAGTGTGTGTTTAAATTCAGTTTTGTAATAAAGTAGGTCTAATCAGTCGAGGAAATGAAGCAGGGGGAGTTCAATATGTTTTTGATAGCATCTGTTCCTACAAAGAAAAGTTCTGAAACTTCCAAGATAGTTCCAGAACTCCATCACACAGTCATCATTTAGTTCTGAAACTTACGGACTTAGTTCTGAAACTCCAGTATTTAGTTCTGAAATTTTTGGACTTAGTTCCGAAACTCCTGGGGACAGCTTCGAAACTCTCACAGGTTTTGGTTCTTAACAATTTCCTATGGTTTCAGAACTTCTCCAAAGTTCTGGAACCGATGAGAGTTATCTATTTTAAACCTCATCTGGATATTTTACATCTATAATCATGAAGGATGAGAAGATTTCTAAACGTAGATCTAGGAAGAGTTATCCTACAGCTATCTGATCAACCGCCATCTGACTCAGCATCTATTTTGGGCATGATTTGATTTTATCAGGATCATTGAGACAACTGTGATTGTAAAATGTATATAAAATCAAACTTGCATTAGATAGAATTATTATTAGAGATATAGAACAGAGAAAAGAAATAGATCAAGTATCTAGATCCAGTACGTTTTATAATACTGAATTTTTTCATCAATAAAATAGCCATTCTGATTTGAGAGAATTCTGAGTTGTTAAAATCCTAATTCAAGGAGGATCAAGGGTTCACTCCCCCAAGGACCAGGATAATCATTTATTTGGTATTTATATTTCTTCAGCAAATAGCTTAGATCTTTTAATTTTGTATTGTTTTAGTTCTTTTAGTTAAACTCTATCGTATACTTGTTCCTACAAGTGTTTAGATAAATCTTTATATTTCTTGCAATTGTTTTCAAGCATTTTAATTCAAGTGTGTTTATTTCCAAAAACAAGTGTGTTTATTTTCCAACAGCAAGTACGTTTCTATTATGCACGGTGTGTTTCCTTTCAGCAAGCTTTCAATGTTTTACTTTCAACAATTTTTCATAGTTTGATTTGAATAAGGTTTTACCAAGAATTCCTTAAGACATTAAAGCGATCCCCTAGAAAACATAAAAATAGTTACAGTCAACTACTAGAGAAGTTAAAGTAATCTTGTTGAATATAGCTTTAGACACACCCCTGGTTTGATATGACATCAACAAGAACACGTGCCTATGTTTCAGGTCAAAGTGGGAAGGTGGGTCACCGGAGGCAGTTTGAATTTTTTGGCTTGTGTTTTGAAAAGGCTTAAAGTATAAAAGTAAGCCACATGTTGACGCCCAAAGAAGCCACATGTTAGGCCTTTGTTTGCTGTGGGAAAGCGGGCCATCGGGGAAACTTTTGTAAATTTTGGAACTTTTGCAAATAGCACAATTTCAATTTTGGGCTCGTAGAGGCTTTTAGGAAAAAGTGAATTTCATACCTGCGGGAGGTTTTTTATAATTTTTATTTTTTTCGTAAAAGGTGCCAAAGTGAATTTCAAGCTCTCGGATCCATTTTAAAAAACTGGTTTTTGGCCATTTTTGTGTGGATTTGATTCAAATATTCAAATGCGAATATTTTTCGATTCAGTGCTCAAAATTCGACAAATTTGGTACCATTGGAAAGGTGTTCACCTCCTCTATGCCATGGAAGCCTGAAACTTTAATTTTGATAAGGTTAAGTGGGTGAAAATAGGAAAATTTCTTTCCTACCATTAATGTATGATCCAATTTCTTCAACAACCAGATCATATTTGATTTGATCCGCCCTTCTTCCTTCTTCAACACACCAAACAAACATGGAGAGCCAGACTTGACAGATTGTGGAAATATTTGTAGGCATTGATGGCTGGTGGTTGAGCTTCCAAATTAGATTTCCCTCCTCCTTTCCTTCTCCTCTCTTTTCTTTATCTATAAAGGTAGGAACTTGGCTCATTGTAAAGGGTTGGACATTTTTGCTTTGCACCCTCCCTTCTTCTCTTGTCTGCAAGTGAATTTTTTGAGTTTTCCAAACCTCCCATTAAAGTTGTAATGAAAATTTTTACCTCTTGGCTACTATAATGCACTGTATCAACTCTGGAGCAATAATATATGTCTTTGGATGATTCTCAACCCTCTCATGTTTTCATTTTTATCTTTTGATATCTCATTACAGTTTGGTTATCTATGCATGGTGATTTTATTAGATTTCTATGGTCTGTGTTTAATTTCAAATCAGGTGTTCAACATTCCTTTGGTGCATCGCCATTGTTAGTTTAGGTTTACTTCATGCATCTTTCTCAACCCTATCTCCTTGGTAAGTTAGAGTAGGTTTTAGAGTAGATCCTCTACATTTTTATGTGTGCACCTTAACAAAGGAATAGGAATTGTCCTTCATCTGAAGATCTCTCTCCTTTTCAAAGTCCCACACTTTGAGAGATTCTTCATGTTATGCTATCACACTGAGAGTCTTAACCCATCGAGTTGTACACATTCAAGGGTGTTGTGATTTTTCATCAACAGGTATTCAAAATAAATGGCTCACATTTTTCATTAATTTATCAGTCTAGTCCACCACGTCTATTTAAAGGAGAACAAGGTTGACCATACCATTCCACAACGGGAAATTTTTTCTCTAATATTTCATAGTTTAATCCTACAATCAAATATATTATGATTTTATTTAACATGGTTTCCCCATTCAATGTATGTATCTTCCAAATAATGAAACAATTGATCATTTATTCAAATCAAATTTTTCTAATGATGATCAAATGTGTAGGTGAAAGGGAATCATTTCACTATTCTACTGGAAATTCGCAATGTCACTTTTTTTAGTCATACAGAATAGGTTCTAATATCCGTTTTGTCTCTCTATTAGACAATATAGAATACTTATTTTTTTGTCTCCAAAGAGAGGGTATCAGTTCTATCTCTCTAGATACAATATAACACATTCCATCTATCATTTCTAGAGACAATTTATGAATTAAAAAATTAAAAAAATAACTAAATATAAATTACAACAATTAAGGATATGTATCATTGATGCAATTAAAGTTTGTTGTTGATCAATATGATAAAATAACTATAGTATATAATTTGATTGAATCTTGTACCCATAAGTGGGTCCAAAAATATCTTATTAATATAAAAAATAAAAACATAAAAGAGCGACTAAATGTCGTTAACCCTTGACATAAAATAGTTCACCTATGTAATGAATTATAATTTGATTGGAACTCGTGTAGTAGTATAAAATATTGTTTTATATTTTATCAATATTCTATACTATAACTTTAACAATTTATTCGTTGGTCATTCTATCTTTTTTTTTCCATTGGTCTCTAAAATACGAACACTTCAATACAAATATTGTGTTAGAAAGATACTCATTTATATATCTAGATACTGTTTTGACTTTGTAGATCACTTAAACTATTATATTTGCATTTTCTACTGAATTTTCTAGAAAAAAATAGAAAAAGGAAGCTCCTATAATAAAGTATGAACTACAAGAAAACTATAGTTACAAAAATTATAGAACCAAATTACTAAGAACAAGAACAAGATCTTGCCACCAACTAAAAGGTAGAGGAGTTGTCTAATAAGATTGTACTATGCTTAAATGATCTTTCTTTTTTAGTAAAAAATATTTAATGCTTCATCCCATCTCACGTACGTATTCTCACAAAACTTAATCTTCTTCTTGCAAGAATCACTTGTCTAACACCATCACCCCTTCCATAAGAACCCTCTCAACATTAACTACCTTGTACTTGTCAACAAATATTATCTCAGGCCACATTCTTACCCAACTAGAAAATTTCGCCAAGCTACATGTCCTCATCCTTAACATAAACCAGTTGCCAAAAACATCTCCCTTTTCCATAATAAACCTATCTATCCATTTTTACAAACCACTTTATTCTACCAATAGTAATTTTCCTCTTATATTGTACGGATCTAAAAAAATTGGGCCCTCTATGAAAATCAAATAAGCAAACAAATCTTAAAATAAATTTGTGATCAACTCATCAATTTGGTGTTACTTTATCTTTGGAAAAATCAGCTCTTCATGGAAACATAATTTATTCAATAAGAAATTTTTAGAAAATCATGTTGCTCGTTATACTTGAAAACTGCTTAAGGTGTGTGGTTCCCATGGAATTACATAATTTGCTCCAACTTGAAAAGAATAGTTTACACTTAAATGAAATTACAAGATCATTATATTTTCTAATGGATATTAGAAATGTTTCACACCTAGAATAAATATACATGAGATATAATCATTTAGATAGTACTTTTCCTCCATCGATCAACCAAAATTATTTCAAGCTCTCCTCCTTTAAATTAAAAGACAAAAATATAAGTGGAAGCATACCTGAAGAGATTACTAATCTTACCAACTTCACATTGTTGTATCTACACAATAATATTTAAAGTGGATAAATTTTCTCATGGATTAAAAGTTTCAATAAGTTCATAATATCAAGTATATGGCTAGAAATGACTTAAAAAGACCATTGAAAATTTAAAAAATGGCTAGAGAGACTCGACTTGTTATACATTGGTTTGAATAAGCTATTTGTAACAATTCTTGATTCTCTTAGTAGGCTTCCATGGATGAGAAGATGCTTTCTCCATCATAACCACTTCATATGATAGATACATGTTGATTTAATGAGATGTCAAATTTTGGAAGATATTGACTTGTCTTACAAGGAATTAAGTGGAAACATTCATAGAGTGGTTATGACAAGTCTTAAGTTACTTCAATTCTATATGAATATGAAGTTTAATATATTGTATGGGTAATATTGTTTAATCTCTTGACACATGTATGGGTGTATTTGTCTTGTATTTATAATTGATAACTTTTATGGGGAAATGAGTAACAATTTCTCTCAAAATCAGAGTCAAAAACAAATTTCTTATGCCATTTTTTTTTTAATGAATGTGAGAAATCCTCTTCTTAGAAGAGCATCATTGAAATACCCAAAGGAAATTATATTTGAATGATCACTCAAGTAGGAAAACCTCTTACTTGAGTGAATTTGGGTCAAAAATTATGGACATTTAGCTCAATAATTCTATGTTTTTTCTATAAATGAGAATAAATCTAATGTTTAAATTAATAACAAAGATAAGAAGGAATATTGGTTTGTTGAAATAAATGGAAAATCATAATTTCTTTAAGCTTGCAATGCATGCACAATGACAGCAAGTTCCAAGTCATGGGGCTCATAGTTCAGCTCATGTACATTGATTTTTCTACTCTCATATGTAATTACATGGTCATTCTACAACAAGATACCTACTAATCCTTCTCCGGAGGAATATATTACTAACGTAAAGTCCCCATTAGGATCCATAACTTTTAACACATGTGATGTAGTTAATTTATCTTTCAGAAAGTTGAAATCATTTTCAATCTTTTCAAGCTAGATGATTTTTTTATCCTTTTTTTGTAGCCAGGTAATCAGAGCAGTGACTTTCAAGAAGTCTTTTACAAAATTTCAATAGTATCCAACCAACCCAATGAAGCCTCTCACTTCATGTATATTTTTAGTTGCTAGCCATTCAGTTATCACAATAGTTTTTTATGGATCCACAGAAATTCCATCCTTGTATATTATGTGTCCAAAATAATGCACTTCATTTTTGTAATGCCACCAAAATTCTACTCTCAAATCCAAATAAAACCTAATAATTTAATAGGAAAAAATTACGGTAATGATTTTTTAAAAAAGAGTTTACAAGGGTATACATTATTCACAAGTTAAATAAATATCTCGGTTAAAGTTTCTATAAAATATGGAGAAATTTGGAATTAAGTTAATAATTAAATATTATTAATTTATTTCCCAAAAGTATTAATTGTTTAAAACATTTTCCAAGTTCTATTAATTTATTTAATTATCATTAACCAAGTTTACTTTATTTTCTACCACAAAATTTCATCTACTTTGTCTAGCCACTAAGTGGCCCCATTCACCCCATTACCCATACTCTCTTATTTAAATTATATTGCCACAAAAATACCTCCCACTTAAAGAGATGTTGGGTTTAATCTAGGCCATTAGATTAAATCTATCCTAGCCCTTAGATTTGAGTTACCCTAAATATCTTTATGAATTACTTTTATCTTCATTTCCCTAATTTATTATTCATTTGCACATTCCTATTTTATAGGGTTTGAGTAGGATAAAAAGAAGGAGGAGAAGCCATGGAGGCCATTAGAAGGGGTTTGCAAGCTCCATTTTTGTTGAGATTTTGAGCTAAAAAAAGATCTTCTCATTTTCTTTCTGGGTATTATTTGTCATTCTTTATTTATTTTCATTTAGTATTTTTCTTTTAGATTGGGTGTATATATCCATTTGGGAAATGAGTAAGAAAACCTACAAGAATATTTTGTATATATGTATATATATTATTTATTTTATCAAAATAAAAATCAATTTTAACAACGATATATAAAATATTATATATTATATAAATAATAATATATTTATATATTTATAAAACTTATAATATAATAATATGTCTATGACCTAAAAATACTTTTGGAGCCGCGTCCATATATATCCCTGTGGCATGTGTTTGAAAGTTTATCAGACGTACCCCACCCCACCATTGTATTAATAGTAAAATGGGTGGGGTGGGGTGCGGCACTCCCCCACTCCACTATACAAAACATAAAAAAATAGTCAGGGTTGGGCCGTTGCCAAACCCCCAATATTATATATTTTTTCTTTTATTATAAGTTTAAAACTTGTGCCCAACCCCCAATATTATATATATTTTTATTGTATTATAAGTTTAAACCTTGTGCCCAACCCCCAATATTATATATATTTTTCTTCAATTATAAGTTTAAACCTTGTCATTTAACCATTCAACCATTTAAATTTATATTTATTCTTTTGAATGTTTATATATATATATATATGTATGTATGTATGTATGTATGTATGTATGTATGTATGTATGTATGTATGTATGTAGATATCATGCTAATTTAATTTAATTTAATAATTCTATTATACACAAATATATAAATTTATATAGTTATATATTGTTATAATAGTATATTTTGTTTTTTCGTATTTGAAATAAACCCCCAATTTTGGAATTAGTTGAATAGGTATATAGGTGGTTGCAAAATATTGATAAAAACAAGGTTAGAAATAAATTCCCCAATTAAAGGTAGAGTAAATTTTCTCTTGTTTAAATCAAGAATTTGTAGAATTTAAATTATATAATTTTTCTCTAAAAGTGAAAATATATTTGATAAAAGTTTCCTATTTCAACAAATTTATAGAGTAGGGACAAGAGTGAAAATCCAAATAGAAGCAAATTTTCCTTCTCCTTGCAAATTAAGCTCACTAATAATACAAAGGAAGAAAACAACATATGTTTCACATATAACAACAATAATTCCTTAAAAATAATGAACTTTCAAGTATTCCAATGATTTCAACAATTCTAATAATTCCAACATTCCACTATGCTCACTCTTACAAGGGAAATGAGAAGGTATCTTATTTTTCTTCTTATAATAACTCACACAATTACAATGCTATAAATTATAACAAGATAACCATACACTCCTTTTTATTTCAATCTCTTACAATTTAGTAGTTTCCCTTTCCAAACTACATAAAGCAACTTTGAATGATATACAAATATAAGAGAGCTTCTTTAAACCAATGTACAACTTAAACCTTTCTACATTCAACTATATCACTACAAATTTGGAATAAATGAATTATACAAGGATTTGTTTCATATATACAAGAGTTACAATCTTCCACTCTAAGTGGGAACAAAACCAATTTAACAACAAGGAGGTTCTTCCAACAAGCTCAAAATACAAGTCTTCTTTCCAAGTCATCTCCCAACTTCATAGCTTTCAAACTTACATCCTTCAACTCTAAAAATCTTGAATCACAATACAAATAAATGGGTATATGATATGCTCTCTACCTAACCTATAATCGAATAAGAGGAGAATTTATCCCCTTATTGGCCCCTAATCCCTAACCAAAGAACAATATAGGGTATTATGCAACATTTGAAAACTTCTATAGGAGGCTTCCACAACAAGCATTCCACAAAATAACACAATACAATAAAACAATACATTCAAATAAAATAACAAATTTTCCAACTAGCACAAAGACTTGACTACAACAAGCCAATAAGGAGAAATGGAATATGGGCACCTGCTCCTTTTGTCTCCCAATTGATGTAGGACTTCCACCCAAAATCCTCCATGTGCACAACTTAAAACATAATCAAATATTTATTTCATGCCTCAAACTCACACTCCCTCAAAAATTCATGCCTCACATATCCATTTTACCTCCCCAATGGTCCCATAAATCCATCTCCCACACCCAACTTAAGGCAATCTACCCATTTACAAACATATCCACAACACTCATATAATACTTAAACAAACACAATTTCTACATAAAAATACATTAATAATAAAATGCAATAAGAGGAGAGCATACCTCTCCATCAAGCTTCCAATTTCTTAATTCTACAAGCTTTAAATCCTTTACACCAAGCCCAATCCAAGATGTAACTCCAAATAAATCTCCAAGTATGAAAATCAAGACCTATTTTCAAAAGTGCAAGAGAAGCAAATAAGGCAAGTAACGAAAAATCCATCAAAATCATGCAATAAATAGAAAAGGGATGTGAGGATGATGAGGTGGCTCCATGTAGGATGCCACTTCATCATCGCTCCATTCCAACACACAAGTCAAACACCAAACCCAAAGCAATGAAATTCTCATGTAAGACTTATGACATGCCCATATGACACTCTAACTTGTACACCATGCTTATCAAGGACAAACTTAAATGTGGTAAGTAACAAGTGTAATTATTTACCCTTTTTACACTAAAAAATGCATTAAAATGGTCAAAATATGTCCCATACTTCATAAGTAGGGTTGGTAGGAATGTTTGAGATGTGAGGGACAAGGTTAACTTGTCCCTCAAGTCTCTAAAAGTGGCCAACAAGGCCAAATTCTAATTTGGGAAGGATGGTGGAGTACACACCACCTAAATGCATTTAATTAAATTCACATCATGCACCCAAGCATGGACTATCTATGCAATTTATTTCCCACATGTCATATCTTCTCTCTTAATTTAAATTTAAGCTAAACTAGTTAATTAAGATACATTAGCAAGTGTTAATAAAGCAACAATATTTCCCAAATAATTAAACACATGAAAACAAAAAATTAAAAGAAAGGAAACACATTACACCCATGGCCACATAAATGAGGTTACCCCCCTATGGGAAGCTCCTAACAAAGCATGTAACAACACAACATAACATTATACACAAGTTATCAATTGTTGGCCATGTTGCACAACACCTGACATCCTTCTGTGGTTGGTCCCCTATCCCCTTTCGATGTATATGATATAATGTCCTTAAAACACAAACAAAATACCTCTCTAGCCTTATAACCGTATCAACAACATCGAGAATAAAATACACATATAGAAATCAATAATCATCATCCACAATTAGCAATTCTGTCATCTATCATCATATCATTAATTCAATTTTAGCATCCATAAAATCATTATTCTTACTCAAAACATCCAACATAGGCTATGCATCCTGAATAGGACATGTTAGTATAAAATCAAAATACTACAAGTCAATAGATATATAACTTTCCATCATCTTCATCTAGTGCATCATAATCAAAATGTAAATCACAACATTTCAATAGTCCAAGTATCTGTGTAGTCTGTCATCTAATGTTCAAGATATAATAATAAAAATTTCTAAGTATCAATCCAACAGTAATAACATCATAATGAAATAGTGTCAAAGAGGAGTGGGCACTACATCCCCCTCCTCTTAGACTTGACTTCCTCTTGCAAGTCACTGAAATAGGTTTGGAAATTGGGCCCATAACAAAGTAGCATCCTCCCATGTGGCTGCAGTCTCATTGTACCTATCCCATTAGAATCATACCTGGTCAATATCTTGGCCTCCAAGGCCCAGGGTCCTACTCTCTATGATGTGCACGGGCTTCACAGTCACCTGCCCCGACTCCTACACCTGCAATGTGGTCTAATCTAATACATGAGAGGGATCTGGAATGTATCTCCTAAGAATAGAAACATGAAATACATCATGAATGCAAGACAAGTTAGGTGGCAAGGCTAGACAATAATATAAGGGACCAATCCGATCCAAGATCTCAAATTGACCCATGAATCTAGGAGCCAACTTAGAGCATTTTTTATAATGGATAGGGTTGTTATGAGGTCTGAAATGAAGAAACACATTCATGCCCACATCATAGTTGCAGTCAACTCTCCTCTTATCTACATATCTCTTATGTCTATCATGTGATTCTTATTGTCTTTGTGTAATCAGAAACAACTTGTTGCTCCATGTCATGTAAAAAAGTTGGCCCAAGAGATACTATGTCCTCCAATCTGTCCCAACTCGGTTGTGTCATGCACTCCCTACAATAAAGTTCCTGAAATGGTGTCATCCCAATAGAAATATGAAAGATGTTATTATAATAAAACTCCACCAAGTACAAATAATCTTCACATCTCGACCGATGGTCTATGACATACATTTGAAGCATGTCCTCTAAAATCTTATTCACCCGCTTTGTCTATGCATATTTATCTGGGTGATATGTTGTACTAAATTTGATACTCATCCCAAGGGCATACTGAATGGTAGTCCAAAAATGAGAGGTGTACAAGGGATCGCGGTCACAAATAATCTTCTAGGGTATCCCATGGAGTCTGAAAATCTCATCTAAGCATGCTCCCATCGCCAAACTAGTTGTATAGGTCATCTTCACCTGAGAAAAATGAGCCACTTTTGTCAATCTATCCACCGTGACCATACTAGTGTCATGGTGGTATCTCAACGTCGGTAGCCCTAATATGAAGTCCATGGAAATAGTTTCCCATTTCCACTACAATATAGCATATGGGTAAAGAAGGCCATCTAGATGTTGGTCCTCAATCTTCACCCTCTGACACTAAAATGAAGGCAACAAAAAATCAGCTACATCCCTCTGAATTCCTCTCCAATGGTACAATAGTCTCAAAGTGGCGTGCATCTTCTTCACCCCTAGATGGGATGAATAAGGTGCACGATGAGCCTCTACCAAAATATCCTATCTCAAACCTCTATCCCTAGGTACATAGATCAAGCCTCTGTGTCTAAGAAGTCCATCTGACTCTAATAAAAATCCATCAAGCTTCCCCTCAAGGGGTCTCTAAGACTCAATCTCTACTCTAGCTACAAGGTAGAAGTTATCATGTGGGAGCTATTGCAAAATCCTATTCCGCAAGTTTATACCCACTGAAGTAGCCATAACCAAATGTCTCTGTCAAATCAAAGGATTTACAACCACATTCTCCTTCCCCTTCACATGCTTTATCTCCATGTCATACTCACATAGCATCTCCATATAACTACGTTGACGAGCATTGAGATTGGGTTGTGTGAAGAGGTGACGTAATCACAAATGGTTTATAAATCCTGAGAATAAACCTCCTACCTAGAAATAAATGATGCCAATTCATTAAATCATGCACCACTACCGCAATATCAAGGCCATGAGTCGAATAATTAAGCTCATAATCCTTGAGTTTGCAAGACTCAAAGGCTACTACAAAGCCATCTTACATCAAAACACATCCCAATCCTACCAAAGAAGCATCTGTACACACAAATAAATCCCTCCAAGGATCCGACATGGCAAACATCAGTGTTTTCATAAGGCACTCCTTTAATGTACTAAAGGCCACTCACATTTATCTGACCAAACAAACTTCTTCCCTTTTTGCTGAAGGGAAGTGATGGGATGTGCAACATGAGAGAAAACCTGAACAAATATCTTGTAGTAACCTTCCAATCCCATGAAACGACACACTTCAGTCACATTGGCTGGTTCTGGCCAATCCATAATAGCTCTAATCTTGTAAGGGTTGACTATGATACCTTCCCTAGAAATAATGTGACCTAGGTACTAAACCTCTAACTGTTAAAAAACACAGTTCTCCAGGTTCCCGTATAGTTGTTGCTCACAAAGACACTGCAGAACCTAGTGAAGGTGCTCCTCATGTTCCTCATGCATGCACGAGTATATCAAAAATTCATTAATAAATATGAGAATGAAGCTATCCAAAAAATTCTTGAACACCCCATTCATCAAAATCATGAATAAAGCAAGGGCGTTTGTCAAACCAAATGGTACCACTGTGAACTCATAGTGGCCATATCTTGTGTAGAGAGTTGTCTTGTGGATATCTGCCTCCGTAATCCTTAGCTGATGGTAGCATGACTTAAGATCTATCTTATAAAATATGTTGGACCCCTTCATATTATAAAATAAAGCATTTATCTGAGGAAGGGGCTAACGATTATTTATCGTTAATTTGTTTAGTTGTCTATAGTCCACATACAAATACAAATATCCACCCTTCTTCTTATCAAAAATAACAGGTGCACCCCAAAGAGATACACTAGGATGGATTAGGAATTTCTCAAGGAGGCCCTCTAACTTCAACTTGAGATCACATAGCTCAGGTGTGGTCATCCTATATGGTGTGCGTGAGATAGGCTCTGTTGCAGGAACCAAATCAATATGAAACATTATCTCACGTCGGTGAGGAAACCCTGGCAACGCGCTAGGAAAAACATCTGAAAACTCCTAAAAAATGGGGTGGTATTCAAGTGATGTTCCATGAGTCTCATCCTCTCATCAGTCACTAACTGTGATGGTATTTAACTGACAACCTCGTCGCGTACACCACTTAAGTTGCATAGTGGATATGGTGCAAATAGAGATGGGTCTCCTAACTCCAACTATCACTGACTCAACTCCAAAATTTTCTACACAAGATATAACCTTGTTGTAGTAATCAACTCTAGCTCTATGTGTAGAAAACCAATACGTGCCCAAGATAACTCCATATGAATCCAAGGGAAGGATACAAAGATCCAAAGTCATGGTGAAGGGTCCTTGGTCCACTACACACTCCTTAACTAAGGATTCCACTAAGAGTTTGGCTCCAAAATCCATCTCAACATCCTAACTAAGGCCCTGCCTAACTGCCACCAGCCTACATTTCTCTACTAATGATAGAGAAATGAAAGAATCTAAAGAGACTAAATCAGATAAGATAGGGGTAGAAATACCACCAATGCTACATGTGCTCTCAATCACTATACCCTAGTGCTCTTCTTAGTGGTTCTTGAGCACTCCATAAATCTTGTGGTTCCTATCTATGTCACCAACCATAGGCTCGAATATAGGTGTCTTATCTTGATTAATAAGGTTATGAGGGCACTATCTTCAGTGATGTCCATGTACACCAAACCCATAGCAACTACGTGGTCCTCTCCACTAAGGAGATACTCCTCCAGGTGGCCTGTTATTCTGTGTTATAGAACATGATGATCTTGCTATAGATATTTTTGGGTGCCGCGGTGGACGTACTCCTGTTGATTGTGCTCAAGGTGGAGCGTACGTCATAATGCACCCCCTAGCTAGAGGTCCCATACTACATTGTCTCTTAGCATCATGGCACTATGGAGTTCAGAAGGGTGGTCAAATCTGTTTCTGTTGCTCTTAAGGAGGAGGAGGCATGAAAGAAGACTATTCTAAAGTGTTTCCTCCATGAGGAGGAGGAGCTAATCCCCTCAACCTACTATCATGCATATGTTATATATGGCTCCTCACTCTATCTCTAGCTTGTTGAGTCTTTTCCATGGTTTCCTCTATAATGTAGGCCTTCTCCATGACCTCTGATAGTGTCTACAAATAATGAATGTGCACTGCCCCACCCAAGTCTGAGTTCAGGCCCCTGATGAACCTGTGAACTCTAACCTGCTCATCTTTCATATAGTCTACATACTAAAGCAGATCTAAAAACTAACCGTCATACTCTACTACCATCATGGATGCATGTCACAAATCATGAAAATCATTGATCCACTACTGGATGAATCTCCTGGATATGTATCTACCCCTAAAACGATACTCAAAGATCTCCCAAGTAATTGTCTTTGAATCCACATGGAGGTCCTCCACCAAAATATGGCTCCATCTATCAGAAGATGGATGGTAACACAATATTTCATGTTGTTGGTACAAGGATATAGCTTAAAGCATCTACTAAAGATAACCATCCATGCCTTATCCTAAAATTCTCTTATGTCTCTAGAAAAATTAGGTGTGTGTAACTTCAGGATCTGTCTAATATGATCCATTGTCGTCGACTATCGAACCCTAGGTCTCTCTGCATGATCATCCCTCATCCTAGGCCTCCTTGACCTTTCTTTGTTCCCAGTAACTCTATCTTTGTGATCTTTAGGTGGTGACTCATATCTAACTGACTCCACGTGGGATTTCTCTACCCTATTCTCAACACTATGATGTGAAGGTGCACAAGCCTCCACTTATGGCTCTTTGTCATGTCTGCTAGGCAACCCTCCTAAAGATGCTCTGTATATAGCGGCATTAACATCCTGTAGTGTCTGTAATATCTGAGGCAATATAGCTACTACAGCCTGATCTGGGGGTTGTAAATCTAAGTCCACGTGTAGGAACCCCTTGTTTAGTTTGTGCCTCCTACACATACCAAGGAGAGAGTTAGTTTATCATCATCTAGGTTTTGTTTCAGTTTTCTAAGTTTTATATGTTTTAAAATATCATGCAATGTTGTGTTCTAGGTTTAGAGTTGCGCTAGGTTTACATGTTTATGTTTCGTCTTTCCAAGTGTGTCCAGAGTCCAAGTGTTGAACCCACGACTCGGATACCAAGTGTAACACCACAAAAATTCTACTCTCAAATAAAAATAAAACTTAATAATTTATAGGTAAAAAATTACGGTAAATTTTTTTTTTTTAAAAGGGTTTGCTAGGTTAAACATTATCCACACATTAATAAATTATCTTGGTTAAAGTCTTTCTACACAAGCTTGGAGAAGTTGGAAATTAATTAATTATTAAATATTATTAATTTACTTCTCAAAATTATTTACGGTTTAAAACATTTACCATGTTATATTAATTAATTTAATTACCATGCAATTAAGTTTACTTTATTTTCTAACACAAAAGTTCATCTAATTTGTCTAGCAACTAACTAGCCCCATTCACCCCATTACCCATGATATTTTATTTAAATTACATTCCCACAAAAATAATTCTCACTTAAGTGATTTAGGGTTTAATCTCGGCCATTAGATTAAATCTATCCTAGCCCTTAGATTAGAGTTGCCCTAAATATCTTTATGAGTTACTTTTATCCTCATTTACCCTCATTTCTTATTCATTTGCACATTCTTATTTTGCAGGTTTGGAGGAGGAGAACGAGGAGAAGCCATGGAGGCCATTAGAGGGGGTTGCAAGCTCCATTTTTTTGATGAAGTTTTGTGCTAAAACCAAGATCTACTCATTTTCTTTGTGGGTATTATTTAGCTTTTTCCATTTGTATTTATTTGGTATTTTTCTTCCAAATTGGTTGTATACACAATGCATATATACCCATTTGGGTGAAAGAATAAGAAACACTACAAATATATTTATATATATATATATATATATATATACATATATTTATATATCATGTAAATAAAAATCAATTTTTACCACAATATATATATATATATATATATGAATTTATATAACAATATATATTATATATATATATATATATATAATATAATATAAATATACTATGTAGTGCGGCCTGCTTAAATAGCAATTGTCAGCCTGCATGAACCAATGCTTATAGCGGCCGTGTCTTAGGGTTTCGGCATGTATATTTTTTTTGGCAATGTTGTGGCCTCACAGTGAGGCAGGTTATGGCGTTGGGGGGTGGAAGGGGCTGCCGCATCCCACCCCAACTTTATTAAATATGGGTCATGGGGGTGGGGTGCAACAGCCCCTCCCCCCACTCCTATACAATTATTAGGGGGCAATGGTCGTTGGGCCGCAAACGTTAACCCCCAACAATTATTCTCATTTTTTAAAAATAAAGCAATCCACATATTATGTGGCTATTAAAATTTTAATATACTATGGGCTAATTTCAATATAAAATTTATATTGATTATATATATATAATGTAGTATGTGTTAATAGCTTACAATTTGTGTATTATTTAAGTGTGTTTGTGTTGTTGTGTGTTGTGTGTTTCGTGTCTAGGGGGTTGACGCATTTGATGTTACAAGGAAGTTTAATTTAATTTATGTAAATATTTTATATATACAATTAGGTAGCTAAATTGCCCAATATAAGATAATTTCATTTTTTTGTAAATTAATGCTCTACTATATATTAATTTGATGACTATACTAGTAGAGGAATTTACAATAAAACAATTTCTAACCAATGGAATGGTATATTTGAAGATAATATTCCATATGCATATACCAAGTATATAGTATGGATGATAATTAACTCTAAATTTTCTTATATAATCATTTGAAGAACAAATTAGAAAACATATCAAATGAAATTCCATTTTCCGTCTTTAATTCAAACTTGCCAACAATACAAATATAAATTACATATCACTTTCCATTCAAACATAAACTTACCCTTTAAAGAAATGTAAGTCATCCATATTACAATTTAAAATAGAAAGGCTTTCCAAAATACAAATATTACCAATAAAATAACAACATATTTTTTTAAGAGAAAAAATTCCCATTCTTTCAACCAATTTGCCCTAATAGGGTTAAACCAAGTTCTTTGTTCATTCAACTAATCACTATAATTTGAAATAAATGAAATATACAAGGCTTTCTTTCAAATATACAAGAGTTACAATCTTCCACTCTAAGTGGGAAAAAGTAACTAAAATAATTTACAACATGGGGGTCCTTCCAACAAGATCAAGCACAAATATTCTTACAAAGTCATCTCCCAACTTTATAGATTTCAAACTTTCATTTTTCAACTCTTTAAAATATTGAATCACAATACAAATAAAGGGGTATAGGCGATGCTCTCCGCCCAACCTATAATCCAATAAGGGGAGAATTCATCCCCTTATTAACCCTGAGCCCAAACCAAAGAACAATATGGGGTAATATGAGACATTTGACAACTTTTACAAGAGGCTTCCACAACAAGCATTCCACAAGTAACACATTTAAGCAATACACTCAAAAAACATAACAATTTTTCAAACAAGCACAAACGCTTCACATAAACAAGCCAACAAGGAGAAATGGAATATGAGCACCACCTCCTTTTGTCTCCCAAGTGATGTAGGAGTTCCACCCAAAAGCCTCCATGTGCACAACTTAAAAACATAATCAAATCCTTATTTCTACACTTGCAAGTATGCAAAATATATCCATGTTATTCTTTTCACTCCCCATAGGTGGAACTCAAACTCACACTCCATTCGAATGCATGCCTCACATCTCCCTTTTCCCTCCCCAATGGTCCCATAAATCCATCTCCCACACCCAACTTAAGGCAAGTTACCCATTCACAAACAAACATATCCACAACACTCATACAATATTCAAACAAACACAATTTCTACATCAAAATACATTAATACAAAAAATACACTAAGAGGAGCTTCTAACTCTCCATCAAGCTTACAATTCATTTACTCAACAAGATTTTGAATCCTTCACACCAAGCTCAATCCAAGATGCAACTCCAAAATAAAACTCCAAGTATGTAAAATCAAGACCAATTTTCAAAAGTGCAAGAGAAGCAAGTAAGGCAAGTACCCAAAAATCCATCAAAATCATCCAATAAATAGAAAATGGATCAGAGGATGATTAGGTGGCTCCATGTAGGATGTAACTTCATCATCCATCCATTCCAACACACAAGTCAAACACTATACCTAAATTAATTAAATGCACATGTAAAACTTATGACATACCCACATGACACTCCACTATGCACACCATGCTTATCAAGGAAAATATTAAATGTGGTAAGAAACAAGTGCAATTTTTTACCCTTTTTCCTCTAAAAAATGCATTAAAATTGTCAAAATATGTCCCATACTTATTAAGTAGGGTTGGTAGGAAAGTTTGAGATGTGAGGGAAAAGGTTAACTTGTCCCTCAAGTCTCTAAAAGTAGTCAACAAGGCCAAATTCGAATTTGGAAAAGATGGTGGAGTACACACCGCCTAAATGCATTTAATTAACTTCACATCATGCACCCAAGAAATCTCAAGGAATATCTACCCAGTTTATTGTCCACATTTCATATATTCCCTCTTAGTTTAAACATAATCTAAACTAGTTAATTAAGATTCATTAGTAAGTGTTAATAAAATAACAATATGTCCCAAATAATTAAACACATGCACAACAAATTTAGGAAATTAAAAATTAAAAGAAAGGAAACACAATACACCCAGGGCCACATAAATGAGGTTATTCCCCCTATGGGAACCTCCTAACAAAGCATGCAATAACACAACATAACATTATACACAATTTGTCAAATTTTGGCGATTTTGCACAACATCCGAACATCCTTCCATGGTTGGTCCCATATCCCCTTTTGATGTATGTGATAAAATGTCCCTGTAACACAAACAAAATACCGCTCTGGCCCTACGGTTGTATCAACAACATCGAGACTAATATACATATAAAAATCAATATTCATGATAAAAAATTAGCAATTGTATCATCTATCATCATACAATTAATTCGATTTTGACATCCATAAAATCATAATCCTACTCAAAACATCCAACATAGGCTATGCATCCTAGAATATGACAGGTTAGTATAAAATCATGAAATAGTGCAAACCAACATATATAATTGTCCATTATCGCCATCTAGTGCATCATAATCAAAATGGAAATCACAACATGTTAATAATACAAATTATCATCATATTTCATCATCTACTGATCGAGATATAATAATCAAAACATCTAACTATAAATCCAAAAGATATAACATCATAATGAAATAGTGTTGATGAGGAATGGGCATTACATCCTGTAATGCCCCATTCCTCGTTCTTCTTTTTCTTCTTTGATGAACGTGTTGCTAAGCATTTAATGTTGTTTTTCTCCTGTTAATCCTTGTTTGCTTCACCTTTTTGATTACCCTGTTAAGGAAAAATCTATTTCTCAAATTCGATAGGTGGTTTGAATGAGGTCTTGATGTTGTTAGGGCATGACCAGCTGGAGGGAACATCTACATAATTATAATTATTATTTTGAATTGTCGATTATTTTTGCTTATTATTATTTTGGTCAGGCTCATAAGTGGGTCCTTGTTAATACGGTTAATAAATCTATGCTATTATTATTATTATTATTAATTTTTTGTTATTATTAATAATATGATGATCATTATAATTTGTACTTATTATTATTTTACTTCGTCTTAGTTTGTTTTTTAAGTTAAAAACAAAATATAATTAAAAAATATATATATTTTTTAAAAATCCCATAAAAATTATGGGGTGGTTTAGGGCAAAGGGGGCTCGGGCTCCATTGGGGACTATTCCATCTTTTAGTTTTGCCAGAGAGTGAAGTGAAGCCACTGCCGCCATAGAGGGGGGATGGGAGCTTTGATCCAGTTCATTTCCTCCACTAGGATGCTGAAGAATGTGTGAGGGGAGTCCCAGACCTGCGTGGCATCTATCAGCGCCAAAAAGACATAGGTTTTTCTTCTGATGTTGTAGTTGTAATTGCCTTGGGGACGTGGTTGTAGTGTTTGACCAAATGAAAGAATGAAATAACTTCTCATGGAATGTAACTATGGAAGCATACAGAAGACATGGATTTCCTCGCAAGGTAGTCACACTGTTTTCACTATATGCAACAAACAGGGCTCCAACCAATCAGTTTACTTTTGCCAGCGTATTCCCTGCCTGTGCCAGCATTCTCTCAGCCTGCGTCAAACAAATACCCTTTACTTGCGTGGATAGCTATCAAAGCGTAATGGAGAGAGGGATTTTGACAGATGTTGTAGTTGTGATAGCCCTGATAGACATGTATGCAAAATGTGGAACCATACAGAAGGCAGATACGTTGTTTGAAAAAATGCCTCAACCAAATCTTGTGTCATGGAATGTGTTGATTGTAGGATATGCTCAAAATGGGCTTACTGAGAAAGCCTTGGAAGCTTTCAATAAAATGCAAATGGCAGGTGTAAAGCCAAGCTCGGTAACATTTGCTAGCATCCTTCCATCATGTGGAAAAATTGGTGCTTTCGAACTGGTAATGGAAATCCATAAAAAAAAAATCGAAAATGGACTTTTGTTAGATGTTGTTATTGGGACTACTCTCATAGATATGTATATAAAATGTGGAAGTATACAAAATGCACACAACTTGTTTAACAATATGCCTCAGATAAATGCAGTCTCATGGAGTGCCATGATAACAGGATATACACAAAATGGATTTGTTGAAAAGGCGTGGGAACTTTTTGATAGAATGCCTCAAGGAAATTAACAGCTACATTGCCTTTAAAAATAGAGTTTTTCACCATTCCAACACACCAAGATCCATTTCTTATCCCCCTGTTGGTTTTTTTTTTTGGTTCCATGCCCATAATGGTCGACAGACAAATTAGGTATAAGGAAAAATGGTAAAATGATGGAGGCTCGTGATCTATTCGATAAAATGCGTAAGGAAGAGGCTGAACCGAATTTTACGGTGTCAACCAACTTCACTTCCATGCATGGTTCATCTTCCCTTACCTCTCATAATTCTCAAATTTCAGTTCTCTTTTACAACTTTATAGAATTTTAAAATATTAGGATTTTAATACCATTAAATGTTTATTTCAACTCGTTGTAGAAAAAAACAATGAAATGTCGTGTCGAAACTCACGATAACCCGTTTGCATTAAAACATGAACTTCCACCCTCATTCTGAGGTGATGTAGAAAACTTCCTACCCAACTAGATCACTACAACATTATTTTATTGACCAAATGAAATTGACTCTCCAGTAATAACATTGCTCATCACCCAGTTTAAATAGTTAATTTTTGCATTTTTCGAAGACTTGTTAAGTACCCTTCATAACTCTGAAAATGAGATGTTAAGCTTCATTTTTGTACCTTGTTGTGTGAGGGGTCACATTGACCTTTGGATTGACCCTGAACGAACATATGTGATCTTTTTGACACTCTTGTAGGAGCCCTGTTACATTGGTTTACAATAGTAGAAAGCTGTCAAATCTAGAAAGTTGGCTTTCATTTTGAACCGCCATTTGAAATCTGGATAGAGAAATTATTTCCCATCTTTGCAAACCTCTATTGTTTATACTATACAATTGTATGGAACATTTATTTTAGGGAAAAACACTTTTCTAGATAGTTTGGCAAAGCCATTTTGTAGGCCTCCGATCATAGTTTGACGAGGTCAAACTGGACCAATTTCACCTTGTCGCTCCAGAAAACTTATCACCGTTTGAAAATGGTTTTTTAGTTCTCCATCCCATCGAATCTGATGAATTCTCCTTATATAGGGTAACTTGTAGGAAGTGTCTTGTTGCGTGCTCATCCATTGAAAATTAGTTATGGACTTGTTTTTTTAGGCCCTCGAGCTAACTTTTGTTCATTTGCAACTGGGTCAACTATGATCAGTAGCCCCAGAAAACTAGCTGCCAAACGAAAACCATTCACTATTTCCAAATCCTGTTAGTTGCTATGAATTCCTAGTATATAGATAGATAGGTATAAATTTAATTGGGGTGTGTGTGTCATCCTCAGAATCCAACCTTTAGAAGTGGTTTCTTAGCCTTTGAGCCTATTTTGAACGTTTTTGTAGCTAGTAAGAAAAGTTAAAAATAGAAAGTTGTGGGACCCTCGTCGGGTTTCCAAACCATGGTGGAAACATTCGACACATGTAAATAACTATTTAAAACTCTCTAGTGTAATTTTTTGTGTGAAATAGAACTTTTGACAAAATGGTGTTTTCTCTCTCTTCCCTTCTCTTTCTCTCTCCTGGGTTACAAAATGAAGTGAAATGATATGCTTGAAATACATGGCTCTAAACTTTTTCTTTCACTTGTAAATTGTAATTATTATTATTATATGTAAATGGGAAAACTGAAAAAATGAAAATTATGTTAGATTAGGGTGGATGCCATGCCAGCGAATTATCGCTGATATCTTGCTCATGTGGTTTTTTGCAGGATGAAATAATGATGACGTAAAGGCATCGTGTAATGCATTAAATATCATTGTAATTTCTATGGTTCATAGTTATAAGAATAAATGTATAATATAGTCTCATGTTACAGAAGGTTATATTTGATAATTTTTTGTTATGTATAAGATGCTAGTTTTAAGGACATCTAGGACATGTGCATTTAATCTTAGGTTCAATTTTGATTCATAGTACACCTGGTAAAAAGGTTTGATATTTATATAAAGTAAATGAATTTGAGGTAATATCTTGTAGTGCATATTCAATATTCAATAAATGATCAACGAGTCATATTATGCATTCATACTTTGTAAATGAAAAAAAAGGGGATTTAATCAAAACACTCTACCCACGTTCAATATCGGAGCATAACTTGTTTTCATGTGTGTTAATTTTTACCCTGGAAGACATTGAAAACCATAAAGTGAACTTAAACCCTACACTCAATGGAAATTTCCTAGCTTGAGTAAATAAGAGCCCAAGAATGGGTTTATCATCTTAGTCAGTACGGTTAGTGACATTTTCATAAACCTAGTAGATAGGAGCGATAATGTCAAACTTCATTTGAAGTAAGATGAACTAACCCTTCCTTTGTATCCTAGTGGTCTACCTTGTCTGCCGAAGATATATTTAAAATTAAAATTCTTCATCGAATGAAATCCCTGTTGGATCCAAATGACATAAATGGAGATCAGGATATAGTTGTTCCTTACCTTACACTCTTGTTAATGAACCCCCTTGTATCCGCACAGCTAAATGTGCCACCTTGGTTTCTCTCAACATAACACCTTGGCCCTTTCTGAAGGTGGTTTAGCATAAATTTTTCCTCTCGCCTAAAACTCATATATAGTTGAGGGGTAGACCCTTAGGTGAAGTTGGTAATTAATCTAAACCTCGATTGATTTGGATGTTAGTTTAGGGTGCTTGTGTAGCTTCAAGTCTCCTTATCAGTCTTGTCTTCAAGAGGTTAGACAAACAGTTCGTAACTCCTTTTCAAGACAATGCTAAAAATAAGCCCATAATGTGACGTAAAAAATTAAAGCACATAAGAGTAAAAACGAGAGTGGAGGTTAAGAATAATGCCACTCTTGAAGACCTTATAACTCAATTAAATATATGCATTTTTTTCAAAGAATATGAAATGCCTTGGTATAATCCACCTTCAAGACAACAAAATACATATATAAAACAAAATGGAAATTCACAAGTCATTGAATTAGAATAACTATGGTAGGGAAATAACTAATCCGTGATCGAGGTATGTTTTCGGTACAAAAGCTATCTCACATCTAGATCTCTGTTAAATCCTAATATCACTATATGGACACCAAGTCACACTCACTTGAGTTGTAAGAGTAAAAAAAGGTAGACATTGAATTTATGTTTGAGAAGAATATTCTTAACATAAGGACAAGATAATTAAGTACTTTATATGCTTTTGAATTATGTCAAATAAGAATACAAGTTATGGGTAAAGAATAAGAAGTCAGCTAAAAAGGGTCAAATGGTAATTTCACCACAAAATAAACTTAAGAATATGTGGGTGGAAAAATGAGAAATTTATCCTTGCCTAATAATGTTCTTGGAATGGTAATTGTAACTAAAATACAATTAAAGAAAAGATGTGTTGTGGGTTTGCCTATCCTTGAGTCTTCTTTCTTTGGTTGGGGCATTACTAGTATTCGTTCACTAGGAAAAGTGCGGCATCGACATGCCTTCATTGTTTTCATGTGTCTATGTGAGTCGTTGACTTATGTGATTGTCATTTGCGAGTCGAGTTCTATACTTGAAGCCTAGGCTGTGTTGTGTGTGGTGAGAAATGTAAGTTAAAAAAAAATTATCCTCATATTTTACTGTTGTAATTTTGTATGTAAAATGTGGGCACTACACATCCTCCTACCCTTAGAATCAACTTCCTCTTGGAATTCACTAAAAGAAGTGTGGAAACTGGGCCCGTAATAAGGTAACATCCTCCCATGTGGCTGCATTCTCATCGTACCTATCTGATTGGACTTACACCTAGTCAATCTTATGGCATCGAAGGCCGAGTGTCTTGCACTCTATGATGTGCATAGACTCCACATCCAAATGTCCCTAATCCTGCACCTATAATGTGGTCTAATCCAATACATGAGATGGATCTGGAATGTATATCCTAAGAATAGAAACATGAAATACTTGTGCACTCAAGACAAGCTATGTGGAAAGCCTAGATGATAAGTTAAGGGATTTATCCAATCCAAGATCTTGAATGGACCCACAAATCTAGGAGATAAGTTATAGATTTTTATATAATGTATAGGCATCTTATGAGATCTAACATGAAGAAACACCTTCATGCCCACCTTATAGTTGTGGTCAACTCTCCTCTGTTATGCATATTTCTTATGTCTATCTTGTGCCTCATGTAGCCTCTATATGATTTAAAAAAACCTTCTACTCCATGTCCTATAAAAAATTTGGCCGAAGAGATACTCTCTCCTCCAATGTGTCCCAATTCAGTGGTGTCCTTCAATCCTTACCATAAAGTACGTGAAATGGTGCCATCCCAATAAAAATCTTAAAGTTTTTATTATAAGCAAACTCCACCAAGTAAAAATACTCCTCCCATCTCGACTGATGGACCATGACGTTCATCTGAACCATGTCCTCTAAAATCTAATTTTCCTACTCCATTTTTTCATATGTATTTGGGTGATATGATATGCTGAAGTTGATACTCATCCTAAGGGCATGTTGCATGGTATTAAAAAAATGAGAGGTGCATAAGGTATCGTGGTCAAAAATAATCTTCAACAGAATCCTATGGATTCTGATAATCTCATTTAAGTATCCTTGCACTACATTACTAGTTGCATATGTGGTCTTTAACAGAGAAAAATGATCTACTTTCGTCAATCTATCCATCATGGCCATGAAAGTGTCATGGTGTTATCTAGATGTTGGTAACCCTACTATGAAATACATGGAAATTATGTCCCATTTCCACTTAGGTATAACATACAGGTAGAGAAGGTCAGCTGGATGTTGATGCTCGGCCTTCACCCTCTAACACTCCAAAAATTGAGACACAAACTTGGCTACATATCTCTGTAGTCATCTCTAATGGTAAAAATGTCTCTTAGTGGTGTACATCTTCTTCACCCCTAGATGGGTTGAATAAGGTGCATGATGATCCTCTTCCAAAATATCCTGTTTCAAACCTTTATCCCTAGGTACATAGATATGTCCTCTTTTTCTGAGAAGTCTATCTAAAACTAATACAAATCCATCGAAATTCCCCTCAAGGGGTCTCTGAGACTCAATCTTTGCTCTAGCTGCAAGGTGGAAGCTATCATGCAGAAGTTGTCATAAAATCCTGCTCCACAAGACTATACTCACTAAAGTAGCCATAACCAAATTTCTTCATCGACTCAAATCATCGTCTACCACATTATTATTCCTCTTCACATGATCTATCTCCATGTCATACTCATATAACAACTACACCCAATGTCATTGACGAGCATTGAGATTTGGTTATGTGAAGAGGTGATGTAAGCTCAAATGGTCTATCTTGAGAATGAACCTCATTCCTAGTAGGAAATGACATCAATTCACCAAAGCATGCACCACTGCCACAAGCTCAAGGTCATGAATTAGATAATTAAGGTCATAATCCTTGATTTTTTGGAAATCAAATGCTACAACACGACCATCATGTATATAAACACCTCTTAATCCTATCATATAAGCATCTATACACATGAAAAAATCCCTCTTCGGATATGGTACTGTAAGAATCAATTTTTTTAGAAGGAATTCCCTCAGTGTACTAAAGACCTGCTCAAATCTATCTGACCAAAAAAAATTCTTCTCTTCCCGCTTAAGGGAAGTGATGGGATGCATAACATGAGAGAAGTTATGAAAAATATCCTGTAATAACATGTCAATCTCATGAAATTGTGCACCTCAGTCACATTGGTTGGCACTAGCCAATCCATGATGACCCTAATCTTGGAAGGATCACTTGTGATACCTTCGCCTGAAATAATGTGATCTAAGTACTAAACCTATGACTAGAAAAAGGAACACTTCTCTAGGTTCCAGTATAGTTGTTGCTCTTGAAGTCATTGCAGAACATGTTGAAGGTGCTGCTCTTGGTCCTCACGTATACATGAGTATATTAAAATTTCATCAAGAAACACGAACACAAAGTGATAAAAAAAATTCCTCGACACCCCCTTCAAATAACTCATAAATGTTGTAGGGTCGTTTTTTAGACCAAAACGTACCAATGTGAACTCATAGTGGCCATATATCATATGGAAAGTTTTCTTTTGGATATCTACCTTCATAATCCTTAGCTAATGGTAGCTTAAGTTAAGGATCTATCTTAGAAAATGCATTGGCTCCCTTCATCTAATCAAATAAATCATCTATCCGTAGAAGGTGGTAATAATTCTTAATTGTTACTTTGTTCACCTACCTGTACTCCATAGACAAACACAAACATCTTCCCTTCTTCTTCATATAAATCACAGGTACACCCCAAGGAGATACAATAGGATGAATTAGGCCTTTCTCAAGAAGGCCCTCTAAATGTAACATGAGCTCCCATAGCTCAGGTGTGGTCATCATATATGATGCATGTGAGATAGGCTCTGCTCTATGAACCAAGTCAATATGAAAGTCTATCTCAAGTGGGGGAGGTAACCCTGACAAATCGCTAATAAAAACATCTAAAAAATCCTTAAAATGGGGTGGTCATCAAGTGATGGCCCATGAATCTCATCCTCTAATCAGTTACTAATTGTGATGGCATATAACTGACAACCCCATCGTGCACACCAATTTGGCTACATAGAGGATATGGTGAGAATAGAGATTGGTATCCTCACTCCAACTATCACCAACTAAACTCCCAAATTGTATTCACAAGATATAACCTCATTGTAACAATCAAGACTACCTCTTTGTGAAGATAACCAATTCATGCCCAAGATAACTTCATATGAACCCAAGGGAAGGATAAGAAGATCCAAAGTCATGGTGAAGGATCCTAGGTCCACTACAAACTCCTTAACTAAGGATTCCATTAAGAGTTTAGCTCCAAAATTCATCTCAACATCTTCACTATGGCCCTACCTAACTATCACCAGCCTACACCAATCTACTAATGATGGAGAGATGAAATAATCTCAAGAGCCTTAATCAAATAAGATAGGGTTAAAAATACCACCAATGCTACATGTTGTCTTAATCACCATGCCTTGGTACTCTACCTAGAGGTTCTCAACCACTGCATAAATGTTGTGGATCCTAGCCATGTGACCAACCATAGGCTCAAAAATAGATGTCTTACCTTGATTAACATGGTTATGAGGGAAATCTCTCCAATGATGCTCATATACACCACACCCATAACAACTACCTAGTCCTCTCCACTATGTAGATTCTCCCACAGGTGGCTACATGACATTCATTTGATAAACTCTCTTCTAATGTGCATATTTATATTTTATACATTGTGCCTCTTATTACCTTTGTCTGATCAAAACAACCTGTTTCTCAATGTCTTCTAATAAAACTAGCCAAAGAGATAATTTTTCCTTCATTCTATCTCAATTCAGTGGTGTCTTATAATTCCTGCCATAAAGTTCCTTAAATGGTGCCTTCATAATAGAACTGTTAAATCTATTATTATAATCAAACTCCAACAAGTAAAAATACTCCTCCCATCTTGATTGATGTTTAATGACGTACATCTGAAGCATGTTCTCTAAAACCTTATTCACCTACTTCATTTGTTCATTTGTCTCTGGGTGATATGATGTGTTGAAGTTGATACTCATCCCAAGGGCATACTACATGGTAGTCTAAAAATGAGAGGTGTACAAGGGATCACAGTCACAAATAATATTTTACAGAATCTCGTGTAGTCTGATAATCTAATCTAAGAATACTTGCCCCACTCCTTTAGCTGTATAGGTGGTATTTACCAGAGAAAAATGGGCCACTATCTTCAATCTATCTACCCTGACCATGATGGTGTTGTAGTGGTATCTCAACGTCAGTAGCCTGACCATGAAATCTATAGAAATTATGTCCCATTTTTAACTTTGGTATAACATGCAGGTAGAGAAGGCTCGGTTGATGTTAATGCTCATCCTTCACCCTCTAACTCTCCAAACAACGAGACATAAATTGGGGCACATCTCTCCATAGTCCTCTCTAATGGTACAACTATGTCAAAGTGGCGTGCATCTTCTTCACCCTTTGATGGGTTGAATAAGGTACACGATGATGCTCTACCAAAATATCTCATCTTAAACCTCCATCCCTATGTACATAAATATGGCCTCTGTGTCTGAAAAGTCCATCTGACTCTAATACAAATCCATCAAACTTCACCTAAAGGGTTCTCTAAGACTCAATCTCTACTCTAGCTGCAAGGTAGACACTATCATGTGGAAGCTATCGCAAAATCCTGCTCTGCAAGTCTATACCCATTGAAGTAGCCATAACCAAATGTCTCCGTCGAATCAAAGAATCAATAACCACATTCTCCTTCCCCTTCCCATGCTCTATCTCCATGTCATACTCACATAACAACTCCATCCAATGTCATTAAAAAACATTAAGATTTGGCTACTTGAAGAGGTGATGTAAGCTCAAATGGTTTTTCCTGAGAATGAACCTCCTACCTAGAAGGAAATGACACCAACACACCAAATCATGTAGCATTGCTACAAGCTCAAGGTAATGAGTCAAATAATTAAGCTCATAATTCTTGAGTTAGTGAGACTTAAAGGCTACAATACGACCATCCTGCATCAAAACACCTCTTAATCCTACCAAAGAAGCATCTGTACACACAAATAAATCCATTTGAGGATCTGGCACTACAAGAATCAATGCTTTCATAAGGCATTCCTTCAGTGTACTAAAGGCTTGCTCACAACTATTTGACCAAACAAACTTCTTCCCTTTCTAGTGAAGGGAAGTGATGGGATGCGCAACATGACAAAAGTCATGAACAAATCTCCTGTAGTAACTTGTCAATCCCATGAAACCACGCACCTCGGTAACATTGCTTGGTGATGGCCAATCCATGGTGGCTCTAATATTGAAAGGATGAATTGTGATACCTTCCCCAGAAATAATGTGATCCAAGCACTGAACCTCTAACTTAAAAAAGGCACACTTCTCTAGGTTCCCGTATATTTGATGCTCCCGAAGACACTACAGAACCTATTGAATGTGCTCCTTGTGCTCGTCACACATATGTGAGTATATTAGAATGTTATAAAGTAACATGAGAACAAATCGATCCAAAAACTTCTTGAACACCCCATTCATAAAACTCATGAATATTATAGGTGCGTTCGTGAGACCAAAAGGTACCAATATGATATCATAATGGCCATATCTCGTGCGAAAAGTTATCTTGTGGATATCTACCTCCAAAATCCTCAGCTGATGGTGGCTTCCGTTAATAACTATATTAGAAAATATGGTGGCCCCCTTCATATGATCACATAAATCATCTATTCATGGAAGGGGGTAATGATTCTTAATTGTTACCTTTCTTAGCTATCTATAGTCCACACACAAATGCAAAACTATTAGTCCTTATTCTTCACAAATATCACACATGCACCCCAAAGAGATACACTAGGAAGGATTAGGCCTTTCTCAAGGATGAACTCTAACTACAACTTGAGCTCGCATAGCTCAAGTGTGGTATTCCTATATGGTGTGCAAGAGATAGGCACTTCTCAAGAAACCAAGTCAATATGAAAGTCTTTCTCACGTGGGGGAGGTAACCCTAGCAAATCATTAGGAAAAACATCTGAAAACTCTTACAAAATGGGTTGGTCATGAACTGATGGCCCATGAGTCTCATCCTCTACTCAGTCACTAAATTTGATGGCATAAAAGTGAAAACCCCATCGTGCACACCACTTCAATAGCATAGAAGATATGGTGCAAATAGAGATGGGTCTCCTAACTCCAACTATCACTGACTCAACTCCCAAATCATTTACAAAATATATAACCTTATTGTAACAATAAAATCTAGATCTATGTGCATAAAACCAATCCATGCCCAACATAACTCCATAATAACCCAAGGGAAAGATACAGAGATCCAAACTCGTGGTGAATGGTCTCAGGTCCCCTACACACTCCTTAACTAAGGAGTACACTAAGATTTTGGCTTCAATAGTCATCTCAACAAATTCACTAAGGCCCTACCTTAATTCCACCATCCTTCATATCTCTAATAATGATGGAAAATTGAAATAATCTCAAGAGATTGAATCAAATAAGATAGGGGTAGAAATACAACTAATGTTACCTATGGTCTCAATCACTGTGTCATGGTGCTCTACTTGGTGGCTCTTGACCACTACATAAATCATGAGGCTCCTAGCCATGTCACCAAACATAGGCTCAAAAATACATGCCTTACCCTAATTAGTAGGGTTTCTGAGGCAACTCTCTCCAATAATTTTGATGTAAACCACTCCCATAGAAACTACCTAGTCCTATCCACTGCTCCCCCAGGTGACCCGGTAGTCTGTGATGTAGAACCTGAGGATCCTGACATATATCTTTGTGGGTGATGATGTGGATGTACTCCTCCTTACTGTGATTGATGTGGATATTATGTCCTATTGTGATCCCTAGTTGTAGGTGCTATACTACACCCTCTCTAAGAATCATGGAATTATGGAGGTCGAAAGGGTGGTTGAGTTTTTTGTTGTTACTAGTGCAGCTGAGGAGGAGTCCTGAAGGAAGACTGTGCTAAAGTGTGTCCACCATGAGGATGAGGAGTTTATCACCTTGACATACTATCTTACATTTACTGTAAACAACACCTCACTCTGTCTCAATCCTACTAAGTCTTCCCCATGGTTTCCTCTACACTTTAGGCCTTCTGCATTGCCTATAATAGTTCCTGCAGACAATAAATGCACACTACCCCTCCCAAGTCTAAGTTTAGGCCCCTGATGAACATATGAACCCTAACCTACTCATCTTTCATGTCATCTACATACTAAATTATATCCACAAGCTGACCATCGTACTCTCTTACTGTCATGGAGGCCTAGCGTAGATCATAAAACTCATCGATCCACTGCTGGATGAATCTCCTAGATATGTATCTACTCCTGAAATGTTCCTCACAGAGATCCTAAGTAATTGTCTTTCAATCCACATGTAACTTATGCTCCTCAATACTCCACCAAACTCTAGCTCTGTCTCACAAAAGGTGGATGGAAACATGATATTTTGTGTTGCTAGAACAAGGACATAGCTTGAAGCATTAAATCAAGCAAACAAACCATGCCTCTGCTTGAAATCCTCATGTATCTCCAACAAAATGAGGTAGATGTACCTTTATTATCTCTCTAATATGATCTACCATTGTCAACTATTGGCCCTTAGGTATCTCTACATGATCATCCCTCGGCCTTGGGATCCTAAACCTATCTCTGTGTCCCATAGCTTTATCTTCATGCTCTCTAGGAGGTGACTCATGTCTAACCGACTCCACGTAGGATTTCTTTTCCCTATCCTCAACAATTTGATGTGAAGATGCATGAGCCTCCACTGATGGCTCTTTGTCCTATCTTATAGGTCATCCTTCTAAAGACCCTCAACGTATAACGTCATTAAAATTCTGTAGTGTCTGTAGTATCTGAGGCAGTATAGCTGCTACAGTCTGATCTAAGGATGGTAATTCTAGGTCCATGTGTAGGAACCCCTCATCTGGTCTGTGCCTCTTACACAAACCAATGCGAGAGTTACTTTATCATCTAGGTTTTGTTTCAGTTTTCTAATTTTTCTACATTTTAAAATATCATGCAATGTTATGTGATCTAGGGGTAGAGTTACACTAGGTTTACTTATTTATGTTTTGTGTTTCCAAGTGTGCCTGTGTCCAAGTGTTGAACCCATGGATCTAATACCAAGTGTAACGCCGAAAAAATCTACTCTCAAATCCAAATAAAACTTAATAATTTAATAGGAAAAAATTACGATAATTTTTTTAAAAAAGGATTTACAAGGGTAGAAATTATTCACAAGTTAAATAAATATCTTGCTTAAAGCTTTACATAATTTGGAGAAAGTTGGAATTAATTTAATTATTAAATATTATTAATTTACTTCCCAGAAATATTTACGATTTAAAACATTTACCAAGTTCTATTAATTTATTTAATTACCATGCACCAAGTTAGCTTTATTTTCTAACACAAAATTTCATCTACTTTGTCTAGCTACTAACTGGCCCCATTTGCCCCATTACCCATGATATCTTATTTAAATTACATTCCCAAAAAAATACCTCTCACGTAAGTGATGTAGGGTTTAATCGGGGCCATTAGATTAAATCTATCCTAGCCCTTAGATTTGAGTTACCCTAAATATCTTTATTAGTTACTTTTATCTACATTTACCCTAATTTGTTATGCATTTTCACATTCTTATTTTTTAGGTTTGGAGGAGGAGAAAGAGGAGAAGGAGGAGAAGCCATGGAGGCCATTAGAGGGGGTTTGCAAGCTCCATTGTTGTTGAGATTTTGAGCTAAAAACAAACATCTACTCATTTTCTTTGTGGATATTATTTTCCCTTCTTTATTTATTAATTTTATTTTAGATTGGGTTTATATACAGTATGTATATACCTATTTGGGCAATAAGTAAGAAACCCTACAAGAATATATATATATATATATATATATATACACACACACACACACACACACACACACACACACACACATATGTATATAGCTATATATATATAATATTTTAGCCACAATATATATATATATATAATACTTATTATATTATGTTTCCCTATTATTTGTGTATATGAAGTATACTTTGATTTCTTTACCCTCAACGGGTCATTCAAGTTATCGTTGGAGGACTCAAGCGATGGAAGAACATTTAGCGTTGTACTAGCTGCAGAATGTCTAATTTTTTTCTCAGATCTGACTATGAAGGGGTTGTATACTAACTCAAATTGGACGTTTGATAAGCCACAAGCACATTCCATGCTGAGATCGATAAATTTAGCTTGGAAAACAATAGTGCTACAACAAAACCCTTTGATCAAGAATTTGGGTCTGAAATCTCCAGCTAAGGTGTAGTTCACGTGGGAGAAGGAAAAAGAAGGTGTGACCTTCCTGAAGGTGCCAAATGGGTGTCTTCATCGGGATTTAGACAAAGTGAATTTATTTCCCTTGTAGGTAATTCTCTTGGCTCTAGACCTAATATTGATGTCATTAGCAAATGGGCCTGTAGAAAGTGGCAACCAAAAGGGGATCTAAGCATCACCACTATGTCAAGGGGTTTTTTCCTATCCAAATTCAATCAGTAGGATGATTTGGGATAGGTGCTTCTGGGAGGTCCATGGTGGTTACGTAATATGGGTCTCTTTCTAAAATAGTGGTATCCTGGGTTTGATCCTAGTACTGAGAATATACATACCATTCCAATATGGTGTAGGCTTCCAGGACTACCCCTGTAATTCTAGGATGATGAGATTATTTTAAATGTTGCTAAATCTCTCGGCTCTCCAATTGGGTTAGACGGGCCTACGAGGAACAAATCTAGACTAGCTTTTGCTAGATTTCGTATCTCTTCTGAAATGGAGAAGGAGCTACCGAACCTTATCATTATGCATTCTAAGTATGACATTTGGCATCAAAATATTGAATATGAAACTTTTCATCTGAGATGTAAAAAATGCCATAAAATAGGACATTTTACCAGTAGATTTCTTAACAAAGATATCTCTCAAGAGGAAAAATAGGAAAAATTGATAAGCCTAGTGGAGAGACTCTTAAGATATAGGAAGCTTGGTTGGATAACAAGGAGTAGTGAAATAATAAATACCAAGGGCAGGGGGAAGGGTTACCCCTCCACCATCCAGAGCTGAAATACAAGAAAGGAAAAAAGAGTTTTAGAACTCCAATCAGGAAACTATTGATTTGTAGAAACTTTGGCATCCCAAAATCCCAGTAATGGGTGCATCGGTAGGTCTTCCAACCTCCACATAATATTTAGATTCTCAGACTCCAGTGAAGGTGTTTCTAGAGGTTGATGAACAATCTGAAACAATGTTAGTAAATACTCTTTCCAAGGAGGTTGATCAGAAAGACCTTTGGGATAAGAATAAGGACACTAGAGTTTCGCCAGGGGTATTAGCTGCTGAAAATGCCTTTCCCGATCCTTTAAGTACCATTGAGGAAGTTCTAAATGAGGAAAAATAAATGGTTATATAGGAAACCTCACTGAAGAGTGACTCTTCGTTGTTTAAGAGTTTCTCTCCTAAAAGCGGAAACCCCCTTTACCTTTCCAACTCAACATCTTTACAACTCTTTGATAGTGAGAAGGGAGAGAAAGAGGAGGGGGAAGTTATGCCACTCAAGGAAAATAGGATGGAGGATGAAGATCTAGATCCCAATGGTTTTCTAGAGGTTAAATCCAAAAAAAAAGAAAAGATTGAAGGGGTTCAAGAAGATCCTAGATTCGTTGTATAATGAGAAAAAAATTGATAACTGGGGAGCTTCAACATCCAGAACTACAAGATCTTCTGCTAGAAGAGTAGTGGATTTTGGAAGCATCTCTAAAAGAGGTAGACCTTCTAAGAAGACTCTAAGAACCAAAAGAACAGAAGAAGATATTGCAGATGGTACTCAAAGCCAATTGAGACATCAAGCAATTGCATCCCCTATATATTTTAGATGAAGATCATCTCCTGGAACATTCAGGGTCTGAATGGAAATTCTAAACAAAGAATAATCAAAGAGTTAAGAGTTTCTAGTAGACCTAGCATTCCACTTCTGTAGGAAACAAAGATGAATTCTAAGATACTTGCTAATTGTAAAAGAAATTTTTGGGAAAATTCAGACATGGCTATGGTGGACTCTTAGGGAACTTCAGGTAGCATGGAATTTTTTTGGGATAAGAAGCATTTCACTGGTACGATTCTCTCTGAAACTAGTAATCATCTTGCTGTTAAATTTCATGCTATTGAAAATAATAATACTTAGATCCTCTCCAATATTTACATGCCCAATATAGTTAGTGGAAGAAGGAAGGGTTGGAGAGATCTAAAGGTTTTTAGAATTTAGCATAGTGATGATATTTGGATCATTATGGGGGACTTTAATTCCCCATTAAATCTAGGATAAAAACAAGGGGGAAACTCTTCTTTCTCTACTGGTATGGATGATTTTTCTGATTTCGTGGCTGAACTAAATCTTATGGATGTGGACCTTCATGGAAATCAGTATACCTGGAAAAACCAGAGGTTGGGAAGGGATATGATTCAAGTTGGACTAGATAGAGCCCTTATCTCTACAAGTTGGATTCTTCATCAAGACTTTCATCTCACATCTTTTCCCAGAATCGGTTTTGATTACAAGTTAATAGTTTTAAATTTTTTTAATTGGGTTAATCCTACCAGAAGCTCCTTTAAATTTGAAAAGATGTTGATGGAGCACGATGAAATCTTTGATAGGATCAAGGATTGGTGGATTTGGGGGGGAGGAGGAACTGATCAATATAGGATTATTCAAAAGCTTAAAAATGTAAAAAAATAGGTTAAAATCTGGAATAAAGAAGTCTTTGGGAATGTTTTGTGAAAAAAAGGAACTAAAAAAGAGACTCCAAGATCTGGAAAACAAAATAAAATTATAGGAGAGATCTGGGGAGGATCATTTAGCGGAAAAAATATCCTTTCAGAGTTGCACACAGTTTGCAGTAGGGAAGAATCCCTATGGAGGCTTAACTCTAGGGCTATATGGCTAAAAAAGGGCGACAGAAATACGAAATTCTTCCATATGATCACAATGAAGCATAAAGCTTGTAATAGGATTACGAAAGTCTCTAAAGGAAATGAAAACATCATAAAAGATCCATGGATCATCAAGTAAGAATCTCTCAGATTCTATGATAAATTACTCAATGAGAAGAGTGCTTCTAATGATATGGCTTACTCTTTTATTTTAGAAGCTATCCCATATGATAAAATAGAGGAGCAAAGATTGAAAGATATTACCAAAGCTGTTACTTTGGAGGAGCTTCATTCAAAAATCTATTTTTTCTCTTGAAGGAGATAAGACTCTGGGACCTGATGGCTTTTCTATCAAAAAATTTCAAAATTATTGGGAAATTTGCTCAAACGATCTCCTAAGTGTTATAAATGAATTTCTTAGAACTAGAGATTTAATGCAAGAGCTTAATAATACCCAAATAGTGCTGGATCCAAAAAAATGGTTGCTAAAAACTTCAAATATTTCAGACCCATTAGCTTGGTTAATGATGTCTATACAAATTTTACTAAGATTATTGCCACCAAATTGTAGTCCATTTTGAATGATTTAATCTCAAAACAACAAAGTGGGTTCATAAGAGGTATGATAATTCAAGATGGTGTGATCATGGTGCATGAGATTATTCACTCTATGGATAATAATAAAAATGCAAGCATGGTCCTTAAACTTGACATGAATAAATCCTTTGATAAAGTCTTCTGGTCTTTTCTTGACAAATTTTTGGCCAAATTTGGATTTCTTGAAAAATTCAGAAGAGTTATCAAGGCCTGCATCTCAACTGCTAGATTCTCTGTGGTGGTTAATGGTGAACCAATGGGATACTTCACCAGCATTACTAGACTAAGACAGGGGGACTACTTATTTGGGGCTCCCCCTGGGTATTAAAAAAGTCTCAAACAAAGTTTGGAATGACTTATTGGAAAGATTCCAAAAGAGATTGGCCAGATGGAAAGGATCCATTCTTTCCAGTGTTGGTAAATGTCTACTTATCAAAAGGACTCTTCAAAATTTTCCTATATACATTATTTCTCTATACAACATTCCTTTTTCCTTCAGAGAAAAAATTAAAAGGATTCATAAAAACTTCTATGGTAGGGAATGGAGGAAAAATTCAAATATCACCTGGTTGCCTAGGATCAAGCGTGCACTCCTAAAAGGATTGGGGGCTTGGGCATAAAAGACATTAGAAAAATGAATATGGCCTTAATTTAAAAAATGGGTTGGATAATGCTATCGAAGGAACAACCATGGATTGAACTCATCAAGGCTAAATATCTTGAGCAACAAAAAACTTCCTCCTTCCTCCATGTAGAACAGCTTCCCCATGGCTCCATTTTCTAGAACTTGATTCTTACCGGGAATTTTATCAAACAAGGATGTAGATGGAAAGTGGGAAATGGTAGAGACATCATTTTTTGGGGTGATAATTGGTCTAATATTATCCTCAATGATAGATTTGGTGCAACTAAGGAGAGACTTGAATAGAATTATGGTACTAAGGTCATTGATTATATAGAAATTGATGGAAATAAAAAGAGATGGAAACAAATCTGAGTGGATGGATTTGATTTTAACTCTTTTCTATTCTCTCTTTAGGAGCAACTGGATCTCATCCCCTTGAATTAGGTGGATTTCAAAGATGAAATTGTTTGGCACAATTCTATAGATGGGGACTATACGGTTAAATCTAGATATAATTCTTACTTTGAGAATACCCAAAGTGAATTTAATTGGAGAAAAATTTGGATGATTGAGTTAACCCCTAGAATCAACTTTTTCTTTTGGCTTGTGCTCAAAGGAAGAATTCTTACTAATGATAACCTGATAAAGAAAGGGTTCATAATTCCTAATAGGTGCCACCTATGCAAAATTGATTCTGAAGATATCAAGTACCTTTTTATCCACTGTGATTATGATACCATGATTTGGAGCTATGCCTTTCCCAAGTTCAATATTCTCTGGATGGTGCCTAAGGACTTCATACAATTCTGGACCCAATGGAATCCCCCTTTTAAGCATTGTGTTTTGAAAAGACTTTGGAAACTGGTCATGCCCCATATTATCTAGAGAATATGGAAAGATAGGAATGATATCATTTTTAGAAATAACAAACAACATTGCAAGCTCAGCTTTGTTAAGATTGGGCATGCTGTTAAAGATAATATTGGGAAAATCAAACCTCCCAAAAATAAGAAGTATCTTGTTGACAAAGAATACATTCTTTCCAATTGGAAGATTGGAACTGCTAGTTTGCAGATTAGGAATACCTCAAACATTGATAGGTCTTTGAATCATTGGATTCCTCCTGAGAGAAACTGGCATAAACTCAACTTTGATGGTGCCTTCAAGGGTAATCCTAGTTTTCCTACTGGGAAGGGTGTTATTATGGATCATAAAGGTTGTTTAGTTGCTACTTATGTTGGTAAAATGGGGATTTAGATGAATCATTATAATGAAGCCCTAGCTTCTCTATGGGGGATAAGGATTGTCAAAGAATATGATATTCAGAACTTAATTTTGGAAGGAGATTCTCTTAACATCATCAACCATTTAAACCAAACTTCTCCTCCTAGCTGGACCATCAAGGACTTTATTATGGAAGCAATAAATATTTGTCAAAATTCCAAGAATATAATCATTAAACATACCTATAGGGAGGGGAATAAGGTTGCAGATACATTGGCTAATATGGGCATGTTGTCCACTCAAAATTCCCTGCTCTTAAGAAAGTGAATTTTCAAAATTTTGAGTTTAAGTGTCTTCTCTGTTGTACTGAAAATGTTAAAAGTCTTGAAATTGAGAAAATCTGTGTTTTTGGGTCATTTTGAGTGTTTTTCGGGCCTGTCAGACATTTTTGTCCCACGTGTCCCAAGTTCAAAAGTGCGCTCTATTCCCCGTTCGGCCGATTTCCCCAAAGTTTGTCTTTTTCGGGCCCGTCGAAACTTTTTGTCCCAAATGTCCCAAGTCAAATTATGCAAGTTGTTCCATTTTTGGCCGAAACACCCGAACCGCGTACTTCGCACTTTCTTGTCCCAAGTGTCCCAGATTCAATCAGGCAAGTTGTTCCATTTTTGGATGATTCGCCCGAACCGCGTACTTCGCGCTTTCATGTCCCAAATGTCCCAAAATCTTCTGGACCCATTGTCACCTTTTCCTCCAATCCGGCCAAGTCACGTGTTTCGCATCCTTTCATCCCGCATGTCCCAAAATATATTTGTGCATCTTTTCCCCGCTTCGCCCGAATCGGCTGAGCCGCGTGTTTCGCGCATTCGCGTCTCACATGTCCCAAATGAACCAAGTGTCATTCATGCTTATTTTTCCCGCTCTACCCAAATATCATGCTTATTCAAATTGGTAGGTATGTTTTATATGTGCATTCATTATCTTTCTCTCTCCTAATCAGCTATATAATGAGCGAACACCCTTTGCATTTCTCACACTGCTTCCATGCTATCCTTTGCTCGAACCCTTGTAATCTAAAAACCTGCGCATGTATCCTTTTCCTCTGTAATTCCTTCCCGAGTCTAGTTTGTGTCTCTGTCCTCCGAGTTACTATCAATATGAAGATCAAATTTTAGGGACAGGAAAAAATCTCGCCACTAGAATCTGCCATTCACAATATTGGGGACAGTGAAGCTCGTCATCTTGATTTCAGCGATTTTTGGGCAAGGATGGCAGATGCAAACCCTACACCAATGGCGCAGATGATTCACGACAGCGGTTTGGCTTTCACTGGAGCTTTCCCGATCTCGGTACAGTGTGCTGATATAGTGCTTTCATACGGAGCTCACTTCGACCCTGATTCGAGTGAATTAACCAATGTACACGAGGAACTCATCACCAAGCTGGATGCTGCCGCCATTAGCATTGCTTTGAGGATTCCATAAATGGATAATGCCATAGTTGTTTCTCGGGATCAAGCACAGGCCCTGTTTAATCAAGACGGCAACAAATACAAGGCGCGAGAGGTGAAGTCATGGCTTAAAAACACTAAGAAGAGAGCGTCTCGTCTATCTAAGACTCTCTTCCGAGTAAATTTCAATGAAGAGTTGTCAGATTTCATAATCCTACTGGCTCGGGTTATGGGCTTACCTTCTACTAACGGGTTCCATTTCTCGATGTGCCCACTCATCAGCATGGTGTGCGAGGGAACTCAAAATATCAACTTGGCGGAAATCATCAGCATGAATTTGGTGGAGCAGCTGTCCAATGTACAACAAACGAAGAAGTTCTACATGACTTCGTACCTGATGTATACTCTGGCGGCATCAAGGCAATGGTTGGGTTTTTCTTACATTGATGCCCACAAAGATGATCCTGTATATGCCTACTACCCGCACTTCACCCTAGAGACCAGCAATACCAATTTCAGAAGGGTAAATGATGCTTTCACCATGTACGTGGTCAGGCTGCTTGAAGGTGACACTGCTAGAAGGTTTTCTGATGAAGCCATGAATTTGATATCACACTATAGTGATAATTTTATCCAATTCAGAAAATTCTCTTATATCAGGCTTGCTGGCTATGAGAGCACCCCTTTGAGGCTTCCCATGTTCTGCAGTGATAAGATGGCCTTGATAGAATTATGTAGGTAGTTAGACAAATTTCACAGAACCTACAGAGACAAGAAGATTTCTGTTTTTCACTTTCCCATCTCTTTGGGAAACTACACTTGTAAAACAGCCCTGGACGCACAGAACATAGAAAGAGCCCTGGTTCCTATCACTGTTCATTTCTTCAAGCCAAGAACTTGCTTCGACTTGAAGAATTTCATTGAACAGAACATCAAGATAATCTATCATCATAGGGTAGATACAGAAGACTATTGGGCTGACTATGTAGATGACTTTGAGGCTAGAAGGAGGCACTATGGCAAGTTCTCTCTGCAATTGATCCAAGAACTCGGCTTGTACCAAGTTCCTGAAGGACTCCAAGATGACAATTCTGATCTATACTCATATGAGTATGACAATTTGGTTAAGCACACTCCCTTGGAGGACTTGGATTGGAACAGGAAATAGAAAGATGATCTGGCCAAGATCCTTGCTCCAATCTTAGTCAGGACTAAGGTCTGGTTTGACAGGAAAGTTTGAGCGCTCAGAAGGCACTCAAGAGAATCCTCCTCTAAGGATGTTTCAACGCCAATGAGGGAAGCATCGACTCCCATATAAGACACACCTGTACAAACACCTCCTGCCTCATCAACGCAAGGACCCACAACTTCCACTCCTTCTTCATCCACTCAAGTGTACCAGAAGAAACTCAAAGAGGTTAAGAAGGAGCCTGTGGAAAAAATCCTCAAAGAAAGCAGGTAGAAGTTCCTTTGGGACCAGAGAACATCATTATTCTCAGTGAAAGTGAAGAGAGTGAAGTGCTAGCCCCTAAAAATACTCCTCAAGATCCAACAGATAAAGATAAGGAAGTCCAGAGCACTGAACTTCCAAATGCTATTGATTCCTCTGTAGTGATTGTCTCCAATGCCCCACTCACATCTCAACTTGAGACAACAGCTGTGCAAACCTTGAGCGTCATGAGCTCTCTGTCTCTTGGTCCTCTTTCCCCTCTTGCTGCTTCCTCTTCCTCTTTTGCATGGGTCCAACCTTTTGTTGACGGTAGAAAGAGAAAATCTTCCTCTCAGAGCTCAGGGCCAAATTTTGATGCTGTCACAGCCTTGTTGGGCACTACTCCTTCTCGTGCCAAGAAAGCAAAAATCACCTCCAGAATAGTGTCTGATGCTTAACGTCAGAAATTCCTGGAGATTGCTAAGCCTACAGTAGACAAATCAGAGCAGGAATTGCAGGCATCTGACTTAGAACTCTCAAGAATTCCAATGGGAGAGTCTACTCCTGAAGGTGGGATCCACAACCTCCAGGAAATAGTCACAAGAGTCATTGGGAGGGTAGAAAAAGGGCAGAAAACTATTGAACAGTTAGAGGAACAAGCCCAGATTCTCACTGGATTTATCAAATCTCTTTTGTCTAAGGACAAAGTTTTGGACCCTACCCCATTGACTACTCTTCCACCACCTGTAATTTTGAGCGAAGATGAAGTACAGAGTATCAAAGATATGCACAAGTATTCTATCAATGGCAGAGCTATGGAGGCCATGGTGGAAGATATGCTTGTTGCAGAATTGAACTTCATCGATGAAGCTTTCAAACTCCACGGAAAGGTGAATAATTTGCAACAGAAGCTCTCCTCCACTATCAGGGTCATAGATAAAGAGCTCAAACTCTGGAGCAGTTGCATAGTAGACCTCCATCTCATGGAACAGACAGATGACAAAATTTTATTGGTGAATAAGGTTTTTGATGATGCAAAGGATAATCTGTCAAAATCCTAGGTTTACAGCGTGGAGTGGAAGATCAAAGTCTTGGAGGAGGCTTTGGGAGAACTGAAGAATAGCTGGCAGAAGGGTGAAGCTTTCAAGACACTGGTTTTATCTGCTTTCAAAGATATACATTGTCATCTTCAGGATGAAACTTCTTGTGTGCCCCTTTCCTTGCAAGAAATCAAAGCTCAATTTAGAGCTTTTGTCAAAGATAATCTATTCAAGGAAAGCTCCATCTCCAAAGAGAAAATGAAATAGATCTACTCTCTTCAATCTGCCATTTAAGAAGCAAATAAAGATTATCATACTCATGTCGAGTTTGATAAAGAAATGGAGAAGTGTCTCAGATATTGGGGTCAGTCTACAGCCAACACGTCAGTCCCTCGTGGCAGAGACATAGCTGAGGCATTGAAGAAATTCAGGCAGTGAATTTTGAAGTTAGTGGGTCCCTCCCAGTCATAACCACCTATCTTCTTCTCTGTTTTCTTCTCTTCTTTTCTAATTCTTTATCTCGAATTCATTGTAATTAGTTGAGGTATTGCGATTAGCAATCCTTAACTAATCTTTAGTTAAAAGTAGTTACAAAGAGTAACTGATTTGTAAGCTATATAATGGCCTCTCCACGCCATTTTGAAAGGGGGAAGGAAGAACTTGGTTTATTTTTTGAAAGTGTAAATAGATCATAAAGAAATCAATACAGAAGGGCTTTCCATTCTTTGTCTATCTGATCTCTATTATCCCTAAGCTTTCATTTAATTTTTGTGAAGATCATTTTTCTCTAGTTTTTTAGTCTCACTGATTGCATACTCTCCAACTTTGCAAGCATGGTGATCTTGTATAACCAAGAAGGAAATTTGTGTCCTTGATTAATGAATTTGTGTTATGTTAAGAAACTTTGTGTTCTGGTAGATGTTATTTACAGAACTTTGTGTCTTTAAATTCCATCTTATTTATACGATACAAGTGATCTTGTTTCAATTCACTGTAACTTCGCATACATAAATAATTACTCAGTTATCTATAATTCTACATGTTGCCTTTCTGCTCATTCTCATATTCTCATTCCTCAGTCCTTTTGTAATTGATGATCTTTATAGAAAACACTTTCGTAATATCTGAGTTCAACCAGAAAATCATGTTTTGTATATTTGCAAATAGGTTCATTTCTGAATAAGGGAACCTCTCCCATTAAAGAGGAGGGACTTCTTGTCCCCTGACTCTTGCTCTTCATAAAGTCCTATTTGATGACCAATAGTTTTTGGTGACTCCGCTAGGGAAAATCATATTCCAGTTCTATAATTTTTGATCATCCTTTGATCTAGCGACTCCGCGTTTTACACGAGGGAGAAGGGCCCTTGGTATTGAAGACTCTTAGTTTCAGCTTTTGGAGCAGCAGGGTTTTCCTTTCCCTTCAATGAGAAATAGAAGGACTCGTTCGACAAGCACTCCACCTGTTCAAGATAGAATTCCTACGGGTGGTATTCCTTCAGAGTCAACTAGTCCTAATCTTTGAGCTTTGATTCTTACTAGTGTTGCAGTTCCTCTCCAAGCCGTTTTTCCAAGAATGGCGGTACCATTGCTCTGGGGTCATCATATCGGGCCCCTTGCTCTTCCTCAGCCTTTGCATGAGTTACCCAGAGGTAACCGAAAGAACTTCCCTAAATTCAAAGGTGATGGAAAAGTGCATCCTGATGAACACATCGCAGCCTTCATAGTTACATGTGGAGTTCTAGGAGTTAAACATGAAGACGTCTTCGTGAGACTGTTCGTTGAGACTTTACAAGATAATGCTGCTGATTGGTTCTATCACCTTCCAGCTGGTGCTATCACTAGCTGGGACACCATGAGAACTAGGTTTGAAAACCATTTCAAACCAGCAGAAGATGTGCATGCCTTGCTAGCCCAAATCTCTTAGATAAAGAAAGATTCACCAAAGCCCATGAGAGAATTTGTGGCCCGATTCAACAGATTGATCAATAAAATTCCGGTAAATACTCGACCTGTTGATCAAATCCAAAAATGTTTCTTCCTAAATGCCCAATCACCTGAAGTTAGTTATGCACTAAGAAGGGCTAATCTCGCAACATTGGTTGAGGATCAAACTCTTGCTGTTAGTGTTGAAGACGATTTAATCATGTCAGGGAAGTTGAGGAGAGACCCCTCCAAATCTAAGTCTGCTGCTTCCTCCTCTTCCACTCCTGGACCTAATACTGATCCATTGGTTCAAAAACTTGTGAATGATCTCATTTCCATAAAGAAACAATTGGCTCAGCATGCTCCCTATTCAGACGTTCCAAGGAAGAATTTTCAGCCCAGAAATCGTTTTCCTGCTTCTCAAACAAGATTAGCGCTTGAAGGACCTCCTGTTAAAGTTCCTGTCAATGCAACCTGTGAAGTTGAGGAACCAGAGGATGATGAGGATAATGAAGCTTGCGAGGAATTTGTGGAAGAAGTCGATGATGAAGCAGATGAACTTGAAGGATCTCGAGTTAATTTCTTCACCACTGAGGGCATTGATGATGGAGATGATTATGATGAAGTAGTATCAGACATGAATAACGAATCATTCGCTGTCATGACTCGAGAGAAGACAAATCAGAGGGAAAAAGTGACGCAGCCCCCTAAGAAATCTAAGGAGCAGCCGACAACTATCCCTGTAATTGCAAAAAGAGGATCTCCTATCCTCGTTTCATCTACACCAAAGGTGAGTCCTATCAATCCTGCTATTAAAGTTACTTCTTTTTCCCCTAAAGTTGATAAACCTAGGATCTCAAATGATGATGGCCCGTCCACTTCTGGGTCTTTTGATATTATTGATCACCTAAAAAAGACTAAGGTTCAAATCTCAGAGGCTGAGTATTATCAAACCCATCCCAAAGATTTTGCTAAAATGATTCACTTTGTCAATTCCCATTCTAAAACCAAATATAAAGGCCTTTTACCCACTCCTTCTTCTGCACCACAGCCTAGTCTGGTAGCCGCTGTCACCTTACCTAATGAAAAAATTAAACCATTTTATGTAACACTTCTCATAGCTGGCCATAGGCTCAGTAATTGTGTCATAGACTCAGGAGCCTCAGACAATGTGATGCCTACTAAAGTAGCTCATGCCTTAGGCTTAACCCTCACACGCACTTATGGATCTTGTTACTCCATGGAGAGTAAGGAAGTCCCCCTGGTTGGGAGAATTAAAGATGCACAAGTGGCTTTTGCTGCTTTGCCTGAAAAGAGAGTTTTGGCTACCATCTTAGTAGCAGATATTCCTCCTTCATACGGGATGTTGCTAAGTAGGAACTTCTATAAAGATGTGGGTGGAGAAATTTAAATGGATTGGTCACATGCACTCATACCTGTTAATGGACAAATAAAGAAGTTGCTACCTGAGAAGCAATCCGAGTATATTGTACAAAAAATGGATGATCCTAAAGTACAAATACTCTATGAGGATATGGGTCATGGCAACTACATGATTATGTCTCCTGATGAAATCCAACTCCCCAAAGTGTCACCTAAAGATCCTAATGGTGTTTGGATTTTAGAGTTTGATGGAAGTTGTTCCTCGGCTAGTTCTGGACCTGGTGTCCTACTGGTGTCACCTGAAGTTAGACTTCATCCTTTTTCATTTAATTTGCAGTTCGAAAATACTGATAATACAGCAGAGTATGAGGCTCTCATTCTTGGACTGCAAGTGGCCAAAGAACAAGGTGTAAAGAATCTTCTGGCTCGTGGTGATGCAGAATTGATTGTAAAGCAAGTCAGAAGCCTTTTTCAGGTAAAAAAAGGAAGGTTGAAACATTACCGGAATCAGGTTTGGGATTCCATTGAATTTCTTGATGCTTTCTCCATCGAAGCAATACCTAGGAAGAAAAACAGCAGGGCTGATTCACTAGCAGTCTCAGGGTCACTACTGATTCCTCATCCTGACTTCTCTCAGGATAAGTTCACCATTGAGATGGTCCATCGGCCTAGTGTACCTGATAATACCAATAACTGGCAAGTTTTCAATGATGATCAACACTTGCTTTCTTTCCTTGAACTCAAGGGTAATTTCGAACAGCTGTATTTTGAAGGAAGTGACAACCTACCTCATGAAAGTGTGCCCTTTGACAAGGCAGTCACCCAAGGAGAAGAAACGGATCAGGATGGATGCATCAATCTCAAAGGAAACAAGATTCCTAAAGGATTGGTGAGTTTGGAGGAACTATTTGATAAACATTATAGGTATGTGAATTCTAGAGCTTCCACTGGACCTCAACAATCAGCTGAGTATGACAAGATTGATATTGGGAGTTCTACTGATCCTAAGCTCCTGAACATTGGAAAATGTTGCACAACATATGAGAGGAAGAAAGAAATTGATATTTTAAAGAGGTATAAGGATGTTCTTGCTTACTCTTATGAAGATTAAAAGCTTTCAAACCAAAAGATATGCAGCATTTTATTCCACTCAAGCTTGGAATTAAGCCTTTCAAGCAGAAACAGAGGCAATACAACCCCAAAATAGCTGACACCATCTTTCAGGAAATACAGAAGTTGTTGAAGGCTAAAATCATTTTTCCCATTCACCATTCAACATGGATTGCCAATATTGTGCCTGTGAGGAAGAAAAATGGTGAGATCCGCATCTGTGTTGATTTCAGGAACCTAAATCAGGCTTCCTTGAAAGATAATTATCCTTTGCCTATGATGGATCAGGTATTGCAAGTAGTAACAGGATCTGAAATGTTATCTATGCTTGATGGATTCTCGGGATATAATCAGGTAGAGGTTGATACTGTGGATCAACAGAAAACAACTTTCACTACTCCTTGGGGTACCTTTGCTTACAAGAGAATGCCTTTTGGGCTCATTAATGCTGGTGCCACTTTTCAAAGAGCTATGGATCTGGATTTTGGAAGTTTGAAAGGGAAGTGTATTTTCATATACCTTGATGACTTGACAGTGTTTTCTAAAACAAGGGCGGATCATTTTGATCACCTAGAGACAGTTCTGCTAAGATGCAGAGAGCATGGTATTTCTTTGAATCCTAAAAAATCTGTCTTTTGTGTCATAGAGGGAAAACTATTAGGGCACATTGTCTCCAAAGATGGTATTAAGATTGATCCTGAACGAGTACAAGCTATCCAGCAAATTCCTCTCCCAACCAGTAAAAAGGGTGTGCACTCTTTCTTTGGTAAGATCAATTTTTTAAGAAGGTTCATCCCTGATTTTGCAGAGTTAACTTTGAATATTTCTCAGATGATGAAATGGAAACAAACGTTTGGTTGGTCTTCTGAAGGAAAGGAATCCTTTGAAGGTATCAAGAGAGCTATCGCTAAAACTCCTGTTTTAGCCTATCCTGATTTCAGCAAAGATTTTATTATCTATTGCTATGCCACAGATAATACCTTGGCTGCTGTTTTGACTCAAGAAGACTCTAACGAGCATGAACTCCCAATTGCGTTCATGAGCTATATTCTGAAAGATCATGAGTTAAAATACACCATGATGGAAAAACATGCTTTTGCAGTGGTCAAAGCTGTTAAGCAGTTTCATTTTTACATCCTCAATTCTCATTCCATGGTGTTGGTTTCAGATACAACTATTAAGTCAATTCTCACACAACAAGAATTTGGATCCAAGAGAGGAAACTGGGTTGCTAAGGTCCAAGAATATGACATTGACATCAAACCGACCAAGCTGGTTCGTGGAAAAGATCTTTGCGAGCTCATTTCTGAAGGAGCTAAGCATGAGTTACTGGAGAACAAAGTTGGCCTTCCTACCGTTCCGTTCCTTAGCTCAGTTGATGAATGGTATGCTAACATCACCCATTTTCTCACCTATGGGGAATGCCCCTCTCATTTAACTACCAAAGAAAAGAGGACTGTTAAATTCAGGTCAGTGCAATATGTGTTGTGGGAAAACGCCTTGTTCAAACGTGGATTAGATGGAAGATTTTTGAAATGTGTGGACAAGGAACATCAGAGAAAGTTGCTCTCAGCTTTTCATGATCAGGCATGTGGAGGGCACTATTCATCAACGGTCACTGCTCACAAGATACTTCGTGGAGGATATTACTGGCCTTCCTTATTCAGAGATGCATCCAAGTGGGTTGATAAATGTGAGGCTTGTCAGACCTTCGTGGGAAGACCTAAATTGGCCTCTTTGCCTCTTAAGCCAGTTGTAATTGAAGAACCTTTTCAACAGTGGGGTTTGGAATTCATTGGAACACTTAATCCTGCTTCTAGTGCTGGTCATAATCATGTGTTAACTGCCATGGACTATTTCACCAAATGGGTGGAAGCTATTCCAGTTAAGAGTACTACTTCTGAAGTGGTATGCAGCTTCATCAAAGAGAACATCTTGGTAAGGTATGGTGTACCTAACAAGATTGTGATAGATAATGCTTCGAATTTCTCTTCAACTGAGATAATGGATTTTTGCTATGGGTATGGAATTTCTTTGGCTCACTCCTCAGATTACTATCCTTAAGGAAATGGGCAAGCAGAATCCACTAATAAAAATTTGGTGACTATTATAAGGAAATTAGTCAATGAGTCTCAACGAAACTGGCACAAGAAGCTCTATGATGCTCTTTGGGCAGACAGGATTACACCAAAGAGAGCTATTGGAATGTCTCCTTTTCAAGTGGTATATGGAGTAGAAGCTCAATTGCCAGTAACAGTGGAGCTGCCAGCCTTGCACCTAATGAAGGCCATTGAAGATACTAGTTTTAGTGATGCTTTGGATAAGAGAATTATGTACCTTCACAAATTGAATGAGGACAGATTGGAGGTTGCTGATAGGATATCTGTTCACCAGTAGAAGGTAAAGGTCCTGTTTGATAAGAAAGCCAGGTTCAGAGATTTCCAAGTTTGAGACACTGTGTTGTTATGGGATAAAAGGCATGAACCTCATGACAGCCATGGCAAGTTCAATTCCCTTTGGCTTGGACCTTTCAAGATCAGACACTTTGCTGGTAAGAATTTCTTTTATCTTGATTACATGGATGGTTCTCCTCTCCCACTTCCGTATAGTGGGCAGTACCTTAAGTTGTTCAAGTCATAGGTGATTAGGGAGTCCTTTGTATATTCTGTACAACATTTTTGTTTTTTCTTTCCTTTTTGTTTTGGTGTGTTGTCATCTATATTGATCTACTTTTTGACTCCGTGGCCCAATGGATAAGGTACCAGTCTGCTTCCCCGAGTTTGTCTAAGTTCTTACCTTGTCTCATTCCTTGAATTTATGCCAAGTCATCCCCAGAAGGAGCCAGCTGTTGTCCACTCAAAATTCCCTACTCTTAAGAAAGTGAATTTTCAAAATTTTGAGTTTAAGTGTCTTCTCTGTTGTACTAAAAATGTTAAAAGTCATGAAATTGAGAAAATATGTATTTTTGGGTCATTTTGTGTGTTATTCGGGACTGTCAGAAATTTTTGTCCCAAATGTCCCAAGTTCAAAAGTGCGCTCTGTTCCCCGTTCGGCCATTTTCCCCGAAGTTTTTCATTTTCAGGCCCATCGGAACTTTTTGTCCCAAATTTCCCAAGTCAAATTGTGCAAGTTGTTCCATTTTTGGCCGAAACACCTGAACCGCGTACTTCGTACTTTCTTTTCCCAAGTGTCCCAGGTTCAATCGGGCAAGTTGTTCCATTTTCAGCCGATTCACTTGAACCGCATACTTCGCGCTTTCACATCCCAAATGTCCCAAACTCTTCCGGACCCATTGTCACCTTTTCGTCTTATCTGGTCGAGTCACGTGTTTCACGTCCTTTCGTCCCGCATGTCCCAAAAGACATTTGTGTGTATTTTCCCCGCTTCGCCCGAATCGGCCGAGACGCGTGTTTCGTGCATTCGCATCTCACATGTCCCAAATTAACCAAGTGCCATTCATGCTTATTTTTCACGCTCTACCCGAATATCATGCTTATTCAAATTGGTAGGTATGTTTTAAATGCACATTCATTGTCTTTATCTCTCCTAATCAGCTATATAATGAGCGAACACCCTTTGCATTTCTCACACTGCTTCCATGCTATCCTTTGCTCGAACCCTTGCAAACTAAAAACCTGCACGTGTATCCTTTTCCTCTGTAAATCCTTCCTGAGTCTAGTTTGTGTCTCTGTCCTCCAAGTTACTATCAATATGAAGATCAAATTTCAGGGATAGGAACAAATCTCGCCACTAGAATATGCTGTTCACAATATTGGGGACAGTGAAGCTCGTCATCTTGATTTTAGCAATTTTTGGGCAAGGATGGTAGATGCAAACCCTACACCAATGGTGCAGATGATTCACGACAACAGTTTGGCTTTTGCTAGAGGTTTCCCGATCTCAGTACAGTGTGCTGAAAAAGTGCTTTCATGCGGAGCTCACTTCGACCCTGATTCGAGTGAATTAACCAATGTACACGAGGAACTCATCGCCAAGCTGGATGCTGCCACCATTAGCACTGTTTTGAGGATTCCAGAAATGGATAATGCCATAGTTGTTTCCCGGGATCAAGCATAGGACCTGTTTAATCAAGCCAGTGACAAATACAAGGTGCGAGTGGCAAAGTCATGGCTTAAAAACCCTAAGAAGAGAGCATCTCGTCTATCCAAGACTCTCTTCTGAGCAGATTTCAATGAAGAGTTGTCATATTTCATAATCCTACTAGCTCGGGTTATGGGCTTACCTTCTACTAACGAGTTCCATTTCTCGATGTGCCCACTCATCAACATGGTGTGCGAGGAAACTCAAAATATCAACTGGACAGAAATCATCAGCATGAATTTGGTGGAGCAGCTATCCAATGTACAACAAACGAAGAATTTCTACATGAATTCATACCTGATGTATACTCTGGTGGCATCAAGGCAATGGTTTTGTTTTTCTTACATTGATGCCCACAAAGATGATCGTGTATATGCCTACTGCCCGCAGTTCACCCTAGAGACCAGCAATCACAATTTCAGAATGGTAAATGATGCTTTCACCATGTATGTGGTCAGGCTGCTTGAAGGTGACACTGCTAGAAGGTTTTCTGATGAAGCCATGAATCTGATATCGTACTACGGTGCTTATTTTATCCAATTCAGAAAATTCTCTTATATCAGGCTTGCTGGCTATGAGAGCACCCCTTTGAGGATTCCCATGTTCTGCAGTGATAAGATGGCCTTGATAGAATTATGTAGGTAGTTAGACAAATTACATAGAACCTACAGAGACAAGAAGATTTCTGTTTTTCACTTTCCCATCTCTTTGGGAAACTACACTTGTAAAACAGCCTTGGACGCACAGAACATAGAAAGAGCCCTGGTTCCTATCACTGTTCATTTCTTCAAGCCAAGAACTTGCTTCGACTTGAAGAAGTTCATTGAATAGAACACCAAGATAATCTATCATCATAGGGTAGATACAGAAGACTACTGGGCTGACTGTGCAGATGACTTTGAGGCTAGAAGGAGGTACTATGGCAGGTTCTCTCTGCAATTGATCTAAGAACTCGGCTTGTACGAAGTTCCTGAAGGACTCCAAGATGACAATTCTGATCTATACTCATATGAGTATGAAAATTTGGTTAAGCACACTCCCTTGGAGGACTTGGATTGGAATAGGAAAGAGAAAGATGATCTAGCCGAGATCCATGCTCCAATCTTAGTCAGGACTAAGGTCTGGTTTGACAAGAAAGTTCGAGCACTCAGAAGGCACTCAGGAGAATCCTCCTCTAAGGATGTTTCAACACCAATGAGGGAAGCATCGACTCCCATATCAGACACACCTGTGCAAACCCCTCCTGCCTCATCAATGCAAGGACCCGCAGCTTCCACTCCTTCTTCATCCACTCAAGTGTACCAGAAGAAACTCAAAGAGGTTAAGAAGGAGCCTGTGGAAAAAGATGCTCAAAGAAAGCAGGTAGAAGTGCCTTTGGGACCAGAGAACATCATTGTTCTCAGTGAAAGTGAAGAGAGTGAAGTGCCAGCCCCTGCAAATGCTCCTGAAGATCCAACAGATAAAGATAAGGAAGTCCAAAGCACTGAACTTCCAAGTGCTATTGATTCCTCTACAGTGATTGTCTTTAACGCCCCACTCACATCTCAACTTGAGACAAAATTTTTGCAAACCTTGAGCGTCATGAGCTCTCTATCTCTTGGTCCTCTTTCCCCTCCTGCTACTTCCTCTTCCTCTTTTGCATGGCTCCAACCTTTTGTTGATGGTAGAAAGAGAAAATCTTCCTCTTGGAGCTCAGGGCCAAATTTTGATGCTGTCGCAGCCTTGTTGGGCACTACTCCTTCTTCTGCCAAGAAAGCCAAAATCACCTCCAGAATAGTGTCTGATGCTCAAGGTCAGCAATTCCTGGAGATTTCTAAGCCTACAATAGACAAATAAGAGCAGGAATTGTAGGTATCTGACTTAGAACTCTCAACAATTCCAATGGGAGAGTCTACTCCTGAAGGTGAGATCCACAACCTCCAAGAAACAGTCACAAGAGTCATTGGGAGGGTAGAGAAAGGGCATAAAACTATTGAACAGTTAGAGGAACAAGCCCAGATTCTCACTGGATTTATCAAATCTCTTTTGTCTAAGGACAAAGTTTTTGACCCTACCCCATTGACTACTCTTCCACCACCTGTAATTTTGAGCGAAGATGAAGTACAGAGTATCAAATATATGCACAAGTATTATATCTATGGCAGAGCTATGGAGGCCATGGTGGAAGATATGCTTGTTGTAGGATTGAACTTCATCGATGAAGCTTTCAAACTCCACGGAAAGGTGAATAATTTGCAACAGAAGCTCTCCTCCACTATCGGGTTCATATATAAAGAGTTCAAACTCCGGAGCAGTTGTATAGTAGACCTCCGTCTCATGGGACAGACAGATGAGAACATTTTATTGGCGAATAAGGTTTTTGATGATGCAAAGGATAATCTGTCAAAATCCTAGGTTTACAGCGTGGAGTGGAAGATCAAAGTCTTGGAGGAGGCTTTGGGAGAACTGAAGAATAGCTGGCAGAAGGGTGAAGCTTTCAAGACACTGGTTGTATCTGCTTTCAAAGATATACATTGTCATCTTCAGGATGAAACTTCTGGTGTGCCCCTTTCCTTGCAAGAAATCAAAGCTCAATTTAGAGCTTTTGTCAAAGATAATCTATTCAAGGAAAGCTCCATCTCCAAAGAGAAAATGAAAGAGATCTGCTCTCTTCAATCTGCCATTTAAGAAGCAAATAAAGATTATCATACTCATGTCGAGTTTGATAAAGAAATGGAGAAGTGTCTCGGATTTTGGGGTCAGTCTACAACCAACACGTCAGTCCCTCGTGGCAGAGACATAGCCGAGGCATTGTAGAAATTCAGGAAGTGAATTTTGAAGTCAGTGGGTCCCTCCCAGTCGTAACCACCTGTCTTCTTCTCCGTTTTCTTCTCTCTTTTCTAATTCTTTTTCTCGAATTCATTGTAATTAGTTGAGGTATTGCGATTGGAAATCCTTAACTAATCTTTAGTTAAAATAAGTAGTTACAAAGAGTAACTGATTTGTAAGCTATATAATGGCCTCTCCATGCCATTTTGAAAGGGGGAAGGAAGAACTTGGTTTATTTTTTGAAAGTGTAAATAGATCATAAAGAAATCAATACAGAAAGGCTTTCCATTCTTTGTTTATCTGATCTTTGTTATCCCTAAGCTTTCATTTAATTTTTGTGAAGATCATTTGTCTCTAGTTTGTTAGTCTCGCTGATTGCATACTCTCCAACTTTGCAAGCATGGCGATCTTGTATAACAAAGAAGGAACTTTGTGTCCTTGATTAATGAATCTGTGTTATGTTAAGAAGCTTTGTGTTCTGGCAGATGTTATTTACAGAACTTTGTGTCTTTAAATTCCATCTTATTTATACGATACAAGTGATCTTGTTTCAATTCACTGTAACTTCGCATACATAAAGAATTACTCTGTTATCTATAATTCTTCATGTTTCCTTTCTACTCATTCTCATATTCTCATTCCTCACTCCTTTTGTAATTGATGATCTTTATAGAAAACACTTTCGTAATATCCAAGTTCAACCAGAAAATCATGTTTTGTATATTTGTAAATAGGTTCGTTTCTGAATAAGGGAACCTCTCCCATTAAAGAGGAGGGACTTCTTGTCCCCTGACTCTTGATCTTCGTAAAGTCCTATTTGATGACCAACAGGGCATCAATATTAATCTTATCATATGGGATAATGTAAATAACATCCATAAGGAGGTTAAAACTAGCATTAATGTGGATAATTATGGGATTATATACGTGGAGTAATTTTAATAATGACATGGATTGGGCCTTAACGAAGGTGAAAGTTCACACATGTGTGAATTATCCTCCTTATTATGGCCACATTAAAGCTATTGAACCTTGCACAGGTGGGAGGAATTTCAAAAAATGGGATAGACATAAGGAAGAATCAGACTCTTACAAGGGTTTTGAGCAGAAAATTCACAGTATTAGCAAGAAGAAGAAGAAAATGGGAGGGGCACTGTTTCAATTAGAACCATGTTGCGATCCATCCTGGAAGAATATCAAGGTACTTTGGAACCTCTTGCACAAGGGAGGCATCTCCAATTTCATTGAACACATTCAAGGTCATGATTAGAACATTTTGGTTCATTTTTCTATGGATTGGAAGGATATAAGGGTCAAATATGGTGGCAACCGTGTTACTATCAACGAGGAGTTGATTACTGAGGCTACAGGCCTAGAACTGGAGGGATATCAATTTTTTAGTAAAAGGATTGACATGGTCGCTGAGGTAAAGAAATTCTCTAATGAGGGTGAGGAGCTTGATTTTATTGCTGCGGGCATAAGGTTAAGTTCTATTCCCAAGCCGTATGATGAAGTGATGAATATGATGGTCAGATATATTTCTTTGGAAGGGTGTTATAAAATGGTCCCTACTAAACACCTTGTCTTTATAAACCATTTTAGAAGGAATTTTGTGGTCTTCTTCCCGCACTACCTACTCAATTCCCTTTAGCACTCTATTTTGGATTTTCAAAAGAACTTCCATGTTATTCTTTTACATCAGAGCCTTATCTTCCTGTTGCACAAGCTTTGTGTTTCCAAGTTCCTTGGCTTCCTGACTGCTCCTAGTGATTCGCATGCTACCACATCCTTTGCTCCGACTCCCATTCTTGAAACCCCTTCCAAATCTAAAACAAAAAACCCTAAGAAAAGAAACACCCCTCATACTGCCAGGATTCCCAGAAGCACCAAAGAGATGGAGGTTGCTTAAAAATTTATACAAATTAGCAATGTTGGTATTAATATGGCCATGTATCAAGAGGGGATTCATGTGCCTCATAGATTGGAGTCTCTGGAGAAAGAGATGAAGCAGCTAAAGAAGGACCTTCAACATATGGAAAAGTAGAAATGGAAAAGAAAAATTGTTGAAGATAATGAAAATGGCAAGGATCAGATTGCTGATATTTATAAGAATTTGAACTCTCTAGAAACTAGACTAGGGAGAGCTAAAGATAAACATGATCACAACATGGCTATCTTTAAAGCCATAAGTGACTTTTTAGAGTAGAAATTTCAAAGCATTTCCATGCTCAGTGAGATCCCTATAACTATTTGAGTGAATGATAATGAGAGTAGTCTAACCATCTCACAATTGAATGCTTCAGACCCAACACACATCACCACATTGGTAGTGTTTACCTCGTTGCAAATGATCCAGTCCAAAATTGAAAGAGCATCCAAGAAGTAAACTCACTTGGGCTGGTAGGAATCATTCTAGATGTTGATATTTTTTGGTCTTTGTGTTGTGACTTTGTTTCTTTTTTGTTATTATGTTGCAGTCTTTGTCATTTTTATTTCTTATTGTAACTACCTCTTGGTTACTTATGGTAATAGTGTTCTATCTGGATATTGATCCTTTTTTGTTGAATCTCCATAGTTATATCGGGATGTTGAGCCATTTTTATAACAGGGTATAATCCCTTTAAAACTATTTACCAATAATAATAAAAACATATATTATATATAATAGTATATATATATATTAAAAAAATTTATAATATAATATTATCTTTATGGTCTATGAATACTTTTAGAGCCGTGACCGTATATATCCCAGCAAACTATTTTTGAAATTTTAGCATCTGCATATTTGGTTATGCATAGGGTTTAAGGTGGGTTTGGAGGGGGGGGGGGATGTTGCACCCCACCTTACCATTGTATTAAATATATAGTGGGTGGGGTGGGGTGTGGCACCCCCCACTCCACTATACAAAACATAAAAAACAGTCAGGGGTTGGGCCGCGGTCCAACCCCCAATATTTTTTTCTTTTTTTATAAGTTTAAACCTTGTCATTTCACCATTCGACCATATAAATATATATTTATTCATTTTAATGTTTATATATGTATATATATATAGTTATAATAGTATATTTTAGTTTGTCGTATTTAAAATAAACCCCCAATTTTGGAATTAGTTCAATAGGTATATAGGTGGTTATAAAACATTGATAAAAAGAAGGTTAGAAATAAATTCCCCAATTAAAGGTAGAGTAAATTTTCTCTTGTTTAAATCATGAATTTTTAGTATTTAAACTATACGATTTATCTCTAAATATAATCAAATTTTCCTTCTCCTTACAAATTAAGCTCACTAGTAATACAAAGGAAGAAAACAACATATGTTTCACATATAACAACATTTTTTCCTTAAGATAGATGCACTTTCAAACATTCCAATGATTTCAACATTCTAATAATTCTAGCATTTCAATATGCTCACTCTTACAAGGGAAATGAGAAGGTATCTTCTTTCTCTTCTTACAATAACTCACACAATTACAATGTTATAAATTACAACTAGATAACCATACACTCCTTTCTCAAGAATCTTAGTTCAATATCTTATAATTTAGTTGTTCCCCTTTCCAAAATACATAAACAAACTTTGAATGATATAAAAATATAAGAGATCTTCTTTCAACCAATGTACAACTTAAACCTTTCTACATAAAACTATATCACTATGAATTTGGAATAAATGAAATATACAAGGCTTTCTTTCAAATATACAAGAGTTGCAATCTTCCACCCTAAGTGGGAACAAAATCAATTTTACAACATGGACGTTTTTTCAAGAATCTCAAGACACAAGTCTTCTTTTTAATTCATCTCCCACTTCATAGCTTTCAAACTTACATCCTTTAACTCTTAAAATATTGAATCACAATACAAATAAAGGGTTATAGGCGACACTCTCTACCCAGCCTATAATCCAATAAATTAAGAATCCATCTCCTTATTGACCCCCAATCCCACACGAAAGAACAATATGGGGTATTATGCAACATTTGACAACGTTTATAAGAGGCTTCCATAACAAGCATTCCACAAAAAAACACACTCCAATAACACATTCAAACAATATAACAACATTTCCAACTAGTAAAAATGTTTGACTACAACAAGCCAAAAAGGATAATTTGAATATGGGAATCACCTTCTTTTGTCACCCAGGTGATGTAGGATTTCCACCCAAAATCCTCCATGTGTACAACTCAAAGCATAATCAAATCCTTATTTTTTCACTTGTAAGTATGCGAAATATATTCAAGTTATCATTTTCACTCCCCATAGGTGGAACTCAAAGACACACTCGCTCTAAAATGCATGCCTCACATCTCCTTTTTACCTCCCCAATGGTCCAATAAATCCATCTACCACACCCAACTTAAGGAAATCTACCCATTTACAATCAAGATATCCACAACACTCATATAATACAAACAAGCACAATTTATACATCAAAATACATTAATAAAAAAAGACATTAAGAGGAGAGCCTACCTCTCCATCAATATTCTAATTTATTTACTCTATAAGTTTTGAATCCTTCACACCAAGCCCAATCCAATATGCAACTCCAAAGAAAACTCCAAGTATGAAAATCAAGACCAATTTTTAAAAGTGCAAGAGAAGCAAATAAGGAAAGTAACCCAAAATCCATCAAAATCATCCAATAAATTGAAAAGGGGCGTGTTATCCAATTTTTCCCCTTGGGTGAAATTTGACAAACATGACTTTGCATTGAAAGAAAATAGAGGGATTGATGTAGTCACTAAAGCATTCAAACTCAGCGGATCAAAATTCAGAAGTGGCGATCTCAAAAGGCATGAAGGATATCAAAGTCTAAAGTTTGAAATTCATAATTCAGGCATTCAAGATTTTAGAGTTAGCAGCAGGGTCGACCAAGTGAACTATTCCTCAGGCCCGACAAAATAAAAGGTCCAAAATCCTAAAGGTCCAAATTTCAGAATGACTTCGAGGTTTTAGAGTTTCATAGGTTTCATGCACCCAGATGGATAAAGAATCCCAAAAATCTGAAGTCTTGAAAACCTCCCAAAATTATGAAACTTGAAGCCTCGAATCCACAAAATATGAAGTCCCAAAAACCCTTGAATCCCCAAAACCCAAACTCCTGAATCCCAAAAACCTGAAGTCCTGAATCCCTAAAACTCAAAGTCCTGAAAACCCTTGAAATCCTGAAACTTGAACCCCCAAAATCCTGAAACTTGAAACCCCTGAAAACCTAAAGGTCTAAAACCCGAAGTCCAAATTTCATACTTTGGGGTTTCAGATTTTTAAAGGTTTTGTGAACTCAAGTGGATGAACAACAACCCAACCTCCAAAATGGAAACATCTAAATTTACTAATCCCAAAAGTCTTAAATTTGATGTTGTGATGAATTTTAGATTCTAACGAAATAGAGCCAACCATTCGTATTTATTGCAGAATGGCACCCCATCTTTATATGGCCTTAAATTTTGACTGGGAGCTCAAATTTGCATAAAATAGGACTTCAAAATGAAGTAATGCATTCTGCCATTTTATAGAGTGTTTCCAAATTTCTCACCTACCCAAATGATGAGATATGGGCTTCGTTTCTTCTCCAATAAGGTAAAGGACATGGCGGTATGGGTTTTTTAGTGGCATCCATCATTGTTATAGGTGAGTTTAATGCATTTTAGGGTGATTGAAATAAGATTTCAAATTCTTCTCTCTTCCTTCTCTCATTCTTCCTATATATTATCAGGAGGGGCTCATTTTAAAAGGTTGGACACCTTGTATATACCCCTCCCTTCATATTCTTTTATGTAAGATATTTTGTGGAGATTCCAAACCTTCCTACTGTACATTGTAATGTAAAATATGTGTGTTTAAGCTTGAATGTGGTGTACTGTTTCAATTTTGGGAGTAATATAGACATATTTGTGGATGTTTTAAACACCCTTTTGTGTTTTATTGGATCTCCTTTAGTATTTCATCACATGCAAATTATTGTGTAGTGTTGTGTTTTTATTGCAAGATCATATTTCTATTGTGTTTATTGTGCAGGTTATTTTATATCCTGCTTGGTGCATCACTTCCCTTAGAGTACATTTTAATTTTCATACATTTTCTCTAGATCTGTCTCCTTGGGAAATCTTAAGATTAGTGTTATATGTACAACTATCTGAAATTTGGCGTAGTTGGCACTAGGATAGGATAGCAATCTAGCCTTCTCTAGAGGGTTATCCCGATTTCAAAGTCCCACACTTTGGGATAACTCCATGTTTGAAGATTCGCACTCACTGCCTCAACCATTCACTTGTGAGAAATTAGGGGTGTTACGATTTCGCCAAAATATGAGGATGATGAGGCGGCTCCATATAGGATGCCACTTCATCATCCTTCCATTCCAACAAGTAAAACACAAAATCCAAAGAAAATAAATGCTCATGTAAGATATTTGACATGCCCACATGACACTCCAACTTGCACACCATGCTTATCAAGGATAAACATAAATGTGGTAACAAGTGCAATTATTTACCCCTTTTACACTAAAAAAGGCTTTAAAATGGTCAAAATATGTCCCATACTTCATAAGTAGGGTTGGTAGGAAAGTTTGAGATGTGAGGGACAAGGTTAACTTGTCCCTCAAGTCTTTAAATGTGGCCAACAATGTCAAATTCGAATTTGGGAGGGATGGTGGAGTACACACCACCTAAATGTATTTAATAAAATTCACATCATGCACCAAAACAATGACTATATACCTAATTTATTTCCCACATGTCATATGTTCCCTCTTAATTTAAATTAAGCTAAACTAGTTAATTAAGATACGTTAACAATTATTAATAAAGTAACTATATTTTCCAAATAATTAAACACATGCACAAAAATTTAAAACAAAAAAATTAAAGAGAATGAAACACATTACATCAATGGGCACATAAATGAGGCTAACCTCCCATGGGAACCTCCTAACAAAGTATGCAGCCACACCACATAACATTATACACAAGTTGTCAAAAATTTTCCATGTTGCACAACACCGTACATCCTTCCATGGTTGGTCCCCTATCCCCTTTCAATGTATGTGATAAAATCTCCCTACAACACAAACAAAATACCTCTTTGACCATACAGCCATATCAACAACATCGAGAATAAAATACATATAGAAATAAATAATCGTCAAAAAATTTTATCAATTCTTTCATCTATCATCATACAATTAATTCAATTCACATCCATAAAATCATAATTCTACTCAAAACATACAACATAGGATGTTCATCCTGAATATGAAATGTTAGTGTAAAATCATAATACTAAAAATCAAAATAAATAACTATCCATCATTGTCATCTAGTGGATCATAATCAAAATGTAAATCATAACATGTCAAGAATCCAAGTATTTTCCTAGTTTTTCATCTACTGATCAATATATAGTAATCTAATTTTCTAAGTTTCAATCCAACAGTAATAACATCATAATGAAATAGTGTCGAAGAGGAGTGGGCACTACATCCCTTCCCTTTAGACTCAAAATCCTCCTGGAAGTCAATAAAAAAAGTGTGGAAACTAGGTCAGTAACAAAGTAGCATCCTCCTATGTTGTTGCAGTCTCATCGTACCTATCCCATTGAACTCACACCTATTCAATCTTGTGACCTCGAATGCCTGGGGTCTTGCACTCTATGATGCACATGGGCTCTATAGTCACTTGTTATTTCTACTGCACCTGTAATGAGGTCCAATCAAAGATATGAGATGGATCTGGAATGTATCTCCTAATAACAAAAACATTAAATATATCATGCACACGAGACAAGCTAGGTGGTAAGGTTAGACAATAAGCTAAGGGACCAATCCACTCTGAGATCTTGAATGGACCCATGAATCTAGGATATAAATTAGAGCCTTTTATATAAAAAATAGGGTTCTTATGAGGTCTAACATGAATAAATACCTTCGTGCCCACCTCATACTCCACCAAGTACAAATACTCCTCCCATATTGACTGATGGTCCATGATGTACATCCGAAGCATGTCCTCTAAAATATGATTCACCCACTTCATCTATCCATATGTTTGTAGGTGGTATATTGTGCTGAAGTTGATACTCGTGTTAAGGGTATCCTGCATGGTACTCAAAAAATGAGAGGTGTTTAAGGGACCACAATCATAAATAATCTTCCACAGAATCTCATGTAGTCTTAAAATATCATCTAAGTATACTCGTGCAACTACACTAGATGTATAGTTGATCTTTACCAGAGATAAATGAGCCACTTTTGTCAATATACCCACCCTGAACATGATTTCGTCATGGTGGTATCTCGAATTTTGTATCCCTACTATGAAATACATGGAAATGGTGTCCCATTTCAACTCAATTTTAGCATGCGGGTAGAGAAGCCCAGCTGGATGTTGATGCTTGGCTTTCACTCTCTAACACTCTAAACAATGAGACACAAACTGGGCCACATATCTCTATATTAATCTCCAATGGTATAATTGTCTCCAAGTGGCAAGCATCTCCTTCACCCTTGGATGGGCTGAATAAGGTACACGATGAGCCTCTTCCAAAATATCATGTCTCAAACCTCCATTACTGGGTACATATATCTGGCCTCTATGTCTAAGAAGTCCATCTAAATCTAATGCAAATCCATCAAACTTTCCCTCAATGGTTCTCTAAGACTCAATATTTTCTCTAGCTACAAAGTAGAAGTTGACATGTGATGCAACCAAGAATTTGCAAGATAACACCCTAGTCGCACTGGCACATCACTCAGCCTCAACTGAGTGCTCACCCAAAGCACGCAAAGGTACCAGATCCCTCTTTAGGGTTGTTATAAAATGATGATAACATGATGAAGGAAGATACATAAAGACTCATGACTAATCCATCATTCTACAGTGCATGCTACCCATGGATCCATTAAAGAAAAATCTTAAACATTAATCATAATTGAAACACTAACATGCACTACTCAATTACATAGAATGACACTTAGATTCAGCCAATATCTTCCATCTATTAATAAGTATAGAAGCTCCTTACAGTATTGTCAATTCATCTTAAGGTGCATATGAATTCTGATACACATATTTAGAATCATGCATACACATCTATATCCCTTTTCCACACACATACAGATATCACTCTTACTATGCACCTAATCATCATATATATAGGGTGGGGACTTTCCCTTCACCACTTAACTACTCCAGAAATAGGTCACATGCTATTATTAGCCATACGTCATTCACAATTATAGCCACACATGTAAGTTTGCTATCTATAGTCCTCTTACAGATAATTGAAGCGTTCATTCTATTCTTGGCTTGTCTCCATGCATAGACGCTTTGAGCCGATCTTCTAAATATGGACAGTGCATGGTGTGCACATCTCTGCATCGTTGATGTGTTTCACATTACATCTTCCAAAAATAGATCTTCATGCCCAAAATAGGCATATATTTAAAACTTGATCTTCTTTCTTCATGTGCATATATTTAAATCTTGATCTACTTTCTTCAAGACTTCTTGTAATGCCTACAATAGCCCTTCATATGATGTTATTTTCCTCATCACAGATGCTTTTTCCCATTTTACATCCTTCTCTAATTGTTCTGGCATTTTCACACACAGAGTTTCATCTTCAAGCACCAAGTCCACCAACTTCCCCACATAGTGTATCGCTGAAGGAAATGTTTTTAGTACCTTGGGTTCCAAGTGTGGCCTTGTTTTGATCACATTTTCCCCAATATCCTCTACGATGCTTATGAATACTTCATTCTTATTCTACACGAAGTCCCTTTCCTTCACTATGCACGTTATCTCCACATCCTTTGTCTTCAACTCTTTGTGTAGCACCTTGATTGTGGAAAATTTATCCATGTTCCTTCTGGCCACCTCCACTAAAACTTTTGCTAGTACATTACTGACCTGCTTGTTTGACATGACAGTAGGCTTTACTGTCATGTGTTTAGCCTAGGGTTCCTTCTTCAATCACCTTAACACACATGAATCTTCACATACATAAAAATAAGGCTCATCCATGTGGGTGTACATCGACCAAGATAGTTGTTTTCATGTTCACACGGTCACCATATCTTCATTCATCAACTCCCAGCCAAACATATCCTTCTGCGCTATTGTGCTCTAGAAGTAGGTGCAGACAATATTTTGTGTGTCCTATGCATACCCCATGGCTGGTTGAATGTGCTCTCCACTCACCCTTCTTTACCTGTACTGCTTAGGAACTCTAGCCTCCAAATTTGGAGCTTATGTCTCTATGTCCTATGTATCTTCCGTAGTTGTTTCCACTGGTCTTCTCTCTTCTCCATCCTTCTCCTTTGATGCCTCACCCTTTTCTTCTGTGTGCTCTAGGGGTGTAGGAGATGTAGACACGCTCTCCTCATATTCTTCCACCTCCTCACTCAAATTCATCTTCCTCCTTCTCTAAGCGGTAGCTTCCTTATGCAGGGAGAGTAGGGGTGATCTGCGTACAGAGGTTGGGGTAATACACTGGGTCCTTGTTCTTCTGAATACCATTTTAAACATATGCTCCCCTTGGACCACATTCAAGTCCTCTTCATCCCCCTCTTGTGGCTAGGGTGGTGTAATGGCATGCTCAACTTCTCTCAAACTTATAGGATGTTTCCTACACTATGCTCTAAGTTTCCACTATCTTTGCGCTCTTCCTCCTCATCCTGCACTTTGATTTTCTCTCAGGGCTTAGGTGTTGGGACATTCTCCATTATATGGTTCCCTTTTGGTGGCACTGTAATTGCAAACTCACCTTCTACATATTTGTTGTTCCTTATCTTCGACTTCAACTTAAGGTACACCAACGCTACCCCCAAATCTGCTACAACCAAGCTTATTGGCTTGATGTTGAGCACTTCAAAAATTATTCTCTCCATGTAGGCACTCCTGCTAGGGTATACATACTTCTTCCATAATGTATGGTAGTCACATTCTACCTTGTCTGCATTGAAGTTTAATCTGTGTGTTTCAGTAAATATATGAACAAATTCCTAGAAATACCTTGTAGTGAAGGTGTAAGGTAACTTACACCAAGGGCTCCAAGTTCCATCCTTCATTAGAAAGCACGCGATGTAGAAATGCTGGTATATAGAAAATTGAACTTGTTTTCCTACCACTACTGGTAGGTCCTTTGGTATTCACTACTCTTCTCCAAATGTTACACAGAGCCTATCATACCACTTCTCCACCCTTTATTTCACCTCATATGTCATAATCCCCTTGTATAGGTATTTGCTAAATCTTTCAGCATGGTACATGTTCTCCATGGGTTATTCCCATATTTTCTCCTTTGGTCCATTTGGTACTCTAATTTCCATGAAGACTAGTGATAGGAGAACAACCCCAAAGCTGATCTTCCCTCATGTGAGTGATTCTTCGACTATTTTTTCTACGATATAGCTGACAATGTTGTATAATTTCCCTTTTGACATCTTCCATGCCACATGCAACCACATGGTTTTTACCTATGACCACCACTCTTGATCGTTCAAATTGCTAACCAGATGTGCTGCAGCTTGTACAACTAGAAAATTCTTAAATTTTTCTATGTCCATTCCGCGCAAACCCTTCAGGTATCCCAAATCTTGTTTGGTCTTTAAACTTGTGGCTTTATCTATGAGGTCACTTTCTATATCCTCTCATGTGACCTTCAGACGTGTCACTGATGAAACAAGTGCAGATGAAATTCTAATTCTGCATCCTCTAAAGTAGAAGCAAGCTTCGTGAACTCTACTCATGAGCCACTGGTACAAGGGCTCATAATTCTTGAAATATGGCAACTCATACAACTGATATACCCTAATTTTCTTCAAGAGATTTTCACCCGCATCATCATATACCAACATCTCATATGTTGTGTGTTTGTTGGTTCTAACCATGAGTAAGGAGTCGAGCTCCTTCTTGTTCTCCAACTTCCTATGATAATATTCACTCACTTTACTTTTTCTAATGGTTTAATCCCATTCTTGGAAAATAAAAACTCCTTCTGGGTATTTCATCTTCGAAAAATGACTTTCGGGTGCCATCTCTTCTTCCTTGATGACCACCTGCTTCTTTTCTTTCACTATTTCTGTAGATGCCTTCTTTGGTGCCATTTTTACCTTTCCAATGTCTCCTCTTCACCCCTGAATCTCTACAAATAAAACCCTAGCTCGATCCAACTCTGCCCTAGGTGGAAACCTTGTAACCTAACTCTTTTCTATCTCCTTGTTTCACTCAAACCCTTCACCATTGGGGATGCAAGATTTTTAAAGCACAAATTTGGTTTCCACGCTTGATTTCACACCCATTACACCTTAAATCGATCACTTGGCTCTTCGTACTTGGCTCTTCTCTCAAATATTCTTATTAACAATGGTAAAAATGAATCCACATCCCTTCCTTATATAAATTTTTCAAATTTTGATGCATTTATTGCTCCTCACTTACCAAATATCCTTTCATTCATTGACCAAATCCATTCATTCTACACGATACATCTTCACACCTAGCCATAACCTTCTAGCATGCCTTCCTACCTTCTGGTCACAGACTTCTCTTCAGCATGCACTCCTACACCCGAGTACCTCATCACTGCACCTTATCCTAGTAGCTATCATGGCCTCCGATTACCTTGTGTTATACTATTCCTTCATCCATCTTCATCCTTGGTCACCTTTTGAGAAGCAATCCTATTTAAAGCACATCTGTAGCAGCTTATTTCTTTCACCTTTCAAGTCCCTCGGTCTTTTTCTTGGATAACAACAACCACCCCACACTAAAGGCATGTGCAGACCTCTACGTATAAACATTCTTCATACAATAATTAGCTTCATGCGCACAAGCACGCTTATTACACAAACAAAAACTAAATTGACAAATCATAGCAACAATAAAGGAAATACTGAATTGAAAACCTTGACTAAATGGCAACACTACCTTATTACAAACACCAAAAAGACTTATTTATAGTAGGGCTTTAACCTACTCCCGTTAAAGTAACCGGGTATCCATGTTCCATCAAGTGCTTCTAATTAGCATGCACCTAATTCAATTATAGAAGTTATAAAATACGGCCCCAACCAGTTTACTTTGAGCTTTCCTGGATGGTGCAAGAACTTTGAGTCATAAAGAAGAACCATTTGTCCAATCTCAAACTTCTTATCTCTTATGTTTCTGTCATGCCATGATTTCTACCTAGCCTTTTCCTGTTTCCAACACCACCATGATATGGCTCGGTGCTCATCCAGTTGAATCATCTTTAATCTATTCTTCTAAATCCTATTCATCATCTAGACCTCCAGCATGTGTAATGCACAAAGAAGGTAACATAAATTCTATAGGAAGAACATCTTCCATGCCAAACACCAATTGAAACAGTGTGGATTTTTTCAATCTCTTGTAATTTGTTCTATATGCCCAAAGCACAGCTCACACCATGTCATCCAAATCTTTTCTTCCAACACCACATATTTTTGTCAAAGTCTAGCCCAAATTTTTGTTAAAATCCTCAGCAGTTCCATTTTCCTGAGGATTATAAGATGTAGTTTTGTGGTGTGCAACCAGAAACTTATCTAATAGGATCCTGATTGTCTTATTCAAAAAGTGTGTACCTCTATCACTTGTCAAGCTTAGAGGACATCCCTATCATGTAAGAACATTCTCCCATAGAAACCTAGCTATTGTAGATACTATACAACCTTTGGTAGGAGCTGCTTCTGCCTACCGTGTGAGATAATATATGCAAGTAATGATATAACGAGATCCATTCCTGCACGCGGCTGGAAAAATAGGTCCTAAAAATTCAATGGCCCATTTCTCAAATGGTTCAACACTAGTAATTTGTCTCAAAGGCATCTCATCTCTTTGCTCTAGTTTTCCTAGGCACTAACAATGATAACATGCCTTGCAATAGTCTTTACAGTATTTATAAAGTGTCTCCCACCATAATCCAACAATTAAGATCTTCCACACAGTCGCATCACCTACATAATGGCCTCTTGCAATACCACTATGAGCTTCTTCCATGATATCCTTGTGCTCATGCTCTAACACACAATGATCTAATACTTCATCTCTGCCTAACTTGTAAAGGTCACCACTTATCAACTTAAATGGTGCTACTCATATAGCAAGCTTCTTCTTTTCTAATGATTTCATTGCTTCTAGTTTCATACTTGTTCATAGAAAGACAACAATGTCTTCTAGTTCTATGGGTGTGCATTGCAACCTGTATAACTATACAACCGATAGTGTCTCTTCAATTGTTTGTGCCTCCTCTCCTATATTGATTCTAGATAAATGGTCTGGTCTAGAGTTACTTTTCCCTAGCTTTACCACAACTGTGAAGTCAAATTCTTGAAATAGGAGCACCCATCTGCATATGTGCCCCTGTAAAACTAGCTTATTTACCAAGTAATTTAATGTCATGTGATCTATATAAAACATAAATGGTGTTGCTAACAGGTACTATCGAAACTTGTACAATGCATAAATCATTGACAAAGCTTCACGCTCTGTAGTTGTATAATTTTGTTCAGCAGGAGTCATCTTCCTACTAGCAAAACATATTGGATGATCAAGAATACCTTCACCGGGTTGAGCTAATACAATGCCAATGGCCATACTAGAAGCATCCACATGTACATGAAATGGTTTATCCCATGATGGAAAGCACAGAATGGGAGCGGTAGTAAGTCCCTCTTTTAATATCTCAAATGCATGTTGCTATAGTTCTCCCCAATAAAATGTACCTTTCCCCTTCAGTAATTCTTCCAAGGGTGTTGTAATTCTGGCATACCCTTTTATAAAAAATTTGTAATACCATGTATGACCTAAGAATCTGTGCACCTCACTTTGACTAGTAGGTGCTTCCAATCCTAAAATGACTGTAACCTTGACTAGATCAACTAACAAACCTTCCTTACAAATGATATGTCATAACAATATCCTAAATGGTGTAGCAAATATGCACTTCTTGATATTCAAAGAGATACTCAATTGCTTGCATCATTCAAACATTAAGCGCAGATTGTCACAATGGTCTTTCATAAGCCCATTTATTGTCCAATCATCTAGGTAGACTTACAAGAAGTTGTGAATAAAATCTTTGAATTCCTGAACAACTATTTGTGAGAATACAACATGCACGTTCTTCAACCCAAAAGGCATCATAGTATAGGCAAAACTGCCCCATTCAGTTGTAAATGTTGTCTTTTCTTTATCCTACTGAGCTATCCTAACCTGATGATACATGGAAAATCCTTCTATGAAAGAATATATTTCGCACCCTATAACTCCTTCTAGTATTTCCTTAGTGAATGATGTAGGGAAAGCATCTGTAACGCATGCAGCATTCAACTCCCTATAGTCCACACATATCCTAATCCATTTGTCCTTTTTTATTCTAATCACCATTGGGCTAACCCATTCTGACTCATCAAGGGACTTGATAATTCATTATTTCAAAATTTTATCAACTTCTTCCTTTACGTTTTTCGTGCAAATTGGGATTCATTCTGTAAGGTATCTTTCTAATTGGGCGTGCACCATCCTTAATTTTGATCTTTATTTCCCCAAGTGATTCATGTACGCCTTTAAGTTCATGATATCCTCTAGGGAATAAGTCCTGATAATCCCTGAGTAACTTGATGATCTTTGCTACCTCTAAATCTGACCAGTAGTCCCCAATTATGGCCTCCTTAGGCTTAGCATCTGAACCTATGTTCACCTTCTATGTCTTCATGGGTTCATGGCAGGTGCATGTATCCTTGTCTCCACTATTCATGACCTCACGCACCCCATGTGAATGTTCAATATCCAATTTTTTAACTTCCTCATCATCCACGATGTAGACCATATTTCCTTTCTCTTTCTCTAGGAAAGTGCATGTAAGTAATTCAAATTCCATTCCTTCTTCCTTTTCAAAACATGCACCAAACTCTACCTCGTGGTATAATTCTTGAATATGCTCTTTTGATTTTGCATTGTCTCCCATAGTTAAGCCCTTGATAAATTTTAATTCCTCTGCTATAGGAGGTTTAGTTGAAAAATAATCAAATGTATGGATCATACTTGCAACCAATTCTTGCTAGTTCCCAGTTTCTCTATGTAGTTTTACATATACATACTAAGCACGTGCATATCCTTGGAACATGGAATACAATCTATGCACCCAAAGTGAAGGTGGTAATGCTTCCTATCCTACTGTCCAGAGTCTCTCACACTTCTGAATTTGATGTTGAACAGGTTGATTACCATGATAAGTAAAAATTTGCGTAGGTGCATTGTTCCTTATAAACCTATTCCAATCTCTTCCCAGTTTATAAGATTATCTCTGTGGACTAGCCACCAGCACGTTGTTGTCCCACACAACATATCTAATAACATATCCCTCCATGTAACTGGATCTTCCCACTATGTTTCCATATCCTTCAGAAAGGTACAAAGATATTATGTCCCTGTATACCAAGATACTGTGCTACTGATCCTTCAAATTGAGTGAGATCTATTCATATGCGCAACTACACTTTTCACCTCACGCCCTATCATTTCATATGTACTATGAGCCCACTTGTCATAAGAAATAGTCGTAGTATCACTAATAGAATGAGAATCTTCCCACTATAGAATGCCTTCTTTTGATGGCTCGTTGACCTCTGGATCCTGAATAGCGCATACATAGACTCTATTCAAATCCTCCTCACTTAGAGGCTCAACATAGGGCATAGAATTCCCATCTGTCAAGGGTATCACAACCCTCTCCTCCTTGTTTTCAAAGCTGATATATCCCTTATTGAATCTCAAGTCAGTATTATTCACATAACACCAAGGGCATCCAAGCAAGGCTGGAAAATTTTCTACTTCTGCAAGTGATAATACATCAAAATCGGAAGTAAACTTGGCCCCTTGTATAGTTATAGATGCATCCTTCAACACTCCTATGGGAGTGGCCTTAGTCCGGTTTTCCATAAACAACACATTAGATAATGGCTACAATGGAGGCCTCCCCATTTATACCCAAGCATCTAATGATAGCACATTTAGTTCCGTGCCTGTATCAATCAATATATTGCTCAACAACCACCCATTCATAATAGCATTCAAAGTAATTTCTTTGTCATAGCCAATGCTATCAGGGGGAAGATTTGCATGAAAAATCTATTGTACAGTCTCAAGACTTGCGCGCAGAGTGTTCCCTTTCAACCAACTTCCCAATAGTGGAATAATGTTCTCCTAGCGCAACATCTTATACACCTCCCGCAGATCATTGATACTAGTTTGAATTGTCTCTAATGCTCTCTTTTTCTCCTTTAGGTACTGTATCTCACCCTAAAGATTCATTAGCACTTCCATGGTATCCTAGTAAATTTCTTTCTGATCAATAGGATCCGGGTACCTCGCATGCAAAACTTCCTCCTTGATAATCGTAGGCTTTTGGTACAATACCTCTTGTGCACGTGCTGCTTCAGTGTGTGTAGTGATCTTTATTGTCAATGCCTCAGGTCCTATTATCTTGGGCATTCATTGGTCTTATAGGTCATGCACTAGATTCTAACTATCCTAGTGCCTTTTTTTCTTGCTTATGTTGATTGCTCAAATGATCATATAAGTCAGGGCACTCTTCATAGCTATGGCTCTTCCCTATAGAAAGAACATGCATTATTCTGAGGACATTCACACCTATAGTGATCAAGGAATCCACATGTATAACACGTTTCATGAGGGAACTCTCCTCTTCCTCCACCATGGCCTTTTCCTTCATATCATCCATGATATCCATGTCCCCTTCCATGACCCCCTTCAAAACACCTTTCATTCCCATCATAACGTGTTTGAGTATGATCTCAATCCTGGTGCTCATTCCTATCCTTAGAATTATATATTATACCTGTCTGTCATAGTCTAATGTCTATGGCATCCTGGATCTAACTGATCAACTAAAAATCCTCGGTATCATGGGTCATGGACCTGTAAATCTTGTAAAAGCAAGATACATTATTCCTTATCATGCACTGTAATAAAGGACAGTGGCTAGCATCATGATTCAAATGGAAAATTTCACAGTCCAATAGTAACGAGCATACAGATCTAGGAGGGAAACTATCCTTGGTGTGACCTTCCACTTCATAATCTATACACGAAATTATTGAGCATGTTTCATGGGTTGAATTTGCTAACTGCTTAGTCATAGTTTGATCTATGCTTCTAGGAATGGGCTAACACCAGTGTCATTACTCCTAACTACCTTAGTGTGCAAGGATGATTCCAGTGCTTCATGTGGATTTTTGTATTTCTTATGTTACAATGCCATCCTAATAGGTGTAATCAATCCTCCAAAGAACCACTGTGCATGCTAGCTAGTGTGAATATCATAAGACAATTTAGATAGAAGTATCTTAAAATGAGCATCATACTCATGTACACTTTCAGTAGTGCCTTACTTGATATCTTTGAGTGCACTTATACTCTTCTACTTAAACTCAGGAATATGGAACTCTTTTAAGAAAGCATCCCTCAAAATTGCATAATCCACATAAGTTTGATCACGGTCAAATTTCCTATACCAGATGTGTGCATTCCCTTGTAATGTAGTAGCGAATTGACTTGCCTTCGGCTCAGTAGTTGTGATCCCTTTAGCACACCACAATATTTCACACATATGCACATGTTCAGTAGCATCCTCTTTATCTCTATACTCTGGGAGATGAAGGGACATCTCCATATAGATATTATGTGGTTGCTATGGACCTTGACCACCTGACCTGGAACCTCCTGTGTTCCCTCTACCTCAAGAACCACTAGATCCATCAAAACTAGAACAACCTACCTCCTGATATACCACTTGTAGTTGGAATAGGGCCTATAGATATACACCCCTATGTTCCGACAATAGTACTATACAGAACCCCTACAATTTGTGAAGTAGCTGTACTTCTAGAGGTGAATCCAACATTCTACACACTCACATTCTGGGTGGATGATGTGCTTAAGAATGCTCCTCCATATAAAATTGAGGTTGTCTATTTTTCCATTGATGTACTTGATCCCCGATTTACTCCTGCTCCCCTACTTCCCAAGTTAGCTTACTGATTACTTGTCATACTAGATATTGAAAAACAAAGCGCAAAATCTAGGTCACTAGGTGGGTTAAGATGCGTGCCTACGGCCCAAATAGTCTCTACTAGCGCACTTCCATGCGAGGCCGAGAAAGGATCTCTATCATGATTTCCAAGATGGGGGAATTCCTGCTACTCTAGCTCCACATCTTCTACATGATCCGTAAATCCTTCACGAGCTAGCTCTCTCCTCAATGCCATACTTTATGTAACTGAACGTTGCTTCTCTATTTCCCTCTAACGCACCTCATTATACTTAAGCCACCTTTCCTCTCTCTTTCTTTTTTCCGCTAGGTCCACTATCTTAATACCAAACCTATTCCTTCCTTCACGCATGGTGAAATTTAGCTAGCCATTGGTTTACTTTCCAAGTTCAAAGTTACCATTAAGATCTTGATCACCAGTGGAATACCATGCAAATATCTCCCTCTTAGATACCTCAAAAACTGAAACTCAACAACCTTTGGGCAAGAGTGTGTCAAAATTGAATATTCCAGAATATAAATGTTTAGAACACCATGCAACCATATATCCACCACGCGAGTCCAGATCATATCAGCATCATAAAGGGCCTAAAATTATTCTTGTGTCTAGACAAGTGTGTGATACCTCTAATTCCTCTGAGATGCATAAGAAGTAAGCCACTCATATAGTTCTACTAAAAAGATAGTGAAAAATATCTCATATAAACTATCATACAGGTTCTGTTCTACCCAAGTGCATGTGTTAAACTCATATCCACCATTGAACCGATGTTCATAATCTTCCTCTAGATTGTGTATCCATTCCTCAATACTTACTAGAGTTAGCCGGTACATCTTCATCGAAAACCATCCTGAAAACAATTAAAAAAGAGGTCCCGACAATGAAACTAATGATGCAGCCTAGAATTTACAAGATAACACCCTAGTCATGCTGGAACATCACTCAACCTCAACTGAGCGCTCACCCAAAACGTGCAAAGGTACTAGGTCCCTCTTTAGGGTTGTTGTAATAAGATGATAACATGATGAAGGAAGATATATAAAGACTCATGACTAATCCATCATTCTACAGTGCATGCTACCCATGGATCCATTAAAGAAAAAACTTAAACATTAATCATAATTGAAACACTAACATGCACTACTCAATTACATAGAATGACACTTAGATTCAGCCAATATCTTCCATCTATTAATAAGTATAGAAGCTCCTTACAGTATTGTCAATTCATCTTAAGGTGCATATGAATTCTGATACACATATTTAGAATCATGCATACACATCTATATCCCTTTTCCACACACATACAAATATCACTCTTACTATGCACTTAATCATCATATATATAGGGTGGGGACTTTCCCTTCAGCGCTTAACTACTCTAGAAATAGGTCACGTGCTATTATTATCCATACACCATTTACAATTATAGCCACACACGCAAGTGCGCTATCTATAGTCATCTTACAAATAACTAAAGTGTCCATTCTATTCTTATCTTATCTCCATTCATAGACACTTTGAGCCACTCTTCTAAATATGGACAGTGCATGGCATGCACATCTCTGTATCGTTGATGTGTTCTGCACGCCATCTTCCAAAAATAGATCCTCATGCCCAAAATTGGCTAAGTTCTGAAATCTAAACTTGCCTTGTGCATGCGGGTCCTTCCTATCCTTTTGCACCTTCGATCTTGGCCTTCTATCCCATGTGGACTCCTTATGTGATCTTTGCCAAGTATTCTTTGATCAACAACATGTGGAAGCTATTGTAAAATCTTGCTCCTCAATTTTGTACCCACTGAAGTAGCCATAACAAAATGTCTCTATCAACACAAAGCATCAATAACCAAATTATCCTTCCCTCCACATGTTCTATCTCCATGTTGTATGAACATAACAACTCCATCTAATGCCATTGGAAAGCGTTGAGATTGAACTAGATGAAGAGGTGACGTAAGCTCAAAAGGTATGTCCTAAGATTGAACCTCCTACCTAGAAGTAAATGATGCCGATGTACTAAAGTAAGCACCACTCATGTAAGATCAAGGTAATGAGTTGGATAATTGAGCTCAAAATCCTTAAGTTTGTGAGACTCAAAGGTTACTACATGACTATCCTACATCAAGACACCTCTTAATCTTGCCAAAGAAGCATCTGTACACACAAATAAATCCCTTTGAGGATCTGACACTATAAGAATCAGTGTTTTCGTAAGGAATTCCATCAATGTACTGAAGGCCTGCTCACATCTATCTGACCAAAAAAATGTCTTCTCTTTCCACTGAAGGGAGGTGATGGGATGCATAACTCAAGAGAATTCTTGAATAAATCTCATGTAGTAACTTGTCAATCCTATGAAACCGAGCACCTTAGTAACATTGGTTAGCACTGGCCAATCTATGATAGCTCTAATCTCAGAAGGATCAATTGTGATACCTTCCCTAGAAATAATGTGACCTTAATACTTAACATCTGACTAGAAAAAGGAACACTTCTTCATGTTCCCATATAGATGATGCTCTTGACAACACTACAAAACCTATCAAAGGTGCTCCTCATGTGTGTGTGAGTATATTATAATGTATTTAAGGAAAAAAATAATCAAGAATTCCAAGAACTTCCTGAACATTCCATTCATCAAACTCATAATACTGTAGGGGCGTCCATCAAACAAAAAGATACCATTGTGAATTCATAGTGGCCATATCTCGTGTAAAAATTTGTCTTGTGGATATTTGTCTCTACAATCCTCAGATGATGGTATTCTGACCTAATATCTATCTTAGAAAATATGGTGGTCCCATTAATTTTATCAAATAAATCATTTATTCATGGAAGGGGGTAACAATTCTTGATTTTTACTTTATTCAGCTACCTATCATCCACACAAAAATGCAAAGATCCATCGTTCTTCAAAAATAAATCACAGGTGCACCCCAAGGAGACACACTAGGATGGATTAGGCCTTTCTCAAGAAGTCCCTCTAACTACAACTTGAGCTCACGTATCTCATGTGTGGTCCAACTATATGGTGCACGTGAAATGGGCTCTTCTCTGGGAACCAATTCAATATAAAAGTCTATCTCACAAGGGGGAGGTAACGCTAGCAACTTGATAGGAAAAACATTTGGAAAATCCTAAAAATGGGGTGGTCATCAAGTGATGGCCCATGAGTCTCATCCTCTGATCGGTCACTATATGAGGTAGTATACCTGATACATCCTGATCTAGGGGTGGTAGGTCTAGGTAAACATGTAGGAATCCCTCCTCTATTCTATGCCTCCTGCAAAGACCAAGGAAAGAGTTAGTTTATCATAATCTATGTTTTGTTTTAGTTTCTAAGTTTTCTACGTTTTACAATATCATGCAATGTTGTGTGTTGTAGGTTTATATTTGCACAAGGTTTACTTGTTTATGTTTCGTGTTTCCAAGTTTGTCTGGGTCTAAGCGTTGAATCCACGACTCTGATACCAAGTGTAACACCCATAAAATTATGTTCTCAAGTCCAAATAAAACCTAATAATCTAATAGGAAAAAATTGATTTTAACCACAATATATATATATATAATATATATATATATATATTATATATATATATATATATATATATATATATATATATAATTTTTTTTATAATATAATAATATGTCTACGGCCTGAGAATACTTTTGGAGCCGTGGCCGTATATATCATAGTAGCTTGTGTTTGAAATTTTAGCGGCCGCATATTTGGTTATGCATAGGGATTAAGGTGGGTAGGGGGGTGCCGCACCTCACCCCAAAAATTTATTAAAAGTACAATGGGTGGGGTGGGGTGGGGTGGGGTGCGGCATTCCCCCCACTCCACTATACAAAACATTAAAAAAACATTCGGGTGTTGGGCCGCGGCCCAACCCCCAATATATATATATATATAATTAGTTTAAACCTTGTCAATTAACCATTCGACCATATAAATTTATATTTATTGTTTTGAATGTTATACATATATAATATATATAGATAGATAGATAGATAGATAGATAGATAGTGGGGCGGGGCACCCTATAGATCTCTATGGCTATAAATCGAAAGGGCAGCTATAGAATCTATATAGATAGATATAGGAGTTCAGGGGCTCCATATAGCCATATAGCCATATGGAGTTCAAGGGGTGCGGTCTCTCCATATAGAGAGAGGGGATCGGGATTCCTTCTGCTTGACGCTCTTCTCCTCATCCAACAAGCGGCAAATACACAAACAAAGATATCTCCCGCTCCCACCTACCTGTGTGTGTGTGTGTAGATATCACATGTTAATTTAATTTAATTTAAATATATATCTAATTATATTATATATAAATATATAAATTTAGATAATAAATTTATAGAGTTATAATAGTATATTTTGGTTTTTTGTATTTGAAATAAACCCCCAATTTTGAATTAGTTGAATAGGTATATAGGTGGTTGCAAAAGATTGATAAAAAGAAGGTTAGAAAGAAATACCCCAATTAAAGGTACAGTAAATTTTCTCTTGTTTAAATCAAGAATTTTTAGTGTTTTATTATTTTTCTCTAAAAGTGACAATATACTTTATAAAAGTTTCCTATTTCAACAATTTTATAGAGGAGAAAGAGTGAAAATCCAAATATAAATAAATTTTCCTTCTCCTTGCAAATTAAGATCGCTAATAATACAAAGGAAGAAAACAACATATGTTTCACAAATAAAAACATTATTTCATTAAAATGGATGAACTTTCCATCATTATAATGATTTTAACATTCTAATAATTCCAACATTTCAATATGCCCACTCTTACAAGGTAAATGACAAGGTATCTTCTTTTTCTTCTTACAATAACTCACACCATTACAATGTTATAAATTACAACTAGATAACCATACACTCCTTTCTCAAGAATCTTATTTCAATCTCTTACAATTTAGTAGTTTCCCTTTCCAAAATACATAAAGATAATTTGGATTATATAGAAATATAAGAGAGCTTCTTTTAACCAATGTACAACTTAACCCTTTCTACATTCAACTATATCACTATGAATTTGGAATAAATGAAATATACAAGGATTTCTTTCAAATATAACAGAGTTAGAATCTTCCACTCTAAGTGGAAAAAAAATCATTTTTACAACATGGAGGTTCATCCAACAAGCTCAAAACACAAGTTTTCTTTCCAAGTCATCTTCTAACTTGATAGCTTTCAAACTTGCATCCTTCAACTCTTCAAACCTTGAAACACAATACAAATAAAGGGGTATAGGTGATTCTCTCTACCCAACCTATAATCCAATAAGAGGAGAATTCATCTCCTTATTATCCCCTGAGCCCTAACCAAATAACAATATGGGGTATTATGCAACATTTGACAACTTTTATTAGAGGCTTCCACAACAAGCATTCCACAAAATAACATAATCTAATAACACATTCAAATAAAATAACTTTTCCAACTAGCACAAAGGCTTGACTACAACAAGCCAATAAGGAGCAATGTAATATGGGAACCACGTCATTTTATCTCCTAATTAACTTAGGAGTTCCACCCAAAATCCTCCATGTGCACAACTCAAAACATAATCAAATCCTCATTTCTACACTTGCAAGTATGCAAAATATATCCATGTTTTCTTTATCTCTCCCCATAGGTAGAACTAAAACTCACACTCCCTCCAAAACTAATTTCTCACATCTCCCTTTTACCTCCCCAATGGTCCCATAAATCCATCTCCCACACCCAACCAAAGGAAATCTACCCAATTACAATTAACATATCCACAACACTCATATAATACTCAAATAAGCACAATTTCTACATCAAAATACATTAATATAAAAAGACAATAATAGGAGAGCCTACCTCTCCATCAAATAGATCATCTATTCTCGGAAGGGGATACCTATTTTTTATTGTGGCTTTGCTAAGCATTTGATAATTGATGCATAGCCTAAGTTTTCCATCTTTCGTTTTTACAAAGATGATTGATGCTTCCCAAGGAGATACACTCAGTCTTATCAAACCTTTTGATAATATCTCATGAAGTTGTGATTTTTGTTCAACAATTTTAGCTAATGTAATTTTATATGGAACCTTATAAATTGGATCACTTCCATGTTTGATATCTATTGTGAAATCAAACTCTCTTTAAGGTGGAAGGTTACGTAGTTATTCTAGAAAGACATCACTGTATGAAGGTAAAAAAATATGATCTTGCACAAAAGTCTTACCTTCTTCACCAAAATCCATAATTTTTTTATAGCATATAGCCAAAAATCTTTGTTCTTAGCCTTTTTAAGATGCATAGCTATAATTTATCCAACTGTAAAACCTATTTTTAATCCTGGAATGTTTGTTGTATAATATTGGTCATCAAGGCACTTGATCCACTTTTAAAGGTAATTTATTGTTGCCTTGTATTGGGATAACCAATTCATACTGATGACTATGTCATATGAGCCTAGAGGAGTGAAGTAAAATTCTACTTAAGTGGTAAAGCTTGGAAGTTCTAATGCTACATCAAACAGACATTGTTTAATAGTGTGGACAACAATGTTTCTATATTGGATAGACCTTGATTATTTCATATAAACAAATTTCATTTTAAGATTATATGCTAGTTTAGTAGAAATAAAGAATTCATTTGCACCAATAACAAATAAAATGGTTACATATAATCCATACAACTTACTTGCCACTTGAACTAGCATAGCCTATTTTACAACCTATTTTTCAGTCACTACAGCATGAATATGGTGCCATTGGTTGTTATCCTTCTTCTTATGAGAAAAATTGTTAATATAATGATCTAGACCTCATATATAACAACCCCTGAAGGGTCCTTTCCTCTTAATTTTTTTTCCTTACTGAATGCATTGTTTTGTCTATTTTTCTTATTATTTACTACAATATTAACTGCTATGTTTTTCTTTCTATTTTCATTAAACTATTTTTTTTTCTTATAAATTTCTTCCATGCCACTCTTTTAGGTGCTAAAGATGATGGTGCATTAACAAATTTCTTTTTCTTCTCCTCTCTATGTGCATAAATAGCCTACAATTTCTATTCTTGTCTTATTGCTTTCTCAAAAAAACTTCCATAGTTTATGGTCCATGGACATAAATTTCACCTCATATCACTAGGTTTAATCCCATAGTGAATAACCTGATGTGTAATTACTCTATTGAGACAATATACATTACTCTATTGATTATTTTATTGAGAAAATATACATAGTATACGAGTAGCACCGTTCTTGGCATTGATTTACAAGTCAAGTCTTCTAAGTTTCTACCTAGAATTCATTCAATCAAATCATATCTGGAATCTCACACTAATGATTAGAACTTGGTGAAACTGACAGTGTAACGTCTTACACTACTTTGGCCAAATTTTAAGAGTCGTGATTTGCATGGTCTATTTATAGATGACACATTCATCAACAGAAATATGTCCCATCACCATATATCTTTATTTCATTATCAGAATTGAATTAGTTAGCTGAGTTAAATTTAGTTATAACTATACACAAGGTGCAAATCTATTCAACATGTGTGAAGAAGAACTTTTGTACCAACATAGGTTTCCTATGGGAGACAAATTTCTCATGTTATGAATTTCTTCATCACCTAACCATTTTATTCCCTCTAGGCAACAATATAAGTTGGTACTGAGGTAACATGCTTATGCAAGTCAAACAACCTTGTATCTTTATCATAGCAGAATTTATTTTAATGGATTGCGACAATCGTAATAAATGGACCTTGATAGGAAAAAATAGAGTATCTTCTATATGGCAGTACTCAATTTATGACTTGTGTCCTTAAGAAGATACTGAGCTATAGCTGCCACTTGTAGTTGAGTTATTGAGTTCTATTCATTAGGATAAGCATAATACATAATTAATTAATTAAATAGGAATTAAATTACAACAGGTTCAATTTTATCGCAGCAATACTTTGTCACATCAGATTACAACCATAAGGTCCACGAATTATTTTTGATATAGATCGTAATCATTTCAAAGTTATTTACTTGCATCCATTATACATTTTAAAGGTAATTTAAGATAGTTTTCTGCATGGGTAATATAGTCCATAATTAATTATGTACAACATTTACATATTAATCCAAATCGATACATATAATTGATCTCATTATCATCATAGTTAACTATCATTCATAGTTGTAATTTTTTGACAAGTATAACTATGTTTTACATATTTTTTCTTATTGGCATGATAATTATTGACTCAATAAGTCCATAAAGTAATAATCAACATGTAGTGCCCACTTCCCTTCGACACCTTTTGTTATTGATTTCGATACTATCGACTATACCTATGGATATTATCGTAGTGTTTGATTTAGCATGATGTTAGATGTTAGCGATGTTGGATTATTATTGATTTCGATTCATATATGGTGCGTGTCGATTATTAGATTCATTTTATATTGATGTTGATATGTTTTTGACATGATTATATATATATATATATATATATATATATTTCAGGCATATGATATTTCTTCATATTGAGTAGACCTAAACAATTGAACTAATCTTATGATCTTATGGATATTTATGAAATGTAAAATTGAGATGTTGTTAGAAATTGTTAATGATATTGTTACTTACCTAGATTATGTTTTGATTCATATATAGACAATTGGTGAGTTATATCATATATTTATTTTAGATTTTTTGATGTAGCCACGAGTCCAAAGGAGGTGTTATGTGTTTTACAGGTAAACATGTCACAACAAACATCGGGGGGATTGGAGACCAACCACATTAGAATGCTAGATGAATTCAATAAGGGTCACCATCACAACATGTATTTTTTATGTGTGTGTGTGTTTAAATTGTTGTTAGGGGGTCCCCATGGGGGTAATCACCCCCAATTGTGACCAAGGGGTTATGTGTTATTCTTTCATTCAGTTTCCTTTATTTAATTTTAGTATGGGAAATTATGGTAATGTATTCTCTTTTCGTTAATTAATTGATTTATTTCTAGATTAGTAAATTAATTAGTTTACTAAATTAATTAAGAATGGGTCAAAATATTTCATTTATTAGAAATTATGGCTCTTGGATTATGTGTTGTAAGTTGAGTTCTTGTGACCTTGAGTGTTGTACTCTCCACCCCTCCTGAAATTTTAGATTTGGCCTTAAGGGCCAATTTTCAAGGCTTGAGAGACAAGTCAAACTTGTCTCATAGCTCTTAAATTTTGAAACCAACCCTACCTATGGGTTGGGGGTAAATAATATACCCCATTATGTGTTTTGGGAGGAAAAAAATGTAAAATATTACTACTCTTCCTTTCATGTAATTAAGTTTTTCCTTAGTGGGTGTGGGCTTGGATTGTGTATGTAAGTAACGTGTCATTACTCTCACCCACCAATTTATGGTGCATTGAGGTTGAGGTTTGACTTGTGAGGTGGAGTTGAGGATGAGTGATGTGGCATCCTACATGGAGCCACCTCACCCTCCTCTCTTTCTTTTCTATTTATTCAAGTTCTTTTTCTTGTTGGGGGTTACTTCATTTCCTTGTGCTCTTGCATTTTTGGGAGTTAGAAGAATTTGGAGTGCTTTTGGATTTGTGGAGCTTCTTGGTGATTTTTTGGGCTTGAAGAAGATTGGTGTGGGACTTTTTGGATCAACCTCTACCATGGAAAGGTAGGATCTATACTCTTGTAAAATATTTTCCTTTTATATTGTGTATATGTGCATGTTCTTGAGTGTTTTGGTATGCTTGTTGGGTTCTTGGGTAGATTTCCTAAGTGTGGTGTAGGAGGGGACTATGAGGATCTTACATGTGGGGAGGCATAAGAGTTTTTTTCATGTTTTGGAGGGAGTTGGGTTGGGTGCCCCACCTTGGACAAGAAATTTCTTGCATTTCTTACTTGGTCTATTTTATGAGGGATCCATAACAGATTGTAGGGAGGCATAAGAGAATGTGGGAGGCATAAGAGGTACTTAAGGGAGGCATAAGATTGTGTAATAGATTTGATATTTTTATTGGAGGGTTTGTAAGTGGGCACCCATTTCCCATTGGGATGCATAAGTGACCTCCCTATAGATCTTACTCCTTTGGCTTTTACATGTTGAAGCCTTGTGTATTTTGTTGCTTTCCTTCTTGTGATAGTAATTTTATTGTTTGTGTTTTGGTATGGTTGTAGAATCTTGTATTGTGATGTGGAAGCTTGTTTTGTTGCCATGAGTTAAATCCATTTTTCATTGCAATGTGGTTGGGGCTCGGGGGCCAATGGGGAGGATGGCTTCTTCTCCTCATTGGAATTCTTGGTTGGGTGGAAAGTGTTGCCTCTCCCCCCCATTTTTGTTGTGATCAAATGAAGCATGGTGGAGCTCTCTTGTTGGTGATGTGAAACATGGAGCATTGTTGGTGTCCTCAAGAAATATTTCCTTGTGAGAAAACCTCCTTGTTATTCCCACTTAGGGTGGAAGACTTGTAATATTGTATTCTTTTTAGCTTTCATTCTTGTAATTTTTCCCACTTTAAGTGGAAGACATTGTATTAATCTTGTGAAGGAAAGTTGTATTGATTTTGATTATCAAAGTTGTAATGTATGTGGAAATGAAAGACACTTTAGTGAAGTCAAGTTGAGATAGTAAAAATGTAAATGGAACTAGCTTGTTCTTTTAGTAGAATGGTAACCTTCATTAAGTGTGTTGCTCTTGTCCCAAATAAATTATTAGAAAGTTAGTAGCTCTCATTTTAAGACTTATTGAAAACTCGGTTATAATTGTTTGTGTGAATGGTTGGAAAATAGTAGTTTGAAAAAGAAAATGGATGGTTACTTCTTTGTATTCCATGAGGTTTATAAAATAGTGAAAGAGTTATAATTGTTCATCCTCTTATATTGGTTGAAAGACATTTTAAATTTTTATGTTGAAATGGAAAGAACTTAAGTGTTAGTGATCTCTTACTTGCTAACTAAAATAGATCATCTCCTAGAACTCATTGTATAAGAAAATTTCTTAGTTGTAATTAGACCTTAGATCTTTTGAATGTATATATAAATGAGATATTAAGTTAAATCAAGTTCATTATTGAATCAAATTCAAAAGGTAGAGTTAAGCGTAAAATAATTATAACCTACCACTTGAAAATATTGATATCCCATCAAACTTTACAAAAATCTTAAGTGCAAAATCTAGAATTGTTAACAATATAACTATTATCACTTAATGAAATTTTCTTATTATTAGTAAATATTAGTAGTAATGGTAGTATTACTACTCAATGACCAAATTATGGATGGTAAAATTATTATTAATAATAGATTAATTTAGTAATATACTTAATTTTTAAGATATTATATATATATATATATATATATTTTATATATATATATATATATATATATATATATATATATATATATAAAGAGTTAAATATGTTCAATTCGTGGTATTACAAACCTAGGGAGTAATTTAAAAGTTTAACCAAATGTATAGAAAAAGGACAATGATAGTCAATAGTGGGCACCTTAGTAAATAGAAATGGTGAGGGGTGGGGTCGGCTACCCCACCCCATAGTCTTTTTAAACTATTCTATTAAATTCCCTAATGCCATAATGTGGCAAACATATGACTTTAAAACTGCACACTGTGTAAAATGTGGTCATGGCCTAACCTTATTTAACTCATATATATACATATATTGTACACACGCATGTGCTTAATGTATATATATATATATGTTGTATTATCTCATATGTATGTAATTATGTATGTCATATATTACCCAATATGTAATATATGTGTAATAAACACACAAATATATACATATGTGTATGTACGTATGTATGTATGTATGTTTTCAGTATACCCAAATGAAAATATAAATCAAACCTAGCTATATCAATAAAATAGGAAAATACGTACAAACCCATTTGGGCAAACCCAACAAAAATGAGCTAAATAAAATATATAAATACATTGAAACCCTAGGAGAGGGTGTAAACAAAATAAGAAAATAAATGAAACTTGTAAGCCTCTCCAAAAAGCTTGGAATGGCCTCCAATGGCTTCTCTTCCTCCTCCAACAACCTGCAAAACAAAAGAGAAACAATGAACCAAAAGGAAATGAGAAAGGAGTTTTCTTAAGAAAACTTTAGGGTTAGTGGTCTTCTTCCTCATCAAGGGCCCTAAATGAATCCATCCAAGGGATGAGATTCATCCCTACAAAAAGTAGGTCGAGAGTGGGTGAGTGGAAATTGTCTTTTAATTTAAATCTTTAATTTTCAAATACATGGGTTGACTTTTTAAGGGGTCACTTTTTTGGGGTAAGGAAGTGTTTATTATTCTAACCCAATATTAAATGAGGGACCTTGCTAATTGTTTCAACCTTGTAGAAATTAAATAACCTTGGTATTTAATTATATTGGCTGCTTTTACCCTTGACATCCCATGGGGGGATATTCAACTATAGTAGGAATTAATTTTGTTTATTTAAATAACACTTAGGGAAATTTTCCATGCTTAGTCAGATTAAATTCATTAAATTTTAATGTGGGTTTAATATTTGTTATAACGGGAAAATTTTATCTATTAAATATAATTGACTAGAAACATTAATGAAGCAATCGTTGTTTTCGAAACATTTTGTGGGCATGCTTCTCAAAAAAAAATATTCCATAATTTTTTTGGCTAACTCTAGGTTGTTCTTGGGTCTCATGCGGGCATTCTTAGCAGGCGTTACACTTGGTATCAGAGCCATGGGTTCAAAGCTTGGACCCTTGGGCACAAAAGAAAACGTGAGACACGAATAGTAAACCTGCTACAATATTAAACTCAGCACAATACTAAACCTAGAAAACAACTTGTCTAAAAAATTTTATATTTTAGGAAACATATAAAACTGGAATAAAACCTAGAATGATGAACTAACTCTCACCTTGGTCTATGCAAGAGGGGCGGACCAAGCAAGGGGTCCTTTCATATAGACCTAGACTTGCCACCTCCAGAGCAGGTCGTAGCGGCCATTCTACCCCAGATTTTACAGACACTTCAAGACGTCAATGCCTCTATACGTGGAGGATCCTTAGGAGGACGATCAGCCAAACATGATAGGGAGCCATCCATTGAGGCTCGTGCATCTCCTCAACACAGCGAGGAGCATAGGGTAGAGAAATCCCGCGTGGAGTCAAGCCAGAGAAGAGTCACCACAGAGGGGACAGGAGACATGATTTTAGGACACAGGGATAGGTCTTAGAGCCCTAGACCTAGAGATGAACATGCAGAGAGGCCTAGGGGTCACTAGTTGATAGCTGTAGACCATATCAGGGAGATCTTGAAGCTACGACCATCTCACTATTCTAGAGATATAGGTGGATTTCAAGCAGAGGCCTGGTTGGTGAGCTTGAGTGGGTGTTTCAAGCTCTACCATTGTACTAGCAACACAAAAGATCATGTTGTGATCCATCTTCTAAGGGATGGAGTAGGTGTCTGGTGGAGGACCGAGGAGTAGAAGCTCCATGTTGATTCAGAGATGGTTACCTGGGAGCTCTTTGAGGAGTGTTTCAGGTGCAGGTACTTATCTTAGGAGGTTTATTCAGCAACGGATAGACGAGTTCCATGACCTCCATCAGGCATCTATGATTATAGCTGAGTATGAGAGTCAATTTTTGGAGCTACTCCAGTATGTTGACTACATGCAGGATGAATAGGTATGGATTCATAGGTTCATCAGGGGCCTAAATTTGGATTTGGGTGGTGCAGTGTGCATTCACTACCCATAGAACTTAGCAGAGGCTGTGGAGAAGGCCTATATTACAGAGGAGACACGAGGAAAGACACAACAGGCTAGGGATAGAGTTCAGAGTTGTATCTAGCAGATGCATAATAGCAGGTCAAGGGGTTCAACTCCTCCTCCTCATTGTGGACATGGTTTGGCACAATTGTCATTCAGGCCACCACAACAATCATCTCAACAAAAATAATAGCAACAGACTCATCCACCATTCAGACCTACTCAGAGGTTTGACGCACAAAGAGGACGGAGAATGGGACCTCCTCCTAGGGGTTCCATTAGGACACTGGGTGCACCAAGAGCTCAGTCAGTAGGAGCTCATTAGCAGAGACCTCAGAAGTCCATAGCCCGATCATCAAGATCCACAGCACAGACCTCTAGAGTATCGGCTTGCGTTGTATCTCACTGGAGAGGACCAGGCAGCTGTTATGGTTGTGGCAGTATTGGACATCATCGAAGAGAGTGCCCATAGAACCCTAGTAACAAGGGTAAGACACATATTTTAGATCCTACTATTGGTGACATGGGGCACAGCCATCGGATCTATGTAGTGGTCGAGAACTACCAGGATGAGCACCAGAGTACCGTGATAGAGATGACATGTAGCATTGGTGGTATTCCTACCTCCATTTTGTTTGATTCTAGTTCATCAGATTCTTTTATTACACCATCCTTAGTAGAGCATTGCAGGCTGGTGGCAGTTAGGTAGGGTCTTAGTTGGGATGTTGAAATGGCATCTGGAGCAAAAATTTCTATTGACTCCTTAGTTAAGGAGTGTGTAGTGGATTTGGGACCCTTCACCACTACCTCAAATCTTTGCATCCTTCCTCTGGGTTCTTATGGAGTCATTTTGGGCATGGACTGGTTATCTACACACAGAGTCAGAGTGGATTATTACCATAAGACTATATCATGTATAGATAATCTAGGTGTTGAGTTAGTGATAGCAGGAGTTAGGAGGCCCGTTTCCATTTGCACCATCTCGACTATGTAGCTTAAGAAGTGTGTGTAACAAGGTTTCCAGATGTATGCTGTTATGGTTAGTGACAGATCAGAGGATGAGTCTAGTGGGCCATCCCTTGATGACCATCCCATCTTGAGAGATTTTTTTGATGTCTTTCCAAGGGAGCTACCGAGGTTACCTCCCCCACGTGAGATAGATTTTCACATAGATTTGGTTCCGGGCACAAATCCTATCTCACGAGCACCTTATCGGATGACTACTCCTAAGCTCTCTGAGCTCAAGTTGCAGCTTGAGGGCCTTATGGAGAAAGACTTGATCCATCCTAGTGTATCACCTTAGGGTGCACCGGTGATTTTTGTAAAGAAGAAGGATGGATCTCTGCGGTTGTCTATTGATTACCACCAGCTGAACAAAGTAACGATCAAGAATCGTTACCCCCTTCTGCACATTGATGATTTATTTGATCAGATGAAGGGGGCCACAATTTTCTCCAAGATAGACCTTAAGTTAGGATATCATCAGCTGAGGATCACAAGGCAGATATTCATAAGACCGCCTTCCGTACGAGATATGGCCACTACAAGTTCACAGTAGTGCCTTTTGGTTTGACAAATGCCCTTACAATTTTCATGAGCTTGATGAATGGGGTGTTCAGGACATTCTTCGATCGCTTCGTGCTCATTTTCCTTGATGAAATTCTGATTTACTAATGTATAGGTGAGGAGCACCTTCTCCAGGTTCTTCAGTGTCTTCGTGAGCAGCATCTTTACGGGAACTTGGAGAAGTGTGCATTCTTTCAGATAGAGGTGCAGTATTTGGGCCACATCATTTCTGGAGAAGGTATCGCAGTCGATCCTTCCAAGATTTGAGCTATTATGGATTGGAAAGCACCCACTAGTGTGACTAAGGTGTGCAACTTCATGGGATTGGCAGGATATTATAGGAGATTTGTACATGACTTCTCTCGGGTTGCACACCCCATCACTTCCCTTCAGCAGAAAGGGAAGAAGTTTGTATGGTCAGATAGATGTGAGAAGACCTTCAAGAAACTGAAGGAATGCCTCACAATAGCACCTATCCTTGCAGTATCAGACCCTCAAGGTAAGTTCTTCATTTTTACAGATGCTTCTTTGGCAAGACTTGGAGGTGTGTTGATGTAGGAGGGAAGAGTGGATGCTTTTGAGTCTCACAAACTTAAGGATTATGAGCTCAATCATCCGAATCATGACCTAGAGCTTATAATAGTTTTTAATGCCTTAGTTTGGTGGAGACACTTCCTTCTTGGCTGGAGATTTACACTCAAGACTGATCACTTGAGTCTTTGCCACCTCTTCACATAGCCCAATCTCAATGCTCATCAGTGGTGTTGGATGGAGTTTATTTGTGAGTATGACATAGAGATAGAGCATGTGAAGGGGAAGGAGAATGTGGTTACAGACACCCTGAGTAGAAGGAGACATGTGGTTATGGCCACATCAGTGGGTACAGATTTGCGGAGTAGGATTTTACAGTAGCTTCCTCACGACAGCTTCTACCTTGTAGCCAGAGCAGAGATTGAGTCTCATGAACCCCTTGAGGGGAAGTTTAATGGATTTTCATTGGAGGAAGATGGCATTCTCTGACACAGAGGTAGGATATATGTTCCTAGAGATGGAGGCTTGAGACAAGACATTTTGACAGAGGCTCATCGTGCACCCTATTCAGCCCATCTTGGGGTGAAGAAGATGCACGCCACTTTGAGACAGTTGTACCATTGGAGGGGACTTTGGAGAGACGTGGCTTAGTTTGTGTCATGATTTTTAGAGTGTCAGAAGGTGAAGGTTGAGCATCAACATCCAACTGGCCTTCTCTTTCCTCATGTTATACCAGAGTGGAAGTGGGACACCATTTCCATGGACTTTATTGTTGGGTTACCAACGTCGAGATACCACCACAACAACATCATGGTCACGGTGGATAAATTGATGAAAGTGGATCATTTTTCTCCAGTGAAGACCACATACATAGCTAGTGTAGTGGCATGGGTATATCTAGATGAGATTTTCAGGTTGCATGGGATTCCATGGAAGATCATTTGTGACCACGACCCTTTGTAAACTTCCCACTTTTGGACTACCATGCAGCATGCTCTCGAGATGAAGATCAATTTTAGTACAACATATCACCCTAAGACGAATGAAAATACTGAGTGGGTGAATCAAATTTTGGAAGACATGCTTAGGATGTACATCATGGATTATCAGTCAAGATGGGAGGAGTATCTGTACTTGGTGGATTTTTCCTGCAATAATAGTTTTAAGAGTTCGATAGGCATGGCTCTTTTTTAGGAACTTTATGTAAGAGAGTGCAAGACACCTCTTAGTTGGGATAGGTTAGAGGACATGGTTTCTCTTGGGCCAGATTTACTATAGGACATGAAGAGGTAGGTTGTTATGATTAGGCAGAGATTGCAGGAGGCACATGACAGGCATAACAAGTATGCGGATCAGCATAGGACAGATCGTAGTTATGAGGTGGGAATGAAGGTGTTTCTTCATGTCAAACCTCATAAGATCCCTATCCATTATGGGAAAGGCTCAAAGATTGCTCCTAGTTTTTGGGTCCCTTTGAGATCTTGGAGTGTATCGGCCCTTTGCCTTATCGTCTAGCGTTGCCACCCAACTTGTCTCACGTCCACAATGTGTTTCATGTTTATGTACTTAGGAGATATATTACAGACCCTTCTCATGTACTAGATTGGAACTCCTTGCAGGTGCAGGATCAGGGACAGGTGATGGTGGGGCCCATCCACATTTTAGAGCATATGACCCTAGGCCTTCGAGGCAGAGAGATTGACTAGGTTCGAGTCTAGTGGGATATATATGATGAGACTACTACTACATGGGAGGATGCTACATTGCTATGAGTTTAGTTTCCACACCTATTCTAGTGACTTTCAGGAGGAAGTTGAGTCTAAGGAGAGGGTGATATAGTGTCCACTTCCCTTCGACACCCTTTTTTATTGATTTTGATATTGTCAACTATACTTATGGATATTATCGTAGCTTTTGATTTAGCATGATGTTAGATGTTAGAGATACTGGATTGTTATTGATTTTGATTCATATACGATGTATATGGATTATTAGAGACATTTTATATTGATCTTTATATGTTGTTGACATGGTTATATATATTTCAGACATGCGATATTTTTTCATATTGAGTAGACCTAGATAATTGAACTAATCTTATGATCATATGGATATTGATGAAATATAAAATCGAGATGTTGTTAGAAATTGTAAATGATATTGTTACTTTCCTAGATGATGTTTTGATTCATATATAGATGATTGTGGAGTTATATTGTGTATTTATTTTGGATGTTTTGATGCGGCCACGAGGCCGAAGGATGTGTTATGTGTTTTGTACATAAACATGTCACAACAAATACCGAGGGGATTAGAGACCAACGACATTAAAATGCTAGATGAATTCAACAAGGGTAACCATGACAACATATATTTGGTTATGTGTGTGTGTTTGAATTGTTGTTAGGGGGTCCCCATGAGGGGGAATCACCTCCAATTATGACCAAGGGGTTATGTGTTATTCTTTCATTTAGTTTCCTTTATTTAATTTTAGTGTGTGAAATTATGGTGATGTATTATCTATTTGTTAATTACTTGATTTATGTCTAGACTAGTTCACTAAATCAATTAAGAATGGGTCAAAATAATTCATTTATTAGAATTGATGGCTCTTGGTTTATGTGTTTTAAGTTTAGTGCTTGTGACCTTGAGTGTACTTGTAGTATGGGACTATGAGGATCTTACATGTGGGGAGGTATAAGAGTTCTTTTCATGTTTTGGATGGATTTGGGTTGGGTGCCCCACCTTGTACAAGAAATTGCTTGCATTTCTTACTTAGTCTATTTGATGAGGGAGCCATAAGAGATTGTAGGGAGGCATAAGAGGTACTTAAGGGAAGCATAAAAGTGTGTAAGGGATTTGTGATGTTTATTGGATGATTTATAGGTGGGCACCCATTTCCCATTGGGAGGCATAAGTGACCTCCCCATAGATCTTACTCCTTTGGATTTTTCATGTTGAATAATTGTGTATTTTGTTGTTTTCCTTCTTGTGATGGTAATTTTATTGTTTGTGCTTTGGTATGGTTGTAGAATATTGTATTGTGATGTGGAAGCTTGTTTTGTTTCCATGAGTTGAACCCATTTTTCATTGCAATGTAGTTGGGGATCGGGGGAAAATGGGGAGGATGGCTTCTTCTCCTCATTGGAATTCTTGATTGGGTGGAGAGTGTTTCATCTCCCCCCTTTTTTTTTGTGATCAAATGAAGCATGATGGAGCTCTCTTGTTGGTAATGTGAAACATGGAGCATTTTTGGTGTCCTCAAGAAATCTTTCCTTGTGAGAAAACCTCCTTGTTATTCCCACTTAGGGTGGAAGACTTGTAATATTGTATTCCTTTTAGCTTTCATTATTGTAATTTTTCCCACTTTAAGTGGAAGACATTGTATTAATCTTTTGAAGGGAAGTTGTATTGATTTTGATTATCAAATTTGTAATGTATGTGGAAATGAAAAACACTTCAGTGAAGCAAGTTGAGATGGTAAAAATGTGAATGGTATTAGCTTGTTCTTTTAGTAGAATGGTAACCTTCATTAAGTGTGTTGCTCTTGTCCCAAATAAATTATTGGAAAGTTAGTAACTCTCATTCTAAGACTTACTTAAAACTCGGTTATAATTGTTTGTGTGAATGGTTAGCAAATAGTAGTTTGAAAAAGAAAACGGATGGTTACTTCTTTGTATTCCATAAGGTTTATAAAATAGTGAAAGAGTTATAATTGTTCATCTTCTTATATTGGTTGAAAGACATTTTAATTTTTTATGTTGAAATGGAAATAACTTAAGTGTTAGTTATCTCTTACTTGCTAACTAAAATAGATCATCTCCTAGAACTCATTGTATAAGAAAATTTCTTAGTTGTAATTAGACCTTAGATCTTTTGAATGTATATATAAATGAGATATTAAGTTAAAGCAAGTTCATTATTGAATCAACTTCAAAAGGTAGAGTTCAGTGTAAAATACTTATAACCTACCACTTGAAAATATTGATATCCCATCAAGCTTTAGAAAAATCTTAAGTGCAAAATCTATAATTGTTAACAATATAACTATTATCACTTAATGAAATTTTCTTATTATTAGTAAATATTAGTAGTAATGGTAGTATTACTACTCAATGGCCAAATTATGGATACTAAAATTATTATTATTAATAGATTAATTTAGTAATATACTTAATTCTTAATACATTATATTTAAAATATTATATATATATATTGCATGTTCAATTCCTGGTATTAAAACCTAGGTTTAATTTAAAAGTTTCACCAAATGTATAGAAAAAGGACTATGATAGAAAATGCATCCAACACCTTAGTAAATAGAAATCGTGAGGGGTGGGGTTGGCTACCCCACCCCATAGTCTTGTAAAACTATTATATTAAATTCCCTAATGTCATAGTGCGGCCAGCATATGAGTTTAAACCTGTGCACTCTGTAAAATATGGCCACGAACGAACCGTATTTAACTCTTTAGACACACACACACACACATAAATATATGCATATATATATATATATATATATATAATCTTGTTTCTCTCAATTAAATTCCTTTCAGGTTTACCCAATAAATGAAACACACACACACACACACACACACACACACATTTTCATATACTCAAATGAAAATATAAATCAAACCTAGCTATATCAATAAAATAGGAAAATACCCACAAACCCAGTTGGGAAAACCCAACAAAAATGAGTTAAATAAAATATATAAATACATTGAAACCCTAGGAGAGGGTGTAAATAAAATAAGAAAATAAATGAAACTTGTAAGTGTCTCCAAAATCTTGGAATGGCCTCCAATGGCTTCTCTTCCTCCTAACAACCTACAAAACAAAATAGAAAAAATGAAACAAAAGGAAATGAGAAAGGATTTTTCTTAAGAAAACTTTAGTGTTGGTGGTCTTCTTCCTTATCAAGGGCCCTAAATGAATCCATCCAATGGATGAGATTCATCCCTACAAAAAGTAGGTGGAGAGTGGTTGAGTGGAAATAGTCTTTTAATTTAAATGTTTAATTTTCAAATACATGGGTTGACTTTTTAAGGGGTCACTTTTTGGGGTAAGGAAGTATTTATTATTCTAACCCAATATAAAAATGAGGGACCTTGATTATTGTTTTAACCTTGTATAAATTAAATAACCTTGGTATTTAATTATATTTATCTCTTTTACCCTTGACATCCCATGGGGGGATATGCAACTATAGTAGGAATTAATTTTGTTTATTTAAATAACACTTAGGGAAATTTTCCATTGTTAGTTAGATTAAATTCATTAAATTTTAATGTGGGTTTAATATTTGTTATAATGGGAAAAATTATCTATTAAATATAATTGACTAGAAACATTAATGAAGCAATCGTTGTTTTGAAAACTTTTTGTGGGCACATTTCTCAAAAAAAATCTTGAGTCTCATGCGGGTGTTCTTTGCAGGTATTACACAACATATTTCATATAAGGCTAAGTTATTTAAACCACTCAATATAGTATAACATCAATTTTGAACACTCATTTTTAATAATATCCTATGAGTATTACATGTTTCAATATTCATTTAATAATAATAAATCAATATACAATAACCAATATTGGTCACTTTATAAATAAATAATCAATATTATTACATATTAATAATTCCATTTTAACACAATACATTATCACTTAAAGGATATTTTGTCATTTAAAATAAATAAGGAAACGAAGCTCATGTTCGCTACAGAATAATTCCAATCAAGAAAACAACTTAAAAATCATAAGAATACATTTGAATCAATTATGGCCTTTTAGATAATCCACTAATATAGACTTAATTTTTGTCATCTGCATTTTTTTAGAAATTATCAATTAGAAAGAACTAACATGAAAAGGTTATCCATCTCATCTCTAATTTTTATAGAACTAAAATATTTCAATGATCAAAATAAAGCAGTGAAAGAACATTATAAGATAAATTAAAAACCAAATGACATTTCGCTATTTTTTTCCTTCTTTGATTTTCTCTCTTAAGTGTATTATAAATAAATTTGTTATATTCATTTCACACTTCTCACAATGCATCTAATAAACTTGAATAAATTTAAATAAACCCAAAAAAATCAATCAACAAGTTTCATTCTATGCAACTTCATGTTTGCTAGCACTGTGTTTATAAAAATCAAACATAGCCAACATTAACTGTATAAAAGCATTCATTTACATGTTTTATCAACATATGAAGATGTGTTACACGACTAAGAGATGATTATTCAAAACATAACCATCTATTAATTTAAAAATTTGAGTAAATCCTTTTACCGAATTGAATTTAGTTTTACAGAATGGTCTAATAATAATAACCATCAACACGATAAAGAGAATGGTAAGATATTATATCATTACCTTAACAACATCAAATTTACCTTAGTAAACCCAATATATCATTACCTTAACATCCTTGAATTTACCTTAGTGTATCTGAATCGAACTATACTTTTTAGCGAAAGGAGTTCAGTTTGAAAAAACTTTAACTGTAATAATTAATAGTCAACATAATGACTTCAACTATATATTATATTATATCGTTACATTGAAAAATTTGAAATTACTTTAGTATATCCAAATAGAATTTATATTTCATTTGAAACCAAACGTGAAAGTCACGGTTAGATTCATAAGAATTTGAGTGAATTGGTTCACTCCCACACAGTTGACTTAGAATCCTTTAGATTGGACCACCAGCCTATCCATTCCCACATTGTTTTCTATGGAATGTTTATGAATGTATGTGATTGTGCACAGTCACATCGCTTAAACATTCTATAAATTTAATAAGGTTAAAACTTATGTATGTATGTATGTATACACACACACACACACACACACACACACACACACACACACACACACACACACACACACACACACACACACACACAGACACACAGATATATATATATGTGTGTGTGTGTGTGTGTGTGTGTGTGTGTAGATGAATTTATATATATGTATGTATATGTATATATATGTCTATATATATAAATATATATGTATGTGTGTGTGTGTGTGTTTGTATATAGTTCTCAAAACCCAATGGCGACTGTATAACAAATACACACCAAACAATTTTTAATAAATAGTTCCAAAAGTTATGACAGTTAACAATTCACTATTTAATATATATATATATATATATATATATATGTATATGTATGTATGTATGTATATTCATAGATTTACACATTCGTCACAAGAAAGTAATATTCAGAAAACCCAAAATGTGTTTCTAACCATTCCATCATTTTTAAATATATAATATTATAAATGTAGCCTTAATGGTGACTATTCAAACAACATACAAGCTTAATCAATAATCAAAAGAATTTGTATACCTTAAACCTAGATGGGTTCGACATACAATACTAATTCGAACAAACTGTATATATATATATATATATATATATATATATATTATCAGATAAAGAATATAACTATGCAGAACTTAACTAAGATAATCATATTTCATTTCCTTCAGTCAATATATTCGAGAAGGAGAAAAACAACACACACACACACACACACACAGATATTCACAACTGCAACCAAAAATCAAACTAAGTTCTCAACCTAGCTTAAATAGTATATAACTAAATGTATGCAGACACAATGGGTTGATAATAAAATATATTCGAAAATCCATAAATGAAAATCATAGAGATTTATCCATGGCAATTCCCAAAAGCAAGGATAATTCTCTTTCACATAATAATGCACAGAAGAATGATTTGAAACCATAACATTAAGATATTTAAATACTATAAACAATAAATATACAGAGAACGATTTAATGCCTATGTGTTTTCCCAAAATCGTTTCAAGTTCCCTTCCAGGAAAAATTGATGCAACTCGATCTTCCTTAAAGAAAGTTCCATAGGCGCTCTCAAAAACCCAAGCAAGATCTATCTTTGAATCAAATATAAAACCTCATTCTTATCTTAACAGTCATTTAAATAACCCTAAAAAATATCTTCATAGTTTAAGAAAAGTTTATCTACATGTATGAATTGCATTTATAGTTCAAACGAAAATATCTCCTACACATTTCTTGCATGCAGAGCTCAATGGAGCCAAAAATGATAATTGAAAAATGAACCCCAGAAATAACAATAAAATATTTAATATCATCCTCGATAATCTTCCTACTTCTTTCGAGGCGAGTAATGGAACATTGAATTCACACCATGACTAATGTTTGTTTCCACTGCCACCTATTTCCCACCATCTTCCAGTTTAATTAGCAAATGCTAGTTAATTTTAACATTAAATTGTGGCCATACAACTAGAGATGAGGAGGCATCGAGAGGTCCACGACCATTCAAAAATTTAAGCAATCTTAGCATGGACATTCCAAAGGCCTTCACATATTCTAATTCCTATGTTTAACATAGCTTAGGTGGTATCATCCAATACTTTAATAAAATAATGACATTTTATATCTATAAGTTCAGGTCGATACTCAACCATGTGGTAATATATGTTTTTATATATATAAATTATTTATAATATCGATCCAATCGATAAGAATATTGAAAAATACAAGGTACATATCCATATAACCTATAGGTTCTTCCTGCAGTTGATTATCGCTATAACTTAACTAGTTGATAATTCGATAATCAATTATTACTAAAATCTTGTTTCAAATGGTCAACAACCATTGATCTATTTTCAAAATAATTAAGATCTTCAATTTATAAATGTCATCACCGTTATTTATTAATAATTAAAACCATAAAGAAAGAATAGAAAACAATTATTACCAAGGTTGTTTATTCCATCCTTGTTATCAAGGCTTCATCTTTTCCTGAGTAGTGACAATGCGGTGTTTAACATTAAACATACTAAATCAAAAATCTCAATGTCAATCCATGTAATCTGTTTTACATGGGTCAACTTAATTACACAACCAAAAACATATCTTGTGAATACAGTCAAAGCATCACACCAAAATAAGTTATCCAAACCCAACATCATCTACAACAAGATAAAAAATTCACTCCTCATAATGAAACCAATAGGGATATGGCATATTCACACACATCTACTTTTTCAAGATCCATACAAATCTATATAGCCACGGTCTTCTACCTCAATATGCCTAATTCATCCATGTACTATTTACATATAACTATGTCTATTCCATGCAAAATTCTATTATTAGGTGATAAGAAATTAAATACGATACATGTGGGTAAAGTGAAAAAATTAGGATATTTTTTATATTCTTTTAAATGAAAGTGGATTATTTAAAATTAATTTTTGTTTTATTTAGGTTTTAGATTAAATCGAAAAGATTTTTGTTTGAGTCTATAGTTTTTCAAAATGTAATTAAATATTAATGGTTTTGTTAGTCTGAGTAATAGTAGTTTTATCTCAAATTGTTTATTTATTACATCCAATATTTGTCATTTTACATCAAATAATTTTGGTTCCTAAAGTAAAATTATTATTTTTAACGTTGTCAAACATTTGTTTGTGAAAATCAATGTCAGTTATTTTTTTATTGTTAGATAAAATACTCAATATTCTTAGTCATTTCCAGATTTTTGTCACTTAGTCAAACTTTGTGAGTCAAAGTCAACAATGTCACAATTTTTTTTATGTCATTAAAGTGTCATTGTTAAAAGTGTTTTTCAATGTATAAGTTATCATTTTTTCATCTTGAGTAGATTCAAATGTCATAAAAGTCCAACAACTAAAAAACATTACCCGCATTTCAATGTATGCTCCATCTATGGAATCTGACATTCTTTAACATGAAATTGAACCTTAAGTTCACAATCTGATGATTTATTAACATCAAACTAGAGGAGATATGCATATGAGGTTGGAGGTCAGACCCAAAATTGATGAGGCCACAGAATGAAGTTGTGGCATGTTTCTTCGTTCAATATTTTCTTTCCTATTTGTACTGTGTAATGCTAGTTGTGTGTGGCGTGCTTCATTTAAGAGTTCTTGATTTTTTAGAATAAATTCAAATTTCACATTACGGTGGGGAATATAACACAAATATTTTCATTTTCATTTTACACCAAATCAGCTAAATCCATTTAGTAACTTCCAGTGTCAATGTCACTTTCCTATGTTTGAGATCAAGTAGCAAATTTCAAAAATAGTGGCTACAATTAAGATCATTTTTTTATTATGTCATTTAATGTGATAAAAATTCTAGTATGGGTTATTATTATGTAACCTCCCGATATAAAAAATTTGTAGAGAGATAAAGCACCAGTGATGCAGATCATCAATCTTGAAAAGGTTTATGGAAATATAGAAAACAACAGGAGGTCAACAATTGAGGGGTTCCTTTTCATGTATAGGTTTGTGGTAAACCTATTGTAAACCATGGAATGATGAAGAGAGAGGTCCTTTTTGTTTGGATCAATATTATGAGCCACGAGAATGGGCATGCCCCAAGATTTGGGCACACTGTTGTTTAATATGTGAAAGTTTCTTTACCCTATTCGCGATAAGGGGGAATGTTAGGAAGTTATTAGTGGCCCATTATAGTTTATGAGTGATTTATAAAAATAAATCATGAAGGTATATTTTGGGATTTTATTAAGAATTCTTGAGATTCATATTATTGTGTGTAACAACAATATTTTTTTATTAAGGATAAATGTTTTTTGGTTAGGGACCCTATTTGGTTACAGAGAGGCCAAATCCCTGATAGAACAAATCAAAGCCGAAGAGAATTAAAAAAGACTAAAAAAAAATAGTTAACATGAAACTAAATTACAACATAGATTAAGCCCAAAGAAAGAACAATAAAAGAAAGAATTTAGCCTAAAATTCACAACACTCCTTCCCAATGAGAAGTGGGAACCAACACGAGAATCAAAACGGTACTAGATCCAAATAGATTTTACATTTGCTTCTTGTGATTTTGTCACATTGTGGGATTGAATGATTGAATTTTTCCCTTATGGATTGAACCGTGTTCCATCCATCATCTGAAACTTTAGCAATTCCACCACAAAATATTTATTTAATATACTCACTATATCACTCGCCCTCTAAGAAGTCAAGAACCTTGATGGATTTTGGATCAAACTGGGGGTAAAACACTCTAAGTGGTGCCTTCTTATTGTCATTCTCAGTGTTATTACTTAAAACCACCTCCAACTTTCCTGTAGGGGATCATTTTTAGCCACCATTAGCATTAAAATCTTGTTTTCCGAACGTGTAACATTTGGGATTGAGTTTGTTCCAATTTTTCAACTTGTGGGTCTTTGATGGAATTCAAAGGCCATATTTTTTACTTGGTAAAATATCCAATGTTCCTCTTCAAATGAATCAGCAACCGCTGTCAGTATTTCCAGAAAGGCAGGGGATGCTACTTCAGAAATATCAATAAGCTCATCTAAAGAGTTTCCAAAAGTAGGTTCCTCCTCAAAATCTTCCTCACCAAGATCCTATTTGTATTCCATCTCATTATTTCTCTCAACACCATTTTTATCACCTTCGATTTCTTTGCTATCATCTTCAATTCCTTAATGGATCCTATAAGGGTTTAGTCATTCTTTGGATTCGTCATCATGTTTGTTAATGTAATCTACCGCATTCAATGAAGTCTAAAGCATAGGCCTCCCCTGTTCTAATAGACCAATTAATAAAACATCCCCCTCTCTTTGTACAATAGATGGGACAAGAACCCCTGTCATGCTATCACCTTCCAGAACTATGGGTGGCTCTTTCAAATTTTCCAACTCAAGATTTCTATATAAAAAAAACACTATGTACCTCCACCCATTGTGATATCAATAGGATGACCAAGATTGTTTCCCCAAGCCACAACAACCTCACAATGTATCTTCTTAGAAGGGGAGGCTTGAATAGGGTGAACCTTAGATGAAGATTTGGGTTTCCATTCAACATAAGGGCTAGTACAATTTCTAACCCCATGGCCAAAAACCCTACATTTGCTACAAAATATAGGGGAGATTTTATACTCTAAATCTTGATAAATAACTCCTTGAGAAGAGATAGGACGAATGCAAGAGGGTAGAGACTTACTAAGGATAAAATTCACACAAAAATTGGTAGTAATCATCCTTGACCAAGCAAGAGTTATTGGGTCAATGGACAATAGATCCCCTAATGCCTTAGAAACCCACATCAAAACATATTTTTCCCAAAATTCTAATGCTAGTGCTGGGAGCCTAACTCAGATAGGGTATGCATTAGGTTAAAATTTGCCCAAATCCAATCCAGGGTGCCATCTAGCCAAGTGTAACATTAATTTCCCCAAAATATAAGGTCCTCCATTAATGGCATGGAGAAATTATTCTTCCACCCTGAACTGAATAGAAATGATTTTTTTGGAGATGGCCACCTAGTGAAACAACGACCCGAGGACTACAAAATGCCTTTCCAAAACTATCAAGAATATCATTTTTCCCCAAATTGATGGTTCTAAGAAAATGTCTAGTAGAAATACTAGAATGAAGGCAGCTAAGATTTTATCGACTCATGGTCCAAACGGAAAGATGATACGAAACTCAACTTTTAAGTTTTAAAAACTTCCTAAAGGTGCAAAATATGGTAATAGGGGTCCTAGAGGAGCGGAGAAGAGAGCGCAAACGGTCAAACGAGGTCGTGTTAATGCTTGATGCGATTATCTACATAACAAGGAATACACACGATGCTTGACATATATTTTACGATCCCTAGAGTGTTATTTTTCATGTCTCTAGAAATTATATTTTTCTAACTTTGCAAGGTGGAAAAAAAAGTTAATTTAGTTGCCGACTCATCTAGGTCTCTCCAAATCCAATAGACATAAGCACTAAAATTTGATACCCTAGATAGAAACGTCTAAAGTTTTGGTATCAACACAAATGTTGCTCAAATTTCAAGTTGGTAATGTAAATTATAAGGATTTTTATTGGTTTGAGATAACATCCTGATTTTAATATGCAATTGTATTGTATTTAATGGTTTAATATTTTTATTTTATTTAAAATGAATAACCAAATTATAAAAAAAAATATAAAATATTAAGGTAAGGGAGACCATGCCTATCCATGAATGACATGGTGAAAGATGGGCTCCACACAAGTCAACCAACAATTGGTACAAATGTTACTTGAATGTTGTACTTAAAGTTATATGCCGAATCTTTTGAATGTTCTATGAAATTTCATAGCATTCTATTTTTACACCGGAAAACTACTACGAAGAAACCATCATTTTTTGGTGACGACTATTTCTGTGGACATTGCTGACAACAGCAAAAAAATTTAGTAGCAATCATTATACTTCTAAGAAAGCCCCTACCAAGACATCTATTTTTTCGGTGGAGACTATTTCTGTGGACGTTTCTAGCAGTAACAAAAAAATTCTGACACCAATTGTTATACTTGATGGGTGTCAATTCCCTATTCTAAATCCTCCATTTTGGCATAGGGTGGAGGATGCTGGAAAAGGATATGGATCCTAGCTTTGCATTTTCTTGAACGCTTCCAAAGTCTTTTAAAAAAACCCATTTTGTACATTTCCTGGTATCATTGCAGTCCATGAGGCCACATTTTACGCATTTAGTCAAATAGTTCACATGCCAAGTGCATGCTTCGACATTTTTCATACATACCTACTAGAGCACTTACAACTAAAACATCTGTAAAAATCATGTCCCTTCTTCATTATGCTTTGGTTTCGTACAATCAATTCAACTCATGCCACATTTCTTTCCCGCATTTAGTCAAAAAAATTCATATGCCAAGTGCATGCTCCCAGATTTTTCATACATATCTTCCAGAGAACTTACAACTATATCATATGACAAAATTCCTCTATCTTTATGCTTTGCTGGAATTCACTACCCTATTCTAGTGCTTGTATTTTGGAACAGGCCGAGATAATACAAGAAAATGGTAGATCACGTTGGAGACCTGTTTGTTACACAAGTGAAATAGTGTGTAATGCCCACAATTCTCCCATAAAAAACCCAAGATAAAACTAAACAATTAGCTAGGGAAAATTTATGGAATAATTTATTTTCTTTAGAGGGTTGCCACAATGTATTCACCAACAAGATTTAATTATTTCAGGATTAATAATTTCCTTTTAATCATAAGTTTTTCCTAGATAAATTAACAATTAATTATTATAGCTTCGTTCAACTATTTCAGGTTCAAATCCCCTTCTAGAAATATCGTTAATTCCCCTTTTAAAATACTTGGCCAAGTTATTCTTGTTAATTTTCCTCATTTAAAATTTCACTTAAAATCGTAAGGGTCTAAAACTCCCTAATTTTATTCAACCAAATTCCTTCATATATTTTCCTACATATATTTAAGTTCCTATTAATTTATTTCATATATTTCATTATTTAAGCTACCCTTTTACCAAGTTATTTAAATTACCCTTTCTAGACCAATACCATTTGTTTATTTAAATTTCTAACCAAGTATCTCAACTTATCTTAGGCCATTAAGTGGCCCCATTCATTCGATACACATACATTTAATTAAAAAACATATTGCCACAAATATCCTCACCTAAAAATTACAGGATTGATTCTCATCCATTAGATTCATTTTATCTTGGCCATTGGATCTAGGTTAGGCTAAAAACCCTAGAAATCTTTATGAGTTCTCTTTTATAATTTTTTTCTTTACCTATTCCCTCATTTTATTTTACAGGTTTGGGAGAAAGAGGAGGATGGAGGCCATGAAAGATCTCTCAAGCTCAAGGATGGATATGCACGTTTTTATTTGCATATTCCATTTGCAACCCTCTCCTAGAGTTTTCTCATATTAATATTTTTTATTTGAGTTTTTTTTAATATACCCTATTCGGGTATGGGTATTTTGCCCCATTTTATTCTATGTTTCAAAAGATATATACATATATATGTATATGTATGTATGTATCTGTGTGTGTGTGTGTGTGTGTGTGTGTGTGCATGCGCGTGTGTGTGTGTACAAAAACGCATATATTTTACACTTATTTTTAATTAAAACCCATTTTATTTTCAATGGCCCAAAATATGTGGCCAGATCAAGATATAGAAACCCAAAAAACAAATAGAGTATTTTGTAATGCGGTTGTAACCTAAGTATTGGCACCATGTTTGAAGGTTTTAGCCGCCGCATAAATCACAATGCACCAAATCTTTTTTTTAAATAAAATTTAAACATAATGGGCGGGTTTCATCCCTCCCAATGTTTCTTTTAATTTTTTAAAATTTAAAACATGTGGGAACTCCCCTCCCCCTCCCACTTTATATATATATTTTTATTTTTTTAATACTTTATTTTAATTTATATTTTATTTAAATAAATTTATTTTAGTTGTTTTCAAATATTTAATGTGTGTGTGTATTATTTATTTAATAATATTTATGAATATTTTATTAAATACATATATTTACAAATTATATAAATATATATAGTTAAGTACGTTTTATTTTGTTTTGTTTTTTGTTTATTTATTCTGCATCAAAATTAAACGAGTCTAATTTTTTAGTAAAAATAAGGATACACACACACACACACACACACACACACACACACACACACACACGTGTGTGTGTGTGTGTGTGTGTGTGTGTGTGTGTGTGTGTGTGTGTGTGTGTGTGTGTGTGTGTGTGTGTGTGTGTGTGTGTGTTTAATTGGATAAAACATGTATATTTGTATGTGCAAGATTGTTGGTTTAGCTATGTTATAAGAGATGTAAAAGTGGAAATAAAACATTTTATTTTATTTTTCTATAAGATGTTGGTGCTCAAAATAGTCTCGCCTCATTTTTCCTTTGAAAATTTTCCTTTTACAGTTTATGTCTTATTTTATCCCCCCATATTGTGCTTGAGAATTCTCTATTTTCCTTTTGTTGCCATAATTAGTCTTTCCTTGAGTCGATGATCACGTATGGGTCCATATTTGTCTCCTTGTTTCTCTGTTCATTCCAAAAACTCAGGGTTTCCCATTCCTTCCATTTTCCACAGTTAGGATTTGCTGCCCTTGTCATTTTTTCCCCAAATACTTGCTGAAAAATGAATGTATATAGCCCTGAAGAGCATATTGGAGCCTTGTAACATTTCTGAATTATCTATCCTTAGAGGAAATTTCATCTCCAAGCTCAAATGGTCATTTTTCTGCATTTTACAGTTTGACAGGTGTTTCTCCCAATCAAATTTGCATCCTTGCATTGACAGGGAATGTGGCCTCTTTTGATTGGATGTGGCTCAGCTGGATACTTCAAAAAATTCTATGAATCACCTCAACTTAAATATTTCTCCACGTGGAGGCATGAAACTCATTTGAAGGTCTACTTTTTGGTTTGGCCTTAGAGTAGCACCGAGAGGAAATGTGGACATTTCCACTACTTTTCCCAGACTTAGACAAAATTTTATGCAGCTGGTACAGTTTGGCAGAATAGGGACACATGGTGACCTCGCACTCATTCAGGGTCTCTACTTTGGGCACCATTTTGAAATTGCGCAATGGAGACATGTGGAGGAACCGCACATGTTTGGGTACCAGCCCTTGAGTTCCATTTTGAAAAAGTTCTAGGAGGACACATGGAGGCCTCCGCTCACTTTGCACTTTGTTTGGACTTTTCAACGGCCAAAGGAGACTGCTTCAGAGCATGACATGTGGCGCCTTCCACTGAGTTTCAAGCCTTCAGAAAAATTTTACAAGGCCAGAACATGTGCCGAGCCTGCACTCGTTCAATGTATCAAATTATTGGGACCATCTCAAGGTGCACCATGGTCACACGTGGCAGTTTGAAAAGTCAAAGGGGTGGTGGAGAAAACCATTAGAGGTAACTTGGATTTTTTCCTCTTGTCCTCAGAAGGATTAAAATCTCAAAATGGCCCACAAGCCCGATAAAGGATCAGTCAAAGTTTGTTTCAAGTCAAAGGGGTGGGGAGGTGGACCATTGGGGGAAATTTGGATTTTTAACCCCTTGATATGCAAATGACTTAAAATATCAAAATGGCCCGCAAGCCCGATAAAGGAAAGGTCAAAGATTGCTCTGGTCAACACCGGAGGTGTGTACTCTTGGGGGAAATTTGGAAAACTTTCCTTTTAGGAGAAAGACTTAAATTTAAAAAGAGAAGCGCGATTCTGTTGGAACCACATTAGGACATGTGTCAGGCTCATTGTTTAGGGGAAAGATACAGGGAAAACTTGGAAAGTTTTTTCTTTTTTCAAAAATGAGGTTAAATGGTAGAATTAGGTTGCAGTCCCGCTGCGGCCCACCTTAGGACATGTGTCAGGCTCATTTCCTAAGGGTGGAGGTGTGGAGTAAAATGGATTTTTTTTTCCATTTTTCTAAAAGGTTGTAAAAAGTCAAAGGAAGCCCCCAGGCCTTTTTGAAAGTTAAATCTTCCAGGTGGACGACCCAAATTCGAAGTAAAGATCAATGGCAGCTGTGAGTCTGAATCTTATTTTCCCCCCATTTTTATTGAAACATGCCTGAAAGTGTGAGTCTTCATGATTTCTTGGTACTTCCTACATGCCAAATAGAGGGGGAAGTTAATTTTGATACCTAAGTTTGGTTGGAGAGATCTGGGGACATCTTTCGCCATTAAAATGGTCTTACTATCGGGCTTGATCTGATTTTCTGTTTTTCTTCTCCCAAGCACACAAGGAACTAGATTTGAAAGATTAGGGGTGGAAGTGGTTGGAAATTTGAAGGAATATTGTTCTACTAGATGAAGGAATTGAATGATGAGATTTTGAAGAGATTTAGCCCATGAGCACTTGACAAATTTTACATATCTGATTCTAGGAATCGCGATCAAGATCATGGCGAGCACTGGTGCATTAAGTGTTTTTATCTTTTGGGGGAAAAGGGGCTCTATTGTAAATGTTATAAATCGCACAAATTTTTTATGTAAAGGGTTAGAGGTTGGAGTGTTAGAGGTCAAAGATAATACCAAGGGGAAAATTTGACAAAGCCTATCTTTTGAGAAGCTTCCTGTAGAAGCCTGCATATCTCTTTTGTATTAAGTTTGAACGTGTCAAGGTGGTTGCAATTATATAGCCATTAAAAAGCTCTGAGATTGTTCTAGAAACATTCCCCTATTGATAAATTTAATCAAACTCGAGTTATTTAGTGTGGATCTTATGCAAAATGTGTTTGTTTTACTGATGAATGCCTGCAAATAGTTTTCCTTGTTTCCTATTGCAATCTTGTATCAAAATATGTCTTAATCACATAGGTCTCAATCCTTGTGATAGTTTAGTGGCATCTTCAATCTCATTTCTCAGAAGAGATTTCATCTAGGGTGAAATAAATGATTTAAAATCACTTTTCTTTCATTTGTTGACAAAGATTGTCTGTAAGCCTTTGGGTGTACCTCAAGCATGATTAATCTTAGGTGTTGATATTTTATTAGGCCTTCTAACTCAATCCTTCATGTTATAATCTCTTAGATTGTGTGAAAAAATGCTAATTTGGGCCTCCATTGAAGTATATATTCTAATTGAAGGAAGATTTTAGCTATTCTGAAGTATTCTGTTCTCTAGACTTTCCATTTTGTAAGAGTTCTCAGAGATTTGGAAAATCAACTTCATTTTTCCTCACCTCCCACCAAAATTTATTGTAAAAAACAAATAATCCTACCTATACTACCCCTGTTTGTCATGTGTGTATACAAATGAAACAATTTTACTACCAAAACATGCAGAAACAACCAGGATTCCAAATGTCTTTAGTAGCCTGAACCTTGCCTAGAGAATATCTCCACTATCTAGAGTGACAACTCATGAGATTTAGATTTTGTTGCATTGATCATATTTTCTTCAAGGTCTACTTAAAAACTTCATTAGGAAGGATATTTATATCTCTTCCATAAACAAGAGGATACAAAAGGGTTCTCTTACCTTGGTTTAAAGGCACAACCTAAAATAGTGAGGATAGATCAAATCCTCTTGAGGGTGCTATCCATTTCTCCACATCTGAGTAACTAAGGGTTAGTTATATCCCATCCCCGGATACAAAATGACTCATCATGATCTATCTGCCTCTAAGCTTCCTGATAAACCTGTGATGCTACTCAAAATTTGAAGGAGAATCAATTTGGGTACCAACATAAGACTTTAATTACATATTTTCTTTTCTTAGTCTAATGAACTACTTATAAAAGTTTTTGTTTTGGTACAAGATAGCAATGCAACCACAAAACTCAAATGTCGCAAAGATAAAAAATCATGTAGTACAATATATTTCTAGTTGTAAGTAAGTCATTTCAAACTTGTAACTGACATGTGTACATGTAAATTTAAGTTGCAGATTTAAAGGAACTACAACAACAACAATAAGGAACTAATTCAAGGATTCCTTTCCATATGTATATAATTCTAATACAAATAACGATTTCAAATTTTTAATCAGTTAAAAACTTTTCCTAAAGAGAATGTTCAAATTCAATACAATTCAAGGTAATCACAACTTCCCACATGTACATTCCATGGCATGAATTACTTACAACAAGCTTGAATACATCATTTATAAGAGTTCCATTTTGCAATATGATTCCAATGCACTCCACACAAGGAGGAAACAACACTAAAATTTTAGAACACTTTCTCTTTCTTGGTTTCATGCAAAATAACTCCATTTAAGACTTCACTTTGCGCTCCTTCAAAATCTTCATCTTCAATACCCAACACAACAACACAATAGGGGAGTAGACAACACTCTCCACCAAACCAAAAATCTAGTGAGAAGGAGAAGCCTTCTTCCTCATTGGCCCCCAAGCTCCAACAATGAAGCAATAAGAGACATAAGGCAACCAAGGAAACTTTACATGGCTTCCACAAATACATTCCAACAACTTTCAATACAATAAACACAATACCAAAATCACAACAAACATACAAGTTTCCCAAGGACAAAGGCTAAATATTCAATCCAAGAGAGAGAAAAGAAACATGGGGAAAACACTTATGCCTCCAAAAGGGATTGAATGCCCACCTTAAAGTCTCCAAGGAACTCAAATCACATACCAACAAAACTCTTATGTCTCCCTTAATTCTTATGCCTCCTTCAACTCAAATGCCTCCCTCAATAAAACATACAAGATAAGGACAAGTTTCACTTATCTACAAAGGTGGGATACCCCAACCCAAATCCCTCCAAAGATACACAACAATACTCTTATGTCTCCCTCCAAAATTTCCCCATTTCCTTTTTCTTCTACACAACCTAAAGGACATTTTGTTCTCAAAACCAAAAACATACACCAATCATCCATTTACAATCATTTGCATAACAAAATAGTAATAAGAATACATGGGTAAAGACCCTACCTTACCAGTACAAGAGTATCTAATCACAAGTACAAGCTCTAAGATTTTCCAAGTCCTAAACAAGCACCAACCAAATTCAAAGACTCCAACAAGAACTCAAAAAGAAAGCTCCTCCAATATGCAAGAGAGAAAATAAAACATCTAACCCCATAACCATCAAATAAACTTGAATAAATAAAAAAGAGAGGAGAGAGAGGTGGTGTGGCTCCATGTAGGATGCCACATCATTCCTCCTCCACTCCACATCATAAGGTCAAACCCCAAACCTAAAGCTTAATAAATTGGTGGTTGAGGAATGACAAGAATCTTACACACACAAACTCAAACCCCGCCTCTAAAGGACACACTTAAAATCTCATGTAAGAAATTACAATAAATATCACCTTTTTGTCTTACAATCACATAATGGGGTCTATTTTTGACCCCTTAACCCATAGGGGTAGTTGGTAGGTGAAATTAAGAGGTGTGGGACAAGCTTAAATTATCCCAAAAGCCTCCTAAAATGGCCCTTAAGCCCAAATCCGAGTTTGACATGCAAGGTTTAGTGTACAACACTTAAAGGTAATAGAATCCTTTCAAATCCAACATAAAATCAAGGACAATATACCAACATTAAATACCCCTTTTGGTCACATTCCACATTACAATAATTAATCAATATTAATCAACTTAAATGGAGTATACTAACTAACAATAATAAACTGGAGCATAATACAATAATAAAGCACATACTCACTAAAATAATTAAAATGAAAAGGGGAACAACACATTTTCCTTTGGTCACATTTGAGGCCACCCTCCCAAAAGGGAACCTCCTAACAATTTATCAATAAAAAACACAATTTGCCAAGGTGACAAGTTTCCAATACCCAAAATGCTTTCATTGTTGGTCTGTTATCCCCTTTTGTTTGTTGTGTTACAATTTGTTGCAAAATCAAAACAATACCTCTTTGGCCTTGTGGCCATATCAATGACATCAAAACAATAAAACACACATATACATATCAATTCACATAATCAATTAACATAATTAAATCATCACTAAAATCAAGTAATTTCACCAATTGTTTATAATTTCAAGATATTTCAATTCTTTCATTTCATCGACAAAAACATATCACTAGACTATCTAGGTCTTCTAAAAACATCTATGTATCAAAATCCAATTGTTTTTCTGTGTGTGTGTGTGTGTGTGTGTGTGTGTGTGTGTGTGTGTGTGTGTGTGTGTGTGTGTGTGTGTGTGTGTGTGTGTAAGGTAGTAAGTATAGATCATCATAGATACTAAAATATCAATCCATGCATGTAATCCATCATATAAGTCACATCAATTCAAAAGTATAAAACATGCATACTGTCTATCAAAATACTATTCAATATAATAATGTCCATCTATCAATGTCTAATGATCAACTATGATAACAAAGTCTAGGTCTCCAATCCAAAGTAATAAAAATCTTAGTAAGATCAATGTCAAAGAGGAGTGGGCACTACATAGTGTGACTATTTCGTGAGGAACCATGTCTCCTCCATATTGCGGTTGCTGCAACTATCCAAATACTGCTAAACTTGTAACATCAAAAAGGGTTTCAGCTTGGTTAATGCATCCGGATCTCAAATAAAGTTTTTCGTATTATCATGCACCGAAAATGACAGGCTTGAATGGATGCATACGATGTAACATCCTCCAAGATCTTCTAAACTTAATCTACGTGCCTCTACCAACCCCTTTAACACTCACTACCACTTCCATGCATGCCCACGTGCTTTGATGGCTGCCTATATCCACCTCACTTCATAATACATTTTGAAAAATATATATTTTAATATTAATTTTTTGGGCACTACACCAATTAATAAAACATCCCCCTCTCTCTATGCAATAGATGGGACAAGCACCCCTGTCATGTTATCACTCTCCAGAACTATGGGTAACTCTTTCAAATTTTCCAACTCAAGATCACTATACAAAATTGAACACTACACACCTCCACCCATTATGATATCAATAGGATGACCAACATTATTTCCCCCAGCCATAGGGACCTCACATCGTATCTTCTAGGAAGGGGAGACTTGAATAGAGTGAACGTCAAAGGAAGATTTGGGTTTCCATTTAACATAAGAGCCAGTAAAACTTCTAACCCCATGGCCAACACCCCTACATTTGCTACAAAATATAGGGTAGATTTTGTACTCTAAATCTTAATCAATAACTCCCTGAGAAGAGATAAGATGGATGGAAGAGGGTAGCTACTTACTAGGGATAACATTCACACAAAACTCAGTAGCAATCATCCTTGACCAAACAAGAGTTATTGGATCAATGGACAATAGATCCCCTAATGCCTTAGAAATCCACATCAAAACATATTTTTCCCAAAATTCAAATGCCAATGTTTGGAGCCTAACCCTGAAAGGGTAGGCATTAGGCTCAAATTTCCCCAAATCCTATTCAAGGCACCATCTAGCCAAGTGCAACATTATTTTCCCAAGGGTCCTCCATTAATGGCCTTGAGAAATTATTCTTCCACCTTGAACTGAAATAAAAATGATTTGTTGGAGATGGCTGCAACTTCCAAACCTCGTAGTGGTGACTATTTCCATCTTGCCTAGGCTCTAACAGAGTCAATGTTGGGTCTGTTACTTTCAAAACACCCGATGAGGGAAAGGTCATACCTATTTTTAGCCACATTTAACAAACTATCAGGGATGTGCAATGAGGGACCATTTTCCTCCCAAATTGGGCTCAAATCATGAAGGGGAAGAAGGAACATATGATTTTTAATATTTGAGAGTGATCATAGGAATATGAGGAGTCATTTATGGAGATATTATTCTCCCTATTTATATGAATGACTTTCCTATATATTGTAATCTCTCCTCTCATGTATTATTTCATTTTGAATTTAAGTAAGATTATATTTTTAAAATTTGAAATTGATCTGCTGCAAAATATGGCTAGACATTACATTCATAAAATAAAGCTTGAGAGATGAAACTACTGCCTTAAAATTTTCCATCTCCACCATATTCCCAAGGATAAAAACATGGAATGAGTCCAGTGACTCAAAAACCTGATAGAATTACTTTTGTATGTGGTGAATGCTTTCCATGTTTCAAACATGGAGGTAACAAGTACCTTTTTGGACTAGAGAGTCTAGGATTTCTGATAAATAATTTAGTAACCGTGTTATTCAAAAAGATTCCTCCACGTATTAATCCTATCAAATTGTGGAAACAAAGATAAATGTAGTGAATATATCTCAGTTATCTAAGTGACATGGGTATTTCGCCAAATAGAAAATTCAAAAAGAGATCAATATCCTATTGATTTGTTAATTTTCCAAGTGAGCGTGGTATCAAAACTTTAAAGGTATTGTGAGAGAGATTGGGATGATCTAATAGAAAACATGGAATCTTTCCATCATGATAATTTATTAAAATTTCTATTTCTTGAGTGCTTACAATTTTACTTATCTCTATAGGCTATGGTCCTTGTAGAAAATTGTACTTCATATTCATTTAGAATTAAAGGATTTTAAGACTTTTCATAACCACTCTAGGAATGTTTCCACTCAGTTCCTTGTGAGGCAAGTCAAGCTCCTCCAAAATTTGACATCTCATTAAATCAACATGTATATCTCCTCCGAAGTGGTTATGATGAAAAAAGAATATTCTTAGCCATGGAAGTGTACTAAGAGAACCAAGAATTATTCTAAATAGTTTATTCCAACTAATGTCTAACAATTTGAGTCTCTCTAGCCATTCTTTTTTATTTGGAAGGGTTATTTTAAGTTGTTTCTAGACAAATATAATATTAGGAACTTATGGAAACTTTTAATCCCTGACGAAATTTATCCACATGGATATTATTACGTAGATCCAACAATGTAAAGTTGGTAAGATTAGTAATCTCTTCAGGTATGTTTCCACTTATCTTGTCATCTTTTATTTTGAAGGTGGAAAGCTTGAAAGAAAGTTTGCTGATGGATGAAGGCAAAATACCATCTAAATGATTATGTGCCATGTTTATTTATTCTAGGTGGGAAAATTTTGTAATATCCATTACAATCTTGTAATTTCATTTGAGTGTAAACTAATCTTTTCAAGTTGGAGCGACTTATGTTATTCCATGAGCACCCCAATACATAAGCGGTTTTCAACTATAGCAAGTGACCCCGATTTTTGAACAATTTCCTACGGAAGCAGGTATGTTTCCGCTAGGCTGATTTTTCCATAGGTAATGTGAACACCAAATTGACGAGTTGATCACAAATTTATACTAGAACGTGTCCACTTAGTTGATTTTTGTAGAGGCCCAAATTTGTTAGATCCATACAATGTACGAGGAAAAGTGTTATTGATTCAGCGAGGTCGTTGGTAAAAATGGATAGGCTTATGGTTTCTATTAAGGATGCAGACATGATCGTCAATAGACAAAATTAATTTTGAACAAATCAACTGTTTCACTATTCAGAAGATACATACATTGAACGGGGAAACCGTGTTAAATAAGATCAGAAGTTGATTGTACGATAAAACTTTGAAATATTGGAGAAAAACTTTCCCGTTGTGGAATGGTATGGTCAACCTTGTTCTCGTTCAAAGAGACGTGGTGGAGTAGACTGATAACTAAATGAAAAATGTGAGCCATTTATTTTGAATACCCTCCTGTACGTTTGGTCTGTTTTAAACCATGTTTAAAACATTATAGATTGTTGGATATAAATAGGGTAACGCATTAGCAAGTGCCCATCAAAACTTTTAGAAGTGTGGAATTTTATATTTTATTCTCATTCCGTCGTTTGTTTCCTCTTTGCCTTTACGCCAAATTTACAACGATGGCCATTCCAGTGATAGACATGAAAAATATTGATGGAGCAGACAGGGATGCCATCATGGCTAAAATAGCAAAGGGATGTGAGACTCCCGGATTCTTTCAGGTACGCATCTTTCTTTTATTTATTTAAATTACGTGATCTTCTATCACAGTAACTAACTAATTGGATTTTATTTCAGCTTATAAATCATGGCATAGACCACGGCCTTTTGGACCGCGTGAAGGTGGTGTGCGCAGAACAGTATAAGATTAACAGAGAGCAACAATTCAAGGATTCTTTACCCGTAAGGGCGCTTAACAAGGCCATTGCTGCTGAAGCCGAGGGAAATGAAGTTGACAAGATTCAGAATATGGACTGGGAAGACGTTTTCCAAGTACACGAGATGTGCGACACAAATTCCTGGCCTACCGAGCCCAAAGATTTCAGGTATGTACTGCTGCACTTATGCAAATTATTCCCTGGTGATACAGTTTAACATATGAGTTAGTAAATTATTTCCAATTGATGCAGGGAAACGATCGAAGAATTCCGCAGCCAGATATTCGCACTGACGGAGAAATTGCTGGAGATAATAAGTCTGAATTTGGGGCTGGAAAAAGGGTATGTGAAGGAGGCATTCGCGGGTGGAGATAAGCCATTCTTTGGAACCAAGGTGAGCCATTATCCTCCCTGCCCTCGACCAGACCTGATAAAGGGCATCCGTCCCCACACAGATGCAGGCGGCCTCATTCTTTTATACCAAGACGACGAGGTTCCGGGGCTTCAGGTGCTCGACAATGGCAGGTGGATTGACGTACAACCCCTGCGATATTCAATTGTTGTGAACACGGGAGATCAGTTGGAAGCAGTGAGCAACGGTAAATACAAGAGCGCGTGGCATCGGATTCTGCCCACCAAAAACGGCAATCGTTTATCAGTGGCATCATTTTATAACCCGTCGTATAAAGCAGTAGTGAGTGCTGCACCTGAATTGATTAACCGTAACATCGCTGATGACTTGTCTTCCTACCCCAAATATTTGTTCGGCGATTATATGCGGGTGTATAGTGAACAGAAATATGAAGAAAAAGAGCCACGGTTCCAAGCCATGAGAAAGCCCACTGAGCAGATCTCCTACTAGGATAAATGGTGGCGTAAAATTCACCTAGGGTTCCTTTACCTGTCGACGATATGGAGCCCATATAGACTTAAATACTAGACACTAATCCTAGATAAAATAATCCTATTTATTTGCCGCTTGTAATAGAAGCAGCCTGGATTCGTCTGGCGACTCCTTGCTTGTGGCTTCGTATATAATTAAATAAAGGAATGTTGTTTGTTAGTTGTCCGTTCTTCCAGTATAATTTGATATTCATACCCAAATCTCTGCCATGGTTAACAAACATTTGCTTAATTCAAATTTCAATAGAGAAACAAATGAATTCACTGCTAACTCCGAGGAATTAGATGTTTTTCTTACAATCTAAATTAAAATTTCAAATTCTCGATTGATCAAATGTGAAAATATTGGTAAGTTGAAAAACAAGTAAAACCCTGCAATGAATTTATGTAAAGACTTTATAGTAGAAAACATAAGATTAATTTAGTATGTTCCCGTGCCTCTAGAGATATGCATATCTCCCCATCTCCATCATTAGTTGTATTCTTATAGTTCCAGCCATGCGTACTAGGTACAACCTTAATAGTAACAAGCACATAAATATGATCATTTGTATATGCACTAAATTTAGTATCACAATTAATATCATCATTTGAATCAAAATATATCCCATTTTGCATTGGAAAGGTGGAGATATCTACATAATCCATTATCGTGTTGCCCTTTAATTGGGATTATGTATGCTCCAAGTTATCTTAAGCCATGTCTAATTGTTGATACTCGATTAATATTTCTTAAATTTATGTTTGCACAATAGCAATACATAATTACTTCATTAAGAGGGGCTCTTTTATATGAGGTATTACATGTTTATTCTATTTCTGAATAGATAAATCTCTTTGTATATTTAAGGGTACATCGCTCGGTATGATATTATGCTCGTCTTTATATATATGTTTCTGCAACATTATCGCACATATAAACATACTATCATGGAGGAATTTCAACAAACAATGTGTCCTACGAATATGAAACCTTCCCATGTCGATTTAATTTTGAGACATATTTTAACCCTTTTTATTAGTAATGATGGAATTTTTTATAACTATATCCCAAAGTATATTCGAGAATTACAAAATGATTTTCAAGCCCAATATCAACCTGTGTACTAAGATCAAATATCTAATGAATGAGATGGAAAATATAATGAATTTTTCTCGTGGTCATAGCCATAGTATCTCTATGCATCATGATCATTTTAATTCTAAGCCCACCATGAGCCAATGTGATAAAAATAATATGGATAGTAAATGTGCTTATACAAGTGAAGGGAAAGTCCTACATAGAGGTGACAATGTGTGTGTTCCAACATATAAATTTCAAATACAGCTTGACAAATGCAATACAAGGCACATCTTTGGTTTTAAAAGAATGCTAGATAACACAATATTGTATATGAGATACTTGGTAAATGATATGGAGCCCAGGTAAAGGAGCCCATAAAATAATGCTATTTATTTGCCGCTCGTAATAGAAGCAGCCTGGATTCGTCTGGCGACTCCTTGCTTGTGGCTTTGTATATAATTAAATAAAGGAATGTTGTTTGTTAGTTGTCCGTTCTTCCAGTATAATTTGATATTCATACCCAAATCTCTGCCATGGTTAACAAACATATGCTTAATTCCAATTTCAATAGAGAAACAAATGAATTCACTGCTAACTCCGAGGAATTAGATGTTTTTCTTACAATCTAAATTAAAATTTCAAATTCTCGATTGATCAAATGTGAAAATATTGATAAGTTGAAAAACAAGTAAAACCCTCCGATGAATTTATGTAAAGACTTTATAGTAGAAAACATAAGATTAATTTAGTTTTTTCCCATGCCTGTAGAGATATGCATATGTCCCCATCTTCATCATTAGTTGTATTCTTATAGTTCCAGTCATGCGTACTAGGTACAACCTTAATAGTAACAAGCACATAAATATGATCATTTGTATATGCACTAAATTTAGCATCACAATTAATATCATTATTTGAATCAAAATATATGCCATTTTGTTATGGAAAGGTGGAGATATCTACAGAATCCATTATCACGTTGCCCTTTAATTGGGATTATGTATGCTAATTGTTGATACTCGATTAATATTTCTTAAATTTATGTTTGCACAATAGCAATACATAATTACTTCATTAAGAGGGGCTCTTTTGAATGAGGTATTACATTTTTATTTTCTTTCTGAATAGATAAATCTCTTTGTATATTTAAGGGTATATCATTCGGTACGATATTATCCTCGTCTTTATATATATATATATATATATATATATATATATATATATATATATATATATATATATATATATATATATATCGTGTTGCCCTGCCCTTTAATTGGGATTATGTATGCTCCAAGTTATCTTAAGCCATGTCTAATTGTTCATGCTCGATTAATATTTCATAAATTTATGTTTGCACAATAACAAGACATAATTACTTCATTAAGAGGGGCTATATATATATATATATATATATATATATATATATATATATATATATATATATATATATATATATATATATATACATATATACTTACTTTATAGCTTTTGGTACACATTGGAATTTATAAACTTGAGATGATTGTATTGTGCAATGCCATGTATCGAAGGAAATAAATTGCTTATGCTCAAGATGTTGGATGTGTCATCATAAAGAATCTAATTGTTTGAATCTAAAAGTTTCTTCTTGACATAAAAAATGGAAATGAAGAAACCTTGTAAGCCAATCTGAATATCTGAATATCAGTTTTTCATTTCATGCAATTTTCCTTTTACAAATTGATAAATCAAAGGATGCAAAGCCTGTTTTCTAATTCCCTTAGGCTATGGGGTTCTCTTGAAAAATAAAATAATTTAATAATAGGACTAAGTTTTCCAAAAGTGATTTTATAAAGGCAACTTATAGTAATATTATTAATTAAAGGCAACCTCTAGAATTTCAAGTGACTTAACACTCAAATAGAAAATAAGAAATTCATTTCATTAATTAAAAATAAAATAGTCCCACCTAGAGCGTCCCACTTGCTAAAGAGAGCTATAAAGGTATAAAATGAAGTGAGATATATACCAAAAAAAATTTCCCACATTGAAGAATTGATGTTTATATTGTTTCCCTAGGATGAAACCCCTTTGGTAAGCGGATTCAAGGATGAAAACCCTCCTATCCAAGTAAGTAACACTACTCAAACATTACTAGTGAGCTGAAATGGTGAAGATGATTCTTAATTTTGTTAATGACAACAAAGACTTCAGTTTTTTAATGCAACTCCATCAGTATTTATATAATTTGGAACTTTGAAGACCATCTCAAGTAGGTCTTACCACTTTCTAGGAGTTAAATGTTGACTATAACATATTTCTATTGCTTTTATAGTAGTTTGGGCATCATTCTACTAGGTTGTATAGCCTCATAAAACCCCAACAAGATGTATTATCCAACTAACTTTATATCATACCATATAGGTCAGGGAATAGTCAATAATCAAACTATACATTATTCTTCATTTGGTCATATATATTTTGTTTTTGATTTCATGATATGGGAAATAGCGGGAGTTTCAATTTTAAGAAAATTCATATTTTTATTTTCATCAAAAATTATTATCAAAAATCCAAAATTTCTCATTTACAAGTTTTTTGGTAGTTTGTTGATTTTTCTAGAATTTATCAAAAATATAAAAAATATTTATGTTTAGTACATTTCTAGTGTGTATATATGGGTGATTTATAAATTTTAAGTGTTCAATTGTATTTTTTTGGTTTTTTACAAAACATTTGATGAATTCATGTGTTAGAGGGAAGATTGCATGCCAATTGTTTGACAAGATGTTCATGAGAAGAAATGCGTACTTAAATACTAATTCAATGCTCTACCAAGCAATTAAGCGTAATAATATTATTTTGTTTCTTGACATTGAAACAAACCTTAAAACATTTTATATTTATACTCATTTTTAACAAACCATAACTACCTACATCTCTACAAATGCACCACATAGTTTATTTCTAAAAACTATATCCAATATTTTAATAAATTCGTTATTCATAAAAAAAACCTACCACTTATCAATTTTAAAGCTTGATCTGCTTTCCAAATCTGAACTTTCCTTCCACACGTGGGTCTTTCCTATCCTTCTGCGCCTTCGATCCTGGACTTCTATCCAGAGAGGAGTCCTTGTGTGATCATTGCCAAGTATTCTTTCATCAACATTACCCTGCACTAATCTCATTTTCATCCCGACAATGGTTGTCTCCAACATTCAAAGGAAAGAATAAGAATGAAATAATAAGAATGAAGAATGTGGAAAAGTAAAGAATTTATACAAGGTTATTTAAGCAACCTCCTCAGTATCAGTTTGTAGCATCAACTCTGGATACTACTATTTTATTGCAGCCTACAATTCCTGCCATGCAGTGAGTGCCTGTTTCACTTTCTCTGGGATGTCCACAACTATGGATTCCAACTCATCCCATGCAATTTCCCCTTTCTCATTCTGTAGAACCAACACAACACTAGACATGGATGTTATCCTTCCTTGTAAAAGGTCCATTTTCTATGCAATCAGCTTTCCAAGCTCTTCCAGCTGATTTTTGTGTGGCTCTTGTGCTGCTGTCAAGGACTCGTGCTTTTGTTTAACCATGGAAAACCTTTCTACATGGCCCAAAGTCTCAACCTTTCTACAATAACTATCATAAAATATATTTTATTAGTTTACACGATCCAAAAAATAGAAGACTATCAGAAAAATATGGAAATCACAAGCACAAACAAAAGAGGAACCTACAACATGTGAAAATGCCAACCTCACAACCTCTTTAAGGAATGTAGAATGGGTGTGGAACTCCCAAAATATCTAAAGGAACATAAGATAAAATGAGAGCATGTAAGGATCCCAAGTAATTAACTTACGTCTTTTAACAGGGGCCTCAAATGAGCAAAGTGTGTCATGACAACAATGTTCTTTGGGGTTTATATAAATTCAGAAGTCTTACTGCCTATGGTCATCCTCTTGTGAATTTGGAACCACCAAAATTTTGATATTATATTGACATCTAAATTGGTGGTGGTCGAGTCCTGTTAGATTTTATCTATCGCTTTTGAGTTAGACTTAGGGATTGATTTTCCATTTCTTTTAAGAAAGTGCTATTCCTTATTATCTTTGTTATTAATTTCAAAAAATTATATCCCTTCTTATTTATAGAAAAAAGGTAGAATTCTTGAGCTAAATTTTCATAATTTTGGAATGAAAAACACTCAAGTAGGATTTTTTTTATTTTCATCTAAATTTATTACCAAAACTCTAAAATATCTCATTTACAAGTTTTTTTTGTAGTTTGTTGAGTTTCCTATAATTTATCAAACTATACAAAATATTCTAGTTTTGTATTTGTGGTGTTTACAAATTTCAAGTGTTCAATCATATTTGTTTTTTTTTTACAAAGAATTCGATGAGTTATGCTAGAGGGTAGATTGCATACCAAATGTTTGATAAGATGTCCATGAGAATAAATAAGAAAAATTATTAGGATATTTGGAATATTTAATAAAAGGGGCATTTTAGTAGTATCAGAACGAATTTCCATTCCATCTTGTGGGATAAGAAAAAAGAGGATATTCTAACTAAATGAAGGGCTAAGAAAACAAGATCTAGAATAAATTGAAGGAACATATAAGAGAGATATGGAAGATAGAGAAAGAAGAACTAATTTGGATGAAAATCCTAACAATAGGGCAGAAAGACAATATTATTTGATGCTTGAAATGATGTCATAATTACTACATAAAATGGAAAAAAATATGAATACGCTTGAGTATCAGAATAGTGAAGGAATTTTTATAGGAACGAATAATAATCCAAAAATACAAAAGACAAAATTTGGTCATGTTGTTAATCCTTTTCAACCCAATTTCATCCATAGGGAAGAAGTAGTCGTATAGATAGAATTCAACCATCCATTGTGGATTATATATCATCCAATTATGATGAGTACAAGATCCTATCAGTTAAAATTAAGGAGGCATTATCTCTCACCAATTTCATAAGTTTAAAGAAGAACGAAGTTGGCCAAAGAGTTCAAAGAAGGCCATAAAAAATTAGAGAGACCTCCAATAAGATTTGGAAAATTTAAAACTCCTACATATGATGGATCAAGTAATTTTTCATCATACTCCAGAATACAAAATTTAGAAACCTTCTTTTCACCAAGGTCCATGATGGAAGAGGAAGAATTCAAGTTTTCTACCCTTTATCTCGAAGGGGTTTCACATAAGTTCATGGTACCACATCCTAAATAGTCATGATTATTTCAAATACGTCTAAAATATCTTTTTCCATGGAAATGGTTTGTGGTACCTTGCAACATCTTATGACTAGAGTGACATTTAAGCTATGGTCCTGTGAAAGAGCCTGATGCATATCAATAGATTTTATCTTTCCCATCCAGCATTCATTCTTTTAAAACAACTCCCCAATATTCTTCAAAGGAATTTTTCTCAATAACTTTAAAACCTTCTCCTGGAAGTAACATTGGAGGGAGAGATTGACATACTCTATTGATTCTCTAGACAACCTATGTCATTGGAGAGTTTCACTCAGGAGTATTTTTTTCTTAATATTTTATTAAGAAAAATCCTTCTTGCAGCAACATTATTGTAAAATCTAGCAATATAGTTAACACAACCAAAAATATTTATACTTTAGTTTTATCAAGAATCTCATTTGGAAAGAAAACAATTTTTTAAAGTAATCTAATTTTACATGTTAATGGTTCCATTTTTAGAGTCACTCCCAAAAAATTGATGGATTCTTTGAAGGTTTCTATATTTGTAAGACTAAGGTTGAGACCATTATAAAAAATTACCTTATGGAACTAAAAACGGTGTTCCATATGCTCTTTGACATTTTTAGAAAATATTATAATGTCATCAATATATACTATGAGAAATTTATCCATCTGGCCAAATATTTTATTTATTACGTTTTAAATATTTTAAGGAGTGATATTTAACCTGAAGGGTGAGACTTTCCATTCATACTATGCTTCGAGAATGGTGAATTTTTTTATAGGTATCTTTCTTATCCATAAATATTTTACAAAATCCATATTTCCCTTCCCCATTGGTGTAGAGTGCATGGAACTACTGAGCATGGTGGGTTGGATTGTATAGAATTTTGTAATGATTTTGAGGCTATTCATAAATAATTTTTGGGATATGAATCTAATTCTAATAATTCCTACGACGTTAGTTCTTTTGGGGAAAACACTACATGTTAATTAAGATACTAAATTTTTCATCTAAAGAGGATAATGATCCTAAAGATAATGCATAAGATATCCATTCCTTTAAAAATTATCAGATAAGTAGTTATTCCTTGAGATAAAAATCCAAATATCCCCTTACTACTTCTACACATCCACCAAAAGGAGACACACCATCTGACCCCAAGTTTAAAAAACTCCAACTCCACCTCCACGCAAGGGAGGAGAGTAAAAAAATATAGTTGAAACCTTCACTAACAATAGAATGGTAGGGTACAATATAGTTGAGGAGATGAATAATATTAAGGCCAACATAACCAATCATGAATTACCTCATATTTTTTAACAAAGGGATTGGTTTATTAAGTCTTTGACAGATACACCAACTGATGGAAAATAAAAAGGAGTCTACTCACACAAATGTGGCTCTCTACAAAGACAAAACTGAGGTTCCTAATCTCCTTCTTATAACCCAAATCTATGGAAAGAATGTGTTATAATATGTTGTATATTTTACATATTGTATACCCAATATTACTATACACCTCTACGGTGAGCATTAGCGACATTTAGAGGCTAGTCCCTGAGATAAAAATTAGGGATCCCTATTTTCTTGGGAGTATAGATATGTGATTTTTTTCTATATGTGTATATGGGTGTTGTCATAACCCATGACATATGGGCAACTGTTATGTGTTATTTTTTTAGCTCATTGTTTTAGTACCCATTCTATTGTAAAATAAATTTGGTAGTTTCCTATTGATGTGCTTACATATAGTTGGACATGTAGTAGGGTAGAGCAGAACTTGGAATTACATTATTGTATTGTAAATGGTTAAGTTAATGCAATAAGAGATAAAAGTTATGGTTCTAGTGTTTTTCCAAAAGGGTTTCCTAAGATAAATATTTTGTGTCTTTTTCATTTCTCTATTTAGCTTGAACATTATGTTAAGTATAGCATTTAATTTATTTCTTTATTGGATTGATTTTCTTCATTTGGTATAAAAGCTAGGTTTTAGCTTTTATTTGATGATTCGGTGTTTCTAAAACAAGTGATAATTTTTTTCGAGTGGGATATATGTGAGTGAAGTTTTTGATGTGAGGTGCAAGAAATGAGATATGAAAATTTAATGGCCAGAATTTTGAATTATTGAAGCTCAAGATGGAAGTTATTCTTATGGATAGATATCATTGGATTGTTATGTCTAGAGTCAGGCCTTCGAGTATGAAGGCAGAGGAATAGGAAAATTTCTATTGGAAGGAAAGGATTTTTATAAAATTGTTTCTATCAAATTCATCTTTGCTGAATGTGTCAAATGAGAAATATACTTAGGCATTATGGGAGAAGTTAGTGACTTTGTATTAAACAAATTTTATGGTGAACAAATTATTTATCTCAAAGTATTAATATTCATTGAGAATGAATAATAGAGACTCTTTTGTAGAACATTTGAACATATTTAATATAGTTTTAAGTCAATTGATTTCTATTGATATTAATATAGAAGAAGAGGATAAATATATTAATCTATTTTTTATTTACCTGAATCATGAGATAATCTAGTTATGGATATTACTATTACTAAAAAAAAAATATTAGTTGAGGATATAAGTGTGTCCTTACTATAAAAATAAATGAGGTGGAAAGCCATTGAGGATTATCAATCCAAGGATGCCATGTATGTGAGAGGTCATACCCAAGATAAAATAAAGAAGAGGAAATGACAATCAAACTCTAGAAGTAAATCAAAGACCATAGAAAATATAAGAGAAAATGTTGGCTATGGTAAAATGGGGAATTTTAAGAAATAATGTTTATCTAAGAAGGTATAGAAGGGTAATTCATCTGGAGATTCTGGATCTTCATATATAAAACCATCTAATGAAGACTTGAGATATTTTTTCTTGGAAACTTCCAACTTGCATGCATGTGATTGTGTATGTTTGATTGACTTGGGTGCATCTTTTCATATGACTCCACATAGGGAGTGGTTATGTGAATATGAAAATTATAATTAAGGTGATGTATTTTCAGGAGACAACTCAACTTGGAATTTAATCGACTGAGGGAAAATCAATCTGAGGTTTTAATATAGAAGGATTAAAACCTTCCCAGGTGTTCTCCACATTCCAGGTTTAACCAGAAACCTAATATATGTAAGTAAGAAGCATGATGCGGGTGTGTAAGTAACATTTAGTAAAGATAGTTGTAATATGATTTTGTGTGAAATGGTATTGGCAAGGGGCATCCGTACTGGACCATTTTTCAAGATTGAGGAAATAATTTTTACTAATGATTATGATAGTTATGTGGTTCTTTAGGATAAAAAAGATTCATTTCTTACTATTACATCCATTGCGATGAAGACAATGTTGTGACATTAAATGATGGGACACATTGGAGAGAAAGGACTTCATAATTTAAAATTAAAAGGTATGGTTGAAGTAATTTTTTATTTTCCGTTAGATTTTTATTTTTGTGAGAATTGTGTGTTTGGAAAGTAGACTAGAGTAAATTTTCCTAGTAGTGTTACAAGATCATAAAGTATTCTACATTTGATACATAGTGATGTGTTGGAAATATAAAAGTTACATCACTAGGAATAGCCATGTTTTATGTTAGTTTTATAGATTATTTCTCAAGAAATACCTAGGTATATTTTATTTGGAATAAGTTTGAGGTTTTCAAAAAATTCAAAGAGTTTAAGGCTCTTGTAGAATATCAGATAGAATCGAAAAAAAAGGGTTTTAAGAATTGAAAATGGCGGGGAATATCAAGCTCTAATTCCTTTGAGAAATTATGAAAAGAGTTTTGAATAGAAAGGTATAAGATAAATCCATATATGCCGCAAGATAATGGAGTTATGGAAAGGATGAACAAAATTCTCATGGATGAGCATAGGAGTATGTTCAGTGATGTCAGTTTGGACAAAATTGTGAGCAAAAAAAGTGCCATCTATGTGTTATTTAATTAATAGATTACCAACATCCACACTTGAAGACAAAAATCCACAGAAAGCATACACACATAAGAGACCCTCTGTTCAACATTTATGTGTATTTGGTTGTATTCCTTGTATGTATATTTCAAAAGAGAAAATAACCAAGGTAGATAATAAATATGCTAAGTACATATTTATTAGAAACTCTAATAGTGTAAAAGGAAAAAAGTATGGAATCTAGAAACATAAAAGGCTATTTTTAGATGTAATTTAATTCATATGATGAAATCACAGCACCCATGATTTCTCGCAAGTGAATGGCTGAGGCAATCAGTGTGATTCATAAAACATGGATTTATCCCAAAGTGTGGTACTTTGCAATTGGGATAACCCTCCGAAGAAGGTCAACTTCTTATCCTATCCTAGTGCCAACTACTCCAAAGTGCAGAGAGTTACAGATCTAGCCCTAATCTAATATTTCCAAGGAGACATAGATAGAGAAAATGCATGCAAATAAAACCTACTCTAAGGGAAGAGCATGCACCAAGAAGGAGAGTTGAACAACCTGCACAATAAACACATCATAACTAGAATCTTGTAATGAAAACACATCAGTTCACAATAATTTTCATGTGATGAAAGACTAGAAGAGTTACAAAAAACACAAAAGGGTTTTTAGAATATCCACGAATCTATTTATATTTCTCCCAAAAAATTTACAATACACCACACTCAAGCTCAAAGGCACATATTTTGCATTACAATGTCTAGTAGTGAGGTTTGGAATCTCCACAAAATATCTTACAGACAAGAAGAAGAAGGGAGGAGTATATACAAGGTGTCCAACCTTTTGAAATGATACCCTCCTTACAATATATAGGAAGAATGAGAGAAAGGGAGAGAGAAAGAATTCGAAATATCATTTCAACCACCCAAAAATGCATTAAAATCACCTGCAACAATGATGGATGCCACTGTAAAACCCATACCTCCATGTACTTTTGCTTGTTGGGGAAGAAAGGAAGCCCCATAACTTCATCATTTTGGTAAGTGAGAAACATGGAAATACCCCTAAAATGGCAGATTTTATTTACTCATTTTTACATACTTAGTCTTACTAAAATTAAGAAAAGAAGTCACTGCTATGTAGAGCACACTGAGAGCTTTCCAAAAAGTCCTATTTTATGTAAATCTGAACTCCCAATCATAATTTATGGCCATTTGAAGATTAGTGTGCCATTCTGCAATAAATGCAGGTGATTTTTCTTCTTTTTCAAACTCTAACCATGCATCACACCCTCTGAAATTTGAAATTTTAGAATTTTAGAATTTAGAGCTTCGACATTTTGACTTTAGAGGTCATTGTCACTATTCACCTTTTTGAACTCATGAAACCTATGAAATGTTGAAACCTTGAAATCTAAAATTCAGACTTTAGGTTTTGGGCTTGTGTCATGATTTACGTGCACTGGGGCTTTAATGTTCTAAAATTTTGAAACCCCAAAGTCTGAAATTCGGACTTCAGGTTTTGGACCTTTCAGGATTTCAAGGGTTTAGGTTTCAAAATTTTGGGATTTTGGGTTTTGAAATTTCGGGGGTTTGAGTTTCGAGATTTTGGGATTTCGTCATCCATCCAGTCATCACGTATCTCTAAAATCCAAAAATCCCGAAGTTTGAATTTTGGACTTCCATTTTCAGACCTTTTTCCCTTCCCTGCGTGGCATTATTCATTTCTTGACCCCGCTAACAATTCCGAACTCCCAAATGTCAAAAATATAAATTTCAAACTTCATAATTTGATGTCTTTCAGACCTTTTGAGTTCACTGATTCAGAATTTTTTCATGTTGAATTTGAATGCTTCACCACTTCAACTCACTCGGCTCGAGCCTGAAATGTGAGCTCTAATGGCCGAATTGATCCTCCTATTTTCTCTTTGTGGAGTCATGTTTGTCCAATTTTTCCTGAGGGGAAAAATTGGATAACAATAATATTTATAGAGCTTGAGAAAATTCCAAAGTAGGAAGAGAAACCAAATGAGGATCATGTTAAAATCGAGGAAGATGAATTTTGTATGAATCGATGCAACTGTAAAAGATGAACCACAAAGAAAGTTACAAGGGGAAGATTAAAACAAACCAGATGGGGAACCAAAAGCCGTTGAAGTAGAAACTCCTGCCTTAGGAAAATAAAATTGTCTGAGAAGGGTAACTGAGAGGTATAGTCCACTTGATTTTTTTTCTACTTTTGTTTTATCAATTTTTTTTGCTATTGATGATGAACCAAAGACTGTGAAGGAGGTTTTTAGATTAAAATAAAGTAAGTCTTGGAAAAATGATATGGATGAAGAAATGGATTCCCTATACAAGAAGAATACATGAGACTTGGTGAAGTTACTATTAGTGTGGAATCACAACACCTCTGAATGGCCTCTATTTGAAATGGGGTATTTGGTGTGATTGCACAACATTGGACCATCTATCAAGTTGTGGTACTTGCAAACTTGAGAAGGACCTCTAGAGAAGGTTGGTTCATGCTTCCTAATCTACCTACCACAAGTTACTCTAGTGTAGGAAGAAACTAACTAATCCTAATTAATCCTAATCTAACCATCCAAGGAGACAGAGAGAGAGAGAGAGAGAGAGGGTGAAAGAGAGCCTAAACTAAGCTGTGATACACCAGAAAAGGAAGTGGCTGATCACAGACCTGACTTCCTAAAGTGGAGAGAGGTGAGAAAAGGAGGGGGTGGACAAGATGCATCATAGACCAGAGATGAAGGTCAAATGGAACATCACTTAAAGACCCATTAAACATGGTTCCCAAGACCTGCAATGAACATCTGAGCATGCATAGTATACCCTGTAATGACGAGAGGTGAGAAGAGACCAAAAAATTAGGAAAGGATGGAAAAATGCGTCACGAAACATATTATATTGCTCTAAAAGTCACACGTTACATCATCACTGGGCAAGGGGCAAGAAAGTTCCATTACAAAGCCATGAGAGGAGGCTTAGACTCCAAATTCTACCCTAAGGAAGAAAGAGAGAGGGCACTAGGAGAGAAAGGATGAACAACTATTTGAAAATTCCCCTCCTTTCCAATATATAGAAGAAAGAGAGAAGGAAAGAGGAAAAAATGAACTCTATTCTAACCACCCCTACAATGCATTGGATTATGCCTACTAAAAGAGAGAAGGGGAGAGGGAAATCTAAATCTTTCTTCAACCACCTTAAGATATGCATTGAATTCCACCTACCACACTAAAGAGTCTCACTGCAACACCCATGCCTCCATCGATGTTCTTACTGGACAAGAAAGAGCCCCATTCTTCATCATGGTGGTAGGTGAGAGACTTGATAGCCCCCAAAATTAGTGGGCCAAAAAATTAATGGAGGAAAGTGAGAATTCAGTGCCGAGATCTTTCCAAAAAACCCTCTCCTATCCAAATCCAAGTTTTCAGTTGAAAGATATAGTTGTCTGAAGATCAGGGGCAAAGGCACGCAATATTTAAAAGAGTCTTTCCATACCGAGTCCACGTGGTAGCCTCACATGTCTTGAAGATTCATCCCATTCCTTTCACTCTTGAAATCACTTCAGACTGACACGTGGTGGCTTCCATGGGCTCCTCTATGTTCCTTTTTGTTTTACATGAGTCCCTCTTATTGGAGAAGACATTGTGCGTAACCCGAGACATGTGGAGGCTTCACATTGTTTTGGAAATTACCCCTATTTTTTACCTTTGAAGTTGTGTGGTCGAGGCACATGGAGGCCTCCACAATATTTTAGAATTTTCAATGGCTGACCTTACCTCCTCAGACTCTGGGACACATCGCGGGTTGGCACTCATTTGGGAACTCCATTTTGGGCCGCGCATTTGAAATTGTGCCAAAGAGACACGTGGCTCTTTCCGCAACTCTGCCCTATTTCTTATTGTTTTGGCTAAGTCCTTTTTTCTTGGTGGGGCTATAAGTTTTACCCTAGATACATGGAGGCTTAGCTCACATTTGGGAACCCACTCCGAGTTTTACTTTTGAAATTATGTCGCGTTGAAATGTGGCTCCTTCCGCTAGCCTTTCCTCTACTTAGAATTTTCAATGGATGATTCTACCTTTTTGAACTCTGGACAAATTTTGGCTTGGCGCTAGTCTGGGAGCTACCTCTAGATTTTCCTTTTTAAATTACACCGATGAGGCTAAGTGGGCTCGCCAATCCTTTATACTGGTTCTATCCCATTTTGACTTTTCAACTGCCAATTTGTCCCTTTTCTTAGATCTTTGACACGTGGAAGCATGACACCTATTTGGGGTCTTTGTTTTGGATTCAATCCTTAGAGTTGTGCCTAATGAGGCACATGGCACCCTCCACGGCTCTGTGACTTTTCAATGGTCAGATAAGACCCCGGGACTCATGTGGACCTGCACTTGAAAATTGTGCCATTTGTGAAAATTTAAAAAGTTTAAAAGTCCCCTGCAGACTTTCTATCCTACTTTTAGACTTGGGAAAATTTTCCTCCTTGGCCCTTCAAACCCGCTTTTGGTAAAAATTCATCCTCGGGCCCACCAGTTCGTATTTTCCCAATTTTGGGTGAGAAGACATCTTCAGGCCCGTCAGCCCGCTTTTTCCACTTTTACAAAAAGGTAATCCTTCTCAGGCCCGCGGGCCTTGTAATTATATTTGTGCTTTTTACAAAAAGCATCAAAATGAAAAAATGTCTCCCGCTACCCTGCTAGTCTGCACTTTCCATTGGCAAAAATTCTTCCCTAGGCCCGCTAGCCCACTTTTGGAAAAAAATCCTTCCAAGGCACGTCGGCCCGTAACTTGAAAAATACGAAGAGTTAGAAGGACTTCTTTATATCTCTAGAAAGGGGAAGAAAATTACTATCTAATGGAAATTCTTTTGGGGAGGCCTTAAGTGCTTAAAATATGTAAAAATTCAGATTGAAGCACAAAAGGGGGGAAAATGGTGTCAGTTGACCCAAAATAAGTGTGAGCTTATTTTGGTCAACAATTTGGTGACTCAAGGGGATCACCTACCTGCTAGGTGAAAATATCAGTGGCCTTGAAGCATCCATTGGGCATGGAGTCTACCTGGTAAACACAAATCTGATCTGAACTTGAAAATATGATCCCTGAGCCACTTGGAACACCGCTGGAACTCAGAGCTGACCCTGAACTCAGATAGAAAAATGCTACTTCAAATGTCCCGTGCATGAGAAACAAAACACCACAACACTATATACAAAACTGGAAATCATACATGCTTCAAGTGGAACATGTAGAGTGTGCACAAGCACTTCTTATACTAAAAAAAAACCTAGACCTACTCCTACACTAACCAAAGAGAAAGGGGACTTTAAAAAATCTCATAACTTGCAGGGAGAAGTAGCTTCCCTTTCTCAAAAGGGGCAGCCATGCAAATGATTTGACACTCAATATGGCTGCTTGTATGAGTGAAAAACTAACTATAAGCTGGTCCTCCACCCAAATCATCAAGGTGTTAACTGGAAACAAGAAAAATTCCTCTTTAATTTTCTCTTCATTTGGATTGAAGAGGAATTGCAGCTGATCCTTGGTACTTTGGAACTCATCCTCATTCCCTGAGGTGGACATGACTAGTTTTGGCTTCTCCCTTCGCTCCAATGAAGCTAAGTACCTGATTGGGTAAGGTCTGGTCCTTTGGATGTGCCCCCTGATCTTATATTTAACTCCAAATATGGAGTCTTATCGCAGGTCTTCTTGGATGAATGATGTGAGAGAGATGATGACATCCTCTTGCCTTTTCTCTTCCTTCTCCTATGAGGAACATGGAAGACTCATATCTTCCAACCTTGGTTCCAGAGGGACGTTGTGAGACAAAGGATGTTATCCTTAGATGTTCTCCTCTATGGCAGTAGGCTCATATGCTTGGAAGGTGGATGGTGGAGGATCAAATGATGTGATCTCCATGGGCTCCTCTCCATCAAATCAATCCTCCAAGTCAGACAGATAATTTGCCTCCTTATTGTTTTTTTGCATGTGTTCGACCTCCTCCATGGTGTCCTCCTGATCTGTAACTTGCTCACCATGGTTCCCCTCATCTTCAAACATGAAGTTTGAAAGATCAAACTCTTCTTTGACATTAGATCTTGAAGGGGATGAAGTGGGAGGAAGAATTGAAGGTTCTTCTGTGGCCTGCTCCACACTTGGAGCCTCTGAAACTGTATGGTCTTTCTCCACAACCAGAATGTACTCCTCTTCTTTTGGATTTGGAGTAGCTCCTTCTTCCCCCGCTTGTGTTGTAGTTGGAGCTTCCACCACTTGTGGCTTGAACTCATCCTCATTCATAGGTTTAACCAACAAGGGAATCTTTATAAACTCAAATCTAGCAGCCCAACTCTTCAAATTTTCTATCATTTCTTCTCTATTGGGTTCCTCTACTTGTTGTTCTCCTTGGCTGGATTTTGGAGTATCTCCCTGACATGGACTTGGGAGAGTAGGAGGAGTGGTGGGTGGGGTCTCCACTAGTTTTTTACCTTGTTTGTGGTGGAGAGGAAGGAATTTCTTTTGGCTCTTGTGGAGGAGACTCAGATTTGGAAGGGAAAAGGGAAGAGGAAAGAATATGAGATGGAAGACTAGAGGATGGAGAAAAGGAATCAACACTTGGGGCAGCAACTGAGGGGCTTGACTCATGAAACTGCCATGCTGATACTGATTGAGGAAGAGGAAAAGAAAAGATAGGAGGTGGTGGACTTACCCATTGACAAGGTTGTCTTGTGTCCAACTCATAAGCCTCAATCTCCTCAATCCATTGTGTAAGTTGAGGTAGCATTTCATTCATGAAGTCAACTTTCTCCTTAGCGCTGTAATGTCTTGGAAAAGGGCCGTCCCATGGAAAATGTGCCCCATAGCCAATTATGAATGCCTTCATCTATGGTGTAGCCCTAGGAATGTACCATGAGTAGCCTCCATACCTTGAATCTTCTCTAGCAAATCAACAATTTCCATGTAGCTGTCACCATTATATACATCCCCTTGCTCTTGATAAGCTCCATAGCCAAACTGGTTTTGACCCTGCTCATATGGGTAAGCATAATGGTTCTGGATATGATCACAATGTTGATCTGGAGGAGTTGGGAAATACATTAGAGGTGGACTACACTTCTGCTACTACAAGTGTGAGTTCCAAGAAGGAAATGAAGTCATAATTACACAACTTCATGAATGGCAGAAAATGGGAGATATGGAAAGAAAAGTGAATGAAGATGGGTGAAAATTGATTGAAAAGGTCTAAAAGGAACTTGCAGAGAATGGGTCGTTGACCAGATGGAGTCACCAGATGTGCTTTGCATGTGCCTCAAAAGGTTGAATGAGACACCTTAACAGGAACACACCAACCTAACTAAGATGAAGTGGTAAGGTGCTTCTAACTTCAGTCTCCCATCGAGCGGGGTAGTGCCATAACTATTAGTGTGGTCACACGGTGGCTTTCTGATTTGATGTTGATAATGAGACACCTTGGAAAGAGGAGAAATATCTAACCTCAGTGTCCCACTGGGCATACCAAAACTATTAGTGCAAAATCACAGCACCCCTGAATGGCCTCTGAGTGTTAATGGAGCATTCGGTGTGATTTTACAATATTGGACCATCTCTCAAGCTGTGGGACTTGCAAAAATCTGAGATGGACCTCTAGAGAAGGATGGTTCTTGCTTCCTAATCTACCTTGCCACAAGCTACTCCAGTGCAAGCAGAACCTAATCTAATCCTAATCTAACCATTCCAAGGAGATAGGGAGAGAGAGAGAGAGAGGTGAAAGAGAGCCTACACTAAGTGATGATACAACCAGAAAAGGAAGTGGCTGATCACAAACCCAAAGTACCTAAAATGGAGAGAGGTGAGCAGAGGAGAGGGTGGAAAAGATGCACCAGCTGGACCAGAGATGAGATGTCACATAGAACACCACTTCAAGACCCATTAATCACATCTCCTAGAAACCTGCAACAAACATCAATAGTATGCACAATATACCCTGTAATGATGAGAGGTAAAAAGAGACAATAAAATAAGCCAAGGATGGATAGATGCATCATGAAATAGATTATATTGCTCCAAAATTCTACATGGTACATCATCAGTGGGAAAGAGGCAAGAAAATGCCATTATAAAGCCATGAAAGGAGGCTTAGACTTTGCGTTTATACCCTAAGGAAGAAAGAGAGAGGGGATCAGGAGAGAAAGGATGAACAACCATTTAGAAATGCCCCTCCTTTACAATATATAGGAAGAATGAGAGAGAAAGAGAGAGGGAAAATAAAACTTTACTCTAACCACCCCTGAAAACGCATTGAATCCCACCTACCATAATGAAGAGTCTCACTGATATGCTTTGAATGCCACCTACCACAATGAAGAGTCCCCACTGCAACACCCATGCCCTATAATTGTTCCTTACTGGGACAAGAAAGAGGCCCATTCTTCATCATGGTGGAAGGTGAGAGACTTGACAGCCCTCTGAAAATTAGCAGGCTAAAGCATTAATGGAGGCAAGTGAGAATCTCGGCGTCCGAGATCTTTCCAAAAAATCCTCTCCCGCCAAATCCAAGTTTCAGTCAAAAGATATGGCTGTCTAAAGATCAGGCTCATGGGCATGCAATATTTAAAAGAGTATATCTGTACTAGGTCCACGTGTGCAGCCTCCGCATATCTTCAAGATTCGGATCCTTCCTTTTTCTCTTGAAATCATGCCGGATTGACACGTGACAGCTTCTGCAAGCTCCTCGATTTCCTTTGTATTTTACTTGAGTCCTTCCTATTGGTGGAGACACTATGTATGACACTACACACATGGAGGCTTCACGCTTGTTTGGAAACTACCCCAAGTTTTTTCTTTTGAAATTTCTCTTGTACAAGACACGTGGAGGCCTCCATAGGCTTCTTGGACCCTTTTCAACGGCTGACCTTACCTATTTGAAACTCTGCTGATGACCACATGTGGCGGATTGACACTTTATTTGAGAACTTAGCCTTTTGGGTCCAGCACTTTTGAAATTATGCCATGGAGACACATGACAGGCCCTCCATGCGGCTCTGTTGTAGTTCTTTGTGTTTCAGGTCTAAGTCCTTTTTTCTTGGCAGAGCCATAAGTGTAACCATGGGCACATGGGAGGCTCAACGCGCATTTGGGAACTCTGCTCCCTTGAGTTTTAATTTTGAAATTGAGCCACGTGGCTCTAGAACATGTGGAAGGCTCCGCTCGTCCGGAGTCTACGCTTGGTCGCACCTTTGAATTTACATTGATACAACACGTGGTCGATCCGCTGGATCTTTACTTAGCCGCTCTGGACATGTTTGGAAGACCCTTTCTTGACTTGTTTGACCCTAGGCACATGGAAGCCTCACCTCATTTAGAAACCCGCTCAGGATTTTACCTTTTGAAGTTGCGCCACATGAGACATGTGGAGGCTTCTTACCCGACACCCTTATACTTAGTCCATTTTCAGGCCATAGACATATGGTAGCCTTTTGAATGCTCAGTTGTTGACTCTTCCTTTTTGGGTCGACCTTTGGACATGGAGGCTTTGAAAGTGCTTGTTTGTTGGCTCTCTATACTTTGGCTTCTACTCGCTCTACAGTGTGACACCATGTTTTAGTCTGACAACGTGTGCATAGCTTCTTGCTTAGGGAACCGCCTTGGAACTTTTCAAACTTATGTCGATTCGATACGTGCCATTTTCCGGGCTCTATGGGCCTGCACTTGAAACGGCTGATTGTGCCTTTTAGACAAAGGAAGTGTAAATAGTTTCAAAGTCCCCATTGTAGATTCAATCCGCCGACCCAAACTAACACTGATGAGGCAAATATTGTGCCCCGTCTAACCTCTGTAGACTGTTCAATGTGGAAAAATGTTCCTCCTCAGGGCCTGTTGGTCCACATTTTCACTTTTTGACAAAGCAAAAGATCATTTTCAGGCCCGTCTGCCCCGCTTTTTCCACTTTGCAAAAAGTAATTTTTCTCAGGGCCCGCCAGGCCCGCAATTATACTTGTATCCATTTTTGTGAAAAGGGAAAAAAGTTTAAAATGTCTCCCGCCATCTTGCCACTGGTCCAGCAATTTCCTTGGCAAAAATTCTTCCCTAGGCCTGCTTGATCCCACTTTTGGCAAAAAATCCCCTCTAAGGCCCAGTCTGACCCATAACTTGAAAAATAAGAAGAGTTAGAAGGACTTCTTTATATCTATGGAAAGGGGAAGAAATTTCCTATCTGATGGAAATGCTTTCAGGGGGGCCTTAAGTGCTTAAAATATGTAAAAATTCAGATTGAAGCACAAAAGGGAAAAATGGTGTCAGTTGACCCAAAATAAGTGTGAGCTTATTTTGGTCAACAGTTACCTCCTGGAAGAAAATAATTTGGTTATAAATGGATTTTTAAGAAGAATTATAATGTAGGTGGGAAAATGGAGAAGTATAAATATTTCCTTATAGAAAAGGGATTCTCTCAGGTGTAGGGACTCAATTTTGGTGAGATTTTTTCTCCTGTTGCTAAGTTACATTCTATTAGATATATTCTAGTTATTGTTGTTTCTTTCAATCTAGAAATAGAGAAGATGGATGTTAAAATATCATTTTTGCATGGTGATATTGAGGAGGAAATATACATGATGCAGCCACAAAGCTTTAAGATCAAAGAGAAATATTTGGTGTGTAGGCTGAAAAATTCATTGTATGGCTTTAAGCATTCACCAAGAATGCGGAACCATAAATTTAATAGGTATTTGTTGATACTTGGGTTTAAAAGAAGCAAAGTTGATACATGTGTCTATTTTAAATAGGAAGTTGAATATTATGTTTTCATTGTATTATATGTAGATGCCATTGTTTTAATTAGTAAAAGCAAGAAAACGGTCAGTAATATTAAATATCAACTCTCATCTCAATTTGATATGAAGGATCTAGGTGATGTAAAAGTAATTTTGGACATGGAAATAAAAACATATCATGTTTATAGGAAATTGGTGTTAAATCAAATAAATTATCTAGATATTATATTGTAAAGGTTTCAAATTCATAAAAGTAAACTTATTAGTATTCCTTTTCTTGTTGGTCAAAATTTAATTTTTGAACAATGTCCTAAAACTGAAGAAGAAATAGAGGACATGTCTTAGGTGCCATAAACTAGTGCAGTTGGTAGTTTGATGTATATTATGGTTTTTACCAGACTTTATATTACATATATAGTGGGAGTAGTGATTAGATTCATGTGAAATCCTAGAAAGGAGCATTGGACTGTAATGAAGATAATCACCAAGTATCTGCATGGGACATCTAAGTATGAAATTGTTTATCAAGGTAAACCTCATGACAATAAAAAATTAGATCTACATGTTTTTTTGGATTTAGACTTGGACAGTACACAACTACTTGGTAGAATTTGGTGCCTTTGTTAAGGTAATACTTGTTCCAATATTTGTAGGAAACTTGGATTAACACTAATTAATTTAGATAAAAAGGTGGTGAAAATCAACAAGTTAAAGGTAAGGCCAGTAGGATATTTTATTAATTTTCATATGGTGTTGGCCTCTAAACCAAGAGTTCAAAATTTTATAGATATCCATGTGATGGATATACCTGAGGCTTATAGAATGTTAATGAGAAGAGATTGGTCCAAATCACTAAATGAATATTGGTCCAAATCACTTATCTCACGTGGTTTCCTTGGAGAGCCTTGGATTATTATATTAGGATAGATAGAGATCCAAGAGTGAAGCATATGAGCACTAAGTATATTTCTAAATATGAAAGCATAAATCTGACTTCTACTGACATTGGTGTGTATACATTAACAACTACGTATTCAAATATATGAGATGATCATCCAAAATATGATTATAATGAGGTGTGAACAATTAATTTTGATGGAGAAAATTCAAGGAAAGGAACTACAGTTTAAATGTCACTTCATGATCCAAAAGGTAAGCATTACCACATTGCATATCATTTGGAGTTTCCTCATAGAAATTGCATAGTAGAATATGAGGCTCCAATTTTGGGATTTTTATTTACTTTGAAACATGGTGTTAGAAATATAATCATCTTTAGGGATTCTAAATTAGTAGTGAATCATTTTAAAAACAAATTCAATATAGTTTATCCTACCCTTAAAATTATAAGCACAAAGTGTAGGATTTGGTTGAAAATTTCGATGCTTTTAATATTTATTCTATCCACATGGATTAAAATAGAGCTATAGATCTCCTTACTACCATTTTTGCAATGCTACAACCTTGTGAAGAATACCAATGAGATGAATCATCAATATAAATTGTCCCATGTCCCTTTGTACCTTATAATGTTAAAAATTTCTAATTATTTTATGATGATCAACAAATGTTATAGTTCTTAACTAAATTTGATGTTTTTACTTCCCAAATCATTGATGAACAAAATAGGAATATTGAGATTCGGAAAGTCTAGGAAATCACATGTGGGATGATTATGGAATGCTCAAGCTAAAGGAAAATATATATCTTGAAGGGATGGTGTCATTTAATATATTATTTCATTTCAATATCCCACCTAACAAGAAAGGAATGGAGACATGTGGGTCCCAGGAAACTATCAACTTCAAATTGGGAATTGTAAACAAACCTAAAAATTTTATTATTGGGAAGGCTTATACAAGTGAAGAAGAAAAAATGTGAGATACATTTTGACTAAGCATAAAGATGTCATAACATGGTCCTACGATGATTTGAAAATTTGTTATCCAAAATTTATGACTCGTACCATTCCTCTTAAGGAAAATCAAAAACCCTTTAGGCAAAGGAAAAGGATAATTAATGTAATCCTTGAACCTACAATCCATAAATAAATTCCTAATATGCTTTCTATGCACACTATTTTTCATGTGAGATATTCCACTTGGGAATTCAACATTTTCCCAATTAAGAAAAAGTGGGGAAATTTTATTGTGTGTAGACATTAAGAATCTAAAAAAGCTTCAATAAAGGATAACTACCCCTCCCTTTCTTATTTGAGATCCTCCAAATGGCTGGTGGTGTTGAAATAATGTCCTTTTTGGATTAATTTGTAGGACACAACTAGGTCCTAGTAGAGGAAAGGGACTTATTAAAAACTTTCTTTACTACAAAATGAGGTACCTTTACCTATATGAGGACACCCTTTGGATTAATCATCATTGGAGCTACATTTTAAAGGGACATGGATGAATATTTTCAAGGTATAATAAGAAATTATATTATCATTTATATGGATGAATTAACAATATTCTCTAAAAATAGATCTCAACATTCACAACATTTGGAGAAATTCTTGCATAGGTATAGGAAATTTGATATCTCTTTGAATCCACATAAGCTCATATTTTTGTAACTAAAGGTGATTTGTTAGGATATGTCATCACCAAATAAGGTACCATTTTTTACCTTTATAGATTCCAATTAATTTAGAGATTCATTTTCCAAACAATAAGAGAGTTATAATCATTATTTGGTAAAATCAACTTTGTTAGAAAATTTATCTCTATTTTTTTGAGATTGTTAAACCTATGAATGACACATTAAAACATGATGTTAATATTGAATGGACTACTCAAACAAAATTTGTTTCTAAGAACTCAAAGTTAGTATTATGTAAGATCCATTTTTTTTATATCAATTATGACTTTAAATAATACTTTTATATATATTATTTTATGTCATAATACACCATTTCAGTTGTGTTAACTTAGAAGAGAGAATTTAGGGAACAACCCAATGCCTTCATGAGCACCAACTTGAATGGTATTGAATTGAAATACTCAACATTAGATAAATAGGATTATGCACTTTTAAGATAATTAATAAGTTATAACATTACATCCTAAGAAATAAAACACATGCAGTAGTGTCTAATCCAGTAGCCAAAAAGACGTTTTGACCAAATTAACTAGGAGAAAAGAGAGGTAAATGTTTTTCTAAGTTACAATAATTTGACCTAGTGATTAAACCAACCAAAATATTCATGGGGATAGGCTTGGTGAAAACTATAGCCTAAATAGATCTAAGAATCAATTTCACTTAAGTGGATAAATCAAAAGTGCTTCAAGATACATGGTATGAGCTTATCATTTATTTATTTTTATCCATGGCCATTGTCATGTTGATTTAAACTAAGTTCAAAGGATATCTTTAAAGCTTAAAAATGTACACTATATTATAAGAAAATAATTCTCTTTAATATAAACTACCTTGCTATCTAGCTTAGGAGTATATCCAAAAGTGAGGTAGATCAGATAATGTCTAGGTTCCAAAAAATTTAAAGGAGTAGTCATTTATCAGGAGATGCTACTTTTCATAAAGTATTCTCACACAGGATATTATTGTCCTACCCTTTTTAAATATTCTCACAATTAAGTGAGAACCCACCATCAATTCTATTTTTTTACAAAGAGATAGAAGCATGTAGCAATTTCCTTACAACCAATCATTGAGGGTATAATTTTCTCAATTAGGGCTGGATTTTATAGGATTTTTCAACCCAAAATATTTTTAAAATCACAAGATTAATTTAAATGTCACAAACTGTTGCACAAGATGGAGTTTTTTTCTACAAAGAAGAGTACAACTCAACAAGTAATCAATTATTTAGAGAATAACATCATCACAGTGTTTGGTCTCCCTTTCTCTCTAGTATGTGAAAAATGCAAAATAATTTTAGCATATTGAATTTTTTGAATGGGCTTATGACCACCGCATTACACTGAAGTTATCTTCAAACTTTTACCCCTAAGGTAATGGATTGATAGAGTTTACCAATAATAACCTTTTAAGTGTTATAAAAAAATCCCTAGACAAGCAAAGGTCATGGTATTTGCTCCTTAAGTATGAATTATGGGAAGACAAAACCAAGATTAATTCAACCTTGAAAACATCACCTTACTTGTTATTTTATGGACAGGAACCTGTGTTCCCCATCACACTGCAACTACCAACACACCAGTCCTTGTGTGAGTATATGGATGGGGGTGATGAAATTAAACGAAAAGTTCTAAATTTGATAAAGTTATATGAGGAAAAGGGTAACAAACATGAAGTGGTTTTCAAATGGTGGTTTAATAGAAGAGCTCAAGTGAAAGATTTTAGACATGGATATTTGGTTATGTTTTTTACACCCTAATCAAATTTAACATGAAACCTTATTTACTTTAGTGAATTAAGTACAATAAAGGATGTAAGGGTTAGCAATGGGTGACTATTCTCATTAACTAACATTTATTGACACAATTTGAATAATGTTTTTATGCTTGTAACTGATATACTAAATAAGATACAAACTTGAAAATGAAAATGAATGAGTGCACTTAGCTAATTACGGATGGTTCTAGAAATTTATTGGAGGTTACATTATAGTAACAAGTAGATTTTGATTTTATCAATATTTTTTCTAAATACTATGAGTGGAATTCAACATGGAGTAGGAATGTATAACTCTTATAGGATCGTATTGTATAGTATTGAACCTTTTGTATAGTTTTATACCTATTCACATCTGAGCTCTATAACTTCTATAAATAATTGGCTAACTGTAATTATTTTTCATTTTCAAACCCTAATTTTTTATCATGCTACAAATATATCCTAATAATCTTATCATGATCTCAAACCCTAGTTTTGGATAATAAGTCCTGTAGAATAAACATTAGTTGGGTTGTGGGCGCCCTTGTGCACTACAAACATTGGCAATACTCCAAAGAGGCCTTAAACAACATGTCGTTCTCTATATAGCATCTGATATATGAATGAATGGCACAAATTTTGAAAACTATATTTGACTATTCTTGAATTAAGTTTTATCTTGCTAAGATACTTGGAGAAGGGATATTTGAATGTTTGTAGATGAGAGAGATTTATGTCTTAACCTGGTAAGAAGCTTCATACCTATAGAAATTTTTGCTCTAATGATTGTACATGAGTTACTATGATATTTAGGGATAATTGGGTACCTTTTACAATTATACAAAGTGAATTTATCAATTTAGTTCCATTTGATTTCTAGGTTAGTAAATGAGTTAGTGTTTACTTGCTTATATAGGGTTTCATATATGATTAATCAAAGAAATTCCAACCAAGAGAGATTATAAGACCCAATAAAAGATATTAATTTGAAAGAAAAGTTGGAGGATATGTCAGTCGAAAACAATAAACTTTGGTGAGGACTAGATGTACTATCCTAACCGAATTACACAACCTTGAAAAAGGAATGAAAATATGCAATCTAAAGTTTATAATTTATTACTTAATGTTTTTCTATGAATTTAATGCATTGTGTTCTAAAAATTTGATGACATGTCATTGTGTAAGGATAAATAAGATTAAAAACACACCTTAAATTATGCTAAGTAGGAATGGGAAGGTTGTACTTATCTTAACAAGAGTGCATTTTCAAAACTAGCAGTGTCAAAGAGTGAGTTGACAAATTTGAGTGTCTACATTGTTTTTGTAGAAGGGTCATCACTTAAATTTTTATCCTTTATGGATTGGTCCCTTCCAAATTACAAATATACTGGGATATATTACCTTAAAACTCATACATCTAGTGCTAACTGATATAATGTTTCCATTCAATGGTCAACACTTTAAACATTACTTCATAGTTACACGATCATCTATTTCCTTTGAGTAATTAGCTAAGAATGTAGATTCGGATTAGTTTCTTTCTTGGTTAGATTATTTTTTTGCTTTATTAGATTAGTTTATTTCTTTCTTACATTATTTTCATGCTTTAAATAAACTAAAAATCCATTAAGATTTTTTTATTTCAGGTTTCCAAAAATGGAGATAGATCAAAGGAAATATTTTCCAAAGATTGAATAAAATAAAAGAACCAAAAGGTGCCTTTTTTTGGATTTTGAAATAACTATTATCACCGAATCACAACACCCTTATGTTTATACAAATTCCTATACTTGAATTCACAGTGTGATTGGATAACATGGGTACTATATCCAAGTTGTGGGACTTGCTACTTCAGATAGACCTCCAGAGAAAGTTGGTTCTTGCTCCTAAACTACCTGCCACAATCTACTCTAATGCAAGGTAAACTAACTATTCTAATCTAAATTTCTAAGGGACCAAGGAGAGAGAATGCATAAAATGAAATCCTACACTAAAGCAATGATACACTAGAAAAGGATGGTGTGAGAGTAGTCTTCCAATGCGCGAGATATGGAAGCAAAGTGCACACTAGAAGGGGTGATGACAGTTCTCCATAGTCTAGTAAAATGCATTCACAACAACATTTCAAACATACACAATGATAATGGATCCCTGCAAGAACATAAAAATAGACACAATATTCTTGTAATCAAGGTTGAAGGGGCAAGAAGAATGCAATAAAACATAGCAGGGGAGATGCATCCACAAGCTTATATTTTATTGTCTCCTAATATGCACAGTTCAATCGGTTAGAAGATAAGGGCCTGGATCACCATGCAAGGAGTCCACAACAAGGGCCTACAGCACATTGGCTTCACAAAGAAATTTTGGCAGAGCTTTGCTACAAAAAAAACTCCCACCTCTACAATGAGCCCAACACTCCAATTTATTGGGAAATGAGAAGAGAGAGAAAGAGAGAAAGGAAAATAAAAATCCCGAAATTTGTCCTTCAACAACTTGTAATAGGCATTGAGTGGAGTAAAATGATTGTATATTACTTGAAAAATGCTCCCCATACTGTCCCAGGTGCTGCAGCAGAGAAAGAATGATGACCATGCCTCTTAATTGCACTCCTAACTACCAAATAAAACACTGTTATGAACCTGGCCACGTTCTATGAAAAATACCCACCTATTTCTCATCAAATCTAGAATTTATTAACTTTTGTGCATCGGGCACAGAGCCATGATTCCAACGGTACCAATTTTGTGTGATTTCGTTGAGAAATGCAAAAGTTATGGACTTCTGAGTGCGGGTAGCTATTTTGGGTCTGGCAGGTGTTTTCTGTCATTTAACGGGAATGAGCATTAACTGACTGGAGCCGAATATGTTTCTTTTATTTAAATATATATACCCTCATTAAAAATAAGAAATCAAATTTATGTTTCTTTTATATGTGTGTGTGTGTGTGTGTGTGTGTGTGTGTGTGTGTGTGTGTGTGTGTGTGTGTGTGTGTGTGTGTGTGTGTGTGTGTGTGTGTAGAGGACGTCATGCTTGTTCCAAAAAGTCCAATTTTGTGAAAATTGGAGCTCCGAGTCAAAAGTTATGGCCGTTTGAAGTTTTGGGAGTCAAACATTGAATTTTCCTTTGAGTTGTGGATATTGCAGCAAAATCAGGTCCGCGTGTCCGGGACACATTCTTCCGCATCGGCCGATTCAGGCTTCCTTGTCCCTTTTTGTGACCTTTTCACCTTTGTGCATCCCACATGTCTTGCGCGTGCTTTTGTCCCAGCTATCCCAGACAAATTCTTCCACATCGCCTGTGATTGACTGACTTGTGGAAAATTGGCCAATTCACGTCTCATGCGTACCAATGTCCCAACTGTCCCACGGACCGCTTGGGACAAAAATGTCTGAATTAGCCAATTTTATTTGTATTTCAGCCGCGAACTTGGTACGAAGACCCCTGGTACGACCTGCACTGGTACGACCCATAACCCCCAGACCCGTAATGCATTGAAACAATCCTGATGCTCCCTCTTTTGGATTTTTTCAATTTTCTCTAACTCATTGGATTTTTTCCTTGGATGGGGAAGTTAGAAAGAAGCCGAAGGAGCCCAAAAAACACAATTTCAGGCCTTGAATTAATCTACTTGCTCAGGACTGAAGAATTCGATGCATGTTATCAAAATTACCTTGAGGGTTAATTTTGGATAACAATAACTTCATAAAAAAATTCTTATGTTTGAAATTCAAAACATTTTTGTGTGATTGATAATGATTTTTCAAAGGAAACCATACCCAAGAGAATCATAATCACTTTCAAATTTAAATAATTTAGGGGAATAAATGAAATAATGTCTCAAGACTTTTTAAGTTTGTGGAAACATTAGCATGAAAGTACAAACTAGTTTTAAACCCCTCCAACTATTTTAAAAACAAGAGGAAACACGAGAAAATGAGTTGAATAATAAAAATCCGAGTAAAACTTGTTTTGAAAATAAAAAATAAATAAAAAATTAAAAATCCTTAAAGGGGTGATTTGATAAATATCCATTAAGCCTATGAATGCTTGATTGGAAATGGATCAAGGGTTGTAGTGTAGATAATAGTATCTATATTAGGGCTATGGATTCCTAACTGGTAGTAGACATATACTTAAAACCTTCATGTGGTGGAGTTAGAAGTTTACCAAGTTTTGATTATTAGATGTAAGTTTTGAAGAAGGATAGACAAATGCACTAAATCAAAATCGACTCTTGGAAGTACTTTACTTAGTATATCAAAAGTAAGAGCGTAATTAATTATTTTGAATATTAAATGGATAAGTTTGAACATTTTTTATTGTTATGACACTCTCTTCGGAATAAAGAATCCTAATATTCTAAGTTCGAGATGATTTTAGAGTGCTTTCCCCACAATTTTCTCCATTTGGTGTACCCAATACACCCCATCCTCATTTTGGAAAGAAAATGGATCTCCTCCCCCCATTCATAAACTAAGTGTTGAGATTCAAATTGAACTACATAAAAAACATAAATCTAGACCATGTTTTATAGTTTTTAAAATTAAGATATGAATAACTCTAACTAAGTGAACAAGGTCACTAATATGCATCTTTAAGTTAATCATGAGAAGAAAAACTTATTAAATGGTAGCTCAAAATTATTCTTTTTTGTGATCTTGAAAATATTTTTAAAAAATCAATTCATGTTGTTTATAGCTGAAGTGCTTTCATGGCTAGTTTTAGTGGCTATCATATGTGCAAGTAAAAGAGATAAAAATCCAAAAGTTTTCCATTTTTTGGATCACAAAATATCCTTGAAATGTCTAAAATTTGAAAATGTGCATAACACAAGAAATTATTATTTCACAGAGTTGAAAAAGCGTAGAACATGGTAAGTCCACAATACAAAGAATTTCTACAATACAAGAATGAAATCCGTACATCAAATAAAATCCACATATAAAGGAGATATGTTTTGAAACGTAGAAACTCCATGAAAATCAGAAAGGAAGTCACAGATCAAAATATAATCATCAAATTCCTATGGATTGCATGAAATTCATGCTTGATTTGAACCAATCCCTTAACCACCCTAGTAACCAAAGTATAAGCTTGTACTGCTGATTTGATGGCTTGTGTCTAAAGCGATGGCACCCATACCTGCCATGTGAAATTAATTATGTGCATCATGGTTTCATTTCTTGGTTAGAAAATATAGGGGAATCGGTAATTTGAAGCGATGGACTATATCTCATCTTCCTTTCCTATTTCCTCTGGCTCTTATTTTTCTATGAGTGTGGGTGTTTTGGCATAGAAAATAAGGCCTTTTCTATTGAGTTTTTTGCTCCCTCCTTTTGAGCTCAAAAATCCTTACTCTTAACCTTTTTAACTCACCCATGGATATTCCATGACCCATAGCTGTGCCCGTAAATGGTCAAGTTTTGGTATTAATGCAATTATGGTTTCATTTCATTGAATAGTCTATTTTTAATGTATACATTATGTCGTCTTGCACGCCTTAATTATTTTCAAGTTTATTTCCTTCAAAGTTATGTGCATTTCTTCAATCTTTATTTCTTTTTTTTACACCTGTGTTTTTCATAGATAGAATTAATCCATTTTCCAAATTGGTGCATCAACCCCCATTTTTATTTTTATTTTTTCTCTCTCACCCTGTCTACTTGGAATTTATTAGTTTAGGATTAGTTAGTGTTAGAATAGATATTTGTTTAGTCTAGTTACAAAAAATTAAGATGAAAGGAACTAACCATTTTCATCTAAAGATTGAACTTGAATGAGCCAACTTATCCCACACTTTCAAGGTCTCTCATGTTTTCAATGGAATGTTCAACCCAATTTCAACAGTGGTGAAAATTTTAGTGACGACAATTTTTGCGCAACCAATGGGACGAGTTTGATTAGATTTACATAATCTCAACTAATATTGGTGTGTGTCTTATTATATTTCATCTTTGTGAGTTATCTTTGAACAAATATGGTGACTCCCAAGTTTAAATCTATTGTTTAAGTGGTCCAATTACCACTTTTATGAGAAAGATAGCAAATATGAAGATTATATCAAGTGGTGAATATTTTAGTATTTACAACTCTCACCAAGAAGAAGAAGAGGAAGAAGAGGAAGAAGAGAAAGATCATTACAAATAATTTCATCACCTTAAAGTTGAAGTCTTTTTAATCCTCCACCTAGTAGACCATTCTCTTTGTCCATCAGAAACTTAAGGCCTAATCCTTTTATTTTGCATCAGATAAGATTACCCTTTGTAATACTTAATGGCGGTAGTCCCTTGGCTCTAGATTCCCAACATTATATACCAGTGTCCGCTTTGAAAATTATTCCTTTTTTCACTGGTGAAAACCTTACAACCCCTACAAATCATATCCATGATGTTGCAAATGTGTGTTTAGTTCATTTTATTACTAAATATGATGTTACAGTTAGGCTTCTATCCTCTTCACTAAAATTAATATCACTTTAATGGTACATGACCTTGAGGATTCCTTATATTCATAAATGGGATGAACTTGGAATAGATTTATGTCAACAATCTGATGAGAAAGCATACAATATATCTCAGAAAGAAGAAGTAAAAGCCTATACGAGGGCCCCTAATGAACTCATGGCTGATTTTAACTTCAAATTTTAAAAAACATGGGATAGCATTCTAGTTCTCTTGAGACTAACCCCACAGGGTGAATTCCACTACTTTTTAAGAGATTTGAATTAAATATGGAATGTTATTTAATTTGAAAAGAAAATAGTTAATTCTAAAGTTATCTCACAAGGAGTGAATTCTAAAGTAAATATATAATGAATAACCCTCTTAAATAGGGTGGGAGCTATTTTCTTAGAAACCCCTTTAAAATTGGGGGAAATAAAAGAGTTAAAAGAGTTTCTCGAACTCCTTTTATTAGGAGGGATTAAAATTTATATTATGGACCATTAGGGGTGTGTGTGTTGGTTGGAAAACCTACCTGGTGAAATTTATTTAAACCGATGGTGAATGGGGATTTAAAATACCCATATGAATAGGAAAATATTTGCTCTAAGTAATTTTTCGTGATACCGAGTGAAGACAAGTGGTGGGCATTAGAGAGGGGCATTCTAGAGGGGTCTCCTAACTGGGTTACGTGAAGTATATCCCAAGATGGTTTTTGGTGAGGGCAAAAAAAAATATTTATTAATTCATTCCTCCTCATAATGTGGTGATAGCTTGAGGTTTCGAATCTCTAGGTATCACCTAGAAGTTGCTTAAGCAGCACATAGTCCTCACTGTTGTTTATGTTTAATATTTGAACTATTGTTTTTTGTTTAATATGCAATAGTATGGTTTTATATGGTTAAGTATTAGGATTATTAATCGGGGAATTTTTTTATAATATTTTGGTATCAAATCCATTAATCCTATGAGGTTTGTGACATGGATTAAAGAATTGTATAAATAGTGTAAATAAATAAACATCAAAATTATTAAATGACTATATATAGAGTTCAAAATTACATGATTATATTTTTAAAATAAAATAAAAAAATAATAATAGTAAAAGTATCTGACCAAGGTGAATGAATGTGAAGAATTACTAGAACAATGTAAGAATGCATTTTTTTATTAAATATTCTATCATTTCTCAATAGTTTACAAATGTGCAAGTTGAAATAGTGTCGGGGTGATATTCAAAGTTAAAAGGAAGGTAAAAAGGTGAGTAATTTCTCAATAGTTAAAAAAATTATAGTCTAAGTGAATATTTAACTTAAAACCTATGGTTTTACCCACGATACTTCTATTTTTTTTAACAAATATATGGTTAGAAATAATTGAAAATAAAATCATCTATATCCTAAAACCATTTAATTTGTTAAAAAAACTATAGTCTAAGTTTATATTTAACTTAAAACCTATGGTATATTTAAACCAAAAACTTATAACTATATCCTAACGGGTTTTAAAAGTTCTAACCACTTTAAAATATTAAAATTACCTTTATATTAAAACCACCCTATTTAAGTGTGATCATTTATGTTTTGAAGAATCAATAAATTCTATTTACCTAAGGTTTTCTAGGAGAAAACATTCCATGAGAATAGGACATTAACTTTTTCTATTGGTCCATGAATTTTCCATGTTTCCCCCTATGGTAAAACTCTAAATTATATTTTTACCTTATCATTTCAAAAATAAAATTCCCTATGTCTCTATGTACCCCTTTAAATAAATGGCTTATACTTGAATTGCAAAAAACTATAGTCTATATACTCTTAAATACCTATATGAATTGGAGCCATATTCAATTTAATTCTTAATATTGAATTTATCTAATATAAATTATAATATATAAAGTAAAATTTAATTTATAATCCCTAAAACTTAGATTGAGTGACTAAAACTATAATTTAAAATTATAGTTTATAAATCCTATAAACTATATAGTATAGTTCCTTATTTTTCCAATTTGGTGCATCAACCCCCATTTTTATTTTTATTTTTTCTCTCTCACCCTGTCTACTTGGAATTTATTAGTTTAGGATTAGTTAGTGTTAGAATAGATATTTGTTTAGTCTAGTTACAAAAAATTAAGATGAAAGGAACTAACCATTTTCATCTAAAGATTGAACTTGAATGAGCCAACTTATCCCACACTTTCAAGGTCTCTCATGTTTTCAATGGAATGTTCAACCTAATTTCAACAGTGGTGAAAATTTTAGTGACGACAATTTTTGCGCAACCAATGGGACGAGTTTGATTACATTTACATAATCTCAACTAATATTGGTGTGTGTCTTATTATATTTCATCTTTGTGAGTTATCTTTGAACAAATATGGTGACTCCCAAGTTTAAATCTATTGTTTAAGTGGTCCAATTACCACTTTTATGAGAAAGATAGCAAATAGGAAGATTATATCAAGTGGTGAATATTTTAGTATTTACAACTCTCACCAAGAAGAAGAAGAGGAAGAAGAGGAAGAAGAGAAAGATCATTAAAAATAATTTCATCATCTTAAAGTTGAAGTCTTTTTAATCCTCCACCTAGTAGACCATTCTCTTTGTCCATCAGAAACTTAAGGCCTAATCCTTTTATTTTGCATCAGATAAGATTACCCTTTGTAATACTTAATGGCGGTAGTCCCTTGGCTCTAGATTCCCAACATTATATACCAGTGTCCGCTTTGAAAATTATTCCTTTTTTCACTGGTGAAAACCTTACAACCCCTACAAATCATATCCATGATGTTGCAAATGTGTGTTTAGTTCATTTTATTACTAAATATGATGTTACAGTTAGGCTTCTATCCTCTTCACTAAAATTAATATCACTTTAATGGTACATGACCTTGAGGATTCCTTATATTCATAAATGGGATGAACTTGGAATAGATTTATGTCAACAATCTGATGAGAAAGCATACAATATATCTCAGAAAGAAGAAGTAAAAGCCTATACGAGGGCCCCTAATGAACTCATGGCTGATTTTAACTTCAAATTTTAAAAAACATGGGATAGCATTCTAGTTCTCTTGAGACTAACCCCACAGGGTGAATTCCACTACTTTTTAAGAGATTTGAATTAAATATGGAATGTTATTTAATTTGAAAAGAAAATAGTTAATTCTAAAGTTATCTCACAAGGAGTGAATTCTAAAGTAAATATATAATGAATAACCCTCTTAAATAGGGTGGGAGCTATTTTCTTAGAAACCCCTTTAAAATTGGGGGAAATAAAAGAGTTAAAAGAGTTTCTCGAACTCCTTTTATTAGGAGGGATTAAAATTTATATTATGGACCATTAGGGGGTGTGTGTGTTGGTTGGAAAACCTACCTGGTGAAATTTATTTAAACCGATCGTGAATGGGGATTTAAAATACCCATATGAATAGGAAAATATTTGCTCTAAGTGTTCTTATGTGATACCGAGTGAAGACAAGTGGTGGGCATTAGAGAGGGGCATTCTAGAGGGGTCTCCTAACTGGGTTACGCGAATTATATCCCAAGATGGTTTTTGGTGAGGGCAAAAACAAATATTTATTAATTCATTCCTCCTCATAATGTGGTGATAGCTTGAGGTTTCGAATCTCTAGGTATCACCTAGAAGTTGCTTAAGCAGCACATAGTCCTCACTGTTGTTTATATTTAATATTTGAACTATTGTTTTTTGTTTAATATGCAATAGTATGGTTTTATATGGTTAAGTATTAGGATTATTAATCGGGGAATTTTTTTATAATATTTTGGTATCAAATCCATTAATCCTATGAGGTTTGTGACATGGATTAAAGAATTGTATAAATAGTGTAAATAAATAAACATCAAAATTATTAAATGACTATATATAGAGTTCAAAATTACATGATTATATTTTTAAAATAAAATAAAAATAATAATAATAGTAAAAGTATCTGACCAAGGTGAATGAATGTGAAGAATTACTAGAACAATGTAAGAATGCATTTTTTTATTAAATATTCTATCATTTCTCAATAGTTTACAAATGTGCAAGTTGAAATAGTGTCGGGGTGATATTCAAAGTTAAAAGGAAGGTAAAAAGGTGAGTAATTTCTCAATAGTTAAAAAAATTATAGTCTAAGTGAATATTTAACTTAAAACCTATGGTTTTACCCACGATACTTCTATTTTTTTTAACAAATATATGGTTAGAAATAATTGAAAATAAAATCATCTATATCCTAAAACCATTTAATTTGTTAAAAAAACTATAGTCTAAGTTTATATTTAACTTAAAACCTATGGTATATTTAAACCAAAAACTTATAACTATATCCTAACGGGTTTTTAAAAGTTCTAACCACTTTAAAATATTAAAATTACCTTTATATTAAAACCACCCTATTTAAGTGTGATCATTTATGTTTTGAAGAATCAATAAATTCTATTTACCTAAGGTTTTCTAGGAGAAAACATTCCATGAGAATAGGACATTAACTTTTTCTATTGGTCCATGAATTTTCAATGTTTCCCCCTATGGTAAAACTCTAAATTATATTTTTACCTTATCATTTCAAAAATAAAATTCCCTATGTCTCTATGTACCCCTTTAAATAAATGGCTTATACTTTTATTGTAAAAAAACTATAGTCTATATACTCTTAAATACCTATATGAATTGGAGCCATATTCAATTTAATTCTTAATATTGTATTTATCTAATATAAAATTATAATATATAAAGTAAAATTTAATTTATAATCCCTAAAACTTAGATTGAGTGACTAAAACTATAATTTAAAATTATAGTTTATAAATCCTATAAACTATATAGTATAGTTCCTTATTTTTCCAATTTGGTGCATCAACCCCCATTTTTATTTTTATTTTTTCTCTCTCACCCTATCTACTTGGAATTTATTAGTTTAGGATTAGTTAGTGTTAGAATAGATATTTGTTTAGTCTAGTTACAAAAAATTAAGATGAAAGGAACTAACCATTTTCATCTAAAGATTGAACTTGAATGAGACAACTTATCCCACACTTTCAAGGTCTCTCATGTTTTCAATGGAATGTTCAACCCAATTTCAACAGTGGTGAAAATTTTAGTGACGACAATTTTTGCGCAACCAATGGGACGAGTTTGATTAGATTTACATAATCTCAACTAATATTGGTGTGTGTCTTATTATATTTCATCTTTGTGAGTTATCTTTGAACAAATATGGTGACTCCCAAGTTTAAATCTATTGTTTAAGTGGTCCAATTACCACTTTTATGAGAAAGATAACAAATAGGAAGATTATATAAAGTGGTGAATATTTTAGTATTTACAACTCTCACCAAGAAGAAGAAGAGGAAGAAGAGGAAGAAGAGAAAGATCATTACAAATAATTTCATCACCTTAAAGTTGAAGTCTTTTTAATCCTCCACCTAGTAGACCATTCTCTTTGTCCATCAGAAACTTAAGGCCTAATCCTTTTATTTTGCATCAGATAAGATTACCCTTTGTAATACTTAATGGCGGTAGTCCCTTGGCTCTAGATTCCCAACATTATATACCAGTGTCCGCTTCGAAAATTATTCCTTTTTTCACTGGTGAAAACCTTACAACCCCTACAGATCATATCCATGACGTTGCAAATGTGTGTTTAGTTTATTTTATTACTAAATATGATGTTACAGTTAGGCTTCTATCCTCTTCACTAAAATTAATATCACTTTAATGGTACATGACCTTGAGGATTGCTTATATTCATAAATGGGATGAACTTGGAATAGATTTTTGTCAACAATCTGATGAGAAAGCATACAATATATCTCAGAAAGAAGAAGTAAAAGCCTATACGAGGGCCCCTAATGAACTCATGGCTGATTTTAACTTCAAATTTTAAAAAACATGGGATAGAATTCTAGTTCTCTTGAGACTAACCCCACAGGGTGAATTCCACTACTTTTTAAGAGATTTGAATTAAATATGGAATGTTATTTAATTTGAAAAGAAAATATTTAATTCTAAAGTTATCTCACAAGGAGTGAATTCTAAAGTAAATATATAATGAATAACCCTCTTAAATAGGGTGGGAGCTATTTTCTTAGAAACCCCTTTAAAATTGGGGGAAATAAAAGAGTTAAAAGAGTTTCTCGAACTCCTTTTATTAGGAGGGATTAAAATTTATATTATGGACCATTAGGGGTGTGTGTGTTGGTTGGAAAACCTACCTGGTGAAATTTATTTAAACCGATCGTGAATGGGGATTTAAAATACCCATATGAATAGGAAAATATTTGCTCTAAGTGTTCTTATGTGATACCGAGTGAAGACAAGTGGTGGGCATTAGAGAGGGGCATTCTAGAGGGGTCTCCTAACTGGGTTACGCGAATTATATCCCAAGATGGTTTTTGGTGAGGGCAAAAACAAATATTTATTAATTCATTCCTCCTCATAATGTGGTGATAGCTTGAGGTTTCGAATCTCTAGGTATCACCTAGAAGTTGCTTAAGCAGCACATAGTCCTCACTGTTGTTTATATTTAATATTTGAACTATTGTTTTTTGTTTAATATGCAATAGTATGGTTTTATATGGTTAAGTATTAGGATTATTAATCGGGGAATTTTTTTATAATATTTTGGTATCAAATCCATTAATCCTATGAGGTTTGTGACATGGATTAAAGAATTGTATAAATAGTGTAAATAAATAAACATCAAAATTATTAAATGACTATATATAGAGTTCAAAATTACATGATTATATTTTTAAAATAAAATAAAAATAATAATAATAGTAAAATTATCTGACCAAGGTGAATGAACGTGAAGAATTACTAGAACAATGTAAGAATGCATTTTTTTATTAAATATTCTATCATTTCTGAATAGTTTACAAATGTGCAAGTTGAAATAGTGTCGGGGTGATATTCAAATTTAAAAGGAAAGTAAAAAGGTGAGTAATTTCTCAATAGTTAAAAAAATTATAGTCTAAGTGAATATTTAACTTTAAACCTATGGTTTTACCCACGATACTTCTATTTTTTTTGACAAATATATGGTTAGAAATAATTGAAAATAAAATCATCTATATCCTAAAACCATTTAATTTGTTAAAAAAACTATAGTCTAAGTTTATATTTAACTTAAAACCTATGGTGTATTTAAACCAAAAACTTATAAATATATCCTAACGGGTTTTAAAAGTTCTAAACACTTTAAAATATTAAAATTACCTTTATATTAAAACCACCCTATTTAAGTGTGATCATTTATGTTTTGAAGAATCAATAAATTCTATTTACCTAAGGTTTTCTAGGAGAAAACATTCCATGAGAATAGGACATTAACTTTTTCTATTGGTCCATGAATTTTCCATGTTTCCCCCTATGGTAAAACTCTAAATTATATTTTTACCTTATCATTTCAAAAATAAAATTCCCTATGTCTCTATGTAACCCTTTAAATAAATGGGTTATATTTGAATTGTAAAAAACTATAGTCTATATACTCTTAAATACCTATATGAATTGGAGCCATATTCAATTTAATTCTTAATATTGTATTTATCTAATATAAATTATAATATATAAAGTAAAATTTAATTTATAATCCCTAAAACTTAGATTGAGTGACTAAAACTATAATTTAAAATTATAGTTTATAAATCCTATAAACTATATAGTATAGTTCCTTATTTTTCCAATTTGGTGCATCAACCCCCATTTTTATTTTTATTTTTTCTCTCTCACCCTATCTACTTGGAATTTATTAGTTTAGGATTAGTTAGTGTTAGAATAGATATTTGTTTAGTCTAGTTACAAAAAATTAAGATGAAAGGAACTAACCATTTTCATCTAAAGATTGAACTTGAATGAGCCAACTTATCCCACACTTTCAAGGTCTCTCATGTTTTCAATGGAATGTTCAACCCAATTTCAACAGTGGTGAAAATTTTAGTGACGACAATTTTTGCGCAACCAATGGGACGAGTTTGATTAGATTTACATAATCTCAACTAATATTGGTGTGTGTCTTATTATATTTCATCTTTGTGAGTTATCTTTGAACAAATCTGGTGACTCCCAAGTTTAAATCTATTGTTTATGTGGTCCAATTACCACTTTTATGAGAAAGATAGAAAATACCAAGATCATATCAAGTGGTGAATATTTTAGTATTTACAACTCTCACCAAGAAGAAGAAGAGGAAGAAGAGGAAGAAGAGAAAGATCATTACAAATAATTTCATCACCTTAAAGCTGAAGTCTTTCTAATCCTCCACCTAGTAGACCATTCTCTTTGTCCATCAGAAACTTAAGGCCTAATCCTTTTATTTTGCATCAGATAAGATTACCCTTTGTAATACTTAATGGCGGTAGTCCCTTGGCTCTAGATTCCCAACATTATATACCAGTGTCCGCTTCGAAAATTATTCCTTTTTTCACTGGTGAAAACCTTACAACCCCTACAGATCATATCCATGACGTTGCAAATGTGTGTTTAGTTTATTTTATTACTAAATATGATGTTACAGTTAGGCTTCTATCCTCTTCACTAAAATTAATATCACTTTAATGGTACATGATCTTGAGGATTGCTTATATTCATAAATGGGATGAACTTGGAATAGATTTTTGTCAACAATTTGATGAGAAAGCATACAATATATCTCAGAAAGAAGAAGTAAAATCCTATACGAGGGCCCCTAATGAACTCATGGCTGATTTTAACTTCAAATTTTAAAAAACATGGGATAGAATTCTAGTTCTCTTGAGACCAACCCCACAAGGTGAATTCCACTACTTTTTAAGAGATTTGAATTAAATATGGAATGTTATTTAATTTGAAAAGAAAATAGTTAATTCTAAAGTTATCTCACAAGGAGTGAATTCTAAAGTAAATATATAATGAAGAACCCTCTTAAATAGGGTGGGAGCTATTTACTTAGAAACCCCTTTAAAATTGGGGGAAATAAAAGAGTTAAAAGAGTTTCTCGAACTCCTTTTATTAGGAGGGATTAAAATTTATATTATGGACCATTAGCGGTGTGTGTGTTGGTTGGAAAACCTACCTAGTGAAATTTATTTAAACCGATGGTGAATGGGGATTTAAAATACCCATATGAATAGGAAAATATTTTCTCTAAGTAATTTTACGTGATACCGAGTGAAGACAAGTTGTGGGCATTAGAGAGGGGCATTCTAGAGGGGTCTCCTAATTGGGTTACATGAAGTATATCCCAAGATGGTTTTTGGTGAGGGAAAAAAAAATATTTATTAATTCATTCCTCCTCATAATGTGGTGATAGCTTGAGGTTTCGAATCTCTAGGTATCACCTAGAAGTTGCTTAAGCAGCACATAGTCCTCACTGTTGTTTATGTTTAATATTTGAACTATTGTTTTTTGTTTAATATGCAATAGTATGGTTTTATATGGTTAAGTATTAGGATTATTAATCGGGGAATTTTTTTATAATATTTTGGTATCAAATCCATTAATCCTATGAGGTTTGTGACATGGATTAAAGAATTGTATAAATAGTGTAAATAAATAAACATCAAAATTATTAAAATGACTATATATAGAGTTCAAAATTACATGATTATAATTTTAAAATAAAATAAAAATAATAATAATAGTAAAAGTATCTGACCAAGGTGAATGAACGTGAAGAATTACTAGAACAATGTAGGAATGCATTTTTTTATTAAATATTCTATCATTTCTGAATAGTTTACAAATGTGCAAGTTGAAATAGTGTCGGGGTGATATTCAAATTTAAAAGGAAAGTAAAAAGGTGAGTAATTTCTCAATAGTTAAAAAAATTATAGTCTAAGTGAATATTTAACTTTAAACCTATGGTTTTACCCACGATACTTCTATTTTTTTTGACAAATATATGGTTAGAAATAATTGAAAATAAAATCATCTATATCCTAAAACCATTTAATTTGTTAAAAAAACTATAGTCTAAGTTTATATTTAACTTAAAACCTATGGTGTATTTAAACCAAAAACTTATAACTATATCCTAACGGGTTTTAAAAGTTCTAACCACTTTAAAATATTAAATTACCTTTATATTAAAACCACCCTATTTAAGTGTGATCATTTATGTTTTTAAGAATCAATAAATTCTATTTACGTAAGGTTTTCTAGGAGAAAACATTCCATGAGAATAGGACATTAACTTTTTCTATTGGTCCATGAATTTTCCATGTTTCCCACTATGGTAAAACTCTAAATTATATTTTTACCTTATCATTTCAAAAATAAAATTCCCTATGTCTCTATGTACCCCTTTAAATAAATGGGTTATATTTGAATTGTAAAAAACTATATTCTATATACTCTTAAATACCTATATGAATTGGAGCCATATTCAATTTAATTCTTAATATTGAATTTATCTAATATAAATTATAATATATAAAGTAAAATTTAATTTATAATCCCTAAAACTTAGATTGAGTGACTAAAACTATAATTTAAAATTATAGTTTATAAATCCTATAAACTATATAGTATAGTTCCTAAAAACTATAATCGTGTTTGGATTTATAGGAGCCAGGTTGGTGTATTTTAGGTATGGTTGGTTAGCTCGCATTTCGGAAGTGTTGTAAGGTGGGGGCGATTTGGACTCTAATATTTATGTGGAATCCCTATTATCAGTGATTGGGATGGTTGCAGGGATTTAAAATACCCATATGAATAGGAAAATATTTTCTCTAAGTAATTTTACGTGATACCGAGTGAAGACAAGTTGTGGGCATTAGAGAGGGGCATTCTAGAGGGGTCTCCTAACTGGGTTACGTGAAGTATATCCCAAGATGGTTTTTGGTGAGGGAAAAAAAAAATATTTATTAATTCATTCCTCCTCATAATGTGGTGATAGCTTGAGGTTTCGAATCTCTAGGTATCACCTAGAAGTTGCTTAAGCAGCACATAGTCCTCACTGTTGTGTATGTTTAATATTTGAACTATTGTTTTTTTGTTTAATATGCAATAGTATGGTTTTATATGGTTAAGTATTAGGATTATTAATCGGGGAATTTTTTTATAATATTTTGGTATCAAATCCATTAATCCTATGAGGTTTGTGACATGGATTAAAGAATTGTATAAATAGTGTAAATAAATAAACATCAAAATTATTAAATGACTATATATAGAGTTCAAAATTACATGATTATATATTTAAAATAAAATAAAAATAATAATAATAGTAAAAGTATCTGACCAAGGTGAATGAATGTGAAGAATTACTAGAACAATGTAAGAATGTATTTTTTTATTAAATATTCTATTATTTCTCAATAGTTTACAAATGTGCAAGTTGAAATAGTGTCGGAGTGATATTCAAAGTTAAAAGGAAGGTAAAACGGTGAGTAGTTTCTCAATAGTTAAAAAAATTATAGTCTAAGTGAATATTTAACTTAAAACCTATGGTTTTACCCACGATACTTCTATTTTTTTTAACAAATATATGGTTAGAAATAATTGAAAATAAAATCATCTATATCCTAAAACCATTTAATTTGTTAAAAAAACTATAGTCTAAGTTTATATTTAACTTAAAACCTATGGTATATTTAAACCAAAAACTTATAACTATATCCTAATGGGTTTTAAAACTTCTAACCACTTTAAAATATTAAAATTACCTTTATATTAAAACCACCCTATTTAAGTGTGATCATTTATGTTTTGAAGAATCAATAAATTCTATTTACCTAAGGTTTTCTAGGAGAAAACATTCCATGAGAATAGGACATTAACTTTTTCTATTGGTCCATGAATTTTCCATGTTTCCCCTATGGTAAAACTCTAAATTATATTTTTACCTTGTCATTTCAAAAATAAAATTCCCTATGTCTCTATGTACCCCTTTAAATAAATGGGTTATATTTGAATTGTAAAAAACTATAGTCTATATACTCTTAAATACCTATATGAATTGGAGCCATATTCAATTTAATTCTTAATATTGAATTTATCTAATATAAATTATAATATATAAAGTAAAATTTAATTTATAATCCCTAAAACTTAGATTGAGTGACTAAAACTATAATTTAAAATTATAGTTTATAAATCCTATAAACTATATAGTATAGTTCCTAAAACTATAATTAGTGTTTGGATTTATAGGGCCACGGGTTTGTGTATTTTCGGTATGGTTGTAGCTCGCATTTCGAGCATGTGTAAGGTGGGGGCGATTGACTAAATTATTTATGTGGAATCCCCTATTATCAGTGATTGGATGGTTGCAGCGAGTGTTGAATTCATACCTTTGCAATAGCCATCCCCATTATTTTTACATGCAATGATCTACCCTACATTCAAATGTATTAATCTAGATTTATATCTCATGCAGGTTTAACAGTCTCTGGAAACTACTGTACTAGTGTCTCTGATTCTTAATTTATTGCTAGGGTGGATGGATCCATATATATATGTAATAAATATATGTAATGTTTGATATCTTAATCATGTGGATTTTATTTTGGGCAGTGTTTATAATTGAGACTAGTATCTCTGAGTTGATTTAGGTTAATTTTCCTTTAGTATTTGGTGATTTTGTATAAGTTTTAAGATTTTTGAAGGATATAAAGGTGGTTTTTGTGAGATGAGGAGGTCTCCTTGCTGTGATAAGGTCAGGGTAAAGAAGGGTTCATGGACTCCTGAATAGGATATTTTTCTTGTGTCTTATATTCAGCAGCATGGCCCTCATATGGGTGTGCTTCTTCTTCTTCTTCACTGTTCTTTCTTTCTGCTTCTCAATCACTGAAATTGGTAGCACACCCATATCACTATCTTTTATTGCAATATGTGGGTGAAATTTTGTGAATTGACTGTGGGTGGAATTTTAAGTTTGGATTCACCAATTTTAGCTATGTAATTAATTCCTCACTTGTTGAAACCCCACTGGTTCAACTTATGACATGGCATTCAAGCTTATGATAAATGGGGTTTTGCAATGATTCAAAGAGAACAAAATTGGATCCTACAAGACATTTTATTTCCACAGAGGAGAATACTAACACCCATCTTCATGAGAAGATTGTTTGTTTTTGTAGGTATAAATTAAAAATCCTTCTTTGATTGTTTTTTAATGCAAATGTTTATATTCTATATTTGAGACATTTTTTGCTTATATATAGGGATAAAAATGTGTATGAGTTTTTCTACCAACACATGGATCATTGTCTTGTATCAATTATGGAAATTAACATTAGATAAGATTACACATTGCATAGCTTTTAATGCACTTTAGGTCTAACTTCTCAAGCCCATCCATGTGTAATTTCTTGTTCAGAAGATTATATTATATCCATCTAGGTATCTAGATTTGGATTATTTATTTATTTAATATTTTTTTATTGTTTGTATTTGGGATTGCTATGAGTGTAACTATTGAGTCAATTTTGCATAGTATCAGTGTATAGCAGGAAAGTTAAAAAGGAGAACAAGATATTAATAATGATTGAGAACCAAAACACATTTTTCCCATTTCTTCTTTAGATCATATGAATATAAGCCATAATTGTCAGGTTATCACATGTATTAAAAAATAACTGAAGTGGTTTGGTTACGGGTGATTGCATATGGGAAGCAGTAGCTTCTTAACTTCCGTAGAGGACATAAAATGATATCAAAAATTATTGGAACACCCACTTGATAAATGGCATTTAAGCTTATGATAAATGGATTTTCTCAATGATTCAAAGAGATAAAAAAATCGGCTCCTAAAAGACATTTGATTGCAACAGAGGATAATACTAACACCCATCTTCTTGAGAAGATTGTTTATTTTTGTAGGTATAAATTCAAAAGCCTTGTTTGATTGTTTTTGAATGCATATGTTTATATCTTATATTTAAGAGATTTTATGCTTATATATATATATATATATATATATATATATATATATATATATGGGATAAAAATGTGTATGAGTTTTTCTAATGATCCATGGATAATTGTCTTGTATCAATTATGGTAATTTAAATTAGATAAGATTTGACATTGTATACCTTTTAATGCACTTTAGGTCTAACTTCTCAATCCCATCCATGTGTAATTTCTTGTTCAAAACATTGTACTCTATCCATCTGGGTATCTAGATTTGGATAGTTTATTTATTTAGTATTGATATAATTGTAACTATTGAGTCAATTTTGCATAGTATCATTATATGGCACTAAAGTGAAAAGGAAGTCTATGAACAAGATATTAATAATGATTGAGAACAAGAACATTTTTTCCCATTTCTTCTTTAGATCATATGAATATAATCCATAACTCTTAAGCTATCACATGTATTAAAAAATGGTTGAAGTGGTTTGGTTCTGAGTGATTGCAGATGGGCAGCAATAGCTTCTTATCTCCCTCAGAGGACAAACAATGATATCAAAAATTATTGTAACACCCACTTGAAGAAAAGGCTTAAAAAAATGCAATCACCATTTGTAAGCAATGAACTCGCTCATGTGAATTTAAGCTCACATGGTGAAGCTTCCAAAGTTTTATGGGAATCAGAGCTTCAGACAAGAATACACTATGCAAAATAGGTAGTTTATGAAGCATTAAACTCTGGTTCTTCTTTTGATTCGTAAGGCAGTGAGAGTAATCTAATGCCTACAGAGTCAATGCCCATACACAAAGATTTGAATTCTTCATCATCATATGCAGTCGATAGGTAAATTGGAGGAGTATTTGACTTGGTTGTATTTATTATTGATGTCATGCACTGGATGAAAATATAATTTGTAATTAGTTTCACAGACATTCGTGTAAAGTAACTGAACAATGAAGAGATTTCTTAGAAAGAATTGGAAAACATAGTTTACTTATAATGAAGAGAGAGATACATGTTAGCATCAATTGCTGACAACATCCATAGGTGTTTCTCTTCTAGAAATATATTTTTTACATTCCTTGTTGTTTTGATTTCTGAGTAGCGCTCAAAAGTAAAAGGTGGAGATATTCTCAAATGTTCAATGGAACTAACTCGGGATAATGTCATCAAAGTAAAACCCAGTTTCTCATCATCTCCAATATCAACAGTTTCTTTAGGAAAATTTAATCCTTGAGAGTCCAAGGATTAACTTAAATAAGCCTAAATTAATAAAGAAGATTTTAATTAGAAAACAAAACAAAGATACAGAGCCAAATATAGAAAACTAAGCATGGCAGAAGAATAAATACTTAATTATTCAGGAGAGACATATTTTTAGAGTGGTAGAGGTATATACAAGATTGTAATAAAAAGGGGAGAAAACATAAACTTGAGATACACACACAAGAAGTGAGGAACATGTAGAGAAAAGTACCATCATTTTAATAGGTTTTCCTCTCTTATAAAGTTTAAATAAAAAGTAGTAAAAATCATGCTTTCCTTATGAATTGTGCACCACCTTAATATTTTAAAATTAATTTGAACTTTTCATAATTTAATATTTTAAAATTTTGAACTATTTTCATAATTTTATATTGAACTCTGTGCACATAAAAATGATTTTTTTAAAACTTGGTACATTCACCAAGTTTAATATCATGGTTTTGATCCACAATAATTTTTGTTGTTTAAACATAGTCTTAATATGAACTTAAAAATAAAATTTGATATTATATAAGTTTGGTTGCCACATATTTAAAATAAAATGTGTTTTCTCACCCATAAAATTGATCTTATAGGTGAGGGGTCAAGTTGTCGAATTCGTCCCCAATTTTCTTTGAGAAAAATGATGTATCATGAATATAGAAATACTACGTATTCTAGGGAGAATATAATAAACTCAAATATTTGGTCTAATTTTTCATATGGGAGTTAAATGCATGCTTCTGCTCATGTTAAATTTTTCCTTACCTCTTTTCAACCATGTATTCTATCATTGTTTTATTTGATTTTATTTCATAGTGCTTTGGGCATTTATTCTTCTCGTTTTGGGAAGTGTTTGCCTTTCTAATGGTCTCTAACCATCTAGTTGGAACATCAGTTGAACGGTGGTGAAGATGGCTCTAAAACATGTGAGGAAGTTCATCTTTGAAGTCTATGATGAGGTAATGAAATTGAAAACTCTTCAGATGTTTCTATTGATATTACTTTTGTTGAACTTTTTGTTCAATTATATTGAAATAATTGCTTGATAGCATATTTTTGTGGTCGCATCCCATATGATTCATATTTACAGACCTGGATAAAGAACCATTGGGAGACAGTCAACATCCAGGTTACTGGCATTCGGAATCTCACCAAATGGTTTTATTTTTTTAATTTGCATGAGTTGTCGCAATCCCAACTTATTCTTGAGTGTTTTGCGTACTGATATATCGATAATACTTTACTTTTTCTATCGAAATGGACCCCCAATTTAAATTTATCCAATCGGGTCTCCCTTTGACTCTCTGTCTAGGTGGAGTGTTTCACCATTTTATTTACGTTTTGAATGACGAAACAAATAAGGGTAATGGGCTAGGAGGAATACCTATTATTGCTGCTTAGTTGATGGTTATTGCGCACATTCTGAATTCTTGACCCAATGTCGATTGTGAGAGCTTCCTTTTGGCTAGGAGGAGCTACCTGTAATAGAAAACAAGACCACAAAAGAGAAGTTAAATGATATATGATAGTGGACTACCTAGTGTATGTTAGTTCTAGGAAGTGTGATACTTCCTAGATGGATGTCAATCCACTATTTAAAAAAAACTAATGTGAGAAATAAATAAATTCCTACTATAGTTGATATGATTTAGGTATCTCATTCAATTACAAAAATCAAATCTAATATAGCAAGCTAGGCTATAATCAAAAATGAAGGGTTGGTAGGTGTCAGGGTACTGTACTGGTTAGGGTCAGGTTCTAGGTTGTTTAGGTTATTTGGTTTTGTTATTGGCATATGATATGAAACACAGAGACTGATATCAGTTTGGTATAACCAAATATAGTTAAGGGAGACTGACAATGGTTATGGGTAACCAGCGTCGGTACAGTAGGGTGACAATAATTCAATGAAAACATTATTATAGATTTTAGGTGATGTTAGATGGGGCTAAAGAAGGAGATGGTGAGGTCTGTGGGAATACTGAGAACACTTAGAGAGGTAGAAGGGCTAGGATAGGTGATCTGATAAATGGGTGGGTGAGGTTTTTGGGTTTGTCAGAAAGAAGGCTATGAAGGAATGGGAATGTTAATAGGAGAATGATAACAGAAATGATAACAACTCTATGAACAAAATAGGAATGGAAATAATTAATGATAAAACACTTACCAATGTTGCAGGGCTAATGGTTAGGTGGTGGTGATGATCGGTCGATGGAATGGATCTTGATGCAATAGTGATGCTTCCCAGAATGTTACTATGAGTGCTAATGCTTCTAGATTTGTCTTAGTACTGGCTATGGATGTCTGGGTGCATGAAAAGACTCTAGTTCTACTTACATCCAACTCTCTTCTCATCTTCTTGCTCTCATAATCTGCCAACCTAATAAATAAGGTTTCTTAGGTGAATTAATTGTAACTGACGATAGTTCTGGGTTGATCGGCCTCATTTAGGGGTGATCGGCGTCAGTTAAGGTGGGATTCCCTAGGTTTACTAAAATGGGTAGATCTCTCATATTTCTTAGGCCAAGTTGGTTTATTCTCGTAGTTTAGAACAGAAACTTCCCTTCTAATCAGTGGGAATGTGGTTAGAGAAATCTTAGGTATTGATTTTAGGGTTAGACCAAATCTTAGATCATTAAGATAAGTAAGACTTAGTTATTGTTAGTTATGGAAACATGCCAAGAATAGATCTAGGGTGAGGTGGTTGGATGAGGTGTCTAGGTGAGGTGGTGGGGTAGAAATTAAGATAATTAGATAATAAATATTGTGAGGATATATATTAATTTAATTAAATTAATAGTGATGTGGGGTGGAAAGATCCTTGGTTAGGTGAGTATGTTTGAGCTGGTTATTTGACTAGGGACCAAGCGGAGTGTGAACCAATTTTGGTGTCTACATTTTTCCCCTTTTTGTTGCATAGCTTGTATTGGTAAGCGAAGGTGACAAAAAAAAGATGTGGTTGCCCCATGTTTGGGTGAATTTAATCCCCATCAAACTAGGAACTAATGACGTAGAAGATAAAATCAGTGAGTGGTTTAATAAAAGGTGGATGTGATGAAGAGGAATGTGTACAACGGGGTTAATGGGGAAAAATTATAATTGGGTAATCAAGGTAATGGGCTAGGGTCAAAGGTAGTGATAGCCGAATGCACACACATGTATAAACTACGGAAAAATATTAGGTTGAAGAGCATGCAAACTCTACATCGTCTAAGGTCAATAGGTTTATCCAAACAAGTTTGAGGTGATTCCGGTATCCAAAGTATAGGGTATGGTGCGAAAGCACATCGCAAGTCAGGTGCAGGAACATGTAGGTATGCTCTGGTACACCAAAGGTTAGGTCAGGATAAATGACACGGAAATAGGGAAGGTAAGGTCATTAGGTCAAACAACATGGGTAATAGTGTCGCAAGGTATAGCGAGCACATGAGTTCATAGGTCATTAACAATGTTCCAGGTCCAAGTAGCGAGGTCATGGTATGGGTAGGGCCGAGGTATGGGTAAAATAACAAGTCCCTAAACACAATGAAGGACATGTATATGTAAGGTAGGCGTGGAGGTAGGCTATGATAAGGGTGGGTAAGGCCAAACGGTTCCTAGGTTGGTTAAGTTGGGCCAGAAATGGGCAAAGGGTATCTAACAGGAATATGACAGGTAATTGATGCTGGTCATACTGAACCAGTAATAGTATTTGTAAACCGACCATGGATTGCTAGAAAACACGACCAATTTTAGTTTAGGTACAACCAACCACGGTGTGCTAGGGCACAGGACCAATGTAAATCTAGGTATAACCGACCATGTTGTACTAGGGCACCAGACCAATGTCAGTCTGGGTATAACCAATACTGGTAAGGTTGATGTGGGTATATAAAAAGGAAAAATCCTTTTAATACAGATTCATTTGTATATGTTGGCTTTTGGGAAAATGACAGAGCGTTGAACGAGTTGTGCTTTGTCAATAGGAAAGGATGAGGGATGATATCCTGCTGAGGTGGAGAGATTCGGTAGGTTAGAGGAGCTAGGTAGATGGGTCCATGAGATTGGGCAGAGTGAGTTGATTAGTAGAGAGGTTAGAGGTTAATTTAGACATGGCAGAGGTAGGAGAGATTTTGGGTGGACCACCAGCACAGCGGCCAGACGTTCCACCATAGAAGCGATGTCGAGACGAGGTAAGATCTAATCTGTTCATGATTATTGGATATAAGAAGAAGGAAATGTTGAGGGGTAGACGTAGGGAGTTGAAAATACGTGAAATTTGTGGTTAAATAAATGAAAGAGGGGGTGGGAAAGGTCGGTAGTAGCAGGAAGAGGGTTGGGGAGGGTCTTAGGTGAGGTGTGGGTAGGTTCATAGGGAAAATCGGAAAGAAATTGGGTAAAGGAAATGGGAGTTTTGTGTCTGAGTGCAGTAACAGTGACTGACACTGATCAAGGTATGGCTGACATCAGTCTTATTACACCGACATCCGTCAGGGATGAAGGGAACTGATGCTAGTTATAATGGACTGGTGATGGTCAGGAGTAACCGGTGTTGGTTAGGGTAAAAAGGCTAGAGGTCTAGGAAGTGTAAGGAGAAAGGTTAGGTAAAGTGGGTAAAATACATAGTGGGTGGAGGGAAGGGAAGAAGGGAGGGGTTGAAGGTTAATGTTGGGTAAAATAAAGTTTTAATAATGTGTGTGATTTGTTGAATGTAGGCTAGGGACTAGCTACGGATGAGAGATAGGGTACCTCTCTTGCTCATGGAGGTATGAGGGGGTGTGAGAGCCGATGACTGGCACCATTTGTAGAGGTTTTCCTAATTGGGGTCAAACGCTACTAGCACATAGTCTAGGAGCTGAGTTTGATGGTCACTTTCATCGATAGATGGGACTCAACAACCAATACCTTCCATCTGTCAACGGGTTAGATCATAGTCACCCTAGAGGATCTATATAGGATCTTACAACTACTGATAGTGGGGATGTAGGTGTATTCTATCTCCTCAAAGGCCTCTAAGGAGTTGATGCTGACTGTGTTTGGTGAGGGTCTGGTGGAGATGAGGTTCCATAGCACCAATATGAGCTATGGAGATATGTATCGGGCCCATCCTGAGGAGATGAGGCTTGTAGTGTTGCTGACGGAGGTAGTATGTTTCTTTGCACTACCAGATGTGAAGGGTGGGAGATTCCCATGATCATTGATGGGGGTTCTACACGACATGGTGGAGGATAAGACTCGTTTTTCATGGGTACCCACATTCTTGGTATAGTTATACAGAGAGTTATGGGCTTATAGGTGGATACGGAGATTTAGCCTATGTTGTATTTTCCTACTTCATTGTTGGCCATATGAGCACATTGTGTGTGTTTCTTGTTGGTATGCCCCAGGATGATGCATTCGAGTCAGGATTTGTGCAGGTGGGCTTCAGGTGATGGGCACCTATGATTGGGGAGTGTAGAGCTCTTAGATCTACACATGATTTAGTCAATTACAAGAGATTACTAGAGGGGTTTTCTGGCATGGACATTATTTGGAGGTCCTATGTGTATTTTCCATCATATGGGGGGTTAGCAGAGGAGCTACAAGAGCTACAACTGCTCTGATGGATATAGGGATGATGTACAAGAGAGCACGAGATGGTACCGGTTGACAAGGTGATATGGTAATTTGGGCTACTACAAAAGTAGTTGGAACAGATCTGAGCACATTTTGGATCAAATTTTATATTTATTAGAGTTAGGGCATCATTTGTAAGTCTGATTTTTCAGGTTTTTTTATGTTGAGTTAGCTAACAATCAATTGAGATTCACTTGTGACACCCTTCCCATAGTATAGGAGGGATGACATGGAGAGGCCTCTACTTCTACCGCAGCCGACAATGCTCACATGGTAGGAGGATCAGGTGAGAGACCAGTGGATTGATGATGTCGGGGTGACTAATAGATATAGGTAGTGGTGGGCTACACATTTACGGGAACTACTACTGAGGTCAGGGTAGCTAGATTTAGCCACCATCACTGTTCAGAGGGATGCCCTCAAGGGAAGGTGGATACCCTGATTACATAGTTATTTATAGTACAAGGGCAGCTGACAGGTTCAAAGGCACAAGTTTCTATGTTGCAGGTATAGGTTGCCACTCTATAGGCCCATGTAGCGCAAGGATAGGTACCCACATAGGGTGGAGATGGGGATGGGGTATAGGTGGCCACCCTATAAGTGCATATTATAGGTTTGCAGGGCCATTTGGCCATTGCACTGACGCAGGTTACGGCCATTCACTCCTAGATTCAGGTAGGAGCAGGACAATGTCCCTCAGGATAGTCATAGGCATAAGGACAAGGTTCCTATTTATATGTACTAATAAGGTCCTGAGAGACAGGTACAGGGGCCAAATATGATGGCACCACCATAGATAGTAACTATAGGTAGGTTGAGGGATACCTTAGGAGAGGTAAGGTATTATCAGGATATTTTGATGTCCGCAGGGATATATTTTCTATCCTATGGGGAGTATAGAGCACAACAGGCCTCAAGTGAGAGGATCAGGTCATGTACCCATAGTGTAGAGAGTATAGGGGGCCGGTGAACCCCAAGACAGGGTCAAGGCAAGACTACTAGCACATGGAGGCCAGCTCTAGGTGAGGGACCATCAGATGATAGATCGGGGCGAGGTGGAGAGAGGTTTTTCGGGAACCACAATGGAGGGGAGACAGAGGAGACTGATGAGACAGGAATGGATATCAGGTGGGGTGATGATTATTCATCATTAATGATCATTGTTTCTGTGTTTTTGACATATTTTTGATATGTATACCGACCTATGTGCTGAAGATGGTGAGGTTGTATATGAGAGTTTTGGTTATTTTTGATCATATACCGGCCTATGTGCCAAATATGGTGAGGCTATATATGAGAGATTTTGATTACTATTTTTATCTATGTTCACATGTATTTTTACACAGACTATTTGATTAATAGATGATAGTATTTATAGTATGGATGGTGTACATGTTTTAATTTACATTGTTATAAATAAATAAGTGGAAATCAAGTGGATTAGGCCTGAGAGAGTCAAGGTCGTATAGGCATGTCGGAGTCGGGTCTGTTTAGGCATGGATGGAGTCAATTCATAGGCATGGATCGAGTCAATTTGGTGTAGGCATGGTCGAGTCAGGTTGATTTATGCATGATTGAGTTAGGTTGGTTTAGGTATGATTGATTCAGGTTTATTAGGCATGGTTGAGTTGCTAATTCATTAATTTGTGCAATTAATAATGGTATGGATTGTGTTAAGTTGATTTGTAGGAAAATGTATGATTATGGTAAATAAATTGTAGACATGATGAAATGAATGTATGAGTTATGATGGTAAAGATGTGTAACAATTGTTGCTTGTTTGTGTAATTTCCAGTTATTGATATAGAAAGGAAACTAACTAGGGTAGAATGTGAATAGGAAAGGGAAAGAGAGAATTGGTTAGCGTAGAGAGTGGCCAAGCTAACCTCCAAGGGCCAAATTTCCTCGAAGTGTTGCCTACATAAACCTAGTGAAAAGGGACCTCAAGACAATGTAGTTCTCTCATAAGCTAGGGAATATTAGGATGAAGTAGTTAAATGGGTTGATGGGTGTTAGGCATGGGTGAATGTAGGTCATGGGTATGATTTTATTTTAGGTCGTAGGCATGGTTGAGTGGTTTTTAAATATAGGTGTTGATGATCTAGCCCTATCTAGGATAGTCAACAAGTAATGAGGAAGGTGAATGGTAAGAGGTGGTAAAAATATCCTCTTAATTGACAAGAACCCTAATGAGTCAATCATGTCTAAGAGGGGCTCATGAACAAAAGACCCTAAAGGCATTGTATAATAGACCGTTCTAAGGGTGAAAAAAGTCACATAATCACAAAATATCACATTTACAGCAAGTCCCTTGAGTAATGAGTAAAACAGGCTAAAAAGGAAAGGATGTGAGAATAGGAAGTTGAGAATAACTTAGTGTAAGACATTGTGTCTATCGGAACAAGAAACCCGGGATCAAGAATAGGCAATTCCATGATGAAATTTTCATCTTTTTCTTCATTTGTTTGTTTTTAATAGACTAATTGATGGGGGAAGTCTATATGGGATGAATATATTATCTCCTTGAGGTCTTTATGAAGATGATCGATGTGGGAAGCTTCTAAATATTTAATATATGTTTTTAATGACTTTATTTAGTTGTCCTTCAAGGGAGAAGTCTATTGATAGTGGTGGAATTAGAGTGATAAGATGTCCCTTTTGAGGGATTCATCTTTTGCTAGAAGTTTGACTCAAGGAGTTATATCCTTTTTGTTTTTGGACATTTAAGTCATGGACAAGACTATAGAGGAAGATTGGGTTCTTGTTTAGAAGACAAGACCATAGCACACAAAAATTAACTATGAAAGATATGGTTTTAAGTGATGAATGACCATGGGATTCCATCTTGAAGAAGACAAAAATTATCCATGAGAATCATGCTACAAGTAGAGTTGTGGTACTCATATTGAAGATAGGCTAAAAGGTGACGGGTATCACATGCTTCTTTTTGAGTTGTGGATCCTCAAAAATGGGTAATATGGAAGGTGAAAAATGATTAAGGGACAAGTAATCAATTGACAGAAAATTATATAGGATTTGATATCAACAATAGAATGGTCAAAGATGTAAGGCATTAAGGGGCTCAAGTTCGGGTTTACCTTCGAGTGAAGACAAATGATAAGCACCTGATCCATAGGCATGGGTAACAATATAGGGTCCAAACCAATTAGGAGAAAAATTTCCACATTTACTTTTCTCCTCTTTGATTATATGTTGATTTTCTTTCAAGATGAGGTCACTGACCTGAAAGTTTCATTCGTGAACACGTTTTTCATAGGCACATTTGATACATTTTTGATTGATTTGGAGATGGTCAAGAGAATTGAGATGGTGCTCATTTAATAACTTAGGTTGTGCCAAACAATCCTACCAAAATTTGTCTTCTTTGAGCATGTCTTGTAGTGAGATATAGAGAGATGGAATCTAGACTTCGAGAGGTAAGACAACCTCAGTACCATAGACCAGAGAAAAGGGTGTGGCAGCAATCAAAGTGTGAATACTAGTATGATAATCCCATAAGGTGAAAGGAATGTGTGTATTCCAATCTTTCCCAGTATCATTGACTACCTTCATAACAATTTTGTTAAAGGTTTTATTGGTGGATTTGGCTTGACCATTGGTTTTCGAGTAATAAAGTGATGAGAAACTGAGTTGGATATCAAAAGCATCACATAGTTTGCATAGGGTTTTGTTTTTGAATTGTTTTCCATTATCATTGATGAGGCGATGAGGAACACCAAAGTGAAAAATGATATGATGGTTGATGAATTCACATATTTTCTTAGCTTTTGTAGAAATGAGGGGAATGGCCTCTACCCATTTAGTGTAATATTTAGTAGCAGTTATAATCCATTGGTAGCATTGGGAAGAATGGGGGTTGATCTCACTGACAAGATCCAAACCCCATTGAGAGAAAGGCCAAAGGTCTTGTGCAACCTGTAAGGTGTGACTAGGTGTGTGATGAAGATTAGCATGTTGTTGGAATTTTATGCAACGTTTGACATAAGCACAACAGTAATGGTTTAGAGTTGGCCAATAATAGCCTAGGTGAAGAATGTTTTTTGCAATAGCCAAATCACTAAAGTGACCTCCACAAATTCCTTCATGGACTTCCTTAATGGTGTAAGGAGTTTCAGAACTTTTAAGGCAACGTAAGAGAATGTCGTCAAAACTATGCTTGTAAAGAAGACCACCCATGATGACATAATGGGAGACACTTTTAAGAAAGGCACATTGTCCATTATGAGTGAGATTAGTGGGTAGAATGGAAAGTGAAATATAGTCTACATATTACTTATACCAAATGTCACGTGGGTCAGGGGAAATGGTTCTAATAGAGTAGACCTCACGAGGTAAATAAGAGGGTGATTGTAGCCTTTGTATTGTGAAAAATATTTTAGAGTTAGTGGGTGAAGCAGGTATTTGAGAAGCCAAGTAGGCCATGGTATCCACAAATTTATTGGTAGAACATGGGGTGGTTTGAAGTGCGTAACGGTCAAAGGTGGTCAAAATTATGTCTAGGTGATGCTTATACTTTTGAAGTATCTCATTACGACACTGGTATATACCATTGACTTGGTTTATGACCAACTGAGAATCACCAAAGATATTGACTGACTTAACATCTAAGGCATACGTATCCTGGAGACCTAATACGATTGCTTCGTATTCAACAATATTGTTTGTAAAATCAAATTTGAGTTTGAAAGACAAAGGCATAGGTTCGCCATCAAGAGGAATGAGAATAACACCAGCCCCATCCCCACACTGACACTTAGAGCCATCCAAGAAGAGTGTCATTTGGTAAGTGGGTTCGTCTAGGGAAAGGGTAGCTATAGACTTGTTTGGGATGTTGAAGTTAGATTGTTGATTCCTTGAAATAGGTGCATCGGCCAATTGGTCAGTGATAGCCTGGACCTTGATGGAATTTTAATGAATGAATTCGAGGTTGATTTTTGCCAGAAGCATAAGCCAACATGCGGCACATTGATTTTGATAGGGTTTGGCATACATATAGTGTAATGGGTCAATATTTGTAATGACAAAGGTTTTATGGTTGGGTAGGTAATGACGGAGTTTGGTGGTGATGAAAACTAAGGATAAGTAGATTTTTTTGGCATGGGTATATCTAGTTTCACAGTCCATAAGGGTATGGCTTATGTAATAAATAGCTTGCTCTCAGTGTTGGTCTTCATGATGAGAAAGCATGGCACCTAAAGAATGGTCAGTGGCAGAGATATATAAGTAAAAGGGTTGGTCATCTTTAGGAGGAATGAGAACTGGTGGTTGAAGAAGGTATTGTTTTAAGGCCTCAAATGCTTTATGGAATTTGTCATCCGATTTGAATAAAACATCTTTCTTGAGAAGATGATGAATTTTTTTGTGTTGGCAAGGAAATTTGTTGAGTGAACAAACTTATGGATTCCTTTCCAACTCTCTAGGAGTCTAAGTCCCTCTACTTAATTGATGCAGTTTCTGTATATGCATGCACGTGAAAAGGTGGATTTTTTTGGTGGTCTTTTAGCTGGGGATCTAATAGGAGCACTCCACTAACCCTGCAAAAAATGCTTGCAGTTATTTGCAAGGGGGTAATTTTCTATGAAGGTGGGAAAGGGGGTGAGAAGAGAGGTAGGAGAACTAATGTTACAGGTAGAAAATCACATTCCTGCATGCACTAGTTAGAAATTTCAACACATGCATTCACGAGAAGAAACAATTCTACAAATGGAAACAAGAACAGATAATATTGCGAACTAAAATTTTCTAAAATCTCCTCATCAAAGAGGCTACAAAATCCTTCTTCTTGTATTAATGCTTAAACAAAAGTTGTACATAATGAGGGAATGGAAGAAATTTGAGAATGGAGGAAATTAGAAGAAAATGGCTATCACATTTTCTTTCTCTAGGTACAATGCACTCCTGAGTTTACAAGATCAATTTCCAACCCCTACAATGGTGTGAAGAAGCCATTAAATCTCCTCCAAGAAATGGTTACAAATTTTTCTTTGTTAGCAAGAAACAGTTTACAATTTCTTTGCAATCATTTGCATCCGTTCAGATTCTTGCATCGCAAAAAAACACCAATGGCAAAAAAACCAAACTTTTTATAATGTTATTGTTACACTTGTTTTGTAACTTTGAATTTGAACCATTCATCTTGCCTTTGAAACTTTAAACTAGATCCGTCAACGTGGGAGATATTTACTGGAGCAGGCATGGAGGATGCCTTTTGCATTTTGTGACTTTATAGAGATTTGGCATTTTGGAACATTTTGGCCCGCTCACCCGCTTTTGATATGATCTTGACATGTGGCCTCACTTGAGTGGAGAAAAATTCATAGGTCACTTTTATAATTTTACCTTTTTTCAATGTGGGATCAAAAAATCAAATGGCCTCGATGGATCCGCCTCCCTGCTTTGACTCTTTTGACGGTGGGCTCAAGATTTGACTTTTTCCCTTATAGAATGGTCGGGGCTGTGGGTCACTTTATGAATTTTCACCTTTTTACAAAAAAGGCTCAAATTATTAAAACACCCTGACATCCCACTTCTAATTATATATTTCCACGTACCCATGGATAATGGAGCCAAATTTTGATAGGGAAGAAAACACTCGTCATTCCCTACTGTGAAAAAAATACAGAGAAGAAGAAAACTCCACCATTTTGTGCCTGATTTTCAAATTTCTTTCACACACCAAGGGATTGAAAAAAATATAAGGTTTGAGGATCCATGGCCATAGAAATATTTTATAATTTCATTCAAATGAGGATGATAATATAATTTTCACGCATCCAAATGGGGAAATGGAAAATTTATCAAACCACGCAGACTGGAGAGTTTAAACAACTTCAAAGCATGAATTTCTCTATATTTTTAGGATTCCAACTTTACTTGAACACTTCTGGAGGGCATGAGCTCAAAATATTTGAATTTGACTTAGAAAATGAGGGGGTGATCTTTGAGGGCGACAACAGCTGGCTCTAGCTTGGGGAAATGACATGGGAATCCAGAATCTCAATCTCTAGACCATATAATTCATTAACCAATGCCTTATCCTTTGGGCGTTGTAGATTCATATACAACTTTGAGAAAGAAAGATAAAAAGAAGGAAACACACAAGAACACATAAGGAAGGAAACACATGACACAAAATAGAAGGAAAAATAAAACCACACAATAGAAAAGGGAAATACACCTAGCAATCACCTATGGTACAAGGCGAGGGACAAACCACTTTCACTAATGATACAATTTCAAGTATTTCCCACTCCAAGGAAATTATAACAGTGTTCCATCCAAATATGAGATAATAATAGTGTTCTCACTGTAACCTTCATGAATCTAGAATGGGTCGAGCCGTAATGAGTTTAACTTTCCATGGCTACCTTTTGGTTCTCTTCTCTTGTCCCATAGCAGGATGAAATCTCCAACTTTGAATTCTCTTTCCTTGACCTTCTTATCAAAAATATTCTTTACTTTCAATTGGTGCTCCTTTATGTGATCCACCACTTGGAGTCTATTTTCTTTTAGCTTCTCAAGAAAGAGGATCCTCTTGTCAATGGAATCCTTGCACTGATAATCTTCTATTGCTTGTAGCAGCTTGCGAGCTGGCATCTTGATTGTGAGAGGAATTTTTGCTTTGACTCCATATAGTATTTGGAATGGTGACATACCTATTGCCTTCTTGGGAGTGATCCTATCCATCCATAATGCATCGTACAACCTTTTGTGCCAATTCCTTTGATTCTCATCTACAAGCTTGTGGAAAATGGTCACAATGTTCTTGTTGCTTGATTTGGCATGTCTGTTTCCTTGTGGATAGTAGTCAGAAGAATGAGATAGGGAGATTTTGTAGCTATAGAAAAACTCGGTCAACTTTCTTAAAGAGAAATAGAAAGCATTATCTACTACAATATTTTGTGGCACTCCAAAATGGACTATGATATTCTCCTTGATGAAGTTGCATATTATTTTAGTGCTGGCTTGTTTTGCCGGAATGGCTTCCACCCATTTGGTGAAGTATTCTGTTGTTGTGAGTACATATGTGTACCCCATGCTTGAGTGAGGGTTTAGAATACCAATGAATTCTAGCCCCCACTGTTGAAATGGCTCTTCAATAACCACAGGCATGAGTGGTAATGCAACAAGTTGTGGTCTTGCAACAAACTATTGGCATGCTTTGCATTTAGAAACCCAATCTTGAGTGTCTGTGAAGATGGTGGGCCAATAATACCTTCCTCAGAGGATCTTGTGTGTAGTGACCCTTGCTAAAAAATTTCCACTGCATGCTTGGTCTTGGTATGCTTTAAGAAACATTTCTTGTTTCTCTTTATCTACGCACCTGAGGAAATAACCATCTAGGCCTCTTTTGTAAAGTGCATGATTTTAGATTACAAATTTATCTACCTTCAGCTTGAGTGTTCTCCTTTGCTTGTAATCAAGATGGGGAGGGAATTCTCCATAAGTCAAGTAATAGGAAATATCAGCATACAACTCATCAGTAGTGGTGATAAAGAGAACCTGTGGGTTGTTTTCTGAACAAGTTGAGTAAGCACAATTTTCTTCACCATGCTTAACTTTGAGTGTTTCATCTTCAGAAATCAACTTGTATGAGCCATTTCCCCTTACCAAATTTGAGGGTCTAATCTCCAAGTCATATTCTTGAGTCTTTGTAATCCAATTTTCTCTTTTAGATTCAGGATCTTGTTGTTTCAAGATGGACTTAATTGTATTGTCGGGGACCATAACCACCTTATGGGAATTGAGGATGTAAAAATTGAAGTTTTTTATAGCCTTGACCACTGCATAGGCATGCTTCTCTAATTGGTTTTATTTTAGCTCATGATTTTTCAAAGGAAAACTCATGAAGGAAATAGGTGCTTCCATGTCTTCATCATTTTTCTGAACGAGAACGACAGAGAGTGTATGTTCTGATGCATAACAATACATGATGAATTCTTGGTTAAAATCTAGAGATACAAGAGTCATATCCTTAGCAATGGATTTATTGATCTCTTCAAATTTTTCCTTCCATTCATTGTTCTCTTTGAAGTTTTCTTTTGGTTTCATCATAGAAGTGATGTGTTTCGTCAACTTAGCAAACTCGGGCACAAAATGATGAAGAAAGTTCACCTTTCCAAAGAATGAATGAACTCCTTTCTTTCTTTTGGGTAGGGCTAATGCTTGAATGGCTCTAATCCTCTCAGGATCAATGTGTGCTCCATGTTTGTTCACAATGTGCCCCAATAACTTGCCTTCTATGACTTCAAAAATGTACTTTTTGGATTGAGTGATATGCCATGTTTCCTAAACCTTACAAGTACCTATTCCAAGTGATAGATATGATCTCCCCTATTCTTTGAAAATACTATGAGATCATAAAGATATATGACAATGTAATGATTTAGATCTTTGAAGGAAAAATCCATCACCCTTTGGAATGTAGCTCCTGCATTGATTAGGCCAAAAGGCATTCTATTGTAGGCAAAAGTGCCCTAAGGTGTTGTAAAGGATGTCTTAGTATGGTCCTCCTCTGCCACTTTGATTTGATTCTATACTGAGAATCCTTCAAGCAATTAAAGCATTTCATATCTAGTGAATGCTTGCAGGATATGGTCCATGATAGGAAGAGGATAATTGTCCTTTAGTGATGCCTAGTTCAGGTTGCAAAAATCTACACATATCCTTATTCACCATTCTTCTTCTGAACTGGCACAATGTTAGCCAACCACATTAAATGGTGGATGGGAAAGATTATCCTTGCATTGAGCATCTTCATTACCTCCTCTTTTATAGTATCAGTAATCTTTGGGTTGTATGGCCTTTGTTTCTTCCTGAAGGGCTTAACACCATCCTTCAAAGGAATTTATTGATGCATTTCCTTTGGTTGGAAGGATTTGAGTTCATCATAAGATTAGGCCAATACATCTTAGTATTTCTTGGGTAATGCAACAAACCTTCTTCTTTCTTCAGGAGATAAACATATTCCAATACTGACCATCCTTGGCTCCTCCGGGGTGCCAATGTTTTCTTTATCAAAATTATTTGGGCACTGAGAAGATTACTTTTATTTTTCTTGAATGAATCTATCATGTTTGTCAAAGAGGTGTTCTAAAGAGACTAGGCCTTTGGGAATTTTATTCCCTTTCAATTTGATTACCCCCTCATTACCAGTCCCTTCAATTCCTTCTTTCTCTTCTTTGGGGACTACTTCTCGGTGTGTATTTTCACCTCCTTTGAAAAAGAGATTATTGAAATTATCCCTTTGCTCTAAAAAGGCTATAATTTGGTTATCATCATTGAAGAATTTCCAATGATTTGCATTGTCTGGTACACTAGGCCTGAATACCATTTCAATGGTCACTTTGTCTTTACCAAAAGAAGGATGAGGTGTCACTAGGGAAGCTGACACTACAAGAGAATCATCATTTTCATTATGTTCCCTTAGAATAGCTTCAATGGAGAATGCATCAAAATATTCAATGCAGTCCCACACTCTATTTCTGTAATGTCAGAGTCTTGGATTCTTCAGCTAAGATTGTTGACAGAACTACTTTACTACAACCTATACATCATCCTGGCATCTCATTTTCTTGATTTCCATATCCTCTAATATACTCATGCCTAAGATTAGTGCTTCATACTCTGCATTGCTATTTGTATTATAAAATTACATCTTGTAGGAAAATGGGAACAACTCATTAGAAGGAGAGTACAATACTACACCAGCTCTTGAGCCCACATTGGAATGACTACCATAAAATTCCACTGTCTAAATTTTATCTTGCTCTTCCTCTATGAGAAGTGGGAAGTTATCCTCTTTTTTTTATGTAAGGAAGTAGTTCCCTAGCCCACAATCTTGAAAGAGAATGTTTGCTTTCGGATCATCAAACTTTCGTACTGTGAACTTCATTTTTCTTACTGGCATCAAATTCTGCATCTCACATTTTACTGGGATAGTTTTAGATGACCAATCCATTTTTATTTCTCCACCTAGGTCTCTGTAAAAACTCCTACTCAACAGCATACTAAAGGATGTTAGGATGTCTGCTACCAGTATGGTTAGGAGCACCTTCTTGTCTATAAAATCAGCTAGTGCTACCTATGCATATTTGATTCTTCCTACCAATGGCACTTGTTTGGATTCCATTGAGTAGAAATTTCCATTTTCATGGGTTAAGGGGAGGCATACAACATTTACAACTTTTACTGGCATCACATTGTCTAAGGCTCTAGAATCTATGATACAATTATTTAGCTGGAAGCCTTTAATGAGGAGTGACAGGTAGAAAGGTTCAACCCTGTTGGTTTTAGAGGCACTGAGGGATAGAAAGTTATGGGAAGGTGGTGTGGATGGTGTGGGTATTAAGCCTTTAGAATTAGGACTTGAGGATATAGGGTTACCACCACAAACTACATTAATGAACTTGTCAAACTACGCAGGGTGTGTTTGCAGGTATTCTATTTCTAAGAGTTAGACTTTGGTCTTGTTTGCATGTTCCACAAAGTCAAATGAGGTTATAGTGAGTGAGGAAGAGGTTCTGGAAATGGAGGAAGATTTACATGGTAGAGGCTTTGATACTTTGGGTGTTGAATTATCCTTTTCAAGAGAAGAAATTGGCTTGAAAGGGGTGAGGGTGTAGCTTTTGATTGGACCTTAGATATTTTTGCAGGAACAACATTTAAAGGAGAATTTTTTTGAGAAAATTTTGAGTTGGGGGAAGAATTATATGACTTACTTGGGATAGTAGAATGATCCCTGACAACCAGTGAGTCTGGTGTTTCTTTCGCTGACTCCATAGAAGGTGGTAATGGTGATCCCCTGCTGATGATTTTAATTTTTGTGACCTATGGAGGAGAATCTTCTTTATTCTTCTTATCCTTTCACAATTATTGAGGATGAAGCACCTTTCCTTGATTATGCATGGGTGAAAACAAAACATGAAAAACTTGGATCTTCTTCATCATTTTCATCTTAATCATCAACGTACTCAATTAGGCCATTGTGCATATCGCCTTCCTTGACCTCAAGATAGTTTTCATAGTCTTCCATTTTTTCTTCTTCAGTTTCATCAATTTTTGCTTCCTCCTTCAGCTCTTGGGTGTCATAGATGGAATTTATTGGTTGTGCTTCAAGAGCAAGATGACGAGGAGGTGGAGCAATCCTTGGCGTATCTAGCGGGTTTTGTCTCCTAGAAGCATTCTGCATTGTGATCTAAGATAACTACTTCTTCAAGGCAACTAAGTCATTTTCCATTTTCTGTAACATCATATCTATGGTGACATATTTTTAATTTTGACCCTTTTGCTTTCCTTCTGGTCCTGTCACTTTACCAGAAGAGATTAGATCATCATCAGTTTATATTGCAAAGGCTTGGGATTTCCTCAATGTTCTTGGTTGGGCTCTTCTTAGGAAGAAACCTACTTTTGATGGCAGAGCACTGATGAAAAACCTCTTCAAATTATTTTTGGGAGGCACCACATCTTCAGGGATCCTTCTTATCACTCTATCATATCTTGTTACGAGGTCCCTCATTAAATCAGAGGTTTCTTTCTTCATTTGTACCAATTGGTCCAAAATATCCTAAAAATATTCTGTGCTCTTGAACTTGTGTTGGAATGCACTTCTTATATCATCCCAATAGGTGACAGACCTCAAGGGTAGCATGTAGAACCATTCAGGAGATTTCTCTTGCATTGACTCCATAAAGAGTCAAATTGACGCATCTTCATCCTCAAAACCCAACACACCGCAAGCAGTGATAAATGTTGCTACATGTTCTTCAAGGAGTTGAGAACCATCCCCTCTGATTTTGGGAAGTTTTTTCTTGATCCTCTCGATAGCTCATGGACTGGTTGAGCAAGATCCACTGGACCGGTGTTTCCTCCCCATGGTATGTTAGGCCTATGGGCCTCACGATCACGTTCACACTCATGATCCCGATTCCCCATTATATTTTTTTTTCTATCTTCCAACCTTGCTAAGGTTGCAGCTTTTATTGATGCTCTTTCGACTACCTCGGCTTGAAGTCTCTCGATTTCTTTGATTTGAGCTCTTATTTCTTTATTGGATCTCGCCTCTCTTTCTATATCTTCTTCTTTGGTCTCTACATCAGTGAAACATTCAAGGTCTTCATTGATGTATAAAAATTCACCATCCAAAGGATTGGCAACACTCAGGTTCCCAACGTGACCAGTTTCTTGAGAAGGAAACCTCTAGATTCTGAGTAGCTCTTGTCTCCTTTGAAGTTCCTCTAAAATGGGATCAATTTGTTCTCCTTGTCTATTTTTCCAGGTGTATCTTCTATCCGCCATCTTGAAAATCTATGCTCTTCTTTGTGGGGCTAGAATTTTTCTTTTCCTCTCCAATTCAGTAGTGTGTTCTTCTTCAAGATCCAAAATTTTTGTGGTAATGAAGTAATGATTGGCACTTTGTCTATTATGCCAGATAGCTTCCCTCAAATATGAAGCAACATCTTCTTGGATGTGGAAGAGAAATTTGGTTCTTTCAACAGGAGGGTTTCCCAAAATATTCATGATTTGAATCTATGTGGCTCATATAGCCATTCAAATTCTAGAAATTTTTCTCTTTTTTGAATTTTGAATTTTCTAACCTTCTAGTTGTATTTTGGTGCAGATGTTGCTAAATATACCCCATGGTGGGCATAAAAAACTATTGGTGATGAAATATTTTAGGCGGAAAAACTTGTGGATTCATTTCCAATGCTCTGGGAGTCTAAGTCCCTCTACTTAACTAGTGCAGTTGCTATATATGCATACACATGAAAAGGTGGATTTCTGTGGTGGCCTTTTGGCTGGGGATCCAATAGGGGTACTCCACTGACCCTATAGAAAATGCTTGCAGTTATCTACAAGAGGGGAATTTTCTATGAAGGTGGGAAAGGGAGTGAAAAGAGAGGTAGGAGAACTAATGTTGTAGGTAGAAAATCATATTCCTGCACACACTAGTTAGAAATTTCAACAATGCATTCATGAGAAGAAACAACTCTATAAATGGAAACAAGACAAGATAATATTGCAAATTAAAATTTTCTAAAATATCCTCATCAAAGAGGCTACAAAATCCTTCTTCTTGTATTGATTCTTAAACAGAAGTTATACATAATGAGGGAATGGAAGAAATTTGAGAATGGAGGAAATTAGAGGAAAATGGCTCTCCTTTACTTTCTCTAAGTACAATGCACTCCTGAGTTTACAAGATCAATTACCAGCCCCTACAATGGCATGAAGAATCCATTAAATCTCATCCAATAAATCATCTTTGGGATAGGTGAGGTTGAGGTCATGGAATTCCTTGCAAATGTGAAGTCCTCTTGTCACCTTTTTGATAGGAAAGATGTTAGAAATCCATTTAGGATAGTCAATGGGTAAGATAAAGGAAACTGAGAGAAGGCATTGAAGCTATTCTTTGACCAGAAGAGCAATGTGAGGGTGTATTTTCCATAGCTTTTTTTTAATGGGTTTGGCATTAGGAATGGTTATGATATTGTCAACCATGATTTTTGGGTCAATATCAGGCATATTGGCATAGGACCAGGAAAATGTGTTGCTATGGTCCTGAAGGAAAGAGGTGAAGGCTTCCTTTTTAGTAGCATCTAAGGATTGGCCAATCTTTAGAATGTGTGGTTCATCCTGAGTGTTAATTCTAATTTCGATGGTTGATTCATTTAACATGGTTTTTGTTTCAGAAGGTAACGACTAATAAATATAAGAATCTTCTACACCAAGGTAAGTGAGGATGGATTCATCATCCTGGCATTGAATGACATTAATAGAAGGCGTATCATCATTGATAATTTTAGGATATAGGAATAAGAGAGAAGAGGGAGCCTCACCATTGCATTGATAGGTCAGAAATCCCAAGGAAATGGTGTTTATAAAAAACAAAGTTAGGAGGAATAGATTCAGGATTTATGGACTCCATAGGTGAAGATGGTAATGTGGGTGAATGGGGCAGGGAAGATTTCTCATCCTAGATAAGGTCAATGTGAACCTTCTTGGAGGGTGGAGCATCAAAACCAATGCCACTACGGTCATTGTCTTTACCAGATGTACAGGAAATAATAGAATGGTGGCCTTGTTCATAAAATCTGAAGCCAAATCCCTTCCACGTGCACCGGTGGAGGAAAGTGTGAGCGAATCAGTAGTTAGTGAGGGAGTGTACATCAAATGAAAATGGTTGGGCTTGGGATGGACGTTAATTTTTATAGGTGGAAATATCAAGTCCCCCATATGTTAGATTAATGCAAAGGTGGGGAGGACCATAAGGAAAAATGCCACCGATGTGAATGTCATAACTAGGGTGTTGACAGAGATTTCCATACTCTTGCGGGGTGAGGAATGTGTCGATATTGTATAGGTGATACTCCCCTAGAGTGAGGCATTGAAAAACAACTTTTAAGGGATCAGTAGTTTGTATGTGGGTAGCGGGGATAGATGGTTCGCTAGATGAGGGGGAAATAGATAGGTCAGTGGTGGAGGTTGTAGCTTTCATGGGGATAGCAAGGTTTGATGCAGTAGAGGTAGTAACAATTTTGGTGGATGGGCTTGTGGGTGAGGGTGAAGTAGTGATAGTGGTAGATGCTTTGACTAGTACAAGCACATAGTTGGGCAGATATAACATGTTATAGGTCTTGAAAGGTGATGGGTCAGTAGGGATGGTGTAATTATGCCCTTCATGTTCAAATTTGAGGCACCAGTGTAAATTCGAAGGAACACAACCCATGGTGTGGATATAAGGTTGTCCGAGCAACAAGTTATACTGGAACTCCCCTTTTGGGCCATAGAAAAGTTTCAGGATAGTGCGGGGACCTACGTAGACATGGAGAATGATGGTACCTAGGGTAGAAGTCATGGCATCATTGACGGAATGTGGCATAACATGGTTACCATGCATGTAATTGGAAGGTATTTACATTTGTTCATATGCATGAGAGGATATGATGTTAGTACTAGCACCACCATCGATCATAACACATCATATACGTATATCATCGATAAAGACAAATATGAAAAGAGTAGGGTCGGGGTCATTAGACTAGAAAGGAGAAATCTCTTCATTTGAAAATTTGAGGGCAGCTAATTTGTGAGTAGGTGGAGGCGTAGAGGAAGGAAATGACCTAGTGAGAGAGGCAATGTGGTGAGGGCTAATGATGAAGGCTACGGGTGTGGGATCATTTGGTAAAACCTCAATAGATTGAAGGACCTCCATGAGGGCTTGACGATGTGACTCAGAGCTTTGGACGAGGTCATATAAAGGCATTTTGAGAAGGAATTGGTGCAGTTGTTTTAGCATTGTGTGATGTGTGACCCCCTCAAAAATAGGATATGCAAGACCTCAAATGATGACTTTGGGTATGGTTGTGGATGGTATGTTGGGTACAGGGTTGGTTGATGGGCTAGTTGTCTTTTCTTTTCCCTTGTCTTTCTGAGCATGGGTGGTAACGTGAACCATGTTAATTTGACAGGATGTGGATGAAGAGGGTGTGCCATGGAAGGTATAGAGGCATCAGGGGAAAAACCGTAGTGGTAGATACGATCCTTGTGAAATGAGTAGGGCACATTGGCATTTAAGTGGTGGTTTGGCTAACTCTCTTATATGAACCATGTTGATCTCAAATCTTGGGGGTGGATCAAAGAGTTGTGGGGGTGAAGATTTTGATCACTGAGTAGGTAATGGAAGAAGATCAGTGGAAATTGGTGAAGTTGAAATGGGCTCCTCATCAAGAAGATCGTCGTCATCAAAATTTTCTTCGATAGGACATAATTGGACAAGAGTGGTTTTTAAATCCTTAAAATTCTCTACATCCTGTTCTGGCACATGATGGTAGATGTAAATTTTAGTTTCGTCAAAATCTTTTGATTTGGGTTTGAGTGGGTCGTAAGGTCTAAGAGGTGGTAATGTGATGACATAATTTTCAAGGAGATTGGTTAATATTTTAGCGTAGGACCCTGCTAGTGGATCACAATGGGAGGTGAATGTGGGTTTGGTTGCAGGTATGGCTGGTTGTGGAGGAAGATTATTTATAGGAGGGGGAGTGGGTTGGTCCACTAGTTTGGTGTGTGGGGTGGTATTTGGTCTTGATTGCATCTACTTGGGTATGAGCATGGTAGAAGTGTTGACGATGGAAGGTTTTGTTGATTTAACTACCTTATTAGAGGGTAGTGGACTCTTAGCTTTAGGTTGCACCTTTTTGGACAAAGGTGACATGGGTGTATGTGATGTAGAGGGAGAATAATATGGTGGAAGAGGACATGTTACCCATGGGGGTAACTGATTTGTTGTGGAGGTGGTCAATAGAGGTTGGGTAGAAGGTGTGAGTGGAAGAGAAGAAAGTTTCATGGGTAGTGAAGAAGTTATGGATGATAGTGGTGGTATGGGTGGTAAAAAGGTTATAGGTGACGGCGAAGGTTGTGTGGGTTACTTGGGTATATTAGAGGTTCGTGATGAAGAGGTGGGCTGTTGCATTCTTGGCTTACCAGTGGGAGGAGGTTTCTTGGCCAAGGTCTAGTGGTGAGGTCCTAGGATGGACGAAAGAGGTGAAGGTGACAATGGTGTGGTAGGTGAGGTTAGTGTATGGGGTCTTGGAGGTTGGGTCTTCTTTTTAGGGGCTGGAATAGGTTTAGTGTTGGTTTGGGAAGATGTGGCTAAATCTAATTTGATGGGTGAGTGAGTAAGGCTCGATGTCGGCATGACCCCTAAGGTAGTGATGGGTTTAAGGGAGATGATATAGGCGTGGGCAGGTGTTTGGGTGTAGATGTATGTTGGGTTATGGGAAAATGTGCGTGTTGTACTATGGTCGGTGATATAAAAAGGTGTTACAATAGTTGTGGTTGTGTTTGGTTTGGTCACTCAAAACACTTTTGGATAGATAGTGGAGGTGTCAGTGAGCGACAACTATATTTGGGTTGAAACAAGTAGTAGAAGGTTTCCCCAAAGAAAGGCTCTATCATCGTAGTCCAGGTGATCAGCCAAGTGTGAAAATGGTACTATCATAAGCGGGGATGATGTGGATCAAGTGGAAATCCCCGTGAAAAATGTTTGAGATACAGGGAAATGGCTAGCTTCAGACTCTGTGGGTAAGAGAGCCAAAAGTAAATTAGTTGGATCTTGAAGTTCCGCTAGTGAATGTTCATATAAAGGAAATGGTATTTCTATAGGATCCTCTATGTGTAGAGGAGAGGATGGGCCATATGATGTTCACTCTCCTTGTGATGGTGTAGGAGGTGGACATGCATCTCCTATGAGTAGGAGAGGTGCCACTGACAACTACTCAGTAATTTGAGGGGTCAAAGACGGTGTGATAATTATTGGCTCTTCCATGGGCAAAGGAGAAAATGAAGAGGTCTCCTTTGTGGGTGGAGGAGTAGATGAAATAGGTTCTTGTGTAGGTAGGGGAGCTCAGGCTAAGATTTCATCTATATAAGGAACATGAGGAAATTAGGAGGTGACTGGTATGTCATCAAAGATTGCATGGACCTCGCGGACATTTCTATCATTATTTGAAGTGTCTGCGGCTTGGTTGGAAGAAGGAGCATGATTACGAAATGGTTTCTTGAAGATATGTAGGTTTTGGTTGGTAGGTGCATTCAAGCTATCCAAGACTATATCTCCATTTTCTATCATTTATTGGATGATATTCTTGAAGGTGATGTAATTATTATCATTATTACCTTTGACACGATGATAGTTACAAAATTCATGTTCCTTATACCACACAAGAATGGGTCACTCAGGGTCAAAACCAGTATGTGGTTTTATAGGGGGGAGGGTAATGACACCAGCCTTAACAAGTTTTTCCAAAATAGAAGAATAAGATTCTCCTATCGAAGTGTACTTTAGTGGTTCTCATATGAATTGGAAAGCTTGGATGGGAGAGAGATTAGAAGGAGGTTTGGCTGGGTTTGACTGATGAGGGGGGCCATCCTTGAGAACTATGACATTGGTAGATCCTTTGGGTTTTGAATAATTTTTGGGGGGTTTTGAAGATGAAGAAGCATCATTTGATTTGAACATGATGTTTTTGTTACGAAGTTGAATTTTCTTCTCTTTGATAGCACAAATTTACAATTTCCATGCCACGTGGAATTCCTTATCAAAAGTGAAAAAGGTTTGCACTTGTAAGGTTGGTGAGATGTGTCTTGTGCAAGCCCGATTAAAAAAATCTATAAGTTCAGTTTGAGGTAATTAAAATGTGAGTTGGTTAATTAGGTTACACCAGTGAGTGACAAAGTTAGCGATAGACTCATCGTCGTACTATCGTGTGGAATAAAGGTCAGTCATGGTAACCTACTTAACAATGTTTATTAAAAAGTGTTCTAAGAAGGTTTGGGATACTTGATTAAATGAGTAGATGGAGTGTCTTGGTATCCCACTGTCCCAATCCAATGTAGGTCCTATCATGGACATCGGTAAGGTTCGTAGGAGTAAAGTGTCATCATGGGTGATCAGGTAGCACCCATGTTTAAAAGACCGCAAATGTTGTTGTGGGTCTTCTTTACTATTGAAACAGTTGAATTTTGGCATTTCCCAATGTACAGGGTATGGGTGAATAGGGATGGATGGATGAATGGGATCATTACAAATTTCATCGTAGGTGAGAGAATTACATGAGCCAAAAACCGATCCTTCTAGCATCTGCATCTTTTCCATCATTAATTTGATGAGGTCATCAGTAGGTTGTGATGGAAGGGCTCCTCCTATGGTGTAGGAGGGTTTGTACTAAACATGTGATGTGGGTGGCATTCAATTGTAAGGTGATTCCGAATAGGGAGGTTGAGAATAGGGGACCAACATAGAGGGCTTGTATCCTGAATGGGTGATGGATGAGATGGGGGATTGTTGACAGTATGTGTATATAGGTGGAATGGTCATAGTGACTCTAGTAGCGATTGGGGAAGTGTTCATGGGATGGAGAGGACAATATTTTGGAATTGAATAGGGGTCATTGACACCACAGATGGTTGTGTTGCAATGGGTATTTGTGAAACAATGGGTGCAGATGAGGTTATGGTCTGGGTGATTATTGAGGGGACAACAGATACTATGTGTGTAACTGATACTGCAAACATAGTGGTCATAGTGGGTATGGGTCCTAGCTGTGAAACCACTGAGAGTGAAGCAAGTGAGGGTAATGCCACATTATTAGGGGTTGATGCAGAAGTGGGAATAAGGGAAGGAGAGATGGATACATGCATGTCATATATCAATTGCCCTAAGGAGTCCCAGGTGGAAGAGTGGGAAAGGTAGAACTGTATAGGGCTACAGGGATTATGATCGAGGAGTCGTGTGAACTGCTCATCACCTACAAGCAATGGTGATATGTACTGATTAGGATCCATGGGTGATATGATGGAATGAGGTGAAGGGACTAGGTGGGAGTGATTAATGAACTCAGCATGGAATATAAGAGGGCATTAGTTTGGCTGAGAGTCAGCACCATGTGAACAAGCACTATACCTGGTGATGACTATATTCTGCATAGATGACACAGAAAGTAGTAGGAATAGAAAAGAATGAGGATAGTCTATAGGTAGAGTTTGGGTCAAGATTTCAGATCTAGAAAAAAAAATACAGAGAGTAACTGACAGTCAGTTAAAGATTGGTCGATAGTTGCTAGAAAACCAACGTTAGTCACAGAAATTGATGTCGGTTACTATGAGATAGGAATCCCCAGTTTCATACCAAATGAAATAGAGATTGATAAACAATACAGAGGAACATGTTTTCTATATGATGGTAATGTTGACATAGTAGAAGCAAGATTACATAGACTAAATATGTTAGTGCCAAAAGGGTCAGATAAAATAGAACAAAATGATGAATTAGGAAGATTGTAACCCAGCCAAAGTACCTAGAAATTTAGGAGCTGACCACTAGTTAGGTTTAACCAACAAAGGTCATATGAAAACCATGACGATTGTTGGTAACCGATGACCACTTACTATGAAATATGAGATAGAAATGCAAGAAAATTGGATTGTTGTGAATTTAAATCAGAGTGAATAATCAAACTTAGAGGTATGGAGAATGATGAAGATGGAGCCCTGGAAATACTCAGATAGAAGTTGGAATACTCCAACTATGATGGTGGAGTGTGCAAGGTAAGAAAATGGACAAAATGTGAGAATCGTGTCCTCACAACTCAAAATGCAAATGTCAAGAAGAACGCAAAGAAAAATATGATCCTTACAGAGTGATTTTTATTTATGTGTGTTCATCTTATGCATTATTTAAAATAATGACTCGTGTATTTTAGAACAAAAAAATTTGGTTAGGTAGGCTGTCCTATGAAGAATGATATCTAAAAGAAGAGGTTATCGAGTATGTTATGGGAGGGGGCGGCTATCTTCTAAGATAATGACTCGACAGAGGTAATGAGCTGGGGAGTACCTACCAATCTGATCATGTGTGATCAGTAGACATAGGTGTTCCCAGGTAAGATGTTGTTTAAGAAAGATGTGTATATTTCAATTTTGTGCAAGTTTGGTAAGACATAGAGAGAGAGGGAGACACACACACACACACACACACACACACACAGAATGTGCTTTCTACGATTCTTTGTGTTAACCATCAGTTGGGCATGACTTCCAGCATATAGGTTACCCTCATTTTAATGTGATCTAAATGTAGCAAATCAGAATGTAATGCAACCTATTTTAAACCCAAATTGAAAAGGTTACGTTTGATGAAGCAAATGATGAATAGGAAAGGGTATGCTCTTTCACTAAATGCCGATAAGCAAGAAAGAAGAATAATTCCTTTTTAAATGCACCAATAGAAAATGTTTCTTTTAGATCAATTAGAAAGAAGAGAAGATTACCAGAGAAAAAATATTAATGTGTAAGCCTTTTAAAGGGAAACAAACACACAAATTTCACCTAGAAATGAAGAAAATGCAGTAGAACCCGAGATGGGTCCCACCGGGCATGCCAAAATGTTTCACTGTCTTCTTTACGTTTTGAATGATGAAACAGATAAGGGTAATGGGCTAGGAGGAATACCTATTATTTCTAGTCGGTTGATGGTTGTTGCATGCATTCTGACTTCTTGACCCAATGTCGATTGTGAGAGCTTCCTTTTGGCTAGGAGGAACTACCTGTAATAGAAAACAAGAACACAAAAGAGAAGTTCAATTATATATGACAGTGGATTGCCTAGCATATGCTAGTTCTGGGAAGTGTGATACTTCCTAGATGGCTTTCAATCCAAAGATAAACTAATGCAAGAAATAAATAAATTCCTATTGTAGTTTATATGATTTAGGTATCTCATTCAAGTATAATAAGAAAATATAATATATCAGGATAGGATATAGTCATATCTAAAGGGTTGGTAGGTGTCAGGGTACTAGACTGGTCAGGCTTAGGTTCCAGGTTGTTTAGTTTATTTGGTAAAAGGTTGTTTGGTTCTATTATTGGCATAGGGTATGAAACATAGAGACCGATGTCAATTGGGTATAACCGACAGCGGTTAAGGGAGATCGAAGATGGTTATGGGTAGCCGGTGTCAGTACAATAGGGTGAAATTAATTCAATGAAAACCTTATTATAGAGTTTAGGTGAGGTTAGATGGGGCTAAAGAAGGAGATGGTGAGGTTTTTGGGAATACTGAGAACACTTAGAGAGGTGGAAGGGCTAGGATAGGTGATCTAATAAACGGTTGGGTGAGGTTTTTTGGTTTGTAAAAAAGAAGGCTATGGAGGAATGGGAATGTTAATAGGAGAATGATAACAAAAATGATAACTACCCTATGAATAGAATAGGAATGGAAATTATTAATGATAAAACACTTACCAATGTTGCAGGTCTAATGGTTGGGTGGTGGTGGTGATTGGTTGATGGAATGGAGCTTGGTGCAATAGTGACACTTCCCGGAATGTTACCGTGAGTGACAATGCTTCTGGATCTATCTTGGTACTAGCTATGGACGTTTGGGTGTGTGAAAAGACTCTAGTTCTCCTTGCATGTAGCTCTCTTCTTATCTTCTTGCTCTTAGAATCTACCAACCCAAAAAACAAGGTTTCTTGACGATGGTTCTAGGCTGACCGGTGTCGGTTTAGGGGTGACCGACATCCGTTAAGGTAGGATTCCCTAGGTTTACTAAAATGGGCAGATCGCTCATATTTCTTGGGCCAAGTTGGTTTATTCTCATAGTTTAGAATGGAAACTTCCCTTCTAATCAGCAGGAATGTGGTTAGAGAAATCTTAGGTATTGATTTTAGGGTTAGAAAAAATCTTAGCTCATTAAGGCAAGTAAGACTTAGGTATTGTTAGTTATAGAAACATGTCAAGAATAGGTCTAGGATGAAGTGGTTGGATGTTGTGTCTAGGTGAGGTTTCTACGTCAGGGGGTGAGTCAGAAATTAAGATAATTAGCCTTTAAATATTGTGAGGATATATATTAATTAAATTAATAGTGATGTAGGGTGGAAGGGTCCTTGGTTAGGTGAGTATGTTTGAGATGGTTATTTGACTATGGACTAAGGGGAGTGTGACCCAATTTTGGTGTCTACATGGAGTTACCAGGGCTACAATTACAGCTTTGGCATTTTTTGAATGATATTGTTTGACCTGTCATCACCAATTCGGCACTATGATAATTCTTCACCGGGAACTCCTCGTGCTATGATTATTTACTAATGCACAGCCTTTAGTTTGGTGGATGTAATCTTGAAACAAAACAACAACATAACACAAGAATACCATCGACTATGATAAGATGGAATGATGACAAATCTGAAATATCAAAGTAAATTATAATATTAACATGAAATTGTTACAATCTCACCCATGAGGTACTTCAAGTGTTATTGACTTCACTTGACTTTCACCAAGACTATGGGAGAAACTTTACAATTACACCTCTTAATGGCTTCTTCAACACACCTTTAAACTGATGGCTTCCTTCGCACACTTCCTACAATATTTCTCACAACTTCCTTCTATGCTAAATGAGGGGGGTGGCCTCTCTATTTATAGAACTTCTAGGCTTATCCATCTTATCTCTAAGATAGGATAAGAAATCCACTCTGACGAATCATATTCCATACCTTAACTCTTATCTGTAAATGTAAGCTTATCTTCTAAGATAAGATAAACCTTATCATTTTACATGGGTTCCACATTTTTAGACTTTTTACAAATAAAATACACAAAATATTTATGACCTCACTCCTTGTCCTTATTACCAATATAATATTTCTAATTCCTAATCATGTAGACCCTACTTCTCTAATTACCCAAACTTTGACATTTTAACATTACCGGACCACTTACGACAAATATTTACTTTTTACAACATTCCTATTGTACTTTGACTGTTACCGTACTCCACATTATTGGCGGCACCGTACTGACGGCGCCGTTATCTTCTATCAGACGCTACTACTAATTATACTTAACAACATCCTATTCCTAATACATACATTAATGAAATAGAAATTACGGAGGAAAATTTTAGTGTCGACATCTTCCCCCTTCCTAGCTTCTACTCCGTCCTCGGAGTAGACTATTCTGGTGCTTGGAAAATCTTCAACTTGTCGTGGTTGACCCATTTCGTAATGGGAGTGCCATCCAATTCCTCCAGTCGGTACGTACCATTTTCATGCACAGCTGCTATTTTGTAGGGCCCCATCCATTTTGGAAGAAATTTTCTCTGTCTTCTTTTTTTGTATCTGGAATCATATACTAGAACCAAGTCATTCACATGAAATGGAGACCACCAGATCTTTTGATCAAAGTATTCCTTCTGCTTCATTTTCTTCTTATGGCTTGTATCCTTTGCTATTTCTCTCATTTCCTCTAGCAAATGAAGATGTACCAACCTTTCTTTTACTGAATCACTTTCATCCATCCTTTCATTTTTCATAACTCTCACAGTGGGAATATCAAACTCAATAGGAAGAACTGGATCAATGCCATAGGCCAACTGAAATGGGGAGTATCCTGTTGCTGACTTTGATGTTGCCCTATATGCCCACAATGCTGCATGAATCCTTTTATCCCATTTATGTACCTGCAAGGCTGCATCTTTTGCTAGAATTTGACACAACACAAAATTTGTTCGTTCCACCTGTCCATTTGTGCTTGGCTTGTATGTTGTTGCCTTCCTGTGCTTAATAGAAAACTTATTGACTAGGGCTTCTACCACCTCATTAATGAAGTGGCTTCCTTGATCTGTTACAATTTCTAATGGGCAACCAAATCTGGTGACAATGCGTTCATACATGAACCTTGCCACTTCATCCATGGAAGTTGTTTTCAATGGCCTAGCTTCAACCCACTTGGTTAAATAATCTGTGGCAACTACAATATACTTATTTTGGCATGATGTAGTTGGAAGTGGACCTACAATGTCTATTCCCCACTTTTCAAAGGGACCAAGGGGAAGAATAGGACATAATGGAGCTGATGAAGTCTTACGGTTACCATGTGTTTGACAAATATCACATGTCTTACAATAATTATAACAATCTTTAAAAAGAGTGGGCCAGTGATAACCTGTATCCAAGATCCTTCTTGCTGTAAGTTGTCTAGAGAAGTGCCCTCCACATGTACCATTGTGGAATTCTTCTAGCAGTTCCTTCCCTTGATCATGTCCAACTTCCCTCTTGTACTGTCCATCAGGTCCTATTCGAAATAATACTCCATGCAGAATAGAATATGGACGACTGGCTTGAGTAATCTTTCTCTTAGTCTTTGCATTGGCACCATCAGGAAACTTGAATTCATTCAGATAATTCCCAATATCTATGTATTCACTAGGGATTGTGTCAAGGGATAACAATGTTGCATCGGGGAAATCATCATCATCACAAGATGATCCTAAACCATCATAGGCTCGAGAGAGTGCATCTGCATTGACATGCTTCTTTCCTGGCCTATCTATAATATCAAATTCAAATTCTTGTAGCAAAATTATCCATCTTGCTATCCTCCCTGATGGGTTAGGCTTATTTACAATATATTTTAGAGCCTGATGATCTGTTACAACTAGAAATTTTTTCCCTAGCAAGTAATTTCTAAACTTCTTTACAGCAAAAATGATAGCCAGAGCCTCTTTTTCAGTTACAGTATAATTTACCTCAGCACTGCTCATTTGTCTGCTCCCAAAGTAAATTGGATGTTCATTCCCATTTTCATCCTTTTGGCTCAAAGTACTTCCTAGTGCTGCATTTGAGGCATCAGTGTACACAATGAATGGCTTGCTCCAATCTGGATTCTTCAAAATAGGTGAAGACTCCATGGCTTCCTTCAATTGTCCAAAAGCTTCATGCACCTTATTTCCTAGTTCATAAGTAACATCCTTCTTCAAGAACTGGGTTAGTGGCTGTGCAATCTTTGAGAAATTCTTGATGAACCTTCTATAGTAACCCACATGGCCTAAAAATGATCTCAACTTACTTCTATTAATAGGAAATGGTAAATCTTTGATTTTTGAAACTTTATCAGGATCAGTACCAATACCATCTCTGGATACAACATGCCCTAACAAAACGCCTTTAGAACATCCAAAGACACACTTTGTAGGGTTTAGTGAGGCTTGTGCTTCATCTAACCTTTGAAATGTTGTCTCCATTTGGTGCAGGTGGTCCAACTTTCTCCTGTAGATGTAAAAATCATCCAGAAATACTCTGATGAAGGTCCCAATGTAGGGTTCGAACACCCTATTCATCAAATGTTGGAATGTTGCTAGAGCATTACACAACCCAAAAGGCATAACTCTATAAGCAAACGTTCCCCAAGGAGTGGTGAACGTGGTCTTCAGCTGATCTTTCTCTGCTATACGAACTTGGTTGTAGCCACTATATCCATCAGCAAAACTATAGCACTCCTGGCCAGCTACTTCGTCCAAGATCTGATCTGAAAATGGAAGAGGGTAATGATCCTTCTTTGTTGCCTTATTGAGCTTCCTGTAATCAACACAAATGCTGTAGCTTCCCATTCTTTTTTATTGAGATCACAATGGGAGAAACCCATTCTGAATTCTCCACAGCAAATATGAATCCTGCATCAAGCAACTTATCTATTTCTTCTTTTACAGTCTTGGAAAAATTAGGATTCATTCTATATGGCATTTGCTTTATGGGCTTAGCACCATCTACCAGCTCAATACAATGTTCTACCCAACTTACTTGACGGAGTTCCTTGTAATCAAAAGTGAATAGGTGTATGTACCTTTGAAAGAGCTGGAGGTAGGATTCCTTCTCACTCTCCATCACAGCATCACCAATCTTTATTTGTTGGAGACGATCATCAACTTCTTCTTCAGATAATTTTATGGGGTCATGAGTTGGTGTGACTGGAAGGATATCCATGACTGAAACATCCACCTCACTTTCTTCATCTTCAGTGTCCACTTCACTGGTACTAGAGTAATCAGAGGATGTCCAATCATCAGTTTCATCACTTGAATCCACAGGTTCTGCCTTATGATGTCGAGGGATCACATTTATCTTCACCCTCTCTCTACCACGTCCAAGTGTCATGAAACCTTCATTCCAGTAGTTTCTTGCATGAACTCTCCTTAGCCATGGTCTTCCCAGCAGCATTGGGTACGCAACAGTACCATTTTTCATCACCTGAAAGTCTACCACACATACAACACCCATAACAGATATTGCCACATTTGAAACTACACCTTCTGGTTTAGTTTTTCCTTTATTTAATGACCTTAACATAAGTGTTGAAGGGTGATCAATTTTTAAACCCAACATATTCATTACAGACTCGGTCATTACATTAACTGCAGCACCTCCATCAACTAAGACATCATGAATTGAAATACCATTACATAATACCTCAGCTTGTGGAGCATAGGGATCTGCCTCTACCTCCAAAACAGGGACCTCAACCTCCTTCCTTCTTCGAGCATTGAGTCCACCTCGCAACTCCCGCCTCTTCTCAGAAGACATAGCCAAGAGTTGACCATATGTAATATTTGCAGGCCTTTTGAACAGATCTTCCAAGATGGAGTATGGTCCTTGCCCCTATGAAATCAGAAAATCCTGCACACCCAACTTTCTTCTCCTATGTTTCTTACTAGTTTCTTCTTTCATCTTCTTAGGATTATTTCCATCTTGATTATCTTTTTCTTTCTTTCTTTTTGTTACAAACACATCTACTTCATTATTTCTGCTCTTATCTACTACATCAAAAGAATTCACAGGTGCTTTTCCTTTATCATTATCTCCTTTACCAGATGTAGAAGCTCTATCTGGACAATTATACTTATAATGACCCTTTTTATAACAACCATAACAAACAACTTGAGAAATATTTCTTTTTCGGACCTCTATCTCCTCCCTGAGAACTAAATTCATTTCCTTGAAGAAGATTAATAGTTAACTGACCCATCTTTTTGAGCAGATCTTCATACTCAGTAGATGTACTAGGAGAAATATTTGTGCTCACCGGGAGTGGTTGTGGATTCTGGACCAAAGGTGCTGGTGTAGGCTCTATTTTAGCAACAATTTCTTTGGGCTCCTCTTCCATGCTTTCTTCTTGCCTTCTTGCAATCTCCTTTTCTTGTTCAATGGTAGTTGGGCGGTCATACTTCACTCGTTGTCTGATCTCTGGCTTCATCCCAAGAATGAAGTGCTTACAGAGGAGATTATCCACGTCATTCATCAACCCATCCGTTATTCCTTCCTTTCGGATCTGGGCATCGAGCTTCCTCCTTAGCTCTAGAACACGAGCATGATAATCCCTTATCTTCTCCTTCTCTCCTTGGGATAGCTTTGTGATCTCGATCATGAGATTTGCATATTTCTATTGTTCACCAAATTCTTTAAGAAAACTTTCAGTTAATAAATCCCATGAATTTTTCACATTATCACCTAGTGTTTCAAACCACCTAAGTGTTGAACCATCCAAAAAGGTAGGAAAAAATTCATTCCATTGTTCCCTTCTTATAAGGCCATTACAAATACAAGATCACTTAAACTCTTGAATGAAAGAAGAAGCATCTTCATTAGATTGAGCTGAAAAAACAGGAATCTTTCCCATTTTCAAAAGTAACTACCGTGAAATACCACCCCACAAGTACAATCAACAAGACTTATGTGCACAAATAATTGGAATCACTATACTAGAAAGTGACTTTACACCTTTCTACAGTAAAATAGAAATGACCACGGTAAACTATGGTAAAACTTGACTTACTGTGGTAAAAACTGACTTTACTGTGGTAAACACTATTCACGATAAAAAGTGAAGTTACTGCGGTAAATACTATTCACGGTAAAAAGTGACTTACTGTGATAAATACTATTCACAGCAAAAATGACTTTATCATGGCAACTACTATTCACGGTAAAAATGACTTTACCATGGTAACTACTATGCACAGTAAAAATAAGGTTACCCTCCAATTGATTTTGACTAAGTGGGAATATCTCGCCAGAAAATCCACCAACGAGGAATGGTCCTGGCAACAGAACCAAAATGTCATCACCAATCCAGAACTATGATAATTCTTCACCAGGAACTCCTCGTGCTATGATTATTTACTAATGCACAACCTTTAGTTTGGTGGATGTAATCTGGAAACAAAACAACAACATAACACAAGAATACCATCGACTATGATAAGACGGAATGATGACAAATCTGAAATATCAAAGTAAATTATAATATTAACATGAAATTGTTACAATCTCACCCATGAGGTACTTCAAGTGTTATTGACTTCACTTGACTTTCACTAAGACTATGGGAGAAAATTTACAGTTACACCTCTTAATGGCTTCTTCAACACACCTTTAAACTGATGGCTTCCTTCGCACACTTCCTACAATATTTCTCACAACTTCCTTCTATGCTAAATGAGGGGGGTGGCCTCTCTATTTATAGAACTTCCAGGCTTATCCATCTTATCTCTAAGATAGGATAAGAAATCCACTCTGACGAATCATATTCCATACCTTAACTCTTATCTGTACATGTAAGCTTATCTTCTAAGATAAGATAAACCTTATCATTTTACATGGGTTCCACATTTTTAGACTTTTTACAAATAAAATTCACAAAATATTTATGACCTCACTCCTTGTCCTTATTACCAATATAATATTTCTAATTCCTAATCATGTAGACCCTACTTCTCTAATTACCCAAACTTTGACATTTTAACATTACCGGACCACTTACGACAAATATTTACTTTTTACAACATTCCTATTGTACTTTGACTGTTACCGTACTCTACATTATTGGCGGCACCGTACTGACGGCGCCGTTATCTTCTATCAGATGCTACTGCTAATTATACTTAACAACATCATATTCCTAATACATACATTAATGAAATAGAAATTACGGAGGAAAATTTTAGTGTCGACAGACCCCTTGGATGTCTGATTTTTCACAAACCTGGTCGTGTTTTTTACGCACGACCGCATAAAAAGGTTTTTGCTGAGGTTGATTTAGCCTCTGATTTATTGGACCAGATAGACATTCAATTTGGGTCTATGCATATCTCATAGAAAATTTTCTATATCAACCTACCTAATAATTGTTTTCATTTTCAAGCCACTAATCACCATATTCACGATTGTCTTCTATCTCAATGTGCTAAACTAGTTAACCCTCAGCCTGCTTCTGCTTTGCAAAAGGTTACTTTCGAGGAACTGAACATTGTGGCTAACAAGAAGAGTGCTGGTGGTAAATTTTCTTCCTTGGTTCCCTCACCCTCCTCTAAGCAATAGTTGGCTCTAGTTTCCTAGCCTCATGTACCACCTCAGCAAGCTCAACCTTCTCTACCTCAGTAGAGCCAGCCAACTCTGCTAAAACAAAATTATGGGATGTTGGCTACTATGTTGTCCTCCCAACACCGATCACGGAGTCCTCCTTTAGATAACTTGGTGGAGGTGGATGGGCCAGGTGATCCTAGGCACTGCACAAACTTGATGGAGCCTCTCAGTTCAAACCAGTCTATTTTTATTTCCAATAGTTTTCGCATCTTAATCTCGAAAGATATGTTGCAGGATGAGTAGGAAGAAGAGTTGGTCATGTATGAAATTCTATAAATTGTCTCTCGTGGAATGTTAGAGGACTCATAAAATCCTCTCGAAAATATTTTGTGAAGCATTTTTTTCAATTAATTGGTAATATTTATTCTATTTGTTTACAAGAAGTCAAAATTACTGGTTTCCTTCTTCAAACTTCCTTAATGTGTATTACATTGAATTACATACATTATTTTTCTTCTCACTTGGAAGGAAAATGTGGTCTTTTTATTTATGTGTCTCCTATATTTTTTACCATGATAACCACTATGGGTCACGATCTTGACAATCGGGCCATCTGGATTTTTTTGAATCTTAATGGTTGTTCTCGTGGGGTATTAAATTTGTATCCATCTAATGATGGCCCAGAAATTTTGGTGTTATGGCATTGGTTAGGTGATAATTTACCTCTTGTTTATTATATTTTCTATGGTGATTTTAATATGGTTGAACATCCTGAGGAAAATATGGGGGGCCTTCCTATGCAGTCATGCATTGGAGAGCATGAATCTTTGTTTTATTTTAAAAACAAGTGGAGCATTAAAGAACCTCTTTTTAAAAGGCGACAGGACTTTACTTCTCAAAATTGGTTTACTTGGTCCAATTTTTGAGAAGGAGCCATGCGTGGTCTAAAATGGCTTGATCATTTCATGATTTATCAATAGTAGATATTTAAGATGGCAACTCACAATTATTCTCCAGTCACCACGTGGTCAGATATTTTGTTGTCATATCATTCTCCCATTTTTTTGTGATCACGTGGAACGAGGCTACTATAAAGGTTCCAAACACACATTTTTATCTAAATGTCTCTCAGATGAGTCACCTGAGGAGTCTTAAATCTTACAGTTCAAGTTTTGAATATGGTGCCACATCTGTCTCTTTCTGCGAGATGGATTTCTTGGTGAAATGAATCTATTTAGCAGATGACCAAGTTTCTCCACTATTTCAGAAAACATGTGGCCCAAGTCCGTAAGCAAGATGATGTAGCTCTTCAACAGGAATTTCAAAGAACTACCTTGTTTCTCGAGTCCCTAACTTTTTATGTTCCAACCCATGTTCAAGTCGTGTAACTTAGAAACTAGCTTGAAGTTATTGAACAACATAGAGCCAAAGGCGTGCAGATTCGTGCTCGGATCCACTGGTTGAAAACTGGTGATCATGCATCTAAAATCTTCTTCAAATTTCTTAGATCCAGGTATGTCATGGAGAAAATCAAGGCAATTCAACTAGATCACTCCCAAGTCACCTCCCTCTCAGAGATTACTTCATCTTTTTTGGAACACTACACCTTGATTTCTCAAGCTAAGGAATCTTCAGCTGAAAACAATGTTGCTCTTCAGCAATGCATTGAGTTGGTTCCATGTAAGCTAAGTCAGCATGCTAGGAAACATTGTGTTGCTTATCTATCTATTGAAGAGCTTCATGGTGCCCTCTTTTGTCTTGTTGATGACAAATCATTGGGTTTAGATGGCTTTCTGTGTGAGTTTTATAAATCAGCTTGGCCTTTTTTTTTCCTGGATTTATTAAAAGTTTATCAAGAGGCTCTTTAGAATCAGTCTTTAGGAAATATTATCAACAAAGGAAATATCAAATTGATTCTTAAATTTAGGAACCCATAGGTTATCAATAATTGGAGGCCTAACACCCTTCTTAATGTGTCATATAATATTATGGCTAAGTCACTCACTCTTCGTATTACCCCCCTTCTTCCTAAGATTGTGCATCCTGAGCATACTAGTTTTGTTTAAGGAAGGTACATTCTGGATAATATTATTGATATTTGGGAAGGCATGGAATGTGCTCAGACTTCTTTACAATGAGTTATTTTTAAAAAACTTGACTTTGAGAAGGCTTATGATCATATTGAGTGGCCTTTTATTCTTGTTGTGCTTCATGCTCTGGGGTTTAGTTCTTTTTTTCTCAATGTTGTTCAAACCATTTGTACTTATGTTGTTAATCTTCTATTATTTGGTTATATCATTATATTTGACAAGGTTTCCCTCTTACACTAGCACTCTTTGTTCTTTTTGTTGATGTTTTTGGCTACCTTATTTCCAACACAATGGATCAAGGGTGTATTTGGGGGATTTATCCCCCTGATCACAAAACCCATCTTGTCAATGGCAACTTTTGTGATGAATCCTTCCTCACTCTTGCTGAATTGGAACAAAACATTCAAGAAACCCTTTGTTTCCTTGACATTTTTTGTCTTGCCTCAGGATCAAAATTGCATCTTTCTAAATATTTGGGTTTTCGTGAGAGTTCCTAGCCCATTCTGGATTGGTTGAAGACTTACTCGTGGAAATGGATTTAGAAAGGGGATAAATTTAGGTTTTTTGGGATCCCCTTTTCCTTTGATAGTGAGTCTTCCACTCTATAACAATTTTTTATTGATCAGGTTAAACAAAAAGTGTAAAAATGGGTCTCCCAACCTTTATCATTGGTTAGGAAATTTCAAGTTTGCACTAATATTATGACAGGTACTCAGGTTTATTATTTTGCATATTGGTGTCCATCTAGAGCTTCCTTTGTTAAACTCACCAAGATTTTAAGAGATTTTATTTGGTCAAGTTATAGGTAGGGTGGGTGTCATAGAGTTTCTTGGGAAATTTTCACACTTCCTAGGGAAAAAGGTGATATGGGTGTTATTGATTTTTATAGGAAGATTATCTCCCTATGTGCTAAATGGGTTGTTCAATACATTCAAGGTAATAAGGCCTAGAAAAGTTTTCTAAGACATTATATCTTGTCTGGTTCTCCTTATGGTAAAAATTGTGGGAAGAATATTGGCTTTCATAATTTACTAATTACAAGAGTGTCAGTCAAAATACCTAGTATTTTTGTTGTGAAAATCATCTGTAAAGCCTTTGAATATATGAAACATTTGATGTGATGGGTTGGTGATAGCTTCAGTTACGGTCACTCCTTCAATGATCATAATTCTTTTTGGTCTCCTATTTTCTCTTATAGCCCTCCTTTAGAAAAATTCTAGACATCAAGGTGGTGAGGTTATTCCGGAAAGGAATTTCTACCATCAGAGATTGGCTCTCTTGGCCTAATTTGAAATAGAAAATTCATCTTGCAAACTTAGACCTTCCTTTTATCATGATAATTCAATCCTTTATGACTGATGTCATGTTGCATAAGCTTGGGCTTTAACCTCCTTTTTCCTGGTGAAAATACTTGAGATGGAATTTGGATATTCCATTACTCAATTATGATTTTAAGTTCATCTATTCTTTTATTTCTCTCATTTCCTCTAGTATTGATAAGCTTAACACCCACTAGAATTTTCACTCTTCCCCCTCCACTTGGAATCCTCTGTTTGATCCCAAGCTCAATTTTTTTCTCTGGTGTCTTATATATCAAGGTCTTCCATTGGGGGAATGGTTAATCCATATCAACATTCCAAACCCTAAGTTCTTTTTTTGTGGTTACCCAGAGTCCTTCAAACATGTCTTTTAGGTCTTCCCTTGTGCTCAAAGTGATTTTTTTGATTCACTCTCTCTTTTAGCCTTATCACCCAGAATTTTTTGACTAGAAATATATTTTGTTTGGGGACTATGTTAATTGTCCACCTTACATTGCTTCCATTTGGCATTTTTTATATTATGTTATTCTCTTTTATCTTTGGAAGGCTAGAAACAATGTGTTATTTCAACATTGCAAGCTTTCTACAGAGATATATATAAATGATAAGGTGGAAATTTTGTCTTTTATATGTATGCATATCCATGCCCAAGCCTAGAAAGTGGCACTGGAGTTTTCTCATCTCCAAAAGCTACTTGATCATTGGGGTAACACACCATGTATCATGAGTCGAGTTCCTCCTAATGATGATGATTGGTTACCTCTACCTCCTCCATGACCACCTACACATTGCGACCACTAGAACAGCCACTCTAAGAGTCACACATAGAGTGATCAGTCCTCTCCATAACTAGCTTTCCCTAGACCCTCCTCTTTTGGGCCTAGATGGAGCCCTCCTGTGTGTGAAAAATCCATTATCAGTTCTTTGAAATGGGGATCTCCACCTGAGGTCACATCTCAGTTTTACAAGTCACCTCCTCTGGATAGGGAATCATGGTTCCGTTGAGTGTCTAGATGCCAAACCAGGACATTTGGCTAATCAATCCCCCTACTTATGAGCCTGATACACTTGGATTTTTTCTGCTAAGGGATGATCCACCTCTGCCTCCAAGTTTTGTTACTTCATGTGCCTAAATCTATTCTAATTTAGTGTTTTTTGTTTGTCGTTGTGGTTGTGTTTTCATTGCCCTCATGGACGTTTTTTGGTTTCCTACATAGTGTTCATTATTTTTCTCTCTAGACTTTATTTCTTTTGAGGTCGTGACCATTTCCAACCAACCCATTACTATGTAACTCTTTGTATTATATTGTTCATAATATAAGGGCAGTTCCAATAGTAAAACCTAAAGAACCATATAGTTTAGTTTAAAACCTTTAAAAGGTTTATGTTCTTGTGAGAAGATATAATTTAAAACATATTAGATTTATTGGGATTAAATATGTTACAACTTATTTTTAGATAGGGTTAATCCAATACAATAGAAAATAAAACCTAGTATTGTTAGGACATAAGTTTTAACTAAAATAAGGGAAATGCCAACTATTATGAGTATCATCACATATCTTGTATAAAGGTGTGATACCCAAATAAACCTGTAAAATGTGAGTTAATATTTAAAAATAATTATGATGTTTTAATACCTTAGCAATAACAATATGGAACCACATACATATTTTTAGATCATTCATATGATTTTCATAATTGTAAATCCCTTATTGAAATAATTGAGGAACCATTGTTTCCTAAAACTAGAGTAAAGATACAAATTGTTCTACACTTTACAACATGTATGAAAATCATGGTGAGGTATATGAACGAAAATATGTTTTAAATGATGAGGCCATGAACATATAAAACCTAAAATATATACATGAAACTAATCACGGGGCACTCATAACTCCCTTGTGTGCATCTAATATCATGGTTAGGATAAAGGAAACATTCTTGATGGTATGGGACATTCAAGATTGTTTTCATTTCTTGAGTCCTAACTATTAGTTTCCCTATTTTGTTTTGGAACAAGAAATTAAGAATAGGTATTATTTTTAGATATGAATGAAGCATTGATTTCGAAGGCTTTCTCAAGTCATCTAGTTTCACAATATGGTAGATAAAAAAAATACAATGTATTACGCTCACCCTAATCTAGAAATAATTTGGTTTAATTAAAGTATCATAATGAATTAAATTTTGTTTTAAAAATAAATATATTCTAGGAATATAGACAAATAATTTTTTTACTATAAAGTTGACCCTCTATGTAATTAACTATGCCATTTTCTATGGCCTTCTTTGATTCCATTATTCACATCATCATATCCACCTCTTTCACTTTTATTATAACCATAAACTTATTTATTATACTATATTTTTCACCACTATCTTGTTTATTTCAACTACAATTTTAAATTGCCACCTATTACATATTGTTGAATTATATTAATAAAATTTCTCATTTCTAATAATCTCATTGAACTGTGTAATTACTATAATTAACAATATAAAATTTTCAAAATTTGTATTTTGATAAAGAAGGTTTTAATTATTTAAATTAATGGAGAAATTAAAAAATAAAAAGAGAAAGATAAAGTTATTGAGGTTAGCAGTACAATTAGGAGGGGGAAAATGTTATGTGATAATTTTCCCACATTAATAAAATATTAAACTTCTAAATATTAGTGATTAATCAAAATGAAATAAAGTAATTATTATGTTATTTTACAAAGATGGAATGTTATTTAATTTGAAAATAAAATAGATTCTAAAGTTATCTCACAAGGAGTGATTTCTAAAGTAAATATATAATGAAGACCCCTTTCAAATAGGGTGGGAGATATGCACTTAGAAACCCCTTTAAAATAGGGGGAAATAAAAGAAAATAGTTTATCCAACTCCTTTTATTAGGAGAGATTAAAATTTATATTATAGACAATTAGGGGTGTATGTAATTGAGTTTAAATTGTTGTTAATAAGGGGTGTGTTGGTTGGAAAACCTACCTGGTGACAGGTATTTAAATGATGGTGAATGGGGATTTAAAATACCCGTATGAATAGGAAAATGTGTGCCATAAGTAGTTTTACATGATACTAAGTGAAGGCAAGTGGTGTGCATTGAAGAGGGGCCCTCTAGAGGGGTTTCCTAACTGGGGTGTGTAAAGTATAACCTAAGATGGTTCCTAGCCAAGGAAAGAATATATATATATATATATATTCATTCCTCCTGATAATGTGGTCATAGCTTGAGGTTCCAAATATTGGGTATCACCTAGAAGTTGTTTAATCTTTGAACTAATGTTTTTTATTTAATATGCAATAGTATGGTTTTATATGGTAAAGTATTAGGATTATTAATTGAGGAAAAATTTTATCACAGAACCGTCGATGTAGAAAATATAATCTGTGGTTGATATCTACCAACCAAAATATGATCAAGTACATGAGATTTACAAGCCTTCACCATTTTACATATCTCTAATTGTAAGATAACACCTTGTGCATAATTGTATTATTTACTCAGGTGATATCACCTCTGTAATTCCCAAGAAGATTGATTAAATATTGAGCATTGAGTATAGTCCAGTCTCTAAAGGTGTCATATAACTTGATGGCTCAACTATGAAAGGTTTACAAGTATTCAAAGATATTGAGTTAGTTCTCCTCGTTTATCCAATCTTAACCATAACTAAGGAAATATCATTAATTATCTTTCCACCTTTGATTTCCATTTTCCCAACACAAGAATTTATAGCTATTGTGGGTGGATATTTGGCTAGGTTTATAATTAAAGTTGATCCTATCTCATCTTATCATATTGAGCTCCATGATCCTAGCCCCATCAACTCAAATGACATGGTACAAGGTTAAGTAAGCAATGCTTCAGAACCAAATGAAACAATACACCCATCTCAAATGGTTCATGATATTATGCCTGATGAGTGGGATAAGGAAAGGTATGAATTTGATCGATATGACATTGTTATTGAGACTGGTTTGGGAACTTATTGTATCTAAGAGGAGGGATTTGGGATAAAATGAGGAGGATATCTAGGGGCTATGAAAAATGTTTCTATGGTTTTAGGAGAAGGAATGGAGTTGGGCTAGGTATAGTATTGTTCTCTCCAAAGGGTAGGGAGTTTATATTTTCTTATAGACTTTAGTTTGTTTATTCTAACAATGTATTTTAATATGAAGCTTTGATTCATAGACTTTTGTTGGATGAATAAAGGCATATCAAGAAATTTCAGGTGTTTAGGGAATTTGAGTTCCTTTTTCACCCAGTAAGAGGGAAATGTGCCACCAAGAACAATCTCTTTAAAGCCTATAAACATAGAGTATGGGACTTACTTGAGAGTTTTGATGTTATCAATTTACAAGTGGTACCAATGAATTTGAACAAATAAGCATATCATATGGTAGCACTTGGATCATAGGTATCCCTATCTGAAAAACTTATCTAAGTAAATGATAGACATGTTAGAATGGTTTTGAGGCCATTAGCCCAAGATAATGTAGTCATTTGGAAAAAAAATGATAGTGATGAACAAATTGTTCAGTTCGTCTAAATTCAAGTTGCATTTTCATCAAACTTGTAACCTAAACTATAACAAGGATATGGTGGAAAAATTATCTAGCTAAGGAAAAATAAATTACCATGAGGTTTAATCACACTTGAGTACATCTTCATCCTAGATGATGGGTTCAAAGGGGAAAAGAAGAACATAACAGTGAAGGAGAAGGGCTATAGCTAGTCATCATTACTCAAGATTAAGATTTACTACTAGGAATGGTATATAAGGAGAAATAAGTAAATGATTTTATTTCCCTATGATAAACATTTCTTAATTTTTTCTCTTGGATTTATGAAAATATCAAGGTATTTTATCCAAATATTTTCCATCACACCATAGACCTTGATCCCATTTCCAATCCAATCAGACAAAAGAAAAGGCCTGCCAGTCCCAAGATAGAGCCTCTTATGAGGGAGGAGTTATCTAAACTCATTGAGGTTGGGAGTATATCACCTATCAAGTACTTCTCTTGAATGGCCAACTTGGTCCTTGTTAGGAAGAAGAGAGTGGATAAATCAAGTTGTGTGTGGATTTTAGAGACTTGAATACGACCTCTTTGAAGGATCATTACATTTTTCCCTATGTGGAACAAATTTTTCATATGGTAACGGGAATTGAGAGGTTTTACATGCTAGATGGATACCTAGGTATCAATCATATCATAGTTAGAAAGGAGGATCTGTTGGTGTGTGTGATATGCCTAGTCATCATCCACATCACCTAGTGAATCATATCACCTTGCAAGAGTCATAGGTCATAGGAAGTCAAATGAAAAGTGTCAGATTCTATCATAGAATCTATCATTGTCATTTATGTCAGTGTGTCATAGGAGTTACATTCCTTATTTGGAATTGTAACTCCTCCTTTAGTGGTGGCATATGCATTAGTCACGTCATATGTGTCAGTTGTGTCATTGATATTCTTTCCTTGTTTAGGCATGGGGGTTACTGTACGCCGGAAAAGTGACAAGCGAGCGTGGGAATCTACAAGTAACTCTTCCACATACCCGACCTCCTGAGGTTGTGCCGAGACAGCCGGTGGGGATGGAATATGCGTGTGATGCAGACAAGCTAGTTAGGCAATCTGATGTCTTCAATATGCACTAGTGGAATTTGTGAATCTAAGGCAAAGAAGGCCCTTCTAACCTAAACTGGTGTGATAGATCGGTCAGCAAGGATGACTGCTCGAAAGCTCTAATCAATATCGATCTCTAGCATGATTCGATCTATGCATTGTGGAATACGTGGAAAATGACCTGGGATAGTTTCATGTATGCGTCTAGGTAAGGTCATATGGTAGGTAGTGAATACAATCAACTCTAAGGATGATTCTCTGGCCTAGTCCAGAAATCTCTAGCTTTGCTAGCTGCTATATCTAGTAAGGATAACTGTTCGACGATGGCGGGTGGAAGTGGGGTAGATCTGAATACTAGTGTACATAGGCCAGTGTCTATGTCTAATTCTCCTATGGATTCATTGGGTTGCGGGATTTGTGGGTCACAACCGTAGACTCTTGGTTGTTGTGGTCCTGCTATGGTCATGTACGAAATCAGTCCCTGATCCCTAGTATCCAATAATCATATGCTTTTTCAGCCTCTATATATAAAATTAATAATTGTGTGATCTTCTCAGAGTACCTCACAGTCGTTCTTGCAACCTAGATTCTTAGGCTGGTATCTATATCTAGAAGAGTGTCTCCTGCATCTAGCTATAGGACCAAAGGATCACAACCAAAGGTTTGTTCTCTTTCGAACCCTTCTATAGTCATATGAATGTTTTCCTAGGGTAATCTGTAGTTTGGTTGATTTGACCAAAACGTGTGTGCTTGGTCGTCTTCTATATTTAATCCCCTCAGCTTAGAGCTGATCTATCGTAAATCTGTTGTTGTTTGGAAGATTTGGATTCTAAGATTCTGGTCTATATCAACTAGTGCTGTGACGAGATTGGGTTGAGGCACAATTGGCTCAAATACGTATTCTCTAGGTTCCCTAGGTCCCGTGATTGTCATACAAAACAATAATGTAAATCTAATTGCAACAAAGCAAATTTAACTACGTGGAATAAATCTAGAACATATATAACTTCTATTTTTGTATTTTCTGAGAAACCTTAAGAACTAAGAAAGCAGCTATTTAAAATATCTAGAATTGATAATTAAGCTAAAACTTTAAAACAAACAAAATAACCGAGTGTAGTTATTTGTCTGTGCAATTTGTAGATCTATTCTAAACAAATAAAATAGCTTATCTAATCTATCTACAAGATTCTCAATCCTACCTCAAAAGTGAGGAGTGAATCATAGTTTCTCAAAAACTATCAATCCTCACAGCTTCCCTGGTAATATCGAGAAGTATAATTTGACTGAAACGAAGCAATTATCTACTCCATTTGATATGATTTCTAATCTAGAACTTTGAAAGCTAGAACCTGGATTCCGCAGAATAGTGGCGAATACGATAGGGTGTGTGTGATCTTGTCCCCTTAGTGTGATCTTCTCGTTCTTTCATATTCACATGAATCCAGAAAAAGCGTGTAATGCTAGCATCAATAGAAGTAGATATTGGGACAAAGGCAGCTCAGAATGCAAACTGAATATAATGCGAGTAGGAGAGGGATAGCGCAAGAGTATAGAGCTTGGCTTATGCAATTGCTAGTGGGATTTACTGCGAGTCATGCAACATAAGGCGTCCATAACATGAAACTATCCTGTTTTGAAGAGCAAAACCTGCAACTTTAATGGCTTCCTAAGCTATTCTACTCCAATGGATTGGGTGAAATAACAGTACTTGCCTGCACAAGATGGGTATGTGGCTTACTAACAGCTAAACAGTGCTAACTAACCATGCAAATGAATTAAAAACTATGGCTTCTAAATAGAAGTAAAAGACTGAACTACTGAAAATCAGAAGCATGAGAAGTGAATGAGGGGCAGACCATTTGCTTGTGCACAAACCATTTATTTATAGCTTTTCATTCACCCAAAGATCAAAACCAAACTGAACTCTAAAACAATAAACAATTGCCAAACATTATTCCAGGGGACCAAAAACATAAATGCAAGCCTAAGTCGGTAAGGAAAGCTGGTGAAAATGTTGATTTTTACGTGAGTCACGTTAAAAACACTTTCTGGAAAATGCGTAAAGGACTGCACTACTCTGAGTAGGGTGGCGGTTACAGGACTGCCGCCCTGATCAAGGTGGCGGTCACGAGACTGCCACCCAGGTAGGGTGGCAGTTTCGTCACTGAAGAGCAAAAGGGCCAAGAAAAGAGAGGAAAAGAGATTAAAAACAAAGGACACAGGGAGCTAAGTGGGGTATGTGGGATGTTAACAGCACACTCGGAGAGATCTTTTCCGGATCCCCAACACCTTGCGAGGAGACCTATATGATCATTGGGGCACTTGTTACACTGTTCCGGCATTACAGTACCTTATAATTTTGGGTACATACATATTGCTCCCTCGGAGAAGCGTTTGAGCCATGAAGAGGTATAAAATGGTGGGTCCGAGTATGGTAGTCCCGAAATGGGAAATTAGAAGTTATACCTGACACATCCGTGTGCCAAAATGACGCCATCAAAAATTCCCGTTACCTGTAAAATGAAAAGAGAACTCAAGTGCAGATAGATACAATAGTTTGAAAAATAAACACTAAGAATAACAGGGAATGAGAACGTACCATTTGTGTGGGGATAGAAACTTACCTCCATCAGTGCTCCAAACCTGTGAAAAAATCATTTTAAAACAAAACGGAGTGCTCTATATATGAAAGTGGGCCCACTTTCCTATTCATTTGTGTGAGTTGATTTGATTGATTTTGAGCTCTGGGACCCACGGTGACGGTTTCTTGTGTGAGTAGAGTCGAAACGTTCACAACGAGATCGTGATCATGCCTCCACATGCGGAACACCGACCTCAGCGAGATCACAGGTTAGTTTTTCTTTAGTTTTATCCTGTTTTCCCCCCCCTTAATTTTGAAATGCTAAAATACTCTGTCAATGGGGGGGTCATTTTTGAAAATGCTAGTGTTAACAGGTCCACCTAGGGGGGGTGCCTACTGGGTAGGTTCTTGTTTTTAGGTTAAAATGGCCCTTTTTTGCACGTTTTTTAGGCCTTTTAGGTTTAAAATCCCATGTGGGTTTTCAGACCATGACCGCCACCCTGCCCAGGGCGGCGGTTACATGACCGTCGTCCTGCTCAGGGTGGCGGTTACACGACTACGCTACCTTTAAGGCAGTGGTTACAAAATCAACTCCCTGCTCAGGGTAGTGCAGTTTTACACATAATGCAAAAAGAACTTGTTTTTGAGATTGTGTTTGTATTTTTAGTATTTCTACGTTCTTTCATGATTTTCTCAGTAGTAATTGGATGCTAACTTGCTTTATTTTGTGTGTTTTTGGGTGTATGCAGGTGAGAGAGGAGTACATCCGATGGAGTAAAGAGAGAGAGTGTGATTGGCTCTCAGGGGTACTAGATGCCCTCTCACAGGACGAGGAGGGCACACTTCAGCAGGGCTGGTATACTGCGCATATCGCGTCGTGCCCCATGTTGCACCATCTAGTCACATCCTTTTTGACTTATTTTCTTACTAGGTTGCAGATCAGAACACCTTCCGATTACTAGGGGTCAATGGCGAGTGGACCATTACATTGGAGGATGTCTATCGTACATTCTGGGGGTCCCGATCATCGGGAGTCGACTCACTTTGGAGACAGCAGCCTCACGGGCACAGATTGCACAGTGGGTGACTTATATGGGAGATGCAGCCATCTCCACGGGGTCAAAGAAGGGGGTGAGAGTTCGATCCATTCCTTCTTTACCCATCCCTCGTACTTTCGACTAGGCCATCATGGGGATCCTTGCCTTGAGATTGATCGGGGACAAGGGAGGGGACACATTGTTATACTACTAGGCCCCCCATTATTGCACAGATAGAGGGGACACGGACTAGATATATGCACTTGGGGAGCAGACATTCTCGGGACAACCTACCATGACTCTATACAGGGTGGTCCGTTTACAGGGATAGTCATTGAGCCACCTGACTCTAGTCATGAGTTGGGTTCTATGAGCATTTCATCCCTTATGGCAGGGGTGTAGAGGGTGGCAGATCCTGGAGCTGTTAGGGCAGTCGAGACGGTCAGACATGTCGGTGCTTAGAGCACCTCATCAGCCAGTTACCTCCCTGACTACTACCGACATGGAGGCGACACCGTATCAGACCATGGCGGGCATATGGGGCGAGGAGACTCTTACCTGATCTCCTGCTCTTGTCGACACTAAAAGTTTCCTCCGTAATTTCTATTTCATTAATGTATGTATTAGGAATAGGATGTTGTTAAGTATAATTAGTAGTAGCATCTGATAGAAGATAACGGTGCCGTCAGTACGGTGCCGCCAATAATGTGGAGTATGGTAATAGTCAAAGTACAATAGGAATGTTGTAAAAAGTAAATATTTGTCGTAAGTGGTCCGGGTAATGTTAAAATGTCAAAGTTTGGGTAATTAGAGAAGTAGGGTCTACATGATTAGGAATTAGAAATATTATATTGGTAACAAGGACAAGGAGTGAAGTCATAAATATTTTGTGTATTTTATTTGTAAAAAGTCTAAAAATGTGGAACCCATGTAAAATGATAAGGTTTATCTTATTTTAAAAGATAAGCTTACATGTACATATAAGAGTTAAGGTATGGAATATGATTCGTCAGAGTGGATTTCTTATCCTATCTTAGAGATAAGATGGATAAGCCTGGAAGTTCTATAAATAGAGAGGCCACCCCCCCCTCATTTAGCATAGAAAGAAGTAGTGAGAAATATTGTATGAAGTGTGAAAAGGAAGCCATCAGTTTAAAGGTGTGTTGAAGAAGCCATTAAGAGCTGTAATTGTAAAGTTTCTCCCATAGTATTGGTGGAAGGCAAGTGAAGTCAATAACACTTGAAGTACCTCATGGGTGAGATTCTAACAATTTCATGTTAATATTATAAGTTACTTTGATATTTCAAATTTTTCATCATTCTGTCTTATCATAGTCGATGGTATTCTTGTGTTATGTTTATTGTTTTGTTTCTAGATTACATCCACCAAACTAAAGGCTGTGCATTAGTAAATAATCATAGCACGAGGAGTTCTCGATGAAGAATTATCATAGTGCCGGATTGGTGATGACATTTTGGTTCCATTGCTAAGACCATTCCTCGTTGGTGGATTTTCTGGAGAGATATTCCCACTTAGTCAAAAATCAATTGGAGGGTAACCTTATTTTTACTGTGCATAGTAGTTACCATGGTAAAGTCATTTTTGCCATGAATAGTAGTTACCATGGTAAAGTCATTTTTACCATGAATAGTAGTTACCATGATAAAGTCACTTTTTACCTGTGAATAGTATTTATCACAGTAAAGTCACTTTTTACCGCAGTAACTTCACTTTTTACTGTGAATAGTGTTTACCACAGTAAAGTCAGTTTTTACCGTAGTAAGTCAAGTTTTACCATACTTTACCATGGTCATTTTCTATTTTACTATAGAAAGGTGTAAAGTCACTTTCTAGTATAGTGATTCTAATTATTTCTGCACATAAGTCTTGTTGATTGTACTTGTGGGTTGGTATTTCACGGTGGTTACTTTTGAAAATGGGAAAGATTCCTATTTTTTTCAGCTCAATCTAATGAAGATGCTTCTTCTTTCATTCAAGAGTTTAAACGATCTTGTATTTGTAATGGCCTCATAAGAAGGGAACAATGAAATAAATTTTTTCCTACCTTTTTGGATGGTTCAGCACTTAGGTGGTTTGAAACACTAGGTGATAATGTGAAAAATTCATGGGATTTATTAACTGAAAGTTTTCTTGAATAATTTGGTGAACAACAGAAATATGCAGATCTCATGATCGAGATCACAAAGCTATCCCAAGGAGAGAAGGAGAAGATAAGGGATTATCATGCTCGTATTCTAGAGCTAAGGAGGAAGCTCGATGCCCAGATCCAGAAGGAAGGACTAACGGATGGGTTGATGAACGGTGTGGATAATCTCCTATGTAAGCACTTCATTCTTGGGATGAAGCCAGTGATCAGACAATGAGTGAAGTATGACTTCCCAGCTACCATTGAACAAGCAAAGGAGATTGCAAGAAGGCAAGAAGAAAGTATGGAAAAGGAGCCCAAAGAAATTGTTGCTAAAGTAGAGCCTACACCAACACCTTTGGTCTAGAATCCACAACCACTCCTGGTGAGCACAATTATTTCTCCTAGTATATCTACTGAGTATGAAGATCTGCTCAAAAAGATGGGTCAATTAACTATTAATCTTCTTCAAGGAAAGGAATTTAGTTCTCAGGGAGGAGATAGAGGTCCAAAAAGAAATATTTCTGAAGTTGTTTATTATGGTTGTTATAAAAAGGTTCATTATAAGTATAATTGTCCAGATAGAGTTTCTACATCTGGTAAATGAGATAATCATAAAGGAAAAGCACCTGTGAATTCTTTTGATGTAGTAGATAAGAGCAGAAATAATGAAGTAGATTTGTTTGTAACAAAAAGAAAGAAAGAAAAAGATAATCAAGATGGAAATAATCCTAAGAAGATGAAAGAAGAAACTAGTAAGAAACATAGGAGAAGAAAGTTGGGTGTCCAGGATTTTATGATTTCACAAGGGCAAGGACCATACTCCATCTTGGAAGATCTGTCCAAAAGGCCTACAAATATTACATATGGTTAACTCTTGGCTATGTCTTCTGAGAATAGGCGGGAGTTGCGAAGTGGACTCAATGCTGGATGAAGAAAGGAGGTTGAGGTCCCTGTTTTGGAGGCAGAGGCGAGATCCCTATGCTCCACAAGCTAAGGTATTATGTAATGGTATTTCAATTCATGATGTCTTAGTTGATGGAGGTGCTGCAGTTAATATAATGACCCGAGTCTGTAATGAATATGTTTGGGTTAAAAATTGATCGCCCTTCAACACTTATGTTAAGGTCATTAAATAAGGGAAAAACTAAACCTGAAGGTGTAGTTTCAAATGTGGCAATATATGTTATGGGTGTTGTATGTGTGGTAGAATTTCAGGTGATGAAAAATGGTATTGTTACGTACCCAATGTTACTGGGAAGACCATGGCTAAGGAGAGTTCATGTAAGAAACTACTTGAATGAAGGTTTCATAACACTTGGACGTGGTAGAGAGAAGGTGAAGATAAACGTGATCCCTCGACATCATAAGGCAGAACCTGTGGATTCAAGTGATGAAAATGATGATTGGACATCCTCTTGATTACTCTAGTACCAGTGAAGTGGACATTGAAGATGAAGAAAGTGAGGTGGATGTTTTAGTCATGGATATCTTTCTAGTCACACCAACTCATGACCCCATAAAATTATCCGAAGAAGAAGTTGATGATCGTCTCCAACAAATAGAGATTGGTGATGTTATGATGGAGAGTGAGAAAGAATCCTACCTCCAGCTCGTTTCGAAGGTACATACACATATTCACTTTTGATTACAAGGAACTCCATCAAGTAAGTTGGGTAGAACATTGTATTGAGCTGGTAGATGGTGCTAAGCCCATAAAGCAAATGCCATATAGAATGAATCCTAAGTTTTTCCAAGACTGTAAAAGAAGAAATAGATAAGTTGCTCTGATGTAGGATTCATATTTGTTATGGAGAATTCAAAATGGGTTTCTGCCATTGTGATCTCAATAAAAAAGAATGGGAAGCTACGCATTTGTGTTTATTACAGGAAGCTCGATAAGGCAACAAAGAAGGATCATTACCCTCTTCCATTTTTGGATCAGATCTTGGACGAAGTAGCTAGCCAGGAGTGCTATAGTTTTGCTGATGGATATAGCGGCTACAACCAAGTTCGTATAGCAGAGAAAGATCAGCTGAATACCACGTTCACCACTCCTTGGGGAACGTTTGCTTATAGAGTTATGCCTTTTGGGTTATGTAATGCTCTGGCAACATTCCAACGTTTGATGAATAGGGTGTTCGAACCCTACATTGGGACCTTCATCAGAGTATTTTTGGATGATTTTTGCATCTATGGGAGCAAGTTGGACCACCTGCACCAAATGGAGACAACATTTCGAAGGTTAGATGAAGCACAAGCCTCACTAAACCCTACAAAGTGTTTCTTTGGATGTTCTAAAGGCGTTTTGTTAGGGCATGTTGTATCCATAGATGGTATTGGTACTGATCTTGATAAAATTTCAAAAATCAAAGATTTACCATTTCCTATGAATAGAAGTAAGTTGAGATCATTTTTAGGCCATGTGGGTTACTATAGAAGGTTCATCAAGAATTTTTCAAAGATTGCACAGCCACTAACACATTTCTTGAAGAAGGATGTTACTTATGAACCAGGAAATAAGGCGCATGAAGCTTTTGGAAAACTGAAGGAAGCCCTAGTGTCTTCACCTGCTTTAAAAAATCCAGATTGGAGCAAGCCATTCATTGTGTACATTGATGCCTCAGATGCAACACTAGGAAGTGCTTTGAGCCAAAATGATGAAAATGGGAATGAACATCCAGTTTACTTTGGGAGTAGACAAATGAGCAATACTAAGGTAAATTATACTGTAACTGAAAAAGAGGCTCTAGCTATCATTTTTACTGTAAATAAGTTTAGAAATTACTTGCTAGGGCAACAATTTCTAGTTGTAACAGATCATCAGGATCTAAAACATATTGTAAATAAGCCTAACCCATCAAGGAGGATAGCAAGATGGATAATTTTTCTATAAGAATTTGAATTTGATATTATAGATAGGCCAGGAAAGAAACATGTCAATGCAGATGCACTCTCTCGAGCCTATGATGGTTTAGCGATCATCTTGTGATGATGATGATTTCCCCGATGCAACATTGTTATCCCTTGACACAATCCCTAGTGAATACATAGATATTTGGAATTATCTGAATGAATTCAAGTTTCCTGATGGTGCCAATGCAAAGATTAAGAGAAAGATTACTCAAGCTAGTCATCCATATTCTATTCTGCATGGAGTATTATTTCGAATAGGACTTGATGGACAGTACAAGAGGGCAGTTGGACGTGATCAAGGGAAGGAACTACTAGAAGAATTTCATAATGGTACATGTGGAGGGCACTTCTCTAGATAACTTACAGTAAGAAGGATCTTGGATGTAGGTTATCACTAGCCCACTCTTTTTAAAGATTGTTATAATTATTGTAAGACATGTGATATTTGTCAAACACATGGTAACCGTAAGACTTTGTCAGCTCCATTATGCCCTATTCTTCCGCTTGGTCCCTTTGAAAAGTGGGGAATAGACATTGTAGGTCCACTTCCAACTACCTCATGCCAAAATAAGTATATTGTAGTTGCCACAGATTATTTAACCAAGTGGGTTGAAGCTAGGCCATTGAAAACAGCTTCCATGGATGAAGTGGCAAGGTTCATGTATGAACGCATTATTACCAAATTTGGTTGTCCATTAGAAATTGTAACAGATCAAGGAAGCCACTTTATTAATGAAGTGGTAGAAGCCCTAGTCAATAAGTTTTCTATTAAGCACAGGAAGGCAACAACATACAAGCCAAGCACAAATGGACAGGTGGAATGAACAAATTTTGTGTTGTGTCAAATTCTAGCAAAAGATGCAGCCTTGCAGGTACATAAATGGGATAAAAGGATTAATGTAGCGTTGTGGGCATATAGGGCAACATTAAATTCAGCAACAGGATACTCCCTATTTCAGTTGGCTTATGGCATTGTTCCAGTTCTTCCTATTGAGTTTGATATTCCCACGGTCAGAGTAATGAAAAATGAAAGAATTGATGAAAGTGATTCAATAAAAGAAATGTTGGTACATCTTCATTTGTTAGAGGAAATGAGGGAAATAGCTAAGGATACAAGCTATAAGAAGAAAATGAAGCAAAATGAATACTTTGATCAAAAGATCTGGTGGTCTCCATTTCATGTGAATGACTTGGTTCTACTATATGATTCCAGATACAAAAAAAGAAGACAGAGAAAATTTCTTCCAAAATGGATGGGGCCCTATAAAATAGCAGTTGTGTATGAAAATGGTACTTACCGACTGGAGGAATTGGATGGCACTTCCATTATGAAATGGTTCAACCACGACAAGTTAAAGATTTTCCAAGCACTGGAATAGTCTACTCCGAGGACGGAGTAGAAGCTAGGAAGGGGGAATATGTCGACACTAAAATTTTCCTCCATAATTTCTATTTCATTAATGTATGTATTAGGAATAGGATGTTGTTAAGTATAATTAGTAGTAGTGTCCGATACAAGATAACAACACCGTTAGTATGGTGCCACCAATAATGTGGAGTACGGTAATAGTCAAAGTACAATAGGAATGTTGTAAAAAGTAAATATTTTTCGTAAGTGGTCTGGTAATGTTAAAATGTCAAAGTTTGGGTAATTAGAGAAGTAGGGTCTACATGATTAGGAATTAGAAAGATTATATTGGTAATAAGGACAAGGAGTGAAGTCATAAATATTTTGTGTATTTTATTTGTAAAAAGTCTAAAAATGTGGAACCCATGTAAAATGATAAGGTTTATCTTATCTTAAAAGAGAAGCTTACATGTATAGATAAGAGTTAAGGTATGGAATATGATTCGTCAGAGTGGATTTCTTATCCTATCTTAGAGATAAGATGGATAAGCCTGGAAGTTCTATAAATAGAGAGGCCACCCCCCCTCATTTAGCATAGAAAGAAGTAGTGAGAAATATTGTATGAAGTGTGGAAAGGAAGCCATCAGTTTAAAGGTGTGTTGAATAAGTCATTAAGAGGTGTAATTGTAAAGTTTCTCCCATAGTATTGGTGGAAAGGAAAGTGAAGTCAATAACACTTGAAGTACCTCATGGGTGAGATTGTAACAATTTCATGTTAATATTATAATTTACTTTGATATTTCAGATTTGTCATCATTCTGTCTTATCATAGTCGATGGTATTCTTGTGTTATGTTTGTTGTTTTGTTTCCAGATTACATCTACCAAACTAAAGGCTGTGCATTAGTAAATAATCATAGCACGAGGAGTTCCCGGTGAAGAATTATCATAGTGTCGGATTGGTGATGATAGGCCACACCATATCAGACTATGGCGGGCATATGGGGTGAGGAGACTCTTATCTTGATCTCATGCTCCATGACAGGGCAGCTTATTGACAAAGTGGGGATATGTGGAGATGCACCCCTTTGGACGAGTTCCTCAGCAGTTTGGCCTACCATACATGGGTATGCTTCCCCCGGTGGCGCTAGTTTACAGATCAGTTCGCGAGGCCAGAGGGGGGCCTAGAGGCCAAGGGTTGGACAGTGATTACTCCTGGCGTTCCTATTGCAGCCAAGAGGATAGTTCGTGCTAGAGGGAGAGCCGGTGCGCCTCAGGCACCTTTTCTTCAAATTTCCGCGGGTCCTACCCACAACAACGATGACCCTATAGAGGTAGACTCCGAGTCTAAGGAGTTTACAGGGGGGAGACAGAGGAGGAGACCGAGGACAGTGATCCTGAGTGGCATGATATTCAGGATATCATGCAGGCACAGAGGGCTGAGCAGAGTGCAGAGAGGGATACTCTAGTGTTAGAGGAGCCACTCTCCTAGGGCTATGGGGAGGATGATTTTGTTGCGGGGCGTTACGTTTCTCTAGCTATAGGAGTAGCCCCTCAGTTGGTAGTGGCATCTGTGGCGGGCATGTCATCACCAATCTGGCACTATGATAATTCTTCACCGGGAACTCCTCGTGCTATGATTATTTACTAATGCACAACCTTTAGTTTGGTGGATGTAATTTGGAAATAAAACAACAAACATAACACAAGATTACCATCGATTATGATAAGACGGAATGATGACAAATCTGAAATATCAAAGTAAATTATAATATTAACATGAAATTGTTACAATCTCACCCATGAGGTACTTCAAGTGTTATTGACTTCACTTACCTTCCACCAATACTATGGGAGAAACTTTACAATTACACCTCTTAATGACTTCTTCAATACACCTTTAAACTGATGGCTTCCTTCGCACACTTCCTACAATATTTCTCACTGCTTCCTTCTATGCTAAATGAGGGGGGGTGGCTTCTCTATTTATAGAACTTCCAGGCTTATCCATCTTATCTCTAAGATAGGATACGAAATCCACTCTGACGAATCATATTCCATACCTTAACTCTTATCTGTACATGTAAGCTTATCTTTTAAGATAAGATAAACCTTATCATTTTACATGGGTTCCACATTTTTAGACTTTTTACAAATAAAATACACAAAATATTTATGACCTCACTCCTTGTCCTTATTACCAATATAATATTTCTAATTCCTAATCATGTAGACCCTACTTCTCTAATTAACCAAACTTTGACATTTTAACATTACCCGGACCACTTACGACAAATATTTACTTTTTACCACAACATTCCTACTGTACTTTTGACTGTTACCGTACTCCACATTATTAGCGGCACCATACTGACGGCGCCATTATCTTCTATCAGATGCTACTACTAATTATACTTAACGACATCCTATTCCTAATACATACATTAATGAAATAGAAATTATGGAGGAAAATTTTAGTGTCGACATCTTCCCCCTTCCTAGCTTCTACTCCGTCCTCGAAGTAGACTATTCTGGTGCTTGGAAAATCTTCAACTTGTCGTGGTTGACCCATTTCGTAATGGGAGTGCCATCCAATTCCTCTAGTCGGTACGTACCATTTTCATGCACAGCTGCTATTTTGTAGGGCCCCATCCATTTTGGAAGAAATTTTCTCTGTCTTCTTTTTTTGTATCGAGAATCATATACTAGAACCAAGTCATTCACATGAAATGGAGACCACTGGATCTTTTGATCAAAGTATTTCTTCTGCTTCATTTTCTTCTTATAGGTTGTATCCTTAGCTATTTCCCTCATTTCCTCTAGCAAATGAAGATGTACCAACCTTTATTTTACTGAATCACTTTCATCCATCCTTTCATTTTTCATAACTCTCACAGTGGGAATATCAAACTCAATAGGAAGAACTGGATCAATTCCATAGGCCAACTGAAATGGGGAGTATCTTGTTGCTAACTTTGATGTTGCCCTATATGCCCATAATGCTGCATGAATACTTTTATCCCATTTATGTACCTGAAAGGCTGCATCTTTTGCTAGAATTTGACACAACACAAAATTTGTTCGTTCCACCTGTCCATTTGTGCTTGGCTTGTATGTTGTTGCCTTCCTGTGCTTAATAGAAAACTTATTGACTAGGACTTCTACCACCTCATTAATGAAGTGGCTTCCTTGATCTGTTACAATTTCTAATGGACAACCAAATTTGGTGACAATGCGTTCATATATGAACCTTGCCACTTCATCCATGGAAGCTGTTTTCAATGGCCTAGCTTCAACCCACTTGGTTAAATAATCTGTGGCAACTACAATATACTTATTTTGGTGTGAGATAGTTAGAAGTGGACCTACAATGTCTATTCCCCACTTTTCAAAGGGACCAAGTGGAAGAATAGGACATAATGGAGCTGATGAAGTCTTACGGTTACCATGTGTTTGACAAATATCACATGTCTTACAATAATTATGACAATATTTAAAAAGAGTGGGCCAGTGATAACCTACATCCAAGATCCTTCTTGATGTAAGTTGTCTAGAGAAGTTCCCTCCACATGTACCATTGTGGAATTATTCTAGCAGTTCCTTCCCTTGATCACATCCAACTGCCCTCTTGTACTGTCCATCAGGTCCTATTCGAAATAATACTCCATGCAGAATAGAATATGGATGACTAGCTTGAGTAATCTTTCTCTTAGTCTTTGCATTGGCACCATTAGGAAACTTGAATTCATTCAGATAAATCCAAATATCTATGTATTCACTAGGGATTGTGTCAAGGGATAACAAGGATGCATCGGGGAAATCATCATCATCACAAGATGATCCTAAACCATCATAGGATCGAGAGAGTGCATCTGCATTAACATGCTTCTTTCCTAGCCTATCTATAATATCAAATTCAAATTCTTGTAGCAAAATTATCCATATTGCTATCCTCCCTGATGGGTTAGGATTACTTACAATATATTTTAGAGCCTGATGATCTGTTACAACTAGAAATTTTTGCCCTAGCAAGTAATTTGTAAACATATTTATAGAAAAAATGATAGCCAGAGCCTCTTTTTCAGTTACAGTATAATTTACCTCAGCACTGCTCATTTGTCTGCTCCCAAAGTAAATTGGACGTTCATTCCCATTTTCATCCTTTTGGTTCAAAGTACTTCCTAGTGCTACATCTGAGGCATCAGTGTACACAATGAATGGCTTTCTCCAATCTGGATTCTTCAAAACAGGTGAAGACACCAGGGCTTCCTTCAGTTGTCCAAAAGCTTCATGCGCCTTATTTCCTAGTTCATAATTAACATCCTTCTTCAAGAACTGGGTTAGTGGCTGTGCAATCTTTGAGAAATTCTTGATGAACCTTCTATAGTAACCCACATGGCCTAAAAATGATCTCAACTTACTTCTATTCATAGGAAATGGTAAATATTTTATTTTTGAAACTTTATCAGGATCAGTACCAATACCATCTCTGGATACAACATGCCCTAACAAAACGCCTTTAGAACATCCAAAGACACACTTTGTAGGGTTTAGTGAGGCTTGTGCTTCATCTAACCTTTGAAATACTGTCTCCATCTAGTGCAGGTGGTCCAACTTGCTCCCATAGATGTAAAAATCATCCAGAAATACTCTGATGAAGGTCCCAATGTAGGTTTTGAACACCCTATTCATCAAATGCTGGAATGTTGCTGGAGAATTACACAACCCAAAAGGCATAACTCTATAAGCAAACGTTCCCCAAGGAGTGGTGAACGTGGTCTTCAGTTGATCTTTCTCTTCTATATGAACTTGGTTGTAGCCGTTATATCCATAAGCAAAACTATAGCACTCCTGGCCAGCTACTTCATCCAAGATCTGATCTGAAAATGGAAGAGGGTAATGATCTTTCTTTGTTGCCTTATTGAGCTTCCTGTAATCAACACAAATGCATAGCTTCCCATTCTTTTTTATTGAGATCACAATGGGAGAAACCCATTCTGAATTCTCCACAGCAAATATGAATCCTGCATCAAGCAACTTATCTATTTCTTGTTTTACAGTCTTGGAAAAATTAGGATTCATTCTATATGGCATTCGATTTATGGGCTTAGCACCATCTACCAGCTCAATAGAATGTTCTACCCAACTTACTTGATGGAGTTCCTTGTAATCAAAAGTGAATATGTGTATGTACCTTTGAAAGAGCTAGAGGTAGGATTCCTTCTCACTCTCCATCACAGCATCACCAATCTTTATTTGTTGGATACGATCATCAACTTCTTCTTCGGATAATTTTATGGGGTCATGAGTTGGTGTGACTGGAAGGATATCCATGACTGAAACATCCACCTTGCTTTCTTCATCTTCAGTGTCCACTTCACTAGTACTAGAGTAATCAAAGGATGTCCAATCATTAGTTTCATCACTTGAATCCACAGGTTCTACTTTATGATGTTGAGGGATCGCGTTTATCTTCACCCTCTCTCTACCACATCCAAGTGTCATGAAACCTTCATTCCAGTAGTTTCTTTCATGAACTCTCCTTAGCCATGGTCTTCCTAGCAGCATTAGGTACGCAACAGTACCATTTTCCATCACCTGAAATTCTACCACACATACAACACCCATAAAAAATACTGCCACATTTGAAACTACACCTTCTGGTTTAGTTTTTCCTTTATTTAATGACCTTAACAAAAGTGTTGAAGGGCGATCAATTTTTAAACCCAACATATTCATTACAGACTCGGTCATTACATTAACTGCAGCACCTCTATCAACTAAGACATCATGAATTGAAATACCATTACATAATACCTCAGCTTGTGGAGCATAGGGATCCGCCTCTGCCTCTAAAACAGGGACCTCAACCTCCTTCCTTCTTCGAGCATTGAGTCCACTTCGTAGCTCCCACATCTTCTCAGAAGACATAGCCAAGAGTTGACCATATGTAATATTTGCAGGCCTTTTGGACAGATCTTCCAGGATGGAGTATGGTCCTTGCCCCTGTGAAATAAGAAAATCCTGCACACCCAGCATTCTTCTCCTATGTTTCTTATTATTTTCTCCTTTCATCTTCTTAGGATCATTTCCATCTTGATTATCTTTTTCTTTCTTTCTTTTTGTTACAAACACATCTACTTCATTATTTCTACTCTTATGTACTACATCAAAAGAATTCACAGATGCTTTTCCTTTATCTTTATCTCCTTTACCAGATGTAGAAGCTCTATCTAGACAATTATACTTATAATGACCCTTTTTATAACAACCATAACAAACAACGTCAGAAATATTTCTTTTTGGACCTCTATCTCCTCCCTGAGAACTAAATTCTTTTCCTTGAAGAAGATTAATAGTTAACGGACCCATCTTTTTGAGTAGATCTTCATACACAGTAGATGTACTAGGAGAAATATTTGTGCTCACTGGGAGTGGTTGTGGATTTTGGACCAAAGGTGCTAGTGTAGGCTCTACTTTAGCAATAATTTCTTTGGGCTCCTCTTCCATGCTTTCTTCTTGCCTTCTTGCAATCTCCTTTGCTTGTTCAATGGTAGTTGGGTGGTCATACTTCACTCATTTTCTGATCTATGGCTTCATCCCAAGAATGAAGTTCTTACATAGGAGATTATCCACGCCATTCATCAACCCATCCGCTAATCCTTCCTTCTGGATCTGGGCATTGAGCTTCCTCCTTAGCTCTAGAACATGAGTATGATAATCCCTTATCTTCTCCTTCTCTCCTTGGGATAGCTTTGTGATCTCGATCATGAGATCTGCATATTTCTGTTGTTCACCAAATTCTTCAAGAAAACTTTTAGTTAATAAATCCCATGAATTTTTCACATTATCACCTAGTTTTTCAAACCACCTAAGTGCTGAACCATCCAAAAAGGTAGGAAAAAATTCAGTCCATTGTTCCCTTCTTATGAGGCCATTACAAATACAAGATTGTTTAAACTCTTGAATGAAAGAAGAAGCATCTTCATTAGATTGAGCTGAAAAAATAGGAATCTTTCCCATTTTCAAAAGTAACCACCGTGAAATACCAACCCACAAGTACAATCAACAAGACTTATGTGCACAAATAATTGGAATCACTATACTAGAAAGTGACTTTACACCTTTCTACAGTAAAATAGAAATGACCACGGTAACTATGGTAAAACTTGACTTACTGCGGTAAAAACTGACTTTACTGTGGTAAGCACTATTCATAGTAAAAAGTGAAGTTATTGCGGTAAATACTATTCACGGTAAAAAGTGACTTTACTGTGATAAATACTATTCACAGCAAAAATGACTTTATCATGGTAACTACTATTCACGGTAAAAATGACTTTACCATGGTAACTACTATGCACAGTAAAAATAAGGTTACCCTCTAGTTGATTTTTGACTAAGTGGGAATATCTCTCCAGAAAATCCACCAACGAGGAATGGTCCCAGCAACGGAACCAAAACATCAGCACCAATCCGGCACTATGATAATTCTTCACCGGGAACTCCTCATGCTATGATTATTTACTAATGCACAGCCTTTAGTTTAGTGGATGTAATCTGGAAACAAAACGACAACATAACACAAGAATACCATCGACTATGATAAGACGGAATGATAACAAATTTGAAATATCAAAGTAAATTATAATATTAACATGAAATTGTTACAATCTCACCCATGAGGTACTTCAAGTGTTATTGACTTCACTTGCCTTTCACCAATACTATGGGAGAAACTTTACAATTACACCTTTTAATGGCTTCTTCAACACACCTTTAAACTGATGGCTTCCTTCGCACACTTCCTACAATATTTCTCACTACTTCCTTATATGCTAAATGAGGGGGGGTGGCCTCTCTATTTATAGAACTTCCAGGCTTATCCATCTTATCTCTAAGATAGGATAAGAAATCCACTCTAACGAATCATATTCCATACCTTATCTCTTATCTGTACATGTAAGCTTATCTTTTAAGATAAGATAAACCTTATCATTTTACATGGGTTCCACATTTTTAGACTTTTTACAAATAAAATACACAAAATATTTATGACCTCACTCCTTGTCCTTATTACCAATATAATATTTCTAATTCCTAATCATGTAGACCCTACTTCTCTACTTACCCAAAAATTGACATTTTAACATTACCGGACCACTTATGACAAATATTTACTTTTTACTACAACATTCCTATTGTACTTTGACTGTTACCGTACTATACATTATTGGCGGTGTCATATTAGCAGTGCCATTATCTTCTATCGGACGCCACTACTAATTACACTTAATAACATCCTATTCCTAATACATACATTAATGAAATAGAAATTACGGAGGAAAATTTTAGTGTCGACAGACCCCCTACACTTTGCCCCACGCTACTAGTAAGAAGCGTGGGTTTATCACCGTGGGCAAAGCATAGGCGAGTAAGGGCATTTCCATCCTTTCCCAACCCTACATCACTTGTAAGAGACACAAGCTCATCACTAAAGGTTGGTGGGGCAAGGAAATGTGTAAAATTAAAATTTTCTATTTGATCAATGTTTGACTTGTTTATTTGAGTAAAATGTCAATATGTGTTTATTTCCAAAGAGATATACATATGGGATAGATGTGACACTATGAAGCTTCTAGAACAGACCATAGGCAAGACACCTACCCTAAGAAGAAACCAACAGTGAGAATAAACTTACAGATCTTGGTATGGTTACCATTAAGACTTTGTCATGTCTAGGTTTATTTGATAAAATGATTCCGAGATATTTTGATGATATCATGAAAATGGAGAGGTATGATTAGAAATTTTATGCCAACAACATCATAAGTTTGTAATGAATTGCTTTGAGAATAGATTCCTTGATCACAATTTGTGTACGAAACAAGTGGACAATATGATCCTAATCTATATGAAAATGCAATGTAGATAGATACATAAGTAGTGTTAGCTACTTACGCGTAGAATCACTTGAGGTGTAGGGAATTGAATGTTTCACCAAATTCCTCACCTTCTAGCGTACATAGGAGGTATGCACTGTTTTCATAGTCCTTCATGACTCGGTATGGGCCCAACCATTTAGGCCGGAATTTCCTTCCTTCGCCAGTCTTCTTGTCAATCCAGCTATCTAGCCTTAGAACTAGATCACCTTCATATATGTCATGTTCATAGAATTTCTTGTTATATTACTGGCACATCCAGTCAGCATAGACTCTGTGACGCTGTTCAGCATCTAACCTAGCTTCATCTAGGATTTCTAATTGGGAGAGACGTGCTTCTCTGTAAGCGTCTTCATCCAGAATCCCTTGTAATGAAATGCAGAGACTGGGTATTTCAACCTCGAGTGGGAGAACTACCTCTGCCCCGAATACTAGCGAGAAAGGAGTTGCTCCCGTTGGTATTCTTATTGAGGTTCGGTGGGCCCATAAGGCCGAATATAACTTTAATTTCCAATCTCGTTTGTTTTCTTTCACCGTTTTAAGGAGAATAGATTTTAGTGTTTTATTTGTCGCTTCAGCCTATCCGTTGGCTTGAGGGTAATACAAGGAAGCCATATGATGGCTTATCTTAAATTTATTACATAGTTCACAAACCTCTTCATTCTTAAAAGAAGTTCCATTATCGAAGATAATGATTTGCGGGATACCGTTCCTGCAAATGATTTGGTTCAAAATGAACTTGGAAATTACAGATCAGGTACAGTAGTAAGAGGCATAGCCTCTACCCATTTGGTAAAATATTCAGTGGCCGTGATTATAAAACTATGGCCATCTGTGGATGAGGGAGAGAATTTCCCTATTAAATCTAGGCCCCATGTAGAAAAGGGCCATGGAGTAGCGATTGGTTGCAGAGCTTGTGTCGGCATATGGATCTCATGGGAGAATTCTTGGCACTTATGACACCTGCGTACGAACTCTACTGCGTCGTGTTCTAGGGTAGGCCAGAAATATCTCATTCGATGTATTTTATGAGCGGTGGCATGACCACTGAAGTGGCCTCCACACATTCCACTGTGGGATTTATGGAGAATCTTCTTGGATTCTTCCGTGTCGACACATCTTAGGAGCATTCCATCGAACACTTTCCGATAGAGCACTTGCTCTATAATGATGTATTTAGCTATGATAATATGTAACCACCTTATTTGTTGTGGTGTAGCTCCTTCTGGATACGTATGGTCCATGATATAATTAATGATATCAGTGTACCAGGGACACTCAGAGATAGAGGGTCGGGGTTTCGATGTAGTAAACGCACTCACCTGGAAAATCTAAATCTACTAAATCACCTCCATCTAATGGGTTATCAGCTAACCAATCTGCGATGATTTTTCCTTTAACTGATTCTGATTTACAAATGTTAATTCAAATTCCCCCATTAAGGTCATAAAACATCCAACCTTTTTAGACGAGGACCCTTGTGTGAGGAAAGTTCATAAATGGTCTGTTTTTACCATGACCCTTATTTCTTGATTTAGCATATAATGTCTTAGGCGTTTGGTTGCAAAAACTATGGCGAGGCATTCTTGTTCTGCTTGGGTATAACGTGTTTCATAGTCAAGCAATGTTTGGCTAATGAAATAAATCACGCGTTCTCTCTTGTCATTGTCTTCTTGAGCTAGCATGCAGGCTAGCGAGACATTGGTAGCTCGTGAGTATAAAATTAACGGGTGATCTAACTTAGGTGGCATTAGCGTAGGTGGTGACAACAAGAAATGCTTGACTACGTCGAAAGCTTTATTGCAATATTCAGTCCAATTGATGCTATAGTCTTTCTTGAGTAAATTGTTGATTGGATGTATGGTGAAACTTAAGTCTGGGATGAATATTTGGATTGCACCCAGCTTTCTGAGAAACGACCTAATTCCAGATTCATCCAAAGGTGGAACCATTTCAAGGATAGCCCAAATTTTGGTTAAGTCAACATCTATCCCTCGTGATGATATGATGCAACCTAGGAGCTTCCCTCCTGTTACACAAAAGACGCATTTTTCTAGATTTAACGTGACTCCATACTCTATTAGACGTGAGAGAATGACGCGGAGTATTTCTGGATGGTCATAATGCTTCTTGGCCTTAGCCAACAAGTCATCTACGTAGGATTCCACGATTTTATGAATTAAATCATGAAATATATATGTCATAGCTCGCTGGTATGTAGCACCAGCATTCTTGAGACCAAATGGCATGACAACATAGCAATAAGTTCCCCAGGGAGTTATAAATGTGGTTTTAGCTTGATCTTGTTCAGATATTTTGATTTGATTGTATCCCAAGAATCCATCCATGAGAGACAAAATTTCAAACCCAGCTATTGCATCAATAATGACATCAATGGATGGCAACGGGAAGTCATCTTTAGGACACGCTTTGTTGATGTCTCAGAAATCTATGCAGATGTGTATCTTTCCATTCTTCTTGAGAATGGGAATGATGTTAGATACCCATTGGGAGTAATTGACTGGCTTGATGAATCCTACTTGGAGGAGTTTTATTACCTCTTCTTTTACCATGAGAGCTACCTTGGGTTTCATGGGTCTTGATTTTTGTTTAACTGGTTTTGCATCAGGTTTAGTGATGAGGTTGTGCACCGCAATGTGGGGTGCAACTCCTGTCATTTCCTTATAATTAAATGCAAATGCCTTCTGATGTTCTTTGAGGATCCGAGTGTGTATTTCTACTTCCTCTCGGGGTTAACGAGGACCCTAGTTTTAATATCCTTGGTTCGTCTTCCGTTCCGATGTTAATATCAATTGATTTCTTCGATCAAAGAGGCATTTCCCTCTTCAAACTCAGGTGGCGCTGGAGGTAAATCCAAATCGTCCCCACTTTTCTACCGTGCATATGCTAAGTTCCATTTGTGAGGGAAGATCTACCATGGGATTTACGAAGTAGGAAGATGAATGTGGGATTAAGGACAAATCTATCATATGATAGGAGAGATGTAGTGCCGCATAGGTGTTTAAGCAATCCAAAGTGGCCATATCACTATCAACATGGTCTAGGATAGTAGATTCATTTCTCGTTTAAAAGAGAATTTGTTATTGTCTTTATCAATGGTTCATCACGAAGGGATACCATGAAACGGGTATCCTCTAACTCATTGCTTGGAGTAAAACATGATGCTGAAGTTGCTATTGAATCAGTGAGAAGATTTTCTCTCTCACGGGATTGCTTCAATTGATATGAAGTCAAACTCCTTGCTTAAATATAATACAAACTTTTTGTAAAGTTGTAAGTGCTCGGCTTTGGTTTCATATACCTCAGAGACTTGGTTTGCTACTAATTGTGATTCTCCTAAGACTTTGATGTTATCAACACCAATTCTTTTAGCTAAGATGAGGCCAAGGAGGAGGGCTTCGTACTCAGTGCCATTGTTTATGCACTCAAAATTTAGTTTAAAGGCAAAAGGTAAGACTTTTCCTTCAGGGGAAGTGAAGATTACACCTACCCCCACTCCATAACGGCATCTAGCTCCATCAAAATGGAGTTTCCAATATTCGACTGGGAATATGGACACTGGGATATCTATTGTGTTTGCATATTCTACTTCCACCATACAGAGATCCTCTACTGGAAGAGAGCCAATGCCTAGGGAATATCCTATGCCTACTGAATCGAATGGTAAGAATATTGGTAGATCATTTTCTAGCAGTTCAATGATCTTTGCAGTAGTTCCTAATGATACCGTTTCTACAATGTTAGCCTCATCTTTTGAGGCTGGGATTGTCTTGACTAGATTCATAGTCTCAAGATCCATTGTAGGTACCAACTTCTCCTCTGGTTTTGCATCAGTGGGTTTATTAAGTTGGTTTGTTGGAAGTTCAAATTCTCGAGTGCACACCTGGTCTTTTCTTTAAGTCAGCTAGGTGTATATCGAATGGCTTTGGATCACCTTTGGCTACAAACACCTTTCCTAGATGCAAGAATCTTACTTCTTGGAATAATGTAGAAGGGATTGCCTTCATACGGTGTATCCATGGTCGGCCCGAGGATCATATTATAATTAGTTTCCTGATCTATAATATAAAACTCAGTCAGGATTGTTTTGGGTCCTAAGGTGACCGGTAGTATTATAGTTCCAATCGAAGTGGCTTTAAGGCTATCATAGCCTCTCAATGTATTTCGAGTGGTGGAACAATTTGTTTCCCCATATCCTAATTTTTGAAGGAAAGAGAAGGGGACTATGTTAACTGCGGCCCCATCATCAACCATTGCTCATTTTACATAGTTATTATAAACCCATACTTGTAAGTGTAAGGCTGGATCGCCTCTACGTGTAATTTCAGCATCTGTAGGCATTTTACTTATTTCGAATATGAATTCGACATCCTTATCCGGCTGCCCTGGAGGATGAACATCAAAGTCCACATGATTTACCTGTGTTTCAGGAGGTGGAGTGATGTTAATTAAATGACCTAAACCTAATGCTTCTAAAAGAGCAGCCCTGTGAGCAGGAGAGTTCTTTAGTAAGTCTAAAAATGAAATGTGCGAGAAGGTTTTTGTTAGGTCGTTAATTAAATCATAGGCACCTACAGGTTTTTCTACTATTTGTTGACTCTTATCTGTTTCTGGCAGGTGACTTGGGCTTGGTTGAGAGAAATACTCTCGTGTTCTTTGTTATAGCTTCGATAGATAGTTCAGCGTCTAGTTCTACTAAACTGACTATCTTGGGTCTCGGCTGATTTTCCTAATTGTGGCGCAACTGATGGATTTAGTGAAGTCAAGGCTTCATGATCATTTTTTCCTGTCATTACACTTTTGTTTCGTCCCATTTAGATTTATCCTATTGTTATTGTGATTTGGGAGTGGATCGTTAAAGATCTTGAGGGGAGCATTCTGAGGGGAAACTGCCCCTGCGAGCATGCCTGGTGGTGGTGACATGGGATCTACCAAAAACAAATCTGTGAAGAACTGTCTTTGTTCTTCTGGCAAATGTTGCATGAATTTATTGTAGTCACGGCACATTCTAGTGTCATGACCTCGAATTTTGTGGAAACCACAATATGAATTGGGATTGTAATTCCTGGTTTGTTGGTTTGGTGTATATTGTGGCCTAAAATTCTGATCAAACTGTTGCCTTTTAGGATTAAAATTTTGCATTTGTTGTTTCTGGCTTTGATTTTGGTTTTGATAACCAAATGAGTTTTGGCTTAGACCCTGTGCGGGATTTCGCCGTTGTTGTTGTTGTTGTTGAGGATGATTAAAATCCACTGTATTGATTGTGGGAGTAAAGTTATTGTTTTGTTGATTGTTCATTGGTAATGAAGTATTCACAGTATTTACCTTTTTAGGCTGATCAGTTACTCCATCTGTTGTCACCCTGTGATTTTTGTTAAGGATTTTAGGTCCTTGATTGACGTTCGTGGTAATAGGATAAGTTATAGTGTTCTGACTGGAGATGATTAACCTCCCGTTTGTTCCATAAGTCTTACGACCACTATCAATTGCTGCTTGATCTATTTGAAGAGCGCTCTCAAGTACTTCATCGTAAGTTCTTAGTGGGAATTTTTGGACTTCTTCCTTCACCTCTCTACTAAGAGAATGAAGGAATAAATCACATAGTTCCATCTAATCCATATTTGGAGCACTTGCCGAAGAATAAAGAACTGTACGCCACCTTTAGATGAAATGGGCGACAAATTTGTTGTGTTCTTGGTTAATGTGCAAGAATTCCTTGATTCCTGTTCTTAACAGTTTGTTCATGTTGAATGCTTTGATGAACTCTGAAACGAGTTGTTTAAATGAATGGATTGAAGCCTCAAGTATTCTATAATACCAATCAAGAGCGATGCCTTCCAAGGTTTTTGGGAATATTTTAGCAACAATCCAATCCCATGGGAGTAGTTCTCGAATGGCTTTAGCGTAAGCTTTGATATGTGCATTTGGATCTCCCTCACCTTTGTACTTGGGTAAATCGGGAAGGGGTCTTGGAAGCATGACGCTTCGTATGGTGAAGTCTAAGGGCTCTTTCAAATATTCTAAATAAGTCCCTATCGCATAGGTTTCGACCATTGATGGTGGTTACTGAGGGAGTGGTGGTGGGATGGGTTGTTGATATGGTGCATAGCGTATGCGTTGGCAAGGGGCATAAGGAAGTCCCTGTGTTTGAGCAAAAATTCTGGGAGAGGAGAACATATCCCCTTGTGGTGAGTTGGAGTGCATGTTTAAGTATGACGGGGTTATTGTCCAAGAATGGATTGTTTTGTACTAGACCGGGAGGAACGGTGTTAGAGATGATGGGCCTAGTTGGTGCTTGTTGTGGATACTGAGGAGGCATGCCTAACGTGCCTATTCCTGTGAGGAGGTCTACTTGGCTAGGATGGTGTGGAAGATTGGAACTCCCTGCTTACATGAATTGTGAAATTTGACTTGCTTGGGCAAGTTCTAACCCTCTCACTTTTTCTACTAACGTTGAAATGACTTCATTTGGTGAAGTCACGGTGTTTTGCCTTAGCGGCGTTTGTTGTACACCCTGGTGTTGTATAGGCATGTGATATCATGCTATGAACTGATCGTTATCTTTCCAAGTTTCTCCGAGAGTATTTCCTATATGCAATGGTATAGAGGTATTTTCTTGAAAAGAGACCTCGGGTTGTGGTTGTAAACCTCCTATAGGTGGGTACATACCTCCGAGAGTGTTGTTCACCTCCTAGGATAACATTTTGACTATTCATCATCTAAGACCAGGTATGGGTATGATTGTCTACTAATTTTTGGTCTAAGTAGCATCTGAGGAGATGAACTAGATTCTCCGGTAAACGTCATATTATTCGAGCCTAAAGGCTCTATTTGTTGTTTTTGAGGGAACTGATCTAACTCCTCAGTTTGAAAAGATGAATTATATATGATTTTTGGAGTTTGTGTTTGACAACTGATTAGTTGAGTAGTTTTCACCCCCATACCAAGAGTGAGGGTGATGATTGTCTATTCTGTTGGGCGTAGTATGCCTCAAGACCCAAGAGGGGTCTGCCATATGCATCGAATCCCAACATATTCAGGGGGTATATGAATACCCGTAGAATAATGGGAAGGAGCGAAGGTGAAAGCCAATGAGGCGGAGAAGATGAAAAGTATATTAAACTTTGGAAGAACATGTGATACTATGACTCCGAATTAGAAAGTAGGAAGTTTACGTCAGCTTCACTAATTTTTTTTGTTTCACGTCAGGTTCACCAATTTTGTACGCCGGAAAAGTGACAAGCGAGCGTGGGAATCTACAAGTAACTCTTCTACGTACCCCGACCTCCCGAGGTCGTGTCGAGACAGCCGGTGGGGATGGAATATGCGTGGGATGCTGACAAATTAGTTAGGCAATCTAATGTCTTCAATATGCACTAGTGGAATTTGAAAATCTAAGGCAAAGAAGGCCCTTCTAACCTGAAGCTGGTGTGATAGATCGGTCAACAAGGATGACTACTCGAAGGCTCCAATCAATATCGAGCTCTGGCATGATTCGATCTATGGGTTGTGGAATACATGGAAAATGACCTGGGATAGTTTCGTGTATGTCCCTAGATAAGGTCATATGGTGGGTAATGAATACAATCGACTCTACAAACGATTCTCTGGCCTAGTCCAGAAATCTCTAGCTTTGCTAGCTGCTATATCTAGTAAGGATAACTGTTCGACGATGGTGGGTGGAAGTGGGGTAGATCTGAATACTAGTGTACGTAGGCCAGTGTCTATGTCTAATTCTCCTATGGATTCATTGGGTTGCGGGATTTGTGGGTCACAACCGTAGACTCTTGGTTGTTGCGGTCCTGCTATGGTCATGTATGAAATCAGTCCCTGATCCCTAGTATCTAATAATCATATGCTTTTTCAGCCTCTATATTTAAAATTAATAACTGTGTGATCTTCTCAGAGTACCTCACAGTCGTTCTTGCAACCTAGATTCTTAGGCTGGTATCTATATCTAGAAGAGTGTCTCCTGCATTTAGCTATGGGACCAAAGGATCACAACCAAAGGTTTGTTCTCTTTTGAACCCTTCTACAATCATATGAATGTTTGCCTAGGGTAATCTGTAGTTCGGTTGATTTGACCAAAACGTGTGTGCTTGGTCGTCTTCTATATTTAATCCCCTCAACTGAGAGCTGATCTGTCATAAATCTGTTGTTGTTTGGAAGATTTGGATTCTAAGATTCTGGTCTATATCAACTATTGCTGTGATGAGATTGGGTTGAGGCACAATTGGCTCAAATACGTATTCTCTGGGTTCCCTAGGTCCCGTGATTGTCATACAAAACAATAATGTAAATCTAACTGCAACAAAGCAAATTTAACTACGTGGAATAAATCTAGAACATATATAACTTCTATTTTTGTATTTTCTGAGAAACCTTAAGAACTAAGAAAGCAACTATTTAAAATATCTAGAATTGACAATTAAGATAAAACTTAAAACAAACAAAATAACCGAGTGTAGTTATTTGTCTGTGCAATTTGTAGATCTATTCTAAATAATGAAATAACTTGCCTAATCTATTTGCCAGACTCTCGATCCTACCTCAGAAGTGAGGAGTGAATCATAGTTTCTCAGAAACTATCAATCCCCACAGCTTCCCTGGCAATATCGAAAGTAAACTTGACTGAAAAGAAGTGATTATCTACTTTATTTGATATATTTCTAATCTAGAACTTTGAAAGCTAGAACCTGGATTCTGCAGAACAGTGGCGAATCCAATAGTGTGTGTGATCTTGTCCCCTCAGTGTGATCTCCTCGTTCCTTCGTGTTCACGTGAATCCAGAAAAGCGTGTAATGCTAGCATCAACAGAAGTAGATATCGGGACAAAGGCAGCTCAGAATGCAGACTGAATATAATGCGAGTAGGAGAGGGATAGCGCAAGAGTACAGAGCTTGGCTTATGCAATTCCTAGTGGGATCTATTGCGAGTCATGCAACATAAAGCGTCCAGAACCTGAAACTATCATGTTTTGAGGAGCAAAACCTGCAACTTTAATGGCTTCCTAAGGTATTCTACTCCAATGGATTGGGTGAAATAACAGCACTGCCTGCACAAGATGGATATGTGGCTTACCAACAGCTGAACAATACTAACTAAGCATGCAAATGAACTGAAACTATGGCTTCTAAATGAAGTAACAGACTGAACTACTGAAAATGAGAAGATGAGAAGTGAATGAGGGGCAGACCATTTGTTTGTGCACAAGCCATTTATTTATAGCTTTTCATTCACCCAAAGATCAAAACCAAACTGAACTCTAAAACTATAAACAATGGCCAAACACTATTCCAGGGGACCAAAAACATAAATGCAAGCCCAAGTCGGTAAAAAAAGGCTGGTGAATCGTTGATTTTTACGTGAGTCGCGTTAAAAATGATTTCTGGAAAAATGTACGTAAAGGACCGCCGCTCTGAGCAGGGCGGCGGTTACAGGACCGCCACCCATTCAGGGCGGTGGTTTCGTAACTGAAGGGCAACAGGGCCAGAAAAGAGGAAAAGAGATAAAAACAAAGGACGCAGGGGCTAAGCGGGGCATGCAGGATGTTAACGCATACTTGGAGATCTTTTCTGGATCCCGAACACCTTGCGAGGAGACCTGTATCATCATTGGGGCACTTGTTACGTTGTTTCGGCAGTACAGTACCTTACAATTTTGGGTACGTACAGTTACACAATACCCCTATTTGTACTTCCTTTTTTCGATCTATGAGGATGAGCAAAACTATTTTCTTATTTACATATTCTTTCCATAGTTCAAATCTTCCTTATTACATTAAAGCTTGATGTTACCATTAGAGTGTAACTTCATTGTGGTGCATTTTTTTCGACATCGGTTCTCACGAATCCCTCTTTCATGGTATCAGAGCTAGTTTTGGTAAAATGTGCACTCTTCATTTATCAAGTTATTTATTACTTATGGTTTCTTCTTATTTCCTCGTGTAAGTTTTTTCGATTATTATTTTGGAATTGTATTGCTCACCTCGTATTGAGGTTTCAGAAGATGCAAGTTTTAGGGTTTTTTCATCAGTTTGTGGTTTGATTTTTCTAGGATATGCATGTATTTTTTTGTGTTTCAGGGTGCATTTTAGGTTCACGAGTTGTAGATTTCAGATTTTAGAGTTGTCTTATTTTTCACTTCAAGCTATACTCTACCTTCTCACCTTACCTTTCTGCATGCATCCTCCTCTTAGTGAATCGAGCCTCTCTACATTGGCTTGGGTTATTCTCATGCATGGTTTGTGGATCTTATTCCCTCCATCTACGTGTAACTCTTGACTCGTGGTTCCTTGTTGGCTCATGTTTTGCTCCTGCATTGATGTGCTTACATTGGATTTTTGGTTTTTTATATTGTGCCTTGATCCACAACCAGACTTAGTAATGTTCTGAATTTGACTCCCACATTATTATTGGCTTGTGCACTAGTTTGAAAGGCTATGTTGTTTATGCTTCATGTTTTTCACACTATCTCTACACGCTCTAACTCATTGTTTCACTACTGCTCCGTGTTTGTTGTTGAGTGACCCTGACAGATCTTTGTCGGTGGTTGTTAGAACTCCCTTCACATTGTTATCTCTATTTGTTTAATGCCTAAATGGGCTTGTGGCCTCTACCAGTGGTTCCTTGCTCAGTTTTCTCATGCTTGTGTCTTCCTTGCATTTCCTTCTAATCGGTGCCATCTTGCATGTTCGTGTTTGGATTCAACACTGGGCTCTCTGTCAGTGTTAAAATGTGCATTGTTTCTCAACATCAATTTATGCTCCATTAACGGCTTCCTTCCTGTTATTTCATGATTTCTTCATTGAAACCAATAGTGGTTCATCCAATGCATAGAAGTTACATTAACTAGTCATTCAAACTCCCCGATGCATGGGCTCTTCCCCTGTAACTCTTCCTGGTTGTTTCACTTCTAGAGGCTCATTGTTCTGCGTCAACATTACCTTCTGCACTCTCAGCTGCACCTTCTCTGCTTGGTGTCGGTTACATTGGAAGAATCTCAGTGGTTACAGTCAAACATGTGGATTAGCTGGAGATATTCATTTCCACCAATGGTTTTCCAACAACTCAACTCAAGTACGTGGCCTACAATCAATCCTACAACATTTTTACGTGGATCCTGCCTTGGAACACTAGCCCAGCTTGGTTAGCATCATTAGCTTAGTCAATGTGGGCCCCTAAACATTCTTTTAATTCGTAATAAATCTCCTTTTAAATATTTTTGAGGTTAAAAACATTTAATTGGCATTGTAATTTCTTTTTAGATTTTTTTTGGTTGTATTAATATCCTTCCTTCAAGTGTTAAAGACGGAGGGTGAGGTCCGGGGTTGGTAGGAGGACAATCCCCCCTCACAATTAAAATAAACCGTATCTAAAATTTGATGTCATTTCCAACGAGCATACATACGACACCCTTTGCATGCGTTTAGGGCACTTTTTTAATCTGTTTGCAGGCTTATTAGCATTTTTCCATCAGTTGTGGGAATTGTTTTTGCTATAACTTTTGACTCATTGCTCGGTTTTGAGCACTTCATTAGTCAAAGTTACATGTTTCTTCGGACTCTAGATGATGGGATTATCAATTTTGTAAACGCATTATTTATAAAGTGCTATATTTTGGGGAGTGTCTTTTTATTGCTTGATTCATCTTATTTTTTGAATCATCTTGAGCTTTGTTCTATCGCTTTTATTGCTTCTGGACTTGTGAGTGCGTCTTCCATAGTTTTGTAGAAAAGGGATTATTTCATGCAAAGTGAGATGTTATTTCTCACAAGTCCTTCTCTTCCCCTTCTTGTTTTCACTCACTCTTGTGCTTTCTTATGGTGTCAAACTATCGCGCCCAAAAAACCTTGATTGGTGTCTCCACTCTTGCGTGTTATTACGTTGATTGTAAGGTGAGTGACATATTGGTTCTTGGCACACAATCACATATGATTATAATCAACGCACTAAACTATAAATTTCCTAACTCTGGGGGGTGTGATACTATTTTGGGGTGGTTGTTTCCTTTCTCTCTCCTTCCTTCTTCCTTCATTGGTTCTATCTCTTCATTATGGATAGCTCTGCTAACACCTTTTAATTTCTTCAAATGGAAATATAAAATTATATTGGTTTTGCAAAGTAAAGGGTTATACTGTGTCACCATGGAGTTAGAGACCAAACCTAATGATGAACCCAAAAAATCTAAGTGGTTCAATCATTGTGATGAAGCATTAGGTCTTCTCTGTATGTCCGTCTCTCCCGACTTGCTCTTCCACATCGAAACTTCCTCAAATTTTCATGTAGATTGGAAAATGCTCTATGATATGTTTGGGAAGTAAGATGACATGAGAGTGCATGAGTTGGAGAAAGAAATACTAGGGTTAAATCCTAGTGAATTCGAAAACCTATAGGTGTTCTTCTCAAAGTTTGTCCACACTAAACTACTTCTAAAGGAATGTAAAGTGGAAAAGAAATACTCTCAATTGTTCTTGTCAATTCTTTCTAAGTTAGGTCTGCTTGGAAATTTCCCTCCTTTGATAGTTTTTCATCCCAACTCATTCAAGAATAGGACAAACACATTCAAATGGGGACTCTAAAATCCAAGTCACATGCCCTTGTGGTGAATAAGGGCAAGAAAAATGAAAATAAGAAAGAAATAAAGGACCAACCTAAGAAAGAAACCAAGACCAACCAACCCCCAGCTAAGCCCAACATTAACACTTCAACTTTTGAGTCTAAAGTGAAGAAGGAAAATTTTAAATGCTCCTATTGTAATAATTTTGGCCATGATGAGCATCATTGTTTTCGGAAAAAAAATTGATCACTTAACTCATTTTCTTGAGAAGAATAAAATAAGTGTTCCTGAATTCGTTAAAAAAAATTCTCAGAAGGGAGAGTTTTCTAAAGAAAAGGAGTCTAAAAATAAAAAGAAGAAAGGTATGGCCCTCATAGCCAGATCAGCTCCATCATCAACTTGGATTATTGATTTTGGCGCCTCACACCACATGGCTTCTTGAGAGGTTGAATTATCTAGCATTGAACCATGTGGCATGTCCCAAATCACATTGGGTTATGACACTCATGTGTCAGTTTCCGGTAATGGATCGGCATAGATAGAAGGTGGAACATTTAACCAAGTGTTGAGTGTTCTCAATCTCTCTACTAATCTCTTATCGGTTTACCAAATCACCCACCATGGTGAAGGAATGCGAGTGGAATTTGGTCCTAACTCAGTGGTTATTCATGAGCTTAACTCTGACTACACTGTAGCTGAGGGAAAGGTGGATCACCGTTCACAATTGTATACTTTTTCCCAGTTCTCTTCTGATTTGATGCCTAATGCCTTGCTCACTCATGTGAATGAGGTTAGCAAGCTATGACATGAGTGTTTTGGGCATCTAAATTATCATTACCTTGAACAATTGAGTGAAAACAAAATGGTCAATGGGTTACCCTGAGTTAAGTTTTCTAAAGGTCTTTGTGAGGGCTACACCCTTGGAAAGCACCCTGGAAAAAAAATTGATAAGGGAAAATCCTGGAGAGCTACTCGTCCCTTAGATCTTGTTTATTGTGATGTTTTTGGCCCCTTTCCATCTCCTTCTTTCACTAGAGCTCTATATATACTAACCTTTATTGATGAATTTTTGCGTTATACTTAAGTATATTATCTTAAGCTTAAGTCTAAAGTCTTTGAGAATTTTCAAAACTTTAAGGCTCTTGCTAAGAAACAAGTAGAATGGTCTATCGAGGTTCTTCAAACCAAAGATGGAGGTGAGTATGTGAGCAATAGGTTTGAGGATTTCTGCACTTCTGAGGGGATTTTTTTGAAGTGTATAGTTGCTTATAGCCCTTCCCAAAATGGAGTTGCAGAAAGAAAGAACCAAACTCTAAAGGAGATTACTACTTATATGGTTCAATCGAAGTCCCTTCCTCTACAGTATTGGGTTGAAGCAGTGAATTTGTCTTGTTACATTCAAAATCATGTTCCACACAAGGCAGTAAGAGGGATGACACCCTTTGAAGCCTAGTTTGGACATAAGCTTGATGTTGAGCACTTTCAAGTCTTTGGATCCAAGACTATGGCTCAGACTCCTAAGAAGAAACAGAAGGCATTGGATCCACAATCCAAACCTTGTATCTTTTTCGGGTATCCTGATGGCGTGAAGGGATATTGATTTTTGAACTCTACTATCCATGAGCTCTATATTGAATGGAGTGTGAATTTTGATGAGTCATCCTTGAATTTTACTTCCACTGAGGTTCGTTTTCCCACTGATTTAGATTTTGACTCATCATATGATGATGTTGTTGAGTGATTTCCTCCTCTCCCTACTCCTCCCGATCCTCAAATTTCTGAGTCTTCTGATTCCGACAGTAGTGATGATGAGGACTATGTCCCTTCTCACTCAAGTGAATAATCTTCTAACTCTGAGCTTGAACCTTCGACACCTCTTTGGGCCAGGAAAACTTTACAAAGTGTTAGATATTTAGTTGGATATCCTTCAGATGAGAGACATACGCACTCGAGTTTCGTTGGACCCCTCTCCTTCTTTGCCTCTACTTATGATCCACCATCTTTCCAGGAAGCTTCTAGGATTCCTGAGTGGGATTCTGCTATGGATGAGGAGTATTCCTCACTCATACAAAATGAGACTTGGGATCGTACCCCTCTTTTGAAAGGAATAAAATTCATTTGGTGTAGGTGGATATATTGAACAAAGTATGGAGCCAATGGATAAGTCGAGAAGTATAAAGCATGACTTGTAGCTAAGGGTTTCTCCTAAGTAGCTAGGGTTGATTACTTGGAAACCTTTTCTCTGGTTGTGAATATGACTTCCATTCGACTGACCCTTTCCATCATTGTTGCTAACATATGGGAAGTCCACCAGATGGACTTTAAGAGTTCCTTCCTTCATGGGGACCTAGAGGAAGAGATCTATATGGAACAACCTCTAGGTTATGTCCATGATCCATCCCTAGTTTACAAATTAAAGAAGTCTCTCTATGGCCTTAAACAAGCCCCTCAGGCTTGGTATGCCAATATGGACTCCTTTTTACTTGCATCAGGGTTCACTCAGTGTCACTTTAACCCAAAAGTTGTATATTTTATGGTAGGATGACTCCATGCTTATTCTTTTTCTTTATGTTGATGACTTGTTGATCACTGGTAGCTCTTCCTCTATCATTGATTTTGTGAATATCTCCTTGGCCAACAAGTTCGCCATGTCTGACTTAGGATTGCTTCATTACTTTCTTGGGATCCATATTTCACAATCTAAGTCAGGAATTATGATCTCGTAGCCTAAGTACTCTCTTGATTTTCTTGCTCGGTTTTACATGTCTGATTGCAAGTCCTCACCTACTCCTTTTCTTTCTATTGTTAATTTAGTTTCTCATTTCTCTTCCCCCTTGGTTGAAGATACCCTTTATCGGTAGTTGGTGTCGATCTTTATCTACCTTATTCACACTTAGCCAGATCTTCGTATGCTTTCAGGATCATTTCCAAATTTATGCAGGAGCCTCATGAGCTACATTTAAAAGCATCAAAGCAAATCCTTCAATATGTTTGTGGCACTCACACAGATGCTATTCATTACATATGAGGGATTGAGATTGACTTGGTTGGATTTACAGACTGAGATTGGGTCGGTGATCTAGATCATCAGAATTCTACCTCAGGCTACAATTTCACTCTTGGTTCAGGTCCTTTCAATTGGTCCAGCAAGAAGCAAAACTCCATTGCCATATCATCGACAGAAGCATAATATAGAGGAGTTGTTAATGCTTCCACAGAAGTTGTTTGGTTACAGGGTATCTTGACAGAGTTTGGCATCCAATTTTGGTGGCCTACCATCATCTACTGTGACAACATGAGCACTATCTCAATTTTTAGAAATCCAGTTCAGCATCAGCAGATGAAGCACATTGAGATTCACATGAACTTCATATGGGATCTGATACATGAAAACATCATCAACATATAGTATGTTCAGATAGCTAATCAGGTTACAGACATATTCACTAAGCTCTTCACTGAGGTGAAATTTCTTCACTCATGGTCTCTTCTTGGGGTGAGGTCTATTGCATCCACCCATATTCTTTGGGCTATATAGTCCTTCTTCTTCTCCTCTTCTTCTTTCCAGAAATATGTTATGTGTATATGGGCACCTTATCACGCCTTTAGTTTCCAGGCCCCATTGACACATCTTTCTTAGTTGTCTAGGGGAGTCTTCTTTTCTATTATGGATTACCATGACCTTTTCCTCGGATTTGATGAAGGGGGGTGTTGGTGTGTGTGACATGCCTAGTCATTGTCCACATCACCTAGTGAGTCATCTCACCTTGCGAGAGTCATAGGTCTTAGGAAGTCAAATTACAAGTGTTAGATTCTATCATAGAATCTGTCATTGTCATTTGTGTCAGTGTGTCATAGGATTTACATTCCTTATTTGGAATTGCAACTCCTCCTTTAGTGGCATCATATGCATCAGTCACATCATATGTGTCAGTGGCATCATTGATATTATTTCCTTTTTTAAGCATGGGAGTTACATAGCACCCCTATTTGTACTTCCTTTTTTTGATCTATAAGGATGAGCATACCTATTTTCTTATTTGCATATTTTTTCCATTCTTCGAATCTTGCTTATTGTGTTGGAGCTTGATGTTACCATCAAAGTGCAACTTCATTGTGGTGCATTGTTTTTGACATCGGTTCTCATGAATCCCTCTTTCAGGATCAACATAATATAACCTTTATAGCATAATGGGGGACATATGTGTTTGACAAGATGCCTTTTGTATTAATAAATATAGGTTCCATATTTAAAAAATCCATGAATATTGCATTCAATGGCTATATACATGACATCATTATCATCTACTTAGATGATATCATAGTTTTCTCAAGAGAAATTAAAGGCCATTTAAGTCATATTGAGAAAGTGTTTGAGAGATGTAGAGATTTTATTATGTCTCTTAATCCCACGAAGCACATTTTTACAGTTCTATAGGGTATGATTTTGGGTCACATTTTTTCAAAGGATGATATTTTCATTGACCTTGAAATAATATCTACTATTATTTCTTTCTTTTTTCCAACTCATAAGAAGGCATTTCCATCTTTCCTTCGAAAAAATAGTTTTGATAGGAAATTCAATCCTAACTTTGCAAAAAAATTTAATCACATTATCTTGATGTTCAAGATGAATGTGACTTTCAAATATACTAAATAATGGAAAGAGAGATTTATCAGCATTAAATATACAATTTATGAGGCACGTACTCTTATCAACCCTGACTATTCAAAGGATTTCATCTTATATGTTTATGGGGCTAAGGAAAGCCTTGTTGTGGTTTTGACACAACAAAATGATAATTATTTAGAGCAACCAATGACATTCATTAGTCAGACAATAAAGGATTATGAAATACAATATAGTAATATGGAAAAATAGTTATTCACTATCATGATAAATCTCTAGAAATTCAAGGGCTTGCTTACTACTAACCATATCAAAGTTTTAGTTTCACACCCGAGTGTGAGGTACTTCATAATGGAAGTAGAAGAAAATTATAACAGAGATGGATGGAGGGAAAATATCGTGGAGTTTTATGTGACCATCAAGGCCATAAAATTGGTAAGAGGAATAGAATCGTGTGAAGAAATGACTTTATATGCTCAAGAAGATAATCAAGAAACCTCTTTCTTGTTGGAGGATGAGCATGAAAAAAACACAAAGGATCTATGGAGAAAAGAATAAGTTTCAAATGACAATAGTTGGATTAACATTATGGCCAGATTCTTATCTACATACATTTACCCTCCTAGTTTGAGCAAAGAAAAGAGGCAGCATCTAATATTGTTTTCCACCCTTACACTTTAATTAGCGCATTTATTTTTGTGAAAAACCTTGATGGAGTGTTTTTGTAGTGTATTGAGGGATAACAAGTTAACAAGGTATTAAAAAATCTCCACAATGGTTTTTCTAGTTAAAAATTCTCATCCAAGGCCACGATAAATAAAATATTAATGGAAGGTTACTTTTGGCCTACACTATTCGATGATGTTCATCATTGGGTTAGGAGATGTAATGAATGTTCCCTCTTCACTAGTAAAAAGAAGATGAAGGCCCTCCCCTTCATCCCATTCAGATGGAAGAACACTTTTCTCAATGGGGACTTGAAAAAAATTGAAATGATTAATCATGTATCAAGTGTGGGTCATATATGGGTCGTGAGAGAAAACAATTATTTTACTAAGTGGATAGAGGTTGTGGCACTTCAGGAAGCTACTGAATCAACTATCCTTGACTTTGTTGATATTATTACTGCTAGGTTTTGTGTTCCTCAAACAATTATTTCTAATAATGAAAAGGCTTTCTTAGGATTTAAAATTTCTAATTGGGTTCTTAAGCATGGAGTATAATTGTAAAATTCTTCTAATTACTACCCTTAGTTTAATGGATTGGAGGAGTATACTAATAATAACCTTATCATAATCATGAAAAAGACAATAGAGATCAATCAAAGGAAATGACACACAAAATTCAAAACTACTCTCTAGGTTGATAGGATCACACCAAAAAGAGTGATTGGCATTTCCCCTGTTGTCCTTATTTATGGTAGAGAATCCAAGACTCCATTATCTTTAGAGTTAACTTCATTGGAGATGGCACGTTAGTTATAACTAGAGGGTGAAGATCAAATATCAATCATAATGAATGAGTTTGTTAGGTTTGAAGAGCCAAGGAATTCTACCATGATCAATTTATAATAACATGAGATGTCAACCAAATAATGGTTTGACAAGAAATCCAAAACATAGACTTCAACAATAGGAGACTTAGTTTTGAAATGGTATGTAGATAGAGCTAAACTAGGGTGAAAATCCAAGTTTGATTCACTTTAGAGTGGGTCATATATCATCATTTCCTACAAGAAATTTAACTTGTATGAGTTATCTAGACTAGATGAAGAATCACTTCATATCCTTATAAATGGGATATATCTCAAACATTCCCATTAAGTACCATTTTTTGCATCTTGTAAATATTTGTTTTCTTTTTTTTTTGTTTATTTATTGTTATTAGATATTCCCTCCTACTGCATGTGTGATGATCAATAATTGATTTTTGTTTCCTCAATCCTTTTGGTGATCATGTGAATAATTTATTTTTCACAAATGTTGGCTCCATTTGCATCTCATAGGTTAGATCATTTGCTTTATGGTAGAAATAAGATTTTAAATACCAGTTTCAATCAAATTCAATTCACACTTCATGTAGATTTAAGGAAAATTATAATATTTGGGATCAAATTTCAAAGTTTAAGGCTTGACTCCATTCCCAATGGATGCTTCAATGATATCGATTAGACCATCTAGTAGATAGATATCCCCTAAAACTCACCAAATATTTTGTCCAAAATAATATCCCTCACTATTTTGAACAACTTGAATCCAAGTTTTAGAATTGGGTGGCTTAAAATTAAATACCTGTGGAATGAATAAGTTGAAGACATAATGTTCCATGGAAAACTAGTTAAAAGGATAGTATTTTGTAGCATTGGTAAAATCCTAGTGCTTTACGGCATGGGAAATATAATATTACGGGGACTTATAAAATATGGAATTATGTGGAGTTAGTCAATTTCATGCAATAAAGCATATAGTCCACTTAGGAGAATCCTTGATGTGAGGAAAAAGTGTCATGAGATACCGCAAGGTAAAAATAAGAAATTTGAATGTGAATAAGGTTAGAAACCACAGAAAAAGAACTATGTGTTCCACAATTTATTAAAGTGTAGATTTTTGAGTGTTCCATGGATTTCAAAAGCTATAGAACAAAGGGATAATGTCACATGTAATAAATACCATGCAACAAGGAAGACCTTCACGACATTTTGGAAGAAAATAATAAATTCGAGAGTGCCAAAGGCTAAGTGCAGAATAGTTTTAAAAGTTATGGAATATAAGAAATTAGTGTTCTACAAACATTAAAGACTTAGTGTTCCATGGAGTTTACAAATCCATATAACATAACAATTCCATGATATGAAGATTTTATGCAATACAAACAAGAAATTCACACATCAAAGAAAATATGTATAGAAATGAGATATGTCATGAAACATATAAACTCTGTGAAAATATGAAAGGAAGTCACAGATCATAACAAGATCATCAAAATCCCATGGGTTTTATGAAATATTGAACCAATACCTCAACCACCCCAACAACTAAAGTAAAATCTTGTATTAATGATTTTATGGATAATGGTACTCAAACCTACCTTATAAAATTAATGATATACAACACGACATCATTTCTTATTCGGTAAATCTAGGGTGAATGATACTTTGAAGTGGTAGACTGGATCTCATCATCCTTTCCTCTTTCCTATCTCTCTCACTAATTTTTCTATAAGTTTGGGTTCCTTGGCATAGAAAAGAAGGTATTTTCTACTAAATTTTGGGCTTCCTCCTTTTGAGCTCAAAAATCCTTTCTCGTGACCTTTGTAACTCACCTGTGGAGATTTCTTGCCATGATTATATGCCTGTAAATGGTCAAGTTTTTATATTAATGAAAGTGTGTCCATTCTTTTATTTGAATTATCTTTGTTTAATGTAAACATTTTTTCCTCTGGAATTCCTTCTTTCTTTTCCATTTTATTTCCTTCAAACCTATGTGCATCTCTTTAATATTCATTTGTGGGTTTACCTATATGTCTTTTTATAGCCAGAACTGATCCATTTTCTAGTTTGGTGCATCACCCCATTGTTATTTTAGTTTTATCTCTCACACACTATCTCCTTGGATTTTCTTAGTTTAGGATTAGTTGGTGTTAGAATAGAGATATGGTTAGTCTAGCTACAATGAAATATGATGAAAGGAACTAACCCTTTTCATATGAGGATTGGCCTTGAATGAACCAATTTATCCCACACTTTCAAGGTCTCTCATGTTTTCATGAGAATATTAAACCCAGTTTCAATAGAGGAAAAAATTTCAATGACAACAATACTTATTATGTTTAGTGTCTAAGAGAGACAGAGATTCCAGTTCCCTTTTCTGCCTTACCCTTCCCTCTTATTTGAGTGTATTTGATGAGATTAAAATAATTAGATTCATTGTAAATATCATTAGGTTTAAGCTTAATATATATCTTTATTATTCGTATCTATAAATACATGGTTTATATTGTGGTTTTCCCAAATATACCAACCCTTTACAAGTTAATACTAGGTTATGTACCTCCCATATAAAGTTATATGCCCTAAGTATTCTAAAATTTGAACTTTATTTCCATCAAGGGTTATGAAATGTGTGGGATTGATTCCACTTCTTCTTGTTTAGTGTGAATAAAAAAATTTACAACACTTTTGAAAAACCACTTACAACACTTTTGAGGTGCCATTTTTCTTAAGTGTGTATTTTTTTAACTCTTCGCATTGGTGTTACTTTCATTTTCCTTGTTCTTCCTTTGTTATACATTTTTGGTCTTAAATAATTGTATATGCAATAAATTATAAAGTTCCAATCTTAGGGGGTTATTGCCAATAATTTTACGGAGATATCTTATGCACTTGCATTTCTACAATCTATGTTTATTCATTATGGATCAAAATGTAGTTGTCACACCATCGAACTATTACGAGTGGAAAATATAAATATAAATAGTCTTAAGTAAGGATTTACATTGGATCATAATGGGTCTTGAAACTTAACCAAAATCATATGGAGCTAAATTTAAGTGGATTAACCAATATGATGAGGCTTATGGTCTATTATGTTTGTATGTATCTCCTAATTTTCTCTTTTACATAAAGTCTATTAGTACACCTAGTGATGAATGGACCATATTGGAAGGAATATTTGTGAAGTAGGATGCAATGAGGGGTTATGAATGGATCATGAGATTATTATTTTGAGTTCCAATAACTTTGACACCATACAAGACTTATTCACAAAATTCAAATCACTTATATTTTATTTAAAACAATGTGGGAAAAGATGATTAGTTGATTCTTTCTATTATTCTTAAGTTAATACTTGGCTATTTAGTTTCTATTTTTACTTTCCATGCCACTAGAAGTTCCATTGGAGTTGCATGAAAAATTCCTTCCTTTTATGATATTACTACTTCCTTAACTAGAAAGAAAGATAATCTCATACAAATGGGTACTTTGAATTAATATAAGTCACATGTCATATTTGATGGACAAGAAGAATATAAGGCTTAGAAAAATAAGGATAAGAAACAAAAAAATAAGACAATGAGAAAAGGAAAGATATTTAGCTTGTCATTGAGACCTTTTCTTTTGAATCCAAAACTAAGAAAGAGAGGGTAAAATGTGGCTTTTGTATAAAACCTAGACATGATGAACATAAGTGTATGAAAAACATATTAATCACTTGATATACATTCTTGAGAAGAACAATATCATAGTTCCATATTCAGACACACAGAGTTCACTATTTTATATGTTTACAAAGGAAAAATAAATAGTAAGGTGAAAGATAAGGGAAAAAACTTATGGAAGTTGTACCTCAACCTATCACATGGTTTCTTAATTTAAGTGATTCACACCACATGGTTTCATCAAGTGTTACTTGTAATTCCTTATAGATATATTTTATGTGAACTATTTTGATGGTGATCACACTTCTATTGAGGTATTTGGAAGAGGGTTTGTGTACATATTTGATGGGATATTTTAGGATGTCATTTTTATACCTCTATTGTAAACTAATATTATATCAGTATATTGGATCACACATCACAGTTCAACAAAGGGGTTAATTTCACTCCAAATTATATGGTTATTAGGGAGTTGAAATTTTTTTCTAGTGTGGTAGTGGGGAGAACATATCATTAGCCTCAGCATTATATATTCTCAAAATTTTATCCTAATGATGATTCCTATATAGATGAGGATAGACCTTTGAGTTTGAATCTTGACACTTCACTTCCATTCACATTGTATTTACCAGGTTTTGATGATTTTTTTAAGGATTTGGACTCACCTAGGAAGATTCATGTCAATTCTTCTTCTAATACAAATGATGATAGTATTGATGATGAGGAATAATATTTCAGTCTAGATGATGAGATAAAAAATGAGGAATCACCTCCTTCCTCTATAGTCATGTTTCAGAGGTTGATTACACACATCCCATATTTCCTCACTTCTCTCATGATCTTGAATCATAGGTTGGTGAATAGCTTCCAAATTCTCCATATTTAGCTACATTTACTCCTATCTTGGATACTTTTGGACCACTTCTAAAATATTGACTTCTAGTCTGATTTGAATGTGATAAACACTATAATGTGTAGATAATTTTGTTAGTGACTTATCAGATGACAAGAATACACAGTCATAGTTCTAGGATGTTCCATATGTTCTTTTTTCCTGTTCCTCCAATCAATAGTATTTTAGTGCAATATCTAGAATTCCTCGTTAAGATTTAGTCTTCATTAATTCCTCTTTTGATAGAAATATTTTGCATCTATGGGATCCATTAAGAGTTCATGATGCCTCATCTTATAGGGGATACTTATCCCTCTTTTCTTGTCTTCTTTCTCTCATTATTTCTGGGGGCTTTTCTTTGTTTTCATAAGGGGGTTTTTGTGTACTTCTCTATTCTCTTTTTTAGGGAGGAGGTTTTCCTATGGATTTTCTCATTTTTTCACTTTAGGATGGATTTTATTTTTACTTGGGTACCTCATCAACCCTTATTGTTAGGACCTAATTATTCTACCCATCTAAACTATTGTTTATGGTGATTTTTGGTTAGTTATTTTTATGCTAAAATACCAAAATATCTAAATAAAGTAGGGTTTGACAATACCTGCACCAAATAACACAATGTCGGGATGAGTGAATATGATAATAATACAAGAGGATCCTCCTTTCCATGGAGTGAGAGGACCTATATACAAATATAATGTGATAATATAAATATTAGATTATGATTTAGTGAGTTTCTTAGCAAAGGTAGATCTGAGGAATCTAAAGGTCTTCCTTGAAGGGTGTCAAATCATATTATATAATTAAGTGATTTGATAATGAAGTAAAATAATAAAAATGTGATTAAAACTCAATAGGTATGGAGAGATAATACTCTGCTTGATAGGTGGCCCAAGCTGGGGTTGTAGCGAGATTGAATTACAAGAAATAGTCAAACCAAATGTGTTCTATTGTGTCCTATATTTCACGTATGATTTCCATTTGTTCCTCAATGTCCTCAATCTAAGGTGTCAAGGAAATGGGATACAATATAATATTATGTGAGATATCAAATTTCTCCCACATGAAGGGTTGTTGCACAATTAGAATGTTGTATATATTTGTGATGGGGTGTGATGTACCTAGATATGACATCTACAAAGAATACATCTTACAAGGAAAAAAAATAAGGTCCAAACATATTGATAAATATATGATAAATAATAAATATGAATAAAATAACAAGGATCAGCGATGATTGGAAATTTATGGCGATCAAGGCACAAAGATCACCGATGATCAAGAATTGGCAATGATCAGGGAAAAATGGTCTATTAAACATGGGCCAATAAACTAGCTATGATTGATGCAGGACATAGTTTGGTAGTCCCAAGATAAGTTTGAGGAACTCTAGAGACATAAAAGATACAAAGTTTAGGGATTTTGATAAGTATAAGGAATTAATTGATGGTATAGGGAATTTGGGCTTAGATCGGTGGCAATCAGGTAAATCATTGATGATTGGGGATCGACATCAATCCTTGGTAAATTTGACTAATATGATAAAATATTGATCAAAGAGATAAATGGAAGACAAAGTGGTTAATGGATAGATTTGGGTATATAGACGAGTACTTTTAGGATATAACTAATGCAAAATGTGATTAAAATGATAAAAATAAATGAAAAAACCTTGTTGAATGTTGTTGAAGATAACATATCTCAAAATGGATGTTTGAATGTTTTACAAGGGTTTCCAAAGGATGACAATAGACTGGATATGTCCTCTAATGTCATGATGTCATGTAGGGTCTCAAAAATATGCCAGTAATCCAATATGTTGGATATGTGTAACTGAGAAATGAGACATGGTGGTGCTTAAAATGAAGTGATGACATCTATAACAATCGTCGGTCCTTACGTATTGCCATCAATCGGGATAGAGAGGTTAAAAATCAACTAAGGAAATATGGAAAATGGTTTAAACCACTTTCCATATTAGGATTAAGGTTTTTTTAGGAACGTTGGGAGCTCAGGAATTGAGGTAAGAAAAGGTTAAAAGGTTAGTATAATTTGGGTAATTTAGGTTGGGTTTGTTTCAGGTTATTAGGGAGAGTAAATAAGACTATATGTGGGTAAATGATGGTTTATTATGGTAAAATAGATTAAGGTATAATGGAATTAGGATAGTGTAATAATGTAAATAATGATAGTGTTATGAATATGTGTAAGCTCACCTAGGGGTGAAAAAGAGGTGTCTACATTTTCCCCTTTTGTTGAGATGTTTATAGGCACAGGCTGTAAGATAAAAACTAGTCCTGAGATGCCCTAATTTTTTTGATAAGGATATTGTTCCCCCCTCAAGCCAAATACCGAATGTGTTGGTAATTGGATTGAAAAGAGTTAGATTTCTTGAATAGATTTTCTTAAAAGATGCTTTAGGGCTTGATTGTAGTCTAAAATTACCATGTCGGAGGATTATGTAGAGATGGTAATATTCTTGGAAACACTTGGTAGGGGACATCATATAGATGTGTGCTTTGATACGATCATACAAGGAAATGATCCAATGGAATTGTTCTCGAGTGGATGTGTGAAGCCATGGGACCAAGGGGCCAGAGGAAAACATCCACAATATGTGCAAAAAAAGATGTATGGTGAAAAATAGAGTTTTTACAAGGTTTTGAGCATAAAATTAAAGTCATATGGTCTCTTGATGGTGTCACAGTGTGTTTGAAAAGGTCTAGGTGACCAAAATTGATAAATTGTGTAAAAATGGATTAGATCAATGATAATTATTTATCGTCGATGATTAGGGTGGTGATAGATTGTCTAATTTTTAGTTTACCACATAGAATGTGGATTTTGTATATGATTCATATGTATAGAGCCCTTTTGAGGCATTTTGTATAAAATTTCCATAAGATATATCTATGATTATGGATTCATGTGTTTTGATGAGATTTTGATATGTTTAGATATATGTATTATTATTGATGTGTTGTGACTTAAATGTAGTGATATTTTTATTTTTTAATTCACTTTAACATGGTCAAGAGTAAAATGCAAAATGTTTACTTTTGAATTGGATTTGATATATATATATATATATATATATATATATGTTCTGATGGTAAATTTAATATGTATGTGATTTAATTTAATTTGTATTAAATATTATTTTAGAGTAAATACTAGAAAAAATGACATTTCAGACGATTACATATAGTAATGTGCAAGAAATAAGCATTGAAATATGTAAAATCCTAAGCAAGTGAAGGGAGAAAGATGACTTAGTTGATTCTAGGTAGCCTGGGAATGATGAAGATTGTGTATCTATTAGGATAGGTTGGAAATAGTGTAAACATAACTTGATGAGGGTTTGGAACCCTATGAATGTATAGGATAGGAGAACCCACGGGAGGATAGGATCGCCCCAGGTGTAAGATGTTGATCTGTGTGCTTGTGTCTGCTCAGATGCTTAGAACTTGATATTTTATGGATTGGAGGATCTTTTCTTATATTCACTCGTTGTCACTCTAGATTTTTTGTTAGATCATTGGTCATACCTTTAACCTATAAAACAAATGCTTGTACATGCCCACAAACCAAATAAAATTTAATAAAAAAAATTAGAATGGGGAGTTTTACTGACCCCGACTATCACTCGAAGAGTGAACTTATGACCAAGAATTACACTACATCTTAGACTCCTTGTATTTCTTCATGTGTGTGTGTGTGTATCCTTATTCCGTGTCCTAGGTTTCCCTTATGCAAGTTCCACTATAATAGCGGGCTAGATCTATATTGTCAAATATGTAGAATGTGTGTGATGGAATATAATGAATTCCTCTCATATGTTGTATATGTAAACTAATGCATCCCTTGTCCCTTTTATGAATGTGTTAGATGTATGATTTTTAGTTCTATTTTTCCTTTGTGCAAACTTATGTGATGATAGATAATGTTTTTCCCTTGATTTAGAAGAAGTAACTAAGTATATATATGATTCCTTTATTTGAATTTTGGAATTTACAACTAAAAGGTCAAACCAAAGTATTAAAAGGTGACCAATAAGTAAAATAGACATAAAATAATAAGTATAAGAAAGAGAAGAATGGGGGTTCTCACAAGGGATAGGAACGCCTAGGCGCTTCTGTCCTAATTGGGCGCTAGTGCCCGAGGCCATAAAAATAAATCATTCAAGTGTTGGAAGAGTTGTAAGATGTGTAATATCAGTAAAGTGTAGTATATAAATCAATCAAAATGTTAAAGGGATTTTTCAATCACTAGTTTTATTTCTTAGGAATCATGTATAAATTAGTATGCTTTAGGACCTTGAAATGTATCGAAGTGCATAGACTTGGTGTGTACATTTTCCCCCCCTTTATGTTGTTGATTGAATACTTGATAGTATAAACTACATAGAGAATGTGTACCTTGTAAATCGAATATAATTGTAGTGGATAGCATTCGAATGGATAAGTAGCCATGTGAAGCATGAAATGATCATAATATGAAGTATGCCAACTAAGAAAAGGAGGTAGACCCTAGGGGTTAATTGTATGCGTAGTAGTATGCCGTTGGATCTTGTGCTTGTTGATGTGAACTTATTCTTATTTCTTATAAGAATAGATCTTTAAATGAAGAGAAAAAGAGTAGTAAAATTCCCCTATGTGAAAAACCATAGTAATTTATGTATAAGTATGTAAAAGTAGTAGAAAAGAAAAGAGTGCATTTGATGTATGAGAGAGTGCAGGATAGAAAATTATCTTGTTTATCTTAGAGATGTTGTTGGATGGGGTTGGTAGTGATAAATTCCCAACCAAGAAAGTTTCGAGCCATGGATTTGAGCATCCTACCACCAAGGATGAGGTTTTTGGTGATCTCACACTAAGAGTGATTTTTTTGGGTGACCTCACTCCAAGGATGAGTTTTCTAGGTGATATCACACTAAGAGAAGAGTGTTGGGGAGAGAAGTCTACTTTTCTATTCATCCATGATGCTTCTCTAATGATAAGTGTCACTATAGATTGGCACATCCTGATTCGTAACTGATTATAGCCAATTTATAGCTAATTAAATGAATTATATAACTAAAGGTAAGATTCTGATACTATACATCCATATTGTAACCTATTGGAAACTAAGCTAATATGAGAAAAATTCTGATATTTCCATAGGAAAAAAACACCCAGGTGGGACACAATTGCCCATATTTCTTATATGATACTAAGAACTAGTGTTTCCTCTATGTTTTTAATCCACGTATGATTTTATACCACTCTGTAACTATGTTCTTATGCCAATTTTGTTGGGGTGTGGAGCCTTTTTTTGGTCTTCTTGAATCAATGTTGAAGTGTTGGAGCTCGAACGATTAAGTTTTGAGACTTTAGGAGCATTCTGCAGTCGTTTGTTGTGACGTTGCTGTTAATTGGTTGTCAACATCAGGACTATTTTTTTCCAGCCATGGGAAGTTGAAAGATCGTGACTTTTAATCTTCTAGGGTCAGCTTTATGGCTTCTTAGAAGGATTTTAATCCTATAAATAGAGGTGTTAGGGTATATTAAAGATATCTTGAGTGTTCCAGAGGTCTTGAGTCTTAGAGAGCAAGAGGTGATCAAGAGTGATCAAGGTTATGCAATTGGGTGTCAATTGTGGTTTAGATGTGGTTTAGCATCTTTGGAATTCTATTGTGAGTTCATAACTGAGAGAATACTGTGAGATTTTTTTTACTGTTGTTGATAATAAAATATGAGCAAGTTCTTTGGTGACGTAGCTCACATTGGGTGAACCACATTAAATCTTGTCTTGTCTTCTTTTGTGCATTATTCATTTATGCTATTATATTTCTGCAAGTATAATTCTACTATATAGTTTCCTACTGTTGTGGTTTGAGGAATTGTTTCTACATATTTTTTCTCTAATTCCTAACAAATTATGTGTTGTGGTTTTCTGTTATGGAGCTTTGTGTTGCTAGAATGATGATTTTTTCACCTGTTATTTGACCCCCTCATTTGGGATACATGTGAAAAATGTAGGAGGATGAATCCCAAACAAGAGGATCAGAAACTGAGATACTTATTGTATATTGGATACTTGCATGGTGTAAGGGATATTCATGGTAGAAAACAAGGCACATGTAAACAATATAGGATAGAAACAAGTGTTAGTGTAAAAGAGAGTAGAAAATAGAATAAAATGCAACATGAAATGATGAAGACTAGAGGAACCACAAAAAATAGGTTACATACATGGCACATCACTCACAAATTTATAATATAATCAGGGTCGTAGTGGCCATAAGCAATCAATGATCAAGCATGACATAGGGTATAGCCTAAAAACAATATCAAACAATAGTAAATAATAAGTAACAAATAACCATGGTTATATAGAATCATGTAAGGAAAATTATACACACGAAGCACCCGTTACCATGTTAGAAAGATAAGTATTATGTTAAACGATGTATATATCAAAAAAAATTAAGTGACAATTACCAAAATTAGTAAATATTGAAACAATATGACCTGTGATGCGTACAGTATGAGAGCAGTAAAGGTAGATGCCCCCAACATCCTTTGTGGGACTGGTAAAGAGAACTTTTGAGCATCATGCATCATGTAATAATATGTGAAATATTTCATTAACCTCAAGATACCAAGTGAGAGCACACGTGTGTATAGAAAAATATAACGACATAGTAAGTATCGAGCTAGTATAGGAAACAAATTGTAACATGGAAATAATATAAGCTAAAAAGAGTAAATGTAACCAAGATTTGTAGATGTTGTGTGAAATTTATGGTGTTTTATGATGTTAAAGATGTGTAGTTGAGAGGGATCAAGTTTCCCCTAGATGATGTGCATGAGATGAAGTTAATTTATAAATTCTCCCTCAATATTCAAGTATGAACCATAAAACAAGAGTGTGTCATCGAGTACTAATTGTATAGTGTGTTTACCATAGATGTGAGAGTGATTGGAAAGTTTTATCTTGAATCACATATCGTAGTGTATAGTAATATTAGATGGTGTGAGGTGTATTTAAGAATTTCTCCCTCAACAGTCAAGTATGAATTGTACAAAAAGAGTGTGTCGTTGGGTGGTGAGGTAGAGTATGTAGAAGAAATAATGTGTTGTATAGATAGGAATATGTAATGGTATAATAAGTAGGTGAACAGGGGGGTGAATTTTGATGTCCCCAAGTGTATATATCAGGAGCTGCTAGTAAATAGATGTGATCATTGTGAGAAAGAATAGCTAGAGTATGTATAGTGAACAAAAGGATTATACCATATATATATAAATTAGTATGTGCATCATGAATAGAAATATCCATAACTAATAAAGAGGATAAAATCATGTATGGAATGGAATATGAGGGGAAGGGAAAACATAAGCATAGATATCCATAGCAATGTGTGCTCATAGTGTAGATAAAAGAAAGTTTTGCTAGAAAGATTGACTAGAAGTGCGAAGAAAAAGTAAGGTATAGGTGTGTATGTGAGTAGTATGGATACGAAATTTATGATTGAAAAATGTGAATATGGGGGGAATCTTAATTCCCCCCAAGTGTCTTAGTGATGTATATCTATTTGATGAGAGGGGAGATACCATGAAATTGTGGCGCATGTGGAAATGGGTTAAGAGTATTGGTATTAGTGTTAGGAGGATCATATTTTCCAAAGTAAGTTGTAGCATTGAGAAAAAATGGAAAGTGATATTTTTGATGGTAAGGGGGAAATGGTCCTAAGTTACCATGTATTCTAATAGAGCACCATCAGTAAGGAATGTATCCAATTTATGCCAAGTGGGAGAAGCGATATCACTAATAAGCTCAGGGTATAGTAGAGGGATATTATGAGTATGTGAAGTAGTGTAAACCTCGGGAGAATATGTGGCGGGAAGAAAAGGAGCAAGAGGAGGGAGATAGCTGATGCTGAGTTTGGTGAATTGTGTGGGAATGGAAGTATTTTTTGTGACTCCATGTCCAAATTTACCTAATCTAGTGCTAGTAAAACAATAATGAAGCATAGACCAATACCTAGGGCCATACTTTGTGAAATTATGAGGAGATGTGGCATAAGTAGGGGCTATAGGGGAATGATTAATAGTGTTGAAATTTTTAAAAGGGGAGGCATCTACTAAGGCATCATATAATACAGCATAATATGGGAATTTAAGATGTGTATGAAGGATTGAAGGGACTACATGCATGGCATGGATCTAAGGCCAGTCAAGAAGAATATTCTAATTAATATTATTAGGCATTACGTGGCATGGGATGGGTAAAGGGTATGTCCCAATAGTAATGGGAAGCATGATTTTCCCTAAGATCCTTTTAGGAATATTATCAAAGTTGCAAATACAAATAGAGGAGGGAATTAAGGAGGCTTCGGAAAGGCCAATTTGTGAAAGGGATGCTAGATTGCAAATGTTAATACTGAATCCATTATCAACTAAAGCTCATTTAACCCATTTATTATGGATGCAAACTTGAATATAAAGAGTTGGATCATTATCTGAAATGGATTGAGAAGAAATTTCAGTATATGTAAAGGTAATATGTTGTTCATTAAAAGATAATGTCGTAGTGAATCTATTATAAACATATTTGTGAGAAGTGTTAGGATGAATGTAAGTGTTAGAAAAAAATATTGTATTTTGTGCTCACATTCAAGATTGGCCTATAAGAAATCAGGGATAGATACACTCATGTTGGCAAAATTGGAAGGATCCAAGGTTATATAGGGTGACAAGAAAGATAGAGGTAATATGTAAGACTAAGATCTAGTGTTCAAATAAGGATCTAAGTGGTCGATCAAAAGTTAGGGTTCACCAAATGATTTAATCTAATTTATATTAAATATTATTTCAGATTAGCTACTTTAACAAATGATATTTCATATGATTACATATGGTAATGTGCAAGAAATAAGAATTCAAAGATGTAAAACCCTAAGCAAGTGAAGGGAGAAAGATGACTTAACTTATTTTGTATAACCTGTGAATGATCAGGACTATGTATTTGTCGGGAAAGGCTAAAAAGTGTCAAAATGGTTTGATGAGGGTTTGGAACCCTAGGAATATATAGGGAAGGAGCATCCACATGAGGACAGGAGTGCGTCAGGCACTAGTGACTGATCTGGGCACCTGTGTCTGTTTAGATTCTTGGAACTTGATATTTTTTGGGTTGGATGATCTTCACTTCTATTCACTCTTTGTCACTCTGGTTTATTTTTATAACTTTGGTCATAATTTTAACCTACAAAACAGATGGCTACCTACACATGCCCATAAACCAAATCAAATCTAATAAAAAAATATACAGATTGGGGAGTCAGAATGATCTCAGTGGTCACCTGAAGAGTGAACTTACGACTGAGTGTTACACTACAATTCAGAATCCATGTAGATTTATGTGCGTGTCCTTGTTTTGTGCCCCGGATTTCCCTTGTGCAAGTTGCATAATAATAGATGTCTAGATCTAGATTGTCAAATATGTAGAATGTATGTGATGTAATAGATTGAATTCCCCTCCTTTGATATGTATGTATAATAATGCATCAATTTTCCCTTTTATGAATGTGCTAGATGTATGATTTTTAGTTTTCTTATGCCTTTGTGCGATCTTAGGTGGTGATAGATAATTCTTATAGTGTTTTACCCCTAATTTAGAACAAGTAACTAAGTATGTATATGATTCCCTTGTTTGAATTTCATAATTGAAAATTAAAAGGCCATCCTAAAGTATTAAAAGGTGACCAAGAAGTAAAAGATACCCAAAAGAGTAAGAATAAGAAAGAGAAGGACATGAGTGCTCATAAGGGACATGAGCGCTTGGGTGTTTTTTTCCTAATTGGGTGCTAGTGTCTGAGGCCATAAAAGATAAATTAGTAAAGTGTTAGAAAAGTTATAATACGTGTAAGACCAGTAAAGTGTAAGAAATAAATTAAAAAAAATGCTAAAGGGAGTTTTCAATCATTATTTTTCTTGCTTAGGGACCATGTATACATTAGTATGTTTTAGGACCTAGAAATCTACCTAAGTGCATAGATTTGGTGTCTTTACTATGGCAATGAACTTGAGGCCTTGTAATAAATGCTAACATATAATTAACAGTAGTTAGTCACATGTGGTATTATGGATATACATGGAATGAACTTATATTCCTTCGTATAACATGGGAAGGTTTCATATGTATGGGGGATTAGGTTATCCTTTGATGGTCTGTGTAGGCTCATCCCCCAACTGTATTTTTATGTCACAAAATTATCAATGTGGGAAGTTTAGTTTTTATGGGAAAGATAATTAATGCAAGAATATTTCATAGGATGATTTTTTATTATTTTTACTTTTGGTGTGAAGGCTTATCAATGTGGGAAGACTTTTGGTATCTATTGTAATATTGGGTAGCTATCCTTCGAGGGAGTGGTCTATAACCTTTTGATTTTTTATTTTAAATGGTCATATTTTGATGTAATTTTGAATGGCATGTTTCCCTCTAAGGATCATTATGTTCTTATATTGTAATGATTAATATTTTCCTTCAAGGTATCAATCTATATTTATTATAGTAATATGAATCCATACATATGCTTTGAGTTGAGGGTATGCCTAATAAACCATTTGCAGACCGTAAAATATGTGTGTATAAATGGCACATGTGTACTCCTTGGCATGTTTTTAGTTAGTAGTATGAGGGTAAGATGGAAGTAATAATATTGGGGTTCTTGCTAAGGAAGAACTTGTCCATGTGGAAAATGTGGTGAGTAAAGCCGTGATGCTCATATTTAAGGTCGTAAATGTAGGATAATGATGGGAGACCACATATTTCAAAATCATTACAATAGTGGATGAAAGGTTGGAGATGGAATGATATCTTTGATGCGACTAGTATCATGAAAGTAGATTTTTTAACAATAGAAAGGTCATAAGTGCAAGTCATTTAGAGGTTCCTTTTAAATTATGTCATCGAGGGAGGATAAGTGATAATCTCTAGACCCATATTTATGAGAGATCATATATGGACCAATACAGTTCAGAGAAAAATTCCCAAGTTGAATCATTCTAGAGTAGTGACATTTTGATTCTCTTCAAGGATAAGATCACCAATATTGAAGTCACATTCTTTGACATGTTTGTTATATGATATTTTGATACATCCTTGATAGACATGATGATGTTCAAGGTCTATTAGGTGGCATTCATCTAAAAATTTGAGTTGTGTTAAACGCTCATGTTGATAATCCTCATCAGAGATGAAGTCTCTAAGGGACACATGGAGGGATGAAATTTAGAATTAAAGGGGGAGGACATCCTTGGAGTCATAAAATAAAGAAAATGGGGTAACACCTATAACATTATGGATGATAGTACGATAAGACTAGAGGGAAAATGGGATTTGAAGATACCAATTCCTTCCTACTTGATCAATTGTTTTCATGAGGATTTTTTTTAGCATTTTATTATAATCTTCTTCTTGACCATTTTCTTTTAGGTAGTAAGGAGATGAAAATATTGGCTTGATTTTGTAGGCATAGCAAATATTTTGAATCTTTTTATTTTTGAAATATTTTCCATTATCTGTGATAATTTTGTGAGGAATTCCAAAGCGATAGGTAATGTGGTGGTGGATGAAGTCAACAATGTTATTTGCTTTAGTGGATATTTAGGGAATGGCTTCCATCATTTTGTAAATTATTCAGTAGTAGTGATGATAAAGTGATTTTATTGTGATGAATGAGGGTTGATGGGGCATGTAGGTAAGGTCCATTTGATTGGTAAATCCTTGGCAGTCAAGTATGGACCAAGGAACTAGAGTGCATCATAGGGTGGTGAGTGTAGCATGTAGAAGACAACATAGTGTATATGACCAAGGTGGGTGAATATGTGGTGTAGGTAATGTAATGTAGCATGTGTAGAAGGTATGGAATATAATGTAATATGTGGGTACGAAGAATGTATATTGATGATAGATGAAACTAGACCCAAGTATAAGGAAATCTAGTGTAGGATGTATAATAAGTAGGATGTATGTAGATAATGTGGGTATAGAAGGTGGAATGAAATAAGTGTATAGGAATAGAATGCATAATGATAATAGATAAAAATAGACTCATATATGATGATGACTAGTGTAGCATGTATGATATAGATGAGGTAGAAATGATTAGGATATGAGCTATGTATAGGATGATGTAGGATGTATAAAGATGGGTCTGGTAGTGCAGTGTGTGGGGTTTAGTGTAATAGTGATCCCTCAACATTCCAGTGGAAACCAAAGCACTAGGGTGTGTCATCAAGTAATGAGGATGTGGTGATAAATGATGGAAATGTTAATATATGAGGGATCAAATGAGTGAGACATGAAAGAATGGTAAAATGATAATGGGGGGTGTATAATTTCTATGCCCCCTAAGTATGTCAAAAGGAGAAATTAACTGATAAGGTTGAAAGAGGAAGGTCTTGAGACCGAAGCTTGAGATGATGCAAATAGAGGGAAGTAATTTACCAATGGGGATATAGTAGAGAGATTTGGTGTTAGTGAGGAAGATCGATATACTTGTGAAGGATAGAGAATCGAAGAATATTGTGATGTGACACCCAGAGGGGGAGATTGGAAAGACAATACTATAGATTAGTGGTGAGAGGGTCTGTGGATAGGCCAAGTTTCACACACATGAACTAAGTAAGCTTGAGGGGGTATACATAGGATAGGAGGAGGTGGGGTGCTAAAAGAGAGGAGGCATAATCATTGGACATCTCTAATAACATGGGTGAGTGTGCTACAAGAATTTGTAGGATGTCCCAGAAGGTGGTGATGATGGAAAATTGGTCAGTCACAAATATAAGTTAACTGCGAGTGAGGGGAAAAGTGAGTAGGTGGAAACGTATGAAGTTACTGGTGAAGAAGGTGACCCAAAATGTGTTGTGGCATATAATTAGAGGGAAGGATAATGGGTGAAGGTAATGGTGTAATTAGTAGATCAGGGAGGGGACTAGTAGCAGAGGTGGGTGGGGTAGGAGTTGTAGGAGGAGTAGGAGCATGTTGAAGTTGCATAATTGTAGCATAAAGGGATGAACTTGTTGCTTTCATGGACTAACACTAAACTTTTAGTGTGTTTATAGCATCCCATAAGGGTTCGTTAAGAGAAGGAATGCACGAGTGAAATTCAGCAACTATCTCTAAGGATGAAGAGCGAGCGGTAGGATAAGGTTAATGGGTGTTAGTACGGGAGGGTAAAGGTGAGGGGATGTCTTCTAAAGAATCAAAAACATAAGTATCAAAATTGTGTGGGACAATATGGGAGACTTGATAAGAAAGGGTATGTAGTTTGTCATCTAAATAATTGTTGTATGCGTAAAATATGCATCCCCATGACATATTGTTCATCAGTGAAGGGAGACAATGGGCATCCTAAGGCATACCAAATAGTGTATTTAGGTGATTAACAAATAAAGGAGCTACTACAAATGTAGATGTCACCAAATGGCATGGGCAAAGTGATATCAACATTATCAGGATAAATTTTCCCTCTGAATAATCTACCGAATATCTTCCAAGAGTGAGTGAAGAATGGGAGTACATGCAAGGTGAACTATAAAGTGGAACACACACAGGCCATATGCAATAGTAAAGATGGTAGAACAATGATATAGGTGTGGATTGCATAAAGTATAATGGAGACCATTACAGTCAAAATTGAGTCAAAGTAGACCCACTTGGGAACATACAATAGTGATGTAAGATGTGTCAAGTAGTATGTGTTCCCAAAAAGAATTATTTATGAAGAGGGTACAAGTGAATGGTTGATGTGCGGAGGAAGTGATAGCAGCGGAGAGGTGGAGATAAGATACAGAGAGGGTAAATGACCTCAGTATGGTACAATAGCAGTGGTAGGATAAAATGGTGGGGAAGATATTGTGCTAAGCATGTGAATAGTAGCTTTAAATGGCATCTCGTAAAGAAAGGGTGACAGGGGAGGAATATGGAAAGCAACCGAGTAGTGCAGGGTGGGTTTAGTGGATAGTGTCGAAGTAAAAATAGAAGTGGAGTGGACTAGCTCAATCATGAAACCAACAAGGACTAAGGTAGGTGGAGTTAGTGAGGGAGGATAATTGATGGTGGGTGGAGAAGGAGGTGTAGGTTTTTAGTTAGTTATACCCAAGGTGGGGGAGAGAGCGAGAGGATTAGGAGGAAGAGCTTGAACTTTGGCCATGATTTGGATAAGGTAGAAGGATTAATAGTGCATAAGTAATAGGTAACTGCATCCACAATAGCCCGAGGATCCATTCTAGAAGAGGGAATATCAAAAAATGAAGGACAAGGGTTAAAATCAGAAGAAGCTATGGGAGTATTGGTGAAAGCACAGCCACGTCTATCAAATTACAAAGTAACCGAAGACTTAGGATAAGAGGACTTTCTAGAACACTTACCCATGGTGGAAAGTGAAAATTTGAATCCCTAATAGGGGAAATGGGAGAGAGAGAGATAGAGAGAGAGAGGTTGGGTTCACCAAAATGATTAACAAAAATGGACCCTTAATGGAACCTAAATGGGGTATTTAGGGTATTAATGTTAATCTAAATAGGAGGACTAAACCATTGTAAATAAACTAAAGTAGTATGAAATGAATGTAAAAAATATATTCAAATTGATATCAAAACCCTAATATGCAAGAGGTAACAATGAAATGACTTAGTTAATAATAGGAGACTGTCGCAGGTTGTCGTAGATATGGAACTAAAAATTGGAAATGTAGACGAACACTCATGGGCCCTATAGAGGGAAGATTTGGATTGTCTGAAGTGACACAAGCACCTAGGAGTGTACTAAAGCACCTTGAGGTGCTTTGGTCTAGATTCTAAGCACTCGAAACAATATAAATGCTGAAAACCTTAATTTGGCATGGTCACTAAGTGTCTCTAAATACTCTCAGTTTGTTACACTAGATTCGCTGAATAACTAGATGACACCCTGCACATGCAGAAGAAAAAGGGGTTAGACTGACCTTGGTTTCCAAACTGGTGAATTTATCACTCAGCATTGCACTACATTATGGATCTTGATGTAGTTCTTGTGAGTGTTTGTATGTCATGCCCTAGGTGCTCTTGTGTCAGTTGCACTTTGTGAAATAACGAGTTATGGTAGTTATAAAAGATGTAGATAGTAGAATAGAATGGCTATAATCCCTCCTCCCCTAATAATATGTGTGATGAATACTCTCTTAGCTTGAATGTATGGTGTTATGTGGATGCAAGATGGTGCAATGGATGCAGCCCTAGATGGAGTGGTAGTAGTGATAGGATACAATGACCTAGGACCCTCATTATGGTCTTATAAGATTTATATTTATCGGGATCTCAAGTTAAATTTTGTACTTAATCCCAATAATTCCAAATGAGGAAAATATAAAGATGGTAAATGGCTAGAAGTGACCGAAAAAAGATTGATTGAGGATAAGCATATATCGTGGTGCCTAGAGTGGGACTGGGGAACCCGAAATTAGGGATAGAATCTCAGTGAAGTTAGAAAATGTGGTGATAAGTGTCAGGAAATACATGAGAAAGACAAAGTAAAACATAAAACAAATATTGAAAAAAGGGGGGATTAATTAGTACTTTGTGCACTTGAGAACCTTCTAAATAGTAGTATAAGACCAGGATAAATATTGTCTAATGTGCAATATTTGTGTCTACATTTTCCCCCACTTTATGTTGGTGAGAGAACAACTCGGTAACATAAAGTAAATAGAAAAGAGTAACTGATGTCCGTGTAAAGTGTAGAAGAAAACGCACCGATGGACTAGAATCATGGAATGATAAAAAGAAAGATGTGGAGGAGTGTGGATTCTTAAGATAAAACATGTAATGAGAGTGAACCTAGGGCAGAATGTGTGTGTAGTTGCTGCATGTGTGTGATGTACTTGCATGGTTAGTATGGAAAATACCATCATGGTGTTTTGTCATTTTTATAGTTATTTTTTGTTGTTGTTGCCCCCAATTTTACTACTTGTTTCTCATACGGAGGACCTATGAGGAAAAAACAATCAAGTAGTAAAATATATATGTATGTAAAAATGTTGTATAAAGTATGAAAATGTAGAGTACACTAGAGTAGAAAGTGTAAATGGAAAAATGGAACATGTGAGCCTTATCCATGTCAAGAAAAAGGGTGTAGAAGGATACCATGTGATGTCACAAGTTATTTGGGAGATCTCACACCACCCTGGCTAAACAACTATAGGGAGGAAATGTTCCGTGTCCTCTAACTCTAACCACTTCTACTGAAATTTGTTGAAGATATCTCTCTACTGTGCTAGGTTTTTTGGTGATCCTACGCCACTGGATGGAGAAGTGTAGACAAGCCAACAACTATAACCCTTGAGCCTATGACCATTCCAAAAAAAATTTAAAGGACACCATGTCCTATTAATTCCATTGTGTATAGAGTTCATAGATGGGTCTTAACTCACTAGTTGTGTGTGAACCGGTGTAAATATGTTTTGTTAGTATAAACCCGCAATTATGCCCCCTCTTTAGGGACACATGCGATGACCCTTGAAGGAGAATGTGGCCCCAAAAGAGGACCAACAACATTTTGACCTTATAACCAACTCATCCCTGCAAGGGGGAAGGGAAAGCACTTAGTAGATACCAAGGTGCACACAAAAGGGGATAACTAGCCAATACAATTGTTATTCCAAACACATGTATGCAAATAAGTGTAAAATACACAAACAATGTAAAATCTACTAAGAAAATTAGTGTAAACACACAAGAAAACAAGGAGACCACACAAAGTGGATTTCAAATAAGGGAAATCACTAACTATGTCGAAAGACATGCAAGGCCATCATGGCCGCAAATAGTAGACAAGTGTGCACACAAGCAAAGGGAAAATCCCACAAATAATGGCAAACAAAGAAGACACGTAAAAATAAAAGTAGTCATGGGAACATGTAGTCCTGCAAAACAAGTGTTGCACATGGAACACCCATTAGCATGTTAGAGTGAAAACCAATATGTCAAAGTGTGTATAAACAAGTAGTATAAGATTCTAAGTACAAAATGGAACAATAGCACCTATATGAGATGAATGTGGATTCATCCAGCTACTAGTATAGTAAGGATAGAAGGCGAGCATCCATACCATGTGTAAATGTATTGTATCTACGATCACACTAAAAAAAGGCATGAATGTGCATGTGTGTATGATAATGACATATAGGAAATCAAGCTAACATGTGTGTTAAATTGAATATGCAAAACACTAGTAAGCAAAAGTAAATGCTACCAAAACAATGCAATATGTTATGGATGGATGGAATGGAATGCAAGATGGAATGATATAAGAAATGTACCCCCCTAAGTGTATGGAAGTGTATGCATTAGGGTTCATTTTTTTCCCTCATAAGTCAAGAATGAACTATAAATGAGAGTGGGTCATCGGGAAATGGTAAATTAGTGTTGGTTGTATCTAGCGCGTTGTGTTGAGTGTGCATGTGTAGTGGTGATGAAATTCAATAGGTGGAGATGATGCACATGAACCTTATAGCTGAAGCGTATATCAAAAAAAAATTGATCAGAAGAGTGATGATTCATACCTAAGTGTATATCACTGTAAGATGAATGGATGGTAATGTGTCATATAGAAAGGTGTGTATGTACCCTATACCCTAAGCATATACCATGACTTGTAGAATGTGTGAGTGATGATTTAGCCCTAAGATTATAACACTATAAGATGAATGGATGGGAAAGTGTCATATAGAAAGGTATGCATGGACCTTATAGCCTAAGCATATACCATGACTCAGTTGAATAGAGGTGTGATGATTTATCCCTAAGTGTATATCACTACAATATGGGAGAAGAAGGTGACGATCTAGCCTATCGCGTATGTCACTACTAGGTGGGTGATGAGGGTGGATGAAGCATAGATAAGTAGGTGGTGGGTAACTAAAGGTTATGATTTTAGCATTAAGCGTAGACCACTATGTGATGAGTAAGGTGAGGGTGGCGATTTATCCTAAACTATATACCGCTAATGGATGAGTAGGAAAGGTGATGATGTAGTATAATTACTTAGAAGAGGATCATAAAATAGGCGATGATCATATGTAAGAGGATAATGTAGAATGGGGAAAGGAGTTCAGATTTATCCTAAGCTGTCTACCACTACATGATATGATGATGAGTATGAGTGATGATATAGCCTAGAGTGTTGGTCACGAGTTCGATGAATTTTTTTATGGCATGTCGCATGTAGGTAAGATCAATTTGATTGGTAAACCCTTAGCATTCGAGTATGCACCGAGGAAGTAGAGTATGTCATAGGGTGATGAGTGCAGCACGTAGAAGACAATAGAGTGTATATGACCAAGGTGGGTGAATATGTGGTATATTCAATGTAACGTAGCATGTTTAGTAGGTATGGAATATAATGTAATATGTGAGTAGGTAGAATGTATACTGATGATAGATGAAACTAGACCCAAGTATAAGGAAATCTAGTGTAGGATGTAGAGTAGGTAGGATGTATGCAGGAAATGTGGGTATGGAAGGTGGAATGAAATAAGTGTGTAGGAATAGAATTCATAATGATAATAGATAAAACTAGACCCAAGTATAAGGAAATCTAGTGTAGCATGTACAATGTATAGGATGTATGGATGGAATAGAAAACTAGAATCATATATGATAATGACTATTGTAGCGTGTATGAGATATATGAGGTATAAATGAATATGAGATGAGGTATGTATAGGATGGTGTAGGATTTATACATATGGTTCCGGTAGTGCAATGTGTGGGGTTCAGTGTAATAGTGATCCCTCAACAATCAAGTGGCTACCATAGCACTAGGGTGCGTCATCGGATAATGAGGATGTGATGATCGATGATGGAAATGTTAATATGTGAGGGATCTATCGACACTAAAATTTTCCTCCGTAATTTCTATTTCATTAATGTATGTATTAGGAATAGGATGTTGTTAAGTATAATCAGTAGTAGCGTCTGATAGAAGATAACAGCGCTACCAGTACGATGCCACCAATAATGTATAGTACGGTAATAGTCAAAAGTACAATAGGAATGTTGTGGTAAAAAGTAAATATTTGTCGTAAGTGGTCCGGTAATGTTAAAATGTCAAAGTTTGGGTAATTAGAGAAGTAGGGTCTACATGATTAGGAATTAGAAATATTATATTGGTAATAAGGACAAGGAGTGAGGTCATAAATATTTTGTGTATTTTATTTGTAAAAAGTCTAAAAATGTGGAACCCATGTAAAATGATAAGGTTTATCTTATCTTAAAAGATAAGCTTACATGTACAGATAAGAGTTAAGGTATGGAGTATGATTCGTCAGAGTGGATTTCTTATCCTATCTTAGAGATAAGATGGATAAGCCTGGAATTTCTATAAATAGAGAGGCCACCCCCCTCATTTAGCATAGAAAGAAGTAGTGAGAAATATTGTATGAAGTGTGTAAAGGAAGCCATCAGTTTAAAGGTGTGTTGAAGAAGTCATTAAGAGGTGTAATTGTAAAGTTTATCCCATAGTATTGGTGGAAGGCAAGTGAAGTCAATAACACTTGAAGTACCTCATGGGTGAGATTGTAACAATTTCATGTTAATATTATAATTTACTTTGATATTTCAGATTCATCATCATTCCGTCTTATCATAGTCTATGGTATTCTTGTGTTATGTTTGTTGTTTTGTTTCCAGATTACATCCACCAAACTAAAGGATGTGCATTAGTAAATAATCATAGCACGAGGAGTTCCCGGTGAAGAATTATCATAGTGCCAGATTGGTGATGACAGATCAAAGGAGTGAGATATGAAATCATGGTAGAATGAGAATGGGGGGTGAATAATGTCTATGCCCCCCAAGTGTGTCAAAAGGAGAAATCAACTGATAAGGTTGAAAGAGGAAGGTCCTATGAACGAAGCTTGAGATGATGCAAATGGAGGGCCACAATCCACCAGTGGGGATATGGTAGAGAGGTTTGGTTTCAATGATCGAGATTGATATAATCATGAAGGATGGTGAAGTAAAGAATATTTTGGTGTGACACCTGGAGGGGGAGATTAGAAAGATAATACTATAGATTTGTGGTGAGAGGGTTTGAGGATAGGCCGATTTTTATGCACATAAATAGGGTGAATCCAAGGGGTTATACGTAGGATAGGAGGAGGTGAGTTATAACTGAGAGAATGTATAATTGTTGGACATATCTAATAACACAGGTGAGTGTGCTGCAATAATCTGTAGGATGTCCTGGAAGGTGGTGATAATGGAAAAATGGTCAGTCATGAATGTGGGTTAACTGCGAGTGAGGGGATGAGTGAGTAGGTGGAAATGTAAGAATTTGGTGGTGAAGAAGGTGACCCAGAATGTGTTTTGGCATAACATTAGAGGGATGGATAATGGGTGAATGTAATGGTGTAATTGGTGATCAGGGAGGGGACTAGTAGCGGAGGTGGGTGGGGTAGGAGTTATAGGAGGATAAGGAGCATGTTGAAGTTGTGTAATTATAGCATAAAGGGATGCACTTGTGGATTTCATGGACTAACATTGAACTTGTAATGCATGTATAGCCACCCATAAGGGTGTATTAGGAGAAGGACTGCGCGAGTAAAATTAAGCAAGTGTCTCATAAGAGGAAAAGTGGGTGATAGAATAAGGTGAATGGGTGTTATTACAAGAGGGTAAAGGTGAGTGGAGATCTTCTAGAGAATTGGAAACATTAGTATCAAAATTGTCTGAGACAACATGGGAGACTTGATAAATAAGGGTATGTGATTTGTCATTCAAATAACCATGAATGCACAAAATATGCATCACCATGACATATTGTTTTTTTGTGAAGGGAGGAAATGGGCATCCTAAGGCATACCAAATAGTGTAGTTAGGTGAATACCAAAGAAAGGAGATGCTTAAAATGTGGAAATCACAAAATGGCATGAGAAAATTGATATCAAGGTGATCATGACCAAGTGCCCCTCCGATATAATATAGATAAGATGATCCAAGAGTGATTGGGGAAGTAACAGAGTACATGTAAGGTGAAATATAAGATGGAACACACACAGGCCATATGTAGTAGTAAAGATGGAAGAACCGTGATATAGGTGTGGATCACATAAAGGAGAATTGGGAGCATTAGATTCAAAACCGAGTCGAAGGATACCCTCATGGGAACATACTATAGTGGTGCAAGATTTTTCAAGTGGTATGTGTTCCCAATAAGAATTTTTTATGAAGTGGGTACAAGTGAATGACATATGCATAGAGGAAGGTGATAGCGGTGGAGAGGTGGAGATAAGATATAGAGAGGGTAAAGGGCCTCAATTTGGTACAATAGTTGTGGTAGGATCAAATGGTGGGGAAGATACTATGCTAAGCATGTGAATATTATTTTCAAATGGTATCTCATAAAGAAAGGGTGAGAGGGGAGGAATATGTAAAGAAACCAAGTAGTGAGGGGTGGGTTTAGTGGATAGTGTCGAAGTAATAATAGAAGTGGAAGGGACTAGCTCAATCATGCAAACAACAGGGACTAAGGTAGGTGGAGTTTGTGAGGGAGGAGACTCAATCGTTGGCAGAGAAGGAGATGTAGGGTTAGAGTGAGTTATGCCCAAGGTGAGGGAGAGAGCAAGAGGTACAAGAGGAAAAGTTTGAGCTTCAGCCACAAGATGGGATAAGGTGGCGTGATTAATAGTGCATAATTAAGATTTGATTGCATCCATAATAGCCGAAGGATCCATTCCAAAAGATGGAAGGTCAATAAATGAAGGACAAGGGTTAAAATCAGAAGAAATAGTGGGAGTATTGGTGAAAGTGCGGCCATGGCTATCAATTACAAAGTAAATGAAGACTTAGGAGTGGAGGAATTTCTAGAATGTTTACCCATAGTGGAAAGTGTGAATTTGAAACCCTAAAATGGGAAAGGAGAGAGAGAGAGAGAGAGGTTGGGTTTACCAAAATGATTAAAAAAATAGACCCTTTATGGACCTAAATGGGGTATTTCAAGTATTAATGTTAATCTAAATAGGACTAAAACACTGTAAATAAACTAAAGTAGTATGAAATGAATGTGAAAAAACTATTCTAAGTGAAATCAAAACCCTGATATGAAAGAGGCAACAAGGAAATTAATTAGCTTATAACAGGAGACTATCACAGGTTATCGTAGATCTAGAACTGGAAATCAAAAGTGTAGATGAACACTCATGGGACCCATAGAGGGAATATTTGGACTGTTTGAAGTAACACATGCACATGGGAGTGTACTAGGGCACCCCAGGGTGTCGTAGTCATGATTATTGGCACTCATAATAGTATAAATTCTGAAAAACTTAATTTGGAATGGTCACCAAGTGTCTCTGAATACTCTTTGTCTGTTACACTAGATTCTCTGGATGAACTGGATGATGCCCTATACATGAAGAAGAAGAAGGGGTCAAACTGACCTTAGCTGCCAAACTGGTGGACTTATTATTGAGCACTACACTACATTATGGACCCTAATGTAGTTTTTGTGAGCATGTGTATGACATGCCCTAGGTGCTCTTGTGCCAATTGCACTTTGTGAAATAGTGAGATATGGTAGCTATAGAAGATGTAGATAGTAGAATAGAATGACTAGAATCCCTCCTCCCCTAAGAATGTGTGTATTAAAAACTTTCCTAGCTTGAATATATGGTTCTATGTGCATGCAAGATGGTACAATTGATGTAGCCATATATGGAGTGATAATAGTGATAGGATGCAATGACCTAGGACCCTCATTACGGTCTTATAAGATTTATATTTAAAGGGCTCTTAATTTTAATTTTGCAATTAATCTTGACAATGCCGACTGAGTAAGAGATAAAGATGACTAATGGCTAGAAGTGGCCCAAAAAGGAGTAAAAGATTCTAAGCATAGATCAGGGCACCCATAGTGGGACCAGGGTTCCCCTATACATGGTGGGGTGCTTGGAATTAGGGCTAGAATCTCAAGGAAGTTAGAAAATGGGGTGATAAGTATCAGGAAATACACAGGAAAGATGAAGTAAAACATAAAACAAAGATGGAAAAAAGGGGGGGTACTTTTTGCACTTGATACCTTCTAAATAGTAGTATAATATTGGGCTAAATATTGCCTAATGTGTAATATTTGTGTCTACAACTCTGCCCTAAACCATCTTCTCAGAATTTGACAGTCATATTTTAATGAGATACAATTTTTGATCTTGGCATGAATAGAATTGAGAAACCATACTTCATATGCATGTAAGTCATCAATGCTACCTTCTAAAAGGACACACATACACTCCCCTATCATGAACAACAGTTTGCATACCTTAGCATCATTTGCACCTGTAAGAGTACCTTTTATTATCATTGTGACACTGACTATCATATAACTATAAACTCACCACCAAGACTAGCTTCAATTTTGTCAAGAAACCTATCATACAAGCATATGATTGCACCAAGAGCAACATCAAGAAGTTAAATATGAACTCCCCCTGACATATATGGATCATGCATTTAATACTCACATGTATCTATCCTTTTATCAGTATTATAGCACTTTATCTAACTGAATGATATCTTTTAAGTGATTTTGAGTTTACCCTTTCATTTTCAAGACTTGAACTTGCTTCTATAAATCCTTGAGATAAGAGAATATATGTATTATAGATGAACCTTTTGAGAGAGTACATCATACCTGAAGAAACTATTATGCTCTTCCTATAGTTCCATTTTGCACCACAGAAGGACTATATCAGATTAAATGATGCCTTGAATCCATTTCTTGACCAAAGTCATGACTAATAGACTAAATCAAGTGCATATCCAACATAAAAGTGAATTTCCTATTCTTGTTAGGCACTTAATACACAAAATAACCTTCAAGAGTGGCCTCTTTTGTGCTCAACCATCACCTACAGGTCTATACAATGTCATTTTGACTCATGTTACAAAACATTAGCCATTGTATACTTTCACTTACTAGAAACACACTCCTTTCACAATGTTGGGAGTCGTACCACATTCTTACAATCATATATTCATCAAACTTACCTGTAAATGCTAAAAATAGAGCTCTAAGATCACTGAGACTGATCCTTATAATTCTTAGTCAAATTTTGACTAGGAGCATCCATGTGGATGAATCTAAGATCACATTTTTTAAAATCAAACTTCAAATTACATGTTTATCACTACATATCCTTACACATATCAATTCAAAATACTCTTAGCACACAAGGAGTTATTTAGAGGTTTGTGTTAATACATACATGCTCAAGTCCAGTCTTGAGGAACCAAGGGAGCACAAAAAGAAATATTATCACACACTCTACCCTTATATAATCAACTTGGACTCATTCATGGTCCATACATATTGAATAATTCTTTACAATCATTTAAGAGTCATTATAATATCTCTATTCCAATATTTCACCATTAGGTGCATATACACAGCCTACTAACTTTGGATATTGATGGAATCAAATATATATCTTAATATACAAGCATTAATGAGAAATTATAACCTGAAATAGATACCCTTTTATCCATTTCAACTCCATCATGTGCCTTGATACCACACTCCAAAGACAACATACCCATTTTGCACTTCTACTTCCTCATTTAGGTCTTCATATCACTAACATTGTCAGAACTTAACTCTATCAACAATTCCCATGAATCTAGGTAACTTCATGGTCTAAGACCACTTGAAACATTATTTTTATGCTCTCTTGAATATTTTCACAAAAATTTATCCCTTAAAATCACCATTTGATCATCCAAATCCATCTTTCTCTACATACCGCTCTCAGAGCACTATGAAAAACCAGTCAAGGCAGAGAGTCCATAAAAGTGAACAATGTTTTCTCTCATGACCTCAACCTTGATAATTAACAATGTAGTTACACCTTATAACACCCTAGGCACCATTTTCACCCTTTTAAACTCATTACACATGACCTAATGACTCTCAATATAATGGACATTCCCAAACTACTTATTATGACCATAACATACTATTTCAGAAGAATGGATAGAATAAGACACTTGAATTCCTTTATCAACTTGCTTGACACATTCATAGCTTCATACTCATATAATACATTTGATCATAAATGACTTATGATTTAACAACTTATGACACCTTATTTGATTTAGACTTGTTACTGTGAAATGCTACAAATCACAAACCCAATCAATAACATCAACCAATCAACTAACTTCATACTAAAATAGGATCATTTTATGAATGATATGACACAAAAAATTACTAATATGGCTATAAGATAACCCTTGAACATACTAAACCATCTCAGACTATCAACTTCACCATGGTAATGCAAGCCACAGACTATAAGAACTCAGACACATACACCTTATGACCACAAATGTAGAGAGCTTGGCATATCACACACAAAGACAACCATTTTGAAACATGAGAACACACTTAGAGACACTGAAGGACATACTTTATGACCATAGAGGAGACACACACATACCTTAATATATCCCCCTCCCTCCAATGGTTCAGTTGCACTAATATACCTCCAAGAAGCATAATGAAGATATATGAACACTATGAAGACCTAAAAGTTCTTAAAGAGGTCCCAAGTCCTCTTATATACCTAGATAAATCCTTAGTATTCTCTCTTCTGATCTAAACTTTGTGTTTTACCTTTCATTCCATCATTACTAGCTCGTGATGAGACACCAAGGTATCTTTTAGGTTCCCACACTCTTCCTTGACTATTATTAATAATTTTATACCTTTGAAATCCATAACCTTGCACTCTAGACTCTTGAAATATTTGATTGTGTCTTGAAAATTCAAATTTATAGTCCTTTTCCATGTGACCTACCTAATTACAACTGTAACATACCAATGAATTTTTCTTCTCAAACCCATCAACATGTCTGGATGAATCTTTCAAAAAAACATGACCTATATCATTGCATTTGTAACATATAACATATTTAACAAGCTCATTTCTTTGGTCTTTCCATGGTTGAGTATCTCTAGGATTATTTCTACACTCCTTAGCCCTATGACCAAATTCATTACATGTATAGCAATAACCATTAAAATATCTTCCATACCTTAAGTGATTAGGTTGCCTGATTGGATTGGTATTCTCATTGTCTTTGATGTAGGTTTCATTATTTTCTTCCTTGGTTCTTAGTTCACCTATGTATTTACATGAAACCAAGTCATCTTGTTTCACCTTTTTTTCCTTGACTTCATATTTGAATCCTAAACTAGATTTGTCACCTATACTTTTTGTTTCCTAAAGATATCATCAAGAGCCTTAGTACTATATTCAAAATTCTTAAATGGTTTCATCTTACTTACAGCATATGAGAGTTATTTCTTAAGGATGATCACTTCTTTCTCCTTATATTTCAATCTAAGTGTCATGTTACTCATTTGCATTTCTATCTTTCTCACAGTTTCATCAAGATTTTCAGTAATGGCCCAATTTTTCCCTTCAATTTCTTGTATATTTTCCTCATAATCCTTGACTTGTGAAGTTAATTTCTTATTGTTATTTTCAGCATGTTCTAGTTCTGATTGAACACATTCTAATTCAAGTCTTAAAATATCATCATTTCCTTCATTTTCCATGCAATAATCAGGTGTAACATCACCCCACAAAGTAGAACCTCCACTAGAGGATCTCATGGCTTCCTTTTTCGTGAAAAGAACCTCATAACCTAAATCTTTGTGATCTGATTCAATCTTAGAATTAGATCCATCAACATCACATCTTGATTATGAGGAATTTACCTCTTCCTTAATAAGAAAACTATTCTTACCCTTCTTATTGAAATCACCCTTTTTTAACTCTTTCTTATTTTTATCATACTTATGAGTTTTCTTCTCATGACCATTATTTCTTTTCTTATCATGTCTATGAGGAAATTTAGCAGAAAAATGACCTATTTTACCACAATCAAAGAATTTGAAAGGAATATTACCCTTTTACTTATTAGTTCCAACTATCATTATTCTAGCAACCATGGAAAATAGTTCTTCGTCATCTAAAACTTGAGGGGCAACTTCATTTTTGAATTTTTTATCCTTTTCCATCTTCTCCATTTTGAAGGTTATCTCTTTCTTATTTGTTTTAGAATCAATCACTCTCATCTCAAAGGCACTCAAAGTATCATGGAGATCATCCATCTTTAAGGAGGTCAAATGGTTGGCTTCCTCAATGGTAGAAACTTTGGAATCATATCTAGGAGTTAGGGATCTCAACACCTTTTGAATAACTACTTCTTCTTTCACATTTTCTCCTAACCCTTTCATGTTATTTACAACTTTGTCAACTCTAAAAATATATGCAGCAGTGGACTCATCATCATTCATCTTAAGAGATTTAAATTAGTTTCTAAAAGTTTGAAGCTTGGAGATTCTTACCTTTGAGATCCTTCATAAAGAACTTGTAATGTTTCCCATGATTATTTTGTTGATTTGCAATGGATTGCCTTTCCCAATTCATATTCTCCAAGACCATGAATGATAACATTAAAGGCCTTAGAAGTTTTTTCATATGCATTTATGTCTTCTTTACTGATAGGAGGAGTATATCCATCTTCCACGATCTTCCAAACATCAAACCATTTTTATATACTGTAGGTCTTCATACTTAGACTCCAAAATGTATAGTTTTGTTCCATAAAACATTGGTTCCTTGCCAATAATTGTACTATATGCCATTTTTTTCTTCAAGGATCTCCTTTCAAGCTGTCAAACTTCTCTAAAATGACCCGCTCTGATACCAATTGTTGGAAGTGCAATGGATTGAGAGGGGGGGTGAATCAATCCTTACAAAATTTAAAATCATATTTCATATTGTTTATTCAAAACTCAAAACCATTTAACCATTCATTAATGTGTGCACATATCACATGTGCAAGAAACCATGATGAAGATAATAAAAAAAAGACATGAGATATAAGTTGGAAACCCTCAATAATAATAAAACCCACTGAAACACAATATTTATATTGAATATGTGCCAAATTTAGTGAGGCACCAACACCATAAGGAGCACCAACCCCTAATTTAGTAGAGCTACAACTCTACAGGGAACACCAATCCCTAATTTTGTGAAGCACCAGCTCCACAAGGAGGATACAACCCCCAAAGATGGTCAATCACCCATTAAATCACCTTATGATGTTTTGATCTTTGAAATATTTCAGGCACAACTAATAGAGACCAATGATTTAACTCACTCTTCTTTAAACCCTAGGTATTCAAACTTGCACAATCTAGCTCTTTCTTTCACTTCTCAAGGCTTCAAAATCTTGCACACATGCTAGAAATAAATATTAAACCTATAACACACTTTATCTGATTTCAATTCATGCTCATACACCTGTAAAACTCTCTCACCTAGGTCAAACTTCTTGCACACACACCACTAGCTCACAAAAGAATCCAAAACTATTCTTGTATAAGCTTATTCTTAATTCAAATTCAAACAAAAACATTTTCTATAATTTTGCATGAATAATACATTATAAAAATATCCCATATATGTTTCATAACATCTACAAGTGACCCATATGGGTCGGCCTAGCAAAAACCCTTCTTCCATGCACCAAAAATCCTCAAAACTCATGCATTTGAATGCCAAAAATCTCATAACACTAAAAATATTATTAGTACTGATTTAAAATTCATCAAAAATGTTTAAAATAACATTTAAACATCATACATAGTCACAATTATCATGAACCAATTAGATTATTTCATTTAGTGGGCCCAATGTCTGATTCCCTTCAAAAAACACCTATTTCTAGCACCTCATTACCTAAAACCTCTTTGGACATATATAACAACTCACATAATCAAAATAATGTCAATTTATAACTCCTTTAGACAATTGTTTCCCAAAACAAACTTCTTCATAAAATGAACTATTTGAGTGGGGTCCACTCATCACTATGACCTCTACCATACCGTTGTGGAAATATATTACATGTTCAAATCATCTTCCATGCAGTAGGAAGAAATTATATCCACTTAGGAAATAAATCTCACAAACCACTTTTAAGCTAGGGTTTCAAACTCATAAATAGTTGTTTACCTTCTTAACATTCCTTCATAAAAACTTGACGATGAAATGACCTCATTATTTTTGTGAAACCTTATATACTCCATTTAGAAATATCCATAAAATCCACAATGTCCCATGCAATTTAGACTGAGCATCAGAAGTTACAATTGGAGCTAGAAATTCTCTTCTTCTTGACCTTGATTCACCAAGACTAACATATCTTGCAAAATTGTACCACCTACTTTTCAATACTTTAAATTACAGGATTTTTTTTAAGTTTCGCAAACTAAATTTTTCCTTCAATTATTTAAATGTACAACATTACGTTTAAATCCATCAACTATATAATTACAATTCATCGGATAACAAATTAATAAATCATGTGCATAACTATGGGTCAATTATATCCACCCAATCCCCCATAGAATACTCTCTCAAGTTAGTATACAAAGTATAAAAGTGATACCCTTCTTTCCATTACTTTACAAGTGATATTTTCTAATTTTCTACCTAGAAATCAGTCAATTGAATCCCATCTGGAATCTCACACTATTTTTTAGAACTTGGTGAACTTTATAGTGTAAGGACTTACACTAATTCGGCCAAAGTTTAAGAGTCATGCTTTGCATGCTCAGTTTCTAAACGACACATTCATCAACAAAAACATGTCTAATCACCTTAGAACTTTGTTCAGTTATCATAATTAAATCAGTTATTTGAGTTAATTATTTTACAAGCTACGCGCAAGGTAAAAACCTACTCAACCTATGTGAAGAATCACATATGTGACAACTTAGGTTGCTTATGGGAGAGAAAATTCTTATGTAATGACTAGCGTCATTCCCCAACCATTTCCTCCTTTTTAGCCAACATAAGTTCATACTGATGTGACTTGTTTGTGCAGGATAAACAACTTTCATATTTTCACTGTATCACACATTCCTTCTAATTATAATAGTTGTAATTAGTGGACCTTCATAAAAAAAACTTAGTGTATCTACTATATAGCAATATTCACTTAATGAATTGGGTCATTAAATAGATATTTCGTTATAGAAGCCATCTAAAGTTGTTCTTTCGAGTTTTATCAAATAAGACCATCGTAATTCTTAACTTATTTCATTATAAGAGAATTAATTTTACGAAAATTTTCCCCTATATCCAGTGATACATGTATCCCATTTGAATACGTTCCTAAGGTCCATAACTTAGTTTCGATATAGATCATAATCACTTTCATAAGTTGTTTAAGTAAATCCATTATGCATCTTAAATGTAATTTAAGATAGCTTGTTGTGTGTTATCGTAGTTCATAGTTTAATTTATTTACGACATTATCGTATTAATCCATAATCACGTATTTAATTGAAATTAACCAACTACATAGATTACAACATTCAAATTTGTTTATGTTCCATATATGTAGCTAAATCATAATTGTTCCTAAATCATTAATATGATAGTTTATAACACATTATATCCATATAGCATTAATTCATCATAGGACATATAATGCTGAATTCAATAATTACAACCATGTAACTTACAACCAATTTCCTTCACTTTATAAATAATAATTGAATATTAAGTACAAGTTTAATATTTCTTTTTCAAAATAGTACACTAGCTTTTAAGACTAATTTTACTTTCAACAAAATAATAGAGTGAAGCATAAGCTCACTTTACAAACATATCATACCATTTATACAAATTAAAATCATAATAATCAAGTTTGTATCAACATAGTATTTTAAATCATCCGCCAGAAAATACTTAATTTCAGCCACCTGTAAAAATGTTAGAAAATGGTCAGTTCGAAAGAATTGTCATGAAAAGGTTATCCACCTTATCTTTACTATTTATAACACTAAAACATCTTTATGATCATTCTCCAACAGTACTAGAAAATCAAGAGTCAATAGCAAAGATTATATTAACTTTTCACTTTTTCAACCTTTTTATAATACCTTCACAAGAAAACAGTAAGATTTAAGACTTTACCAAGTGTATGATTGAATAGATAATCAATACATAATTTCATAATGAACCAAATAATAATTCGTTGGTTCACATAAAAATATCACGATTGGTTTTTAACCGTTTCTACCCAAAAGGTAAATTTAATAATACTCTTATTAAGCTATAGAAATAAAAATTTACTCCACATTATCCAATCATTAGAGTATTTTGATTGTACTCACATAGTCAAGAGGAACATTCAACTAAACATAAGTTCCACACAGTCCTCATTATAGGAATCAATATAGTTCACTATCTATACATAGCATAATAAAAATTTCAATCAAGGAATGCAATAATCAAAATCCACATGAGATATCATTAAAACCTTTTTAATAAAATCAAATAGCATCACCTTAATTTCTCCAAAATTTCCTTAAAAAACCCTAGCCACACTTTTCCTTATAAATAGAACCAAACAGTATAGTCACAATAACAATATCTGGGAACTAAGTGATTCGACTAAGCCAAAAATTTGACTTAGGGCCTTCACGATTTCAACCATTTCAATATAGTTTCACATAGTAGCCCTTAGATGAAGGAGACATTTTAAAATTGGGTTTGACTGAAACACCCACTCGTAGCCTCCCCAAGACACGAATCCATTCTCTTATTTTTAGCATAAGATATATATTCATATACTTACACATACTAGATCTTAACCAGTGGATAGTACACTATAAATAGCCATGTAACTAAATCGACATGGTGATAACAATTAAGTAAATACCACATGGGGTTTTAAACCAGAATGAAACATTTGACCAAATAATGCAAATACATTCATTCAACCTTTATTATAGACTCAGAGAAACTTTATCTTGAATTACAATAGTTTAAATAGAACATGGTGATTGTATGTTAACTATACACACCTAAAATATACTCATAAATGGCCTATACACAAACGCAAATGAGGTTTTCGTAAAAAAAAAAGATCAACCAAAATCAACCATTTACATTTGCAGAGATATTAATAACCTCATTTGTAATATAAACATTATAACCACAATTCCACCTGAACCAAAAATGGGTATTCATATAATACATTAAACTCTATATCAAACACCCATATATATCTGAACTCGTAATGAGTAAAAAAATCACCCCATTCAATGATATAAGCATCCACAAGTGCACATAGTCAAAAATATAAACCACATACCATTTGGCCGAACCTATCAAGACAGCCAAGGTCGAATATCACTCATATCACCTAGAAAACACTTACAGTCACACTAATATTAACTTATCAAAACGTTAACAAGGTATACCTTATGCTAACACCCGTAAAATACCCACAATTTTCCAAGCATATATTCACCTAGATGGATATTTACAGAGTGGTAATAGCATAAAAACTATTTAATGCTATGAATAATAAATATGGGGAAGGAGAATGATTTCATGCCTGTGAAAAATAGCATAGAACTCCTTCAATCTTTTCTCCCATCTTGTCGAGCTCACAATATTTCTTTCCAAAAGACCCCTTCAAGTGTTCAAGAAATCCAAACAAGAAACTCCCTCGAAATTGACCCAGAAACCCCATTTAATCATAACAATGTTCATTAATAGCCCCAAAAAATCTCACTCATAGATAAAAATAATGTGTAGAGCTAAAACCAATTTGCATAATAATAGCTTCGTTATATTTTCCATTCAGAGCTCAAAAGAGCGAGAAAATGAAAACTAGTAAATGTTGGTGTAGCAGCTGGTTAAGATGGTGAGATCCATCTCCACCATCAGTTTGAGTTTTTGGTGCAACGGCAATTGTAACATGGTATCAGAGCCAGGCAGTTCAGCGCACCCGACCTGGAGTAGTACTGGGATGGGTGACCTCCTGGGAAGTCTTGGTGTTATTTCCTCCTAATGTCGTTGGGCCTAATTGGGTGAATACGTGGCGGGCCAAGAGCTCACATGGTTGTATTCAGCTCTATCGTGTGGGAGTGTGTTGGCGTAGCAACTGGTTAACACGATGAGATCCCTCTCCACCATCAGTTTGAGCTTTTGGTGTGACAACAAATTGTACAACAAAATGAACACCAAAAATAGTGTTAAGGTCGGTTGTAGCTTCCTCGAGAAGCTTCTCTATTCTCCCCATTTTCATAGGATTGGGATCAATTCCCATTAATGCAACTGATGAGAGTAACAGTTCCCTCTAAAACGGTCATCTAAACATTGTCAACTAGTTTTAGCATTCCCCATGGCTGAGGTCGATGGATCTTTACTATACAGCTGGATAGGATTTGACATTGAATGCTCGAAGACCATTTTAAAAATTCAAACGTGTCCTTTGCAAAGTGGCCCATTAAAATTTAATAAAGATAACAATAGTTTGGGTGGCCATATTTTAATGGCTTAAAATTAAATAACATAAATGCTTGGGTCGGTGACCATTTAATCACCCTTGCCAAATAACATTATTTAATACCCATGGTCGATTACCATTTAGTTTATTGAGCTTGGGCATGGTCTTTCTACCTTTTAACATGCCCACAAATTTATAAATTTCCCTAGTTATTTATCAATTTATTTAATCAAGCTATAAATCTTTATCATAATGGTTATGTCCTTAACCGAATCGATCTTTTTGTTTGTAAAACTAAAAATATTGTAAGGTCTACGACCTCTTCCGCTAATATGTCTCTTAACATGAATTGTAAATGAGTTAATATTACAAGGCTCATATAATCAATTGGTTGTACAACATTGTAAGTAATATCAATACAATAGTGTAATACAACAAGCATAATAAATAATAATAAGTTTGTTGTTATTAATATTAGTTGCCAATGTAATCAATTTTAATTATAACAACAAATAATAACTGAGACTATTATCCAAGCCTCATGCCAAAGTAAGATAACCAAACAAATTATTACCTACAACTATATAAATGTGTATACACATTAAGGTATAGTAGACTAGTTTCGGTATCTGAAAACTTGTGGAACACGACGACAAGTGTCGATATGATGTCATGCTCATGGATTTCATACCAAAATTGTTCTTCATTTCCTATGATTTTCCTGATATTGGAGCTTGTCTATCACTCATAAAAATGAAAACAACGAGGGTATGACATACTTCCCCCTTAAGAATCATCGTACTGATGATTAATTCCATTCATTTATAGATTTAACCCAAATCAGAATAGAATATATTTATTAAAATATTAATTATTTACAGAAGTATAAGTGAAACTTGCAAACATCAAGTTTTCATAGATTTCAAACAAAATTAAACTAGCTATAACAACTTTTTTTAACCAATTTTTTACCAAAACAACAAAAATTATGACGTTTTTTAGTCATTCAAATAATAATGAATAGTAAGAGTATATCAAATTTTATGTTTTATCACTGAAACAAGTGTAGAAAATTAGTTTCAATTTCATCTAAATTCTCTCAAGTTGCACTTTCTTCATAAAATTGGTCCCATTGGAACTTGCACTGACTTATTTCTCTATTTCGCAAGTGTATCCTGTGAGTTTCCATCACCCTAATGGGTTCAACCTCGATGACACTCTTATCCTAAATCTTTAAATATTTCTAGTTAAGTACATATTATAAATCCGATACATATTTTTTAAGCAAAGAGATATGAAAAAAATCATGCATATTGGAAAATGTAAGAGGCAACACTAGACGATATACCATGAGGCCGATTACATCAATTATCTCAAAGGGTCCCATAAAGTGAGGTGACAACTTGGATAACTTGCCAAATGAAATTGAACTTTTCTTAGGCTTAACCCTTACGAAAAATTTATCTCCTAGTTCATTTTTTTTGTCAACTCTCTTTAAATCAATGTATCTCTTCTACCTATCAGAAGGTTCTTTCAATCACTCACGGATGATCTTAACTTGTTGTTCCATTTCTATTAACATTTCAGGTCCTATTAATTCCATGTCCTCCATGTTGTCCCAATTGACAGGTCTTCTACATTTCCGTCCATAAAATGTCTCAAAAGAATCCATTTTCAGTGAGGAGTGGTAAGTGTTGTTATAGGAAAACTCACCAGTGGAAGGTATTCTTCCCACTTGTACTACTGATCCATGAAGTACATCATGAGCATGTCTTCCATTATCTGATTTACCATTTCATTATATCCACCTATTTATGGGTGGTATGCAGAACTAAAATTCAACTTTGTCCCTAAGGATGAATTCAATATTTGCCAAAAATGAGAAGTCATCCTAAGATCTCGATATGAAATTATTAGTTCAGGTACCTCATGCAGTTTGAATATCTCATGCACTTCTTGCAAGTACATGTGAATCGTCTTTTAGTTTCCTTGGTATAAAGTGAGCTACTTTTTTTATTTGCAACTACAAATAAGATTACATCATGTCTATTTTTTGACATTGGTAGCCCTTACACAAAATCCATGTTGATTACTTGTCATTTATACTACGGAATGTTGTGAGGGTACAACAATTCTGCTAGGTTCATGTGTTCATCCCTAACACATTGATATTCCAAGCAATGAGATACATAGTTTACTATATTCTTTTTCATCCCTTTCCAAAAATATTGTTATTTTACATCAACAAGCATTTTAGTCACTTCGGGATGCCCAGAATAAGGAGCGTTATGAATTTCCTTTATCACTTTCATCCTTAGTTCATTTTCCAAGTGTACGTAAACATGATTTTCAAACCTTAAGACTCCATTTTTAAATATGAATACTTTATATCTCTTATCATTAGGATTTGCAGCAAGCACTACTTTAACCTGTTGATAATAAGAATCAACCACCATCACTTTCTTTACATCATATTTGAATTGGGTTCTCAAAGAGACAAGGGAGAAAATGTGCTTCCTACGACTTAGCGCATTTTCCACTCTATTTTTGTTACCTTTAATATAGATGATATCAAAGTCATGTTGTGATAAAAACTCTAACCATATTCATTATCTCACATTCAAGCTAGGTTGTGTGAATATGTATTTCAGCCTGAGATGATCTGTTTTCAATTCAAAGGGATTTCCCAAAAGGTAATGTCTTCATAATTGCAAAGCATGTACAATGGTAATAAGCTCCAAATCATGGGGAATATAATTTATCTCATGTACTTTAAGTTTTCTACTCTCATAAGCAATCACGTGGTCATTTTGCAACAAGATACCTCCTAAACCTTCACTGGAGGAATCAATCACTATAGTAAAACTCCCATTTTAATTTGGAACTTTCAGCACATATGCTATAATTAATTTCTCTTTTAGTAAATTGAAAGCATTTTCACATTTTAAGACCAAATAAATTTCTTATCCTTTTTCTGTAGAGAGGTAATTTGAGTTGTGACTTTAGAGAAGTCTTATAAAAAAAATTGATAGTATCTAGCCAATCCCATGAAGCTTCTCATTTCATGTACATTTCTAGGTGTTGGCCATTCAGTTATTATTGTAATTTTTTATGGATCTACAGAAATTTCATCCTTGTTAATTTTATGTCCCAAATATTGTACTTCGTTTCGATATAAAAAGTACTTTTAAAGCTTACCATACATATTTCTCTTCCTTAACACATCTAAAACAATCCTAATATGTTCATTATGATCATCAACGCTTTTTGAATAAATGAGAATATCGTTCAAGAATACTAGCACAAAAATTTCCAAGTATTGTTGAAACATATTGTTTATTAAATTAATAAAAACTGTTGGTTTAATGGTAAGTCCAAAGGGTAACACAATGAACTCAATGTGTTCAGACCTTCTCCTAAAGGAAGTCTTGTGAATATATTCTTCTTTTATTCTCAATTGATGGTATCTTGATAGCAAATCAATCTTAAAGTAAACTGATGCACCATGTATATGATCAAAGAGGTCAATAATTCTTGGAAGGGGGTATCTATTCTTGATCGTGGCTTTGTTAAGCATCCGATAGTCGATGCATAGCCTAAGTGTTCCATCCTTCTTCTTTACAAAGATAACCAATGCTCCCCAAGGAGAGACGCTCAGTATAATAAAATTTTATAATAGTTCATGAAGTTGTGTTTTAATCTCAATGAGTTCAGTTGTTGTCATAATGTAGGGAGCTTTATAAATTGGTTTGGTTCCTAGTTTGATATCTATTGTGAAATCAAACTCCCTTTTGGGTCAAAAACTAGGTAGTTCTTTTGGAAAGACATCATTGTAATCACGTAGTAGCGGATAATATTCCACATAAGCCTTACCTTCTTCACCCAAATCTATAATTTTCACATCATATAACATGGAGCCCTTGTTCTTATCCTTCTTAAGTTACATCACTAAAATTTTCCTAGCTATAAAACCTCTTTTTATTCCCTTCATTTTTGTTATAATTTTCTACAAGTCATCAGAGAATTTAATTCACTTTTCAAGGAAATCAATAGTTTCCTTGTGTTTGGCTAACCAATTTATACCTATGACTATGTGCTAGGTAAAGGTCTATCTCAGTGGTAAAGCTTGGCAGTTCCAATGTTGTGCTAAACAAGAATTGCTTAACAGTGTGGACATTGGTGTTACCATATTGAACAAACCAAGAATTTTTCATATAACCATATTTTCTTCTAATTTTAGATGCTAATTTAGTGAAAATAAAACATTCAATTACACCGGTATCAAATAAAATGGTTACATGAGGTCCATATAACTTACCTGCAACTTCGACTATCGTAGCCTACCTTTCATCTTATTTGTCATTCATTGTGGCATGTATGTGGTGCCACTAGTTGCTATATTTCTTCATTTAAAGGAATTTATTAGCACAATGATCTAAACCACATATATAAAAGCCCCCAAAGGGTATTTTCCTAACAATTTTACTTTCCTTACTGATTGCATTGCTTTGTCTATTTTTCTTATTATTTACAGTAGTCTTAATTGTTTTGTTTTTCTTGCCATTTCCATTACCATTTTTTTCTTCCAAACTTCTTCCATGCCACCTTTTTAGGTGTTAATGATGATGGTGCATTAATATATGTCATTTTATTCTCCTCTATATGTGTAGAAACAACCTGCAGTTTTTGTTCTTATCTTATTGCCTTCTCAAAAACAATTTCCATAATTGATGGTTAGTGGACATCAACTTCACCTCCTATCACTGGGTTCAATCCCATGATGAACTTCCTAATGTGAAATTTCTCATTATTTTGGTACTGAGGTACCTATTTTAGAAGTTTTGTGCACTTATCCCAGCATTCAGTCATTGTCAACTTTCCTTGAGTTAGTGTCTAAAATTTAAACATTTTCTAATCATAGTATGACTGGGGTAACAAGCGTTGTCTAAAGTACACTTAAAATAATCCCATGTCAAATTTATCTCATCAACTGTCAACTCTACATTCCGGTTATCCCACCAAGAGGATGCCTCATTAGAGAGTTGATAAGCTCCCTAAACTGCCTTGGTTTCCTCTGATAATTTTCTAATGGTGAAATACTTCTCCATTTCGCTAAGCCAATTCTCAGCTCCATCACCTAAGGTTGTACCATCAAAATTTTGTGGAATGAACCTCTTGATATCATTTGACAGTTTAGCTACCAAATGTGACATATTTTTCTCAGGTTGATTAACTTTGTTAACATTCATATTTGCATTAACATTTGCAGCATTAGGATCTGTTGCATTTACATTGATTCCCACATTAAGGTCCACAACATTTCTATTTACAGTGCTAGGTAGTTCCTGAGATGGTTCAATTCCATCACTATCATTACCATTGTCATTACCCATGAATTTTTGTTCATGAATAACCATGTGTTTTTGTGTATCCTGAATGGCAGCGATAATCTCATCCAACTTTTGTGTTGTGGCTACTTTGCCACCTATAGGTTGGTTATTTGCAACATTTCCCCTTGTTCTAACCATGTTCTCTATTAGATGAGAATTAAATTTTTCTTATTATGAGGATTTAATAGGTCCAAGAGCTTCAACCTTCAGATTTGATACAAAGTTGTAACACCTACTTTTCAATACTTCAAATTACGGGATTTTTTTTTTAATTTCCTAAACTAACTTTTTCCTTCAATGATTTAAATATACAACATTACATTTAAATCCAACAACTATATAATTACAATTCATCGGATAAAAAATCAGTAACTCATGTGCATAACTATGGGTCAATTGGATCCACCCCATCAACCATAGAATACTCTTTCGAGTCAGTATACAAATTATACAAGTGGTACCCTTCTCGGCATTTATTTACAAGTGATGTTTTCTAAGTGTCTACCTAGAACTCAGTCAATTGAATCCCATATGACATCTCACACTATTGTTTATATCTTGGTGAACTTGATAGTTGAAGGACTTACACTACTTTGAAGATAGTTTAAGAGTCATCCTTTGCATGCTCGGTTTCTAGATGACACATTCGTCAATAAAAACATGTCCCATCACCTTATCACTTTGTTAACTTATCATAATTGAATCAATTAGCTGAGTTAAATTAGTTGAAAGCTATGAACAAGGTAAAAAACCTGTTCAACCCATGTGAAGAATCACATCTATGCCAACTTTGGTTTCCTATGGGAGAGAAAATTCTTATGTAATGACTAGCATCATTACCAAACCATATCCTACCCCGTATCTAACATAAGTTGGTATCAAGGTGACTTTTTCGTGTAGGAAAAATAACTTTTGTATCTTTAGTGTATCACACATTCCTTCCAATTATGATAGTCGTAATTAGTTTACCTTAATAGGACAACTTAGGGTATCTGCTATATACTAATATTCACTTAATTACTTCTGTCATTAAGTGTATATTACATTACAACAGATCCATCCGAAGTTGGCCTACCGAGTTTCATTAACTTGGAACATCGTAATTCTTAAATTATTTCATTATAAAAGAATTAGTTTTACGAAAAATTTCCCCTAGATTGTAGCGATACATTTATCGCATATGAATACATTCCTAAGGTTCATGTTTCTATATAGATCATAATCACTGTAAAAAGGAAATTGATAATTTCCAAGCATGACAACGATTACCCCAGTGTTAATTGTAATTTCAAGATCCCATGTTGCATTCCAACACACCCCGGGTCATATTTTAATTTAGTCCAAATGACCTCCTCGAATAATGTAATCTCATCCCCACTAGGTGATTTAGGTTAAGTCTATTCATCACCAACTAGGTGATTTTAGAACAGTTCATGAAAAGATACTATCTTCTAGCAGTATATGGGAAGGGCTATCGTTGGCCTTCCCAAGAATGGATCAACCCCTGGAGTGGAAAAAATTTGATAAAAAATCGACACATGGAGGTGAATCCATATAGTACCTTGGAATTCATCATAGGAAATGATTTTGGAAGGTCCAGGGAAGGTTCTGCAATGTAACTTGGAACTAATTTGTTTCAGTTTATAAATAATAGGGTTCACAGCCTAGGCAGTACACAAGCCTAAAATAGTTGTTGGGCTTCAGAATAGTACACTAAATTTTGGGAGCTCCATATGGAGTTAGAAGAAAAAAAATATCCATTAAGAGGATTCCAAGAGCTCTCTTTACAAACATGGTGAAAATAATATTTTTCACAACACTTTATCGCATCATAATAATGCAGGTAGTTTGTATCACAGGCATAGGTGGAGTAAATCATCCGCAAGAAATATGACTTAATTTCAGGGATCTGTAAAATGGTTATAATAACAGACAGTTCATAAGAACTACCATTGGAAGGTCATCCAAAGGTGATCTTTACTAGTTAGTATCACTATAACATTTTTGTCCAAAATTGTCCATCAGAAGCTCAAGTTATCACTGTCACAAGTGTCGGGACTTAGCTAAATTTTATGGGAGGACACGTGTCAATTTTTTAGGAGCCTGGCGGGATTTTGTAATCCCTTCACAAGTCCCCCCAAGGTTAGGGACATAAGAGTTTATAAAAGTGCATGCCCAGCCCCCTAGATAAGCCCTCTCAGCCCTTCATAATGAACCTCTTAATACCCTCATGTGACCTCACATAACTTGACAGTTCAGCCCCCCAGGTGCATTTTTGGAGCATCCATTCCCTACCGTTGGATCGGGTGCCACGTGTCATCTCCAGGACCACCATGGTAAACTTCATAATCCTCTTATGAACCTAGGTGGGGAACATAAGACCTTTACTCCACATGTTTCCAATCCCCTATGGGGAGTACATTTGGATTTTACTCACACAGTGACCGAGGATAATTCAGCCCCTGGGTGCATTTTTGTAGCATCACATTCCTCATTACCGTATGAGATCAAGTGCCATGTGTCACTCTCCAGGACCACCGCATAATACTGATGTCCCTTATGGAATACAATGAGGTGGGGGACATTAACCACATGGAAAAATCATTCCCAAACCCTTTTAATGGGGAGTCATTTGGACACCCACGTGACCTTAACTTTCAGCCCCCAGGTGCATTTCCTTAAACAACACAAATCCATACCTGTCGTTCGGAATATAACGGAACAGTATGGTCATCAGCCTTGACCACCATTTGGAAATTGATGTCCCTCATGTCACCTGAGGTTAACATTGAAATCCTAGGGACATAAAAATTCTGCCAGTACCCCTTCACTGTCACATCACTATCATATTAAGTATTAAAATCCAGCATCTTAACTTTTTCTTCCTCTTCATTTCTCCTTCACTAGCTTCATACCTTGCCATGGCTCCGTGCATGATTGTCCAGACACCCGATCCACCATTTTTGCTCCAAACGAGCTCTGTCATGGGAAACATAAACTCTCCACATAATGAATACAAAGAAATATATAGGTCTCGGAGAAAAATGGAGTGAAATGATGAAGAGCGGGGGAAAATGAAGGGTTTTCGCTAGATAACCATGAAGTCACCCGATCAAAAAATCTTCATATCTCACAAGATACAAGTCGGATCAAGATGCTATTTTTTGAAGAATTATTCATTTTTCAAGGTGATCAAGATGCAAAAAACAAGAGGTCAAATGGTTCCCAGAATCATTTTCTCCAACAAAACCCTCTCTTTGTGTACTGGCTCACATTCGTTGGATTTCCCGTCATTCTAGCAATAGAAATGAGCTAAAAACTTACACATGAGCTCCAAATAAAAAACCTATCACAATGGAGTTGTTTTCATTGTAAACGGAGACAAAAACTAGACCTGTAAATTTCGAGCTCCATTAATCGCCACCACGGCAACTCTATGCTCGAAGCCACTGCCAGGTCTAATATTTCAGAATTTATTTCCAGGCATTCTTGTGGGAAAAACTATGTGAAATTCGAAGGGTTTCATCGTAACGACAAGAAGAGTCCAAAAAATTATGTTCCATTGCAAATCGAGTACTAGAAACATCCTTTCTAAAAATAGTGAGTTTTCCTACACATGCTTGTTGTTTTTGGTAAGTCTTCATCAAAAGTGGCTAAGACAAAGGCAATGGGTATTGAAGATCTCCAAAAGGCCAGAATGATTATCTGAAGTAGGAAACCATGAAAATGGCCACTTACTAAAAATAGTAAGTCCCCCATCTGGGCATTTACTAAAAATAGTAAGCCACACTCAAAGAGCAGCTTTGGCACAATGGGACATTCAGAACTTCGTCACATCAGAGCTTTCCATCAGCAAGGATCAACGGACTTCATTAGGAATGACATCTCCTCTTCTTCTCCTCCCTCTCTTTCTCTCTCCTCTTCCCCCCAACTTTCTCTCACTTTCCAATATTTAAATTTCGCGTTGGGGTTTGTACTTTTTAATATGACTTAAATGACTTTAGAAATATAATGTAAATTAAGTCACCTTACTATTATAAAAAGGACTTAAATATTTAAAGTGGAATATGAATAGTATTAAGTCATATTAAGGCATATGGAAGGTCATGAGGAAAACGATAAGTCACCTCTCCTTCTATAAATTGTAATGACATTCCCATTTCAAAGGGTTGGTAATTGATCTTGTAAACTCAAGAGTGCATTGTACCTATAGAAAGCAAAGGAGATAGCCATTTTCTTCTACTTTCCTCCACTCTAAAATTTCTTCCATTCTCACATTATGTACAGCTTTGATTTGAGCAATCAATACAAGAAGGAGTTTCTAGATTTCTTTGACTAAGGGGTTTCTTGATACTTGGTGATCAGTGAATTCTATTTGGTCTTGTTGTTATTCACAGAGTTGTTTCTTCCCATAAATGCATGTGTTGAAGTTTCTAACTAGTGTGTGTGCAGGAATATGATTTTCAACCTACAACATTAGTTCTCCTACCTCTATTCTCACTCCCCTTTCCCGCTCTTCAGACGAAGTTATCTCTTGTAGGTATCTACAAGCTTTGCCACAGGGTTAGTGGAGTGTCCCTGTTGGATCCCCAATCGAAAGGCCACCACAGAAATCCACCTTTTCATGCGCATGCATATACGGCAGCTGCACTGGTTAAGTAGAGGGACTTAGATTCCTAGAGCGTTGGCAAGAAATCCACAAGTTTGTCCACCCAAAAAAATTTCTCACCAACAAGTTTATAACTTAGTTTCAATATAGATCGTAATCACTTTCATAAGTTATTTAAGTACATCCATTATGCATCTTAAATGTAATTTAAGATATCTTGTTGTGTGTTAGCGTAGTTCATAGTTTAATTTATTTACAACATCATCGTATTAATACATAATCACATATTTAATTGAACTTAGCCAAATCAATAGCTTAATACATAATCACATATTTAATTGAACTTAGCCAAATCAATAGCTTACAACATTCAAAGTTTTTTATGTTCCATATATGTAGCTATGTCATAATTGCTCCTCAATCATTAATATGATAGTTTATAACACATTATATCCATATAACATTAATTCATCCTAGGACATATAATGTTGAATTCAATAAGTAAAACCATGTAACTTACAACCAATTTGCTTCACTTTATAAATAGTAACCTAATATTAAGTAAAAGTTTAATATTTCGTTTTCAAAATAGTACACTAGCTTTTAAGGCTAATTTTCCTTTCAACAAAATAATACAACGAAGCATAAGCTCACTTTATAAACATGTCATACCAATTATACAAATTAAAATCATAATAATTAAGTTTGTATCAACATAGTATTTTAAATCATCCACTAGAAAATACTTAATTTCAGCCATCTGTAATCCCTAGAAAACTCAGTTCGAAATAATTGTCATCAGGTTATCCACCTTATCTTTACTATCATATAACCACTAAAACATGTTTAGAAAACGGTCAGTTCTAATTGTCCTGAAAAGGTTATCCACCTTGTCTTTACTATATAACATCATCTTTATGATCACTCTCCAATAGTACTATAACATCAAGATTAAATATTATAATAACATTTCACTTTTTTAACCTTTTTATAATACCTTCACAAGAAAACAGTAAGATTTAAGACTTTACCAAATGTATGATCGAATATATAATCAATACAGAATTTCATAATGAACCAAATAATAATTCATTGGTTCACATAAAAATATCATGATTGGTCTTTAACCATTTCTACTGAAAAGGTAAATTTAATAATACTCTTATTAAGCTATAGAAATAAGACTTTACTCCACATTATCTAATCATTAGAGTATTTTGATTTTACTCACACAGTCAAGAGGAACATTCAACTAAACATGATTTCCACACAGTCCTCATTATATGAATCAATACATTTCACTATCCACACATAGCATAATAATAATTTCAGTCAAGGAATGCAATAATCAAAATCCACTAAACATGAGATTCCACACAGTCCTCATTATATGAATCAATATCAAATGGACTATTACCTTAAACACATAGCATAATAATAATTTACTAGTCAAGGTAAATACAATAATTCATCCTTCCATAGGAGAGACTCAGATAAAACCTTTTTAATAATCCTGAAGGAAGAGAATTACCTTAAACCATAAATGCAACATTTTACTAAATAACGTTACATTCATTCATCCTTCATTATAGACTCAGATAAACTTTATCCTGAAGGAAGAGAGTTTAAATATAACATGGCGGATGTATGTTAACTATACACGCCTAAAATATATTTTGAGTTTTTTTTAATACTACAGGAGTTAATGACCCACCGACCTGGCACACTTCATAATGGACCAATGCAGGGTGAGTCCTCCCAACTGGATGTGTAAATGCAAGGGTAACTGGTCCCGAAAATTCATATATTCTTAATACAAAAACCTAAATGGGGTTTTCGTAAAAACACAAGATTAACTGAACTCGATCATTCAAATTTACAGGGAGATCAATAACCTCATTTGCAATATAAAAATTATACCCACAATTCCATCTAAACTAGAAATGGGTATTCACATAATACATTCAACTCTATATAAAACACTCAGCTATAGTTGAACTCATAATGAGTTAAAAAACAACCCATTCAAGTATACAAGCATCCATGAGTCCACATAGTCAACAATAATAATCATACCCTATGGCTGAACCTATCAAGATGACTAGGGTTGAATCTCACTCATATCACTTAAAAAATACTTACAATAACACTAATATTAACTTATCAAAACGTTAACATGGTATACCTTACACTAACACCCACAGAAATACCCACAATTTTCCAAGCATTTATTCACCCAGAAGGATATATTTGTAGAGTGTTAATAACATAAAAACCTTTTAATGCTATAAATAATAAAGATGGGAAATGAGAAAGATTTCATGCCTGTGAAAAATAGCATGGAACTCCTTCAAGCTTTTCTCCCAATTTGTTGAGCTCACAATATTTCTTTCCAACAAACCCATTCGAGTGATCAACAATCCAAACAAGAAACTCCATCCAAATCAACTAAGAAAATCCATTTAATCATAACAATGTTCATTAATAGCCACGAAAAATCTCACTCATAGTTTGAAAATAACATGCAGAGATAAACCAATTTGCATAATAATAACTTCACTATATTTTCCATGCAGAGCTAAAAAGAGCAAGAAAAGGATAACTAACAAAATGAAGACAAAAATAGTGTTAAGGTTGGCAGGTAGCTTCCTCGAGAAGCTTATCACTTCTCCCCATGTCCTTAGGATCGGTATCAACTCCCATTAATGTGATTGGTAAGAGTAATAGTTCCCCTCCAAAAATACTGACTAAACATTACCAACTAATTTTAGTATTCCCCATGATTGAGGTTGGTGGATATTCACCATACAGTTGGAAAGGAGTTGACATCGAATGGTCAAAGAACGTTTTAAAAATTAAAACTCAGCCTTTGCAAAGTAGACCATTAAAATTTAATAAAGATAACAATAGTTTGGGTGGCCATATTTTATTGGCTTAAAATTAAATAACATAAATGCTTGGGTTGGTGACCATTTAATCACCCTTGCCAAATAACATTATTTAATACCCACGCTCAATGGCCATTTAGTTTATTGAGCTTGGGCATGGTCTTTAGACATTTTAACATGCCCATAAATTTATAAATTTCCCTTGTCATTTATCTATTTATTTAATAAAACTATAAAGCTTTATCACAGTGGTTATGTCATGAACTGAATCGATCTTTCTATTATTATCTTCCTTGATGATCAAGAGCTCTGGAACTTTTGTAAAATTGAAAAAAATTGTAAGGTTTGTGACCTCTTCCTCTAGGCTTCCATTTAACATAAGGGTAAGTGCAACAAGTTGGGGGACCAAAAAGGGGTCATAAGTGGACGTTATATTGCAAATAATAGCAAAATCTCAACTTGTATGGATTATTCGCAATGTGTGCACTCAAAATTAGAAAATGTTATATAAATATGAATCGTAGCATCCAGAATCTAGTTTCTAAACTACTAAATGTTTCTAAAAATAGACAAGCTTAGCTATATTAAACACTCAAAATTCAATGACTTGGTTTTTTTTAAAGTCTTTAAGATTGTAGTCCATTTGCCCACAATTTGGATGACCAAAACTTGATTTCTTTCCCTTTGGTGAAAAGTTAGATTTCATTATCTATTTTGGGATAGATTTTATTTTGTATTTTTTTTAGCAATATTTTTTTATGATTTTTTCGTGAAATTGGTTTGAAAATATAAAGAAAATGGAGCACTTTCCATTTTCCCACCATAACTTCATCAAAAAATATCGAAATCAAACACTTTTTTTTCATGTGTATAGAATTTCTCCATGATTGGAACGGTATAGGTTTTATCACATTGTCACAAGTGAAACAAAATTTGTAGTCTTAAACATGGACATGAACATTTATGGGAAAAAGTGTCTTAAAGACCTACTATTAGTAAAAATTTATAAAACGATATTTATCATATTCTATTCACTTTAAAATCAATATTTTTACGAAATTAACAGTCTCCCCTATGTGATGGTACCATTTTTGTGACATGTTTTCTATTTTTCGGCATGGTTCAAGTCCGCAGAAGAGAAAATTTAATTTTTTTGGCCTTTCACATGACATAATGACCTCCCAAATCTCAGGTTTGCGAAAACAAATATTTCCCGAGCCGTGAGGTTTAGATTTGATGATATAATTAGGACCGTGATCACGGTTCTAAATTGACCTATTGATAAAAGAACCATGATTGCGGTTTATAAACCGTTATCACATTTTTTAGAATCATATTTACATGAATCCCAAGATCTACTTCACCATGTGCTTTATTCTCTTACCTAACTAAACGAATTTCTATGAAATTCTGCCACCTTCAGCACTTTTTTCTTGTCATCGGAAGCTATTTTTTTACTATTTTTAAGGTTCTTTGTATCATTTGGAGTTGTCCTTCATCGATCGAAACATCATGGGAGACATGAAATGAAATTTAAAAAGGAAATCAATAAGTAAAAAAACATTGGAGGAATTAGAGGTAAAATGGTTGCAAAATTCTGAGCGAATACGAAAACTTCATGAATCAAGAATAGGTTCATCTCAACCCCTACTATTATAAGCAATGAGGAACAAGGTAATTTTTTTACCGTCAATGTTGAAGATGAATTAAATACTCGTGATGAAGATGATTTAAATACTAGTGATGAAGATGAATTAAATACTCATAATATAGTTGATGTTAAAATTGAAGGAGACAATGAAAATGTGAATCAGGAAATTTATTTTGAAACTGTAGACAACCAAATTTTTTAAAAAACACTTCCAAGGATTTTATGAAAGAGACCTAATTATTTTATTGAAATTTATAGAACATTTTGAAACCAATGTCTGACAAACTTTCTGAATGGAAAATCGGAAGAAAAGCCACTAAAATTTGGGATATTCATTTTGAAATTTTAAATGATTCCCAAATATTTCATTTGTTCATTAGTTTGATGAAATTGAATAAAATGAGACCTATATTAAACACCTTAGGATTAAAAATATCTAATATACATGGTAAAATCTCTGCAATTGTTGAAAACCTACATGATGGATATCACATTGTTGGTGTCAAGAGATGCACAAGGGATAGTAATGTCGAGTGTCGTGTACTTGATACTAGTGTTGTAAGTGAATCAACAAAAAAATAGTGTTTGATTAAGAAAACAAGTTGAATGTTAAAAGTTAATAAAAAAAATCTAATGAAATCAATTGAAAGGCGTAATATCCTTCAATCACCCAATAACTCTGATTTTTGGGCATTTTCCTGCTAGAGCACCGCATAAAGACAAATATATATATGGTGCTATATGAGAAGTTGTTGTTCAATTTTGGCATGGTAACACTAGAATCTCACCCAATACAAGAGATGTTGTAAAATGAAGAGTCAGTTCTACTAATTGTGAACCAAATCCAAATCATTAATTAGATATGACTCAAACTCAATTTTTTCATAAGTTTGAACAGAAGCATCCATAAATTAATAAGATTCAATTTTTTTTTGAAATGTTGAAACCATTCTATGTGAAAATCAACCACGCTCACACCGCTTGTTATTGTAGGCAACATGTTGAATTTGCAATGCATTATGATAATTATCAACATATTCATTCTTATTTGCATTATGAAACTATGTTACTAGAATGTGGTGTTAAAGTTCCACAAATATCTTCCAGGGATTTCATTCTTATGATATTTTGTGAAAGAGAAGTTGGAAAATGTTTTTATAGTCAGGATTGTTTAGATGGAAGTTGTGGTATGTGCGGTAAACTACCTAAATTGTAAATTTGTATCCATGAGAAAATTGGAGGTGCAATAGGACATAATTTAGTTTGGTTTAATAAATATAAATCAGTACTGTACTAATTGAAATATGGAAAGGAGTTTAAATGGTGTGAGCTAGTTATAAAACATATACCTGTTTTTCAATTTATGAGAAAGTTTAAAGATGAAATTTTTTATGAGTATGTTAGGCATACACACAAAGCTTGATGGTTGGATGAAAATTTTTAGATATGCAAGGAAACATTTCCTATTGATACTTTTGTTTCAGTGGTCAATTTTACAAAGAATTACACATTGCAACCACAAATGAAGGTTCACTTGTAATATTATAACTCAGAATAGGTTGTCATTTTTGTGCATATAGCATTTATACATTCTCTTGACAGTACAGAGAATGGTCGAATTTTTGTAAGAAATTACCACTTTTATATCAGTGATGATTGGAATCATTCTAGTAAATTTGTGTAAGGGTTTTTCTAGTTATTGACTGAAAACTTGTCTGATAGGGACATCCGCTTCAATCAACATTATATATGGTCAGATAATTACATGTCTCAGTTTAAGAATGCACAAATGTTTTATTAGATGAGAAGGATGCATGTCAAGATGGGTGTGCAACATATTTGGAGTTTCACTAAGGTTGGACATGGAAAAGGAGAGCATGATGGTGCAAGGGCATGTGTGAAAAGATCTCTTGTAAGAGAAGAGTTGAAGTACAAATATGGTGTTAAATTGAAAGATGTAAAGAGAATAGTGGAATGGTGTATTGACAACATGGTCTATGGTTCTCAATAAAATTCCATAATTCATAGATATTTTTTTGGTTGATAGAGGAACAACAAATTGCTAACTACAAGGATTTTATGACACTCATAGGGTCCAGTTATCTACACTCATTTTGTAGCTCACATGCTACTTTGTGGGCCACGTGGACAAGAAATTTGGCATGTTCTTATACATCATGTATTGAATTTTCCACTTTTGAGTGTGATTCACAAGAATAGGTAGATGGATGGATTTTTAGGCCTCTAACTCCGCTTCCCAATTATCAACTTCCACAGCCATCACGACTTGTTTCTCTGGATGAAGTTGCAATATCCAAGGAATTTGACAACATTTCAATTTTTTTGTGACAAGGTAAATGGCTATTTACAATTTTTATATTGAGTTATGTCCATTAAAATTAATATGTAATTTAAATTTGAGTTGAAAACTCTATATTTTTGTACGACATGTGTTTGCAATTATTGTGACAAAAGACAATGAAGAAGGAACAAATTATTTCTTATGTCGATGCATCGAGGAAAGAAAGAAGTTTATTTCTCCTTTTATAGATGGAAAAGATATTAAGTACTATTGATCCAGGCAGCAATTCTAGTGGCGCAACTTCCAGGGACCATAACTTTTGCACCGTAGCTCCGATTGACTCCGTTCAAAAGGCAAAGGAAAGCTTGGAATGCGTAGAATGTGATGAGAAGGTGCAGAACTTTGTTTGGCAATGTATGATGCCCGAAATTCACGTTTAAGGGGCCCAAATTGTGATTTTTGTACTGCTGTCTAAAAATAGTAAATTCTAAAAATAGTATGTTTCGCAAAATTAGTGCACATGTAAGTCTTGGAAGATGAAACACCTCATCTCCCTCGAGACTGGTGACCTTCCACATCTTTCTAGGTGTCCTTTCGTATTTATAAAATTATTATAAATACATATGTAACCGGAAGAAGAGATAGACATCTCTTGGCAGAGATAATTGATGTATTTCGAAGTCTTTGAGTAATTTACATCTCTTTTCAGAGATAGTTGTTTTGCAATTCATTTGGCACATTTGTTAATCTGTTCCTTAAGTCTGAAACCCCTCGGTTTTGGATCAGTGGTATCAGAGCTAAGTCGTCTTGAGAGTGTATGATCCCCAGAACGAGGTCGGGATATAAAAAGCTTGGGTGGTCCACACACAATCCTTCAGAATACTTGCCTGTTCGCTGCAGGCGACCTCCAATGGCGGACAACACCAGGATGGATGATCCTCTCAAAAATATGGTGAATGAAGCTCTTAGGGAGCAAAATGATCAGATGCTACAACAATTCACCCAAATTCTGCAACAGCTACAAGTAGGAAATCATGCCTCCTCATTTGTAAATCAGTCCTTTGGTGCCCCGACTCCATTCAAGGTGCAAGTAAATTTCGACATTCCTATTTTTGAAGGTAAGATCAATTCTGATGCAGTAGAGAACTGGTTGGACCAATTGACCTCATATTTTTCTATCAATCAATTTACTGATAAGGAAAAGATAACATTTTCTCTATTGAAATCATCTCTTGCTGTCAAAAATTGGTGGGGTGTGTATAAGAATGGGCTCGAAAGGGATGAGCTAGGAATCATAGAGGAACCCACATGGAATGATTTCGTGGATGCCATAAAGGAAGAATATTACCCTTTTGGGGCCTATGATGATCTGTACATACAGTGGCAGCAACTTCGTCAAGGTAAGGACCAGTCGGTTCAAGATTATACTGACAAATTTCATTCTTTATCTGCAAGATTGGGCATTCAAGACACAGAACAACATAAGATTCTAAAATATCGCAGTGGCCTACAATGGAGCATCCGAGAGGACTTGGAATTCTTTCAGTTTCAAACCCTCGGCGAGGTATACAAGTTTTCAGTCAAGATTGAACAAAAGCACAAAAGGAGGACTGCTAGGAACCAACCCGTGAGGGGGAAGAATGATAAAGAAGGCCAGACCCGAGGTCAAGGTTGGAAACAGAAGGAGTTGCAAGGAAATAAGATGCAGAAGGAGAAGACAGGGAAGTGGTGCGACCTCCACAAAACAAATCGCCACTCCAAGGAAGAATGTCGAGCCATCAAGTCCTTACTCGCCGAATCATCTTCTTCAACACTCTCTGCACCAGCAGTTACAGACCCTGAGGTCAAGGATGAAGATGATGAAATTATAGATGTTGATCCAGATGTGATCATTGCCACCTCAAAAGTCCAGAATATGGATGAGAAGGAAAGGCTCTTCCACTCCAAGCTCTGGGTAAAAGGTAAGCCTCTGCATTTTATCCTTGATAGTGGAAGTCAGAAGAATTTAATTTCTGTTGATGTTGTAAAAAGCCTAAACCTCCCTGTAAAGCCACATCCCCAGCCATATAGTATCGGGTGGTTAAACCCAGGAAGAGACCTCCAAGTATCATAACAATGCCTCCTTCCATATGCCATCAAGCCCTTCCATGATGAAGTCATGTGTGATGTTGCTCCATTAGATGTTTGTGATGTGCTCCTAGGCCAGCCATTCATGTGGGATAGACATGGCATCTATGAGTCACGACCTAGAAGGGTCACCATTACCATTGGGAGTCGACGTTATCGGATACCTGAGGTCATTCCCCCAAAATCTGTCTCCCTCATCAGTGCCAAACAATGTAAGAAGTTAGTGGAGAAAACCAAACAGTTTGTCGTCTTGATGATCAGGCCAAAACCTACAAACAAAATTGTTGCAGCCTCCATGAACATGCACTCAATCCAGCAACAGAAGCAGCTCAACCAAATCATAACTGAGTATGATGATCTATTCCAGACACCTAAAGGAGTGCCATTTCAGTGTCAGGTAAAACATGTTATTGATTTGGTCCCGGGGTCTCCTTTACCCAATAGCCCTGTGTACCGCAGGTTAGTCCTTGAAAATGAGGAGATAAAGAGGCAGCTCCAGGAATTGATTCAAAAGGGACATATTAGGCCAAGCTCTTCACCTTGTGGAAGTCCAATTATCTTGGCGCCAAAGAAGGATGGAACATGGAGACTTTGCATAGACTATCGGGCTTTGAACAAAATCACTGTGAAGAATCGCTACCCCCTCCCAAGGATTGATGATTTGCTGGACCAGCTCCGCGGTGCTAAATTTTTCACCAAAATTGATCTCAAATCTAGCTATCACCAGATCCCTGTCGAGCCCACTGATGTTTGGAAAACTACATTTAAGTCTCGTGAAGGCCTATTCGAATGGTTGGTCATGCCTTTCGGACTAACTAATGCACCTGCAACATTCATGCGGATGATGGACAACATCTTGCGGCCCTACACCAATTCCTTCGTAGTGGTCTACCTAGATGATATACTCATTTATAGCCCGACCTGGGAGAGGCATCTGCAACATGTTCAAGAAGTACTTCAGACCCTCAGGAAGCACAGACTGTATGCAAATCTGGATAAGTGCACATTTGGGATGACAAAGGTCCAGTACTTGGGTTACGTCGTGGATGAGGAAGGAGTCCATGTCGACCCAGAGAAAATTCAGGTTATTCAGAGGTGGCCTACCCCAAAGAATCTTACAGAGCTTCGTAGCTTCCTGGGCCTTGCCAATTTCTATCGCCGGTTTGTCTTGGGTTTCTCACATATTTCCTGGGCACTCAATCAGGTGACTAAAGGAGGGAACAAGGCTAAATTTCAATGGGGGGAAGCGCAACAGAAAGCATTTGAAGGGCTGAAAGAAAGGTTATGCTCAGCCCCTGTCCTTTCCCTTCCTGATCTACATCATCCATTTGAGCTGATGACATATGCATCTGAGTATGCCTTGGGAGCTGTTATCATGCAACATGGCCACCCTGTTGCATACCATAGTGAAACATTCAATGACACGGTCAGGAAGTACCCAATATATGATAAGGAGCTTTATGCCATTGTCCAGGCATGTAAGCAGTGGAAAAACTACATTTTGGGGAAGGAGACAGTAATCCACACTGACCATAGGCCTTTGGAGTTCCTTCAGACACAAAGCAAGTTGAGGAATGAGAGACACCAGAAATGGGCCACATACCTACAACAGTTTCACCTGATAATAAAGCATAAGAAGGGAAGTGCCAATTCAGCAGCAGATTGCCTAAGCCGTCCTCCAATTGCAGCCCTCACAACTATTCTTGATCTCTGTGGACATGAGACTTCAAGTTGGTGCAGTTTGTATGAGAAGGATCCTGAGTTTTCATACACATATCAGGCCCTCCGTGAAGGAAAACATGTCTCTGATTTCTATCTACAGGATAATCTCCTCTGCCATATGGGACACATCTGTGTTCCAGCAAGTGAACAACAGAAGATGATCTGGGAAGCACACTTCAGCAGGACCGCAGGGCACTTTGGCATGGACAAGACATTGGGAGTACTTCAGAAGCATTTCTACTGGCCTAATCTAAGGACTGATGTGGTGAAGTATATTAAGTCCTGCACTCCTTGTGCAATTGCTAAGCCAACTAACAAGAAACAGGGATTGTACACACCATTGCCAGAACCAACCAAGCCTTGGGAATCTGTCTCGATGGACTTCCTCTCAGGTTTGCCAACTTCGAAACATGGGAATGATGGTGTTTTTGTTGTAGTTGATCGATTTTCTAAAATGGCTGTAATGGTTTCCTGTAAGAAAAATATTTCTGCCGAAGATACTGCTAAAATTTATTTTAGTCATGTATGGATCAACTTTGGGCTCCCCAAGTCTATTGTTTCTGATAGGGATAGCAAGTTCCTGAGCATCTTCTGGTCCACCTTATGGGGAATGCTAGATACAAAGTTGATGAAGTCCACATCCTTTCACCCACAAACTGATGGGCAAACAGAAGTGGTGAATCGCCTAATTATTCACATGCTTTGTATGTACCACTCCAAGCACTCCCGCACATGGGACGAGTCCCTGCCATACATACAACATGGATACAATCGAGCCCTGCACAGCTCCACTAAACACAGTCCTTTTCAAGCTTGTTATGGATTCCAACCTATGGCTCCCATTGATGTATGCATCCTAATTCCTGCCATGGAATTCACACTTCATGGAAAAATTGAAGCAGAAAAGGCGACAAGGTTTGTTGAGCAGATCCAGCACATTCAGCACCAAGTCCATGACATTTTATAGAAAATGAATAAAAAATATAAGAATCGCCATGATAAACACAGGATTCCGCATCATTTCCAGGTTGGTGATAAGGTTTGGTTGCGGCTTCAGAAGGAACGGCTTGCAGGTCCACACAGAAAGATTCGACCTCTCTGGTATGGTCCTTACACTCTCACTAAGCAAGTAGGGGAAAATGCTTTCGAGTTGAATATTCCACCCTACCTTGGTCTGCACCCCATCTTCAATGTGGACCTCCTCAAGCCATACCATCCACCTTTGTTGGATACTTCAGTCATAGCAGAACAATTGGACATCTCTGAGCTCAATCCAGCAAGTCTTTCCCCAGCTGAAGAAGATCAGATTGTGGACAATTTGACTAAGACCACCAGAGGACAACCTATTCAACTCTATCGTGTGATAAAGAAAGGAAATCTCAGTCACCAAGGTGAATGGCTCACTGCATACCAGGTAAAGAAGCAATTTCCACAGCTGATGGGGCATCTTAATGCAATGGGGACCATTGCTTCTGAAGGAGGGAGGAATGATCCAGGCAGCAATTCTAGTGGCGCAACTTCCAGGGACCATAACTTTTGCACCGTAGCTCCGATTGACTCCGTTTAAAAGGCAACGGAAAGCTTGGAATGCGTAGAATGTGATGAGAAGGTGCAAACTCTGTTCGGCAATGTTTGACCCCCGAAATCCACGTTTAAGGGGCCCAAAATTGTGATTTTTTTACTGATGTCTAAAAATAGTAAATTCTAAAAATAGTATGTTTCGCAAAATTAGTGCACATGTAAGTCTTGGAAGATGAAACACCTCGTCTCCCTTGAGACTGGTGACCTTCCACATCTTTCTAGGTGTCCTTTCGTATTTATAAAATTATTATAAATACATATGTAACCGGAAGAAGAGATAGACATCTCTTGGCAGAGATAATTGATGTATTTCGAAGTCTTTGAGTAATTTACATCTCTTTTCAGAGATAGTTGTTTTGCAATTCATTTGGCACATTTGTTAATCTGTTCCTTAAGTCTGAAACCCCTCGGTTTTGGATCAACTATATAGCGCAAGTGGTAGTTATTGGAACTTAGCTTCAATGATATCCATTAAAAAATTCATATGTTTGGGTGTTTGAAGACTTTGAGACACACAAAAAAAAAACTCTTATATTTGTATCTAGTTCTAGCGACAAATATTTAGCTATATAGATATCAACAAAGGCTTAATAACAAGATTATTTGGAAGGTTTGAGAGTAAGATAATGAAGCAATCATTTCCACTATTCAGAGTAGATCTGATCCGAATGGTTCATTGGAATGAATTTGCATGCTTGTCTGGTATATATTTCTTTGAAGTTTTTAAATTTGTCTACTATATTCAAGTTCATATATTTTATTAAATTTTTGTATTTTATATATTTCTAGTATGGTTTTGATTCAAATTAAATTACTTTGACTAACACTTTTATGTAGGTTAATGGTGCCATAAAAGCTTCTACCTTCACATGGTTGGCGATGTCAATAGATTCGATCTTGATGGTTCATTGGAATGAATTTACATGCTTGTCTGGTATATATTTCTTTGAAGTTTTTAAATTTGTATACTAGATTCAAGCTCATATATTTTATTAAATTTGTGTATTTTGTATATATCTAGTATGGTTTCGATTCAACTTAAATTACTTTGACTAACACTTTTATGCAAGTTGATGGTGCCATAAAATCTTCTACCTTCACATGGATGGCACTATTAGTAGAGAATTTTATATACTTGAAGCTAAGAGAAACTTTCATTGTTTTCCAAGCAAAGAGAAGCAACTAACAATGGTTTATGTACCTATGAAGAGGGTTCTTTGCTCCGGATCGGGTCGTCTAACTCCAAATCGGGCCTATCTGGAACCTGCAATAACACCCAAAGGTGCATATCCCCCCAACCGAATGTGCTGATGGTGGAAGTTTGCTCCCATGACATCCTGGGGCATAATTTCTCACTACTCGTCTTCATTCATTGCCTAGGACTGCCTAGAAAAGGTATTTTGCAAACAATTATGCCACAAAGGCTCTGTTATCCCAAATTCACCCCTCAAGGTAAATTTGGATAACCTGAATAATTTATTTATGTTTAAGCAAGAATAATTGGTTTGAGGCCCAAAAATTAGGTATTAGGGGTCCCTTTGGCTCTTCTCTAACTGCCCTATCCAAGAAAAAATTAATAAGTTAGAAAATTTTGAAAAAATCCAAAAAATGGCCTCTTGTAGTGTAGTGCGGAAAAGAAGAATTTTTTGTCCTAGGCCACACAAGTTCCTGTGAGAAATTTGGGACCCAAAAACTTGAAATGGCTGCATTCCTTTGTTGTGCAGAAAAATCAGAAAAATATGTCCCAAACGGTCCGTGAGACATCGAGACATCCGGGACGCGCATTGCCGAAATGGCCGCAAGAAGTTCAAATCAGGGAAATCAGATATTTTTGTCCTACGTGGTCTATAGGACACCTAGGACACAAGTACATGTGGGACCTACAAAGGAGAAAAAATCCGATCAGCAAAGTAGTGTGGTGAAAGCGGAGGTCAACGGCCCTGACGGCCCGGTCAACGTCAGGATAAGCGGGACACCAAAAGCTGAAGTCTCCGCACCAAGAGGGAATCAGAAAAATTGGAGAAAGGAGGCCCAAATGGTCCAAGTATGCATGGGACATGAGTTCCCCAAAATACCAAAATGCCCACAATAAAGAGGAAAAGTCAATTTTTCTCTCCAAACTTCAAATGGCCATAACTTTTGACCCTGAGCTCTGATTTTCACAAAATTTGACTTTTCAGAATGGCAACGACATCCTCTACGTCAAAAAACTAGATTTATTATTTTTAATGAGGGTAGATATATGAAAATATAATAAACATCTTCATCTCTAGTCAATCAGATGCTCATTCATGTTAAATAATAGAAAGGTCTGCAAACCCAAAATAGCTGCCCGCACTCAAAAGGCCATAACTATTGCATTTCTCAGCAAAAATGCACAAAATTGGTACCATTGGAATCATGTTTCTGATTCTAACACATAACAATCAATAAATTCAAAATTTTATGATGAATCTATGGTGATTTTGTATAAAACGTGTCTAGGTTCATAATAATCTTTTATTTGGTAGTTGGGATGCATTCAATGAAGCATGGGTTGACATATTTCACTGCTGCAAGTTATGAGACAAAAATAGGGGCCTTTTACAAGAAAAAAAACATCATTTCACTCCATTTACTACCTTTTGCAAGTGGTTGAAGGACATATTTTAGGATTTTCATTTTCCCTCTCTCATTCTTCTCAAATTTCTATAAATTGGAGTGTTGGGCTCATTAGAAAGGAGGATAGTTTTAAGTAGAAAAACTCTATAAAAATTATTTTGTGAAGCCAATGTGTTGCATGCCCTTGTAGTGGACTCCTTGCATGGTGATCCAGGCCCTTGGTCTATAATAGATTGAACTGTGCATATCAATGGAAGCAATAAATAAAAGTTGTGGATTTCTCTTCCCCTGCTGTGTTTTGTTTGCATTCCTCTTGCCCCTTCAATCTCATTGAATATATATTGTGTTTATCTTATGCTATTGCAGGTATTCATGATCATTTTTTGTGCATGAAATATTATTGTGAACACAGTTGCTAGATTGTGGAGAACTGTTATCACGCCTTCTAGTATGCACTTTGCTTTTATTTTCACACATTGGATACTATTCTCACATCCTCCTTTTCCGGTGTATCACCGCTTTATTGTAGCCTTTGTTTTCATGCATTCTCTCTCCTTTGTTCCTTATAAATTTAGATTAGGATAGATATTTCTTCCTGTATTAGTGTAGATTGTGGCAAGTAGTTTAGAAGAAAGAACTAGCTTTATCTGGAGGTCAATCTCAAGTAGTAAGTTACACAACTTGGAGATAATACCCATGTTATCCAATCACACCGTGAGCTCAAGCACACAAACTTGTGCAAACCTTAGGGTGCTATGATCCAGAGATAATAGGCTTAAGGAATTCCATGACCCTTAATTCTTGGGTTTGATTAGAGGCCTCCTTTAATCAATTTTTGGCTCAGGTGGTTCTCAATTTAGATGACTAAGCGCCAAGTTGTGATCGTCAAAATTTTATGCTGAAAAAAGTGAATTGGGATCAATAGGAAATGTGTTCTTGGCTCTAGATTGGGTGGTTTGACTCCAAAGTGAGCTTCCCTAGAGCCCATCATAGCACTTGAAGGAATATACCCCCCAATTGAACACGTTGGCAGTGGAAAATTTCTCCCATGATGTCCCGAGGCATGACTTCTCACTACTTGGCTATGTTCATTACCTAGGACTGCCTAGAAAAGGTAGTTTGCAAAAAAAATTGATTAAGGCTCAAGGAATGTCATGACCCTGAATTCTTGGGTGTTATTAGAGGCCTCCATTGCACAAGTTTTTTCTTAGATGTTTTTTGGTTTGGATGTTCGAGTGCCAAGTTATGACCGCCAGAAGTTTGCACTAAAAATATGAATTGGGATCAATAGGGAATGGGGTCGTGGCTTCGGATCGGGTGGTCTGACTCTAAACCAGACCTCCCTAGAGTTTTCCATAGTGATTGAAGGTGTATACCCCCTACCAGATGTGTTGGTGGTGTCATTCCACTCCCACGATGTCTCGAGACATGACTTCTCACTACTCGACTTCGTTCATTACCTAAGACTGCTTAGAAAAGGTGATTTACAAACAATTATTCCACAAAGACTTAAGGAATACCATGACCCTGAATTATTGGGTGTGATTAGATGCCTCTTTCACTCAAGTTTTGGCTCAGGTGGTTCTCGATTTGAATGATCAAACGTTAAGTTGTGACCGCCATAATTTTTTGCTAAAAACGTGAATTGGGATCAATAAGGAAGGGTTTCTTGGCTCTGGATGGGGTGGTCTGACTCAAAACCAGGCCTACCTAGAGTTCACTTCCATGACATCTTGGGGCATGACTTATCACTAATCAGCTCCATTATTTGATTTTTTAGCATGTGTCCTAGGATGGTTGTTTCCATTTTCTCATTTCCCTCCAAAAAAATAGTATCAATATTTTCAATCTTACAAGTATGGAAAAATGGATGTAGTCACTAATATTTGTTTTGGATTAGGCCTTCACACAGTCTAGGACGTATTTGGATTCTCCATTAAGTATTAGGTGGAATGATCATCTCATGTGTAACTACCTTCAATTAAACAAAAACCCAAGTAATTTCACTATATTATAAACCAATAAGCATATGGAGATGGATTTCCATGTGGGGGGAGAAATACCAAGTCTTGAAAAAGATGAGGTGACTCTAGGCTCTGTGCTAAATTGTTGACTACAAGAAGGACATAACACCATTCATTTCTAAAGAAATGAAGATTGAAAATCAATAATAAATATTTCCTTTCAATTTGGTGTTGTAATTAATATCCAAATATGTTTTCATATAGACATGTTTTAATGTAATTACTTATTAATTTTGGATTTTATTCCTATTACTAAAGGCGACACATAGTTGTGGTGTTAGAAACTTGAAAAGGTATATCATAAAATGTGAATATCTCCCTGTTCTGATAAGCTTAAGAGAATAATTATTTATATGTCCTAAAAATAGTGCCCTATCATTTGAATTCAATAAGGTCACATCAAGGATATTGCAACAAGGTAAACACACTACCATGTTGTTTTAATGGTTGAATTTAGAATATCCTATCTTCATCCACCACATGTAAAGATAAATAAAGACACCAATTACATGAAGCATATATATGTATATGTGGTTGTGACAAAGAGAAAAAAAGATGATTATGATTACATATCAAGAATGTCTATTTTTATGCAATCTTCCAAAGAAAAAGATTTATTATTCACCACACCAATAGTGAACTTCATATATGAAAAGCGAAGACATGATTACATGAAGCATATGAAAGAAACAAAGACATGATTACATGAAACATATATATGAAATTACAAAGAAATTTCATATGTGTGACAAAGCGAAACAAAGATGATTATGATGTCATATCAATATTTTTTCCATTGTTATGCAATATTCCAAAACACAAGATGATTATTATGTCATATCAATAAATGAAGATGATTATGATGTCATATCACTTGAATTGACACATTGTTATGTGCAAAATTCCTAGCAAAAAGAGAAACAAATATGATTATGAAGCATATACATATGTGTGGTTTGACAAAGAGTGCATATAAAGATGATTAGATCATGCCATCACATCACCACATTACATGACAATTACATTATCACAACACATGTTTATTTAATGACAATCATGTTGTCACACATCATCATACTTCATCAAGTCACACGTATATACAAAAATGTCACACATCATCAAATATTATCATATGTCAAATATCCAATACAGAAAAATATCAACACATGAGATCACAAGAACATCATAAAAATCATATCATAGTGGTCCATGAACAAAATCCACATATATATAATATATCTAGTACAACAAAGATGATTATGATATCATATCACTTGAATTGACACATTGTTATGTGTAAACTTCCTACCAAAAAGAGAAACAAATACAATTATGAAGCATATACATATGTGTGGTCTGGAAAGAGTGCAACAAAGATGTTAGATCATGTCATTATATCACCACATTACATGTTAGTACATCGTCACAATACACGTCATTTAATGAAAACATGTTGTCACATGTCATCATACTTCATCAAGTCACGTGTATATACCAAAATGTCACACATAATAAAATATGATCATATGTCAAATATCGGTATGGAAAAATATCAACACGTGAGAATGCAAGAACATCATAAAAATTATATCATAGTGGTCTGGGAACAAAATCCACATATATATAATAAACCTAGTACACATGGAATACATACACGTGTGTTCGAGCCAGTGCCACATCTTTGAAAATATAAGAATAATGTATCAAACTAAGCATTCCATATATATAGGACCACACGGTCACATAAGATTGTATACACGTCTCCATGGAATGTCCAACACAAGATCATATATATCAAGCCATATATAGGCATACACAAAATGTATCCATCACATGTCTAGATGGTATATATATCTATACATCCTATGAAGAATCATGAAACATCCTCCCTCTCTTAGCCCTAATAATAGAAACATGTCCATGGCCTATGAATGTAGTGAAGGGAGATGGCACTATGGATTTCATCCATCTGGTCCTAGGCATGTCAAATTTCTCCTGCAACTGAGCCTACACATTTGTAAACATCAAGTTTTTAACACCCAAAATGTTAAGAAGTGGATATATTGAAAACACATTCATAATTTAGAAACTTAGAAATTTTAATGCATGTGAAATCTTATCGCAATCTCATGATCCCTATTAATTTTTCGTTAATGCTCTGTAGGGTCAAGGTAAGACTCATGATGGGGAGTGTTTAGTGTTCATGGTAGTGCACTTTGACTCATACCAGGCTGCATACAAATAAATAGTTCAAATTAAATATTTCTTGTACAATTTATAATTGTAGATTTAGTAAGAGAATATTTGTCCAAAATTTAACAAATTTGAAAACTTATACCTATGTGAGTGGATATGTATATGCTATGGCAACATCAACATCAGCCTCCACATTTTGCATAAAGGGAGGAGTTTGTGCAGCAATCATAAGATATACAAACACCATGTAGATAAACATTAATTGAAAACTATCCAAGAGAATGGTGTAAGGAACTAAGGCTCGTGTATATATATTAAATTCTAGAACACTTATAGATATGCATGTTAATAATATTTAAAGAATATTGAACATTAACTAGTAAAATATGTGAAACTAACCCACATAAAAGTAATGTGAGGTGTTTCAGTAGCCTCAGTTCCCACAACAAGATGATGTCCCTCCTGGACTCCTACTTAAAAAATATAAATATATTAATATGTATGTACACATGAAACACATACACAAAACATTAATGTGCATTTAATAATAAACGTGAAATAAAATGAACTTTGAAATGTAAGAAAATTAGAAACTTACGTCTGCACACACACTATAACATGGGATGCAATAGCTAGTATGTCCACACCTGGATGTTTCCTTGACCAGATCTTGCTATTTAAAATAAATAAAATAATTAGTATTTACACAAGTATGACGTAATCAAGTATATATATTAAAATCTCAAATGAAATAAACATATATATATGTGTGTGTGTGTGTGTGTGTGTGTGTGTGTGTGTGTGTGACATTTACCTGTGAAAGACCAGGGACATTTGCAACACTTCCAAAATCATCTGCCATCATCTCATCTGTAAAAAAGAGATCCTATGACCCAACAAAGGATGTCTCACTTGTAGTGCATATGTCAACACATGACCTGTAGTGGTGTGGTGTGCTAGAATTGGTAACACCTCCACCAACATTGCTAGATATAATTTGGCTACTATGCTGGGTTAGAGTGTCAATGAGAGACCTCAATGCATGCAATATGTCGATATCCACAACCTCCTTCACTGTAGGAGGGATAATTGAAGGTTGTGGGGGGTTTTTGTGTCATGAGGCATCCTAGGTTGACCAACTGCAATACATGTGCACCTGGGCTAGTTTTTGTAGATCTACCTCCTCGATTGTAAAACCTAGAAAAATGTCAAAATAATAGGGGACCTCATTAAGCACAAACTCACAATACAATTTCTTCAGACAAATAGAGAGGAACCTCGTTGTTTTTGCATGGTGGATAATAAAAAAACCATCCACCATCAATGGTCCTAAAAATTGTTTCTTAATCCGGTTGTCATGACACCAATGGATAGGGAACCGGTTGTAATTAGTTGCGAGGGGGGACATTGGTTTTGGGGTCTGTAAATAGTGCAAAAATGTCAGTCTTTTCCAATTTTTTTGTCTTTCACAACCACACGTGATAATTTGTTTATGCATACCAATGCATACAATCAACTCTAAAAGTATTCCATCTATCTATTTGGTTTGTTGCAGAGTCAACTTTGTCTAATCAATGTTTGAATTGTATTGGTTAAAGTCATACGACTTGGATTTGTGGAATGATTTTGTCTAATAATGTGAATAAGGTTTTGAATGGTAATTTAATTTTCTCATATTTTTTTAATGATATCACCTTGGATTCCTAGTGGTTCTTTGGAGAAGGTAAGAGCCATAGGAGGCAGAGGAGCGTTCAGAGGAGGGTTTTGAGGAGGTGGAGGAATATTTGGAGGGTTTTGAGGAAATGAGGAGATAAATTTGGAGGAATTGAAGGATTAGTAGCTTGCCGAACAAATGATAAAACAAATAAATTTAATACATAAACAAAAGATTGAAAAACCCATGAAAACCACAAAAAAAAACCTAAAATTCAAGAAAATTGATAAAAAAATGAGGTCTTACCTCTTCGTCTCAGTGCGACATCCTGTAAATTATCACGATCCTAGAAGCAAAAATTGCAATTTGGAAGGGTAATGCAAAGCACGAGTGTCAACTATGGAAAAAATGTGCACGGTTTGGAGAAAATGGTGGGGAAAAATGAGGGTCACGAATATTTTTTTGGGTATCAAAGGATCTGTGATCACGGTTTAGAACTACGACTACGCTTTAAAACCAAGATTATAGTTTATAAATTGTGATTACGATCTTAGGTTTGGGAATTTCCCAAACCTAGTAAAACAAACCATAATCATGGTTTTTAAAACCGTGATCACAGTTCATAAAATTCGGGATTTGATGTCCACTTTTTGGTCTCCCAACTTGTTGCACTTACCCATGAATCGTAAACAAGGTAAGATCATAAGGCTCATATAATCAAATGGTTGCACAACATTGTAAGTAAGTAATATCAATACAGTAGTGCAATGCAACAAGAATAATAAAAAATAATAAGTCCATTCTTATTAACATTCACTACCACTGTAATCAATTTCGATTATAACAATAAAGCATAATTGAGACTATTATCCAAGCCTCATGCAAAAGGAAGATAACCAAACATATTATTACCTACAATAAGATAAATATATATACACATTAAGGTGTAATAGATGGGCTGCTCTATTTAGAACCTTGTGGAACATGATAGTAAGTGTTGATATGTTTTTGTGCTCATGAAAGCATACCGAAATTGGTCTTCGTGTCCTATGAGTTGCTAGATATTAGAGCTCGTCTATCACTCATAAAAATGAAAACCACAGGATATGAAAAAAATTATCATCATGGAAACCTAAATGTTTTCACACAACACAAGGACACACCCTAATAACATCTCCAATAATCATAATGTCATAATCACCTCTCAATATTTCCAGTCATTAATACTTACATAACTACCCCTTGGGATTTTACACTGTAGAAGCTAGGGTCAACTAAAATAACCTTAAGAAACATCATGAAAGCACTCCAAATGGTCCTAACATACCTGTTACATCATGATACACATTCTTAGATGCATCCATGATCTCATATATCTCCATATCTCAATCTCATACCTCCTAGCATCAATATTTGTTCCAAATGAGCACCTAAAACATGGGCACCAACCTATATCTACACAATACATCTCATATGAGTACCCAAGAACTTTCCAAACATGCTCTCCATCATGCTAACATTATTCTAAATCAGCCAAGAAGCTCGAAGCTACATGCACCATCACCTATGATAGATAGCTCGCCTGAATAGGCTTGCCAGAATAAGCCATCCTCAATGAATCAACATGTGCAACTTGTTGGCAATTATGTGGTTGTGTTGTCATTGATGTCAACCCACATTTATGGGAAATGGTTTCATGATGTTGTATTAGTCTACATATGATGTATTTCAGTTGTTATGTATGAATATTGAGTTGTTATGTCAAGTTTTGTGAAATGTAAAATGTAGTCCTGATGCATGGTTGTGTGAGCTAAGCCATTATTTGAGCTCCCTTGAGTTTTTTGGAAGTTTTCATGAGGTCATACATGGTCATTGAGGTATTTTTTATATTTAAATTGGTCTTCATGATGTCAACATGGTCAGGTCATGTGGTTATAATGTTAAGTCACGTCATTCCAGGCTTATTTCTAACCCTGGAACATCCAAAATGAGGTAGAGGTGTGAGATTTAGAGCTGATAATTATTATTAAAGTATGGGAGTAGCATATTGATAGTGCACCTAAGGTTTTTGGTGAGTTATAGGTCATAATTTAGATGTTTGGCATTTCTATGAGGTCCTTAGGAAGTTATAGGTGAGAAACAAATAGGTTTCCACAGGTAAGTCACTATAGCTAGAACGTTTGAGGAATATCTAGGCTATGTGGTGATTATGGAAAGTTAGAGGATGTTTTCATGGTGATTTATGCCAAGTTTTAGGTCAAATTGATGAATAAATTTGAAGTTATGCAAGTTTTTATGAGACCGGGTAAGTTTGAGTGTATTTTTATAGCAAAATTTGACCTTTTGATGCTCGTTGTGAACTATTTTTTGTACATGGGTACCTAATATATCTAGGGTATATTCTTAGGTCATTTATTTATCTTTCACAAAAATAATAAGGTCATTTTATTTTCATGATTTTATGAACGAATGTTAAGAAGGTAAAGTGATCTAAAACCCTAGCTAAACCCTAGCTAGGAGTAGTTTGCATAAAAGTGCTTGTATCAGCCCATTTTTTATTTCTAGTGAAAAATTTATGATTTTATGTTTTAGAGGACTCTTCCATTTTTCCAAAAATGTATGTTTGAGCATGTGGCCATATGTGTGCCCTACCTAAAAATGCATGTTTCTAAAGAGTTCTAGTTTGAGGATAGGTTCTCCAAATATGGTAATGGATAAATTGGAATTTTGTGATTTATGTGAGTTTAACTTGATTTCCATGGAATTTTTATGAAATTTTCATGCATGTACATGGTCATTTGAGGTCTATTTAGGTTGACTAGTCAATGGGCAGTTTTGAGGCCATAAAAAGTAGCCTTTAGTAAAATGGGCATAACAGGAGCTATAAGTGGAAGTTTGAGGTGATTCAAGTTGTGCTGGAAAGAGGATTTATAGATATTTCCAGATATATAAGTATTTATTCATAATTGTGTTATTTTTTATGGTTTAAATGTAAATATTTTTATAGTAATATTTTTAGTGGTTCAGGACAGGATTTGTTCTAGTGTAAGTTTGATGTTATTTAAGACATGATAGATTTAGTGATGCTTGATATCACCTGTAATATGAAAATGGTTTAATTTTTACTCTAATTTATCCATTTTGAGGTTGTGAATGTTTTTATAAATTATTTTATCATCTAACCTTTGGAAACAACGTGTTTATGAGGTTGTTTTGATGAAGGAAAAAGTAGATGTGGTTTGAAGATACATATGTTTCATGAATTCTAACTTACTTAGAAGTTTTCTAAAGGTTATAAAATTTCCATAAATTGGTTACATGGAATGTTTTTCTCTTATTTAATTAATGTGGTGGCCTTATGAATTTTCCAGGGTGCTGAAGGGTATAGGAAATAGTTGTTTTGAGAATTGTGAAAGGAAATGGGCCTAATAAACAAAATAATTTGATTAGTCTAGATAAATTGTGACCATATATGGATGTTAAATTTTATTTTACTCATATTTAATGGATTATGGGTCATGAATAAGTGTGGTTTTTATGTAAGGGAATTTTTATCTTTTTTCCTATGGGGTTTTGAGCCATTTTTGGCACATGTAATGAGGTATTTAGCTAGAATGACATATTTGGGTCAATTGTAGATGTTGTAATTAATGTAATTAAATTTATAGAGATGTATAGGTCAAATTAATCATGAGGTATGGACATACTTTTGGTTTATGAGAAGAAATTTCTATAAAAGTGAAGTTTACGCTCATTTTGTGAGCTAGTCTTGCATGGGGGAGTAGTGTAACCTAGAGAAGAGTTATTTGCAGGTATAATGGAATTATTTGAGGTAAAATAATTTGTGTTTCATATTAAGGAATATATGAAAACATGAGAGAAATAGGTTAGAGGAAATACAAGTTGAGAAAGAAGAAGAAAGAGCAAGGTTAAAGACTTAGGGTTTGTCAGCTGAATTTGTGATCTCCATCAGTTGTGGAAGTAGAAATATTAGATAGAAAACATCTTTGGGTGGCTTATTTTGTGCTTTGTCATCTTTTGGGGGTTGTATCCTCCTTATGGAGTTGGTGCTTCACTAAACTAGGGGTTGGTACTCCTTTTAGGGTTGGTGATCCTTGTGAAGTTGGTGATTCACTAAATAGCTTATATTTATGTAATATAAGTAGATTTTCAGTGTTTTTTCTTCCCCATGAGGGTTCCCACTTATATATGGTGTTCATGTCTCTTCTTATTTGGTGCATGTTCTTGTGAATTCTTAATACACACCTAATATGCACATGTGGTTATGAATGATAAATGGATGGATGAAATGATGAATGTATGGATTTGTAAATGAAGTAAACAAAAAATTTAGGACAGATTCACCCCCCTCTTAGTACATTTTTCTTCCAACAATAGGTATCAAATAAGGTCCTTGATAAGAAATTCTAACCACTTAGAGGAGATCCTAGAAGCACAAAGCTATGGGTAAGTCTTCAGGCATTGAGGCTATATTGAGAAGAAGGAATGAAATTTCTCAATAATGTAGATCTAAAACATGGAAGATAAGCATATTCAAGTCATTACTACTTTGGAATCCCAAGTGGAAAGATTTACTAAAACCCTAAAGGTTAAAGAAGAATATTGTAGTAGATATGAAGCTAAGATGAGATCCTTGAAATCAAATTTAAATTAGGAAGAAATAAATTTTAAGATAAATGGAAAGTTGTAGAAAATTTCAGAAGCCCTAAATGACATGTTGGAGAGTCAAATAAGTATAATTGACAAAATAGGCCTAGGGTTTGAAGGAGAACAAAATAAGGATGATAATGGAGCTGGTCCAAGTTCAAGATCATATAAGAAAGTGACTAAGAAGACTGATTTTAGGAGGTCCAACCCCATTAGACAGCCTAATGCCTATGAGTTTTGGATCTTTATTCAATGGATATTGCTTTTTTGTCATGGTTTTGGTCATAGATCTAGAGATTACAAAATTTGGTCTCCTAAGAATGATGTAGCTCTCTTGAAAGGTGAATGTTTTTCATGTTGTGAGTACAGTCATAGAGCTAAGGATTTTGGATGGAATCTAAGAGTCTTTAAACAAAGGAGAAAAAAAAAGATTTGGTATCCCATAAGTGTCACAAACAAAGACATATTGCAAAAAAAAATTCCCAAGGTGTAACTCAAGGAGGTGTTAGTAGATTCCAAGCATCAAATGGAAGGGTGTACAAAAGGAAATTCAGTCCCATATATGAGTCCAAGACTTCTATATCTGATCCAAAGGAAAAAAAAAGTAGGTTGCTCAAGTGAAGGAGGTCAAGAAGACTAATTCTTAGCCTACTATATAGTGTATGAATCCTATCAAGGAATATTCCAATGCTATCAAGGTGGAGAACAAGGTCAATAAGTCTAAGTCAGCTCAAGGGAGTATGTTCACACTTATTGAAGAAGATGACATGTTTTTGAATGTACTAAAAGCTCTTGTGTAAGAATAATTGAAGAAACTTGGTCTTTAGGATACCAAAAAAGTTGTAAGGTATGTTAAGAGACCTACTCATTAGTCCTTGTGTTATTTTGTCATAAATCTATTATAGGTGTCTAATTTTTGTTGTTCTCATATGTCATGTTGTCATGAAAAAATTCATCATGTCTTGAAATATATCAAGTGATATAGTGTCTGAGTTTTTTCATGCTTAAAAGTTCTGACATGCTATGGTAATGGTCTCTGAGATGTGTGTGACTCTGTCCTAACATGAAAGGTTTTGTTATGATGGTTTAAGGTCATACATAGTGTCTTATCAAGTTAAGTGTTTGTTGTCATCAAGTTTTCACTTCTGAATGTGTCTAAAATTTCTCTTCAAGGTCTTTTATCTGTTCATGAGCTTCTAAGTCTAGAATATGAAGTCAAACTTGCAATAAGTAAATGAAAATGTTTCACAATTAGTGTCTTCTCAGTCATGTGTATGTGTTTTTTTTTAAGCATGATGTTATTCAATCTATGCACAAATTTGTGGATGATGGGTTCATGTTAAGTTCTGTATGCTTAGAAGTATAATGATCTCTAAGGGTCTTAGTTATGTCAAAACCTTGTTGTAGTGAAATATGAAGGTTTAATTTCGATAAGTGTGTTGTGTAAAATTGTATTGTTCATTCAAGTGTCATGAGTTTGTAATACACTGTTTAAAGATATATGTGATTCTGAGTCATATAAGAAGTTCATATTTCTTGATATCATGGTTCCATAGATGTCAAAAGTCATGAGACGGGTCTAAAAGGGTTTGAAATTGTAAGTAGTGCTAAGATGATTTTCATGCTTATTAAGTTGACATTTTGTCAAATTTGTATCACGAGTACATGGTTATTGAGTCAGAGGATTGGAATTTAATAGGCATGCCTCTTTGTATCAAATTCTGAAGTATTGTCAAGGTTTGTATTACCATAGTTCATTTCTGAATCTATATGAAGATTTTCAAGTCATAAAAGTTGTGAACAAGGTGACCATGGTCTTGTGAGTACCTTTGATGACCTGAAGTAGAGTTTCTCAGTTGTCACATGTGTTCCATGTTAGCATAAAGTCAATAAGAATTTCTAAGTTGGTATTAAATCCAATGTTGCGTGGATGTGTTTTTTTCAAGGTTGTTATGGTTCTTGCTATGAAGTTAGGCTTATTGTAAATGCATATTTATAAGTATTCACAGTCTTAAGACAACAAAGATTGAAAAATTCTTCAAAGGTCTCAAGTTGTAGGGTTTGATCTTCATAATCTAAGTCTAAAGAATGCTTAGGTCAGTATTTTTATGGTGTCCTAAATAGTTTTTTATTGTTCCTTCATGGAGGTTGTGTGTTTACACCATAACAAGATTATTCTAAGTTAGTATGGTCATCATGAGTCAAGATAATCTTTGCACAAGTTTGCAATGCACAATAGTGAAAAGTTAATAGGTCTGTGCTGCTTCATGTTGGGTCTATGGTTAGTATCTCAAATTTTTCAAGTATGGTTGTCCAGTAAAATGTCATAATTGCTCAAGATATGTCATGATTTATAAAGAAAGGTTTAAGTGTGCTTAGTTAGGGAAAGTAACAAGAAGGTTCTGTTAAAAAAAGGAGGTTATGTTGATTAGGTCAAGTGTGTGTTATGTTCTCTGTGCCATCCAAGATATGTGTGTCACTAATCCATGGGTGTCAAAAGTTGTTTAAGTCCATTATCTGAGTTTGAATGGTTGAAGTCAAGTTGTTACATTCCTATAATGTCTAGAAACCCTCTCTAGGGTATATATAGGTCAAAGAATCTAGATAATGGATGTGAACAAGGTCAGGGTTCTATAAAAAGAGAATGCTACAGGATCATTGATAATGAAGGTTTGAGATTGCTTCAAAGTGACAAGTATGCATAAAAGGATGATTGAATACTTTACTATAGTGAAAGATAATGAATATTAAGATATATGACTCTACCTAGGAAAAGATAATCTATGTAATCAAAGATGTTGTCTTGAAGATGTATCTGAGCCTGTAAGTATGCATTTGACAATAATGAGAGTTCCTTGAAGCATTTATCAAGTAAGATAAGGATAAATAATGCATCAGGTTAGTAAATGTGTTCTTTGGCATGAAATTTTTCTTCACAAGACCAAAATTATGTTATATACAACTGAAGTTTCTCTAGATGATTGAGAATACTGTGAAAAATGAAGATTACTAGAATTTTAGTTTGTATATCATGTGTTTGTTAAACATTGGCTCTATGATAAGTGTGTCTCAGAAGAAAGAATGAGGTTTCACAGTTTGGCAAGTCAAAGTAAGTTAGAATGCTACAATGAACAAGTTGGTAAAAGGAGTCATTTAAGCTTGTGATATGCTCTTAAGATTATGAAGGTCTATGGCTATCTAAGTGGAAAATTTCAATGTTATTTGCTAATGATGTTTGTGTCTCAGTGCATCAACATGCCATATTTGTGATAGAAAAGAGCATGAAAAAGCATGTTATAGTTCAGGGAGGGATAGCAAGAGATGTCTACAAGTATCAAGGTTGTCAGATGATCTAGTTTTTTCATTTATTCATGACTATCATTAAGAAAGGTTGTCACAATATGGTCTCTGTCTAAAGTAGTTTCAAAGTGAAAGGTATCTCAAAAAGATCAAGTTGGTTCACGATGCAGAGTATGGTTCAGAGGTGAAATTTTTTTGTTTAACACAAGAAATGAGTGCTTCAGTTTCCAAAAGTACTGTGAATAAGGTCAACTGTGATCAAGTCATGCAGAGATTTGTTAAGAATACTTTGAATAAGTTGTCAAGATATGAAAAAGTGCATCTTTTACTTTAGGGTTAGGCTAATCTGTGTAAAAAACTTGAAGACTGTCAAAGAAATTATTTAGCTACATGACTATTCTACCTATGAAGAGTTGATTTGAGTATAAGTCAAGCTTATACATGGCTTTTAGAGTCCTATAGATTCTACAGTGGTCAGTGATAGTGATATTTAGAGTATTCATGTTGAAGGAACAATAGAACTGGAGGATAAAATGTGAGACCAGGTACAGTGTTTACATGCTTGTCCCTTGAACTTTGAAGACTATAAAGTTGCAAATAGCATGTTACAAAGTTCTTGTGATTGTGTCTAATACTTGAAAGTAAAACAATGGTTTACAAGTTTATACAAGAGTCTTAGTGTTTGAAATCTTGAATGTATTGTGGAAGTTTGAACATTGAAATAATAATTTTCTCATTTGAGAGTTGATCTGTGTACCAAGGCATCATCTCAGTATAGTTAAAATTTAAGAAAACAGGGTTTAGACATGAAGAAATCTCTTAAAAAGAGAAAAATATGGCTCAAACTTAACAAGCTATAGTTAGAAGCTTTAAATTCTCAAAAGAAGGTATTGTACAATGTTGACTGTAATGTCATGATTGCCCATGAGTGTATTAAGCATCAACAAGTAAGGTCTTGAGAGCATGAACAAGGTCAGATAAGTTAAATAATGCAGGATAGTATGAATGAGGTTTGAAGGTTGAAAGAGGAATAAAATCATGTGGCTACATGACTGATTATGAAAGGAGTGCAAATTTAAGAAGATGTATATGGGGAAAAGGGTAGGTACAGGTCTAAGAGGAGGTTTATATTCAGGAGGAGTGTTTTTCTCTCCTCAATCATGTGTAATAAGTATTTTGAAGATCTATAAGGTAGAATATAAGATAACCTACATGTACTATACTATAGGTAAGCAAGTGTTTTCTTTGAAAAGGTTGAAATGACATGAAAGAAATCCTAGAACACTGAAAGGAAGCTTAAGGGATGTGGACTTTGTGTTAACCAAGATTTCACCACATGTATGTAAAGTGATAATGCTAATTTTTGTACTTTCCACTAGATATGGGGTGTAAAGGTATAGGGGGAGTCCTAGCATGAAAAATCATGATGTGTGTGAAATGCTAGAACTTGAAAAAGTTTTCCTAAAAGTATTGAAGACCGTGTTTAGAGACAGTAGTCCCAAAGTGTGATATAAGAGGCTTGAAGAAAAATTATGGATTTTGAGTATGGTTTAGTCCTAAAAGGTCATGAAAATCATGAATAAAGGAAAAATAACCGTGTGTATCAGCTCATGGGGAGCTAGTTTGCAGCCCTTATCAAGTTCAGAACCTCATTTGTTGTTGAAGGGGTAAAAAAGAATTCAATACAGTCCTAAGGGGAGCTTGTGAGTCAAGTAATTCAACTTGTGCATTATTTTCATTGTGTTATAATTTTTTCATGCCTAGGAGTCAGTTTAGCCTTTTTTATAGATGGAAAAGGGTGAGAGAGACATCAAAAACACAATAAGAGGTTTGTTAGTGTGTTTGTCTTGTTGGTTCCCATCAATGTTTTTGAATGATGGTTACCATCAATGACTAAGGGGGAGATTATTGGTCATTGTGTGGTTGTGTTGTCATTGATGTCAACCCCCATTGAGGGAAAAGGGTGTCATGATGTTGTATGATTCTCCATGTGATTTATTTCAGGTGTTATGTATGAATATTGAGTTATTATGTCAAGTTTTGTGAAGTACAATGTAGTCCTAATGCATGGTTGTGTGAGCTAAGTCACTATTTGAGCTCTCTTGAATTTTTTGGAAGTTTTCATGAGGTCATATATGGTCATTGAGGCATTTTTTATATTTGAATGGGTCTTCATGAGGTCAAAATGGTTAGGTCATGTGGTTACAATGTTAAGTCACGTCATTCCAAGCTTATTTCTAACCCTGGAACATCCAAAATGAGGTAGAGGTGTGAGATTTAAAGATTACGATTCTTTTTAAATCATGGGAGTATTATATTGATAGTGTAACTAAGGTGTATGGTGAGTTTCAGTTCAGAATTTAGAGGTTTGGTGCTTCTATGAGGTCCTTCAGAAGCTACAAGTGAGAAACAAATAGATTTACATAGGTAAGTCATTATGGCTGGAAATTTTGAGTAATATATGGGCTATGTGGTGATTATGGAAAGTTAGAGGATGTTTTCATGGGGCTTCATGCCAAGTTCTAGGTCAAAGTGATGATTAACTTTGAAGTTATGCAAATTTTTGTGAAACTAGGTAAGTTTGAGTGTATTTTTATAGCAAAGTTAGACCTTTTGATGCTGTTTGTGAACGGTATGCTTTGCATCAGGACCTGATATATTTGGGGTATATTATCAAGTTAGTTATGTATATTTCACAAAACAATGAGGTCGGTTGATTATCAGGATTTTATGAATGAATGTTAAGAAGGTGAAGTGGTCTAAAACCCTAGCTATGAGCAGTTTGTAGAAAAGTGTTTGTATCATTCCAGTTTTGATTGCTAGTGAAAAATTGATGATTGCATGTTGTAGATGACTCTTCCATATTTCTAGAAAGGTATGTTTGAGAATGTTTCCATATGTGGGCCCAGCCTAAAAATTCATGTTTCTGAAGAGTTCCAGTTTGAAGAAAAGTTCTCCAAAGATGGGTAATAGATAAATTGGCATTATGTGATGTGTATGATTTTTTCTTGATTTAAATGGAATTTTCAGGACATTTTCATGTATGTGCATGGTCAAAGGGCATTTTTGAGGCCATAAAAATAAGTCTTCAATAAAATGGGCATAACAGGAGCTACAGGTGGAATTTTGAGGTGATTAAAGTTTTGTTGGAAAGACGGTTTAGATAGATTTCTATTTATATAATTTTTAAATCATAATTATGTTATTTTACATGGTTTCTAATTCATTATTTGGACAAGAATATTTTTGGCAGTTCGGGATAGGATGTGTTCTGGTGAAAATTTGATGTTTTTTGAGGCATGAGATGGATTGGTTGATGCTTTATATCACATGGAATATTAATAGGGATGAATTTGGAATAAAATGAATAAATTTTAGGTATTTAATGATTTTATAAATGATTTTATTAGCTAACCTTTGGAAACAACATTTTTGCAGGTTGTTTTGGTGAAGGCAAAAGTAGTTGTGGTTTGAAGAGATGGATGTTTCATGGGTTATAACCTTCTTATAAGTGTACTAAATGTTCTGAAATTTCCATAAAGTTGTTACATGGCATGGTTGTATATTTTTTAAGTAATTTGTTTGCATGATGAAGTTTCTAGGGTACTGAAGGGTGAAGGAAATAGTTGTTTTGAGAATTACAAAAGGAATTGGGCCAAGTAAATAAAACAATTTGATTCGTTGATTTAAATTACGACCATATATGGATGTTAATTGTTATTTTAATCATGTGTAATGGGTTATTGGTTATAAATAAGTGTGGTTTTGATGTAATGGAATTTTTATCTTTGTGCCCATGGGGTTTTGAACCATTTTTGGCACATGTAATGAGGTATTTAGCTAGGTTGGCCTATTTGGATCATAAGTATCTGTTGTAATGAATTTAATTGAATTATATATATATATATATATATATATATGTATGTATGTATGTATGTATGTATGTATGTATGTATGTATGTATGTATGTATGTATGTATGTATGTATGTATGTATGTATGGGTTGAATTCATCATGAAGGATCAAATTTGGGTTTATGAGAAGAAAGTGCTATAAAAGTGAAGTTTGAGCTTATTTTGTGAGCTAGTCTTCCATGGTCGAGTAGTGCGACCTAGAAAAGATTCATTTGCAGGTACACATGAACTATTTGATGTAATATAATGTGTTTCAGATTGAGTAATATATAATAGCATGAGAGAAATATCTTAGAGGTAAAACAAGTTGAGAAAGAAGAAGAAAGAGCAAGGTTGAATACCTAGGGTTTGCCCTAGGGTTTGTGAGATGAATTTATGATCTCCATTAGTTGTGGTAGTAGAAAAATTATAGATAAAAAGTATTCATGTGGTGTGGTCATTCCTGGTCATATTTTTTAGGTTATATCCTCCTTGTGGAGTTGGTGCTTCACTAAACTAGTGGTTGGAGCTCCTTGTAGGGTTGGTGATCTACTAAACTAGAGGTTGGTGATCCTTGAGAAGTTGGTGCTTCACTAAATCACTTAGATTTTTTTAATATAAGAAAAATTTTAGTGGGTTTTCTTCCCCATGAGGCTTTCCAACTTATATATGGTGTTTATGTGTCTTCTTCTTTACTGCATATTCTTGTGAATGCTTAATACGCACCTAATATGCACATGTGGTTATGAATGATAAATGGATGGATTAAATGATGAGTGTATGGATTTGTAAATAAATTAAAAACATTTTCTAGGACTCATTCACCCCCTTCTTAGGAAATTGTGCTTCAAACACAACCAAGAACATACTTGAATCTCTATGTCATCATCATTTTGAGCATCATCTGACCATACACATCATCCACTTTGTCATTAATGACTTTTTTCATCAATGAAAACACATATGCAACATCATGCCAACAATAACAATCTTGATTAAGGGTAGGCTGGAAATATCCCATCTATAGGACATGTTTTACGATGACCAAATCTTTTAAGTGTCCACCGCATATGCCATTGTGGACTTATTAGATAGCTTTGGTGGATTCATGAGATTTGAGGTATCAAAGTAGGAGGCCATAAAACCCGCATTTGTAAAGGAAATTTTGTATGATGACATAGTGGTTAGTGAATTTTAGAAAAAATCTCTTAGCATTCTTAGATAGGGTTGAGGGAATTTTAGACTAAGAAAGATAGTCGTAAAATTATATGTATAAAAGATTTGATTGATTATTTTCAACAAGATTAATAGAAGGTAGTTTTTTTGTATGATATGATTGATTGAGTCAATGCACAATAAAGAAAAACTTGAAATCTTCAGTTGATAAGGGGATAAGTGATGCGAGAGAAGCCAGGTTTTCTATGATTTTTTTGGATGAACAGAGAGTTTTTTGGATTGTGTATTGATCAAATGCTTCCAAAAGGAAGTTGACAATATATTTATATTTTTATATAATTTATTTTTTACATTGATAATTTCCTTTTATTTGATTGATGATAAGTTGGGAGTCTCCATAGATGTCAATAATTTGAACACCAAGCATGACAACAATCTAGAAACCCATAATAAGGGCTTCATTCTCGGCCATATTGTTCATGCATTTAAAATTTAATTTGAAGGATAGAGGAATAGGGGTCCCCCAAGGAGGCATGATGATGATACCTACACCTCCCCCTACCAACACTTTAGAACCATTGAAGAAGAGTGTCATTTTGAGAGGAGTGTTTTATTTATCGATGGTGTTAATGAATTCTACATGAAATTTTTCATGATGTGGTGTATTATTAGGAAGGGGAGCTTCTGTGAGTTGGTATGTGATGGATTTTGTTGGTGTGTGTATTTTCCACATCATTAGGTGAGTCATCTCACTTAGGTGAGATCGTAGGTCCACATGTCATTTAGGGGTCATTATGAGATTCCCTTACGCGTCAGTGCATCATATGTGTCATTGGGAGTTACACTTCTATTCTGGGAATGTAACTCCCCCTCTCTACTCGAGTTGTCATGATTGCAGCACTGGGGGTTACTCAACACCTCCTATATGTACACGTATTTTGATCTATGAGATAGAGGAGAGTTTTATGGCTTAACCAGGTTCTTCCTGTTTGTCGAATCTTTGCATGCACATTCGGTTGATGCTCGCTCCTCTCGAGATATCTTCACGTTGTCGTTCACACATCCGTTGATGTGCATGTCATCCCTCGTGATCCTTGCTTGTGGTTTTTCAAACCCTCTTTCATGGTATCAGAGCGGATCTTGTGGATCTGTGCACTCATCAGCATTTCTATGTGTTTTTTCCAGCTTCCGACATGATATTTAGATTCTCGTGTGTACATCATAATGGTTATTCCTACTGTGCATTTATTGCATTGATTTTGGGGCTTTCAGATTCCTTGTTGGGGTTGCTTGTTCATGTTTTTGGGTATTCGTGGACTTCCAGGTTGCATGTGTGTTTTTTAGAGCTTTGCATGTAAATACAAGGTTTCAAATATGGTTCAGTGATGTTTTCAATATTACAGGATTGAAGAAGTTACAGATCCATCGTTCCTTGATCATTGCATGCTTGCTTCCACAACTGGTGCATGCTCAACCTGCTCACTTCATTCACGTATACTCTGCATTGCTCCCCAGCTCCTTTTTGGGATCTTTCATTGGTTTGATGGTTTGAATCTATATTGGATCTCCATTCAACTCTACATTGTTCATGCATTGATCTCCGTCGTGTTTCACCCTACACATTGGTAATATGCTTTTTGCTCCTCATGCTTTGTTCGTGGGTTGAACATTGTTACCTTGGCACTGTTTGGATCAATTTCCCTACTGGAAACTCTTACTCATGCCTCTGTCACTTACTGATGTGCATTGACAAGGTTAGTTGCATTTAAAACTATGTTTGCTTAACCTTTTGGTTCATTGTTGCTGTGACTGTGCTGCTCAACTAGCTTGACTGGTTTGCTGCTGCCCTTGAGACCCATTCCATGGTCTTTTGTTCATCATTTTGGTTTTCTAGTGATTACCATGCACAGCCCCAACTCCTGCAACCTATTGTTTTTCTTGTGACTCTGTTGTTATTCTTCCTCTGCGCATTGCATTTGGAATCCATCTTCCAACAGTTACACAGCTTGGTCAAACGGCTTGGTTGCTACAGCCTTAACACGTGGCATCTTTACTTGTAACTTGCACCACCTTGGCACGTGGATTTCCTTTGCTACAACCATTTTGCAAGCACCTCCACTCCTACACCAACCTACTCTTGGCACCAAAACTACAAAACTACATTTTTCAACCTGCTCTAGTGCCCCACACATGCTCTTAACTCTACCTTGTCATTACATGGTTGCACACAGTGGATTACAATCACACAACAAGTCAGACACACCTGCAGTATGTGGTGAAACGGTTTGATAGCTCGTAGCAGCCTCCAAACAGCTCCACAGCACATATTCCCAGCATCTTCAGCTTGGTCAAGAGTATTCAACATGGGCCCCCTCTCATTTCCACCTTTTTTTTAATGTTTTAAGGTGTAAAAAAGAAAAACATTTCTTGGAATTGTAAAAGTTTGGGTTATTTGGCTTGTTTTATCAACCCTCCTACGCTTGTCAAAGACGGAGGGCAAGGTCCGGGGTTGGCAGGAGGCTAACCCTCCCTCACAGTCAAAACAAACCCCTGCTAAAATTCCACGTCATTTCCAACGAGTACCCACACAATACCCTTTGCACCCATCTCGTCTACTTTTTTAATGCGTTTGCAAGATCTAGTGTATTTTTCCATCAGTTGCGGGAATCGTTTTAATGCTATAACTTTTGACTCGCTGCTCATTTTTTAGCACTTCCTTGGTCAAAATTGCATGATTTTTCACACTTTACATGATGGCATTGCCAATTTTGTAAACACACTACTTTTATAAAGTACCACATTCTAGGGGGTTGCTTGTACTCTTGGGCCTACACACGCAGATGCATTATCGGCTAAGTCTGGCGTCTTGATTTTGTGCATCTTGCATTTTTCATCATGGAGAGTGCTCTTTCCAGATGTGAGTGTTGTAGGATCACCTTACAGCCTCCACCACTTCTCACCGGGAGAGAGACCTATTCAGCTTGGCATGCTTCTATGGAACGTTACTTCGCCCACGAGGGTTTTTTACCCTTCTTGCTTGTGCTAGTTCCTGCACCCACTGATCATCATCATCTAGAGGACTTCCTCAACACTTGTGACCATGTCTTTGGTCACATGATGATGCATGTCTCTCGTTCTCTCTGGTTTCATGTGCCAGACTCAAATCCACCTCATCATGCCTGGAGCATTCTTCAGTCCTTGTATAGAGACCCTTCACATACTACCGCCATTGTTTCTGCTGCTAATTCAGTTGTCTCCTCCATTTGTTTTTGTGATGACAGTTTAACTGACACAGGCTTTCTTGGTTCTACTTCTGATGATGAGGATTGTGTATCTAGTTCTGATGTGGAGAGTACTACAAAGGACTCTTCTCCTCTTTCTCTCACTCTTCCAGAGAGTGTTGACACTTCTCACATCTCATCAGATATCAAGCAGTCCCCTTCTCAGTCTCATATGGTCATCACACCCACCTCCTTTCCAATTCTAGTGTGCAAGGCACTTTTCACTCCTCTACCTTCATTGGATGACTCATACCTATCTAACATCACTCTTCTGTTTGTTGAGCCCCCTCATTGGGACGAGTATCTGCCTAACCTTAGTCATCTTTTCGTAGAGTCTACTTGTGATGCTCTACAGATCCCTCATCCATCTACAGGTGTTTCAGAGGAGTTCATCATCTCCATTGTTAGGAGTGCCCCTTTTGGGACTCTTACCACTTCCACTTTTCCGGAGACCTTCATTGATCCACCCTCAGCTGTGGATCCATTTTCTATTGTGGAGGATATTTTGTTCCCTTCACATCACTTGGACATCCTTTCTGTGGGTGTTCCTCTTCACTCTGATAGTTCTACACACGTGGCATTACCTTCGGTTCCTTGGCACTCACTCATTAGACCTATGTCACACTTCTATGCACCAGACTCAGAGTTCTTTGTGTTGTTTCCTTCAGTTTCCTATGTGGAGTGGGTGGACTTTCAGCACATCATTTCTATCCTTCCTAAGGGCAGGCACACAGTTCGTTGTGGGTGGCTCTTCTTTAATCCAAAGGCAGAGGATCTCGTCATCGACATTCTTCTGGGAGACCTCCTAGAGCTACAGAGTTCAGATCCATCCATGGCATCTTCTGCATTCCTCTCATCTCCCTCTTCTTCTCTCTTCTTCTTCTTTTCGATAAATTTCCTCTTTGTACATGGGTACCTTTTTAGGCTCATCTAGAGCTAGGACCCATATTTGGCATCTTTCTTAGATTAGAGAGTGTTTTGTTCTCTTGTGGTGGATATTTTTCCCACTGGGTTTTCCTTCACTACTTGGGACCTTTTCTTGTACATGGGTACCTCATCAAGCTTTGTGTCAGGACCCATTTCTCATTTCTGACTTTCCACCTCATCCTAAGTTACGATGAAGGGGGGGTGTTGGTGTATGTATTTTCCACATCATTAGGTGAGCCATCTCACTTAGGTGAGATCATAGATCCACGTGTCATTTAGGGGTCATTATGAGATTCCCTTACACGTCAATGCATCATCCTGTTAGTGCGTCAGTGCGTCATATGCATCATTGGGAGTTACACTTCTATTATGGGAATGTAACTCGCCCTCTCTACTTGAGTTGTCATGATTGCAGCACTAGGGTTTACTCGGCACCTCCTATATGCACACGTCTTTTGATCTATGAGATAGAGGAGAGTTTTATGGCTTAACCAGGTTCTTCCCATTTGTTGAATCCTTGCATGCACATTCAGTTGATGCTCACTCCTCCCAAGATCTCTTCACGCTATTGTTTGCATGTCCATTGATGTGCACGTTGTCCCTCGTGATCCTCGCTTGCCAGTTTTCAAACCCTCTTTTAGATTTTACCTTGATATATTTTTTTGGCATGAATTCTAGGTCAAATTTAGTCATAAGCATGATCCATTAGGTGATGTAATCATTATGATATGGTTTAGAATGCATGGCTTTGAGAGGGTTAAAGATCATGATGACATAAGTCTTATAATTGAGGAGATATTGAAGAAGCGTAGAAGTCATGAAGTAAAAGGAACAACATAACTTCTATTCTTTGTTGTAATGATTTTCATAGTCATGAAGAATGTAGCTTATGTAATAAATGGCATGTTCTCTACCTTGTTCATCTTGATGTGCTAGAATAGTGCCCCAAGGCGTGGTCGGTGGCAGATATATATAGATAAAATGGTTTCCCCTTGCATGGATGTATGAGCATAAGTTATGATAGGAGATATTGTTTGAGGTCATCAAATTCCTTCTAAAATTTTTCATCCCACTTAAAATGGACGTCCTTTCAGAGGATGTGATGAAAATGTTGAAAATGATATAAAAGTTGAGAAACAAATATCTGAACTAGTTGGAGTTTTCCTTGGAGACTTTGAAGTTGTTTAATACTAGAATGAGGAGGAATATTGATGATGGGTTTGATTTTGGTAGGGTCTACTTCAATTCCTCTAATAAATATGATAAACCTTAAAATTTTCCTGCTAAGAACACCAATATGCATTTAGTCGGGTTAAGGTGGAGGAAGTATTGAATAAGGTGGGTGAAGATGACATCAAGGATGATGATATGGTACCTTCGGTGTTTATTTCCCAAGAGATCATCAACCTTTTCTTCTACAGTTTTATGGATGAGGTCATGGGATATGTAATTCATGGCACATTGATAAATGGCCCCTATGTTCTTCAGACTGAAGGTCATAAATCAGTAAAAAATATCCCCCAAGGGGTAATGAGATATATCTATGTTGGTCCTCTGGTGCAATAAGGATTTGATTATACCCACAAAAACCATCCATAAGATAACATTTCATGGTTTGTTGTGAGGTCGACAAGTTGATCGATATTAGGAAGAGGGAAATTATCCTTAGGAAAAGAAATATTTAGATCTCAAAATTTTGTGCAGATACATAACTTTCCATAGGATTTGGTTACAAGTAAGATATTGGATACCCACTATGGATAGTCAATGGGTAAGATGATATTAGCAGAGAGAATATTTTATAACTCTTATTTGATGAGTAGTGATATGTGAGGGTGCATTCTACATAGCTTTTATTTGATGGGCTTGGCATTAAGAATTGTGATAATGTTGTGGAAAATGATGTTAGGATCAATGTACATGGCATGTCACTCTATGACCATGTAAAGGCATGACTGTGTTTCGAAATAAAATTGGCGGAGTCTTTTAATTATTTTAAATCTAAATATTGACAAACTTTGACTATGTGAGGGTCTTACAAATTCCCTAGGTTAACATTGATAGTGGATTCATTAAGGAGTGTAGATGTGTCGGGTGGTATATTCCCTTAAAGATAATGTTCATCTACCCCTATATAGGATAGGATGGATTCATCATCATGCATTTAAGAACATTGATGGTAGGGTAATATTCCTCTACCATTTTGGGTAATAAAAGTAGAAGCTTCTAAGTATCATCATTATTCTTATAATTGAGAGGTCATAAGGTGATCATATTTATTTAAAAAAATAGGAGGAATGGATATGGTATCATCTGTGTCCATGGAGTTGTTAGATGAGAATGAATAGGATGGCTCTATTTTTGTTATGGATTCAGGTGTGATGGTTGTGAAATTTTTTTAGGAAGGCTTGTTGAAACCTAGTTCAAATTTCTCATGAGGCTTACAAGACTAGTCAAAGACCAAATAATGTATACCTTGTTTGTAACATCCAAAATCAAAACCTTTCTAGGTACAGTGATTAAGATACATTTATGCGAATGATTGATTGTATAAAAATGAGAAATAGGATATAAAGGGTTTAACATGATGTTGGTTGTCATGGTGTGAGTAAGGATGATCAATACCTTTATAGATGAGGTTGGTTCACATATGAGGAGTATTAAAGGGAATGATGTCTCTAACGTTTGGTTCATACATAGGTTGTTTTTTGGATCTCCTATAGTTTTTTGGTGTAGGGAGTGAATTTAAGGGAAGAAGGTAGTACTCCCTCAGCAAGAGACATTGCATAATATCTTCTAAAGACTTATCATCTTGTAACTTAAATGAGGGGATGGAAGAGCTGGTAAAATCCTTATCAAAGGAACCCATATTTGTCTTAGGTATGAGCACATTGTTAGGCCAGTAGGTCATGTGGCATGCTTTGAAAGGATTTGGATTGACAGGGATAGTAAATTTTTTATCTTCATGTTCATACTTGAAACAATGATGTAACGTTGATGGGATACAATGCATAGCACATATCCAAGGTTTCCCTAATATCATGTTATACTAAAATTATCCTTTTACAAGGTAGAAGAACTCATGGAGGCTTTTAACACCCACCTTGATGGGAAAAATGATCATGCCTAAGGTAGGGGAAATAATGTTGTTAAAGGCACATAACATGGTAGGTTACTGGGAAACGATGGTGTCAAGTAACCATTGACCATTTTTAGTCATCAAACGAATGGGGAACCAAAAAAAATTCAGGTCACTCAGTTCTAATGTATGATTAGGAAAACATATAGATAATCAGTAGCTTGAGTGTGGTTCTAGGATGCTCATTCCTCACATATGAAGCCATTCTAATTGTTTTCTTCACCAAGACCATGCATCAACCATGAAGTATTGTTGTAGGGCCTTGACATAGATGATAATGTCATCACACATTAGAAATCGCATGCTAGAATAACAAGTAATTAATTTATAGATTTGGTATTATCATAAAGGAAATAAATTTGTTACAGGTGTTTATTCTTTCATTCTTGGTTTCAGATGAGCAAGTAAAAGTAATTATATCAATTTCCTTATGATTACATGCAATTTTGTAACAAATTAACTTTTCATATGTTCATTTAATTACACGACTAAAGAGCAATGTAAAATAAACAGTGAAAAACTCATTGCTTAAAACATGTGTATACATTCATAAAGAAATTATACTTTTTTCCCACACTAGCCATGGGATATGGCTGAAAATTAAAGAATGCAGATGACTGTAAAGATGGAAATGTAAATAGGGAAAGGAACCTATCATTTCCTATGGGATAATAATTATTTCTTAGAATTTTTTTCTCCACTTTTGATCTATTTTCCACTCTAGTACACCTGAAAGAAGAATAGAAAGGGGTGGTTAGAGCTCTAGGTTAATTTACCTCATTATATTTTAAACTTCAGATATAGATGCATTCTTTATTGTAGAAATGAAATGGTTCCAAATTCATGGAACTAAAAAGGAAAGGATTCTGAATACAAAACATGATGAACATGATTTCTAAAAAATAATACAGATTTGCAATGATTCTCAAGCACAGGTGTATTCCAATTATGTTTTTCACAATGTGCGAGAGAGGTAAAATAACATCTCATTCCATATTTTGACTAGAAACATATGTATAAGCTATCACAAAATAGGTTCCAGCAATGCAATGCATGTCTTGGAGCATCATGATAGCCATATAAAAATAGATTTTCATAATAATAAATAGAGTTGTAGGTTTTCTTCACTTTGTAAATTGCAAAATTTTAGAAAATAAGCTACATATTTTCAATTTCATATCAAGTTTCAACCAAATAATGTACTTCATAAGATACATCTAAGAATATGTTGAATAGATACCAATGTTTAGACCTCAAAATGGCTATATGTTTGCAATGGAAGCATATATCCAATGATATATTATCAAAAGTACATATTTCAAGAAAGAGGAATGACTGTTTATAATTTTCAAATGACACAGAGTTTCCATCAATATTTCAAGATATACATTGCAATATAAAATGAATACAAATTGATAGTTATCATCAAGTTTTTAAGCACAACTATGTTTACATGGGAATTACAGAACACATTTTGAGTATGCATTCTAGGGGAGTAAGTAGATGTAAAAAAATTGAATCTATAATCATGATAATTTGAGTGTGTTGTTTCTCAAAACCCCAATTCTCCATCAACTGGAAGTAAAGACAAACACACTGCAACAGGTTTAAAAGAGTGTTTTCTTATACATCTAACAAGCATGCATTTGTAAATAAAATTAGGTTTCATCATTAGAAAGCTTGCAAATATTAAAATGTAAAGGTTTACACATAATAAATTCGAGAGTTGCATTCATAAATGAAAATTTGGAAGTGTTTATTTAAACCCTAGTTTCTTGCAAGAACAGAATACAAGGATATACAGATTTAAAAATAATCCATAAGGAAAAATTAGATGTATAGAAAGTAAATCCATGAAAACACAACAGGCTACAGATTAACAGATACAAAGCTACCAAAAAATTTCATCAATTTTTAAGGAAACAAATTTACTTTAGAAATTTTTCTTTTAGAATAGGCTATGGAGATTCAAATTTAAAAATATAGGAGGAAAACATCCCCTTTTCACAAAGATAAATTTTCATAAAATTATGTTCACAAAATATGTTCTCGGATTTGAACTAGTTTCTTATGGATCCACGCATGAATGTAAATTTATAGTTGTGTTTTACAAATCTGGGTGTATTTTTCTAAAATCCTCAACCTTCCTAACACCCACCAATAAAAAGAGTCAATGTGTGCTTACCTTAGAAAGTGGAAAACAATGACCTATGAGAGACCACGTTGAGCTACTTCATCACCGAGCCATTGAACAAGTTATAAACTATAAAATAGTGGTGATTCAAGTTCTTTAGCCACTGCGAGCTATGCACGGGTCAAGCCCAACTTAAGAAGACACCGAGTTGATCTGAGTAGAAAAATAACAAGCCTAAGCTTTGAAAATAGAGTCAAGGTGAGTTAAGAAATAATGAGGAAAACCCACATCGGTTGAGTCACTGATATCAACATTTCAGGGTAAATAACGAGGAGTCAAGCTAAGAATACATCAAGCACGGGATCACAATGAGCTAGATGAGTTAGGATTAATGAGATAAAATATGAGAAAGCATGGTGAGTCATCCAAATGATCATCTTGGATTGGTAACGTATAGCAAGTTGACATATTTTTCCATGCTGAACCATTAAGAACACAACAATAAAGTTGGAGGTACCCATCAAATTTTGAGCTAAGTGAAAAAAAGTAAGGTACAAAACAAATCTAACGAGCTTGTGTGGTAAGAAACAATAAACCTCAGCCTCAAAACAACAACTCACCAAGCCCAGAAGGAAAAATAAAAAACTAATGGGGATCTGGTCGAGCTGTAAATGTAGGGTGAGAAGATCAAGGGAACCTAACTCATGCACAATATAACCCAGATATAACAAGAATCCAACTCGAAGTAGAATGGAAATGCCAAGAAAAACAAGAAAATATGACGAGATGGTCATACAGAACAAGGCTCATCTTTACATTGGAAATACTAAAATAACTCACGAAGGTAAGGCATAAAACATAGAACTCACGGTTCAATGCAAGGTGAAGTTTCTATATGTAAGGCCAAGTTAACTTGCTACATGAATCCAAAACAAGCCATAACAAAGATCTAATACTCATGGTGGAGCCACATAGAGGATCACAACTAATCCAAAAGAAATGCATAGCTTGGGCAAGCTTATGTAACAATGCAATGAGCTAAGGTGGAGGTGTATGATCCCAACTCATGGAGAAAATAGATATAGCATCCAAAACAAACCCAACAAGATCTCCATAGGAAATTTTGAGCTCATTCAAATACCCAAAACCAACAAATAGAAAAACTAGCCACAAAGCAGAGACCCCATGAGATGGAGGGGAAAATATTAAGGCACAAAGTAAATAAAATAGAGAAAGCTAAAAAAAGACATAGAGCTCACCAATTTTGAGATTAAAGATGCAACATCATATGTAAACCATCAATAACTCGAACCAGCAAGATTAAAAAATTGTGGCCAAATGAAAAAATTGGGCAAAGTTTCACCTAAAAGCTTCCAAATCCACAAAATTCCAAATGAACAAGGGTTTAAGGTTTCAACCCTAATAACTTTGGTTGGGTATAGTTTGAACCATGGTAAGTGATGATCATGGTTAGGGTTCCATTGTTAATCATTATTTTACCTTTTCCCACGTAGCATGGATTTTTACAATAATTTGAATGTTGTAACAATCTGTAACTATTTACATGTGGAGGGGGCCCCGAAGTCAAGGATCACATAATTACCTTACAAACCAATTGTTACCACCTTGTTCATGCTAAACCAATCAGCGAAAAGGAATATTTACGTTGATTTTTCCAAGTTTTCGTACACATGACCTTAGCTTTTACTAAAAAGGAGAGTAAATACCTTAAACTTTGTAAAGTGGAGTTTGACTAAGTTGACAAGTAGTTTGACCAAGTCAACAAAGGGGAAGAAAAGCATGTAGATCTAATTTTAGCCTTGATTCACCTCTTGCATGATAATAATATCCTTGTTATTATTATAAAATTGTATTTAATTTAAAAAGGATTCAAATTATGCATGATAAATATACGAGTGGATAATATTGGATTTGTCTCCATTTGGCCAACTAGTCACAGTAAAGTTGAGAGTGTTATTTTTGGAAAGGAGTTGAGTCAACTTATGATTATTTTTGTTATATGTACCCCTACATTAAAATCATAAGGGGAGGCTTATTCATTCTGTAATACTTATACTATGCAGAATTTTGTACTACAACACCTGTTAAAGGTAATAAAAGATTGATTTTCCTCCATTTACAGCTTTTTGAAGGTGTTACAACTATATTATGGTATATTTAGTGAATGATCTTTTCCTTTGCATGATCATAATTTTCAAACACCTCCATTAAGCATTTTTTTAAGCTTTTCATATCATTTAAGTGTAATTTAATGCCTTTGTGAGTGTAAGAGACCACCAAATAGCAGATGAAGTGATTTTTATTAGTTCTTTAGCATTCAATTCAGTGTGTTTTGTGCAGTCATAGGTCCCTAAAATATTAGTGTGTCACTTATTTTACATGATTTCATTAATTTTGTATTTATTTCTCTCTCGTAAACCCCACCATATAATTAGTTTAGGTGATTAATCCTAATGAATCGGCCCACTCTACAGGTTATCCTCAACCCAAGTTACCCATAGCTCAATGATTAAACAAAAATGGAAAATAAAAGACTGATATAGCTTAATATGATTTTATGCAAAACAGTAAATAGATGAAGTAAAATCTAGTAAATAGACCCAAGCAACTAAGTAAATGAAATGTGAAACCCTAATGTTCAGGGAAAGGTAAAGAAGTCCTTAGTCGATCAACAAATGTGAAGGGATTGTGTCACAGTGGAGACTAGATGAACAAGAGGAGGAAACGAGTGCACAATAGCTACATAAAGTGTAGATCCAAGATGTCTGAGTAGATTGAGGCACCTGGAAATGGATGGGGGCACCTAGGGGGCCTTGGTATGAGGTTGGGGTTCCCTCATCTGCATAAATGACAAGGGAACCTCCTCTGAGGTATCAATGAGTGATGATATAACTTTGATTCCTAATGCTAAACTACGTTGGATGTCACTATAAATTAGAGATAGGGGAAACACCTGAAAAACCCCAGACAAAGCATCAAAACCCTAAAAAAATATGCATATGAAGGGGTTGGACTTTCCTCAACTTCCAAATGGATGGACTTATCACTGAGCATTTTACTACATCTCAAACCCAATGTAGTTCTATGTGTGTGTGTGAAAATTGTTCCCTGAGTGCTTTTGTGTCAGTCGCACTTTGTGAGTAGATATAAATAACTAGATGTAGAATGTAAATAGATAGTGCATGGAATACAATAAACTCTTCTCTTATGAAGTGTGATGTAGATGAACCAGCCTTGTTCCTTGTGATGGAGCTAGATGAATTCAATTTGAGTTCTAGATGCCTTGGATGGACGCAATCTTAGATTGAGATACTAGTGTTTAGTGTTTGGTCCCTCATTATGGTCTCATAACTTTATATTTATATGGTTCTCTTGTTCTGATTTTGTAACTAACCCCAAAAAGGTCGACCACCAAAAATATGAAAATTTCAATGGCTAGAAAGTGTGCAAAAGATGAGTACAAAGTACAAAGAGGATAGGGTTGCCTAGAGGGGATTAGGGTGCCTGGGGTGCCCCAATCCTAGCTATGTACCCCAGTCAGGAATAGGAATAACACAAGGTGATAAAATAGACTAGGAAAGTATGGTCAAAATATTTAAAGTGAAAAAAAAAAGAAAAAAAAAATGGCTAAAGGACATGGGTTAATTAGTACTTTCTTCACTCAAAAACCATATGAATAATAGTATGATACCAAGACTAAATATTTACCCAAAGTGCATGATTTAGTGTCTACATTTCCCTCCACTTTATGTTTGTGAGCGAAACATTCGGTAACATAAATTAGATAGAGATGTGTACCTAATATTCATATAGAGTGGTGTAGAAAGTGTGTCGATGGATTAGACAAAGTGTGGAGTCATAAAAAATGGAGCATGGAGACAAAAGATGTAAAAGAGTAAAATTAATGAGAGTGAACCTAGGGAAGAAGCACATGTGTAGATGCCAATGTGTGTGAGGTACCTGCATGTTATTAAGAGGCACGTAATGTCAAATGATGTTGTTTTTGGTGTGGATTACTTGATTCCTATATGGACAAACCTTGAAAAGATAAGATGATCAAGTAGTCAAATATGCATGTATATGTATAAAACCCATGTGTAAACACACACACACACACACACACACACACACACACACACACACACACACACACACACACATGTAAAAATCATGTAATGAAAATGAAAAAGGAATATGTGCACCTCTGTGATGAGACAAAAGAGTGTAGAAATAATATCCTGTAACTGTTGGTGAAGTGCAAGTTTTTTTGTCGATCTCACATCATTTTGGCAGAATAATTGTAAGGAGAAAGGTGTGCTATTCTCCAACATGTAACTACTTTCCTGAGAATATGAAGAGATCACTATACTACCTAGTTTTTTGGGTGATCCGATGCCACTGGCTGAAGAAGTGTAGGGAGGAAAGTATGATGCTACTCTAACCTATAAATGCTCCCTAGAATGCTAATGATAACATGTCATGTAAAAACAGAAGTGGCCATAGTGGCCAAATATAAAAAAACAAGTGTACACACCAAATAAATGGAAATTCTGACATACAATAGCAAAAAATGACATGCAAGTACAAACAACAGATACCAATGGTAGAAAGTAATCTTACAAAACAAATGTTACACATGAAGCACCCATTAGCATGTTAGAAAGATAAAATGTATGTCAAAATCATGTATAACCAATGAATTAAAGTTATAAGTACAAAATGAAACAATAGCACATATAGTTTACGTAAGTGGATGCCCTTAGGAACCGTTATGGGACTAGAAGTGTGCCAAGCATCCATGTTGCATGTAGAAGCCTTGTATCTGTGATCATAATTAGAAGAAGACATGAATTTGCATATGTGTATGGTAAATATAATGACATATAATAGACCTATCTAGCATGTATAATAAGATGAACATGTAAAATTAAATGCAAGAAAGAGTTAAAGCAAACAAGATATGCATCATGTTGCAGATAGATGGAATGGAATGCAATATAGATTATAGGATCCGCATGACCCCTGAGTGAATGGAGTTGTATGCAGTGAGTTTCATTTGGTTTTCCTCCTTAGCAGTCAATAATGAACCGTAAACAAGAGTGCATCAACGGAAAATGGTCAAAGTGTGTGTTGTGTGTAGCACGTTATGGTGAATGTGAATGTGTAGTGATGATATGTGAGCTATAGATGAAGTATGTGTTACACTATAGCCAAAGAAAGTATCACAATAATATGAGAAAAGAATTGATGATTTATCCTAAAGCATATATAAATAAATGATGATCAGAATAGGTAATGACGATGATAGAGTAGGTGATGATGTAACCTATGGTGTATATCACTACAAGATGATGGAATAGGTGACCATTTATCCTTTAGTGCATGTCACTAACCTAGGAATTTTTCATGATAGAGGGTTACATGATGAATGTGTGAGTGTGGTGATGTCCATTTTCTATGTATACCCTCAATAGTCCAGTATGGATTGTGAGACTAGAGTGTGTCATAGGGAAGTGAGTGCATCATGTAGGAGAAGATGAGATATACTATCTGTAGTATGTGCAGTGATGAAAGATGACCATCAGATGTGTAAAATGTGTAATATACAATGAATAGGATGAAATGTAAGATTTGTAGATAGCATAAGAGTATATAGTGTGTGTTATGTAGTAGGTAGGATGAGTAGTATATAATGCTATACTCATAGACAATATGTGTGTGACACAATTGTGATGAATACTAGTTTGGTGTACAGAATATGTATGATGTGTAGACGTGCAAATATCCAAAATGTGAATGATGTAGAGTAAATTTAAGATGTAGTATGCAAGATGTGTGAAGATATGTGATGTGTAGTGTCAAATGTGTAGTGAGTGGGGTTCATGTGTAGTATGCCCTCAATAGTCAAGTGTGAACCAAAGCATAAGAGCTCATCATTGGGTAATGGTCAACCCTAATATGTGTGATAAGTATGCGTATGTTAAGAGTTTTATGTATGGTTAGGTAATTCTAAAGGGTGCGTTGATGCTAGGTTAGGGGGTGGAAGTGTTATGCCCCCAAGTGCGCATGATTGAATGAATTATTTAATGAAAATGAAGGATGAAAGCCCTCCATCTGATGTTGGAGGTGACAAAGGAGTATGACCATGCTCTAGTAGTGGTGGTATATTAGATAGTTGTTGTGCATGTGACTGGAGTCTATACATATGCAATGGATGAACATATAATGAATTTTGTGGTGTAACAAAATGTGTAGGAGATGGATATCTATATAAAGTTGAGCACGGAGGTGATGGACACCCTCATGGAATAAAAAAGGTGGAGACTTACGCTGAGATGTTATAACTATCTTAGTAATGGGCATATACCTATGTGTAGGAGTAGCATAGTGGTGAGGTGCATAGATAATGTGTGAGTAGGTGAAATAGGAGCATATTATGCTTTTCATAACATAGATTATGAGGTGTTAGATGAAGTAGGAGATGTGTTAATCGGTACTCGAAGACATGATGACCATGGAGTAAATGAAGGTACGCCATTATTAAAATGACCTAATTTTTGTGAATGAATTTGAGTCAAAAATGATTAATAAAGATGATGGATTGAGACCTACAAATCCAATTGAGTCCGAGAAGCATGTCACACCCATCGACTACTTTTCCAACAAGGAAAGGAACAAGAATACTAAGAGGTCCAACCGTAATGTGTAGTTTGACGAAAGCATATGAGTTGTTCATTAGATATGAAATTTATGAAATAGGATACCCAATGGTGGTGAGAAGTGGAATAGAACATGCACTAATGGGCCAAGATAATAACCTTAGTATTGTTGATGGAAACTGAACCAATAGATGCATTGATATATACTTGGTTAGATGTGAAATTTGCATGATAATCATGGTTAGATAAAGATATGAGGGGAAGTATTAGTATGTGTAACTAGGAATTCAATATCCCCTGATGTAGGAGGAGGCACTTCATGATACGCATGATTAGATGAGGATTTAGCCACTTTCTTTTCATGTTGTGGAGGTTGGTTAATAAATAATTTGAGCTTACAGTTTTCATTGACTAGTGGAGAGTCTCTCATTTCTGGGAAATCAAGCTTGTTGTTATTGATAAGATCTTGGATGATGGTACAAAGCTTGAGAAACCTATTCATAGAGTGTCCCACACAATGATGATAGTCGCATCAAAATTTCTCATGGTAATTTCTTCCTTTTGGTTGAAATGGGTCTAATTCAAGTGGTGGAGGAAGTGTAATAAGATTACTCTCAATAATGTCTTATAATATGAGATGTGGGGCCATAGAAAATTTAGTGAATGTGCATAAAGACAGTTACAACTAAGGCTTTTTATTAGTAGTAACCACATTAACAGTGACTTTAGTGTCAATTGGTTTAGGTAGAAATGGTTTAAATGTTGAATTAGTTTGAAAACATGTAGAGGACGATGATTTTTCTTGGTATCTAATTTTTCCTGTAGCTAAGATCTTGGTTTCATGAAGTTTAAGATTATGAAAGAATTGATCGAATGAAGGAGAAGTCTCAAATAGAAAAATCTTCTGGAGCTGTAGTAAGAGACTTTGGATGAACAAGTCCTGAAGCTCAAATTCTTTGAGTGCATTTTATATTTTACCTAAGCTATTTTTGTATCTGAGAACGTAATTTTATAGGTGTTCAGTAGATCCTTGTTTAAGTTATACTAGTTGGGCATAAGAGATCTTAGATCCTATGATGATAGATAAATGAGTGATAAAGGCATTAGAAATATGCATGAATGAAGTTATTGAATGGACAAGTAGGTTGTAAAACCAACACATCACATAATCATTGAGATTGCAAGGAAAGATTTTAGCTAAAAGAACATGATCATCTGCAAATTCAAGACAAGCTATATGGAATTCTCTGAGATGTTCTTGTGGATCACCATGCCCATTGAAAATGGGAAGATTAGGGATGAAAAAACTAGGAGGAAGCGGATAAGTGGATATGAGAGGTACAAATGCAGTATGCAACAATAAGGTGGAATCCAAAGATGGAGACACACAGATTGTATCATGTTGTAACTAATGAATTTACACTTGAAGGGATTAATAGAGATAGGGTAAGTATTGATTGCCAATGGGTGAAACATGTCATGTGTGAGAGATAAGAGATGGTTGAAATGATTGGTGGGAGTATTAATATAAATGAGAATGGTAGAAATGGGTGGAAGAGTAGAAGCAAGGGGATGAGTAGGAACAAAAGTAGAGATTGTCACAGATACATTAAGCTCTGCTAAATTGGTAGATTCCTCATGAGAAGCATGTAAAATCAAGTCTAGATATTAGGGATGTTCATAAATATGATCATTAATGGCTTTACGATGTGCTTCAGTAAAATCATCATAGGATTTAGCCATGGTGGGAGAATAATAACCCTAAACTGAAGGTGGGGTCAAAGGACGGGTTCACCAAAATAATTAAACTAAAATGGAAAATAAAATACTATTCTAGTTTAATTTGATGATATGCAAAGCAGTAAATAGATGAAGTAAAATGTAGGAAATAGACCCAAACAACTAAGTAAATGAAATGTGAAACCATAATGTGTAAGGAAGGGTTAAGAATTCCTTAGCTGATCCATGGATGTGATGGGAATGTGTTACAGCGAAGACCAAATGAATAGGAGGAAACAACTACACAGTAGCTCCAGAAAGTGCAAATCTGAGTTTTTTGAGTGGACTTAGGTGTATAGAAAGGGATGGGGGCACTCGGGGTGTCATGGTTTGAGGTCTAGGTTCCCTAATCTACATAAATGACCATAGAACCTCCTCTGAGGTGTCACTGAGTGATGATCTTCCTTCACTTCATGTTGCATGAATGTCATTGAACTACGTTGGATGTCATTGTATATCACAAATGGGGAACCACTTGCAAAATCCTAGAAAAAGCATCAAAAACCTAAAAATAAAGATGTATATGAAAGGGTTAGACTATCCTCAACTGTCAAATGGATGCACTTATTATTGATCATTGCACTACATCTCAGACAAAATGTAGTTCTAAGTGTATGTTTGAAAATTGTGCCCTAGGTGCTCTTGTGCTAGTCGCACTTTGTGAGTAGTGAGAAATGACTAGATTTAGAATGTAAATAGATGATGCATGGAATAGAATAAACTCCCCTCTTATGAAGTGTGGCATAGATGAACCAGCCTTGTCCCTTGTGATGGAGCTAGTTCTAGATTCCTTGGATGGATGCAACCTTAGGTGGAGATACTAGTGCTTAGTGATTGGTCCCTCATTATGGTCTCATAAATTTATATTTATATGGTTCTCTTGTTCTAATTTCGTAATCAACCAAAAACCACTCAGCTAAAAGACATAAACACATATTTAATATTTGTAATCAACGAAAAACCACTCATCTAGTATTAACTCCTTACTACAGAGACAATTTTGGATGTATATTTTGATATATCAACATTATTATAATGAATATTTGTTATTATTAGGAGAAATTAATTTCATTTTTATTCATGTTACATGCCTAAAGTGAACACAAGGTCATCATTAAGAGGTATTCTTTCATAATGTTTTCAAATACCTCTTAATTATGTTAGAAGACTAAGGCTTAGGAATACTACACCTTATAAGAGGCCTAATATTTCCATTCCTCCAACTCAGAACTAATTCATTCAAATTGTGACCTTTCCAATGGCCAAAAATCATCCTTTTGTGGCCTTCATAGGGATTAGTCCTTTACAACTTGTTTCTTTTAATGACATATCAGGCACTGGCTTGAAATGTCTTCCCTATTTGAATGATGAAAATCAAACCACTATCATAAAACATATGAGAGACGTTCCTTCCCTATGTTCTATCCATAATGTTACTCATGAGAATGTTTCCTTGAGACTATTTATTACATCCTTTAAAGGAAAATCTCTTCAATAGTATAGAATTTTTCTAATAGGGTCTATGACTACTTGGAATCAATTGGGAACAACCTTGTGTAAATAGTTTGAAGACAAATTATACCATTTATCCCTTATTGGGAAACTTAAAACCATCAAAAGAGCACCTCAATAATTCATGACAAACTTCAATTTGAGATTTATAAGGACTTAGGAAAGGATGATGCAAAATGTTAAACCATTAGTTGAACATGATTTTTTGTATTACTTGCATGTATTAAATAGTGATATTGTTGTTATGATTCAATCAATGGGTGGTACTACACTTCCTGTTGCTTTTGACATAGCAATAAGAGTATAAAACAACCTTATTCAAGCTAGAAAATTGGACCCTGGACCTTCTATGCCAATTTTCCCAGAGTTGGCTCCTATTCCACCTATTGTAAGTCCACTAAAACCCCCCATTATTCATCGAAATGATATAGATGACTTAAAAAGGGCTATTAAAACCATGTTAAACAATATAGTACAATTGGAGAGATAGTAATTTCAGGTAAATAGACCATACCAACCACCTCATCAGCCTTATAACAATTTCAGACCTCCTGTTCAAGGTTATAGGCCTCCATATCAAGCTCAAGGAGCTATTACAGCATAAAAATGACTTACACTTGGTGATCCAAATTCTCCTTCAACTTCTAGAGCATTGGTTATAGTGTAACCCAAAAATAATATAATGTTGGATCCTAATTTTTAGCCTAGTGAACCATATCCAACATTTGAAATTATGCCACAAGGCTTTCCCATGCCACAAATGACACAAGAGGAAGCATATTATCAAGATCAAAAAATTTATTTTCTAGCATCACAAGGTGATCCTAATTTTATGCATGGGAAACCAGATGCAACTATGGTAAATTTTGAATTTAGTGATCTTGTAGCTCTAAATCAAGAAGTTGGAGCCAACGAAAGAGGTGAGTTTGTTGTAGTTATAACAAGGTCAAGAAAGAGAGATATAGATAACATAGATACAAGTGATCAAGATATTATACCAGCTCAATAAAATCAGAATATTAATGATGGTAAGAGTTATTTTTCACCGCAAGTACAAGAGGAAGTTATTGTTCAAAAATTTTAGTTTAAGGTAGGAGTTGTCCCTTTCAATATTATTGATCCTATGAAGAAATAACACATTAGTATGACCATGTGGGAAACATTATCAATTATGGGACAAAATTATTTTCTTTTCAAAGATCTTACAAGTTTTAAAATATCATCAAAACTAGTAGAAGGTACAAAAAGTATAGCCAACACGGCTATGAAAAATACAGACCAGGAAGTTAAACATTCAAAATATCAAGCATACAAAGAATAAAAAAAATTTGTTAGTGAGGTAAAGCTTACAAAACCACCTCCTTTATATCTCTCATTAATAATAGGTGACTCCTTGGTTCATAATTACATGGTGGATATTAGAACCAAAAGCACAGTTATGCCCAAATTGGTTGTGGATAAGTTGGGACTCAAGTATGAACCAAGTGCCAAAGGTTTTTTACATCTGAATCGATTCCCAATTAAGACAATAGACATGATTAAAAATATAAAACTCACCTTACCTACTTTCCCAAGTGTAACCATTTTAGAGGATGTGATGGTGGTAGATCTTCCACCTTAGTTTGATATGTTCCTTTCAATAGATTTCACATCCAAAATTGGAAGCTACCTTTCAGCTAATTAGTCTTATCTTGTTTTTAGAGCCAAGTATGGAACTAAAGTGATAATAAATTTTGAACCTTTGTCAAATTTTCACATTGAGCCTTATACACCTAGAATGTTAAATGTAAATTATGATATCAATGATGAGTAGCTAGGTGAGATTAAATTCAAAACTCTTCATGCACTAAAGGTTATACCAAATTTATCTAAGGATGAAAGGACTAATGAAGTGTATGAGAATGATCCTTATAGATTTGTTGAATAACAATGCCTTGGAATTTATTATATTCATGAATAAAATGCTTAAATTCCATCCATGGAAAAGGGAAATCAGCTTGATGATGGTTTAGGGAAATTATTTTTTGATGGCTTCACAAATCAGCATGGTTCAAAATTTGGCCTTACGTTGATTTCACCCACCAAACAAAGGTATTTTTTAGATGTTAATTTTTAGTTTGGTTTTTCTAAAAATGCAGAAAAATATGAGGCACTTATTCGTGGCCTAAAGTGGGAAAGAAATAAGGGAATCAAGAATTTATAGGTTTATGGTGATAGCGAGCTAGTTGTACATCAGGTAAGAGGTTCTAATGCTTGCAAAATTACATTAATGAGGACTTACAAACATAGATTTGGGGACATGCTTGAATATTTCCTTTCTTTCAACATTTAGAATGTTCCTAGAGATAAGAACAAACATGTTGATAGATTTACAACCATTAGATATCAATTTGACATACCTTTAGATATCAAAAATGATAAATTGCAGCCTCATATCAAGGTTATAGTGAGACCATCCATTCAGGATAACAGCTCACATTGGCAATTTTTTGATGATGATGCTCATATAATGAGATTATTGTAGGAAGAGGCTGAATTTTCTTCTCAAAATCAAGGAAAACTTCAACACAAGTATGAAGATCAAATTATAAAACTTAAGACCAATAAAATTCCTAAAGGCCTTTTAAATCTTGAAAGTATTTTTGGAGATAATGACAAAATGAAATAAGAGAGGGTTGTTCTTACTATGACTAAAGATCAATATGAAAGTGTTACCATTCTTGATAGAAAAAACCACAATCTTAGCAAGTTATATTCAAATTTTGAAAAAGATGCATTCATTGAGTTATGTAAAGATTATGTTGATGTGTTTTCATGTAAGAATAGTGATTTAAATTGGTTTGATCCCTCATTAGCCCAACATATCATTGATTTAAAATTTGATGTGAAATAGGTAAGACAAAAACAAAGTCCAATCAACCCCAAATTGGAGCCATTGACGAAGAATGAGCTTGAAAAGCTGATTGATACATCCATTATCTCTCCCATCAAGCATTCCACTTGGATAGATAACCTTGTGTTGGTAAGGAAAAAGAATTGAAAAATCATATTATGTTTTTATTTTCATGATTTAAATAAGGCTTCACTTAAAGATCACTATCCTTTTCCATCTATGGAGAAAATACTTCAACTGGTTGCTTGTTTAGAAACGTACTCTTTGCTTGATGGGTATAGTGATTACAACCAAATACTTTTCAAAAAATAAAATCAGTTCAAAACAACATTCACAACTAAGTGGAGCACTTATGCATATAGAAAAAATTTGTTTGGATTGTCCAATAGAGGTGCAATATTACAAAGAGCTAAGGACATGGAATTCCAAGGTATTGTTAACAAGTTTGTTCTTGTTTATTTGGATGATATAATAGTATTTTTAAAGGTTACAAATGATCATTTATGTCATCTCAAAGAAGTGTTTGAAATATGCAGAGAATATGGAGTGTCATTCAATCTGAAAAAGTTTTTTTTCTTTTAATGAGGGTAAGTTTCTTGGTCATGTCATTTCAAAACATGGTATGAGAATTAATTCAAAAAAAGTAAGTTTTATTCTTTCATTATTGTTTCCAAAATATAATAAATCATTTCCAAGATTTCTTACAAAAATCAATTTCATAAGAAGATATATTGCTAATTTTTCTTCATTATCAAGGCCATTGAGCAACATGTTGAAGAAAAATCAGAACTTTACATGGAAAAAGGAAGGAATAACAACTTTGAGGCCATCAAGAAATCTATAGATTCAAATCCTACACTCATAAATCATGATTTTACAAAATATATCATTTTGTATGCATATGCTAATGTTGATACAATATCAGAAATGCTAACTCAACAAAACAAAGATTTTTTGGACAAGACAATAGAATTTTTCATCCAAAGCATGTTAAAGTATGAAATGAGGTATTCATTTGTTGAGAATCATGTTCTTTCAATTATCATATCCCTCAAAAAAATTAGGCATTTTCTCTCTAACAATAGAATTCACTTAATGGTTGCTCACCCAAGAATTAAAGATTTTATTGAACAAGGACATAATTGAAAAGAGAGCAGGTTGGATGACAAGAGTTATGAAATATGACATCAACATCAAGGTTACCAAGTTGATTAGAGGAAAGGGATTGTGTGAAAACTTATCTCAAGACTTGCAAGGGAGAAATGAATTTTTCTTATTGGTGAAAAATGAGCCTAAACAAGTAGAAAATCATAAACCTTTAAGTTGGAGTTTAGACATGAAAATGTACCTTCAGTGTGGTATGTAACCACCAAACTTAAAAAATTCAAAAAGAATATATTTCATATGATAATTAATTCCTTTCTTATCGGTTAATGGTGTTTTATTCAAAAAAGACATCAATGGTGTGCTCTTGAGATGTATTGAGCCAAGTTAGGTTGAAATGATATATTGAACATTTTCATGATGGAAAAGGTAAAGGGCACTATTTAGCAAAAACTACACCCTTAAAATCATGAAAGGTTGGTACTATTGGCCAAGTATCTTCAAGGAATTCCATGTTTGGGTAAGAAGGTGTCAAAAATGTGCATTTTTCACAGGTAAAAAAAATCTTACTACCTTACCACTGTAGCCAATTTTAGTGGACCAACCCTTTGTTTAATGGGGTTTGGACTTCATAGGCCTTATCAAACCACCTTAAATTTTAGGGCATAGATCGATTCTTACTGCAACTGATTACTTTAAATAATGGACTAAAGCGATGGATTTGAAGGAAGCAAATGAAATAAGTATTTTGGACTTCTATAAAGGATTGATAAATATGTTTGGTGTTCTTTTAACCATCATTTCAGATAATGTTAAATCTTTTATTTGTGGAAAGATTACTGCATGGGTTGTAAAAATGGTATATTTCTCAGTACTTCCCCAAATTATTATCCACAAGGCAATGGCCTTGCTAAATCAACTAACAAGAATATGTTGAGGATAATTAGAAGGACTATTGATGAGAATCAAAGAAATTGGTATAAAAAATTAAAGGTGTCCCTATGGGCTGATAGAATCACTCACAAGAGTTCCATTTCTAACTCACCATTTAATATTTTTTATGGTCTTGAAGCCAAGCTACCTATTTCACTTGATATTTCAGCCTTGTAACTGATGTACCAAGTATAATTGATGGAAAATGAACCAATGGAAATAAGGTATGATCATCTCATTTAACTTAAAGAGGATGGAAATCAAGAAATGAATTCCATGGAGCTGAATCAAACACATATCAAAATGACTTTTGATAAGTAAGATACAATAAATATTTTCAATGAAGGAGATTTAGTGTTGAAATGGGACGAGGATAGAGAAAGACTAGATGCTCACACAAAGTTTTATTCCTTGTGGAGTGGACCTTACGTGATTATCAGTTGTAAGCCTCATAACGCTTTTCAACTTGTAAGAATGGATGGACAATAACTTGTGATCCCATTCAATGGGATTCATATGAAGCATTATTTCTTGAAAGATAAGTTTGCATTGTACATAGTTTCCATGCTTTCCTCTAAGTGTTTTATACACATATTTCTCCTGTTGTTTTTCAATGGTGGTTGTCATCTTAGTTGCCTAGACTTATAGGAGTTTATCTTTCCTCCAAGTAAATTTTTACACATGTTGTTTTTCTATTTTGGTGGAGGATTTTCAATCGTTACTAGTGCTTCTTGGTTTAGGGTATGTTTGGTCAAGCTTGAATAAAGGTTTCAAATTATTTTTCATGGCTGAAAGAGATCATATCAAAGGGCTCTTTCTGATTAGCAAGAAATCAATTCAGAAAAGTCACCAAATATTTTGACCATTTTTTTCATCATATGGAAGGGGCACAAAAATATTTTCAGGTCACTCGGCTTTGATGGATGATTAGGTAAATATACAAACAATTAACAGATTGAGTGTGGTTTTAGGATTCTCATTCCTAACATATGAGGCCATTCTAGTTATCATATTCATAAAGACCATGAATCAGCCATGAAGGACTATTGTAGGGCCTTGATGGAGACAGGAATGGCATAACGCATTAGAAATTACATGCTATAATAACAAGTAATCAAGTTATAGATTTAGGATGATAAAAAATAAGTACAACTATTACAGTTGTTTATTCTTTATTTTTTTGGTTTCATATGAACAAGTACAAGTAATTATTATCAATTTCCTTATGATTATATGTAATTGTGTAAGAAATTAAGTTTTCAAATTTTCATTTAATTACACAATTGAAGAGCAATGTAAAAGAAACAAAGGACAACTCAAATTGTTTAAAACATTTGTATACATTCATAAATAAATTGTACTTTTTTCCCACAAAATTTGTGGGATATGGTTGAAAAGTAAAGAATGCAAATGAATGTAAAGCTAGAAATGTAAAAAGGGAAAGGAACTTTTCATTTCTTGGAGGACAAGACTTCTTCTTTGCAAGTTGCTCCATTTTTGATCTAGTTGTCACTCCAATACACCTAAAAGAAGAAAAGAAATGGGTGGTTAGAGATCCTAGTTACTTTTCCTCATTATATCTTCAACTTCAGATATAGATGCATTTGTTATTGTAGAAATGAAAGGGCATCAAATTCATATAATTAAAAAGGAGATGGTTCTAATTACAAAATAAGATGAACATTCTTTCAAAAAAAAAAAATAGATTTGCAATTATTCTCAAGCACATGTGTATTCCAAGTATGTTCTTCACAATGTGTAAGAGAGGTAAAAGAACATCTCATTCCATATTTTTACTAGCAACATATGTATAAGCTATCAAGAAACAAGTTCTAGCAATGCAATGCATGTCTCAGAGCATCATGGCAGCAATATAAATACAATTTTTTAAAATAGTAAACAGAATTATAGGTTTCCTTCACTTTGTAAAGTGCAAAATTTCAGAAAATAAGCTACATATTTTCAATTTCTTATCAAATTTTGATAAAATAATGTACTTCATAAGATACATATTAGAGGATATTGAAGAGATACCAGTTTTTAGACCTCAAAAAGGCTATATATTTTTAATGGAAGAAAATATCCAATGACATATTATCAAAAGTTTTTATTTCAAGAAAGAGGAATGATTGTTTTATGTTTGCAAAAGACACAGTTTCCATCAAGCTTTGAAGATATATATTGTAGTATAAAAGGAATATAGATTGACAGTTATCATCAAGTTCTTAAGCATAGCTGTGTTTAAGTAGACATTAAAGAGCACATTTCAAGTATGCATTCTAGGGGAGTAAGTAGATGTCAAAATGTTGTAGCTATAGTGGTGATAATCCGAGTGTGACACTTCTCAAAACCATGATTATCCATCAACTGGTAAATAAAAACACATTACAATAGGTTTAGAAGAGTGCTTTCTTATACATATAACAGTCATGCATTTACAAATAAAATTATGTTCCAACATTACAAAGCTTACAAATCTTAAAATGCAAAGGTTTGCACAGAATAAATTCGTGAGTTGTTGTAGCCAAAAAGTAGCACCCTATGATTTTTGGTTATGGATCCTTATATTTTTGGAAACATTGGGTTATCTCTCAAGTTATGGGACTTACAAACTTGAGATAACCCTCTAAATAAATATGGCTATTATTCCTAAACTACCTGCCACAAGCTATTCTTAGTGCAGGAAAAGATATCTAATCCTAATCCTAATATTCCAAAATATCAAGGGGATATAATGCATAAAAAATAAAGCCTACACTAACAGTGGTGATACACAAGAAAATGAGGATGTTAATCAAGAATGCAACTGCCTGAAATGGAGAAAGATGAGTAGTGAAAAGGGTGAACAAAATGCACCATAGTCCAAAGGTATATTCACACAGAACACCAATTCAAACCCATTAAGCATAAAATCTACAACCTATAGTGAATATCAGGAATATGCATGGTATAACTGCTGTGAATAAAGGCAAGTAGAGACAATAAAAACATGCAAAGGATGGACAAAATGCATCACAGGGCATATTATATTGCTCCAAATATGTGCACAGTACAAAAACAATAGGCAAGAGGAAAGAAAAATTCCATTATAAAGCTTAGGAAGAAGGCTTGAGATACACGTTCAAACCCTAACAGATAAAAAAGAGGGGCCAGGAAAGAAATATGACTAACTCTTTTTAAGAATAAGCCCCAGACTACAATATATAGAATGAGAAGAAGAGAGGAGAACAATCCCAAAATTTCTTTTCCAACCACTTTCAAGGTGCAAAAAATGATCTCAAATGATGGAAATAGATTTTAAAAATCCCCCTCACACAGCCCCATGACCTGCAGTTGGAGAAAATGATGGCCATACTCATTGAATGTATTCCCAACAACTTTCCAACTGTCTCTTTGAACTTGGCTCATTTTCTAAAAAATATACCCTTGAATATTCATCAATCCCTAAATTTATTGATTCACGTGCATTAGTCTTGTAATCATGATTCCAACAACACTAATTTTGTGTGATTTCATTAAGAAATGCTCTAGTTATGGATCTCTAAGTGAATGCAGCTCTTTTGGTCTCCACAAGCTTGTTTTCTCTTCATGGGACTGAGAATTAATTATTGGTGGGGAAAAGACAATTTTAATAATTTCTCCTCTTCCTCCAATGTTTTACATATCTTTAGAATGATTTTTCATTAATCTTGGTGGACCCATCCTGATCTTGTTTGATTGCTTTGTTTAATATGGGAGGGGTGTGTATTTGCATTATTTTAATTTAGCTCGGCCAGCTCGGCCGAGATGGCTCTTTCTTGACTTGCATTGCTGGTCCTCGTGGTTTCCACATTGAAAATATTGACCCCAACTTACCTATACTGATTCATCTTCATCGCCACCCAACTCTGAGCCCACTTTACCTAGTTTGGTGCCATATTGTGATTCCTTCATGTTTTGCATTGGCGGGCTACCTTTTGCCGATTTAGCTCTGCATTGGGTCTCAAGTCCTTATGTCTCTCATTCCACACATGCATCTAACCTTCTCATCTATTTGCATTGGAATATAGGGCTCACTTCTGTCTATATGCCAAGATACTTTCTCAGATGATGATCCCCTCGAACACATGGCAAACACACTCTATTACATTGGTGCGCAATGTGGCGATGATGGCCCATGCCACGTGGGAGTTCAACACATCGTAAGGGATTTAATTTTCTCCTCCCTTTTGAAACTATTCCATGAGGATGTGTGTCAAACCCTATGATACCTCTATTGTTCGACCGCGCCAAGCTTGACTGGCTTATTTTCTTAAGTTGATATGCGAGTTGATGGCTCGAACTAACTTACCTATGGAAGGTTTTGGGTCGATCTTCACTTTCTATTGCTGCTAAATTCCCAAGTCAAACCCATGATGCTCACCATGTTTCTACTTTCCCGTAACTCATAAAATTCTCTGGCCTAATTCATGATCTCTATGTTTCCAACCATGGCTCAGTGCTATGACCAAAATGATACAGCTCAGTGTGGTTGAACAACAAAGGGATTACAGGGGTTGATACGCATCCTCATGGAATAGTTTCAAAAGGGAGGATAAAATGAATGACCTTATGATGTACCAAACTCCCACGTGGCATGGGTCACCATTTCCACATCATGTGCCAATGTAATAGGGTGTGTCTACTATATGTTCAACCCCCGCAATCCCTCTGTTGTTCGACTGCATCGAGCTCGACTGGATTATTTTCTTAAGTTGATACAGGAGTTGATGGATCAAACTAAGTTACCTATGGTAGGTTTTGGTTCGATCTTCACTTTCTTTCACCTCTTAATTTCTGAGTCAAACCCATGATGCTCACCATCTTTCCACTTTCCTATTACTCACAAATGCTCTAGCCTGACTCATGATCCCTCTGTTTCCAACCATGGCTCAGTGCTATGACCAAAATGATACAACTCAATGCCAAGGATGTATTTCAACCCCCACAATCCCTCTGTTGTTTGATAGTATCAAGCTCGATTGGATTATTTTATTAAGTTGATACACAAGTTGATGGCTTGAACCGAATTACCTATGGAAGGTTTTGGTTCAATCTTCAATTTCTGTTGCCGCTTAATTCCTAAGTCAAACCCATGATGCTCACCATGTTTCCACTTTTCCGTGACTCAAAAATTCTCTGGCTTGACTCATGATCCCTCTGTTTCAAACCATGGGTAAGTGCTATGAAAAAATGATACAATTCAGCGCTGAGCTCATCTAGTGGCCTGATGACCTGGCTCGATTGGCCTTCAACTCAACTCGAGTTGCTTAGATGAATCGGTTGCATTCTCCATTGAATAACTCAGAGGTTATAACTCAGTAACACCCATTCACATGATTTGATTCAATCCTCTTGATAAGTAGATTCAATTTTCTCCCTTAGAAGGAAAATCTTGACCTCCTATTGATAAGCTCAGGGAGATAAAAGTAGCTCGGTGCTAAACATTTATCTCAGTCTAGCCTACAAGCACCCAAGGCATAATTTTTTAAGGATCTTTCCAATATAGTCTAAATCTTTTCAATCCTCTAGATTTCCTAAGGTGTATTAGAGACTTTTTATAATGTTATAGAAGTGTTCCTAATGCAAAATTTTCAGTCATCCCATTTCACTAGAGGGTAAAATGAGATAACAGCTTGGTGACTCATAGGGGTCATTAGCCTACTAACTAGAACATGAACAGCTTCCTCTATCCTTCCATTGGGCACAGAGTCTACATAATCCTCACAAGCTGATCCAAACTCTAAAAAATTTACCTCGGATCATTTGAAATTTTGTTACTTTCACCTGGAATTCTCTTCATTGCTCGCACCCTCCAACTCTTGTAAGAAAATGTTGAAATTTGGTTTGTGAGAGTATAAAGTTATTTTAAACTTGAATTCCACTTGTTCCTGCAACTGTAATCTCAAGCCTGGATGATAAAGCTGATTCTAAATTTGGTTTTTGGATGATCTTGCAAGGGTGTAAATGCTTGGTGCATTTCTTTCTAGAGAGAATTAACAAGATTCTTCCTTAACTGATTTTAGTTGCTCTACATTTGTCTGATTTGAAGTTTCTAACTATTACATACAACTGTGGATTTCCCTGTTGTAACAATTGAAGGGTTTGATGTAATGTATTACTTGGAGTAACATGAAAAAAGGCTATATACAAAATATCAAACCATACATGCCTTAAGTAAGACATGTAGAGTGTGCACAATCACTTCTTCTACTTGTTGTCATGCAAATGTGCAATAGGGAAATTGATAATTTCCAAACATGACAATGATACCCTTGTGTTAAATTTTTAAATTCCTATCATTTCAAGACACCCCGGGTCTATTCACTTGGTTCAAGTGACCTCCCAATTAATGTTACCTCATCCCCTTATGTGATTTAGGAAATCCCATCCATTCCCTCTAGGTGATTTTAGGAGTTCATTTGCAAGCTACAGACAGTTCTGGGAAGGGCTATCACTGGCCTTCCTAGATCTAGAGCAACCTCAAAGAGTGGATGAGAAGAGCCTAAGTGGATGTGGAGGTGATCTAAAGGTCTTGGGACAACATGGAGCTGATTTAGGAAGATTTTGGAAAGGCTCAGAGAATTTGGGGCAGTTTTTCCAGAATTAGGGTTCAAAGGCCTAGTCAGTGTGCAGGCCAAAACAACTGTTGAGATTTGGAAGGTGATTCTGAGAGCTCTGGATAAATTTAGGAGTAAAACAACACATCTCCAAAAAGAGGATTCCAATGCCTACATGATGGTAAAATCATATTTTTCACAAAACTTTGGCACATAGGATTTTCAAGTAGTTTTTCTCAGGCACAAGTGGAGTCTCAAATCACAAATCCTCTTTTTTAGTGATAAAATGGATGAATCAATACATGAGATCCCCACCATTGGATTCCAAATTCCATTTTGATTCAATATCATATAACATTTCACTAATACATTCCACCAGGATTTCAATTTATCATTGTTTCGAGTTACCCTCTTGGAGATAACTAAGGAGCTAGTCAATTTTCGGGGGGGACACGTGTCAGCACCAGAATCCTAGTGGGATTCCATGTCCCCAAAGTCCCTAAGATCAGGTACACCAACCTTGGAAAAATGCACCCAGACACCATGTGACCTATGGGACCCTCATGTGACCTTCTGACTTGACAGTTCAGCCCACAAGTAAATTTTTGGAACACTCATTCCCTATCGTCAGATCAAGCGCCACGTGTCAGCTCCAGGACCACCATGGAAATTAATGTCCCTCATGTCCCTAAGGTTAGGGAAATCATACATGGAAAAATTCACATATCCCCTAAATGAGACTTTTGATTACCCATGTGAGCCGCTTCCAGCCCCTTGGTGCTTTAAAGCTGAATTTGGAGCACTCATTCACTGTCGTTGGATCGTCGCCACATGTCATCATCTTGATCATCATGGAAATTGATTTCCCTCATGTCCCTGAGGTCAAGGAAATCAAGGAAAAGAAAATGTTCCCAACCCCAACTCAAAAATTTGAAAAAAAATTCTAATTGTTAACTTTTTCTTGTTGTTTCTCACTACCATAAGAAACGTTGCAAAGAACACATCACTCCACCATTTCCAAAGCTTGAACCAGCTCCATTACAAAATATTATCCTTCACTTCATGATGGCACAAAGGGTCTCAGAATAATAATTCATTGAGATAAGAAAAATAAATAGAGATCAGAGAAGAGGAATAGTGGAAATCCCCATTGCCATAAAACGAAGATTTAAAGATATCTTGAAAACCAGTGCACTGATTGACAACCCATCTATTTCTGAGTTATTTTCTCTTTAAGGCTATTAAAAAATCATATTCAAACCTCTAATTTGTAGCAATTAATTCTCACAATGAATAAATTTCACTTCTAGCTCCATGAAGAATAAAGTTTAATTTCCTATCAAACCGGTCATCGGATTGAAGTAAAATTTCACGTGAAGCATTAGAAGAAAAAACCTATCGTAATGGAATTTATTTCGTTGCAAATGGAGGAGAAAAATAGACCTGTAATTTTGAGATCTGTTAATGGTTGTCATGTTTAGAAGCACTGCCAGGTCTGAAATCTGAAAGTTTAAAATCTCCTAGAATATTAAACGGGCGGGTCTAAAATTTTAGAGAGGCGATATTGGGAAAAATTCTATATCAAGAAAATTTGTTCCACATCAATCGAACCTCCAAAATTCCACTTTCTAAAAATATCAGTTCTTATGTATAGGAAACTACTATTTTGGGAAATTCGTCAATAGAAGAACCTGCGAAGGAGATGAAAACATTGAAGATGCACTGCGGTTGAGAACTCTTTAGAAATGGTTTTCTGATCCAATTTTGGCACTTACTAAAAATAGTAATTTTTCCTAGGGGAACTTACTAAAAATAACATGTTTACTCCAAACGGCCGATTTCTCAAAGAGAGCACACTAGGAGTTGAACATTCAAGTTGACATCACCAATAGGATCCCAGTAAGGGAAAATTCTCAACACTTGCTAGAAATAGTTACCTTTTCCAAACATAGTGGGTGTCAGGGAAGAGTGAAGTTCATATTCACAAGGGCAAGAACTATACAAGTGAAATTACTTTCATGGATCTTAATAGTTTCTTTCGACACTCATGTGTGAGGTGGAATCCATATTCGACACCTTCATACTTCCCAAGAGTATGTCTCATCGGGATCATGTCCAAATTAACTAAACAGTGTGGCAATGTCGTAGGGTGTGAGGGAAGAATTTGTTCTAAATAATTTGGTCTCTTCAGAGGATATCTTCATAAGTGACACTTTTGGTTGCCAAGGGTTCCATTCAATAGTGTTTATAAACACTTAGTTTATGGTTTCTCTAACTCATTCGAGGGTGGTCTCTCACTTGTAGTAAAAGACCCTCCCAAAGTGACCCATCTATAGCATAAGAAAAACATTCACAATAAAGGATTCAAAGGTGTCAGGGTTAATCTGATCAAGCTTTCAAGGAGTCAATAGGAGTAGATTATTCATTGGCATGATTTGTCCCTCTTTTATTCCTCTCTCTCTCTCTCTCTCTCTCTCTCTCTCTCTCTCTCTCTCTCTCTCTCTCTCTCTCTCTCTCTCTCTCTCTCTCTCTCTCTCTCTTCCTCTCTCTTCAATGTTCTAATTTCATGTTGGAATTGCACTTTTTCATATGTCCTAATGTTCCTAATGTAATAATTCACCTTTATGCTATAAAAAGGGACTTAATATTCTCCTAGGAAGTCAAAAAAATTTAAGTTGCACAAGGACATATGAAAATCCATTTTTGGGGGTAGACTATAAGTCGCCCCTCATTGTATAAAATTTAAATCCACTCCCATCTCAAGGGGTTGGTCATTAATTTTTTAAGATCAATAGTGTATTCTACCTTGAGAGAACAAAGGAGATAGCTAAATTCTTCCTTTCCCCCCTTCTCAATTTCCTCCATTTCTCCACTATGTATAAATTTTATTTGATAAATTAATACAAGGAGTTTCTAGCTTTCTTTAACTAATATATTTCTTGATACTTTGTGTTCATTAAATCTCATTTTGTCTTAATGATGCTTACAAATTTGTTTCTTCTCATAAATGCATGTGATGATACTTCTAACTAGTGTGTGTAGGGAATTTGATTTCCTACCTGCAGAATTAGTTCTCCTACCTCTTTTCTCACTCCCCTTTCCCACTCTTCAAATAAATTATTCCCTAACAAGAAATTACTAGCTTTTCTGTAGGGTCAGTGGAGTGCCCTTATTGGATCCCTAGCCATAAGGCCACCATGAAAATACACTTTTTCTTATGCATGCATATACGGAAGCTAAACTGGTTAAGTAGAGGGACTTAGATTCCTAGAGCATTGGCAAGAAATCCACAAGTTTGTCCACCCAAAAAAATTTCTCACCAACAGTTTTTCACACCCACCGTGGGGAAAATTTAGTAGCATATGCATGTAAAATATGACCGCAAGGTTCAAAAATTCAAAAAAAAATCAAATATTGAAAAAATAAAATAAAAATTTCATGAAAATCCATTGTTAAAAGACACATTGTTTATTTTTGCGCATGTATTTTCACATTCCACATTGTCTTTTCATATTCCCATTGCAATTTTTTTCAGTTCCGTAATTTTAAAAAGGATTTTCTGAAGCAAGATCTGAAATAGAAGAAGAATAAACAATGGCAGATGAAGAAGAAATACCTCAATCCATTGTTCCATAAGGAAGGAATACAGACCCATTTGATCTTAAACCCCTCTTCACAATCTACCAACGGGCTCCCGCGAGAACTTTCACAATTTCAAAGGTAACAACACACAACATCTTAAAGAACACATCACTTCTTTCATGACATCGCATGGAATTATTGGTGTCCAACATGAAGACATTGTTGTGAGTCTATTTGTGGAGTCCCTCCAAGAAAAAGTAGCAGAATGATTTTACCTCCTGCCTGCCCAGTCCATCATGGGTTGGAATAGCATTAAGGATGCCTTTGAAGAGAGATTTAAATCAACTAAATACTTTCTGGACATCCTAGTGCAGTTGGCTCAAATAAATAAAGGAGAAAATGAAACCATGAGAGACTTCGTGGCTCGTTTCAAATCGTTCCTTTGCAAGATACTTGAAGAGGATTCACCATCTCAAAAAAATGTAAAGATATTCTTCATTAATGCTCAATCATCAAAAGTAGGATTTTTTCTGTGAAGATACCAACAAAGGAACATTTTTTGAAACACAAAGGATTGGCCACTGAACTTGTTGACGATAGCATTCTCTATCTCGAAAGATCAAGAATCCCTCAAAGGGTAAGGCCTCAACATCCTCAGAGATGAGATAACCAATCCATCACTAAAAAAATTGGTGAATGATATGGCATCTTTTAAGAGGGAATTCATTTGAATGAGTATCTTCTCAAAGAAGAAACATAAATCTAGATTGTAGAAGCACCCCAAGGGATCACCTTGGAGGCCCTACCCTTAAGCGTAGATTTTAGGATTTCAATAAAAGTGAATAATAGCTTGAACAAGAAAGTGAAGGTGTCAATTTCCTAGAAATTGATGAACTTGAGAATGATACACAAATCAGGTTTTGTGAGTATTCTAGAGGTGATGAAGAAGATGAATAAGATGCACCCAATTGGTTTATCACTGTGCGATATTCACTTGCAATCTCAATCTTGAGAAAGGAGAACCTTCCTCCACTGATGCAAAGATAAAATAATGTGTGATAATCCTCCTATGGTGATTCTACAAAACAAAATAATCAGTCAAGGATAACCACTTCAATCTTCCATGGAGTCTCCATTGTTGAAGCATGATCCTATAGTAAGTAAGAAGGCTCCCGTAACTCCCAAGTAAGTCCTCTTGATGCCTCTTCCAATTCTAAATCTAAATCTGCTCCATATATATTATAGTACTTTGAAATATCCTAGTGTACCTTTCAAAATACCCTCCATTCCTCAAACATAATCTACTCTTGCTCCCAAGCCTATCTAGACTCCAAAATCAGTCCCTTCACCCCCCTTGTCTACATGTGCTCCCTTTGACTTCATATACTATGCGAACAATAGGGCCAAATTACAGATTACCAAAATTGAATATTTTATGAAATCATCCTGAACAATTTGAGAGGTTTATTTCAATACATTAAGAGTGGTTCTTCTAACGCCCAATACTATGCAGCTCCTCAGTTCCAAAGGCACATTTCCAAACCCACCTTTGCATCCTTCATAGAACATGATTTCTCTGAGTGCATCAAAGACTCATAAAGTTGAACCTTTCTATGTCTCCCTTCTTGTTGGATAATATATATTGAACAACTACATAATAGATTATGGGTGCCTCAGATAACGTGCCATTCCTGTGAAGGTTTCCAAAGCTCTCAAACTCACCATGACTCCACCTGGTGGCTCTTATTACTCTTTGGATTCAAAATAGGTCCCACTTGTAGGGAACGCCAAAGATGCACATGTGGCTATTGCCATATTTCTAGAAAAGAAAGTTTCAGCGATGATTTTGGTAGTAGACGTCCCAACCTCATTCAGAATATTACTGAGTAGAAATTTTCTATCGAGACTTGGGAGGAAAAATTTAGATGAATTGGTCATCCACAACCATACCAGTGAAGGGAGACATGGAGAGATTGCTTCTCTGAGAAGAAGATGAGGTACATGGTACTGAAAGTCTAGAAACCCAGAAGCTAACATCTTGTATCAAGGTAGTAGGAAGATCAATCGCTTCATGTGAAACCATATGAGAAGGAAGATGATATCCCCATCTTGATACTTCTAAGACATGCCTTCCTAGAGAGATTTGGACTTTTAAGAAGCATTAACGAGATTCAAGTTACAAGAGGGAAGCCTTGAATTTTTGAATGATGCAAACCACGAGGAAGAGGAGATGGTTCTTGATTATTTTTAAGAAGAAAAATCAACTTATATGATTATCCAAGAAGATGAGTTATTCTCATTGCGATTTGGGGATGAAGATGATCTCATTCAAGAAATATATGGAGAGACAAAATTAGTTTTTGATGATCCTATGAAAGGTTTGAAATAAATGTATGTACAAGAAACTACTGAAATCCATAGAAGAAATTGAGGACCCGGAGCTCAGTCTCGAGCACCTTAACGCAAGCCAAAAATCTGCAAGACAAGCATGAATCTGATTTGGAAGCCTTAACCAATGTGAAGGTTAGCCATATGTATGAAATAAATCTAAATGAGTAATATGATGTCCCTCTCAAGCCAATGGTTGGTGGATACAATGATGAAATTGAGGTATTTTCTTTCCCATTTGAAGAGGAAGAATATTTCCTTGATGAAAAAATTAAAGCAAGAATTTTTTAGGTCTTTTAATTTGAAGCTCCTCTGGAAAAAGGACTGATAAAATGAAACGATTCTTAAGATGATGAGGTATTACCTCTAGATAGTTTCCTTGAGTCTGACAAAATAAATATTCTTCAAAGGCATACAAAGAGGAGCTACAGGGAAATGAAGAAGCATAACTCCGTGCAAGAAATATTGGATGAAGTAGAAGTTGCGGAAGACCCTGAGCTAATTCTTGATATTTTAACTCATGTCATGCCCATACAAGACAAGTATGAGGTTGTGTCCAATCCTTCCATCAGTACTCAAGCACATCACAAGTGGAGTAAAGGAAAAGGATAAGTATCACAGGTTTCTCATGGAAAAGAAGTCAATAAGCATAGACCTGGGAAAGAAAAGAATCTATACTATTCAAGTAATTTGAATGAAAAATCATCCCTGGGGCAACGATGAGATGCCCGATGGAGAATCAACTATATGGATAAACATGGAAGGAAATTGTCACTATGAAACCAATTTAAAAGAACATGAAGGTAGTGGAATTTCAAAGTGAAGTCCCTAAGCATCAAGAAGTCTCACAAGGACTCACTCCTACCAAGTACACATGACAACCATAGAAAGCACATTAGATTTCATAAACAAGTTGAGGAGAGGAGGCTACTTTCTGGAAACCAGTCAATGGCTTCACAGAACAACATCATTCAATGTTACCCACTTCAGGGGTAAATTTTAAGAAATGAAAAGTGCCTTCAGTGAAATCGGGTTGTCCCCTGCCTTTTACCATAGGTGATTGCTAGGTGTGTTTCCCTTTCTATTTTGTTTCATGTGTTTCCTCTCTCTCTCTCTCTCTCTCTCTCTCTCTCTCTCTCTCTCTCTCTCTCTCTCTCTCTCTCTCTCTCTCTCTCTCTCTCTCTCGTTGTAAGTTTCACATGACTCTGCAGGGCTCAATGGATAAGACATTGGTCAATATGTTGTAAGTTGATATTATAGGAGTTCTCATGCCATTTCTTCACTATAATCATTCCATGTCATCTCCCCAAGCTAGAGCCAATTGTTGTCATGTAAATGTGTAACAAAGAAATTAACAATTTCCAAGCACAAAAATGATACCCCTATGTTAAATTTTTCAAGTGCTATCATTCCAAGACACCTTGGGTCTGTCCAGTCAATCCAAGTGACCTCCCAATTAATGTTATCTCATCCCCCTAGGTGATTTAGGAAATCCCATCCATTCCCCCTAGGTGATTTTAGGAGTTCATTTGCAAGCTACAAGTAGTTGTGGGAAGGGCTATCATTGGCCTTCCTAGAGCTGGAGAAACCTCAAAGAGTGGAGAAGAAGAGCCTAAGTGGATGTGGATGTGAAAAAAAGGTCTTGAGACATCATGGAGATGATTTAGGAATATTTTGGAAAGGCTCAAAGAAGTTGGGGCAATTTTGCTAGAATTAGGGTTCACAGGCCTAGTCAATGCATAGGCCAAAACAGGTGTTAAGCTTAAGAAGTTGATTTTGAAAGATTTGGATGGATTTAGGAATTAAAAAAACATCTTTGGAAATATGATTCCAATACCTACATTATTGTGAAATCATAATTTTCACAACACCTTAGTGCATAGGATTTTCAAGTAGTTTTTTTAGGCACAAGTGGAGTCTCAAATCACAAATCTAATTTTTAAGGGATAAAATGGATGAATCAAGACATGATAAGCCCACCATTGGATTGAAAATGCTATTTCCATTCAAGATCATATAGCATTTCACCAATAAATTCCATTGGGCGCTCAAGTTATTATCGTTCCAAGTTACCCTCTTGGAGACAATTCAGGAGTTAGTCAATTTTTAGGAGGACATGTGTCAGCACCAGGAGACTAGCGGGATTTCATGTCCATGATGTCCCTAAGGTTATGTACACAAACCTTGGAAAAATTATCCCCCATGTGATCCTGGGACCCTTATGTGACCTTTATGGACAGTTCACCCCCAGGACTCAAATTCCCTACCATTGGATCAAGGAAATGCAATTTGATGTCCCTCACGTTCCTGAGGTCATGGATAGAAGACATGAAAAAATGTGCCCAACCCCTAGAAGAGACTTTTGGTCACCCATGTGACCCACATCCAGCCCCTTGGTGCTTTAAAGCTGATTTTGGAGCACTCATTCCCTACCATTGGATCACTACCACGTGTCGAAATCTTGTTCATCATGTAAATTGATGTCCCTCACATCCCTATGGTCAATGACATTGGGGAAAAGAAAATGCTCCCAACCCCAACTCAAAAGTTTGAAAAAAAATCTAACTATTAGTTGTTTCTTGTTGTTTCTCACTACCACAAGAAACGTTGCAGAGAACACCTCACTCCACCATTACCAAATCTTGAACCAGCTCCATTACAACACATTATACTTAACTCCATGATGGCATATAGATCTCAAAATGATAATTCATCAAGATAAGAAAAAGAAATGGAGAACAAAGAAGAAGAAGAATGGAAATCCCCATTGCCATAAAATGAAGATTTGAAGATATCTTGCAAACCGGTGCATGGATTGAAAAACGATATGTTTCTAATTTATTATCTCTTGAAGGCCATTAAAAACTCATATTCAAACCTCCAATTTGTATCAAGTAATGCTCACAGCAAAGAAATTTCACTTCCAGCTCCACGAAGATCAAAGTTCAATTTCCTATCAAACTGATCATCGTATTGAAGTAAAATTTCATGTGAAGCACAGAATGAAAAACCTATTGCAATGGAATTTATTTCATTACAAATAGAGGAGAAAACTAGACCTGGAATTTTTAGGTCCATTAATGGCTGCTGCATCCAGAAGCACTACCCCGTCTGAAATTTGAAAGTTTAAAATCTCCTAGACTATTAAGCGGGCGGGTCTGAAATCTCAAAGAGTCAATATTGGGAAAAACCCCATATCAAAAAATAAATTTCCACATCAATCAGACCTCCAGAATCCCACTTTCTAAAAATATTAGGTCTTCTATATAGGAAACTACTATTTTAGGAAAGCCATCAAATGAAGAACGTGTAAAGGAGACAGAAACATTAAAGATGCACTGCGGCTGAGAACTCTTCATAAATGGAATTTTGATCCAATTTTGGCACTTACTAAAAATAGTAAGTTTTTTTGGGGGAACTTACTAAAAATAACATGGTTACTCTAAAAGGCAGACTTCCCAGAGATAGCACACTAGGAGTTGAACATTCAAGTTGACATCACCAATTGGAGCCCAGAAAGGGAAAATTCTCGACACTTGCAAGAAATAGTTGCCTTTTCCAAACATAGTGGGTGTCAGGGAAGAGTGAAGTTCATATTTACAAGGGAGATAACTATACAAGTGAAATTACTTTCGTGGATCTCAACAGTTTCTTTCGACACTCATGTGTGAGGTGGAATCCACAGTCGACGCCGGCATACTTCCCAAGAGTATGTCTCATCAAGATCATGTCCAAATCATCTAAGCAGTGTGGCAATGCCACAGGGCGTTTGGCCAAGTTTTGTTCCAAAACATTTGGTCTCTTCATAGGATGTTTTCATCAGTGACACTTGTGGTTGCCAAGGCTCCATTCAATAGTTTTTATAAACACTTATTTGATGATGTCTCTAATTCATTCTATGGCAGTCTCTCACTTGTAGCCAAAGAAATTTCCCACAGTGACCCATCCGTAGCATAAGAAAAACATTCACCATGAAGGCTTCAAAGGTTTTGGGGTTAATCTGATTGTGCTTTTGAAGAGTCTACAAGAGTAGATTCTTCATTGGTATGATTCATCCCTCTTTTCTTCCTCTCTCTCTCTATCCATCTCTCTCTCTCTCTCTCTTTCTCTCTTCCTCTCTCTTCAATGTTCTAATTTCACTTTAGGATTGAACTTTTCATATGTCTTAATTTTCCTAATGTAATAATTCAACTTTATTCTATAAAAAGGGACTTAATATTCTCCTAGGAAGTTAAAAAGTTTTACGTTGCACAAGGACATATGAAAATCCATTTTTAGGGTTAGAGGATAATTCACCTATCATTCTATAAATTGTAAATACATTCCCATCTCAAGGGGTTGGTAATTAATTTTGTAAGCTCAAGAGTGTATTCTACCTTGAGAGAACAAATGAGATAGCCAAATTCTTCCTTTCCCCCCTTCTCAATTTCCTCCATTTCTCCACTATGTATAACTTTTGTTTGAGAAATTAATACAAGAAGAATGAGTTTCTAGCTTTCTTTAACTAACATATTTCTTGATACTTTGTGTTCATAAAATTTCATTTGGTCTTAATGATGCTTACAAAGTTGTTTCTTCTCATAAATGCATATGATGATACTTCTAACTAGTGTGTGTGTAGGAATCTGATTTTCTACCTGCAACATTAGTTCTCCTACCTCTTTTCTCACTCCCCTTTTCCACTCTCCTAACACCCACTATGTTGGATCCCCGGCCACAAGGCCACATGGAAAATCCACCTTTTCTCATGCATGCATATACGAAAGTTGCACTGGTTAATTAGAGTCACTTATATTCCTATAGCGTTGGAAAGAAATCTATAAGTTTTTTTGCCCAAAACTTTTTCTCGCCAACACTGCGAAAAGATAATCTACCTCATACTCCTACACTAACCAAAACAAGGAAAATCTAAACAAATCCTGCAACAAGTAGGGAGAAATAACTTACCTTCTTTACAAAGTGTGGGCATGTAATTAGTTTAACAATGGATATGGCTTGTAACAAGAGTGAAAAATTACCTTCCATTCTTCCATCCAAAGTATCAACAAACAAAATGAAGACCTCCTCAAGATGTTTATCATTTGATCGGAGGTGTTTTAGTTGACCCTTGGTTCTTTAAATATCATTCTCATGCTCTGAAGTGAGCATGAATGGTGTTTAATTCTCCCTTAGATCCAATGAATCCAAATACTTTATGGGGCATGGTTTGATCCGCTGCATTTTCTCTCTACTCTAAATTTCATTCTCCAAAATGGGGATTTCTGGCACACTTTCCCGAATGGAGTGGTCTGCATGCTGATTTTAAATTTCTTGTACATCTTCAAATAGTTGGGCCTCTGTTTTGATGACATATATGGAATTGGGGTCATCCTTGTCCTCTTTTTCCTTTTTTTCTATGGCAAATTCATCAGCAAGACTAGACTCCTCAACCGAAAGGAGAAATCCTTCAATGATTGTATCTTCATCAAGAGCTTATGAATTTTATTTAGGAGGATTGTTATGAGTAGAAAGTTGTTCTTGAATGTTATTTTCCATGGTAGAAATCTCTTGTTGGTTGAGAATTAATGATGGATGAGTAAAGGATGTGATTTCCATGGGCTCTTCTCCATTAAAACATTCCTTCAAGTTAGATAAGAAATCAAGCTCATCATTGTCCTATTGTACCAAGGTCTCTCCCTCTTGCTTGATGATCTATGAATTTTAAAATTTCCATCATGTATAGCTTCATCTTCAAACATGAAGTTCGTGACCTCAAATTCTTCCAAAAAATTATATTCCTTGAGAGATTGAATGGGAGATAGATCTACAATATTTTTTTCCAACCGACTCATGATTCAATTCCTCTAAATTTACTTCACTCACCTCTATGTGCTCCTCTTCAACTAAACTTGGTGTTGGTTGTTTCTTCTCTTCTATGAGATGAGCTTCCACCTTTTTTTTTAACTCCAACCTCTTGCGAAGACCTAGTTATCAGTGGTATTTTCTTAATATTGAACCTGCTAGCCCACTCTTTCAATTTTCTTGCAAGTTCTTCCTTTCTAGGTTCTTCAATTTGTTACCCTCCTTGCCCAATTTTCTGATCGTGTTCTTCCCAAAATAGATTTTGGGTTGCAATAGGAGGGGTGGGTTGAGATTCAAGTGATGCAATTGTTTGTAGTGGTGGGAGGGATCAAATTTCCTATTTGTATGGAGGGGGTGATTGTTCAAGAAGGAAAGGGGAAGAAGAGTTAAGATGAAATGGAAGGTTAGAGGATGGAGAATGGGAATCCACACTTGGGACAACATACGATGGGCTTGAATCATGACCATGTTGAAATGGTAAATCTTGGGAAAGAGAGAAAGAAGAACAAGGAGCTCATGACTGACCTACCCATTGAAATGGTTGTCTTGAACTTTTCTCATATGTTTCAATACCCTCAATCCACTGTGTAAGTTAGGGAAAAATTCTATCCATGAAATCAAGCTTTTCCAACAGGCTATAATGTTGTGAAAAAGGGCCTTCCCGTGGACAAGGTGCCTTGTAACCAATCCTAGATGCCTTCATTTGTGATGTATCCCATGTTTGAACCATGTCAGATTTCATTTTTTAGATTTTCTCCAGCAGATCGGCATTCTCCATTTGACTGTTATCACCATATGCACACCCATGTCCTTGATAGGTTCCATAGCCAAACTGGTTTTGGTCCTACTCATATGGGTAAGCATAGTGGTTCTAAATTTAGTCATAGTTCTTATTTGGAGTAGTTGTGAAGCTCATTACAGGTTTATTATACTATTAAAAGTGTGAATTCCACTGTGGGAATGAATCCATGATTGCACAGCTTCATAGAATGAAAGAAAATGAGAGATATGGAAACAAAGATGAATAGAAATGGATGGAAAAAAGGTCTAAAAAATTAGATAATTGGGCGTTCATACCAAAAAAAGTCACCAAATGTGCTTTACATGTGCCTCCAAAGGTTAAATCTCACCAAGAACACATCAAATTGGTGAAATGAAGTGGTAAGGTGCTTCAAACCTATCCCATTGAGTGTGTTAGAACTACTGTAGCCAAAAAGTAACACCCTGGGATGTTTGGTTATGAATCCCTATGTTTTGGGAAACATTGGGTTATCTCTCAAGTTGTGGGACATGTGAATTTAAGATAACCCTCTAGAGAAAGATGGATCTTGCTCCTAAACTACTTGCCACAATTTATTATTAGTGCAGGTAAAGCTATTTAATCCTAATCCTAACATTTCAAAAGATCGGGGATAGAAAGTGCATAAAAATAAAGCCTACACTAACAATGATGATACACAAGAAAAGGAGGATGTTAATCAAGAATCCAACTACCTAAAATGGAGAAAGGTGAGAAGTAAAAAGGGTGGAAAAAATGCACCATAGTCCAAAGGTAGATTCACACAAAACACCACTTCAAACCCATTAATCACAAATTCTAAATTCTATATCAAACATTAGGAATATGCACAATATACCTACAGTGGATAAAGGAAAGTAGAGACAATAAAAACATACAAAGGATGGACAAAATGCATCACAAAACATATTATATTGCTCCAAAAATTTTCATAGTACAACAACAGTAGGAAAAAGGCAAGAAAAATTACCTTACAAAGCTTAGGAAGAAGGCTTGAGCTCCATGTTCAAACCTATCAGAGAAAAAAGATGGTCCAGGAAATAAAAGTGACTAACTCTTTTTAAGAATGAGCCCTAGACTATAATATATAGAATGAGAAGAAGAGAGGAGAACTTTTCTAACCACTTGCAAGATGCAATAAATGAGGTGAAATGATGGGAAAAGATTTGTAAAATCCCCCTCACATTGCCACATAACCTATAGTTGGATAAAATGATGGTCATACTCATTAAATGCATTCCCAACCACTTTCCAATTGTCTCTTTGAACTGGGATTTTTTTCTACAAAATACACCCTTGAATCTTCATCAAACCCTAAAGTTATTAATTTTTGTGAAAGGATTGGAATCACAATTCCAATGACACCAATTTTGTGAAATTTTGTTAATAAATGCTCCAATTATGGATCTCTAAGTGAGTGCAACTCTTTTGGTCTACACGGGCCTTCTTGCTCTTCACGGGACTAAGAATTAATTCTTGGTGAAGAAAAGACAATTTTAATAATTTCTCATGTTCCTCCAATATTTTTCATATCTTTAAAATGATTCTGCATTAATCTTGGTGGGCACATCCTGATCTAGTTTGATTGCTTTGTTTAATATGGGAGGGGTGTGTATTTGCATTATTTTAAACTAGCTCGGCCAACTCAGCTGAGCTGGCTCATACTTGAATTGCATTGGTCCTCATGGTTTCCACATTGAAAATCTGGACCCCAACTTACCTATTCCAATCCATCTTCATCGCCACCCAACTCCAAACCCACTTTACCTAGTTCGGTGCCACGTTGTGATGCCTTCATGTTTCACATCGGTGGGCTACTCTTTACCGAGATGGCTCCCCATTGGGTGTTGATTCCTTATATATCCCATTACATGTGTGCATTAGACCTCCTCATTGATTTACGATGGACTGTTGGGCTCAATTCCACCTATATGTCAAGCTACTTTCTTGGATGACGAGTCCCTCAAACACATAGCAAACTCACCCTATTGCATTGGCACATGATGTGGTGATGGCAGCCCATGCTATGTGGGAGTTTAGCACATCCTTATGGCTTTCATTTTATCCTCCCTTTTAAAACTACACCATGAGGACACCTATCAATCCCTATTATCCCTTTGTTGTTTGACCACGCCAAGCGCAATTGGCTTATTTTCTGAAGTTGATACATGAGTTGATGGCTCAAACTAACTTACCTATGGTGGGTTTTTGGTTGATCTTCAAATTTTGTCACAGCTTAATGCCCAAGTTGAACCTATGATGCTCATCATGTTTCTGCTTGCCCGCGACTCGTAAATTCTCTTTCCCGACTCATGATCCCTCTATTTCCAAGCATGGCTTAGTGTTATGACTGAAATGATAAAGCTTGATGTCAAGCTCATTTGGTTTCCCAACAACCCATCTTGATTGGTATTCAACTCATCTCGATGTGCCTAGATGACTCGGTTCTATTCTCCATTAAACAACTTAGTGGGTATAACTCTGTAACACCCCTTCACATGATTTTATTCGGCCATCTTGAAATAGTTAGTTAAGTAGAAACAATTTTCTCCCTCAGAAGGAACAGCCTAGCCTCCTCTTGACAAGCTCAGGGAACTAAAATTAACTCAGCTCCAAACATTTAGCTCATCCTGGCCTACAAGATCCCAAGGCTTAAGTTTTTAAGGATCTTTCCAATCTAGTCTGAATCTTGTCAATCCTCTAGATTTCCTAAGGTACATTAGAGACTTTTTATAATGTTAGAGAAACGTTCCTCATGTAAGCTTATCAGTCATCCCAGTTCACCAGAGGGTAAATGGGATAGTAAGAGTTACATTCATAAATGAAAATGTGAAAGTTTATCTTTAAACCCCAATTTCTTGCAAGAATAGAATACAAGGAGATACGGATATGAAAATAATCCATAAGGATGAAAATTAGATTTACAGAAGGTAAATATATGAATATACAACAAGGTATAAATTTATAGATACATATCTGCTAACGTTTTTCATCAATTTTCAAGTAAACAAATGTACTTTAGAAATGTGCCTTTCAGAATAGGCTATGGAGACTCAAAGTTCAAAATTTAGAAGGAAACCATCCCCTTTTTATAAAGATAAATTTTTAGAAAAGCACGTTCACATAATACATTCTCATATCTAAAGTATTTTCTTATGGATCCATGCATGAATGTAAATTTACAGTTTTTTTTACAAATCTAGGTGTATTTTTCTAAAATCCTCAAGCTTCCTAACACCCACCAAGTAAAACAATCAATGTGTGCTTACCTCAGAAAGTGGAAAATAACGAGCTGTGAGAGACCATGTTGAGCTAATTCATCACCAATCCATTGACCGAGTCATAGATAATTCAACAAAGGTGAGTCAGGTGTTTTAACCACTGCGAACTATGCATAGGTCGATCCCAACTTAAGAAGACAATGAGATAAGTTGGGTAGGAAAATATTGATCATGTTCTTTGCAAATAGATTCAAGATAAGTTAAACAATAGTGAGGAAAATCCACATTAGCTAAGTCATTAATGTCAACACAGCGAGGTAAATAATGAGTAACTGAGTTGACAATACATCAATCACAAGCTCACAATGAGACAGTTGGGTTGGGCTAGGTGAGCTAAAATATGAGTAAGCATGGAGAGCCATCCAAATGACCATCTCAGACTAGTAATGTATAGCAAGTTGGTAGATTTTTCCACACCAAACCATTAAAAACACAATGACCGAGTTGCAAGTACCCATCAAAGGCTGAGCTAAGTGAAATGAAGCAAGGTACAAAATAGAGCCAATGAGATTGTGTGGAAAGAAACAATAAACCCCAACCTCAAAACAATAACTCACCAAGACTGAATGGTAAAATGAAAAACTAATGGGGATAAGGATGAGTTGTAAATGCAATGTGAGCAAATTAAGAAATCCCAACTCATCCATACTAGAATCCAGATTCAATGAGAACCCAACTCAAAGTAGGATGGAATGGTCAATGCAAACAAACAAATACAAAGAGCTGGCCATACAGAAAAAAAAAAAACCATCTTTACATTGGCACTATTGAATTAACTCACCAAGTTAAGGCATAAAACATAGATCTCACAGCTCAATGCAAGGCTGAGTTGTTAGATACAATTCCAAGTTAACTCGCCACACAAGCCAAATGGGCCATAACAAAGAGCCACTACTCATGACCAAGCCACATAGAGGATCAAGGCTGACCCAGGAGATATACACAGCTCAGGTAAATTGATGTAACAATGCAATGAGCTAAGGTGGAGGTGTACAATTATAGCTCATGGAGACAATAGATAGGGTATAAAAAAAAACCCAATGAGATCTCCATTAGAAATATCGAGCTCATTCAAATACCCAGAATCATAAAACAAAAAAAAAAGGCCATAAAGTAGAGACCCCACAAGCTAGAGAGAAAATTCTCAAGGCACAAAGAAAATAAAATAGAGAAAGCTGAAAATAGAGGCAAATCTTGTCAAGTTTGAGATTAAAGCCACAACTCCATAGGTAAACCAACAAAAACTCAAACCAGCAAACTAAAACAATGGAAGCCTAATGAAAAAATTAGGTAGTGTTTCACCGAGAATCAGGGAAAAGGAAAAAATTACCTTAATTTCTTTAAAGTGTCATACACATTACCTTATCTTTTACTAAAAAGGAGATAAAATACCTTAATCTTTGCAAAGTGGAGTTTGACTAAGTTGAAAAATAGTTTGACTAAGTCAATACATGGGAAAAAAAGTATGCAAATCTAAATTTATCCTTGATTGACCTCTTGCATGATAATAATATCCTTGTTATTATTACAAAATTGTATTTAATTTAAAAAGGATTTGAATTGTGCATGATAAAGCAAGAGTGATTAATATTGGATTTGTCTCCAATTATCCAACTAGTCAAACTAAAGTTGAGAGTGTTATTTGTGAAAAGGAGTTAAGTTAGATTTTGATTGTTTTTGCTATATGTACCTTACATTGGAATCATAAGGGGAGGATTATTCATTTTGTAATACTTAGATTATACATAATTTTATATTACATCACCTATTAAAGGCATTAAAAGACTAATTTTCCTCCATTTGTAGCTTTTTGAAGTGTGTTATAGCTAGATTATGGTATGTTTAGTGAATGATCTTTTCCTTTGCATGCTCATAATTTTCAAACGCCTCCACTAAGAAGTTTGGTAAGCTTTGAAAATCATTTAAGTGTATGTTAATGTCTTTTGTGAGTGTAATAGCCCACCAAACAATAGATGAAGTGATTTTTATCACTTATTTAGTAGTCAATTTAGCATGTTTGTGCAGTCATAAGTATCTAAAATGTTGGTGTATCACCTATTTTACATGATTTCATTAAGTTTGTGTTTATTTCTCTCCCTTAAACCCTACAAGAGAATTGTTTTAGGTGATTAATCCTAGGGAACTAGCCCTCTCTGGAGGTTCTCCTCAACCCAAATCACCCATAACTCAGAGGAGTTCCCATTTTATCAACTAAAGTGAAGATTTATTTGCACTTCTTCCTCCAGGGTGCACTTCAAAGTAATAATAGTAACTAAATTTTTTTGAAAGCATTAGATGATATGATGTTGATATTAGTGTCATTGTTAATCATAACTCTCTTGATGAGAATATCATTAATTTGGGAGGTGATGAAGAGAATAATTTCATGTTCTTCACGCTGTAAGGAGGGTATTTCAGAATCACCAAAGGTGATAGAAGTAGACATTTAGAGATTTCCAACAAGGTTGGTGAATGGCTGAGGGTAATCTAATGGTACTGAGATGGATTAGAGAGCCTCAATCATTTTTTTTCAATGTTGTGGAGAATTTTAAACAAGCTCATAGAGCGACATCTTTATGAGAGCTTGGTGGGGTTGTTTGATGATGGTGTTTTATATAAATATGGTAGATTATGTGTGTGAAGCAACAATGATATATATCTTGGCCTTAAAATATGATGGTTATATGATTTGGGGGGGGGGGGGCAAGGGAGATGGAGATCTTCAGCTTGTTTTCTTCTAAGGCCTTCAAGTCTTACATACGAGATCTTGTAGTTATATGAAGGAGATTGATTTGATGGAGCGAGGATTTACTAGAGGAAGCCTCACTCTTGTTGGATTTGGATGTGGTGTTGGATGATGGTTTAGAATGGGTAACTTTTTGGACTTAATGAGTTGATTTGATTTGATGGCTAGGTTTGATTATATCTAAAGGTTTTGGTTTTACGAGAAGGCTTCCTTTACTAGCAAGGATTCAAATCATAAAATGGAGGTATTTAAGTCCTTAGTGGAGTATCCTAGTTTCTGATGATATGCAAAAAATGCTTCATAATTGTACCAAGAGGGCTTCCACCCTTGGTAGTTAGATAACCTAATAGGATGTAATGTTATGGTAAATAATTGGATAAGATTTTTTAGGATGCTAGTATAATATCTTTTCGTAGCTATCTGGGATGATGATGAGGATGAAGGTATTTGTATATTGTTTCATGATTTAGAAGCTTGAGTTGATGGGGTTGTACTCTATGTGACATGTTTAGGTTTCAGTCGAGGAATGACCTTAGATTCCGTGACGGTGACTAACAACTTAGACAAGGGATGAGGCCCTAGGATAGAAGGCAAGGGTTGTTTTTTCATGATAAGGTCATATAAGGATTGGATGGTATAATTTCTATTTTTCTGGATGAATGGTTTATGGATTATCTAGTGGGATTATTGAGATTCTTGATGTGGTGTTGGGTGATATGGTCTTGAAAAGAGATTTTTCAAATTTCTACAATGGTTTTATTTTCTAGGAATTTTGAAGAGGTAATAAGTGGTTCTGAAGAGTGTGTGGTAGGTGTATAAGGGTTTGTGATTTTGGTAGTGAAAATATTGGTAGGGTCAGTTAATTCAGCCAGTGTCTCTATTGCAGAAACATTAGGTGTGGAGGGTACAAGTGAGAGATATTTAATAGTATTAATAGTGTGATGATATTTGACAACATTAGATTAGGTTGATTGGTGGACAAGGAATGATTCATAAAAGGTTGTTTAAATACATAAAAAAAATTATTAGGAGGCACGTTTATATTATCAAACTACAATTTTCCTCTATCGATAAGATCCTGAAGGATGTTTCTGAATGAATGAAACTTTTCAATGTTTTGGCCTCATACTTAATGGTATTACAATAATCATTATCTTAATACCATGAAGGTTTAGATGTGGATGTATCAATAGGGTGGATAGGAGGAATTACAATCATGTACGTGAATAGAATCTTGTCAAAATCTGCACTATAAGGCTCTTCAATTGGTGTGTAGTTGCATCGAGGTTGGGTTTGTTTAGATTCCAAATGACATTTGGATGCGGATTTTACAACAATCATGTTTATTGGTCCTTTAGATTTATCATTGCTAGAAAAGGTTTTAAATGTGGACTCAGGTTTGGGTTTCTTAGATCTACTTTTAACTTTACCATCTTCAAGGGTGTAAAGTTCTAGTTTATGGGCCATGGTAAAGGCTTCGTAAAATGTTTGGAAGGAGCGGATTTGAAGTGTTGATGATATATGTTTTGCACAAGATCGATTGAATAACTTGATAAAATTCGTTTATGGGAGAGATAAGGATAGTTGATTGATATTCCCCTGCTATCTAAAAATGAATTCTGCAACAAGTCCATCTTCTAATTGTGTAATGGAGTAGAGATCAGTGATGGATATCTTACAAGATATATTGATGGAGAAATTATATAAGAACAACTATGTGAGTTATACACAAAGAGATGAGGTAATATTGTATAATTTTATCATGCCAGTCAACGGTAAGTCCTACAAAGGACATGGAAAACATCTTTAACATGAGATTCTAGTCATGGGCAATGAAATAGCATGTATGGCAGAAAGCTATGATGCGTTGCTACACGTGATCCTTACTATATAATTTAATGAACTTCCGGGAGTTCCAAGTGTGGGGATAGGATTTAAAAGGTATTGATGGGTGGATTGGTTCATTATAAATATGTTTATAGGAAAGGGTTATTTTAGGACCCATAGTGGTGGCTTGAAGGCTTGCAATTCTGTTCATAAGTGCTTGTAAAGGATCATTTTAAGGTTTCTTAAATATTTTAGGATGATGAGCTAGGTTGATTATAGATATGTAGATTTGATTGCTAATACAACTGATATAGTAAAGGGATACTATGACGAAGAGGAGAACTTAATGGGATATTTGGGGATGTTGAGAAACTAAAGGTTGTGAGGATTAAATGTATTGATAAGGGATAGGAATGGAAGTGTGGATAATAGGACATGATGGTTTTGGTATATATTGATAAGGGATGGTGTTGTATTATGGGATAGGGGAAATGGATGCCTACTATGAAAAGGGGTGAGTACTAGTGATATAACTTATGTTGACAGGGGGTATACATATGGGGATAGAAACAACTAGCTAGATTAAGGATGCATGTTATTATGGTGGGATGAGCTGAGATGTAATAAGAGGGGTCATAGTAAGAGGAATACCAATTGAGCTTACAGGAGATGGAGGAGAAGCAATGGAGGTGATGAGACTGTATTTTGAAGGAGATGTGGTAGTATTTTTTTGTGAGGCTATCAAGATCAATGAACGAGCCAATTATGGAAATGTTTGTTAGTTGGACGTGTCTTGTGATGAGATAGTGTTAAAGTTAAAAATAATGACAGGGGCTGATGAAGAAAGGACTAATGCACATATGTTACTAATGGAGGGGTAAGGGGATATTTTTTGGATAACATGCTCATGATTAGGGTCAATGAGTTAGGTATAATTGATGGTGAAATTGGTGATGGGAGGTCATTTTTCTGGCTATGGTTGTTAGCAAAGGACACCCCCAGGAGGTGAGGTAAGCATTGAAGGCCACTTGGATAGAATCTAGAATTTATGTAAAGACTGGTTCACCACTATTAAAGAACCATGGGATAGATGGATTTGGAATCTCATATGTGGTTGAATGAGTACTAATAGAATATGAGGGTTCAAGGTTAGTCTCTAAGATTGGACTCATTATGTTAGAGATGTTTTGAACATAGGGATAAAGTGATTTTGTTATACTTGAAATATTTTGAAAGTGATACTACAACCTAGTAATGACCATGAAATAAACAAACAATCAATAGATAAATGAAAGATATTTTTTTTAGAAAATCAAAACCACACAATCAGAAGAAATTTTTAATTATCTTTATTATCTTAAGAAAATATGAAATGAAAAAATGGGTGAAGAGGGAAAAAGATAAAGTCTATCTAAGGCTAGTTTCAAGTGAGTTAGAGATGGATTTTGTTGATAATAAATAATTTTGTTATAAGGAGAAGAAACACAAATGATACACACACAAGAACAAGGTGCATTTGAAGGCACATGAAAGATAAGGAAGGAAACACGCATCAGAACAATTTGGTTCAAGAGTTATCCATTTCATGGATAAGGGCTATTTTTTGAGATAACATGCGGAGCACACATCGATATAGAAACTTATGTGACACGCAAATGGTATTTTTGGAATGAGTGAGTGATAAGTGCTATGCATGGTTTAGACTAATAATAGGATTTATTCTAAAAATTAACTATAGGAAATATATTATTAGCGTACTTACACATGTGCATGTTATTGTAAAGGCGCATGGCTATTATCAGCATGTGACCTATTTTGGGAAGTGTGTAGGAGGTGAAGGGAAAGTCCCTACCTCTATTATATGTATTGATCTGTGTAGTATATGGGGATACTGAGAGAGATTTATGGTGGTTAATTATTGTAAAGTGATGTTGTTAGATGTGATGCGCGCATGACTTATGGATATACTTTATAATGTAAGAAGATTATGTGATTTACAATGTTTAATTTAATGGAGTATATTGGTTGGATAATGGTGGTGAATATAATTATAATTAGTTCATATACGATTAGTATTATTATAGTTATTTTTTAATTCATGATTCTCTAAGATCTAGATCTGGACTATGCACTGTGGAATGTTATGTCTGTTTATGGATCTGAATATGTTTTAAAATCATCACACTAACATCCTACATAAGAAACTCTAAAGATGGGCCTGATACCTTTGTATTCTTTGGGTGAATGCTTAGCTCGGGTTGGGTGATGTGCCAGTGTGCCTGGGTTTATAACGTAGATTATAGGTTGCATCATAGGTTCCATTTTCAGGACCTCTTTTTCAGTTGTTTTCAAGATTTTTCGTGATGAATATGTATTAGTTTACCATAGTAAGTGTTGAGGAGTGGATAAAATATCTAGAAGAAGAGTACGCTTGGAGGTTCAATATTGGATCTGATTTTGGCGTACGTGCGTGGGTCGAGAAAAATTTGTATGACTATTTATATGAGAGCTTATTTTCTATCTTTCCGGTAGAGTTATACGAGTGGCTGGTTTCTTATGCATCAAAAAGGTAGAGCACACTTGTTTGGACTCAGGAATAATTTCAGGCCCTTTATGATGCTGATCTAATTTGGACGTGTGTTGTGGATACTTGGTTTTGTGGTGTTTTGAATAGCTATATTTTGGAGTACTCAATTTCCACTTATTGTTTCCCAAAGGTAGTTGAGTTCTTGTTTTTATGTTATCTTGGGGGAACTTATTTGCAACGCATTCCACTAGTAATCAAAATCTTGATGGTAAACCTAAAATTGGAAGAAAATTCAATGGCTAGCTAAACCCCACCACGCACAAGGGTGGGAGTAGGTTTGGTGAAGGATGGTGGACCTAGTAGTAGAGAGACAAAGAGAAGAAATGTGGCTTAAGTAAAATGAGGCATGTAAGAGGGAGATAGAGAAGCAATGTGATATTGTAGAATAGACGGCATTGAGGAGAGAGATGGCTCGTGAAGGATTTGGAGCTCATGCAAAAGGCGTAGAGACAGAGCATTTGGAACTCCCCCATTTGGGAAAGCATGATAGGGAACCCTCATTTGCCTCACATCAGAGTTTTCCATCAGAGATGACATGGGTCATGGGTGCGCATCTGAATCTACCTAGCAACCTATCACTTCCACTTGGTTTTCCCGTATCCAGTACAACCAGCAGCTAGCAAGCTAGTTTGGGCAGTAAAAGAATAGGATTAAGTCAGATAAAAAGTAAATATATGGTAAGGAAAACATATTCTTTGTTATTTGTGTTAGGAATTTACATTAGTGCTCACACTATTATTGTGTGAGTTATTTTATAATGTATGGGTTTATTATATTTACGTACTGGTAAATATAATATTGTGATGTAAATGAGTTGTTATTTAAACAACTCATATAGTTTAGTGGTCAGTTTGCTAAACCTGTAATACCAATAAATGGGTAAGTTGTTTGAAATACTTCCTATTTTGTAGGAAGTGGTTATCCTATTGTATTGGCTATAAATTAGCCTAAATCATTATGCAAAAGATACAGAGCTTATTTGAATATCATTCACATTATGTTGTGATTTCTTAGCAAATCTACTATATTGTTTTCATTTGGTATCAGAGTGATGCAATCTTGAGGATCGGTAGGGGTGATCATTCAACTCTCTTGCCCCAACATATGAAATTTTTTGAAGTTATGTTTGCATGCGGAGCTTATATCATTGAAAATTTATTATCCATTCACAACATTCAAGTTGAGATCTTTTAGTGATAATTTGCGTTCTAATCTGTTAAAGGCATTTATGTTTGAATATGTTGTGGTTTTGTATCCATTTGCAGTCATCCAAACTACTTCATTGAAGAATCAAGAAGATCTAGGGTGTACATTAATGTTCAACAATGCTCCATGTCCTCCAAAGTTGTGGATGTCTTTGCCAAATGTGGATTCCAATAAGTGTAGTGCGGTATATAATAATGCATTTCCTAATTTGTTTGAAAGAGATAATTCTATGCGTGATTCAAGTGCCTTCAATCCTGTCCTCACATGGATTATTTTTTCTCCTAGCTATAATAAAGGACATCGGGGTCTATTCTATACCTTCATGTTTCTAGTTTTGCAGTATTTACAACTACATATCAGGTCCATTCAGGTTTTTTTTAAAGATATTATATGTCTTATATAGTTTTAGATGTCATTTGTTTGTGAGTAGAGTTTCATATAAGACATTTTTTACAAATACTCATTGGTATAAAAGTGTATTAGAATTTAGGAGTCAATATATTTAATTAAAAATGGGGGTCAGACCAAGAGTCATTATCAAAAGTTGTCAAAAGATTCAGAGTCGATTACCAAATAAAGTTTTAGTTTTATAACTTATTTTTTTGTAATTAGTCATTCGTTTGATCTTTTTAAAATATAGGGTGTTATTTTGTAAAATCCATAAAGTCAAGTTCATAAGTCAATATGTGTTTATTCAATTTCATAGTGTCAAAATTTTTGTCATTGTAAAAGTCCTAAAAATAAAATTAAAATTGTCTTACAGACGCATTTTCGGTGTTACCCGATGTCCTGGCAACAATTGAGCCTCAAAATCCAAATTCGTTGAGTTAGCAGCATGACACTGGAGGATGGATGCAACAGAGGAAGGAAATCATTCAGTGACCTCTCATCAGTCACCTATGATGTGGCAGAATCAAGGTTTGGTGGCATTTTCTATTATGTGCCTATTTGCAGTGTTCAATAAGTGAAAATTTCACTTTGAGGGGGGAACATGATCCCAATGTTCCATTTCCATTATTTCAATTTTTTCTATGTATGTACGAGCAACAGAATTTCCTATGTTGTTCCTTGCAGTGAGATGTGATGAGAGCTGAGAATAGTACTTGGCATATCATGATGTGGTTGTAGGTAAACCACTTGAAAACCTTCATTTGTGGTTTTTGGTAAACCAATAGCAAAACCACCATTCTTGGTTATTGGTAATCCATTTGCAAAACCATCACTTTGTGGTTTGTGGTAAACCAATTGCAAAACCACCATTTTTGGTTTTTGGTCAACCATTCACAAAACCATCCTTGAATGATCATCCTGTGAAAATAACTAGATCATGTGCATGTGCAAGTACAAAAGTAGGTTTTCCTCATGTTCACACTAAGGGGGGGAATGTTATGAATTTACATTAGTGCTCACATTATTATTGTGTGAGTTATTTTATAATGTATGGGTTTATCATATTTATGTACTGGTTAATATAATATTTTGATGTAATGAGTTGTTATTTAAACAACTCATATAGTTTTGTGGTCAATTTGTTAAACCCGTAAAACCAATAAACGGGAAAGTTGTTTGAAATACTTCATATTTTGTAGGAAGTGGTTATCCTATTATGTTGGCCATAAACTAGCCTACTTCATTGTGTAAAAGATACAAATCTTATTTGAATATCATTCACATTATGATGTGATTTCTCATTAAATCACCTATATTGTTTTCAATTTAGAGGTACCTTTTCAGGCACATCATCAGCGCAGAACTCAAGTGCACAGTTTTGGACTCACTTCGAGAGTAGTGCCACTTCACAGACTATATGTGTTAAGTTTAGTACCACTTTTGGGACATAGGGAAGAACATCAACTGGTCCACTCCCAGCTACAGGTGGAGGATCAGGGGGCATAGGTGGCTCTAGTTCTGGTGGATCTAGTGGTTCTGGTGGAAGAGGTAAGACATGAGGTTATGGGTCAGGTGGGAAGGGCCCTCATCAACCCCAGAATATTTACATGCAGATGTCACTTCATCTTCTAGATTATAGGGGCATCAAAGATGCAGCTACACATGTGTAAATTTGTGAGATTTTTTAGTGCGTGAAAGGAATCATGGCTCCTAAGCACAAGGAAAGTCAGTTTGTAACTATGTTGTAGGGACGCACAAATAGTTGGTATAAGAAATTTGACCCTGATCAGATTTGTGTAGATTATGAAAAATTAAAGGATGTTTTCCTTAAGGAGTTTTATATCCCTGAGTTTGAGCAGAAGAGTATAAGCGCGCTCAAGGATATTAAACAGGGCACTTCTGAGAGTGTTCAAGAATATGATGTCCACTTCAAAACACTTTTTTAAAACTTTCATATGATATTTTTTGGTCGACCAAACATCCACCCATGTCTCGGATCTAGAAGAGCTGAGTTATTTGAGACAACAATGGACCATCCCCATGTTGTGGGACCTTACACACTTAGAACGGATCTCCAGAGAAGGTTGGTTTCTCTACCTACCTCTAATGTTACTACTACTCTTAATGCTGCAAGAAAATCCTAGACTAAACATGCCAAAGGGCCAGGGATAGAAGGATGTGCAGATAGGGGAAATCCTAAGCTAAGGAAGGCAATAGTACCAGAAGGAAAGGGTCGATCGCTCTCCATGGGAGGCAAAGGAAATAGAGAGGGCATGGGAGAAAAGGGTGGATGGTGTGCACAACAAATCAGCATGTGGGATTGTCCTTCCAACATGCACAACACATGAACGTGGGGACTGCAAGCATAGGAGTACACATAGCATACCAGAAAACATAACAGAGAGGTGATAATTTAATGAAAACGAGAAAGGGAAGACAAAGAGTTACACAAAACAAAAATTTATTTCTCAAGGCATGCACAGTCAGTTATATTCATGGCAAGAGGAAAGAATACATTACAGAGACCAAAAAAAGGTCTGAGACCCGTGGGAATTTGGCCACAATTTTGGCATGGTGTCTTTACAACAGAGAGGGATCCTTTTACAAAGCAAAACTATATTATTTCTAGAAGAAGAAGGAGAAAGAGAGGGAAACTCATATTCAAATATTCAACCACCAATAACCAGTGATAAATTCTTGCAAATCCACCTACAAGGCTATCAGTTGTGCTTCCTTATGTTTGTTTGGCATGTAGAAGAAGGAAGAAGGCAAGATTCAATGAAATTTGGTGTTTGAGGTTGATTGGATGTGTGTATTGATGAGCTGAGAGACATTTCCCTATTTTCTACCTAACAAATCCCACCTACATTTGAATTTGAATATTACAATGTGTAGCTTTTGTCAGCATCCCTCTGACAAGTCCAAGCACCCGCCAATCAGAGCTTTGTAGTAGAAGATACAAATTTTAAAATATGTTAGAGCTGCCTGGGCACGTACGACACGTGGCACATGTGGATTAACTAAAGGAGTTGACCAAATGTTCATTTATTTTTATTTTCTACCATGTGTCATGCACCAGTTAGTTGTCTAGATTCGGTGCCCTATTGGCATGAATTGGTAGATTACGTGTAGCACACTCAAGTATAACAGATGATGTGGCACATTGACTGGCGCAGAAGAAGGTGCAAGGTGTGGAAGGGAAACAGAGGGAAGGTGTGTGCATAGGTGCGCATGCAGGAGGAAGGAATACTTATAGAAGGATAGTAAGGAAGAAAGGTGCGTAGGCATTTAACTAAAGGAGGGCACGTGAAAGGATAAAATGTATACAAGTGTGCAAGAGGAAGACCATTGACTTAGCTTATTCAGAAGGTAATCCTATAGATAAGCATGCAAGGAGTGCATGAGGGAATAGGAAAGAAGGTGGGTGCGAAGAGGAAAGGCACATAAGGGGAAATGGAAGGAGATAGAAGAACATAAAGGAAGTGGGAAGGCATGTAAGGGCATGTAAAAGTATAGAAGTAAGGAAACAAGGCACGCGAGGCATATGAAAGAACTGCAAATAAGAAATTGTGCCAAGGGAGAAAGCTTGAGTGCGTGTAATCTGAAATGTGAGACATTAGAGTCAGAATGAAAATATATGTTATTCAAATAACTAGGAGATTTATTTGGATAACAGTTTTGGAAACTTTCGGGGCCATTTGCTTGCTAGATAAATAGACTAGTAGCCTTAGAAGTCCATTGGTCATGGAGTCAAGCCCTAAACTTGAAGATCTGATCTACAACATGAAAAACATCCCTGGAGCCACTTGAAGCTCTATCTAAAATCTGAACTAAATTATTTTTCTCATATGAATATGTTCTAGATTGGATTTATGAGATTGAAATCTATGCATTCACTGTTGGAACTTCCTCTACCAAAATTGAACTGTGATCCCGGGAAGCAATAAAAGGGATGCATGGGCACAAAAGGAAGGAAAGGCACCAGAGGGAGCACCGGAATAGAAGCACAACACTATGTAAAAAACTAAAAATCATACATATTCCAAAGGGCACATGTAGACTATGCACAAGCGCTTGTGTTACAAGAAGTAAACCTAACCTAACCTACTCTAACCAGAGGCAAGAGGCGCTCAAGTAAAACTTGCAATAGGTAGGGAGAAGTAGCTTCCCTTCCTCACAAATTGCAACCATGTAATTGATTTTTTGTTGAACATGGTCAGAAACAAAAGTGAAAAACCACCTTCCAGATGGTGTTTCACACTCCTCAAATTATTAACAAATAACATATACACCTCGTCGAGTTGTTCTGTGGTTGGATATGGGAGGTGTTGTTACTAACCTTTGGCATGCTAAAGCTCTACCTCATGCTCTGAAATGACCATGACTGGTGGCAACTTTGTCTTTAGCTCTAGACTAGCCAAATATCTGATTAGGCATCGTACAATACTTGTGATCATCCCATTATTTTGAATTTCAATCATGTAGATGTGATTTTCTTGCAGAATTTCCTCTTAAAGAGGGACACTTGCAAGTTGGGATGCACAATGTTGGGGCGCACATGGTTCTACCTCTACAAGGAACTCAGTCTCCTTCAGGAGCATACCCTATGAGACTAATTTCTTTTCTTCTTAAACAGGAACCCTTATGATATCCTCTTCACATTTGTACTCGCATGAGTCATGTCAATCTTCAATTTTTCTACATTCATCAAACATGATGACATTAGTTGGGAGATGCATGTTGGCAGGGGGATGTTCATTTATGGTACAACTAGACAGAGGGGACTCAGAAGAGGGTGGAAGGCACATGTGCAAGAGAAGTTAAAGCACGTGTAGGAGGGGCGATGAAAGGCACGCACACTGAAGGAATAGAGGTGTACCCAAAATAATAGATGGCAGAAAAGTGAAGGTGAGAGGATGGAGGGGAATTCTCAATGGGGGTAGCACGCAAGAAGCTAGGAACATGCACAACGGGCTAAGATGATGTAAGTTGGCATAGAGGAGAGGTAGGGCTATATGATGGTAGTACAGGGTTGCCCCGTTGACAAGGTTACTACGCACTAGGTTTTTGAGCCTCCATTTCTTCCACCCACTCTATAATCTGGGGCAGCTTCTCAGTGATAAAGTGTAGCTTTTGGTGGACACTAAACCAGCCTGGTACAGGGCTGACCCATGGACAAGGGACCTTGTAGCCAACTTTAGTTGCCTTTAAGGAGAACCTCACTCTAAGCTACATCATATCCATCTACATCTTTTGAGCCTACCTCTCAAAATCAGCTTTGGCCATGGAGTTGCCACCATCATCTACATAAACCTGTTCTTCATAACTTTTTTGGTTAGAAAAGGGTGGGTTATATGCATTTTCAGAATAATGGGGCTTATAAAATTGATTTGGAGGAGGAGGATGAAATTGTGGGGATGGAGAGAAAAAAATATGTCTTCTGCTAAAAATGAGAATTCCATGAAGGGAAAGAATTCATAATTGCACAACTTCAAAAGAGGAAGATGGAATGATGGAAAAAGGAGAAATGAATGGAAGAAGGAACAAATAAAATTGGTTTGTGAATGAAATAACGGGTGCATTTGGAACAGTGGAGTCATCAGATGTGTTCAAAATGCCTCCAAATGTTAGATCTCAACAATAACACATCAAAATAGCTAAGATAAAGATGTAAATATATTTAGTCTAGTCCCACCGGGCATGCCAGAAACTATTGGTCATTCAAACGTGCACTCGCGTCTTAGATCTGGAAAATTCCAGCTATTTGAGACCATAATGGAACCATCCCTAAGGTGTGGGACCTTACGCACTTGGGATGGATCTCTAGAGAAGGTTGGTTCCTCTACCTACCTCTAACGCTACTGCTACTCCTAATGTTGAAAGTAAATCCTAAACTAAACATGCTAAGGGACCAGGGATAGAAGGATGTGCAGAAAGGGGAAATCCTAAGCTAAGGAAGGTGATAGTGCCATAAGGAAAGGGTCAATCACTCTCCACATGTGGTGAAGGAAATTGAGAGGGTGTGGGAGAAGAGGTTGGATGACATGCGCCATAGATCAACATGCGGGATCAGCCTTCCAATGCATGTAACACATGAACGCAGGGAATGCAAGCACAAGAGTATGCACAACATACTAGAAAACATAACAGATATGTGAGAATGTAATGAAATGAGAAAAGTAAGACAAATAGTTCCATAAAACATGATTTTATTACTCAAGGGACACACAGTCAGTTACATTCATGGAAGGAGGTGAGAATACATTTCAAAGACCACGTTAAGGTCTGAGATCCATGGGAATTCAGCCACCATTTTGGCATGGTGTTGTTACAATAGAGAGGGATCCTTTTACAAAGGAGAACTCTAATATTTATAGAATAAGAAGGAGAGAAGAGAAGGAGAAATAGAGGAAAACTCGGATTCAAATCTTCAACCACCAATCACCAGCAATAAATTCCTACAAATTCACCTACAATGCTATTAGATGCACTTCCCCATGTCTGTTTGGCATGTAGAAGAAGGAAGAAGGAAAGATCTGATGAAATATGGTGGTTGAGGTTGATTAGATGTGTGTATTGATGAGCTGAGAGACATTTCCATGTTTTCTACCTAACAAATTTTTCCTACATTTGAATTTTAATAGTCCAACATGTAGCTTGTGTCAACAACTCTTTAATAATTCTATGCATGTGCCTATTGGAGCTCTGTAGAAGAATATATGGCTATCAAAAGATGTTAGAGAAATCTGAGCACATAAGACATGTGGTGCACATGGATTGATTGAAGGAGTTGGACAACTGTTCATTTGTTTGTCTTTTTTGCCACATGTCATGTACTAGTTAGTTGTCCAAATTTGGCACCCTCTTGGCATGATTTGATAGATTATGTGTAGCACACTCAAGTATGACATATGACATGGCACATTGACTGGTGCATAAGAAGGTGCAAGGTGCATAATGGAAATAGAGGGAAGGCATAGGCATAGGTGCGTGTGTAGGAGGAAGGCATACGTGTAGAAGGCAAGTATGAAAGAAGGGTGCATGGGAATTCAAATGAAGGAGGGCACACGGTGGCAGAAGTGGTAGGTGACAGGATAGGATATATGTAAGCACGCAAGAGGAAGACTAGGGACATAGCTAATTTGGAATGAAATCCTACAAAGGAGCGTGTAAGGAGTGCGTGAGAGGATAGGAAAGAAGGTGTGTGTATAGAGGAAAGTCCTGCAAGGGGAAATGGAAGGAGATAAAAAAATGTAAAGGACGTAGTAAGTCATGCAAGGGCTTATAGAGGAACTAAAACAAGGAAGGAAGGTGTGTGTGGCACACGGAATAACTGCAGCCAATCTATTGTACCAAGGGAGCAAGATTAAGGTGTGCACAACCTGAAATGTGAGACATTAGAGTCAAAATGAAAATATAAGTTATCCAAATAACTAGAATATTTATTTAGATAACAATATCCATGCAATCCAGCATGCACAGTGGTTTTTTGGGTGACTGATCATACCATTTACGGGAGCATTTTCACATAAGACATATATGGATTCATTCCAAGCACCTGAAGTTACATTGCACACTGAGGCAGTCAGAATTATAGACACTAGAGGAAGCCCATTCCTAGAATCACATATTGCAACTATGGTAAAGTAGGTAGAAAAACTATTAGCCAATTTAGCTCATGAGACGCACACTAGGATTTGGTACATATTGTGAAATGGAAGGCACACTAAGGATAGTTGTCCCCACATGTTTGTACATTCATTGTTGTTGGATTGTGAGATGTGTCATTTGGACCATGATGCTAGCTACTGCCCATTATTACAACGTGTGATAAGAAAGAATGTATCTTGTTATTGTAAGATTTCTCAGTCCATGACTTATGATACAAAATACCGCAAGTTGATTGGTTAGATCCATGATGCTACAGATATTGGTGTGTAACAGATAGGATTATCAAATAACTCTAAAGGTAAAAGTGAGCACCATGATCATGATCACGCTCAAGCGTGCTATGATCAGAATAAAGGGTGATTTGAAGGAGGTCATGGCAGAGGTCGAGGATACCATGGTGGATTTAGGGGCCAAGGCTGTGGTGGTCGACAAGGCGAGTTTCCTCATAGAACATCTTGTACATGCTAATCTCTTGACCACTACAGGTGTGAATGTCTTCAGAATATTATTTGTTCTTTTTATAGGAAAAATCACAACTATGAGGAATTCCCAGACTTATATGAGCATCTTAGCAAGTAGCATAAACAAGAAAACAAGGGCACATGGATAGTTAGGATACAATGCACCTTATAGAATTAGTAGATGCCAAAGTTGGCACCGTAACCTAAGGTAGTATGTGTGAAGATTACTACACATGTTGAAGTTGTGTGCACCAAAGAAACGTTACGACAGAATCCTACCATTGCTAAGGAGGAAGTCTTACATGCAAGGTATCTAGATCCTACAAATTATAAGGAGGTTTATCAAGAAATCATGGAGGTACGAATAAATATTCAAGGGGAAATACAGTGTTTAATGGAATAGTCACGGAAGTTGGAACAAAAAAAGGTAGCAAAGACGGTCCAATCAGACATTGATGATTTGAAAGAGGTATGCAAGATGTTATGCCAGGATAATATTGTTCCATTACTAGGGAATTATCTAAAGGGGAACACTCTCCATGTAATTATTTAGAATGGATGTCAGACCCTACATGCTAATCTTCCCCCTCGTATCTTGGATTATGACAAGAAAATCACTCTGAATGTTGTTTTGAATGCGTGGCTTTTAAGAAACATATTGATCGACACAGACGTGGAAGTGAATGTGCTTACTTTAGATGCATGGGTACAGATGGGTAGGCCTCAATTAAATCCATCATCTAATGTATTGTTTATCGCTAACTGGACTAAGCTCACTACAATCAGAGTTCTTAAGGATGCATCCATTACTATACAAGGGGCCAAGTTCATTGGGGACTTTGAGTTCTTAGCACTTGCAAAAGCAAACATTTTCACAGATCTACTTAGATGCCCTTGGTGTTATGCAAATAATATCGATCTACGATTCAACAAGGGGTATATAAGTTTTGAGAACAAGGAAGAAAGAGTTATTATCCCTTTAACAGATGGGAAGTATGCACCTTATATTGAACCTGTGAGTGAGAAAGACCTGAATAGAATTCATGTGCCCGCCATTCGAGATCCATAAGTACTTGAGCCATATAAGGAAGGAATACTCCAGTGGGAAGATGCACAGTCTATTAGTGATACTTCAAGTATTGCTTGTGATAATTGGGTGCATGACACCTATGAGATGATTGGGCGTAAAGTAAGAAGTGCATTTGTGCGGAGAAGTAAATATTGTTGAATTAGGAAGATAGGTAACAAATTTGTACCCCGGTATACTAGGGAAGGAAACCCTATGGTATTCCTATGTGCCATGAAGGATCAATGGATAGATCAAGTGGAAACAATAAATATGTTAGTGTATACCTTACGTGGGACAGTAGCACGCTGGTGGAAGGTTCATATGGATAATCGCACATAATGGAATGAAGTCAAAATTGCTCTAACCACTCGGTTCTTCAAGAGAAATGTGCCTACTCAAATCTGAATATACAATGGTAATCAACCTATTCAAAAAAACGTTTAGAAGTGTGAGAGACTTTGGATAGAGGGGAATGAAGCTTTACCGCCTTCACTATGGGTGTATAAACTTTATTCCACTTTGCAAGGTTGCGCATGTGCTTGGTATGTTTATGGAACTGCATAGGGAAATTGGAAATTGGTAGGACTTGATTGTAGGAATGGTCCAAAGTTTTGACTACTTCTCTACTAAACCTCAGACAAAATAGGCATTAAGAATTATAAAGTGCTTGACTATGGGAGATAGTGCAAAGGCTGAAGAACTCTTTTAGGAGTTATTTTGTGAGGAAGAACAATGAGCGTGTTTTGATGAAATAAATGAGACAAATGCCAAATTTTTTAAGCGCTCTGGTTTTAAGAAGGAAAAAGGAAATATGGTATACAGGGTGGATGATGAAGAAGTAGAAAATTTGGATATCAATCATTCATCAAGTACATGTGAGGTGTTAGATAGTGTGGATAAAAATGTACATACCTATCATGAACCTATGAAGAACAAGAAGGTGAACATTGGCATGGATGTTAAACATAAGGAGCTAATAATTGGGGATTAATGGTCTGATTTTGAAGTGGCAAAGGTAATTGATTTACTACATGATTTTTAGGACTTATTCCCTAGAGGATACCATGAGTTAAAAGGAGTGCATAAGTCATTAGGAGATATAAATATTAAGGTAAAGGAAGGTGCGCACCCAATCAAGAAGATACCTTACAAAATGAAACCTAACCTATGCGTTAAAGTTTAGGAATAAATTGAAAAAATGTTGAAATCTAGCATCATTAATCCCCTAGAGGAATCAGAGTGGGTAAGCCCCATGGTAATCAGTATAAATAAAGATCACCATATTAGGATTTGTGTGGATTACAGAGAACTAAATTCTAAATGTGGGATTGATCCTTTTCCTACACCTTTCATAAAGGAAATATTAGAATGAGTTGCAGGGCACAAAGATTACTCTTTTATAAATGGATTCTCTAGGTATCATCAGGTTAGAATTACATAGGAAGATCAATAGAAAACAACTTTCACCACTGAATGGTAAATTTTTTCATATATTGTGATGCTGTTAGGTTTGAAGAATGTGTCTTCTGTATTCTCATGCATAGTTGTTCAAGCATTCTAGGATTTTATTCACAAGTTCTTGTAGTTTTACTTGGATGATTGGAAGGTAAATGGACTTGTTAAGGATCATTGTGATAACTTAGGCTTAATGTCTGAAAGATGCAGACAGTTAAGCATCTCTTTAAACATCAAAAAGTGCTTGTTTTCTACACCTTTTGGAACTCTGCTAGGGTATATCATCTATAATGAAGTTTTGTTAGTAGATCTAGCTAAGGTTGCATTTATTGTAGGCATGGAGGATCCTATCAGTCTGAGTGAGGTGCATGAATTCTTGGGACACACAGGGTATTACAGAAAATTTATCAAAAGATATGCAAAGATTTTCACACCCCTGAAAGAGTTACTAAAAGGAAAAGGGAGATTTTATTGGGGAGAACCATAGCAACGTGCATTTGAGGAATTGAAGGAGAGACTTACTACAGTGCCTATTATGTATTTTCCCTCATGGAACCAACTCTTTCACGTACATTTGCACACCTCTGACACAACCATTGGTGAAGTGTTAGCTCATCCTGGAGAAGGTATTATTAATCATCCTATCTATTTTTCTAGTATAAAGTTGACTCCTTCATAGAATCATTATAAAACTATAGAGTGTGAGGCCTTGTCGATGATTTGTGCACTGCATAAATTTAGATAGTATTTTCTAGCAACATCCTTTGTATTTTATACTGATCATGTGGAATTAAAGTACTTGGTAAATAATCCCATTTTACAGTGGTGCATATGTCGATGGGTGCTCTTATTCAAATAATTTGACTTTACAGTTGTGTTGAAACAAAGTAAAATTAATTCTCGTCCTAACCACTTATCACGACTTCAGTCAGGAAAGGATGCACGAATAATCAAAGATACAATTTTGGATGCATAGTTGTACTATTTAAATCATTGCATACCTTCAGACTTAGAGGATATTGATGTATTTTTATGCACAAGTATGGTGTCAGAAGTAATGAAGGCCTTAGAAAATAAATAGCTTGCAATTCACACCGCACCCTCCATGTTGATCAGTGGTGACTTATACAAGCTAGGCCAATATGAAGTATTATGCTGGTGTGTAATGGAATATGAGCAAATGGATATCATGGAAGAAGCTCATGGTGGTATTACAAGTGGGAACTATATAGGTGACGCCATCATGTGGAAAATTCTACTTGCTAGATTATGGTGGGAGACACTGTACAAGGATTGTAAAGAGTATTGTAAGGCGTGTTATTACTGTCAGTGCCTTGGAAAACCTGGGCAAATAGATGAATTTCCTTTTAGGCCTATTACTAGTTTAGATCCATTTGAGAAATGGGATATAGACTTTGTGAGTCCTATTTCACCAACTGCATGTAGAACCGGATTGCACTACATCATCACTTGTATAGACTGTCTTACAAGGTGGGATGAAGCAGCACCTACAATGGCTATAGTAGTAAGGTTCTTATGGAAGAATATTCTCACTAGGTATGGATGTCCATTGAATTTGACAAGTGATAGGGGCACACACTTCTTGAATGAGAAAATAAAGATATTACTGGATGAATTTATGGTTGCGCACCACAAGGCTACACCTTATCATCCTCAAAAAATGGCACTGTTGAGGCCTTCAATAAAATATTGAGCCAAACCTTGACAAACATTTGTGATGTTCTAAGGAAATATTGGGATGATAAATTTTTTGTTGTACTTTTGGTGGATAGGACAACCTACAAAAGGTTGAATAAGGCGACACCCTTTTAGTCTGTGTTTGGCACAAAAGCAATTCTTCCCTTAGAATTCATGTTACCTTCTTTGTGTATTACATGCGTGAGAGGTCTAGATAATGAGAAAGCATTAGAAGAAATAATTGACAAGTTACTACAGTTGGATGAAAGACACCATAGCACGTTGGATTCAAAAGCAAAAAAAGTCCAAGTAGAAGGCATGGCATGGCATACACATTAGGGACAAGAAGCTTGAATTTAGATAGATGGTGCTTCTTTATTATTCCAAGTTTTTACACCATCCAAGAAAAATTAAGGTGCATTGGTTAGGACCATATGTTATCACACACATACTTGAGTCAGGAACTTGTCAGTTAGAGGTGCTTGATGGTATACAGTTACCCAATTACTTCAACAGGAGTAGGCTAAAGCCCTACTATAAATAAGTCTTCTTGATGTTTGTAATAAGGAAGTATTGCCATTTACCTTAGGTTTTCCTTTTTGTATTCCTTTTAGTGTATTTCCTTCATCTTCACTATGTTTTTTCAATTTAGTTTGGTGTTTTATGTAGTATTTGCGCTTGTGTGCTAAAAGCTAATTACAATATGAAGTAATTTTATACACAGGGGACTACACATACCATTGGTGTGGGGTGGTTGTTATTTGTTATTCACAATTGGGTACACATGAAAACACATTGTTAAAGTTGTTATTCAAGTATGGAAAGGAGCTACTAGAAAGGAGATTGCTTCTAAATAATACCATAGATGGAAATAAATGAAGGAACGGTATAATGCGAGGAAAGCTATGGCCATGAGAACTACTAGGTGAAGGCGTTGTGGTGAGGTACTTCAGTGCATGGAAAGCGCTAAAAAGGAGGTCTACATCTAGAAGGTAGGAAGGCACGCTAGAAGGTTATAGTTGGGGTGTGAAGGTGTACCACACATAAATTGTGAAAATGGTCATTCAATGAGAGGATTGGTGGTAGGTGAAGGAGTAATAAATGCACTAAATTTTTGAAAATCTATATAAGGACGTGATGCGAGTTTATTTCTACCAAGTATTCAAATGAGATAAGTTACGATTGAGCCAAGTGAAACATGTTGAGGTGCAAAGAGTTACGAAACCAGACATTGAGAGAAAATTTATGGGTGAAAGTGGCTTGTGTCCCCATTGGTGAAGGGTTTGAGTGTAGCAGAAGAATTGAGAAGAATCTAGGGCATGCAATTTTGAGCTAGGGCATGTGGTTTTGAGCTACGGTTTGAGCTTACTCAAAATAAAAGACAAAAGGTGATATTTTTACAATGGCACCAAAGAAAGCACCTGTAGTGGGCATAAAGGGAAAGAAAAAGTTGGAAGTTGAGTTTGAAATTTTTCATGAGAGTAATTTTTTAGAGATGCAATACCTAGAAGGAGTGATAGTCATACGGGATTGGGATTCCCACATTTGCTGATGTAAAGTAAGTGATTACAACCAGCACACCACTGATAACAGGGGATAATTAGATGTGTTGTTGAACAAGAAGACCAACAAGTGCATGGTGGATGATGTGCCAGTATATGATGATGTTGGGGAGATGTTTCTTAAGAAGATAGGGGTTTATCAACTGTATGAACTCCTATATTTTGGAAAACTAAAAGCTTTATACCAATGTCTTATGAGTAGAGTTCATGATGACTTTTTCTATTTTGTTGGATGGTGGGTAAGGATCACAGCAGCCCTAGTTGCTACATTAACAGGACTGAAGGGCATAGGGACATATATTATGAGTGATCTGACTGATAAGGAAACTATTATAACCAATAACAAGGAGTTAGGATACTCCAAGGGTCTGCGTGGAATGTACATAGATAAATTAAAGAAGTATCTTGTAGTATAGGCAACCATGCATCTTCTCACTAAGTTAAATGATCAAGAGATATGGTCATAGGTAAATACCATGTGGCTACGCATTACGAAGAAAATGTTAGAGGGAGAAATCTACAACTTGGCTGGCTACATTGTAGAAATAATTACTGAGGAAGTGCACATTGGTGAAAAGATAAGTTTCGGTTTTATCCTCCTATCTCTTGTCTTTGTAGAAATTGGAGCTCCCGATGGGCCAAAGAGAAAACTTTGGGAATACCCCACAAAGAAGAAGTCCCTTGCGGAGAAGTTTGGGAAATACTTGTGTGAAGGAAAAATGAGTGGCCCATTCAAGCAAAGGGTGGAACTATGGTATGATCAACTTCACATGGCGTTTGAGGAGGAATTGTGCTTTCCAAAGGAGCTACCTTTGGTAGTGGGAAAGGTAGTACAGTTTTCCTTGTATCAACATTTCTACATTGTATGGTTTATAATGAAGGATGGGACATGGAGTCCATGGTGAAAACTTCCCTATGCCTTCATAGCACGCTACTTCTAGGCCTTAGTTCATAGGTTTACTGATGTGCGTCGGTTGAGCTTCAACTCAGACAAGGTAGATTATGACTACCATAATCTCGTAAGAACATATTTCTATCCAGGTCAAACTACCTACATTGAGAGGCTCATTTTAGATGTTATAAATATAAATCTAGTAAGTTTGGTTATTGGGGATAGTGGAGTCGTGCTCATCTATCTTCAACTCAAGCCTAGGCTAGAGAATAACAAGTATGTGGAGAACGATTTCATGTTCCCAAGGCTACCTAAGGGCAAACACATAGTTGAGAATGTGGTAGCTCTAAAGCCTGCCACAACCATAGAGATAGCCAATGAAGAAAAACATGAGGATAGTGGAGGATTGGACCATATAGGCCAGAGGAAGCCCACTGACAGAGTGTAAAGTGAGCATGCAGATACTCCACCACAGGTGTAAGAAGGAGAGAAGGACTTAAACATAGATGGCATCCCTGAAGAGTGCCAGTTTAAGAGGGTATTTAGAAGAACCAGGACCCAAGGTGTAGGAACATCACATCCTATATGAAGATCACCTCAAATCTCCCTTTAGAAAGAAGCACTTGAGAAGAAGAGAAGAAGAAATTTGAAGCTTAAATAGGAGGTAGAGGAGTTCAAAGAAAGGATGCCTGATACCCCGGTTCAACCAGAAGATGTGGAGGAACATATAGATGAAGAAATGTGGGATGAAGAAGTAGTGACAGAAGAAGAAGAAATTATGTAGGAGAAAAACAATGCACCCATCACTGTGAAGGAGGAGGAAGGGCCAACTTCAAACCTTGGTGCTTAGGTTCCTAAGGGGTCAAGAATGAAGAGAAGTGAATAATATGTTGTGCCAAGTATGGATTATGCCAAGGATGTAAGAAAAATCCTCAGCAATTAGTTTCATAGCACTATGGATCTTAAGGAGTTGTATCGATGGGAGCTGATGGACATAGATATGACCACTACGCGTGTAAGGAAACAACTATCCTAGTCCATGCAGATCCATATGGATGAACTAAATTCTGATGCATGTGAGGAGTCATGTGTCTAAAGAAGAGTGAAGAAGGCACCTCAAAGCAAGCACATGACCATAAAACCTAATCTCATGTCTAATTATTAGGTCAGTAATGCCTTACTCAAGGTATCTTCTGAGGTGGCATGGAAAAATACTGATAAGGTCGCCACCATTAGAGCAATGATTGAAGATAAAAAGGTAAAAACTGCAGATAAGGAATAAAAATGGATAAAGAATGAGGCCTTCATTAACATGACATAAGAAATTGGTGATTGCATTTTGAAAGAAAGGCCTCATCTAGAACTAAAGGTACCTAAAAATTTTCCTTATGTTATTCATTAGGTGTGCACCTTGGTTCATTTGGTGTTGGAAGATGGACCACTTTGGATGCCTACACCTAAAGATGTTGAACAAGAAGCAGAAAGAGAAAGGGCCTCTGTGGTTAGGAAAATTTCAACTTATGAGGCATTGCTCCAAACTTTGAAGGATGAATTGAAGAAATATGACCAAGATCCCAATATTTATGCAGTACCAGAAGTAGTGATAAGAACCAGAACTCTAGTTGAAGATAATGACTTTCTAAAAGAGATGAAAGATGAGACTTTAGGGCACACAGAAAGATTGGCACTAGTGAAACAAAATCACAAATCCCTTATAATAGCCTAAGATCCACATGAGGAGAGAATAGATGATATTGGAAAGCTCATAATATAGAAGATGGATCTTCTGGAAGGAATGATGTATGTTATGGCCAATGTTGTCTGGGTGCTATAGAATGAGAAGGAAAAGATTACTCAGGACAAGTTGGATGCCATAGCCACAAAAATTCCAGAGAAAACAAGGATTGCACTAGATGAATGGCAGAAATTAGAGGCCGAGGTCATAAATGAAAATCCAGATTTGATCCTCCCAGTTGAAGAAGAGGGTGTTGTAGAATAAAGATTCATTATTTTGTACAGCGATTCTTTGCATTATTTCAATTCTTATTCTTTATTATTTATGAACATTAGAAAGAATCCCCATTATCAGGATGGAAATTTACTTTAGTGTGGGGTAATGTTGAGCAGAAATAATATTTTTCTAAGGAGAAGACACATAAAGGATACGCATGTGGGAACAAGGCACATTTGAAGGTGCGGGAAAGATAAGGAAGGAAACGCACGCCAGAACAGTTTGGTTTGGGAATTATTCATTTCATGGATAAGGGCTATTTTTGGAGATAGTGTGTGGAGCACATATCTGGATGGAGACTTGTGTGACACACAAATGGTATTTTTGGAACAATCAACTGATAAGCATTATGCATGGTTTATACTAATAATAGAATTTCTTCTACCAGTTAACTATAGGACATATATTATTAGTGCACTTGCACATGTGCATGTTATTGTAAAGGTGTGTGGTTATTATCAACATGTAACCTTTTTTAGGAAGTGTGTAGGTGGCGAAAGAAATTTCCCACCTCTACTTATATGTATTGATCTATGTAGTTTATGGGGATACTGAGAGAGATATATGGCGGTGAATTATTGTAAAGTTATGTTGTTGGATCTGATGCACGCATGACTTATGGATATACTTTATAATGTAAGAAAAAAAATTATTTACAATGTTTAATGTAATGGAGTATATTGGTTGGATAATGATGTTGAACATAACTGTAACCAGTTCATGTGTGGTTAATCTTATTATAGTTATTGTTTAATTCATGATTCTTTAAGATCTAGATTTGGACTATACACTATGCAATGTTGTCTATTTATGGATCTGAATATGTTTTATCATCATCACACTAACATCTTACACAAGTAACTCTAAAGAGGGGCCTGATACCTTTATTTACTATAGATTCTAGGTTGCATCAGATTCACCGATATACCTGAAGGTACGTGAGGCCCAAATATATGTTGGTGTCAATATGAGGCATAGTATTGAGGCATACCCCCTCACTTAACAGTACCCTAGTGATAGGGGTGTCAGGTTCTTATCTGATATATCACCCACCAAATTTTTTATACTCAATCATAATTCCCAGTCATTTTTTCTTCTTGGTTATGAAATCCAAGTAGGCCTGCCTAGGAAGGTTTGTTTAAATGTAACTTAGATTTGATGTGGTTTAGTTGTGGGAATGGAGTTTTGTGAATGAATTATTTCAAATCCTAATTAGACTAGATGAGAAAGAATATATGAATGTTCATTTTATGATCCAAAGGAAATTTTTACTTTGATGAAAACAAGCCACACAAAATGAAATACTAGAATAAATAATGAAAGAAAGAAAGCGTACCTATGATTGTTATTCCTTTTTTATTTTAATTATAATTTTCTATGCACTTTTGAAACATTGATAATGAGGTGCTCTAAGATGAGATTTTAGATGATATTGATAAAAAAAAAACCAATATACATGAAATATAAATCAAATATGGATTAAATGGTCCCACCGGGTGTGTCAGGATGTTTATGGTGATTTTTTGTTAGTTTTTATTATGCTCAAATACCAAAAACTCTAAATAAAGCAGGGTTTACTAATACTTGTGTCAATAAACACAATTTTGAGATGAGTGAATATGCTAACAATGTAAGAGTTTCCTCTTTTCAACCAAGAAAGAGGACCTATATACTAATAAAACTAGAGAATGTAAATGTTAGATAATGATTTAACAAGTTGCTCAATAAAGGTAGATCCTAGGAATCCAAGGGGATTCTTTGAAGAGTGTCAACTCGTATTGTACAATCAAGTGATTTGATAATAAATTAAAATAATGACAATGTGATTAAAACTCAATATGTATGGAGAGATCCTTCTTTGCTTGATATGTGGCCCAGGCTATGGTTGTAGAGAGCTTGAATTTCAAGAAATAATCAAACCAAGCTTGTTCTATTGTATCTTGTATTTAACATATGATTTCAATTTGTTCCTTAATGTCCTCAATATCATGTGTTAAGGAAAATACACACAAGCTACACTCATGAGAGATATTGAATTACTCCCATATGAAGGGTTGATGCACGATTGGAACATCATATATGCTTGTGATAGGGTGTTATGTACCAGGAACTAGTATCTACACAGAATAAATCTTGTAAGAAAACAAATTAGGCCAAAATAGATTGATAAATATATGATAACTGAAAAACATGACTAAAATGATAGGGATCGACGAAGATCGGGAATCAGTGGCGATCAGGGGGAAAAGATCACTTAAAATAAGGAATGGACAATGATCGGGGACAGAATGGTATATTTTAACAAGGTCCAATAAACTAACTATGAATGATGTAGGACAAAGTTTGGTAGTTCCATGATAAACTTGAGGACTCTATATAAAGAGAATGTAGAATGTGGGGTTTTGTTATGTATAAGGAGCTAATTGATGGTAAATGGAATTTGGGCTCCCATCAGTGGTGATTAGGTATTAGTGATGATCCCTAGTAAATTTGACTAATATGTTAAAAGATTGATCAAATACCTAAATGGAAGACAAATTTTTTAATTCATAGATAGGGGTATAAACATGATTACTTGTAGGATATAGCTAATGCAAAATGTGATTGAAAATGATAAAAAGAAATGGACTAACCTTGTTGAATGTTGTTGAAGATAATAGAGCTCCAAATGGATATTAGAATGTTTGACAAGAGATCCCGAAGGATAACAAAAGAGTGGGGATGTCCTATAATGTCATGATGTCATGTAGGGTCTCAGAAATCCCCCAGTAGTCCAATATATCTGATCTCTATAGCTGGGAAATGAGGCAGGGTGGTGTTTAAATAGAATTGATGGCACGCATAATAGTTCTTGGTTATTTTGGATCACCGTTGATCAGGTTAGAGAGGTTAAAAACTAACTAAAGAAAGATGGAAAATGGTTGAAATGTCACATCCCGCATTTTAATTTCATGTAATTGTAAATTATAGTTATTTAACATGAAGTAGGTCACAAGGACTTGGTGATTGGAAGCGTTACTCAGTTGGTGTCATAGCTAGTCATACATACGTTTACCTTGGAAAGGATAAACGTAGTTATGTGTAGTTGAGAATCCAACTATGTAACGATGATTGTCACTAAGCACTCGTGAAATACTTTATGTTAATGAATTATTTTTCTTGCTAAGTTGTATGATCTTACTCTACATTTGTGTGTGTGTGATGATTTCAATGATTAGATACTTTTCTTGGTTGCTGGACATGTTAATGATATTTTTGTTCACCTTGCTTACTGAAAGTAATGACTTGCAAAGTATGAATTAAATTTATACATTGTTAAATTGTATTACTTCGGTATGTGGAAAATACGATGAATGTTTATGAGCTTACTAACTCTTTTGATACTATGAAAATCATTGATCATACCGTTGGAACAAGTTGAGCATTGGTTTCATAAAGGTAAAGGTTTATAAGTATTATTGTTATTACCTTTGGTAAATCATGGCCCCAACCATATGATTTGGTATTTGGAAAAATATGATCATCATGTGGTCTTAGACCATTGAGAAAAATTGCTAAGGTTATAATGTTGTTTGATTGATTAGTGTTTAGTCATTGACCTTCATGCATATTTTAAAAAGGTAATAATTATTGTTTAGGACCTCCATGCAAATTTAGATAAATTTTTAATGTTATGATTTTTTAAATAATTATTAAATGTTTGTTACATTACCCATGCAACACTTAGGGGTTTTGGGATTATCTTTGACTGTTCGAGTAAACTCCATTGCATGAAAATTTGGTTAATATTATTTTGACCGCTTATTTTTAACTTCACTAAGTAATTGGAGAGGAGTTGGGAGATGGTGGTGGTTCATGGTGAGTTGGCCACTACATGGCACTATGAACATTAATGGTAAATAATTATATTGGGAATCCCAAAGCTTCTTCAATACACTACCTAACATGAAAGGAACTCATTTTAATGTTTTCTTTTGATTTACTTGACTTCCTCCTCCATTCAAGCTCTACATGAGGGTGGTTTTTAGCGATTTTATATTGATATTTTAGAGGAGAGAGAGAGGTCGAATCTAGTTGTATGTAATCTGGTTATGCTTTGTTTTGGAGAGGAGATTTTTGTAAACGAGAAAAGATAGGAAGGGTTTGCTATTCAAAAAGTTGGAAGTTTAGTTGCTTGACCTTCAGGGAAGTTGTGGGAAGAAAATTTTGGAATGCTTCATTGTTCCAGACATGGGTATTTCCCTTTCTTTTGTTGTTATGTTTTGAGCTAGGTAAAATTAATGGGTTTTTTATTTTATTTAAACTAGTAATATATATTGTTTTTCCATGCGTTCTAATGAAACTATTCAGGAAACTATGGAATTTGGTTTTAAGAAAAAGAGAACTCATTTTCTCCCTTTGGGAGGTATTATGTGTTGGCTATGAATTGATTTATTTATTAAGGTAATTTTTTTGAATTATTTATTCGCATTACTAGTCAGTCGAATGCATGGGTATTTTTAAGTCATATTAGAAACTTGCAATATTGTGTTTCAGTGATATTTTAAGTTAATGTTTTATTTTGATTCACCTCCATGATGCCCTTGACTGAAATTGTTCCTAGTTGTTAAGTAATATTCCAAACTTGGAAGGACAAGAAAATAGGAACCCATGTGCCAAAATTTTGAAACCTCCTGCCACTGTGATGATGTTTCTTATGAAGAATTACTTTAGTGTTTGTGTGGGTCAATGTTCTAAATTATTTAATAGATTACCTTTTTGGTTTTGATGCAGGAGCATCAAGAGAATAAAATTTTCATAGGAATATAGGGTCAATTTTATTATAATTGTTATAATAATACCAAGTGAGTTTCATTAGACAATTCAATGGAAAAATAAAAGTAACTATGCTTGTAAAGATGAAGTATTAGGTGTGCTAGAGGTGGAAATTAGTTGTTCTAATGCCTAATTAAGGCTTATCATGATATGAAATGAGTTTTCATGGGAGGTTGAATGAGGTTTAGAGTCAATAGGATGTAGTTCTGATTGTATGCTAAGTTTGGTATGTTGTTAAAGCTCATATAGGAGCTATATAATCAATTTAGAGGGGAAGAGTAGATAAGATAGTGAAATATAACAAAGGATCAGTCATGTATCAATCCATAACAGGAGGAAGAAGATGTAATGTAAGTGGGAGATGAATAATAAAAAATTTGGAATGATATTCCAGGTGAATAAGTTCTTGTTTTGTATGTTATTTATGGATATATGTGGATTGTGCTATATAGACCCTATCCAGACTGAGTACTAAATTTGTGATAGTCACCAAGGAAATACTTTTGGAGATCTGTGAAATTATGTATAGCTAAAGGAAGATGAGGATAGGATCATGTAATTTTTGCAACTCTTGAAACTTTAAGATATTACTTGTAGACCCAATTTTTAGCTCTCGGTGTTGAGTTGTGAAGCTTAATTACTTCATTTTAGAATGCAATCGGAACTTGCTGGAAAATACAGTAACTGGCGTCGGTTAGTTCAAGAAAAGTGTTCCACACCGGATCAGGGTTAACTGGCATCGGTTACCTGTGTGAGAAATTTTTAATTAACTATCAGGAATTAAATCTATTTTTAGCATTAAAGTAGATTTATTGGATGTAATTGCATGGCTAAGTGCCCTAAGTTTATAAACGACTATATAAGGATAAAAGATAGGGTTTAGAAGTAATGGATGTATCATAATTACAAGATAATTATGTGAGAGAGAATTCTTGGTGAAGAATCAAAAAGCTTGAAGGAAGAATGTACTGAACATCTGAGAAGTGTAGAAGATTGTAAATCTTCATTGTATATCTTGTCAAAGCTTTGGATAATAGATTGGCTTGTTTCTTGGTGGACATAGCCCACACTGGGTGAACCATGTTAAATCTGGTGTTGATTTATGTATCTTGTTTTGTATAATTCCTCGGGTAGAATATCCGCTTTTATTTGCATGTATGCTTAGATCTGATATATTGTATGTACAATCGGTGTTAACCCCAACAACTAGTATCAGAGCTTTGTTTTGAGGGTATTGTGTGTTAAAATATTTACTCACAGAGGGTTTTTCGATTGAGTGGGAGCTACAGCAATGACATAAGATTATAAATACAAGGTAGAGAAGTTTGATGGCTGAAATTATCAATTATGGAAGATGATAGAGGATTATTTGTATCAGAGAGATTTGTACTTACCGTTGGATGAGAATTCTAGACCTACGAAGATGACTAATGAAGAATGGAATATTCTTGACAAAAAGGCTTTGGGATCTATAAGATTGATCCTGGAAACATCTGTTGCTTCTAATATTACATAAGTGGCTTATATGGTAGACTTAATGAAATCTCTTGCTAATTTATATGAAAAACCTATTGCTTCAAATAAATTTTATTTGATGAAGAAACTTTTTAGTTCTAAGATGCATGAAGGTGAATCTGCCTCTAGTCATTTGAATGATTTTTGATCTATTGTAAATCAGTTAAAATTAGTTTCAATACCATTTGATGATGAAGTAAAAGCACTTTTATTCTTATGTTCTTTGCATGATAGTTGGGACAAGTTGGTAATGGTTGTTAGTAATACAACATCTGCTAATAATATTTTGAAGTTTGATGATGTGGTTAGTATAATCTTGAATAAAGAAATTCGTAAGAAAAGTACAGAGGAAACATCATCTGGAAATGCTTTGAATGTAGAAAGTAGGGGCAAGCAGAAAGAGAGATCCAAGAGTAAGAGTAATGGGAAATCAAAGTCAAGGGATAGAAGATCTAAATCCAGAAGTAAGGGAATTACTTGTTGGAAATGTGGAAAGAAAGGAAATACAAAGAAAGACTGTTGGTCAAAGAATAAAGAGAACCAACAACCAGACAAAGGTAAAGAGGTGAATCTTGTTGCATCATAGGTAATGCAAGATGCTCTTATTATTTCTTTAGATAGTAGAATTGAATCATGGGTTTTAGATTCAGGAGCTTCTTTCCATGTAACCCCTAATAAGGGTTATTTCAGAAATTATGACCAGGGTAATTTTGGGCATGTCTATTTGGGTGATGATGAACCTTGCATTATTACTGGCAAAAGGGAAGTTCATCTAAAATTGCAGAATGGAAATACATGGGTATTGAAAGATGTGAGGCATGTGCCAAGCCTCAAGAGGAATCTTATTTCTGTAGGGCAACTAGGTGAATTTGGTTGCATGGTTACTTTGACATGAGACTCTTGGAAAGTCACCAAGGGTGATTTTTTTGTGGCAAGAGGTAAGAAAGTAGGAACGTTATATTTATATACCTGTATTACTGATTCCTTTTCTACATTATCTACTTCAGATTCAGATGCATGCATGTGGAATAATCAGTTGGGTCATATGAGTCAAAAAGGAATGCAGATCTTAAAGGATAAGGGTAAGTTATCATATTTGAAAGATTTAGATCTTGATTTATGTGAGCATTGTGTCTTTGGAAAGTAAAAGTGAGTGAGATTTCTCAAAGTTGGGGTAACTAAGAAGGAGCAGAAATTGGAGCTTGTACACTCATATGTGTGGGGACCATCTCAGGTAGATTCTCATGGTGGATCTTAGTATTATGTTACTTTCATTGATGATGTTATAAGAAAGCTATGGTTTTATTGTATTAAACTCAAATCTAGTGTTTTTGAAACTTTTAAAAGATGGAAAGCCCTTGTTGAGACTGAATCAAATTCTAAGTTAAAGTGCCTTAGATCTGACAATGGTGGTGAATACTGTAGCAAGGCTTTCGATGATTATTGTTCAGTGAATGGGACACGTAGAGAAATAATGGTTCTAAGAACACCACAGGAGAATGGTGTTGCAGAAAGAATGAACAAGACAATCATGGAACGTGTAATAAGTATGAGGATACATTATAGATTGCCCTTGTAGTTTTGGGAAGAAGTAGTTGATACAGTGGTTTATCTGATTAACCGTGGCCCTTTAAGTTCACTAGATGGAGGAATACCAGAGGAAGCATGGACTAGAAAAGAGGTAAATCTTTCTTTTCTTAAAGCTTTTAGTTCATAATCTTTTGTGCATGTTAATAGAGAAAATAGAAAAAAGTTGGATGCAAAATCCAAGAGGTGCACTTTCATTGGTTATGGATCTAGTGATTTCGGTTTTCGTTTTTGGGATTTAGAGAATTTTAAAATTTTTAGGAGTCGTGATGTTGAATGGAATGAAAAGAGAATGTACAGGGATCAAATTTTGGTACCCAAGGATGAGAAAATTGAGAAGTTTATTGATGAAAATGAACTCTCAGGTTTCAAAGAAACACCTATAGAAATACACAATAACTGTGGTTAGTTAGGCCCTGATCAGCATCGGTCAGATGAACCACCGACAATTACAGAAGATCAAAACCGGTGTCAGTTAGCCGAACTGACGTCGGTTAGAGGTGACCGGTGTCGGTCACTATCAGAAGTTGATACTAATGTCTAGGAGGTCCAAATTGAGCCTCCAGTACCCCAAACTCCTGTGAGAAGGTCACAAAGGGTAAGTAAACTTCCAGAAAGATTTTCACCTTCTCTATTTTATTTATTATTGACTAATAGTGGTGAACCAAAAGGCTTTGAAGAAGCAATGCAGGATAAAACTCACATTTAGTGGGATCATGGCATGGATGAGGAGATGAGCTCTTTGAAACAGAACCAAACATGGGATTTGGTTAAATTTCCAACAAGAAAGAGAAAATTGTAGAAAAAGTGGGTGGATAGTAAAGGTACAAGGCAAGGCTTGTAGTAAAGGGATTTACACAAAAAGTAGGTATTGAATTTGGTGAAATATTTTCTCCTGTTGTTAAGATGACTTCTATTTGTACTGTATTGAGTTTAGTTGTAGTAGAAGATTTGCATTTAGCAAAACTAGATGTGAAGACGGATTTCCTTCATGGTGATTTGGATAAAGAGATTTATATGCAGCAGCCTCTTGGGTATGAAGTCAAGGGTAAGGAGAAATTAGTGTGCAGGTTGAAAAAAAGCTTATATGGGCTCAAGCAATCTCCAAGGCAATGGTACATGAGGTTTGATAGTTTTATGCATGAGCATGGTTACTTGAGATGTGAATATGACCATTGTGTTTATTTCAAGGAGCTTGAAAATGGGAGCTATATTATTTTGTTACTATATGTGGATGATATGCTTATTGCAGGATCTAGTATGAGGGACATTGGTGAGCTTAAGAGAAATCTAGCTCACACATTTGCAATGAAGGATTTGGGAGCTGCAAAAATAATTCTTGGCACGTAAATACATAGAGACAGGAAAAACAAGAAATTGTATTTGTCTCAGGAGGATTATATCTACAAGGTGTTAGAAAGGTTCAACATGTAGAATGAAAAACCTGTTAGCACACCTATGGCTGGACACTTCAAATTGAGTAAAGATCAGTGTCCTTCATCACAAGAGGAGGTCAAATACATGACATGAGTGACATATGCTTCAGTAGTTGGAAGTCTCATGTATGATATGGTTTGTACAAGACTAGACATTGCACAGGCAGTGGGAGTTGTAAGTAGATATATGGCTAATCCAGGTAAAGAGCATTGGAAAGTAGTCCAATGTTTACTCAGGTATTTAAAAGGGACATATAGCATGTAGTTATGTTATGGAAGTTTAGATATTTCATTACGTGGCTATGTTGATTCAAATATGGCTGGAGATCTGGATGGTAGGAGGGGCACTATTGGATATATTTTCATAGTAGGTGGAATGGCAGTTAGCTAAATTTCAAGATTGCAGAAGGTTTTGGCTTTGTCTAATACAGAGGCAGAGAATGTTGTAGCTACAGAGGCTAGTAAGGAGATGATATGGATGAGTAGGTTCATGGAAGAGTTGGGAAAGGAGAAAAGTAATTGTAAACTGTTCACTGACAGTCAGAGTGCAATTCATTTGGCAAAGAACTCAGCATTTCATTCAATAATGAAACACATTCAGTTGAGATATCACTTCATACGTTAGGTATTTGAGGATGGACAGTTGAATCTGGAAAATATTCATACAAGCAAGAACCCTGTGGATATGCTAACGAAGCCATTAGCAAAGGAGAATTTGGAGCTACACTCCACTTTTGTTGGTCTTCGAGTTTGAAACTTGAAGAGGAAGAAACCAAGCCAAGGAAGGATCCAAGAATTATGTTGTACATGTATGGTGCAGTAATTAAACTCCAAGTGGGATATTGTTGAGTTGTGAAGCTTAATTACTTCATTTTAGCATGTAATTGGAACTTGCTAGAAAATACAATAACTAGTGTCGGTTAGAGGTGACCATCATCAGTCAGTATAGGTCAGGAAAAGTGATCTACACTAGATCAGGGTTAACCGGCATCAGTTACCTGTGCAAGGAAGTTTTAATTAACTCTCAGGAATTAAATCTTTTTTTAGCATTAAAGTAGATTTATTGGATGTAATTGCATGGCTAAGTGCCCTAAGTTTATAAACGACTATATAAGGATAAAAGCTAGGGTTTATAAGTAATGGATGTATCATAATTACAAGATAATTATGTGAGAGAGAATTCTTGGTGAAGAATCAAAAACCTTGAAGGAAGAATGTACTGAACATCTGAGAAGTGTAGAAGATTGTAAATCCTCATTATATATCTTGTCAAAACTTTGGATAATAGATTGGTTTGTTTCTTGGTAAACGTACCCCACACTGGGTGAACCATGTTAAATCTAGTGTTTATTTATGTCTCTTGTTTTGTATAATTATTTTGGTATAATATCCACTTTTATATGCATGTATGCTTAGATCTGATATATTGTCTGTACAACCGGTGTACTAACCCCAACACTCAGGCCCTAGCTAGGGAAAGGCATAAAAAAATTTGTAACCATTAAACATTTATGAAATTTCATGAGAATATCTGCCCAGATGGTTTCTAAGAGTCTACAAAATTTTAATTATCAACTCACACATGGATAAAAGTTATAATAAGTTCTATATTGCAAACTATAATAGTGTGCAAGTTGAGAAGGAAATGAGATGCATGAGAGGTGAAATGATGGACTCTAGCCTCTACACTTTGTGCATTCCATGTTGTTGATATTCTTGAGGTGAAGCCATCAAGTTTAAAGTGATAACATGCTATTAAGTGTTTACTTCTATAGCTTAGAGCCAAAAAAACCCTAATTTGCATGATAAGTTACAAAGGAAGTACAAATTAATACATACTAACAGTACCTAAATTTTAGGCATAAGCAAGAAGCTCATAAAGGGTCTTCAGATCACCTAGAAAAGGTGAGGTGATTTTAGAGTAAATTGGAATCCATTAGCCTTTATATGTGGGAAGGGCTAATAGAGAAACTAGTATGAGATGCAAGTGTATGATCAAATGAAGGGTCAGAACACCTTGGGTCATCTACACAAAATCCTCTAAGAGCATTAGAGGTGATTCAGAGGTTTGTATGAATTTTGTATCCCATTGGCCTAAATAGGATAAACTAGTGAACCAAGATAATTATCAAGCTAAGTAGATAAAGAAGGTTTTAACACCTTGATATGGGAATTGAAGTTGAACATTTGAGGAGTGATGACAAGATCAGATCAGAGGATCCATGTAAGGTAAGGAGAATGCATATTTATTCCATGCTTTCATATGATTACTATTACTAATATGAATATGAATGGAGAAGCAATATACCTTAAGCTATTTTGTGCATATGACTTGTGCTATAGATTTTGAGATGAGATCCTCAGGAAAGGGGTGGTGGAAAGTACCTTACTAAGTAATGCTCATGTGTTGAGAAATATTTTTCAGACCTCATATAATATTGTTTAGTATTGAAATTTTGGAAAATTAGTATATCCCTTACACCATTTTTTGGTATTAAAGTAGATCTCTATTAGGATCATTTCATTGCAGATATTTTAAGCATTTTTTATTGATTGAAGAGTGTGTGAAGTTGATTTTTTCATCATGGAAAAGTTAGAGAAAGCATCATTGCAAGGTATCATAAATTTTATCCAGGAAGTAGTGATGAGGAAGATGGATAGCATGATGAATGAAATCAGTGATCTAGGCACAAGAAGGACAAAAATGGAAGTAGTGTATTCAGGTATGGAAAGGACAATTGATAAATATGATGGTTAGAAGCATAGAGAATCGTTATTGGTAAGGAGAATACTTCTACAACAACAACTAGCTAAAGCTCAAGAACCAATCTATAGGAGAAGCTTATTCAAAACCAAATGTAAAATAAGAGGTAAGTGTTTCAATGTCATTATAGATGATGGTAGCACAAACAATATTGTGTCTGAATAAATGTTCAGTAAATTGGGCTTAAGAAGGTTAGATCACCCTAATCCTTATAGGGTAGAACGGGTTCATGAGGATCACTAGATTCTTGTAAATGAGAAATGTATAGTTCCTTTCAAAATTGGGAGTTTGCATGATGAATTTTTTTTTGATGTGATGCCAATGGATGTGTGTCATTTACTCTTAGGCAAACCATGGAAATATGAAAGGAAAGTAGTGTATAATGGTAGATTGAATAAGTGTTTTCTAACAAAGAATGGAATATAGCATGTGTTGGTACCTTTGATGGATCATAATGCAAGTAAGGAAAATAGAAGCATGGTGTTTGGTATAAAGAATTTTGTGGATAAATATAAGAGTCAAGTTTAGGTGTTCATGAGGGAGCCATTGAACAAAGAAGAAAAGGTGAGTGTGTCTTTGAAAGGGAAAGATGAAGATGAGATTGATAGAAGAATGCAACAATCAGAGTCCAATGAAGTGGAAAAAGAGACAGAAGTCAAGGTTGAAGAACAATCCCAAATGAGGTTGTGGAAGAACATGATGTTCTTGAAGAGAGATATTTATGACCAAGTAGAAAATTACAGAAGAGTGATGACGAGGAAATATGGAATGAGATATTTGAAGAACTTATGCAAATTCATGAAGAAAAAGAAAACAAGAAGACACAGCAAGATGTCATTAGAGGGATAGCAACAAGAAGGTATCTTGAAGACCAAGGAATCTAAAATGAAGCACAGCCAATCCTTATGCAAAGACAAAAACAATAAGAATACAGATCAACAAGAAAAAATGAGGAATAATTTAGAGAGATGGGTGATGATGTTCAAGGAAAACAACAAGTTCTTGGTGAAGGCACTATGAAGGATGAAGAATACTATGAAAATATGGAGAGACAAGGCTTACAAACAAGCCTAGAAGAGACTACACGTGGAAAATAAGTGAAGAACATGCATGGAGTAGCTAAGGAGGTCAAGGAGCCTCTGATTTTTTAATCTAATTGTGTATTAGCATGTGTGAACATTCATTTGCCAAAAAAATTCATGAATGGATAAATGACAAGTGAAGTTAGTGAGAGATGAAACAATTAAATGTTCCTAGAGTCCTTAAAGGGTCTAAAGATCTCTATTTAAGAGGATGAACTATCTAATATGAAGAGTAAATTCAGTCAAGGAATGATGGAGTTAAGAGAGAGAGAGAGAAGACTCAAATCAAGCAATTTCATGGAGAAAAGCACAAACATAATGAACAATGATTGAAGTTAGAGTGATTTTGAAGTTTACATGGTTGCAAGCAAACCAAAACAGGTTGCCAAGAAGAATGAATCTATACTTAGAGCCATGGAGCAGAAAGGAAAGCTTAGCACAAGTAAGGGGGAAAATGGAGATTCAAACCAAGTATCTAACACAACATGGAGGTATGGATGATGTTCCTTATGAAAAAAAATAAAATTTCAAGAAGAAGTCAGCTTGGACCAGTAGAGAATGCATAGAAGTGAGGTAGACAAACAGAGAAGTCAAAGGAGAAACTTGATGTTCTTAAGTTCAACCTATTGGCCGAAGACAAATATAACAATGGAAACCTCAAAGCTTTAAGTGAAGAATCCTATAAACAACTTGAATGCTGATAAAATACAAAGGAGAAGACCAAAATTTAGAATATTGTGGACTAATACAGTCTTGAAATGGGGAAGATCATGGAAGAAACAACATATTTTCAAACTTCTAAAGGTGAAAGACCTAGAGATTCATATTACTCAGGTCAAGAGGAAACTGAAACAAAGTGGTAGAGATAGAAATAAGAAGAAAATTCAAGTCAAGAAAGGCAAACAAACAAGGGACAGAGTAAATTCTGAAATCATGAGCAAGAACAAGGGTTTTAAGAATATTGAGGTAGTAGTTGACAAACAACAAGTAGTTAAGAAGAAGACACTTGAGGCAATCCAAAAACATGAAGAGTATGATACAAACTAGGTCATAGAAGTTCATTTATTGGGTCAAAATACTGAAATGGTCTCCATCTATAGTCAAGGATGACAAATGTAATTAGAACCTAAGGATCCAAGGAAGTTAGAGGAACTAGCAGCTATCAAAATACAAGGCGATTGTATAGGTAAGGATGTTTCATATCATGATGAAAGTAGACATAATCAGCTACATTGGAGGAGGATTCTAATTAAGCATTCATGTGGATTGTTAGTAAATGTAAAGGAATGGAATTTCAATGTTGGAGATTTCCATTTATAGGAAAAGTAAGACAAGCCTAAAAATAATCCATAAAATAAGAAGATAGGGAGATGATAATAAAGAAAATCGAAGAGGTAATCAATCCTTATATTCTTATACCCAACATTGTTATGGAAGCCATGACTTAAGGTGAACATGACGAAAATAGGGTAGAGTTAGAGTCCATGATGGAGAAACTATAAGAAGAACAAGGAACAAACAAGAAAGCAAAGTATATGGAAAATAAATACAAGTACAAGTTCAGAGTGGGGGTTGGGAGGCAGAGAGTACAAGAAAGTAAAAAGGTAGAAACAAGTCCAAGAGCACAATCAAAGAGGACAAGAAAATATTTAAAGGCAAGTAGGAAGAAATCACAATATTGCATTGAGTAGGAACTCAATTTCTTCTTGGTGGGTAATCTGATGCAGGAGCATCAAGAGAATAAAATTTTATAGGGTCAATTTTTGTATATTTGTTATAATAATACCAAGTGACTTTGCTTAGACAATTCAATGTAAAAATAAAAGTAACTATGTTTTGTAAAGATGAAGTCTTTAGTGTGCTAAAGGTGGAAATTAGTTGTTTTAATGCCTAATTAAGGCTTATCATAATATGAAATTAGTTTTCATAATAGTTTAAATGATTTAGAGTGAATAAGATGTAGTTTTGATTGTATTTTACGTTTGGTATGTTATTAGAGCTCATATAGGAGCTATATAATCAATTTAGAGGGGAATACTAGAAAATATAGTGAAATATAACGAAGGATCAGTCATGTATCAATCCAATAATATGAGGAAGAATATGTAATGGAAGTGGGAGATGAAATATAAAATTGTTGGAATGATATTCCTAGTGAATAAGTTCTTTTTTTTTATGTTATTTGTAGATATATGTGGAATGTGCTATATAGACCATGTCCAAACCAAGTACTAAATTTGTGACATTCACCAAGGAAATAATTTTGGATATATTTAAAAGTATGTATAGTTGGAGGAAGGTTAGGATAGGATCATGTAATTTTTTCAACTCTTAAAACTTTGAGATATCACTTGTAGGCCCATTTTAAAGCTCTCAGACCCTAACTAGGGAAAAGCATAACAAATTTTATAACCATCAAAAATTTATGAAATTTCATGAGAATCTCTGCCCATGTGGTTTCTAAGAGTCGACAAAATTTAAAGTCTCAAATCGCATGTGGGTAAAATTTATAACAAGTTCTATATTGCAGACTGTAGTAATGTGCATGTTGAGAAGGAAATGAGGTACATGAGAGGTGAAATTATGGATTCAAGCCTATTAAAATTTTTTAATCCATGTTGTTGATATTCCTAAGGTGAATCCATCAGTTTTCAAGTGAGACGATGCTTGTAAGTGTCTACTTATATAGCTTAGAGCCAAAACAAGCCCAGTTTGTTTGATAAGTTACAAAGGAAGTCCAAATTCATAGAAATTAACAGTACCTAAATTTTTGGAATAAGCAAGAATACCATAAAGAGTATTCAAATTAACTTTGAGAGGGTGAGATTTTTTAGAGAAATTTTGGATCCATTAGCCTTTATATGTGGGAAGGTCTAGAAGGATAACAAGGCCTAATAGAGAAACTAGTATGAGATGCAAGTGTATGATCAAATGAAGGGTTAGAACACCTTGGGTAGTCTACACAAAAGGATGTAAGAGCATTACAGGTGATTCAGAGGTCGGTATGAAGTTTTGAGACCATTGGCCTAATTAGGATAAAGTAGTGAACCAATATAATTATCAAGCTAAGTAGAGAAATAAGTTTTTAACACCTTGAGATGGGAATTGGAGTTAAACATTTGAGGAGTGATGACAAGATCAAAATAAAGGATCCATAGAAGGTAAGGAGAATGAATATCTATTCCATGTTTTCATATGATTACTAGTACTAATATGAATATGAATGGAGAAGCAATATACCTTAATCTGTGTTGGGCATATGAGTTATGCTATGGATTGTCACATGAGATCATCAGGCAAGGGATGGTGGAAATTACCTTACAAATTAGTTCACATGTGTTGAGAAATATTTTTCAAACCTTAGATAATATTGTTCAATATAAGAATTTTTTGAAAAGTAGTATATCCCTTGCACTAGGTTTTTAGGATCTCTTGGAATTTTTGGTTTTAAAATGTCTTCTTGATTTAAATCCTGTAAGGGTATACCTTGCACCTAGAATATAGATGTGGTCTCACGATCTACATGTTAGAGATGTTTATTTTTGGGTGTGAACCTATGACTTAGGAGTCACTATGCTTAAATATAAAGTGGTTTCAATTCGAACCCATCCACTAATTGATAGGCATGTTGTGAGTAAATACAAACTAGGATTGGGGAGTTATGTTGACTTTTTCATTTGGTGACTCTGGTTCAAACATGTTGTGATCAATGTTATTATTGGTTCTAAGTTCATCAATGACTTCTATGGTGGTTATAATCATTTTTACTATTACACGTTGAGTCGTGTTTATTAATTACTATAGCATCCTTCAGTGATTTTGAATTGGGATCATAAGATTGGAATGTGTCCTCCTTTAAACGAAACCCTGTAAGTTTTATCGAGCTTGATCATTTAAAAGGAATTAGGTTTTGCATATAAATGGAATGTTATATTTAAACTTTTAGTTAGGATATAAATGCATTCTAGTATAGATATATTTGTGCAAGTTTGTTGGATAGATGATACTTGTATAATTATAATTGTGATCTTACTTCTCTAAGATAAGTTTGAGTGTTATGAAGTGGATGTTTGCATCATATTTTGAGTTAATAGTTATGTTAGCTAGTATGTGTTGAAGTTTGTTGAATGTAAAATAAAAAGGATTAAATTTATTAAATCCCTTGTAAAGTAAAAGGTTGATCTTATAAATCAAAAAAGTGGAAGATTTATGTATGTGTGTGCACCCCACTTTATCTTTGACCCCTGTTAGTTCACTAAGGAATCCTTTGGTTAGGAAAGCAAGATGTGATAGTGAATTATGGTTCGAGTTTTTCTTAGATGAGATTTTTATGAGGAATAAAGTATATCAGTAAAAAAAATAGAAAAAGGGTTATTCTCTCAATTAACTGACATTTTTGCTTGTGATGTTTGTCTTGTATGTTAGCATGGTTCATTTCATCTAAATAAGATCAATTGTACTTATTAAATAAATGAGATGATTTATTAATATTATTTAGTGCATAACTTAATAACATGAATGAAAGAGAATTATTCATGCCCTTTCTATTGAGTTGACCATATTTATATTATTATTTTCATATTGTAGGTTTTGAAAAGTGTTATGAGATGGTTAGATAATTGGATTACGACATAATTTGATTGAATTGATTCATATTGATGTATTAAATGTACTTATACTTGATTTTAATGTGAAAATATTACTCATAATTATGTAAGGAAATTGTGTGGAATGTATGAAAAGATTATCTCTAATAATCTCTTGTGAAAATGTATTAATGTTATCCATCATGGTTATGAGAATAAAGAAGTTTTTTCTAATCAATATGTATGTGTCTTAGGAAATTTTGTATCGTTGATTGACATTGAAATATTCATTTTGAAATGATAAATAAAATGTGTTAAAACTGATGCTAAATCTCTAGATTTGCATAAATAAATTCAACAAAAATAAATCAAATTAACTCATGAAATGGAAAGTACAGAAAATATAGGAAAAATGAAAGTAGAATGAAGCAATTTATATTGAATATGAGAGGGCATTTTATACAATTTCTTGCTCCTAAAATCATGGAGTCAGGTCTTATCATTTTATCCCCATATCTCTCCTTTATTCCCTAGTCTTACTCCCAATCCCAAGATATTCTCACACATTCCTATCTCTATGAGTTATGCATGACAACTAATTGTGCACACTCACATATTATTTAAATATTAAATAATACTAATATTAAAACCATATGTTCACACTATGAACATTAATTTCCTAGCATTCACCCCCTTAGTGTGAACATGGGTGAGTTCTATCTAGTACCTGCTCATGTTCTACAATACGATGGTTTTCAAAGAGTACCATCAACTCCAATAGGTTTTCTAGTGGAACCATTAACCACTTTGTATGTGATTTTCTAAGAGATTCACAAACTCTCAAATTGGTTTTCTAGTGGACCACCAACCACTTTCATAGCAACGTACACATTTCCCCATCAACATTTTACAAAAGAGAACAAAATATAGGAAAATATGTTCCTAACTATAAACAAGAATTATCCATCTGTTCTTATTTACTCTCACACATGCTGAAAGCAAACACACAAAAAAGTAGAAAATAAATGATCACCAATACAATGAAGCAATCTCTTTATTTGTGACTAACAAGAGATGCTTAATATTCCTCCATCCTCCTTTTCCTTCAATCTCCATGAGTCACTACTTAGTATAAGTAGTCATCTTCTTCTTCAATGCTTTCTTCATCAGTTGCATAGGCCTCGTCCATCTTTAGATTACTAGATAAAATATCTTTGGCATGAACAGTACATAAAGAAGACTTGTGTCCCTTTTTCTTGCAATAAAAACATTTTAATTTTATTTGTTTCTTGAAGAACTAGGATACGTTTTCTCTATATAAAGGGAAGTTTTTTCCTCGATATCTTCTTTTATTCTTTTTTCTTCAGCTAGTAATGCAAAAATCATACCTTCAAGTGAATGAGAAGGCATTTGACTAAGAGTAAAAACTACATTAATATATTTTTGAGGTAAGATATTTTAAAAAATAGCTTTTGCATCTTCATCATCTTCCTAAGCACTTACTTCTGTCAGTTGTCTTAGAAGAGATCTAAGATCATTAATATGACTTAACATAGTTGCACCCTCATTCATTTTCAACTTGAATAACTACAACTTAAGTGTAAATTTAGCATTCACAGCTTTTGCACCAAATGTCTGACTAAGCAAATCCCATATGTATTTAGAATTTTTTTCTAAGTCTACATAATGTAACTCAGTGTTAGATAAAGCAAGCCCAATAATGGATTTTGCTTTATCATCCTTGGTTTTCCACTCTAGTAATTTTGTTGCATCAGTTGGTTCAGTTTCTTTTCCATTTACAATTCCCCATAGATTTTTGTTCATCAGTTGCATTTGTATTTTCACCTTCCATGTGTGAAAATTTAATCCATTAAATTTATCTATAGGGATTTCCATGATGGGTGTTGAACACAGTCAAAAATGCACCCTTACAATAAAAATCAGCTTCATATTTAACTAAAATAATAAATCTTATTAGAGTTTAATTGCTAGAAGTCAGTGACTATTTTTTTTACAGAATAATTAGAAACATCAAAAAAATTTCCACAATTTCTCTTAAAATAAAAAATGGGTTTCTGTAATTTTTTTACAGAAGTTTCCCATAATACAAATAAACAAACCCAAAAACATTCAGAAAATTCTGAATCTAGGTTTTTGATGAAAACACAAATTACCAGTCATTTTTTGGAAGATCATAATCCAGAAAATGGTGACAAAAGCTTTAAAACTCTCAAATCTGCATCCTTGAGGCTGCAGTTTTGTCCTGCAATCACTCTCATAAATCTTCCTAACCTACTCTAATACTAGATGATGCTAAATCTCTAGATTTGCATAAATAAATTCAACAAAAATAAATCAAATTAACTCATGAAATAGAAAGTACATAAAATATAGACAAAATGAAAGTAGAATGAAGCAATTTCTATTGAATATGAGAGGGCATTTTATACGGTTGCTTGCTCCTAAAATCATGGAGTCAAGTCTTATCATTTTATCCCCATATCTCTCCTTTATTCCCTAGTCTTACTCCCAATCCCAAGATATTCTCACACATTCCTATCTCTATGAGTTGTGCATGACAAGTAATTGTGCACACTCAGATATTATTTAAATATTAAATAATACTAATATTCAAACCATATGTTCACACTATGACAATAATTTCCTAACAAATACAACTATTTATGAGATGTCATTATGAACTAATAATTATATAAAAAAATAGTAATATAAGCAAGGAAATATGAAAGTATACTTAAAATATACAAGTATAGAAGATGTACCTAGTATTCAAAGATAAAAAAAATATATGATAAACATTAGTTTATATGTTTAAAACAATACAAAACATGTTGATGTCTTTGACAACGGTAAAATACACTTTCCATTAAAGTATTATCATCGTAAGATCATAATTGATTCCAATGTTGTTGGGCCTCAAAATATTGGCTAAGTGCCAAAGGACACGTGTGCGCATATGGCCAGTAAGAAAAAGGGTGCATGGGGAAAAGTATGCATGACAAGAGTTTAAGAAGGGTATATGTGGAACCAGGGCATGTGCGCAAGGCAGGGAAAAGGATTTGAGAACTTAGTCATATTTGGCATCCTGTATGCATGGGAGGAAAAATGTGACTTGACTAGGTGTGTCGAGTGGATAAGGTGCTAGCCTAGAGACTTGGTGATCAAGGAAAGAATATTCCATGCATGAAATATTCCAAGGATGGACATCATTGCAGAAAGTGGATATATCGTAACAGAATAAGCATGCTCCATTGGAGGACCACATAGACACTCGGCATCCGATCTGCTCCTCAAGGAGGGCATGGCGGTGGGTGTTAAATCTATATATAGAGATGCTCAGGTAGAAGAAGAGATAATAAGCATTACGATCACCATAGAGAGGATGGAAAGCAAAGCTCTATAAAAAATATTAGAAGGTTGTAAGAGTTGAAGTTCCCATTAGAGGATTATAGGAACGTTATCATGTCTAAGGGGATGGGTCTGCAAAAAAATTGTAACATGGGAAGCATAGCGAGGACCTCTAATACATGATTTATGTCTGTCTTGATGCATTTGGTCTATTATGACCCTTTTGAATGTAATTTGGTTACTGAAACTATGATCAATATGAATATATGGCTTTTTTCTGAATATATAGTTCATGGGTGTGAACCCTCATGTCTTTTCTTCATGTTATGAATCAGATTTTTTCTATGTATGATGGCTCTCTTGTTATTTGCATGGGTACCTAGATGTAATAACTCATCCTAAGCTTTTAGAATTAATGCATGAACATTTACTTTTCTTTATTTAATCTTTTATCAATGGCATCATCTTCTCACAATGCTCACATAAAGGAGGGGCTTGGCACCCTCGCCTACCTCGAGTGAGTGCCCAACACCCACTAGATGATAGGACAACGCACATGGGATTAGAGTGTTTTTTAAAGGCGCTTGAAAAATGACTACAACTTTACTTTAGTGTGAGAGTAGTATGAAAATATAGAACAGGTACGAAGATCAATTATGAATGCATGAAATAGTGTAGTTGTAAATATCTCACTTAGGAAATCTAAAATGTATAAATGTATAATAATGAGCATTGATGATGTTTAATTTATGATATGAAACTTGTTAAGTCTTATACTTGACTGAATCTAATCAATTATTGTAGGTTGATATAGTTGATGACCACGTAAAAGAAGGTACATACTTTATCCAATGACTCATTGAGATCATTACATACCTCTATCGTGAGTTTAATAACATAATAAAACTTAGTTAACCTATCCTTAGGAGGAAAACTCACCTTAATGGAAATGAATAAATTAAATGGTTAATTGTAAACTTAGTACTAAGACAACAAAAATATAATCCTCATACTATGTTGAGACAGTTGTGCAATGAAGGCAGACAGGTTTCGAGTGGCTTGTCTACAATCACAAAACTAGGCTTTCTAGCACAATGCTAAAAACTATCTGCATAGTAGTGCAAATGACTTATTGCATTATTGTCTCTTTGTTTCTTCTTTTAGTTTTGTTTTCATCTAGATTGAAGTAATTGCATGCTTTAGTAGCTGACACTAAGAATATGCACAAGATATTTGTACCTACAAAAAGCACTAACCAAAGATATACAATGTATATCAGCTCATATAAAGCATTGAAGGGGGATCGGGAAATAATTTGGAATCCATGCAGTTACACATGGTTATCATAGGTTGTCAAGATGGATTTTGGAATATTAATTAATGTTGGATTACTTATTGTTCATCTAAGTAATGATGTTAATCATTGTAACATGAAAATAATTAAGGGAATTGTAGATAAATTAGTATGTTGGGTTATTTCTATTGTGTGTTGATAATCATTGAATTCATCAAGCTAATTAATGGTTTATTAAAAAAATCCCTTAGTTTGTTAAAACGTAACATTGGGTGTTACATGAAACCACTTTCCATCCAAGGATTAAGGTTGTTTTAAGAACAGTGGGAGGTTAGGAATCTGGGTAAGAATAGGTTAAAAGGTTAGGATAAGTAGGGTAATTTAGTTTGGTTTTATTTTAGGTGGTTACGGAGAGTAAATAAGATTATACATGGGTAAATGAGGATTTACTATGGTAAAATGGATTAAGGGATAATGGACTTATGATAGTGATAATACTGTAAATAATGATAGTGTGATTAATATGTGTAGGGCCACTTAAAAGTGAAAAAATGTTGTCTACAACTATGCTTAGGGGGTGTTAGAGTAGATTTGTTATTCCATTGTATGGTTTTTCCTACACATGTAATTATCTTTCTTACATTTCATCAAGATATATGGGAGTTACACTTATCCAAATTTTTAGGTGGTGGTTACACTTCCCCATTTCCTATTTATACACTTTTTGTAAAGTTTTTTTCTCATGCATTAAATATATAGTCTATATGTGCTTTGTTTCTCTCTCACAACATTACATTCCTTTTACATTCATATTGTATCAGTGTTTTATCATTTCCCACATTATCATAAGAATTAGGGATGAATGTAGACACAAAATTATGCACAGATCATTATTTTACTATGACATTGGTATAATGGTGTTATATGCATGAATCTTAAGTAAGAAAATTACTTAGTGGTGACATTGTTCTTTGTCCATATACGCTCTTTGATTTATTTATGTTGTGACTCTCTTTTACATATCTCATTTATGTATCCACTCTTGGTCAGGTCATAGTGATCCCTGTCTGTCTGTCTTTTCAATTTTTTTGTTATTTATCTTAAGACACTAGCATCCACTCTGGTCATTAGCACTCGGGTGCTTGTGTTCATTCTGGGTGCTCCTATCTTTTTTTTTATTTTTACACATTTTTGGCATTTTTGGTTTTCCTTGTTACTTTTCTTATCCTTATCCCATATTCTTAGTTGGCCTTTTGTGTCACTAGTGTCAAAATTCAAGAAAGAGATTCATATATATGCACAACATACTCACTATTATTCTAGTTGGGAATTCAAAAATGAATATCATATCTACATACTACCACTACTATTCAAATGGACTGCATTTTCTAGCTGCATACACAACATAGGAGCTGAAGTTTTGAATTCCGTATCACACGTTTACGTCAAAGCTAGTTATATCTTGTTATCTTGGCATCATTGGCACAAGGAAAAACCTAAGGACAATATTTCACACACAAACATAAATAATTACATAGATTATGAGGTGCAGTGATGTGCTTGGTACTAAGATCACTCATTGGGTGACCGTCGAGGTTATTCCAAGTTCATATATTGTATATTTTATTCAGACCTAATATGTTTATGAGCTTGTGCAGATAGCCAGGGTTTGTTTTGCAAGTTACATGTGTGATCAAAAACCTATCAACGAAGTCAGAGTGACAAAGTAAATATTGTAACGAGGACCTTCAGACACAGAAAATATTAGATTGTAAATATTCACACAGTCACTAGCATCTATAAAAAACACTAGCATCTGAGTGCTCATGCCCTCTTATGGGAACTTCTATCCAGAACAGTTCAAAGTTCCAGAACCTTCCATAATCCACTGTGAAATCATTTCCAACCAGATCTAGCCTTGTGACAATTATAATCACGTCTAGATCACTCAAGATCATCTAAGTCATGATTTTTCTCTTACATACTTAGGGAATTACATTATTAAATGTTAATTTATTTTATATTATTATGTTTTACCAGTTGAATATCATTTACTACATTAGTTACTATGAAATTAGATTTAATTCAATTTATATTAAATCATTTAGTGAACCCACTCCTTACTCAAACTCCTTGTCCTGGGATTCAAATCCCTCATGGATAATAAAAGGTACCTATCCCTCAATTACCCTATGACCTTTATGAGCATGCAACCAATTTTTTCCAACTCCTATGAAGAAGTGTAATGTCATTCCTTCATGCAAAATCCTATATATGGCCTACATGTCCTCTAATAACTCCTTTCATTCCAAGAATCTATTCTTGACTATCTCCAAATTCTTGATTCTTGTATCGTTTCCCTCATACAATCAATTAACAAACATTCCTCACCACCCACTACCAACATGACCATTTCTCCAACCTCTCCCCCTTGTACTATAGTTAATGATAGAAATAATGTAGATTATTTATACATTGATGATAGTCTTCATGAAATTCTTTCTTACGAAAATATGGATGATAGTGACTTTGATTATGATGATGATAATGCACATGTTAGTGATGATGTTTCTTCCATTAAGATTATTTAATATGAATCTACGCCCCCTCTCTCTTCTACTTCCGAATTTATTTTCAAAGATGGTTATGTTGACACCAATACTACTCATAGTACACCTCTTACTATGCCTAATGATCCTACACATAGTACATCCATAGAGCTTCCACATTCATCTCCTTCCTTCACATCTCCCCCCCCCCCCTTCTTAATTTCCTATGATCACTCATTATGGAAATATTCAACCCCTCAATGTGCCTCTCAATTCCCAAACCATTCCTTCACATGACATCTTATCTCTCCTGCATGTTGTAGGTGATTTGTAAAGAAAGGTACACATCCTTACCCTATAAATCAGAGCTTATTATGCTTCTCTTGACCATAATAGTCTTCCCGACAATCCTATTACTAAGAATATTCACAAATTCATTTTTCCCAAGGGTTTCATTTTGCCTACTTTCTCATGTTTTGATGGCATGGGAAATCCTTATTTACATTTAAAGTATTTTTTATTATCCATGGAGTCCTATTCTAATGATATATTTTTACTAAAATCCTTTCATCACATCCTTGTTGATACCACTCTCCAATGGTACACTCACTTACCTAATGGATTTATTAGTACTTATTATGATATGGAGGATGATTTTCTTAGAATTTTTATTTCTAATAATGGGCCTAATGTTACATATGAACACTTACCTTCTTTACATCAAGGAAAAAAAAAATTGATCTTATATTATATTTTATGCTTTAATTATTACATGCACCATTTACTATTTCATCCTATTTATCTAGAAATTCGATATACCTTTTGTCATGGCTTAATTCCTTTATTAAAAGAAAAGCTATTATATGATACATGTGATTCAAATACTCTTCTTTGTTATAAGGTTATTGATTTAGAAAAAGACTTGATTGTGAATCATGTTATAATACTTCTTTATATGAATTCTACTCCTACCTTGCCTACTAAGTCCTCTACTCTCCCATCTATTGACCCCTCTTCACAATCGCCATCTCCTCCTCCACATAAGCATCCTTCTTCTCCACCATCATGTTGGCATTCACCTAGATCTTCCCCACCTCCCACCCACACACCATTATACTTTTCACATGCTAGTAAACCACATGATGTCTTTCATACATTACTTGATAAGTGGTTTATCTGTTTACCTTCCAACTAGAATCATCGCTCTCACCGGTTTCACTTCCATCATGACCACCCTTTTTGTAATTTTCACCCCATTAATGGGTAATGTGATAATGATTATTATGTCCTCTATGATAAACTACAACAATTATAAGATAAGGGTGTCATTACCTCTCTCTCTCTCTCTCTCTCTCTCTCTCTCTCTCTCTCTCTCTCTCTCTCTCTCTCTCTCTCTCTCTCTCTCTCTATTAACTTGTCTCATTCACCCCCTCCTAAGGTTATTATCCATCCACCTCCCAAATTCATCATTCATCCACCTGGTAGGAAATACATGGTTAGTTCTCATGTGTGAATAATAATTATGAATGTAATTATTATTAAGGTTAATGTAAGTTAGTAAAATAGTAAATAATAATTACTATGGTAGTTATTATTTATGGAAAAGTAAGTGATTTTTTATTTAGTTGTTATATAAAACAACTAATAATGAATATATTGGTATGTGAGTTTAAACTACTCACATAAATAGTTTGGTAGGTTGGTGAGAGGTTATAGTTACCTCTTAATTTATAAGGGAGTTATTACCTATAAATATGGATGTATGAAATATGTAAATGAATTAATGAGAATCTTATGAGTATGGATTATTATTCGTAAATATGTTTTTTGTTTATCTCTCTACAAATCTAATATATTGTATTCATTTGGTATCCGAGTAGGTATGGCTCTGTGAAGAGATCAATGAAGGGGAATAGCTGTTGCAAGTCATGGTTGTCCCACCTATGTGAGTCTTTATTAGCTGTGAGAATGAGAGTTAAGTATTTAGAATTTTTTAGAAATATTTAGATAAGTGTGTGAACTACTTTATTATATATTATTTGTGTGATATGTGGCCTAGTAAGAAGTGTGCACAAATTAAATAAAGGAGATAGAGGAGTAATTTTTCTACATTCAACTAAGCATCATCCTTCTTCAAATTTGTTGTTCAAATTGCAATACTTAAGATGTTAGAATAGTGATTCATCCAGAAAATATACTTCATGTTGATGTCTATCTCAAAAATTAATGAAAAGTTGAACAACTTCAAACATGTGTACAAACATAGATCTGGAATGATCTATTTAATTTTTAAAATGATCATCAACGATTCTTACAATTGCTAATGATTATAATAATCGTCAGTGATTATCTCTTATTGCCCATGATTACTATGTAAAAAGTGATAGTTTTGAAAGTTACAATGAAGGAAAATGTGCCTGTCTTTGGGGGCTCCACCCCTCGACCCCACCCTGTACACCTCAGGACCCTACAAGAGGCACTTCCCCTTAACCCTACTGAGTGTTGCCACCCCGAGGCCCCCACTTTGGAATTTCATAGAAAAATAAAAAATTGGTTAGGACCTACATCTAGAAGAGGGACGGAAGCCTCACAAGTTTATTGATATGCAATCAAATCAAGTGGATATGGCTACAATATTTATAAATATTTCATTTCTGAATACAATAAAATATGTAGTTACAATTGTGCAACAATAAACCTAGTTACAGTAGCTTCCAGAATACATCCGAGAAGCACAACAAAATTGTAATACACAAAACTATTGTTATGAAACAATAGAACAATCAAATAATAATATAAAACCACCTATTTACCTAAGTAACCAACCAAAATACCTCAGTAACAATTAAATAACTAAGGTACAATGCATAATTACTTAAGTAAAATATGTTTACCCTAACATTCCCCCCCCCCTCAATTTTTCATTTCCTCAAGGGATGAGGAGAGGGACATGCCTACGTATGACATGAACTTGTACTTCGATGTGCTTCATTCTCTCCTAAAAAAATGGATTTCGAACAAGTTTGAGAACACCTTCATTGTAAACATACAAGGTGGTAGGTTTTTCCTATGGTACTCTAAGTCCTTCCAGTATTTGACCTAGCCATCTCACTTCATAGACAGCTCCACTAGCAACATGATATTCACCCCCTGTAGAAGAGCGAGAAAAAAAAAATTTCTTGCTTCCCCATGATATCAGACCAAATCCCAAAAAGAATACAAATCCACAAGTGAATTTCCTATCATCAATGTTACCTACATGATATAAATCTGAATATCCAATCAATAAGAAGTTATAATTATTCATGTACTCTAGACCAAGATCCACTGTACCCTTGAGATATCTAAATATTCGTCTTGCTACTTTCTAATGAAAAATTTGGGTTCTTGCATGAACCTATAAAGATATCTCACTATAAAGATGATATTTGTTCTAGTATATGTTAGGTAAATGAGACTCCCAATCAACTGTCGATAAATAGTTGCATTTACTACAGGATATGGATCTAAATGAGATAACTACATTATTTTCTCCATAGATGTAGCAATAGGTGTGCAATCCATCATCTTGAATTTCTCAAGTATTGTATTGGTATACTTTAACTAAGAAAAAAAGATGTGACCATATTTATTCCATACTTCTAATCTAAGATAGTAGTGCATGAGTCTGAGATCTATCATGTCGAATGATCAATTACAATATTTCTTTGTACCGTCGATCATCTTCATTGTGTTATCAATGATGACTAGATCATCGGCATAAACAACTATCACAATCTCTCATATTTTCCTTTTGAGGTTATTATTAGGATCATATGGATTTATGATGAATCCATGTTGAACAATATGCTCATCAATTTTGATGTAGCAAGCTCGGGGTGCATGTTTAAGGCCATACAGATATTTTTTGAGTCTACATATCTTTATTTCTTCACCAGGTACAAAAAATCCCTCATGTTGATTCATGTAGATCACCGTTCAAAAAGGAAATTTTCACATCCATCTGATGGACTTTCCAACCAAACTAAGTAACTGGAGAAAAGATCATCTTGATCATTTCAATCTTAGTTATGGGAGAAAATGTCTCCTCATACTCTATTCCTTCCTTTTGTGAATACCCATTTTCTACTAGTATTGCTTTGTACTTCTCTATGGTCCCATCTACTTTGTACTTATTTTTAAATATTCATGTGCAACCAATGAGTTTCTTCCCTGATGAAAGATCAAAAAGATGCCAAGTTTTTTTTTCATCATTGGCTGATACTCAGCATCCATGGCATATTTTCAAGCTTTTGACTATAGGAATTCCTAGACAGTAGATGACTCAATAAATTCAACAACTCTACTCATAAAAGAGAATTTTACCTCTTCTCGTGCTTTATTACGAGTGTGTGGTCTAGTGGTGGATGTATCTTGCAAAGCATCCAATTTTACATCTCAAATCATATTTGTATACCACTTGGTCATATATTGTACTATTCTTGTGGGTTGTGGTCATGTTTGATCATCACCATCATCCCCATAATCAGTTTCATCATCAGTGGGAACACCATCTTCTATTTTCACAACAGGTGAAATGTCTACATTAGGTGGGTTTGGAGAAGGAGTCTCATCTTCCTTATTTTCAAAGAACTCAACATCTCAACTAATGTAGACCTTTTTGGTATTCAGAATCATCAATCTATACCAAATAGACTCTTCACTATAGCCAATGAAGATGAGTTTTTGTGACTTCATATTCAACTTCTTTATATTCTTCTTGGATGTATGCATGTTATCTTTTCACTCGAATACTCTGAGGCGTACAATGGATGGCTTCCACTTCAACCATGCTTCATGTGGTGTCACTCCATCAAGAGCAACTGTGGGCACTCTGTTTAGAAAATATACTATTGTGTTTTCTGCTTCTACCAAAAATTTCCTCACTAATCTATAATCATAAATCATGCAAAGCACCATCTCCATGATAGTACGGTTCCTTATCTCAACAACACCATTCTGTTATGTGTGTGGAGGAGGCATATGTCAAAAAATCCCATGATCTTGAAGGTAGGATTTGAACTAATTACTATTGAATTCCCCCCTCAATCTGAGTGAAGAGATTTGATATGAGGAACTGTACAATGGAAAAGTGACATGCGAGCATGGGAATCTACAAGTACCTCTTCCTTGTACTCGACCTCCCGAGGTTGTGCCGAGACAGCTTGTGAATGTGGAATATAAATGGATACAGACAAACTAATTGGGTAATCTTATATCCTCAATATGCAATAATGGAATCTGTGAATCTAAGGCAAATAAGACCCTCCTAACCTAAATTGGTGTAATGGTTTGTTTAGATATGATAGCTGTTCGGAGGCTCCAATCAATGTCAAGCTCTGTTGAGTTCCTATTTGTTGGTTGTTGGATACATGGGAAGTGACCTATGGGAGCTTTCTATATATCTCCAAACAAGGTCATAAAAATGGTGATAGGAGGTTTAGTGGATTTGTAGTGAACTATGGGTGGTTTTCTGGTATAGTCCAGAAAATATTAGATTGATTGGATTTTATATTTAATACAGAGAATTACATTATGATATCTGGAGGGAGTGGTGAGGATCTAAATACCAGCGTTCATAAACCAGTATCAATACTTAATTATTTTACAGGCCCATTGGCTATGGGATTTGGGGATCACAACCATGAGTTTGTGGTTGTTGTGGACCTATTATGGTCATGTGGAGAATCAATCCCTTCTTTCGAATATCTAGTAATCATACGCCTTTTCAACCTCTATGTTTAAAACTAGAAGTTGTATAATTTTCTCAGAATACCTTACAAGTGTCCTGGCAACTTGAATGCGTAAGCTAGTATCTATGTCAATGAGGAGGTCTCCTGCATCAGGTTGTGGAACTAAATGATCACAACTAAATACTTGTTCTCTTTCGAATCCTTGTACATTCATTCAGATATTTTATCAAGGCAGTCTATAGTTAGAATGATTTGACCAAAATGTGTACTCCTTATCATCTTTGATATTTAACCCTCTCAGTTGTTCACTAATTGCTTGTAGGTTTGTCATTTTTTGAAAGACCTATATCCTAAGGTCTTGATCTATATCAGCTAATGTTGTGGGTAGATTTGGTTGAGGCACTATTGGTTCAAATATATATTCTCTAGGATCTCTAGGTCCTGTAATTGTCATGTAAAACGATTTCAACTTTTAACTAAAATTAATAAACGAATTACGAAAGATGTATCTACACTATGCATGTATTCTTTTATTTTTGTATTTTCGATGAAGTATTTTAACAAAATTAAAGAGAAGCTACTCTAATATATTTAGAAAATGGACAACTAATATAGTAATGGAATTAAAACAAACAAAGTAGCCTAGTGTGGCTATTTGCCTTTGTAGTTGTGATTTTATCCTAAATATCTAAGAAACTAATTATTTCAAATTTAAAGACTCTTAATCCTTCCTCACAAGTGAGGAATGAACCAAAATTTCTCAAAAACTATCAATCCCCACAGCTTCCTAGGTGATATCGAGAGTGAGCTTTTGAATGAAATAAAATAATTCACTACTCTATTTGATACGTTGTAACTAGAACTTTGATAGCCCAAACCTGGCGTTTACAGAACAGTGGTAAATCCAGTTGTGTGTGACATTTTCCCCTTAGTGTGATCTCCTCATTCCTTCGTGTTCTCATGACTCTATAAAATCATGTATATGATAGCATCAACATAAGAAGGTATTCAAACAATGGCAGCTTTGGATATAGACCGAATACAATGCAAGTAGGAGAGGGATAGCGCAAGTGAACAGAGCTTGACTACGTAATTCCTAGCAGGATTTATCACAGGAATACAACACAAATATGCCGAGAGTTCTTGAAACTATCCTTTGTGATGAACAAAACCTATAACTCTAATGGATTTCAATATACAAATGACACTACTTTAATCTAAACTGACTTGCATGGAACAGCAATGAAGCAAGACCGAAACAAGAAGATTGAATGACCTATGAACAGCAAGGAAGACCAACAATGGATACAAAACATAAAAAACTAATGGAATTCTAAGCAAGAAGCTCAGAGACTAAATGATTAAACATAGAAGGAGAGGGGCCATTTGTTTGAAAACAAGCTGGCTATTTATAGCAAATGCAATCAGAAGAAGGTAACTTGGAATTGAACTCTTTTACCATTAAACAAAGTGAAAACACCATTCACAAGGTGGCCAAAACATAAATGCAAAGCAAAGTAGCTAAAGAATGCGGGTATAAATTTAAGATTTATGTTTGACGTGATCATCAAAACTTTCTAGAAAATGCAAACAAGACCGCTGCCCTGTGTAAAACAAAATGCAAGGAAAAGGGGGGCAGAGGGAAAAACAAAGCATGTGAAGGCCAAGTGAGGCATGCGGGATACAAACATATACTTGGTGAGATTTTCTAGATTTCAAACACATTGCAATGAGACCGGTATCATCATTGGGGTATGTGTAACATCTTTCTAGTAGTGCAGTACCCTACAATTTTGGGTACGTACAGGAACAGTCTTGTTCTCTACAGCCACTTTAAAAATTTTGAACTTCTCAAAAGAATCACTTTTCTTATGAAGAAAAAATATCCACATTTTTCTTGAATAATCATCAACACATAGCATGAAATACTATAATCTAGAATGACTAGGTCTCATCAGACCAAAAAGATCAAGATGAAAAAAATCAAGATTACCTGGAGTTCGATAAGTACTTTTCTAAAATGAAGCTTTGTGTTGTTTACATGTTATGCAATTAGGAAACTTATCTATATCCTTCTAGAGAGATGGAAATACTCTCACCATGTTGTAATGGTGAAGTGTTTTGAGATATTTAAAAAGGATGTGACCAAGTCTTTGATGTCACAACTATGCAGAGGAATAATTCTTAGCCACAAGATCTTGATCATCCATGTGGATAAAGTCAAGCTGGAACATACGTCCCACATTGGAGGCTTTGCAAAAAAATTCAATCCTCTTGATTTGTCTCAAATCAAACACACTTTTTTTTTATCAAAATGACTATAAAAATCAATCTTTATATTATGATCTAGAAGCTGACTCACTGATAGTAAATTATTTGTTAACCCACAGACATATAATACATCTGTTAATCTACAAGTTCATGAACCAAAAGGTAGAGAAATGTTCCCAATACCTTGTACTATGTAAGAAGAATCATCACCTAATGAAACATGATTTTTCAAAGGTGTGTCCCCCATAGTAGTAAACCAGTCTCTATGTCTGGTCATGTGTTGAGTGGCTCCTGAATTAATGTACCAAACATCACTAGATGACATGGATGGTTCACTAGAATGAGCAGTGTACAAGAAGTCCTCATTTTCTGAATGATCTTCTTGCACAGCTACATTACCTTGTTAATGGGATTTTCTTCAATTCCCCTTCTTCTACCCTTTCTTGTAGTATAACTATCCCTAATGAGACTTATGATTTTGAGGTCTAGAATTGCTTGATGAACCTTTCATGTATGTATTAAACCAATAATATTTCAACTCATGTCCTCTTTTGCAGATAGGATATTTTTATTTTGTTTGTCCCCTTGTTAATGCTTTTTTTGGTATTTTTTAGAAGATTTTTCTTTTCCTTTTCCTTTCTGATGAGAGGATAGTGCTTGTTCCTCTTCATCATATTTTTTGTACATTTATTCTTGTTGTTGCAGTAGATTCACTAACTTGTAAAAAGTAACTCATAAACCAACAATCTTTTAACTCATGTCCTCTTTTACATATAGGATATTTTTATTTTGTTTTTCCCCTTGCTAATGCTTTTTTTGGTATTTTTGAGAATATTTTTCTTTTCCTTTTCCTTTCTGATGAGAGGATAGTGCTTGTTCCTCTTCATCATATTTTTTGTACATTCCTTCTTCTTGTTGCAGTAGATTCACTAACTTGTAAAAAGTAACTGTTTGATCTGACAAGTTTAATGTTGTCAAAAAATATGATAAGAAGGATGAAGTTCTCTTAGAATAATGGGAATGAGAGATGCATTATTAACCTCCTCCCCCATGGCTATAAGTGAATCCCTTAATTCTGCAACTCTCCACAAGAAAGCTTCCACTTTCTCATTCGGTTTGAATTTTAGTGTATGCAACTGACTTAAAAAATTTAGTATTGTGTTTTTATTTTTGGCCTCATACATGGTGCTTAACTTATCCCACACTTATTTGGTTGTTTTGGCATCTTGAATGTGGGGTTACACTTAATCAAACACTATGAACAAATTTATGACTTTGGCCTTCTGATTGGCCTTGTCAAATTGACTTTGTTGGGCTACATCATCTCGTGATCTAGTTGTAGAACCATTCATAACAAGCCATATCTCTTCAAACTCAATTTTTGTTCTGATCTTAGTCTTCTATGTAACATAATTATCTCCTCTTAGGAGATGTGAGTCTGGAAGAAAGAACTTAGGGGAAACGGTGCTCATTTTTTTGAATCAACAGACAAAGGGTAAGGTTGTTATCACTGTAAGTATAAGGTCTCCCAATCTATATATTGTCAGTCTGATATAATGATCCTTTCTATATACATGCCCTTCCGATATACATGTCGGTACGTGGAATAATATCGCCCTTTCGATATACCCACGTACATGAAAGATGAATTAACATACATGAAATAATTTGATACGTGGTACCAAGATAGTACTAAAATGGGTTTGTGTGATTATTGGCGCCAGCAAATAAATATCCTCATACACACCTGTAACCTTGCTATATACTCGGATAATTTCAATGTCCGGATTTATGTCATGTAATCATTCACAGATGGATGGGAGGGCTCAAACTTTGGTCATAATGTCCTTATTTCTCCCCATTGATTTATAGGGACGATGCCTAGATGCCATTATTATAGCTATATTAGGTGTTAAGTGCAATAGTATTCATGACGGCTTTACTTGTAAGTGCTTCCCAGAGGCACTTTATATACCAAACGTTGTAAAAAAGATCCAAAGATCTCATGAGTGTTACATAACAAAATTTCATATATTTGTTTTACAAAACTCTGTCAGTTTTTATCAGTTACAATGTTTGTTGTTGAGTATGGAAACCTATAAATTAGTACATTCCATTGAAAAAATACACTGAAAATATATGAATACATCCAATATGTAGAAAAATTAAATGGCAGGAAAAAAAATTGTTTTGCGAGGTCCTGGTTGCCTCTGGAGCTCAGTATGGTTCTCAAACTAAAAAAGTAGTTAAAAAAATAGCTAAAGATTGCACTTTTAGGTACCCCCCTTTGGAAAAATTTGCTTAGTATGAATTTTTAAGAAAAATAGGAGAAAGAAAAAAAATTCCCTAAAAATAGGGTTTTCTTTGCTATATTTACATGGGGGTTTAGTTGTGGTTAGCAGTTTAGTAGGGGGTTTTGGCCGCTAAGTATGGTAGTTCTACCAAATTAGCCACTATATTTAATATATAAAAATCAAGCAGGTTGGGGTGAGGGTCAAACCCCTAACCTCACTTCCCCAAAACTTTTCCCCTAACCACCAAAACGCTCAATGCACTTTGAATGTAAAATGAAGAAAATTATATTTGAATCATACGAAAAAGAACTAACCTTTTAAAATTCATGCAGTAGTATGCAGGAGGGTCACGTGGTGAGTGCTAGGTGGGGGTGGATTAGGGTTTCACTTTAAGTAGATCTAAATGTTTGACCACTTCTTAGAATGATATTTCACCTTTTTCTTTGTTTGATTTCCTCCTCATTTTTATTTGTTTCCTTATTGTTTGAGCTTTGTTTTTGTATGTCATTGCCATGCGAATTTGTTTACAAGTTGTATATAGATCAGCCACATAAGGGAATTTTGGTCTGGTGCAGGGGTCTCAGCACAATCTATTGGCTAAAATATGACTCAGATTGTGCAAAAATAGGGCTCAGTCATTATTAGTGTGTGGTGGTGGTTTTTCTCACCACACAACCCTGGAGGAACCATATTGGGCCTTTAGAATCTACCCAATGCAATAGAGATTCAATCTTGATCTCGGTGAACTTAAATACTTTATTATCGGATCTATTCCATCTCAATGTCCATGTAAAGAGAGATTGGTTCACAGATCAATGCACAGCAACTCGCCAAAAAACATGAAACATCTCGAATAAGAGATCGATGGATTAAAAAACACTAATCTAATGCAAAAAAAATGTAACTCACTTGTGATTATTTACGTAGAAAGGTATTATCTCAGCCCAAAAATAACTCAATGCAACTTAGCTCGATCACGACACTTAATGCATGAACCATCTTTCCCACCCCAATGCATCTCGGTCTGTAGATCTGTGAAATAGCTCGCCCTTTGGCTCGGTGTAGAGCTGATTTCTGTAACTTTTTGTTTTGAATTTTGGTTTTTTCTTAATCATAATCTAAACTAGATATCTTCTAACAAGAAATTTTTCCTAGTGCAGGAGGCACCAGTGAAAAAAAATTGTTGTTCTTTTACCTGGAGATTAAACTGGAGGTTTTGGGGATGCAGGGTCATTTTGGGAAGTTGTTGGAGGTAGCACAGGCTCTCTTGGAACACATATTTCTTTTCCAAAAAATTTTAATCTTTTTACACCTCTCTTCAACCGAACAAGCTTCTCTAACCTTCTCTGATACCAAATTTAGAAGAGGGATGAAATCCTCACAAGTTTATTGATATTTAATCAAATCATGTACAATGGAGACGGCTGCAATATTTATAGATATTGCATAGCCAAATATAAGAAAATATGTAGTTGTAACTATGCAACAATAAACCTAGTTACAATAGCTTCTAAAATACATCCAAGAAGTACAACAAAACTGTAATACAAACAAATATTGTTATGAAAAAATATAACATTTAAATAATAATATAAAACTACTTATTTACCTAAGTAACCAACCAAACTACCTTAGTAATAATTAAATAACTAAGGTACAATGCATAATTACTTAAGTAAACTATGTTTACCCTAACACTACATCCACAAAAGAGGGTAAAATTTTGAGCCTCATAAGCTTCATCCGGCTAAACTAGCAATGAAAAAATGGACACAGGAGGGAAAAAATGTTGGAGGTCAATCAACAACCTCTCATTAGTTGCCAATGATGAGGCCTCATTTTTTTGTGAAGTGAGTATTTACTATTAGTTTTTGCAGTGTTCTTTCTGTTTTGTTTAGTATTCCAGTTTCAATGTAATTCAATTTGTAGTGTTCCTATTTTAATAAGTATAAATTTCACATTTATAGGGAACATAATCCAATGTTCTATTTCCAATTTTTAGTCTGTAATGTGTGAGTATATTTTCCTATGTTATTCCCTGCAGTGAGATATTGATGAGGGATAATAATAGTACTTGGCACATCATGATATGGTTGTAGGTAAACCACTTGAATACCTTTATGTTTTTTTTGTGGTACTCCAATATAAGATCAACATTTTCATTTTTTGGCTAACCATTTTAAAACCATATATCAGGTTTGTAAGCATCATGAAATAACAATTACCAAATCATGAAATCAGGTGCAAGTACAAAGGCAGATTTTCCCCATGTTCACACTAGAGAGGAATTTTAGGAAATGCATGGTTAGTGATCATGTGTGAATAATAATTATGAATGTAATTATTATCAAGGTGAATGTTGGTTAGTAAAATAGTAAATAATAATTACTAGGGTAATTATTATTTATGTAAAATAAAGTGATTTTTTTAGTTTTTATATAAAACAACTAATAATAAATATATTGGTAGGTGCGTTTAAACTACTCACATAAATAGTTTGGTAGGTTGGTGAGAGGTTATATCTACCTCCTAATTTATAGGGGAGCTATTACCTATAAATATGGGTCTATGAAATATGTAAATGAATTAATGAGAATCTTACAAGTATTGATTATTATTCGTAAATATTTTTGTTGTTTACCTCTCTACAAATCTAATATATTGTCTTCACCACCTCCTCCAGCTATCCTACATCTTACCACATACTCTTACTCTACATGCATTGCTACTACATCTCATTGGCTTCCTAAGCAGCCCACCTTTACATTTCCCACAGTCACACCTCCCATTGTTGGCACCATCTCTTATGATATCCAATTTGGCACCTATAGACACGTTGTTTTTAATCCACATGCTTTTAATGAGAATTGCATTCCTCTTCACCTATGGTAGATGATCCATATCTCCATATCATTACCTAATGATGCACTCATGTTCTACAAGCTCATACATGACTATTGAGGGAATTATTACTTAAATGAACCTCACTCTCACACTAGGGGGAATTGTCCGTTTCCCCCCTTCACTATCATCACACTCAATTATATATGTCATTCCACATATCATTATTATTCAATTCTCAAGGCATCGTTATTTTATTTTCCTACATTATCTAATCACATTACCATTTCTATATTTATCTGCCACATTACATCACATGTGTACATTTCTATTTATCATATGTTATACTATTCGTTGTTATTCAAATGCAATTCTTATTTGATTCCTCACTTAGAAATTCTTTCCACACCGTCATGAATTTCAAAAATAAATAATATATCTCAAATCAACCATACCAATAATGCATATAGAATCCAACAAAGTATACAATCAGTACCAAGTACACATCACAATCATTGCATACTATACAATGAACACCAACAACAAATATGACATCAATGTATATATATATATATATATATATATATATACATACACATACATAAATGCATAGATATATATATATATATATCATCCAAAATCATAGTTAAAAAATGCAATCGTTGGAGGGAAAGCCCCCATGCCTCAATACTTCCTATATAATGCATCATATGTCATCATCTCTATCACTATCTATAATCCCAGGAGATCTCAAACTTGAACCTTCACCACTAACCCTACGCTGCCGATCTCGAGCTCTATATCTCTTAAGCTAGCTCCATAATATGACACTCTATCCTATGCTCTACATATTAGCCCTAGAGCTCCACCTATAGTGTAAATGCAACCTGAGTTAGGCCATCCCTCCCACATCCTATCTCACCTTCTCTATCTCTTTGTGAGCCTCATTGCACACACTCCACAAAATTTTGCATGTGGTCACCATTATCGTCATAGGCTCAAACAAATGGACATGCTCATCTGTAATTATGTCCACCCACTTTAACATCCCTCCTCCCATGAGCACATCTAGGGGAATGTTCTAAGTCAACATGTGTATGGAGGTATCTATGATCAACATCCAATAATCATCACCTACAATCACATAAAAAACACCTCATATTAGTACTTACACATTGTCATATTCACTAACCACTTTAACAAGTAAACCAAGCACAATATATAATACCTAAAATCTGCTTGCGTCACTGTTATATCATCTACCTTAAGGATGGGTTCCTAACCCTCAACTCCTCTAACTGTTGGCCTACCTACCACATCAACAACCATTATAAATAGTAACACCCATCAGTGTGTCACCCACCACTGACTATACACCTTAGTATACCCCGCATCATCCACCTGTACTAGCCCTATAGTCAGATCTACCTCATTTGTACCTAGGGGCACTACTTGTTCCCCCTATGGGGTGTGACCTCAACCCTGGTCACTTCGCTTCCCTACTATAATGACACCATATATATGGTTCTAGGGACACATCCTAATCCATGCCAAACTATCGAGACACATGATCACCCTGGAATAACTCTTCTACTCTTAGAAATCAATCATATAACCACATGGTGCACCAAATTCACCAAAACTCAACACCATCCTCCATAATCTCTATATGTCCTCCATATAATGGCCCCAAGGCCCATCTTATCTATCATCAACCTATATGAGTTTGTATCCATCCTTCTACTTCAATTCCCCACCCACCTTGCTGCAAATATCTCTGATTAAACCATCAGCTCATGGCCCACTAAGCAGCCTCACTATAGCTATATGCTTATATACCTAGACATGCAATATATTGATAGCTCCTACTCCACCACCGTGGTCATCATGTGTGAACTGATACAAATCCCTTTATCAATTGGCTAATACACATCGTGCCTATGTATATCTAGTACCATGCTCCTCTATACTCTAGAAAACATCATGCATCCTATATAGAATCCCAACTCCACCACCCTCCATGTCCATTGATGAAGCTAGAACTACTGCAATGAATTTTTGCAACCACGGAATTATGGATCTCACAATCACATTTAGACTAATATATGGCTTGGCCTATACTCAAGACCCTAAAAAATACTGCCACACTACCCTTATCTTATTACGGGCATCCAATACAGCCATAACCTATACTCTATCTCCAACGATAGGCAATAGCAATATCCTATATACATCCCACAATGTAACTTTCATATCTCCTGTTGGAAACCAAAATGTACAATTATATGTGCACCATATCTCACATAAAGTCATCAACAATGGAATATTATGGGGTATTTCCCCTAATATCGTGATGTGCCACAAGCCAGCATGGTCTAATATATCCCACTCATCATCGGTCAACCCTAAACTAAAAAAAATTCTTAAGTGATAGAACACATGGAACTCTCTCAAGTGTATATCTCTATACACAACACAACCAAACAACAAAAACACAATGTAGCACGTAGACATACTTCAAAATCAATCATAAAAACATCGTATTAATAAAAATACACTAAATTCACAAATTAATGTCAAAAACTCAACTCCTGGACACTAGCACCCATGAGCTAGACACTAGGACCCCATAGTAGGTCACTAATGCCAAGAACTAGGAGCTAGTGTCTTGAAGGATAGAAATGACTTATCCACTTCCATCTTAGTTAGAAATTTCAAATTCTAAAAAATTCTGAAAATTGCTAAAACTAATAAAAACATTCATTTTTGACAAAAAATTCCAAACTTGGTCATACATACCATCTCTTCGGTCGTCTGTATAGCCACAGCCACCATTACCCTCTCGAATCTCATCTGAATAGTCTCTCTGACATGTGGAATCCTCACAACTTAGAGATAAAAATTACAATCACTCTCAGTTAAAATGAATTTACAATTCAAATATTTCATATTACTCTATATAGTAATCCAATTTTCCCCCATACTATAGTCGCTACTAGCTACCATTATCACAACTAATACAAGCACGTGGTTTGTCTCAAATCTTGAGCCTTGTTATTATGTTTTCCTCCTTGTTTACGCCATCTAGCTCACAACCTCATCAAACAATGTAATGTATAATTCTAACCATTTCATTATCAAAACTGGCACTCATACTAGTCAATACCTACACATACTTTTTCAATACTACTACCTCTCCCATAATATCTCTTTCTTACTATTACTACCCTTTGTTGCCTTGCTTTCATCGTAGTTCTCATTTCTCCACACCTTGCCCTTTAGCTGAAAGGGGGGCATAAAATCAGAATCTTTTTATAATCCCTATCAGGATACAACATAATTAATCGACACTCCTAATATGTTATTATCACATTTTCTCTAATCTCATTCAAACATGGTTACATTTATTCTATATGACATTCAGCCCTTTTAGTCATTTCAAATTCATTCCCCCCTAAATGACCTAATTTAGGGGCATATATAAAACCTATCCATGAGTAATCTTCTAAATACATCTTATTTAAATCAACTCCTATCACTCAAATCAATCAATCAATACAATAATCAAGTTATTATCACTTCCAGATGACCTAACTTAGAAGCCACATTATATCACCATCACTCCCAGATGACCTAACTTGAGAGAGATGTAATATTATTCAAATTGGAACACTCATTACTGTAGGAGTGGGGGAAATGAAACATTTTTTCCTTTATTGTATTTCTCATTTGTGGGTTCTTCAATAGGGAAAAAAAAGTTACAATTGGAACTAAAAATGTACAATTCAGTCCTTATCCATCTACGGTAGTGAGACCTTTTTGGGAAGTGTCATGGAGGGTGGGAAAAATAGAAATATCTCCCCAACACTCTTTCTCTGGTGGCAGAACACCCAAATCCTTTAATTATGAAAAAATCGAGGGGAATTGATCACTCCCTTCCTCTTTTATCACATTTGACAGTAATCTAAAAAACTCCAATATCATCAAAATTATTTCTCCAAGTTGTTCCTAATGATAGTTTTCTATCTTCACTTATGCCACATGGGTCAAAACTTTTATCCATGGTTTTCCACGGTATAAGTTTCTATATTATGTGCGTACTCTACAATATGGCTTCTTTGGACCCTATACATGTATGTTCCTTACTTCCTTTACACTACTTGAATTTCATTCAAATAACATAAAGGGGGGAAAATGTAGACACAAGATTATGCACATATCATTATTTTACTATGACATCAGTATGTTGTTATATGCATGAATCTTAAGTAATAAAATTACTCATTGGTGATACTATTTTTTTTCTTGTAGACACAAAATCATGCATTTAGGTATATTTCTAGGTCCTAATCACATACTACTATTCATATGATTCCTAAGTGAGAAAACTAGTAATTGACAGCTAGCTTTGGACTTTTTACTTTGTTTCTATTCTTTTTTCTAGTATTTTACACTCTACAGCCTAATCATTATTTTATTACTTTATCTTTTATGACTCTAAACACCAACGCTTGGCCAGGATGTCAGTTCCCAGGTTCCCTTGTCCCCTCTGGGCACCCTTGACCTCTTTCTACTTTACTTGATCTTTTTGGGGATTCTTTTATCTTTTTGGCATCTTATTTTCTTATAGGTCAGCCTTTCATTTGTCAATTATAAAATTTAACCAAGTGAATCATATATATACAAATCTATGTGACCAAAATAAAGCATCAAACACTAAGAAACTATTATCATCACCTAAGGTTATATCCAAAGGCATTCTAAGAGCATCAAAGCATCCATCCATCTTTCACTCAAGGGACTACATTTTTTGCATACACGCATAGGAAGGGGAGTTCATTTTTCCATCCACACATCTATTTACATTGGTACATCTAGCTATCTCCCGCTATCATGTGCACTTGCATAAGGGCTTCCTAGGGCATGATTTATACACATACGCATAATAACTACATGGAGTATAAAATTTAGTACAATGCTTGATCATAACCTCACTCATTCAGGTCACTATCGGGGTTATTCTGACTCCCCATTTGCATCTTTATTTTTTAGGATTTAATGTAGTTTGGGTTTTGTAGGATATTTTTTTTTTTACAGGTTATGTGTGAATCCCTTGATCATCCAATGACATACAGGTGATTAAAATTGAGGTTAGTGATACTTGTGTGATACCAAAAAACTAGTTTTTGAGCCCCTACATAGTCATAGGTGCCTAGAAGAGGACCCTAACATCTAGGCACCCTAGTCCAAGCTCATCCAACGATTCTAGGATTTTATTTGCGTGTTTGTGATATACTGCTCCTCCTATGCATCTATCTTCTAGTCCAGAATACTTCAGGATCAAGTGTGAAATCAACTAAGTATTCTACTCCCTCTTACACTTAGGGTTTCATATTTCTTTAGCTTAATGCTTATGTTAGATCTATACTTTAGCATGTATTTATCATATGTTTCTCTACAATTATGATTTTACAAATTTTGTTTTTGTTAAATCATTTGGTGAACTCACTTATCAATCTATTTTAGGTAATGATCTCACTCTTTATATTCAATTTTGTATCAATAACATAAGGTAGTCACAAAATCACGCACTTACTTTTATAATTATACCACCAAGTATGTTTTTTATATATGGATCTTGCGTAAGAAAAGTATTCACTAATGACCCATCCCCTAGTCCTTTCATCACTCTAGTTGGTCATTGTCATCATTTGTCTCTCATAGTCATCAGTTGTTCACACATTTCTGGTCATCTCTCAGGGAGTCTTAGGTGTTGTTATTTACTCATTTGTCATCTCTAGTCTTTCACTAGGGCACCTAGGAAGATATTGGGGTGCCCATGGGTGCCCCAGTCCTAGGTATTAGGTTCCCTAGTCCCAGTTACATTTGGTTCTAATTTATTTGTTCAAGGTCAGCCTTTGCATTTTCCCCTCTCTTTCCCCTAGTGATGCAGGAGCATCATCCTTGTATCTTGGAGAGTAAAATAAATTTTGAATAAGCCTATGAAAGGAATCAAGCATAAACTAGGAGTTTTCAAAGTTTCCCCTCCATTATCTCATTGGTCAAATTCAATTTAAATGTGTATGGTAATAGCGAAAGTGAAAACATTACAATAAGAGGTAATTTGTTAAGTTGACTAAGTAAGAGAGGTTGAATAGGTGTGTATGAGTTGTCATGAGGTAGATAAGGTCATGAAGTCCATAAAAAGAGGATTGTAACGAGCTGTGAAGATGTATAGGATGGATATCATCCACATTTTCTATGTTTAGAGGTATGGTTGAGATTTCATATGGTAGATTCAGTCAAACTAGGAACTAGTTAAGCATCTTAAGGAATTAGAATAGGTAAACAACACATAATGGAGGAAGAATTTGAAGGAAGAGAGCTTATAACAGGTTTTTCAAGGATGAATAAATATGGTACGATGATTAAAATAAAGAATTTTTCTTTTTTTAAATAAAATTACATGTTTTTATTAGATTGTGCATGGAGGATGCACAAGGACAGTGAGCTAGAAACCCTCATTCCTTTTTATATGTTTGATTCATCTTTATTGTCAATATAGACAGATTCTACAAGAGTTAAGGAACACAATCATTATTTTTTTAGATCTTGAAAGTCTATGGCGTGACTTGTATAGCTAATTATCTTCTCTCAAGATCGAATTAGGGCCTCGTATAGTTTTTTATGGCACTGATGAAACGAGATAGAACTTTCAAATTATCTCTATCTCCCTACGAATTAGAAAACATCCAAGTTTCATTGTGATTGGGCAAGTTCCATTGGAGGTATCATTGACTATATTTTCAAGTAATACTAGTAAAAACACAGTGCACAGTTATAGAAGGAAATGGACATACTTTTAATTATAGCTTGAAAATTATGATCCTAGACTTGGAAAATAGATGAATTAAGGGCTAAAAAATGAGTTAAAATACTTTCAAGGCTAATTCCATAAGGTAGATGCCCTCATTCCAAGGTAAGATTAACTGTACAGGCTACCATACTATATTAGACCACTTAGAAGATCAATAAGGGAGAGAGCTAGGAAAAACCAACATAGAACCAATGCATGGAAGTTTTTGAACATTTCAAACATGATAAAGGTAACTTATAGATCATATAATTATGGTATGAAAGCCTACTACTTGCATTTCAAACCCTGAATTGGGCATATGGGTAAGTGCATGAAGTTGGTGGACAATTCCGTGGACAAAAAAACTTGAAATTCAAGAACATCGATTGCGGTTCCTGAATTTCAGGTTTGGCAATTACTGAACCTAAAACCATGATAGCGGTTTAGAACCACGAGCACAGAACTCTGAGACAAAAATTAGAAGTCCCGTGAGTCCTTATTTTCCTCATTTTTCATTTCAAACTGTAATTTCTCCTAGATGTTTTTCACTCGAGCTTTGAATACCACCTCAAAACTGCTCATCGGCCTTCTGGATCATGATAGATTCAACCATGCTGCCAAGACAAGGAGGTAAGCCCCCAATTTTAATCATTTGTTTTGCATTTTAGGTTTTTTTTGCATTTTCATGGGTGTTTTGAAATGTTTGTTTAGGTATACAATTTTCTTGTTTTATCAGTTGGTCGACAAGCTCAAAATCATGCAAACCATCAAAACATTCCTCAAAACCCACCGAACATTTCTCAAAACCCTCCGAACATTCCTCAAAACCCTCTGAACATTCCTCAAAACCCTCCTCCAAACATAGATCTGCCTCCTGTGGCTCCTTCTATCCCCACTGAGCTAGCCGGAACACAAGATAATATCATTGGAAGAATCCAAGAAAATAAAATTGTCATTGAGAACCTTATTCAGACTATAAGACAAAATCATGCCACAAATCCATCCCGCATGACTTTAGCCAATACATTGCAAACATTGATTGGCGAAGTTGACTCCACAACCAACCAAATACATAGAAGGAATACCTTTAGAGGTGACTGTAGGTGGTGGTATGCGGATAAACTATCCCATGTGGCTGTAAAAGATAAAAAAATGGAAAAGACCTCATTTGTGCATTACTTACCAACCCTAGAACTAATGCCCCCTGCAGTTACTTGCAAACAGTTCCCAATCCATTGGTGCCACGATGACCGAATCAAAAATAATTTTTGGGACTGATGGTGGATGGTTTTTTATTAGCCACCATGTAACAACAATAAAGTTCCTCTTTATTTTTTAAAGAAATTATATTGCAAGTTCATGCTTAATGAGGTCCCGAATTAGTTGGACTTTTCTGAATTTTTTGGTGGAAGAGGTGGCTCTGCATAGAGTAGAGCTGGTGCACGCATAGGTTAACCTAGGATCCCCCATGCCCCAAAACCCCCACTTCCTTCATTTATCCCTCCTACAGTGAAGGAGGTTGTGGAGATTGATACATTGCATGCATTGAGGGAGCTCACTGACACTCTGACCCAGCATAGTGACTAGATTGCATCTGGTGATGTTGGTGGAGGCGCCAATTCTAGTGCACCACACCACTGTGGATCATGTGGTGCCATATGCACTGTAGGTGAGACATCATTTGCTAGTTCACAGGATTTATTTTCTATAGATGAGATGCTGGAGAATGTTTTTGGAACTGGTGCCACTGATTTTGGTCTTTCACAGGTAAATTTCAAATAAATATAAATAATATATATATACAATAGTTTAATTCACATGTTTGAGATTTTAATATATATGTATTTAATTGTACGTCATGTACATACATATAAAAAACTATTTTTTTATTTTATTTTAAATAGCAAGAGCCGGTGAAGGAAACATCCGGTGTCAACATGCTAGCTACTACAGCTGGGCGTGTTTCAAATGTAAGTTTCAATTTGTACAAACTTACATTTTTAATTTCATTTGATTGCACTAGATTATTATTATAATGTTTCACGTGTATGTTGTACATATTAATATGTTTGTCTTTTATACACAGGAGCCTGGCGGGTCATCATCTACTTTGGGAATTGAGGCTACTGGCACACCTCACATGATTTTTATGCAGGTTAGTAAATCTCTTTACATTTTGTTTATAATTGTGGAAGTTCACATGGATTACATGATTTGAACCTCTGTTATGTGGTGCACAGTCATGTAGGTTTTAATATTGATTTGTACATGTTTTTTTGTATAGCTTATGACTGCTAGAGAGACTCCTCCATATATGCAAACTATGGAGGCTGCTATAGATACTGCCATAGCATTTTCAAATCCACTAACTGAGGTACAATTTTTCAAATTTGTTAAATTTTGGAGGTTCATTATTTCTTATTACTTAAATCTACAATATCAAATTTTGTATGTATGTGAAATATTTAATTTGAAAATTAATTATTTATATGTAGTTTACCCCCCATGAGTCTATTGTTGTCCCTGTGATGCATCAACAACAAATTGATAGGGATCATGACATTGCGGTAAAAATTCACATGCATTTTAACTAAATTGTACAAGTTTCTACATTTTGAATGTATTTTAAAATTTTGGGTGTTAAAAACTTGTTTATGAATGTGTAGGTTAGGTTGTAGGCATGCTTAGAGACACCTAGGACCACATGGATGAAATCTGTAGTGGTATCTCCCTCCACTACATCCCCAGGTTGTGGACGTGCTACTTCTAGTAGGGTGAAGAGAGGGAAGATGTTTCATAAGTAGATTCATATTCCACCTGGATGTACATAGATATATATATATATATATGGGCCATCTGGTCCTAGTGAACATGTTTCTTCATATAGTCCATTGTATATATAGTCTTTTGCGACTGCATGTGGTCCTATATACATTATGACACACTTAGTTCAAGACATGTACACATGTTATGAACTTTCATATATTTTCATAGATGTGCGTCTGGAGCACACTTTGTTTGATTCTTATATATCCATGTATGTTGGTTTTCATAACGATATTACTGAACTATATATTTGATTTGATTTCATTACATGTATGATATCCTTCTATGTATGTTTTCATAACCATTTAAATTAGTTCTAGATATGTATGTTTGATTTAAAATTAAAAAACCATGTCCCGGAACACTACATGGTATAATTGTTAAGCAAACCTATTCCATTAAGCAAAACCATGCTAGGTGAACTACAAAAGGACAATACGTACAATTACTTTTTTTTAAAGCTAACACTCAATCTGTTACATATTAACTAATGCGAACATTGATAGAAATAAGCGAGGTAGAGTTCATCTTGAACTATATGAATATTTAATGTTAATTATGGTGTAACATTGAATATTTTACAATTTTCCCAATTTTCAAGTTGTACAATTTTCATATTTCTAGAATTAAAGATTACACAAAGATTTCAAATTTTTTCTTTGTTATCAAAACTTATTATTTTTAGTAAGGCTCATATGCCAATTTAATAATAAATATTTAATCATGTCTTCTTTTATTTGGATTGAGATGAAATTTTTTCATTAGATTAGGTATTTTCATATGGTTTCTTGCTTCAAATTTCAAGTGTTTTCGATCTCCAGAATTGCAAGGATCTAAAAAGGCAAATTTTTTCTCTGAAATTTTATATGGGATGCTATAAAAATTTAGGGTACCAATGGAAAATATTTTTAGATCATCTTCAAGGAGTTCATGAGTAGAAGTTACAGGGAAAATTGTAGGGGAAATGAGAAAAAATCAAGGAGATATGAACAAAAATGTGATTTTTGCAATAGGGTTTCTTGAAAATTTAGTAGCATAGCTAAATACTAGCAGCAATGAAGGAAAAGTAAATATTAAAAAAGGATTAAAAAATGGCTAAGTGTATGTTTATACTCACCTCTTAACATTAACCTAGCTAACTCATCCTTGACCATTTTGGATTAACCCGGGTTACATGGCATGACAGGGTAGGGTTACAAGCCTTAAGTGACAAAGGGACTTAAAGGGGTGATAATGTGTGAAGGGGTTAAGTATTCATGAGAAGGGGCAACATAATCAAGTTGGGGTGCTGAGGAATCATACTAGTGAGAATGTTACAAGCCTTAAGTGACGAAGGGGAGAGATTTCATGTGGTGGTGCATTCTGATGTCCCAAGTTGAAAAGGGTAAAAAATTGATAGTAAGCACTTATTAGTATTCTTAGGTTCCACCCATCACATGAAGAATCCTCCTCTAATGAAGAATCAAATCATGTCTTCCTCCACAGAAGATCTTGAATGATGAGGCTTTTCCATAGACCATCTTGTTGAATCTGAAAACTACAAATGAAACTTTCTCATCTTCCAAGATGTTCACATGCTCCGATGTGTTGAGTCAATTCTCAGGAATGGCATTGATATTTCCACATTGAAAATATTTTTCATAACTCTTAATAGGATTCTAGAGATATAACCTATGATCTCTACAAGGGCTTCTAAAGTATCACTATTGAAGGAAAGGGTCACAAATATTTTCCTGAACCAATTCGTAAAATTTGAATCTTGAAGGTTCTTCATGTGGAATTATTCTCCCTGAGAGGAGTACCAAGATCATGCATTCTTGTTCTAAGATCTTCCAAAAAAATTGATACATTCTCCTCATGGGATTCAAAATCAGAAATGGCTTATTTTAGAGCATCAAACCTCTAGGTTATGGTATGGGACAAAATGTCATACAAGTTCTCTGAGTCAGATGAAAACACACCTAAGCTCGCCAAGGAATGAGAATCAAAATTGTTCATCTCACTTGCAAATGGGAGATTATTTTCCCAATGGAATTTATCTTTCTTGATCTCATCTCTATTCCTATTTATTTTCAAATATATGACCAAGAACAATCTAAACAAAGAGATAATCTTAGGAAATAGATCATTCCCTTTTTCAAGGATCATGCTCACCTAATGGTCACATGTCCTTCTTTGCAGTATGAATGCTTGATCTTGCTTGATGGACTGGGGGGTTGAAGTTTCAGATGGGAGACATTACTTCAATTTGAGGCAGAGATGATTAATCTCATGCAATCAATGATGGAACTTATGAATAAAAGGTCCTCACATGTGTTCCCTTAATTGTTTGATGATTTACTTATACTCCTAATTTTGTGTAGTGATTTGTGATGAAGAATCCTATTACAATGCAAAAACAATGAGCATGTAAGCACATAGCTGGAGAAGTAGAGGATGGAGAGAGATCACCACAACAACATAGCTCAAGAGAGAAAAGCAAGGATAGTGATGAAGCACCTAAGAGGACAAAGGCAAGTCCAAAGAGAACAAGAGAGATGGAAGGTAAACAAGTGACATTAAATGTTTTGAGTCCTAGGAAATGAACGGAGGCGAGGAGTAAGAATTCATGCCTCAGGATGTCATGGCACCAAACCGACTGTGCTGGCATGTCTAGGAGGCCAGGTGAATGGTACAAGAGGTGGTGTTTTGGTGCATGACAAGGTCGTTTCTTCCGAGATACTTCGTTTGGGCGTAGTCCCTTAAGAGCCCTGAGACCAAAATATCATTCAACTTCGAAGGGTGACTACTTAGACTCTATGGCACCTAGAGATGTCTCATTTGATCTGACACCTCAGCGTAGGGACCCTCTACAAAATCATCTCTCAGTTTTTTCCTTCTCATTTCGGTGCTCTCGTTGCCCTATTGTTTGCAAACGCGTGAAATAGTGTAGTTTGAGCCAGTGTAAGGTTGTCAAATGCTATATTTTTCATATGGTGAGTCATGGCACCAAACTGACTGTGTCGACACATCTGAGTGGCTAGATGAACACTAAAGGAGGTGGTGTTTCAGTGCACGATAAGGCCGTTGCTTCCAGGCTACTTCATTTGAGCGTAGTCCCTTAAGAGCCCTCAGACAAAAATATCGTTCAACTTCGATGGGTGACTACTCTGACTCCGTGGTACATAGATATGCCTCATCTAATCCAAAACCTTGGCATAGGGACCCTCTATAATATCCTCTCTTGGTTTTTTCCTTCTTATTTTGATTCTCTCACTGCCCTATTGTTTGCAAACATGCGAAATAGTGCAGTTTGAGCCAGTGTAAGGTTGTCAAACGCTATATTTTACAAATGGTGGGTTGTGGCACTGAACCGACTACGCCGACATGTTTGGTTGGCCAATTGAATGCTAGAGGAGGTAGTGTTTTGGTGCACGACAAGGTCATTGCTTCCAGGCTACTTCATTCGGGCGTAGTCCCTTAAGAGCCCTGAGACAAAAATATCGTTCAACTTCGATAGGTGACTACTCGAACTCCATGGCACCTAGAGACGCCTCGTCTGATCTAACACCTTAGTGTAGGGACCCTCTATAATAGCCTCTCTCAGTTTTTTCCTTCCCAGATCGGTGCACACGTGTAGGTATGGTCTTGTAAACACTTGGGGAGGAGTCGTTTTCAAAATTTACAACTTTTTCAAAATTTACAACATTTTCAAAATTTACAACATTGTCAAAATTTACAACTTTTTCAAAATTTACAACTTTTTCAAACAATGAAAGCTTCTCTTAGCTTCGAGAATTTAAAATTCTCTACGAACAGTGCCAACCATGTGAAGGTGGAAGCTTTTTGTGCACCACTAACCTAAACATAAAAGTGTTAGTAAAAAAAATTTAAGTTTCAAATCAAAACCATATACCATATATATATATACAAAATACACAAATTTAAAAATATAATATATTCAAACTTAAATCTAGATCTTTAAACTAACAAATATATATATATATATATATATATATATATATATATATATACCAGACATGAGCATTGTAAATTCATTCCAATGAACCTGGTATCACTCAGATTTCACCCTGAAATCTGTGACTACCCAATTCGAAAAAATTTCGTACTTTTAAAATAGTGGGTCATTTGTTGTTTTTATTGCCTGAAAGTTCTTGTATTGCGTCAAGATAATCCCAAAGAGCCATATTAGCCTTTTTCACCAAATACCCATATGCCCAAAATTGTTTTATTCTGTCGTTGGGATTTATCTGCGGGAAATTTGTATTTAATTATTTTGAGCCCCGTATGAGGCTATTTGCGCTCCGTTTCAACTCTGTTATGAGCGGATATGTTATTATTCCTATGTACCAGAAGGATTTTAACTTATTTTAAGTTTTGGGCTTTATTTGTAACTTTTGGCAATTTTTCGTGTTTTTGTGGTGTCCCGTTCTATTTTCTGTAAAATTTCTCTGGAACAACTCCTTCGCCGGGTAAGCCCGATTTTTGGCTTGGAGCAGCTGGAAAACATACACGCACATTTTTCCCAGAGGAAGTCATCATTGAAGGTCTGGATCACTGGGAAAAAGCGAAGTCGTGCACAGAAAAGCCCCTGCGGGGATAGGCACATTTTTGGAAAACAAAGGATTTAAGCTGCGATGGGAAAAATATAAGCTGCAGGCAGGATGGGAATTGTATACCTGCCTGGCAGGGTACTTTTTCCCGTGTTATAAAAGTCACTTAAGCTGCAGTGGGAAAAATAGAGGCTGCAGGCAGGTGGGAATTTATTGCCTGCCTTGCAGAGCAAAAATTCCCATGATATAATAAAAGGAAAGTGACTTAAGTGAAATCATGGGATTTTAGTGCCTGCCTTGCAGGGTAAAGAATCACATTGTCAAAGTCAAATCACTTAAGTGGATCACGGGATTTTGGTGCCTGCCTGGCAGGGTAAAGAATCCCATTATGGTAAAAATTCTTAAAAATAGAATTATATGTGCAAAAAAGTGCGCCCCCTTTGGTGATGAATTAAAGTGATTAAATTGATTATTTTTAATAATCTTTCTTCCTTCAAAAAGTGCGCCCAAGCTTGAGGAGGTCAAAAAGTCAAAGAAGGAATAAAAAAAATAAATTAAATTAATTAAATTTAATTTATTTAGTGGCTGCCCCCTTCTCTCAAAAAGTGCGCCCCATTTGGGCATTATTTAATGATTTTTGAAGCATTAAATCATTAAATTAATTTCTATTTTCAGTGGCTATGGTCAAAGCACACTGTGAGACTTGAGTGAAGTGTTGTGTGAAGGATTAAATTGGATTAATTTAATTTATTGGATGGTTGTCCTTAAACATGCTATTTTTAAAAGAGAAAAGCATGATTTTTAATTAATTAATTACCTTTAATTGTTAGGGCAATTATTAATTATAGAATTGTGAAATTTATATAAGCATGGGCAGCCATATGGATGAATTATTTAATTCACAGGTTAAGAATTGCAGCAATGAGGAAAAGTGCGCCCCCATTAGAGGAAGGATTTTACACAGACAAAGTGCTAACAAAGGCTAAAAGCTTCCAGATTTGGCGCATGCTTTGGAGAAGGTTGATCTTCATCTGCATAGTTTTTTTCACAGGTGTTACAGGAGCTCAGGTGTTGATTGAAAGGATTCATGCTCTCTTTATGTGCAAATTAAACACCAATTTTTGGGGCAGCAGGCTTGAAAAGTGTAGATTTTTATAATTTAAATTCACTATTCATGCTCCGGTGGCCATTTTTGTCTGAATAAATTACAGGAATTCATTACAGGTGCTTTATAAAAGAAAAGGAGTTTTTATCAATGTCCAATACATTGCAAATATCCTCCGAATCTGAAGAATTGTCCAGATCTGCACCAGTATTGAAGAAATCTTGCCAAGTTAGAAGAAAAAGAATTATTCAGACAAAGATTGATAAAGCCATGGTGAAAGGAGATGAAAAAGAGAGCACGATGGATTCATGCATTGCTTCCAAACATTCAGACATAGGAGACACGCATCTAGACTCAAAACCGCTTGCTAAATTGATAGACAAATCCAGAGCAGGAGAAACTTCACTTATGCGTGCAGATTGAAAGCAGTGGAATTATTCGAGTTGCAACTTTTCCATCCATAGCCCAGTTGCCAAAGTTTGTTATGTAGGTGCAGATCCATATCCAGATGCAGATGCAGGTGTAGATCCATATCCAGATGTAGATGCAGATGCAGGTGCAGATCCATATCCAGATGCAGATGTAGATCCAGATCCAGATCTCATACTTGTAAAATCTTTCAGCACAAAGGCTTCATCCTCTTGTTTCGAATGCAGCCCGTGAAGAAGACAGTGCGTGGAAAATTCCTTCCAAGATCCTGTGCATGTGCTCTCATCTTCCAGTTGAAGCCTTCATTGAATTTTCATTCACCCTGAGTGCTTTCCATAATTTTTAATTGCTCATATGCAATTAAAAATAAGGATGATGAGTTATCTATGGCCAACCTTGCACTGATGCATGTACAACAGAAGAACTGGCTTCAAAGGATAAAAGAGAAGACAATGTGAAGACAAAATTCCAGCTTGCTTCCAATTCCAACTGCTTGCAATTCTAGCTTGTTTCCAGATCTAGCTGCTTCCAGATCCAGTTTTAATCAGCTGCATGCAGACATGAAAAAGGACAAAGTCAGCTTTCCTCTTCCTTCTTCTTTCCTCCGACAAAGTCAGCTTTCCTCTTCCTTCTTCTTTCCTTCGACAAAGTAATTGAGCGATCAATTCAATTATACGACTTAAGTGATTGGTTTAAAAGCCATTACTTGAAGAAGTCAATTACTTGGAGATAGGTGGTAGGCGTGCATAATAGAAGGTTCTATTTTTAGTTGCAAATCATACATGTCACACAAAGAGGAATTCCAGGAGGAAGATTGCCAGTTGTTTCTTTCCGACTTCCACATGTGCCAGTTCAACTAAAAGCTTCCAACTTGTAATTGCTCCTCTACATTCTATAAGTAGAGGAAGAACCTTCGGATGATAATCGATCAGAATTTGTAAGAAGCAATCTTGTGTTCTAGACTTTGTGTTGAACCCCTGAGAGCCACTTGTTGCAGAGGAATACAAAGAAGCAGGTTTCCGGAGAACTTTGTGTCACGGCATACTGTGTTTCTTGCTTTTAAATCTTAGATCTTTAAAGTAAACTTTGTGTTATTTTAGATCTGGATCTAGAACTGCCTTTGCTTTAGAATTCTATGTGTTCAAATCTATTAAGTTTCTTCTATGTGCATGCAATTAGCTCTGTTATCTACTAATTGGGATGCACATCTTCCTTACTTCTTCTTTGTAATACCTTGACTTTCTTCTTCTATAATTTTCGTTTCTTAAATAGCTGCTTACTTGCTGCAGAACTTCTTAGTTATGGTTCATGAACTAAGTAGTTAAAGTAAAACCCCTGATAGATAAAAACACATTTTATTGACAAATCTGACATGGGAGCCTCACCGGTTAAATGAGGGAGATTTATCTCATGACTGCCTAGGTTTGATGCTATGCAGAAAATCTAGCCAACAGAACCATCAGAAACAAATCTACTCTGAATAGCAGACAAGATTGCTTCATGATTTGACTCTCAAACCTTCCAAAGAATCTTGTTATTAGGCCTTCCTCGATATCTATACAGCTGAATATTTGTCACTAGAACTAGATGCGAATATAAGAGTATTTTCCTGTTTGTCTCAAAGTCTTCAAACACCCAAACAGAGGAGTTTTTTAATGGATAACAATGAAGCCAAGTTCCAGTAACTACCATTGACCCTGAAGGATACTCAATATCTTCACCATCTATAATAAGAGAAGTCAACTTCTTTCTTTCCTCAATGAAACGACATAAGAAATAGTTTGTTCCTTCTTCATTGTCTTCTGTCGCAATTACTGCAAACACATGTCCTACAAAAAAACAAAGGTTGAACAACTCAAATTTAAATTACGTATTAAAATTTCAATGGACATAACTCAATACAAAAATTAAATAAATAACCATAAATACCTTGTCACACCAAAATAAAAATTTCATCAAAGTCCTTGGATGTTGCAACTTCATCTACAGAAACAAGTCGTAATGCTTGTGGAGGTTGATAACTAGGAAGCGGAGTTAGACACCTACAAATCCATCCATCCACCCATTCTTGTGAATCACACTCAGCCGTGAAAAATTCAATACAAGATACACAAAAACATGTCAACTTTCTTGTCCATGCGGCCAACGAAGTAGCGTATGAGCTACAAAATGAGTGCATATCACTGGACCCAGTGAATGTCATACAATCCTAGTAGTTAGCAATTTTTTGTTCCTCTATCAACCAAAAATATCTATGAACTGTGGAATTTTCTTGAGAACCTCGGGCCATGTTGTCAATACACCATTCCACTATGCTCTTTGCATCTTTTAATTTAGCACCATCTTTGTAATTCAACTCTTCTCTTGAAAGAGCTCTTTTCAAACATGCCCCTGCACTATCATGCTCTCCTTTTCCATGTCTAGCCTCAGTGAAACTCTAAATATGTTGCACACCCATCTTGACATGCATTCTGATCATCCAATAAAATATTTGTGCATTCTTAAATTGAGACGTGCAATTATCTGACCATATATAATGTTGTTTGAAGTGGATCTCCCTATCAGACAAGTTTCCATAAAATAACAGGAAACAACCTTACACAAATTTAGTACAATGAGTACAATCATCACTGATATAAAAGTGGTACTCTCTTAAAAAAAATCGATCATTCTCTATAGTGTCAGGAGAATGTAGAAATGCTATATGCACAAAAAAGGCAACTTGTACTAAGTTGTAATATTGCAATTGAACCTTCATTTGTGGTTACAATGTGTAATTCTCTGTAAAATCGACCACTGAAACAATAGTACCAATAGGAAATGTGTCCTTGCATAGCTTGAATTTTTCATCCAACCATCGACCTCTATGTGTATGCCTAGAATACTCATAAATAATTTCATCCTTAAATTTTCTCAAAAATTTGAAAACAGACATTTGTTCTATAACTAGCTCACACCGTTTAGACTTCTTTCCATCTTTCAACTGGTATGCAACTAATTTATATTTATCAAACTCAACTAAATTATGTCCTATTGTACCTTCAATTTTCTCATGGATGCAACTTTCTAATTTAGGTAATCCACCGCATGTACTACAACTTCCATCTAAACAATCCTGACTATAAAAAAATTGTCCAACTTCTTTTTCACAAAATATAGTAGGAATGAAATCCCTGGAAGATATTGATGGAACTTGAACACCACATTCCGATAACATAGTTTCAAAATGAAAATTAGAATGAATACGTAAAAATTTAGCATAATGCATCACAAATTCAACATGTTTCCTACAACAAGTGGTGCGAGCGTGGTTGATTTTCACATAGAATGTTTTCAACGTTTCAAAAAAACGTTGAGTAATTTTAATTTCTAGACTCTCTTGTTCAAACTTACGAAAAAATTGAGTTTGAGTCATATCTAAGAAATGCTTTGAATGTGGTTCATGATTAGTATAACCAACTCTCTGTTTTATAACATCTCTTGTATTAGGTGAAACTCTAATGTTATCATGCCAAAATTTAATAACAACTTCTCTTATAGCATCAGAATTATTTTTTTCCTCATGCGGTGCTCTAGCAGAAAATTCCCAAAAATCAGCATTATTGAGTGATTGAAGGATATTACGTCTTTCAATTGCTTTCATTAGAGTTTTTCAATTACCTTGCAACATTTGACTTTTTTGCGTAATCAAATGTTATTTTTTTATTGAGTCACTTACAAAACTATTAGTAAGTACATGATGCACAATATTACTATCCCTAGTGCATCTCTTGACACCAACAGTGTGATATACATCATAAAGGTTTTCAACAATTGTAGAGGTTTGACCACGTATATTAGATGTTGTCAATCCTAAGGTGTTTAATATAGGTCTCATTTTAATCAATTTCATCAAACTAACCAACAACTGACATCTTTAGGAATCATTTAAAATTTCAAAATGATTATCCCAAATTTTAGTGGCTTTTCTTCTAATTTGTCGTTCAGAAATATTGTCAGACATTGGTTTCAAAATGTTTTCATCAATTTCAATAAAAAAATTAGGTTTCTTACGTGAAATCCTAGGAGGTGTTTTTGTCAAATTTTGTCTGTCTACATTTTCAACATGAATGTCCTTATTCACATTTTCCTTCTCTCCTTCAGTTTCAACATTTGCTACATCATGAGTATTTAATTCTACTTCAACATTGACAGTAAAAACATCTTCATCATGAGTATTTAATTCAACTTCAACATTGACAATAGAAACATTACCTGGTTCTTAATTGCTTACAATAGTTGGGGTTGAAGATGAACCTCTTCTTGATTCACGAAGTTTTTGCATTCGTTCAGCATTTTGAATTTTGTTGGCCTCTAATTCATTTGGTGTTTTTTTACTTAATGGCTTCCTTTTTTTACTTCATTTCTTGTCTCCCATGATGTTTTGCTTCCAGTGATAAGAAAAATGTGCAGAAAAAGACAGAATTTCATAGTAATTCATACGGTAAGGTCAGAGAGTAAAAATCACATGGTAATTCAGACGTTGGGATGTGTGTAAATATGATTTATGAACCGCGAGCACGCTTTATAAACCGCGATCATGGTTTATAAAGCATGCTCGCAGTTTGTGTTAAAAAAACCACAATCACACTTTATAAACTGTGATCACGGATCTATCTGCCGAACCTACACCTCGGGAAATCTTTTTTTTTCCCAACCAAAGCTATGGAAGGTCATTATGAAGTGTAAAAGGTCAAAAAACCTCAAATCTTCTCTTCCAAAGACTTGAACCATGATAAAAAACTGAAAACATTTCACAAAAATGGTGCCATCGTGTAGGGGAGATTGCTAGCTTTGTATAAATATTGATTTTAAAGTGAATAGAATAAGATAAATATCATTTTATAATTTTTTACTAATAATAGGTCTTTAAGACATTTTTTCCCGTGAATGTTCATGTCTACGTTTAAGACTGTAACTTTTTTTTCGCTTATCAAAATGTGATAAAACTTATACCATCCCAAGTGTGGACAAATTCTATACACGTTTAAAAAAAATATTTGATTTTTATATTTTTTGATATAGTTATGGCGGGCAAATGGAAAGCACTCTGTTTTCTAAATATTTTCAAACCACTTTCACAGAAAAAATCATTTAAAAAAAAAAATCTCAAAAAAATACAAAATAAAATCCATCACAAGATAGACAACTACATCTAACATTTCACCAAAGGAAAAAAAATAACAAGATTTGGTCATCCAAAATGTGGGCAAATGGACTACAATCTTATAAGTTTTTTCAAAAAAAAAAACTAAGTCATATAATTTTAAGTGTTTAATATAGCTAAACTTGTCCATTTTTTAAAAAAAATAGTATTTTAGAAACTAGATTCTGAATGCTACGATTCATATTTATATAATTTTTTCTAATTTTGAGTGCGTGTATTGCTAATAATCCCTACAAGTTGAGATTTTGCTATTTTTTTCAATATGACATCCATGGATGACCCTATATTTGGCCATCAACTTCTTGCACTTACCCATATATGAACTATGAGAAGATTGAGGGAAGATTATTAGGAAAGATGAAGGAAAATAATTTCTTGACCATTTATAGCAGAGTCTGACTATTCCAGAGGATATCTATAACATAGCGAAGGATGTCTGAATTCCCCAATGATCTTATGATCATATAACCTTACTTGTAGACCCTGAAAAATAAGAGGTAGGCATAAAAGGGTATATATTTGTAAGAGACCTGTTCAAGTGAATGTTGTTAAGAGGAAGAGTTTATAGATCATTGGGTAAGAATTCCCAGGGTGTTAAAGTTGCATGTAATAAGTTGAATATGATCATATTGGACCTCACATATCTAGTGATGAGCATACTATAGTCTTGAGAACACCATATTGATCTATAAAGAGAAAAGACAAGTACTGGTATAGATGGGCTCTTAATGATTGGATTGCATGTATATAGCTCAGGGATGATATGTTCTAGTTGTATCTTTCAAACACTCTAGACTATGCTCTACTATTCATCTTGTTGTTAAAATTAATGGTATCCTTCAAACTTGGTATGGTCTTAATTCTTCAAGAACACATCAAACAGAGGTAAGTAACCTAATTCTTCTAAGAGATAGCTCATGTGACTATGAATAGAGTATTGGTTGGGACTTATAAAAGAGGAGAACATGAAGGGTTGCTTATGAACTAGCATAGTGTATACTTCTTAAGGATGAGTCAATATTTGTTCCCTCACCCTATTGTATGAAGTACATGAACCTAATCTAATCTGATAGCTAGCAAGGACCTAGAACTTTGTTGATAAGAAGTGATATCATTCTTGAACCCACTATATGGAAGGATATAGGACAAGTCATTGACTATGCATACAGAATGGATTCTTGAACATGCAATTAGAAGGGCTAAGGGCTCATAAAAGGATGAAGTTGAGTTGATATATTTGGTACACCGTTAAAGTAGTATTCATTGATTACATGACTATAATTCAGTCTTAAATCTTGCATGAAGGTTTAGACAAGTGTATATGCATAGCAAGGAATCAAATCTCACTTGTTAGTGGCATGAGATTTATCATTAGAAAATGATATGCTCAACATGGTGGATCAGCTGAGCTAAGAAGGCACATAATTTTTGGTATCTAAGTTGGTCTCTGATTTAACTAGCCAATGACAATATATATGTTGTATAAATGTTAATTTTTGCTCGATTGTGCTAATGGTTGAATGAAGTGTGATTTCAAATTCAGGTGAAGGAGAAGAGATACTCAAATACTCAAGGAGGAATAAGAGAAGAGTGGCTGAGGTGAAGCCAATAAACTATAGCTACTAGAGAAGAAGAGTAAGTTAAAGAAGGTTGGCTTAAATTCCACTAGAGTTTGTACAGTGAAAAGTTGTGAGAAATAAGGAAGAGGTAATCAGAATTACCTAATAAGGATCTTGGATAAGAGAGAGAAATAAGACTAAAATCCAATGTAATAGATACTTGGATAAGAGAGAGAGACCATGGAAGTTATACCATGGAGACAGGTAATAATTTTGGTGAAAAAAATGAGGAGGATGAGAGTGGAAAAAGAGAAAAGGAGGAAATAAATGAAGAGCGCAAGAGAGATTTCTGATATAAGGAGGTCGATTGAACTCCTTGAGGATAAAATATTGGCAACAAGGATTAATTATAGGGAAAGTGAAGACCCTATTGAATAAGATGAAGTGCTAGCTGATGGAAGATATGAAGAAGATGATTGCAAACATTGATGTACAAGACAAAGAAACACAAGAGGATTTGTAAATTTTATCATGTTGTCTCCACTTGAGTTGAGGGATTCTTGTATACTTGACATTTTAGAACATGATTGAACTCCTTGTAAATGTTTAAGAGGAACCATCAAAGATAAGTGAAGTTTTCATGCCTTGTTTGGAATTTCCATTTCAAATGACATTTTATGGATTTTGAATACTACTCGTTTAAGTACAATTTTACAATTGATTAAGGGAATCCTTGACAATGGAATCTTTGATGTATTAGAAGATATATAGAAAAGAGTTGAAAAGAATCATTTGACATAAGTGCATTTTAATAATGTTTGTTGTAAGCTCATTTAAATCATGTAAGATATTCTTGTGTATATATTATTTGAATAGCAATGGATGAGCTTTTTCTTATTTTAAATTAGAGGTATACATGGAAATATCGTATTTTCCAAGTGGCTTTCAAAAAGACAATCTGTCTTAAGTTTACTCATGCAAAACCAGGAAGGATGTATGAACATTCAAACTTGTTTCCTCTTTCCAGGTGAAGATGCTAAAGAACCAGTTAAATGTTCAAGTATTTTTGTTTTAAGGTTTATGTTACCTTTCAAATGAGGTAAAGGAAATGCAAAATGGAGGTCAATATTTGAATCTTAAATTACACCAATTGATAACATAACCTTAGCATAACTTGTGATACCTGATGAACACATGACTCAAATTCATCATATATAAATATATGTGATGGTTATATAATATGGATATACATTTGATGTGTTCTTATATGTTAGTTATACAAATGGATCTTACCTTTGCAAGGAAATTCCTATACTTATTGGAAGAAGTGCAATAATTTTTTAATGCAAGCCCAAATATATATATATGACACTATCATGAAGAAATATGATAATTATAACTTGTTACAAAAAGAGTTAAAGGTGATAAAAACATTGTATGCATGTACAATCCTTATCATGGGTGAAGAATTGATGGAGGCATGGAACAATAAAAAAGAGAACTTCAAGATAATGGAATGAATCTTGTTTGTGATGAAAATGTAAAGCATGAAGGTTTGAAATCAGATTATGTTGATGCTAACATGGATGATATAAACCTTATTCAAGAAATGATGCATTTTGAATAAGTGTGTGAAATGTACACACTGTTATGAATAAAATGGAATAATTGTAGGCTGACGATGAATGCAATTAGAACATGTTATTGCTCATGAAAAGGTCAATGTCTAATATCATAAAAAAGAATTGTTTAGAATTTTTGGAATGAACCGTATGGGCCTCAAAAAGCGGCCTCAGACATTATGAAAGAAGAAGTAAATAGTGGGGGTTGGCGGGGGGCGGTAGCACCTCCCCAATTGTTATTAAAATAACATTGGCAAGCTGGAGGATGAGATAAAACAAGCACAAACCAGAGATGAAAAGATCAATTTTGACTTGGTCAATGTAAAAAAGAAAAAATAAGGAGAGCAGTAGCATGAGGAAGCTTCATGGCTTCAAAATTTTATATCTAAAGTTGCCTTTAGTGTTGTGTTTACAAGTATAGTAATTTATAAGGTGGATTAAGCTCATGATTAAATGAGATAGCTCTTAAAAACAAGAGAACAAGAAGACCTATATGAAGATTAAGTAACAATATGGAGTCCAACAAATGAGAAGAAAACAAGAAGAGGTAAATACAAGAAGAGACAAAGGATAAAGAAGGTGAGTATATCTGGTAGAATACTGAAAGAAGACACAAGTAATGTAATCTGGCCATATGATAACATGGGACCCAGGTATAGATCAAGGAACAAGAAAAAGATGAAGACTCATGAGCAGGATCTCATGAAAACTTTCATGTTGGATAGCCATGTGCATGAGCATCATCTTGGTAGCTTGGAAAGTATAATAAAGTTTGAATAAGCCTATGAAAGGCATCAAGCATAAACTAGGAGTTTTCAAATTTTCCCCTCCATTATCTCATTGGTAAAATTTAATTTGAATGTGTATGGTAATAGTGAAAGTGAAATCATTGTAATAAGAGGCAATTTGTTAAGTTGAGTAAGTAACCAAGGTTGAATAGGTGTGTTTGAGTTGTCATGACGTGGATAAGGTCATGAAGACCATAAAAATAGGCTTGTAACAAGTTGTGAAGATGTATAGGATGAATATCATCCACATTTTCTATGTTTAGAGGTATGGTTGAACTTTCCTAGGGTAGATTCATTCAAACTAGGAACTAGTTGAGATTCTTAATGAGTTGGAATAGGTTAAAAAACACACGATGGAGGAAGATTTCAAAGGAAGAGAGCTTCTAACAGGTTGTTCAAGGATGAATAAAGATGGTATGATGATTAAAATAAATAATTTGCTTTTATTTCAATAAAATTGCATGTTTTTATTAGATTGTGCATGGAGGATACACAAGGACAATGAGGTACAAACCCTCAGTCCTTTTTTATATGTTTAATTTCTCTTTAATGTGAATATAGACATTCTACAGGAGTTAAGGAACATAATCATTATATTTTTAGATCTTAAAAGTCTAAGGTCTGGTTTTTATACCTAACTATCTTCTCTCGAGCTTGAATTAGGACCTCCTATATTTTTTGATGGCACCGATGAAACGAGCTAAAACTTTCAAATTATCCCTATCTCCCTACGAATTAGAAAACATCCAAGTTTTGTTCTAATTGGTAAATTTCCATTAGAGGTATCGTTGATTATATTTTCAAGAAATAAGAGTAAAAACATAATGTGCAATTATAGAAGGAAATGGACAGACTTTTCATTATAGCTTGAAAATTATGATCCTATACTTGGAAAATACATTAATTAAGGGCTAAAAAATGAGTTGAAATAATTTTTGATGCAAAATCATAGCACCCCCTGAATGGCCTCAGATCTGAGTGGGGCATCCAGTGTGACTACATAACATGGGACCATCTCTTAAGCTGTGGGACTTGCGGACTTGAGATGGACCTCTAGAGAAAGTTGGCTTCTTCTTCCTAAACTGCCTTCCATAAGCTACTCTAGTGTAGGTAAACTATCTAATCCTAATCTAAACTTCCAAGGAGACCGGACGAGATAGAAAAATACATGGAAATAGAACCTACACTAAAGCAGTGATACACCAGAAAAGGAAAGGGGGTGGCTGATCACAAATCCAACTGCCTGGAATGGAGAGAGGTGAGCAAAGGAGAGGGTGGACAAGATGCACCATAGACCAGAGATGAATTTCACATAGAACACCACTTTAACCCATTAAACACAACTCTCATAACCTACAATAGACATCAGAGTATGCACAGTATACCCTACAATGATGAGAGGCAAGAAGAGAGAATAAAACAATAAAATGATGGAAAAAATGCATCACAAAATAGATTTTATTGCTCCATGAGTTCACATAGTACATCATCAGTGGGAAAGAGGCAAGGATATGCCATTACAGAATCATGAGAGGAGGCTTAAACTCCACATTCTACCCTAAGAAAGAAAAGAGAGAGGACGGCAGGAGAGAAAACAATAACCAACCCTTATAAAAATTCCCCCCATATAAAATATATAGAAGAATGAGAGAAGGAGAGAGGGAAGAATTCGAACTCTGTTCCAACCACCCATAGAAGAGCATTGAATTCACCTACTCCAACCACCCCAGAAGCATTGAAATTCACCTACAACAATGATGGGTTCCCTGATAGAGTCCATGCCTTCACGTATTGTTCCTTGTTGGGCAAGAAGGAGGTCTGTCCTTCATTATGGTGGTAGGTGAGAGACTTGATAGCCTAGAAATGGTGGATTGAAACATGATGGTGGTGGGTTAGAAGCTGATGCCAAGAGCTTTCCAAAAATTCCTATCTCACTCAACTCTGAGTTCAAGTCGAAAGATATGATTGTCTGAAGATTAGGGTCATGGGTTCACAATATTTAAAAGATTCCATCCATGTAAGACCCACATGGCAGCCTCACACATCTTGAAGATTCACCCCCTTCCTCTTTCTCTTGAAGTTGTACCAAACTAACACGTGGTGGTTTTTGTGGGCCTTCTCATTTTTCTTTGTATTTTGACTGAGTACCTCTTGTTGGCAGACACCTATGCCTGACCTGAGACATGTGGAGGCTTCGTGCTTAATTGGAAACTACCCCCAGATTTTTCTTTTAAAGTTATGCAGACGAGGCATGTGGTGAGCTAGCACATGTTTAGGGACCACCTCCAAATTTTAACTTTGAAGATATGTTAAGCTGATCTGTGGAGGATTCCTTCGGCCTATCCTGAGCTTAGACTTTTCAACGGCCGACCTTACCCTTTTGAACTCTGACCATGTGGCAAGCCCGCACTCATTTGGGAGATTTTATTTATGTCATGCCTTTGAAATTTCACTGATGAGGCACGTGGAGGCTTCTGTTGACCCTCTTATAGTTAGTCAATTAAGTGGATGACTCTTTCCCTTTGTCATACCTTGGACACATGGAGGGCTAGCGTTAGTTAAAGGTCTTTCCTTGGGCTGCGCCTTTACAATTACATCGATGCGGAACTTGGCACCATCCACTGGCTGAGAATTTTCAACTACCAGATCTATTTCCTTTTTGGACCTAGGACACATGGAGGCTACGCACTTGGGGGACTACCTTTAGCTTCAACCCTTAAACATGCATCGTTGAGACACATGGAGGCTTCCACCAATCCTTTTATACTTAACTGGTTTGGGCCCACTACCCTTTTGACTTCTATTAGACCCTAGACATGTAGAGAGTCCATGCACATTTAGAGACCCTGTTTGGACCTAACCTCTAGAGGTGTAATGATGAGGCACGTGGAAGCTTCGCGCTCATTTGGGGTCTACCTCCAGATTTTAACTCTAAATTTTTGCTGATGAGACACGTGGGGGCTTCCACTGGCTCTTCTATATTTATTTGATTCAAAGGTTGGCTCTGTCCCTTTTCTAAAACTTGGACACCTAGAGGGATGGTGCAAGTTTGGGGTCTCTCTTTGGGCCGCACCTTTTTAATTTATGTTGATGAGTCACGTGGCACCTTCCGCGAGTCCATTACTTATCCCCAAGTCGACTCACATGCAAATTCTGAAAACTTTGAGCCCTTTCTTCAATCTTCTCCTGTGTGATCTAATCTCCTTTGACATTGTTGGCCTCCTTCGCAGACCCTTCCCCTTCATTTTTAGATTTGGAATGTGGGATCACATGACTAAACCGACCCTTCCAATTTTCTTATGTGTGAGGTTGTGTTTGATCAATTTTTCTGGGGAGGAAAATTGGCATAATAGTTTGGTGACTCACAGGGACATCTGCTTGCTAGATGAGAGACCATTTGCCTTGTTGCATCCATTGGGCATGGAGTTATGAATGATAGCCTGATACTGATCTTGTCCCTAAAACTGTGAGCTTGACTGCTTACGCTCGGTGACCCTAAACCTGCCCTTCTTATCACACTCTCATTTTTTTCAAGAAAATCATGAAGATGAGATTTCTGAGAGTAGAAAATTGTCTTGACCTAGGGTTTTCACCTGTCCCTGAATGGACTACCTCGAAAGCTTATTTTAGTTGCTTTATTTTGAAACCTACAAATATTATAGGTAACTATGGGTCTCCCCTCTGTAAAAACTGAAGGTCCTCACACATGGTACCTCTATAGCAACACGAACAAATCTTATATACAAAGATAAAATCATACATGCCTCAAATGAGACAAGAAGAGTTTACAAAAGCACTTCTTCTACTGAAATCAAACCTACCTCTACTCCTACACTAACCCTAACAAAGAAAAGATAAATAAATCTTGCTATAGGCAAGGAGAAATAACTTCCCTTTCTCAGAAAATGTGGCCATGTATATGATTTGGTGTTGAACATGGCTTTTATTATGAGTGAGAAATCGATAGGAGGCTGATCTTCCACCCAAATCATCAAGGTATCAACTGGAGACAAGAAAATTTCCTCTTTTAGTTTGTCTGCATTTTGATTGAAGAGGCATTATAGCTAATCATTGGTACTTTGGAGCTCATCCTCATGCCCTGAAGTGGGAATGACTAGTTTTTGCTTCTCCCTTGGCTCCAATGAAGCCAAGTACCTGATTGGGCATGGTCTGGTCCTTTGAATGTGCCCATGGATCTAAATTTTAACTCCATGGATGGGGTCTTCCTGCAGACCTTATTGGGTGGATGGTGTGGGAGAGATGGGATCCTCATGTTCTTTTCCTTCCTCCTCCTGAGAAGAACATGGAAGATCATGATCCTCCAATCTTGGTTCCAGAGAGCCGTTGTGAGATGCAGGCTGCTGTGATTAAACACTCTCCTCTATGGCAGTGGACTCATGTGCTTAGAAGGTGGATGATGGAGGAGAAAAAGATGTGATCTCCTCGGGCTCCTCTCCATCAAGACAATCCTTCAAGTCAAACAGATAATCTACCTCCTTGTTGTCATGTTGCGTGTGTTTGACCTCCTCCATGGTGCCATTTGGATCTACAATTTTCTCACCATGGTTCCCCTCATTCTCAAATATGATGTTTGAAAGCTCAAACTCTTCTTCGACGTCAGAGCCTAAAGGGGATGAAGTGGGAGGAAGAACTAAAGGTTCTTTTGTGGCTTGCTCTGCACTTGTTGCCTCTGAAATTGTATGGTTCTCCTCCAGAAATTTTCTATTTAGAGCTAACTAATTTTCATCTAGAACAATTGCCCGTATGATTTCCTCTTCCCAGTGGGATTCGTATGAGTCATTCCATTCTTCAAATTTCCTACAATCATCGAACATGATGACGTTGGATGGGGAAGGTACGTTGGTAGGGGGTTGTTCATTTATGGTACAGTTACGCAGAGGGGACTTGGAAGAAAATAGGAGGATTGGTACAAAAGGGATGGAAGGTGCTCTAGATTTTTTAGCCTCCATTTCTTCCACCCACTCTGTAATCTGGGGAAACATCTCAGTGATGAGGTGTAGCTTCTATTGGGTGATAAACCAGCCTGGTACAAGGCCAACCCATGGACAAGGGACCTTATAGCCAACTTTAGTTGCCATTATAGAGTATTTAACTCTGAGCTGCATCATGTCCATCTCCATATTTTGTACCTACCTCTAAAAATTAGCTTTGGCCAAGGAGTTTCCACCATCATCTGCATAAACTTCTTCATAAACATTTTGGTTGGAAAAAAGTGGGTTGTATGCATTTTCAGGATAATGGGGCTTATAACACTGATGTGGAGGATAATTTTGAAACTATGGGGATGGAGGGAAATAGTTTTGTTCCTGTAAATGAGAATTCCATGGCGGGAAAGAAGACATGATTGCACAACTTCATGGGATAGAAGAAGATGAAAGATGTGGAAAGAACCGTGGGTGGAAATTGATGGAAAGAAGGTATACAACTTAGAGAATGGGTTGTTGACTAGATGGAGTCATCATATGTGCTTTTCATGTGCCTCAAAAGGTTGAATCTCACCAAGAACACATCAATTTTATGAAATTAAGTGGTAAGGTGCTTCATACCTGTCCCACTGGGCATGCCAAAACTGTTGATGTAAAACCACAACACCCCCTAAATTGCCTCAGATCTGAGTGGGGCATCTGGTGTGACTACACAACATGGGACTATATCTCAAGTTGTGGGACTTTTGGACTTGAGATGGACCTCCAGAGAAATTCATATTCTTCTTCCTAAACTACCTGCCACAAGCTACTCTAGTGCGGGTAAACTATCTAATCCTAATCTAACCTTCCAAAGAGATAGGGAGAGAGAGAAAAATGCATGGAAACAGAACCTACACTAAAGCGGTGATACACCAGAAAAGGAAAGGGTGTGGCTGATCATAAATCCAACTTCCTGGAATGGAGAGAGGTGAGAAAAGGAGAGGGTGGACAAGATGCACCAAAGACTAAAGATGAAGTTCACACAAAACACCACTTCAACCCATTAAACATAGCTCCTAGAACCTGCAATAGACATCAGAGTATGCACATTATACCATGTAATGATGAGAAGCAAGAAGAGACAATAAAACAAGAAAAGGATGGACAAAATGCATCACAAAATAGATTTTATTGCTCCATGAGTTCACACAGTACATCATCAGTGGGAAAGAGTCAAGGAAAAACCATTACAGAGCCATGAGAGGAGGCTTAAACTCCACATTCTACCCTAAGGAAGAAAAGAGAGAGGGGGGCAAGAGAGAAAACAATGACCAAGCCTTAGAAAAATGCCCCTCATTTAGAATATATAGAAGAATGAGGGGTAAGTGCACCAAGTTGGTGGGAAAAAAAGGGGTCATAAGTGGACATCATATTGTAAAAAACAAAAAAATCTCAACTTGTAGGGATTATTAGCAATACGGGCACTCAAAATTAGAAAAATTTATATAAATATGAATCGTAGCATCCGGAATCTAGTTTCTAAAATACTAATTTTTAAAAAAAATGGATAAGTTTAGCTATATTAAACACTTAAAATTATATGACTTGGTTTTTGTTTTTGAAAAAACCTATAAGATTGTAGTCTGTTTGCCCGCGATTTGGATGCCCAAATCTTGTTATTATTATTTTTTACTTTAGTAAAAATTTAGATGTAGTTTTCTATCTTAGGATGGATTTTATTTTGTATTTTTTTGAGTAATTATTTTTTTTAATGATTTTTTCCATGAAAGTGGTCTAAAAAGATTTAGAAAATGGAGTGTTTTCCGTTTGCCCGCCATAACTATATCAAAAAATATCGAAATCATATATATATATATATATATATATATATATTAACGTGTATAGAATTTCTCCACGCTTGGGATGGTATAAGTTTTATCACATTTTGATAAGTGAAACAAAATTTGCGGTCTTAAACATAGACATGAACATTCGTGGGGAAAAATGTCTTAAATACCTATTGTTAGTAAAAAATTATAAAATGATATTTATCTTATTTTATTCACTTTAAAATCAATATTTCTACGAAGATAATAGTCTCCCCTACGCGATGGCACAATTTTTGTGAAATGTTTTCAGTTTTTTAGCATGGTTCAAGTCTATAGAAGAGAAAATTTGAAGTTTTTTTATCCTTTACACTTCATAATGACCTTTCATAGCTTTGGTTAGGGAAAAAAAAAATTCCTATGCCTTAGGGTCAGATTTGATGATACAAAAAGAACCACGATCGCGGTTTTTAAACCATGATTGTGGGTTTTTAAACAAGAACCGCAATTGTGCTTTATAAACCACGATCACAGTTTATAAGGCGTGATCGCGGTTTATAAATCACGATCATGGTTTATAAATCATATTTATACGCATCCCAATGTTCTAATTACCATGTGATTTTTACTGTTTGACTTTACCGTATGAACTACTACAAAATTTTGTTGTTTTCTGCATGTTTTTCTTATCACCGGAAATAAAACATCATGGGAGACAAGAAATGAAGTCAAAAAAGGAAGTCATTAAGTAAAAAACACCAAACGAATTAGAGGCAAACAGATTTCAAAATGTTGAGCGAATGTGGAATCTTTGTGAATCAAGAAGAGGTTCATCTTCAACCCCTACTATTGTAAGCAATGAGGAACTAGGTAATGTTTCTACTATCAATGTTGAAGTTAAATTAAATACTTGTGATGAAGATGTTTTTACTGTCAATGTTGAAGAATAATTAAATACTCATGATGTAGCAAATGTTGAAATTGAAGGAGACAATGAAAATGTGAATAAAGAAATTTAGGTTGAAACTGTAGACAAGCAAAATTTGACAAAAACACCTCCTAGGATTTTCCGTAAGAAACCTAATTATTTTATTGAAATTGATGAAAATATTTTGAAACCAATGTGTGACAAACTTTCTGAATGGAAAATCAGAAGAAAAGCCACTGAAATTTGGGATAATCATTTTGAAATTTTAAATGATTCCCAAAGATGTCAGTTGTTGGTTAGTTTGATGAAATTAAATAAAATGAGACCTATATTAAACACCTTAGGATTGACAACATCTAATATATGTGGTCAAACCTCTACAATTTTTGAAAACCTTCATGATGCATATCACACTGTTGGCATCAACAGACACACTAGGGATAGTAATATTGTGCGTCATGTACTTGCAACTAGTGTTGTAAGTGAATCAATAAAAAAACAACGTTTGATTACGCAAACAAGTTGAATGTTACAAGTTAATCGAAAAAACTCTAATGAAAGCAATTGAAAGATGTAATATCCTTTAATCACTCAATAACACCGATTTTTGGACATTTTCTGTTGGAGCACCGCATAAGAACAAATATAATACTGATGCTATAAGAGAAGTTGTTATTCAATTTTGGCATGATAACACTAGAGTTTCACCTAATATAAGAGATGTTGTAAAATAGAGAGTTGATTCTATTAATCATGAACCACATCCAAAGTATTTCTTAGATATGACTCAAACTCAATTTTTTTGTAAGTTTGAACAAGAGCATCTGGAAATTAAAATTAGTCAACATTTTTTTGAAATGTTAAAACCATTCTATGTGAAAATCAACCATGCTCACACCACTTGTTGTAGGCAACATGTTGAATTTGTTATGCATTATGCTAAATTTTTATGTATTCGTTCTACTTTGCATTCTGAAACTATGTTATCAAAATGTGGTGTTCAAGTTCCACCATTATCTTCTAGGGATTTCATTCCTACGATATTTTATGAAAAAGAAGTCGGACAATTTTTTTATAGTCAGGATTGTTTAGATGGAAGTTGTGGTACATGTGGCGAATTACCTAAATTAGAAAGTTGCATCCATGATAAAATTGAAGGTGCAATAGGAAATAATTTAGTTGAGTTTGATAAATATAAATCAGTTACATACCAGTTGAAATATGGAAAAGAGTCTAAACGGTGTGAGCTAGTTATAGAACATATGCTTGTTTTTCAATTTACGAGAAAATTTAAGGATGAAATTGTTTATAAGTATGTTAGGCATACACACAGAGCTCGATGGTTGGATGAACAGCTCAAGATATGCAAAGACACATTTCCTATTGGTACTATTATTTCAATGGTAAATTTTGTAAAGAATTACACATTGCAACCACAAATGGAGATTCAATCACAATATTACAACTCAGTACAAGTTGCCATTTTAATGCATATAGCATTTATACATTCTTCTGACAGTATAGAGAATGATTGGAAAAATTTAAGTGAGTACTATTTTTATATCAGTGATGATCGTACTCATTCTACTGAATTTATGCAAGGGTGTTTCCAGTTATTTTCTAGAAACTTGTCTGATAGAGACATCCACTTCAAACAACATTATATATGGTCAGATAATTACACGTCTTAGTTTAAGAATGCAAGAATGTTTTATTGGATTGAGCAGGATGCATGTCAAGATGGGTGTGTAACATATTTGGAGTTTCACTGAGGCTGGACATGGAAAAGGAGAGCATGACAGTGCATGGGCATGTGTGAAAAGAGCTCTTACAAGAGAAGAGTTAAGTACAAAGATGGTGCTAAATTGAAAGATGCAAATAGCATAGTGGAATGGTGTATTGATAACATGGCCCGAGGTTCTCAAGAAATTTTCACAGTTCATAGATATTTTTGGTTGATAGAGGAACAACAAATTGCTAACTAAAAGGATTGTATGATACTCACTGGGTCCAGTGATATGCACTCATTTTATAGCTTAGACGCTACTTCGTGGGCCACATGGACAAGAAATTTGACATTTTTTTGTGCATCTTGTATCAAATTTGTCACAGTTGAGTGTGATTCACAAGAATGGGTTGATGGATGGATTTGTAGGCCTCTAACTCTGCTTGCAAGTTATCAACCTCCACAAGCATTATGACTTGTTTCTGCAAATGAAGTTGCAACATCCAAGGACTTTGATGAAATTTCAATTTTGGTGTGACAAGGTGTTTATGGTTATTTACAATTTTTGTATTGAGTTATGTCCATTGAAATTTTAATATGTATAATTAAAATTTGAGTTGAAACCTTTTTTTAGGACATGTGTTTACAGTTATTATGATAAAAGACAATGAAGAAGGCACAGACTATTTCTTAATTCATTGCATTGAGGAAAGAAAGAAGTTGACTTCTCCTGTTATAGATGGCAAAGATATTGAGTACCCTACATGGTCAGCGGTAGTTACTGGAACTTGGCTTCAGCGATATCCATTAAAAAACTCCTCTGTTTGAGTGTTTGAAGACTTTCAGACACACATGAAAATACTCTTATATTTTCATCTAGTTCTAGTGACAAATATTCAGTTGTATAGATATCAAGGAAGGCCTAATAACAAGATTCTTTGGAAGGTTCGAGAGTCAGATCATGAAGCAATCATGTCCGCTATTCAGAGTAGATCCAATCCTGATGGTTCATTGTAATGAATTTACAATGCTCATGTTTGGTATATATAATTTCTTTGGTATATATAAATTTGTTTGTTATATAAATTTAAGTTCATATATTTTATTAAATTTTTGTATTTTATATATATCTAGTATGGTTTTTATTTGAAACTTAAATTTCTTTAACTAAGACTTTTATATGCAGGTTAGTAGTGCCAGAAAAGCTTCCACCTTCACGTGGTTGGCACTATTAGTAGAGAATTATAAATTCTCGAAGCTAAGATAAGCTTTCATTAGTTTACAAGAAAAGATAAGTAATTAAAAATTATTTATATACCTGTGGAGGGGGTTCTTGGCTCTGGAGGACGTAGCCTAGAAGGACTTGGAGCTTAGAGAACCAAAATGACACCTCCCAAAGTGTTTACAAGACCATCCCTACACATGTATGCAACAAGAGCACCGTTTAGAGAAGGAAAAAACCAAGACATGCTATTGTAGAGTGTCCCTACGTCGAGGTGCAGGATTAGACGAGACATCTCTAGGTGCCATAGAGTCTGTGTAGTCACCCATCGAAGTTGAATGATTTTTTGGTCTCAGGGCTATTGAGGGACTCCGCCCGAATGAGGTAGCCCAGAAGCAACAACATTTTTTATGCACCAAAATGACACCTCCTCTAGCATTCACCTGGCCACCTAGACATGTCTGCGTAGTCAATTTGGTGCCACAACCCACCGTTTACAAAATATACCCTTTGACAACCTTACATCATCTCAAACTACACCATTCAGCACGTTTGCAAAAAATAGGGCAGCAAGAGCACCGTTTGGAGAAGGAAAAAACCAAGATATGATATTGTAGAGTGTCCCTGTGTCGAGGTGTAGGATTAGACAAGATGTCTCTAGGTGTCATGGAGGCTGTGTAGTCACCCGTCGAAGTTGAATGATTTTTTGGTCTCAAGGCTATTGAGGGACTCTGCCCGAATGAGGTAGCCCGGAAAGAATGACGTTGTCACACACCAAAATGACACCTCCTCTAGCATTCACCTAGCCACCTAGACATGTCTGTGTAGTCAGTTCAGTGCCACAACCCACCGTTTACAAAATATACCATTTGACCACCTTACACTATTTGAAACTACACTATTCTGCGCATTTGCAAACAATAGGGCAGCAAGAGCATTGTTTGGAGAAGGAAAAAACTGAGACAGGCTATTGTAGAGTGTCCCTATGTTGAGGTGTAGGTTTAGATGAGACATCACTAGGTACCACGGAGTCTGTGTAGTCACCCATCAAAGTTGAATAATTTTTTGGTCTCAAGGCTATTGAGGGATTTCACCCGAACAAGGTAGCCTGGAAGCAACGACGTTGTCACACACCAAAATGACACTTCCTCTAGCATTCACCTAGCCACCTAGACATGTCCACATAGTCGGTTCGGTGCCATAACCCACCATTTACAAAATATACCATTTAACAACCTTACATTGTCTCAAACTACACTATTCGGCGTGTTTGCAAAAAATAGGGCAACAAGAGAACCATTTGGAGAAGGAAAAAACTGAGACAATATATTGTAGAGTTTCCCTACATAAAGGTGTAGGATCAAATGAGACATCTTAAGGTGCTACAGAGTCTGCGTAGTCACCCGTCAAAGTTGAACAATTTTTTGGTCTCAGGGCTCTTAAGGGACTCCGCCCGAACAAGGTATCCCGGAAGCAAGGAAGTTGTTATGCACCAAAATGATGCCTCCTCTAACATTCACCTAGCCATCTAGATGCATCTACATAATCGATTTGGTGCCACAACCCACCATTTACAAAATATACCATTTGACAACCTTACATTGTCTCAAACTACACTTTTTGGCGCGTTTGCAAACAATAGGGCAGCGAGAGCACCGATTGGAGAAGTAAAAAAAAAGACATGCTATTGTAGAGTGTCCCTACACTGAGTTATAAGATCAGACAAGATTTCTCTAGGTGCCATGGAGTCTACGTAGTCACCTGTCGAAGTTGAACGATTTTTGGGTCTCGGGGCTCTTGAGAGACTCCACCCGAATGAGGTAGCCTGGAAGAAACAATGTTGTTGCGCACCAAAAAAAGCCTCCTCTAGCATTTACTTGGCTACCTAGACATGTCTATGTAGTCGTTTTGGTGCCATGACCCACCATTTACACAATATACTATTTGACAGCCTTATATTGTCTCAAACTACACTATTTGGTGTGTTTGCAAACAAGAGGGCAGCAAGAGCACCATTTGGAGAAGGAAAAAACTGAGACAGGATATTTTAGAGTGTCCCTACAACAAGGTGTAGGATCATATGAGATGTCTCTAGGTGTCATGGAGTCTACATAGTCACCAGTTAAAGTCAAACAGTTTTTTGGTCTCAGGGCTCTTTAGGGACTCCACCCGAACAAGGTAGCCCGAAAACAACGACGCTATCACGCACTGAAACGACACCTCCTCTATTGTTTACCTAGCCACTCAGGCATGTCTGCGTAGTCGGTTTGGTGTCATGACCCACCATTTACAAAATATACCATTTGACAGCCTTACACTGTCGCAAACTACACTATTCGGCACGTTTGCAAACAATAGGGCTGTGAGAGCACCGTTTGGAGAAGGAAAAAACTGAGATAGGCTATAACAGAGTGTCCCTACATTGAGGTTTAGGATTAGACGATACATATCTAGGTGCCACGGAGTCTGTGTAGTCTCCTGTTGAATTTAAATAATTTTTTGGTCTCAAGGCTCTTGAGAGACTCCACCCAAATAAGGTAGCCCGGAAGCAATGACGTTGTTGCGCACCAAAAATGATGCCTCCTATAGAATTTACCTAGCCATTCAGATGTGTCTGCACAATCATTTTGGTTCCACAACCCACCGTTTACACAATATACCATTTGACAACCTTATATTGTCTCAAACTACACTATTCGGTGCGTTTGTAAAAAATAGGGCAGCAAGAGCACCGTTTGGAGAAGGAAAAAACAAAGACAGGCTATTATAGAGTGTCCCTATGCTAAGGTGTAGGATTAGATGAGACATCTCTAGGTGCCATGGAGTCTACATAGTCACCCGTCAAAGTCAAATGATTTTTTGGTCTCAGGGCTCTTGAGGGACTCCGCGCAAACTAGGTATCCCAGAAGCAACGACATTGTTACACACTAGAACGACACCTCCTCTAGCATTCACCTGGCCACCCAGATGTTTTTGTGTAGTTTTTTTTGTGCCATGACCCACCGTTTATAAAATATACCATTTAATAGCCTTACATTGTCTCAAACTACACTATTTGGCATGTTTGCAAACAATAGGGCAGCGAGAGCACTGTTTGGAGAAGTAAAAAACTGAGACAGGCTATTGTAGAGTGTCCCTACATTGAGGTATAGGATCATATGAGACATCTCTAGGTATCATGGAGTCTGCGTAATCACCTGTCAAATTTGAATGATTTTTTGTTCTCAAGGATCTTGAGGGACTCCGCCTGAATGAGGTAGCCTAGAAGCAACGACGTTGTTGCACACCGAAATGACACCTCCTCTAGCATTCACCTGACCATCCAGACATGTCCACGCATTCGGTTTGGTGCCACGACCCACCGTTTAAAAATTATATTGTTTGACAACCTTACACTATCTCAAACTACACTATTCGGCGTGTTCGTAAAAAAATAGGGCAGCGAGAGTGCCATTTGGAGAAGAAAAAAACCGAGACAAGATATTGTAGAATGACCCTACACCAAGGTGTAGGATTAGATGATATATCTCTAGGTGCCACAGAGTCTGCGTAGTCACCCGTCAAAGTTAAACAATTTTTTAGTCTAAGGGCTCTTGAGGAACTCTGCCCGAACGAGGTAGCCTGGAAGCAACGTCGTTGTTGCGCACCGAAACGATGCCTCCTCTAGCATTCACCTAGCCACTTGTATGTTTCCACACAGTCGGTTTGGTGCCACGACCCACCATTTACACAATATATTGTTTGACAGCCTTACATTGTCTCAAACTACACTATTCAGTGCGTTTGCAAACAATAGGGCAGCGAGAGCACCATTTGGAGAAGGAAAAAACTGAGACATACTATTGTAGAGTATCCCTACGCCAAGGCATAGGATCAGACGAGACATCTCTAGGTGCCACGGAGTCTGCATAGTCACCCTTCAAAGTTGAACAATTTTTTGGTCTCAGGGCTCTTAAGGGACTCTGCCCAAACGAGGTAGCCTGGAAGCAACAACGTTGTTACACACTGAAACAACACCTCCTCTAGCGTTCACCTGGCCACCTGAATGTGTCTACATAGTAGGTTTAATGCCACGATCCACCGTTTACAAAATATACTATTTGACAGCCTTACACTGTCTCAAACTACACTATTTGACGCGTTTACAAACAATAGGGCAGCGAGAGCACCGATTAGAGAATGAAAAAACTGAGATAGGCTATTATAGAGTGTCCCTACATCGAGATGTAGGATTATATGAGATTTCTCTAGGTTCCATGGAGTCTGTGTAGTCACCCGTCGAAGTTGAATGATTTTTTGGTCTCAGGGCTCTTGAGGGACTCTGCCCGAACGAGGTAGCCCAGAAGCAACGACATTGTTGCACACAAAAACAACACCTCCTCTAGCATTCACCTGGCAATCCAAACATGTCTACACATTCGGTTCGGTGCCATGACCCCCCGTTGTCAAATTTTTCAACAATTACAAATTTTTTAACTTTTTAAACAATTACAAATTTTTCACCAATATCAACTTTTTTAACAATTACAACTTTTTTAACTTTTTCAACAATTACAACTTTTTCAACAATTACAACTTTTCCAACAATAGTTACTCTCTTATTCCAAGTATAGTTAGGATTCCTCATCCTATAAATAGACTAGGAAAACAACATTAGGAATTTCTTTACTAAAAATAAAGATCGGTTGAATTCGTCACTGCCCCCCTAGACCCCCTGTGACATGAGTGGGGGGAAGCCCCCCCACACCCCTTTAGAAAGTGAGCTAAAAATGTTGTCATAAAGGGATCTAAAATTTAAATTTGTTGTCACATCTTATAATATCCACCTTGATAACCAATCCACTTTATATATTACACGACCAACTCATCGCATTTTCTGCAAATGTGTTGGTGAGAAAATTTGTCAGGTGGACAGACTTGTGGATTTCTTGCCAACGCTCAAGGAATCTAAGTCCCTCTACTTAAGCAGTGCAGCTACCGTATATGCATGCACATGAAAAGGTGGATTTCTGTGGTGGCCTTTCAACCAGGGATCCAATAGGGGCACTCCACTGACCCTGTGACAAAGCTAGCAATCTCTTGCTAGGGAAGACTTTGTCTGGAAGTGGGAAAGGGAGTGAGAATTGAGGTAGGAGAACCAATGTTGCAAGTAGGAAATCAGAGGCTTGCTCACACTAGTCAGAAGTTTCATCACATGCACTTGAATTTCAGAAGAAAACAAATATTCAAAATAGCAACAAGACTAAATAGAGCTTAATGAACACAAAGTATGAATAAAATCCTCAATCAAAGAGCCTAAAATTCCTTCTTCCTTTATTGAAGCTCAAGCAGAATTTGTACATAGTGTGAGAATGGAAGAAATTAAGAAGGGGGGGATAGAAGAAAATAGCTATCTGCTTTGTTCTCTCAAGGTGCAATATACTCTTGAGTTTACAAGATCAATCACTAACCCTTTGAAATGGGAATGGCATTACAATTTATAGAATAGAATATGACTCTTCATCTACCTCATGACCTTTCGAATACCTTAATATGACTTAAGATTGTTCATATTCCACTTTAAATAATTAAGTCCCTTTTATAATAGTAAGGCGACTTAATTTACATTCTATTGCTAAAGGCACTTAAGTCATATTAAAAAGTACAAACCCCAACATGAAATTAGAATATTGGAAAGTAAGAGAAAGTTGGGGGGAAGAGAAGAGAGAAAGAGAGGGAGAAGAATAAGAGGAGATGTCATTCCTGATGAAGTCCGTTGATCCTCACTGATGGAAAGCTCTAATGTGACGAAGTTCTGAATGTCTCATTGTGCCAAAGCTACTCTTTGAGTGTGGCTTACTATTTTTAGTAAATTCCCAAATGGGGGGACTTACTATTTTTAGTAAGTGGCCATTTTCATTTTTTACTGCTTCGGATAATCATTCTGGCCTTTTGGAGATCTTCAATACCCGTTGCCTTTGTCTTAGCTGCTTTTGATGAAGACTTACAAAAAATAGCAAGCACGTGTAGGAAAACTTACTATTTTTAGAAAGGGTTTTTCTAGTACTAGATTTGCAATGGAACATACTTTTTTGGACTCTTCTAGTCGTTACGATCACACCCTTTGAATTTCACATAGTTTTGCCCACTAGAATGCCTGGAAATGAATTTTGATATTTTGACCTGGCAGTGGCTTCGAGCACGGAGCTGCTATGGCGGCCATTAATGGAGCTTGAAATTTAAAGGTCTGGTTTTTGTCTCTGTTTGTAATGAAAACAACTCCATTGTGATAGGTTTTTTATTTGCAGCTCGTGTGCAAGTTTTTAGCTCATCTCCATTGCCGGAGTGACAGGAAATCCAACGAATGTGAGCCAGTGCATGAAGAGAGGGTTTTGTTGGAGAAAATGATTCTGGGAACCATTTTAACTCTTGTTTGTTCCATCTTGATCACCTTGAAAAATGAATAATTCTACAAAAAATAGCATCTCGATCTGACTTGTATCTTGTGAGATATGAAGATTTTTCGATCAGGTGACTGCATGGTTATCTGGAAAAAACCCTTCATTTTCTCCCCATTCTTCCTCATTTCACTCCATTTTTATCTGAGACCTACATATTTCTATTTATTTATGGTGTGGATATTTTATGTGGCCATGGTGGAGTTGGTTCGGAGCAACAATGGTGGACCGGGTGTCTAGACAATCATGCACGGAGCCATGGCAAGGTATGAAGCTGTGAAGGAGAAATGAGGAGGAAGAAATGGCTAAGTGCCAGATTTAAACTTTAAAAACATGCACATGGAGGGGTTGGGAACATTTTTATGTCCCTGATTTCCCTGACCTCAAGGACATGAGGGACATCAATTTCCACGGTGGTCAAGGCGATGTCATGTGTCCTCGATCCGACGGCAGGGGATTTGCTTGAAAAATGCACTTGGGGGCTGAAAGTTGGTCACATGGGTGTCCAAATGAATCCCCATATGGTATAGGCACATTTTTCCATGTATAATGTCCCCCACCTCAAGTACATAAGGGACATCAATTTCCACAGTGGTCCTGGAGGTCACACGTTGCGCCTGATCCGATGGCAGGGAATGGTTGCTCCAAAAATGCACCTGGGGGCTGAAAGTCGGTCACATGGGTGTACAAAAAACTACCCATAGGGTCTAGGAATATTTTTCAAGGTCTGATGTCCCCCACCTCAGGTGCACAAGGGACATAAAATTCCACAATGGTCCTGAAGCTGATACGTGGCACCCAATCCGATGACAGAGAATGCATGCTCCAAATAAGCACCTTAGGGTTGAGCTGTCAAGTAGAGGTCATATGAGGGTCCCAGAGGTCACATGGGGGCTAGGTAAATTTTCCAAGAGCTGATTTACCTAACCTCAGGGACATCAGGGACACGAAATCTCGCTAGACTTCTGATGCTGACACGTGTCCTCTCAGAAAAATGACTAAGTCTTGAACTGCCTTTGAGAGGGTAACTTGGAACGAAGATAACTTGAGCTCCCAGTGGAATTTCTTGGTGAAATTTTATATGATCTTGAATGGAAATGTATTTTTAAATCTAATAATGAGGACTACATGTTTTTATTTGACCATATGTTCCCTGAAAAATCAGATTTTTGATCTAGAACTCCACTTGTTCCTAAGAAAAACTACCTACAAATCATATGCGCCAAGGTGTTGTCAAAAATATTATTTCACCATCATGTAGGTATTGTAATACTCTTTCCTATGATTTTATATTTTAATTCTAAATCCATCTAGAGCTCCCGAAATCTTCTTCTGAATCCCGACAGTTGTTTTAGGCATGTGTACCGCTTAGGCTTGTGAACCTTGTTTTTAACTCAAACTGCTCCAAGTCTTGCAAAAATTCCCCAAACCTTCCAGAATCATTTCCATGATGTTATAATGCCCTCCATTCACCTCTATGTTTAATTTCTCCCTTTTTTTCCACTTCAGGGGGTTGATTCAATCCTGGGAAGGCCAGCAATAGCCCTTCCCCTGACTCTCCAAAATTTGCATTTTCAATAAAGTCCTAAAATCACCTAGGGGAATGAATGGAATTTCCTAAATAACCTAGGGTGATGATATAACATTGGTTGGGAGGTAATTTTTATAAACTGGATATAGTTGGGGTTGCCTAGGAATGATAAAACATGAAAATTTCAGCATAGGGGTATAATTGTTGTGCTTGGAAATTTCCAATTTCCCTGTTGAAAATTTGCACAACAAAAAAATAAATAGAAGATAACCAAATTATACTTAACTAAAATATGCTTTGTCTTATTGTGATAAGCTAGATTCTTGGATAATTAAATAGCACTTTGATTGTCACACAATACCTTCATCTTCTATTGTTATCTTCAAAACTCATCCAATAAAATTTTAACCCAAATTACCTCCTGACAACTATGATAGGCAGCTACATATTCTACCTCAGTAGTTGAAAAAAATGTAATATTTTGAAGCTTTGAAATCCAAATGATAGGTCCAGTTACAAGTGTAATAGCATAACTAGAAGTCAATATTTGTTTTTCCAAATCACTTACAAAATATGAATCAAAATATCCACAAATTGAATCACCAATATTTTTATAGGTGATGTAATAATTTATTTTTCCTCACAAGTAGTGAAACTCCCACTTCACTGCTGAACAATGTTCTCTACCTATATTTTCCTAAAATCTACTGACAACTCCAACAACATGTGAAATTTCAGTCCTTGACATGTACATGTCATAACATACATAAAACTTATTATTGCACTAGAATATGGTACACGAGATATATGCTTATTTTCTTCTTATTGTTGCACCATAGTTTTTTAATTTAAAATTAAACATACATATAGAATTAATATACATAGAAGGATATCATGTGCAATGAATTCAAATCAAACATAGAAGTAATATCGTTATGAAAACCAACACATGGATATATAATGTATCAAACTAAGTGTGTTGAACGCACACATCTGAAAATATAAGTTCATAACATGTGTACATCTTGAACCAAGTGTGTCATACATATAAGACCACATGTGGCCGCATAAGGCTATATACAATGTCCTATGAAGAATCATGAACTAGGACCAGCTGGCCCATACACACACACACACACACACACACACACACACACACACACACACACACACACACACACACACACACACACACACACACACACACACACACACATATGTGTATGTATGTATGTATGTATGTATGTATGTATGTATGTATGCATGCACATCCATGTCCTATGAATCTAATCATGAAACATCTTCCCTCTCTTCGCCTTGCTAGAAGTAGCATGTCCACAACCCGGGGATGTAGTGGAGGGAGATGCCACTACGGATTTCTTATATGTGGTCCTAGGTGTCTCTAAGCAGGCCTGCAACCTAACCTACACATTCATAAACAACAAGATTTTAACACCCATATTTGTAAAATACATTCAAAATTTAAAAACTTAGAATTTAGTTAAAATACATGTAAAATCTTACCGCAATGTCATGATCCCTATCAATTTGTCATTGACGCATGGAAAGGATAATGGTAGACTCATGAGAGGTAAGCTACATACAAATAATTAAATTTTAAATTAAATATTTTATGTACAAAATTTGATATTGTAGATTTAAGTAATAAGAAATAATTCCTAAATAAATTTAACAAATTTGAAAAATTGTACCTCAGTTAGTGGATCTGCAGATGCTATGGCAGTATCTACAGTACCCTCCATAGTCTGCATAAATGGAGGAGTCTCTCTGGCAGTCATAAGCTATATAAAAAATATGTACAAATCAATGTTAATCTACATGACTGCCACATAACAGAGCTAAAGCATAATCCATGCGAACTTCCACAATTAGAACTGGAAAGTGTAAAGAGAAACTAACCTGTGTAAAAGTCACATGAGGTGTGTTAATAGCCTCAGTTCCTAGATCAGATGATGACCCGTCAGGATCCTACACGTATAAAAGAGAAACATATATTAATATGTACATGTATAGGTGAAACATTATAATAATAAAAGTGCACAATCAAATGAAATTTGAAATTTAAGTACAACTTTAAACTTACATTTGTAACATGCCCAGCTGCAGTAGCTAGCATGTCGACACCGGATGTTTCCTTCACCGGCTCTTGCTATTTAAAATAAAATAAAAAATTACTTTTTACATGTATGTACATAATGTACAATGAAATACATATATATTAAAATATCAAACATGAATTAAACTATTGTATATATATATTAAATATTAATTTGACATTTACCTATGAAAGACCAGGATTCGTTGCACCAGTTCCAAAAACATCTTCCATTATCTCATCTAGAGAAAACAAATCATGTGATCCAGCAAATGATGTCTCGCCCACAGTGCATTCGGCACCACATGATCCACAGTGGTGTGGTGCGCTAGAACTAGCACCTCCACCAACATCACCAAATGTAATCTACTAACTATGTTGGGTTAGAGTGTCAGTGAACTCCCTCAATGTATGTAGTGTGTCAATATCTACAACCTCCTTCACTATAGGAAGGATAACTAAAGGCAGTGGGGGTTTTGGTGCATGGGGGATCCTTGGTTGACCTATGCGTGCACTAGGTCTACTCCGTGCAGAGCCACTACCTCTCCCATAAAAATCAGAAAAGTTAAAATAGTTTGGGACCTCATTAAGCACAAACTCGCAATATAATTTCTTTAAAAAATATAGGGGAACCTCAATGTTGTTGCATGGTGGATAATCAAAAACCATTCACCATCAGTCCCAAAAATTGTTCTTGATTCAGGCATTGTGGCACCAATGGATTAGGAAATGTTTTGCAAGTAACTGCGGGGGGGCATTGGTTCTTGGATCAATAAATAATACACAAATGTGGTCTTTTCTAAATTTTTTGTCTTTTACGGCCACATGGGATAATTTATTTTCATACCACTGCCTACAATCACCTCTAAAGGTATTCCATCTATCTATTTGTTTGGTTGCGGAGTCAACTTTTCCAATCAATGTTTGTAATGTGTTGGCTAAAGTCATGTGGGACGGATTTGTGGCATGATTTTGTCTTATATTCTGAATAATGTTCTCAATGGCAATTTTATTTTGTCAAAATTTTCCAATGATATCAGCTTGTGTTCTTGTTGGTTCCATGGGGACAGAAGGAGCCACAAGAGGTGGATCTATGTTTAGAGGAGGGTTTTGTAGAATGTTTAGAGGGCTTTGAGGATTGTTTTGAAGGTTTGTAGGATTATGAGCTCGTCAAACAATTGAAAAAACAAAAAAATTGTATACATAAAAAAAATTGAAAAACCCATGAAAATCACAAAAAATAACCTAAAATGTAAACAAATTGATCAAAATCAAGGGCTTACCTCTTTGTCTTGGGGGCATGGTTGAAACTATCACAATCCAAAAATCTGAAGAGTAATTTTTAGGGGGTATTCAAAGTGCGGGTGCCAAAGGTCTAGGACAAATCATGGTTGGAAAGGAAAAATGAGGGAAAATGAGGAGTGGCGGGTCTTTTTTTTTTTCTCAGAGGACCACAATCAAGGTTTTAAACCAAGATCATGGTTTACAAACCACAAGCATGGTTTTAGGTTCAAAAATCACCAAGCCTATAAAAATAGTTTCACAAGCGTGGTTTATAAACTGCGCTCGCAGTACCTAAATTTCAAGTTTTTATGTCAACTTAATTATCCACCATCTTGGTGCACTTACCCTGAGAGAAGAAGAGAGGGAAGAATTCAAACTCTACTCCAACCACCCCCATAAGAGCATTGAATTCACCTACTCTAACCACCCCAAAATCATTGAAATTCACCTACAATAATGATGGGTTCCCTAATAGAGTCAATGCCTTCACATGTTGTTCCTTACTGGGAAAGAAGGAGGTATGTTCTTCATTATGGCGGTAGGTAAGAGACTTGATAGCCTTAAAATGGTGGATTGAAACATGATGGTGGTGGGTGAGAAGCCGACGCCAAGAGATTTCCAAAAACTCCCCTCTTGCTTGAATCTAAGTTTCCAATTAAAAGGTATGGTTATCTGAATATTAGGGTCACGGGCTCACAATATTTAAAAGAGTCCATCTAAACAAGACCCACATGGTAGACTCATGCATCTTAAAGATTCAGCCCCTTCCTCTCACTCTTAAAGTTGCACTGAACTGACACATGGTGGTTTCTGCGGGCCAGCTCAGTTTCCTTTGTATTCTGCCTAAGTCCCTCCTATTAGCGGAGACCCTATACCTGAACCGAGACATGTGGAGGCTTCGTGCTGATTTGGAAACTACCCCCAGATTTTACCTTTGAAGTTACACAGATGAGGCATGTGACGAGCTGGTGCATGTTTGGGGACCGCCTCCAGATTTTAACTTTGAAGATGCACCAAGCTGACATGTGGAGGCTTCCTTCGGCCCATCCCAAGATTGGAATTTTCAACAGTTGACCTTACCTTTTCAGACATTGACCATGTGGCAAGTCCACACTCATTTAGGAGTTTTTCTTTGGGTCACACCTTTGAAATTTTTCCAATGAGGATCATGGAGGCTTCCGCCAACCCTCTTATACTTATCTGATTAAACGGCTGGCTCTGTCCCTTTTTCAGACCTTGGACACGTGAAGGGATGGTGTTAGTTCAAGGTCTTTCCTTAGGCCATGCCTTTGAAATTATGTCAATGAGGTACATAGCACCATTCGATGGCTTGAGACTTTTCAACGGTTGGCTCTATTTCCTTTTCGAACCTGGGATATGTGGAAGCTCTAAGCTCGTTTGGGGGACCACCTTTGGCTTTGACCCTTAGAGGTGCACCGTTGAGACAAGTGGAGGCTTCCACCAGTCCTTTTATACTTAACCGATTTGGGCCCACTACCCTTTTGACTTCTATTGGACCTTAGACATGTGGAGAGTCCATGCACATTTGGAGACCCTATTTGGACCTGACCTCTGGAGGTGCACCGATGAGGCACATGGAAGCTTCGCGCTCGTTTGGGGTCTACCTCTAGATTTTAACTCTAAAGTTGTGCTAATGAGACATATGGGGGATTTTGTTGGCTCTTTTACATTTATCCAATTCAAAGGTTAGCTCTGTCCCTTTTCCGAACCTTGGAAACGTGGAGGGATGGTGCAAGTTTGGATTCTTTGGGTCGTGCCTTTTAAATTTGTGTCGATGAGGCACATGGTGCCTTCCATGAGTCCATTGTTTTTCCTTGAGTTGACTCACATGTGAAGTCTGAAAACTGTGAGCCCTTTCTTCAATCTTCTCCTGTGTGCTCTAATCTCCTTTGATGTCATTATCCTCCTTCGCCGACCCTACCCCTTCATTGTTGGATTTGGAATGTGGGCTCACATGACTGAACTGACCCTTCTAATTTTCTTCTGTGTGGGGTCATGTTTGATCAATTTTTCTGGGGGAAAATTTGGGATAACAATACTTTCACGGCTAATTCCATAAGGTAGATGCCCTCATTTCAATGTAATATTAATTGTACAAGTTACCAGACTGTACTAGACCACTTAGAAGATCAATAAGGGAAGAGAGCTAGGAAAAACCAACATAGAACCAGTGCATGGAATTTTGTGAACATTTAAAACATGATAAAGGTAACCTATAGAGCATAGACTTATGGCATGAAATCCTACTACTTGCATTTCAAAGCCTGAATTGGGCATATATGAACTATTAGAAGCTTAAGGTCAGAGTATTAAGAAAGATGAAGGAAAACAAGTGCTTGACCATTTATATCAGAGTGTGACTATACCGAAGGATATCTATAACATAGTAAAGGATTTCTGAATGCCCCAATGATCTTATGATCATATAACCTTACTTATAGACCTTGAAAACAAGAGGAAGGCATAAAAGGGTATATATATTTTTAAGAGACCTGTTTGAGTGAATGTTGTCAAGAGGAAGAATTTATAGATGATTGTGTAAGAACTCCCAGGGTGTTAAAGTTGTATGTAATAAGTTGGCTATGACCATATTGGACCTCACATATCTAGTGATGAGCATACTATAGTCTTGACAACAACATAATGATCTATAAAGATAAATTACAAGTACTTGTATAGATGGGCTCTTAATGATTGGATTATGAGTATATATCTTAGGGATGATATGTTCTAGTTGGAGCTTTCAAACACTCTAGACTATGCTCGACTATTCATATTTTTTTGTTAAAATTAATGGTATCCTTCAAACTTGGTATGGTGTCAATTCTTCAATAACACATCTCATGGAGGTAAGTAACATAATTCTTCTAAGAGATAGCTCATGTGACTGTGAATAGAGTATTGGTTGGGAGTTATAAAAGATGAGAACATGAAGGGTTTCTTATGAACTAGCAGGGTGTATCCTTCTTAACAATGAGTCAAGATGTTTTCCCTCACCTTATGTATAAAGTGCATGAACCTAATCTAATTAGATAGCAAGCAAGGACATAGTAATTTCTTGATAAGAAGTCATATCATTCTTAAACCCACTATATTGAAGCATATAGGACAAGTCACTAACCATGCATACACGATGAATTCTTGAACATGCATTTAGAAGGGTTGTGGGCTCATAGAAGGAAGAAGATGAGTTGAGATATTTGGTACACCATTGAAGTATTTGTCATTGATTACATGATTGTAATTCAGTCTTAAATCTTGAATGAAGGTTTAGATAAGTGTATATGCATAGGAAGGAATCAAATCTTGCTTGCTAGTGGCTTGAGAGTCATCATTAGACCATGATATGATCATCATGGTGGATCAACTGAGCCAAGAAGGCACATAACCTAGGTATTATTCGGTATGTCAGGTCATTAGTGTCAAAATTAGCAAGATATCCTTATATAACCACAACATACTTACTATCTTATGGGCATACTATTTACTACTAAGGAAAGGTACTGAATTTCGACAGTATTGCATCAAACACACTGCATAGGAAAGGGATGTATATTCTATTACAACCACTATTTTGCATTTTATCTAGCTATTTCCCTTTATCTCTACTTCATTAGAGCGATGACACCCTAGGTACATCATTGCACACACAGAACTACATTGGATCTGAGATGTAGTGCAGCACTTAGTTGTAAGTCCACCATTGTGGCCGATAAGGATAGTCTGATTATTTTTTAGGGGTTTGATTATTTGTATGGTGTTTTACAGGTAATTATTCTTGGCAGATCTATGGCATCATCAGCAAAGTTAGTGCGATGAAAAAAAGATGAAGATATTGTGAGGATCTAGCAACACTTCCAAACTCATGTTCTAAGTTTTTCTATAGACCAAAGTACCCAGACTGTAGACCAGGGTGTCCACATGCACCCTAATCCTCCCCCAAGCAGTCCAGTCTGTCTAAAGCTTCATCTGCTACAATTTCTTGAGCTGTGTTATCATACTCTACTTCATTCACTCATCATCATGTTCAATCCCAGATCATAGCAAGGTAAGTCATTTTAGGTTTGTACCTTTTCCCTCCTACTTCAATTATTCCATTTCATTTAAATATCAAATAAAATAGTTAGCATTTATACTTCAATTTATATCAGTTATTTCATTGATGTACTTATTTAGATTAACTCCCAAAATTCATATTTTAGGTCATCATTTTAGTGAACATATACTTTATAATATTTTTCCATAGGATTCATTTCAAACCCTAATGGATAATGATAGTTCATCTTCTTCACCCATCATTTCCCATTTTAGTATCAACCCTATTTATGATGAGGTTGTCATTGTTGAGATCACGAATCTCTATAGTAATCCTACTCCTACTCCAGCTCATATTCAACAGAAACTTTAAATGGTCAACACTATGTGCCTACTCATTTTTAATATTCTTCCATTAGCATTAGTATTTTTGAGGATCCAATAACCTTCACTCATTGTACACCATGTTGTATTAATACTAGTGATCCTCCTAATCTTTCTAAGGAAATTCTAGATGATTCTCTTATTGATTACATGCCTAGCATTGATCATTGTTCACATGTGCATACTAATTCTTCTTCTACTCAGAACACTAATATAGTTCCATCTCACAATTCTCCTACTTCTGATATTGCTTCTCATGATACATCTCATACTAGTTTGCATACTCTTTCATACTATGTTGATGATACTATTAATAGTATCCTTAGTGACATTCTCATCTTTGTGTCTTTATCTAATGTTAATGAAGCGGGGTATAGCCATGGTTCTCATTCTTTTCATACTACCAAGTGTGAATCTCATATTCCATCACTACCTTCTCCTAGGATTGCATCTAGCACTATGCATGAGTCACCTCCATCTATCACTTCTTCTCTTACCATTTCATCTCCTATTTTTACATCATCTACACCTATTATTTCATCTTCTCCTATAGTTATATCCCCATTGGTCATCTCACCTCTTAGGGATGTTTCTGATGCTAGTCCTACCACTTTTGTGGTTATTCCATAAATATCATCTACTATAGCTTCTTAAGCACCTACTACTAGTGTGCCCTTAGCATCAAAATCTCCTATATCATCTCTTGGTATTCCTATGATCACTCACAATGGCAAGTAACAACCTCTTAATCCATTATTTCCATATTTCATTATTCCTTCATAGGACATTTTTTCTCTTATGTATGTTGTAGGTCAATTACAATCTCAGGTTCAGTCAATCAGCTTAGAAAGTAGAACTTCTATTGATAACAACTCATTACATGATAACCCTATCCCTAAGAAGATTCATGATTCTATATTTCTTAAGGAATTTATCATGCCTACATTCACATGCTTTGATGGTATTGGTGATCTTTAAGCCCATCTCCTACATTACCACATGGTTATGACTCCCTACTCTGATGATAGGTTAATACTTAAGGATTTTTGAAACTGTCTTATCGATCAAGTGTTATAATGGTACACTCATCTTCCCTTTGTGTCCATTAGTACTTACTATGACATGGAGGATGCTTACAAATGGCTCTGGGGTTACTTACAACCACCTACCTACTTTACATCAAGGCTCATCAAAATCTATCAAGGATTATATCTTATAATTTAATTCTTATATGCATCAACTAGTATTCCAACTCATAAACCTTGAGAAGCAATTCATTTTTTGTCATGGTTCAATTCCCACACTTAAGAAAAGATTACATTAGGATATATGTGAGTTATTCATTATTATATTATACAAATTCATAGACCTAGAAAAATATCTTCTTTCAGCACATGTCATTGATCCTACACATATCTCCACTTCTATTATATCATCTACTCCTCCATTGACATCGGTTGAGAATCCTACATAGTCTCCATCTTTACCTCACAAGAAAAGAAAACAAGATCAACCTACTCCTCCATCAAAGCATAATTATTCTCCTCCTCCACGACAAGTTCCTCCTTCTTCTACTCCATTTTTGTTGTGTGAGCCATTGAATTTATCTCATCATGTTATACCACATGATGTGTTGTGTACTTTACTTTATAGGTGTCTCATTTGCTTACCTTCTAACCAGCATCACCCACAACATCATTTATAACTTCAACATGACCAACCTTATTATAATTATCATCACATAAATGGCCATAAGGACAGTGATTACATTTCCCTTCATGATAGGCTACAACAAGTAGAGGATAAGGGAATCATCTTCTTTATCTCTCACTCACATGAGAGGTCCATCTCTCCTCTACCTCATCAGTGATTTTATACTATGGTTAAGTCATCTTATCTATCTGGCACTTAGGTTATAATTAATCCATTGCCATCATATGTCACTCATGTGTTCTCTCCACTGCGTTCTTATATTGTTGTACCATGACATGCATCACATCCATCACATACACGTTATCCACAGCATCACACTGCTACTTCACATTGGCTTCCATAACCCTCTACATTCACACATCCCACCACTTCTCCATATGATATTTAGTTTGGTTCATATCATTCTTCTGCTACCATACCACATGCTTCCACCACTTCAAATTGCCTTGGTCTCTGGTAAGTGATCATTATCACCTTACCCCCAATGATGCACTTGTGTTCTTATGGTTCTTACATGACTGTTTAGGGTTTTTCTATAAGAACCTTTCACAAAATGCTTTTTCATTTCATCTAGTGCACTCAATCATTTCCCAATGATGCACTCTTGCTTACGCAGTTCATTCTTGACTACTAAGGGATCTTAACTAAATGATATTATTCATCCACATGCTAGGGGAATCACCAATCCCTTTTTTTACTTTCATCATACTGACATAGTATGACCACATTATATTATCACACATTCATCACGACACGTTACTTTTACAATCATACATTATCTCTTTTCACATCTATTATATTATCAACATTACACTAACTACACATTACAAAGTCCATTCCATAAACATTTTATTTAAATTACCAATTGCATTACATTTATTCTCTATCATCATTCACATTACAATTTTTTTTTTACATTATCAACATCATAATGCATCTTTACATCAATGAACACGAACAATATACAACACATTACATACACTATAACAATAAACATTGAATCATACATCATCAATCACATTTATGAAATCAATACACATAAAAATAAACTCATCATATACTAATAACAAGTTTCGATACATACATACATACATACATACATACATACATACATATATATATATATATATATATATATATATATATCGAATACAAATCATCATTTCAAAAATGTCTCATCACTGGGTGAAACCACCCCCCACATCACATACAATAATACAAATCAAATCGCATCAACATTATCACTCTCAGGTATTGCAAGAGCCCTAGAACTTGAAGCCTCACCACTAACTTTGCACCATTTTTTGCGGCCTTGATACCTGTCAACCTTCCTCCATAATAAAGTAACCTCCATAGAATACTCTAAAAATTGATGTTGCAAATCCACATATCATGCAAACACATCATGTGCTAAGGGAACACAACCCACCACCTTCTCTGGATCATCAGTTCTCCTCACGTACCTCATCCCTTGTTCCTAGAAACATAGTACATGTCACTGCTACTATGGCCACTAGCTCAAATAAATGGGCATGCTCACCTATAATATCATCCACATGCTCAAGTAGACCACCACCAAGTATAATTGGTCAATACATTACATGTCAATGTGTGGATAGATGTGTCTACTATTAGGGACCAATACGCATCACCTACAACATAGGCATACAACAAAATACATAACATAACTATACAAATACTTACGCTCAGCTATAGTTATTGCTACATTGTCAAGGGCATGTGCTTCCCCCTCTCCTACCTATGGTAACCCCCTTACCTCTGTAAATAAGGGAAACAACAATACCCAACGTTGTTTCACCCACTATGCATGGTACTCCTCGGTGTATCCCCCATTATCTGAGTCTATCATCTCTATCGCCACATCTACCTCATCCGGCCAATGAGCTACTACCTACTCTCTTATGGGCCCTGGTATAGCTCTGGCCCTCCTAGGTGTTCTAATAGCTCTCAACCATAAATACGGCTCTGGGGGCACATCTTGAGCCATGTCAAACTATCATGATACTTTTTAGGGAAAAATTACAACACTCCCCGTATAGCCAAGTTGTGAAAGAGGCATTCACTGTAATATGCATAACATGGAATTATCATGAAGTGTGGGACCTTGCAAATCACATAACTCTCCAGATAAGGTCAGTTTCTCTACCTAATCATACCTACCAAAAACTACTCCTAATGCAATAAAATACCTATCTAAACCTATTCTAACCTTCCAAGGGGATAGGGAGAGAGATTGCATGAAAATGGAAGTCCTACACTAGAAGTGGTGACACACCAAGAAAAGGAAATTCTAGCCACTTCCAAAGCCTACAAAATAGTGAAGGAATGAAATTGGAGAGGGTGGTCATGCAACACAGACCAAATCACATTCAATGCACCAGCCTTGGATAAGCACAACGCAACAAATTTATAATGAAACAATAAATATTGTTGGCTAGATTTTCTGTACAGCTGAAAACCTAGGCAGTCATGAGATAAAAATCCCTCATTTACCGATGACGTAGCTCATGAACCATAGCTAGACAGTTTTGCAGCAAGCAGTTGTAAAAGAAAGGAAAATTTTACATAAGAGGAAAATAATAGGAAATGGGAAGAAAGGAGAGAAGATGTGTAACCCAATCAATAGTTTATAGAGTTGATCACATGTACATAGATTAAAATAAATAGATCATGAAATACAAAATTCAACGCAAAAGAGACTTTCAAATCTAGATCTAGAATAACACAAATTTTATGAATAGATCTAGAAATAAATACGAGACGAATGTACCGTTGACACAAAGTTCTCTGAAAATAACTTCTCTATTCCTCTGCTTGCAGAAAGCTATCAAGGGTCTCAGCTCAAAGTTTGGAACACAAGAATGCTGATTACAAATTTCTATCCCTTTAACCCATAGGTTCTTCCTCTATTTATAGTGTATAAAGGGCAATTACAAATAGGAAGCTTTAAATGAATTCCCACATGAAGAAGCTATGAAAAGGGAAACGGCTAGAAATCTTCCTCCTGGAATTCCTCTTTGCATGACATGCATGATTTATAACTAAACAATAGAACCTTCTATTTTTCATGTCTACCACCTATTTCCAAATAATTGAATTCTTCAAGTAACGAATTTTAAACCAATCACTTAAGTTTAATGATTTAATTGATCTCTTAATTACTTTGTCAGAGAAAATAAGAGAAAAAAGAAGAAAGAGGAAAAGAAATTAGAAGAAAGCTACAACACTTCCATTCTTGTTCTTTTTCCATATTCTACATGGGGTTGACTCTTTTGCCTTTGATTCTCACCAAACTAGATCTAGGAGTGGCTAACTTTGATTTACTTGTGGGTATTACCTTTGACTTATCTTTCCTCTTATCCATGATTTTTTTGCAGTTTCTCTAGTACATGCACCAGTGTAATATTTTTCGTAAATAATTCAAAAAAAACTCATCATTTTTATTTTTAATTACATATAAGCCTAGGTGAATGCAAATACAAGTAGGTTCAATGAAGGATTCAACTATAAGATTGGGAGCACATGTACAAGATCCTGGAAGGAATTTTCCATGCACTGACTTCTACATAGGTTACGTTAGAAACAAGAGGATGATTTTTTTTCCAAAATCCTTTGCAATTATGAGATCTAGATCTGTCAATTAAATCGGTGATAGGTTCAGGGCCTATGTCTGTATCATTGACTTCAACAAATCTGGAAGCTATGCATGATTATGTTGATCTTTCTCTTTCATCATGCTTCAACATGGCTGGAACAATCTTTGTCTGAGTTTTTTTTTTTTTATTCTACCGAAATCCCTTGTAATTGGATCCATTTGTGTAGATCTAGAAAAAAAATTAGATTTGGAAGATATATTCAATGTACCTGAAATTGATTTGATCCCCTGTGATGAATACCTACAATTGTATTCAGACAAAGATGGAGTCCATGACACAAATACTTGATTTTTAACACCAAAATCTGTGTATAAATCTTGTTGCCCTAAAATTTGAGGTCTTGATTACATGCAAAGAAAGCACAAATATTATTTAATTCACCAGAGCACTTATACCAACATGTAGATAATTATCATAGAAAGAATCAAGCCATTCCAACCCTAGGCGCCAACTTGAAGCTCCCTGGCAATGAAAAACACTCTTTAATGCAAAAACCTCCTTCCTTTGGTGCCAAAACCTGTCCGGGATGCAATCCTTTGCAAAAATAATTAATTTCTTATTCATTATGGAATCCCATGCTTATATGATCCTTAGCATACTATTTTTAATAATTTCCCTTCCTATTTTTGGCAATTTAATTACTAAACAATCATGTTTATTCACCCAAATTGGGCACCCAATTATGCAGGTTGTTGATTGCTTTTAAATAAATTTATTTTATTTATTTTTAGCATGCATCCTTGACTTATTCTTAATTCTTCCACTTGCATTGACTTTCCTTCTATTTATGGTGGCAAAAATGGGTGAATAAACCATTAATAAATATTATTTAATGCATTGTTATTCACCCAAGGTGGATCGCACTTATTGGCAAGGGTAGTTTCTAAAAATAGGAATTCAACTTTAATGGGAATTTTCACCATGCACTATAGCTCCAAAAATCCCCTCTTCCACTTAAGTGATTTGACTTTCATAATGGGAATTTTTACCCTGTAATGCAAGTAAGAAATTCTCGCTGGTGCTTTAAGTGATTTTCTTTTATAATGGGAATTTTTACCCTGAAAGGAAGGTAAGAAATTCCCACCTACCTACCACCTCTAATATTCCCACTACAACTTAAGTGACTTTGACTTCATGGGAAAAAGTACCCTGCAAGGCAAGTAAGAAATTCTCGCCTGCCTGCCACTACCAAAATTCCCATCTTTCACTTAAAACATCTCCCAAAAAGTGTGACTTGTATTAAAATTAGCCTCCTTTGATAAAGTGTGAATTGCATGGATGAATAAACCTATTTGGTGGGAAAAGTTAGCCTGTCAGGCATGCAGAAAATTCCCATCGGTGTTTTAAGTGATCTTTTCTTTATTTTACCATGGGAATTTTCACCCTGTAAGGCAGGTAAGAAATTTTTGTCTATCTACCACCTCTAATTTTCCCATCACAGCTTAAGTGACTTTGACTTCATGGGAAAAAGTAACTTGCAAGGAAGGTAAGAAATTCCCGCCTTTCTACAGCTACCAAAAATCCCATTGCAGCTTACACTCATTAATTTCAGAAAATGTGACTTGCCTGGGAGAGGCTTTTTGTGCATGACTTCATCTTTTTTGGTCAGAAGCTTGTATTTTGAGGTTGATTCCTTTAGTTTCTGTGTTAGTAGATGATCTCTAGATGCTTCAGGAAATTAAACAAACTATACTGGCGAAGGAATTGACCTAGGGGAATTTCACAGAGAAACTAAGGAGAAAACTAGAGAAAAATGTAAAAGAAATATATAAAAGTGAAAAATGTTGTCAGAAGTTGCAGATAATGCCCTGAATTCATTGCTAGTGAAAACCATATTAAAATGAGTGAATAATGGCACGCAAAACTTCAACTGGAGCACAATTTACTTCAAACAGGGCATTATTTATTCCATAAATAATTATATAAAAATTTCCCACACAAAAAAACATGGCGGAGGGATAAAATGAGTTTTGGCATTTTGGTATTTGTTGAAATTGGATTATATAATTCACTAGGAATATCGACATCTTCTAGCAATAAAAACATGAAAAAAACCCGTTATTTTAAAAAGAATGGATTTTTTTTAAATGGGCAGTCCCATATTTTAGGGTGAAATCTGGGGACACCAGTTGGCTCCGTCTATGAAAATATTTGCCTCTGTCAAAATGACAGGAGTAAATATGAGATCCCAGCATCTCTGGTTACATATCTTGTCCATTGGGCTTGGGGTCAGGCAAACAAAAACTAAACAAAAAAAAACAAAGAAAAGGAAAGAAAACAACAAAGTTTAATTTATATACAAACAAGTTCTACCATGTATCTTAGTTCTTGAATAGCTTTAGATGCTGCCCGTTGAAAGTCAGTGGTTATTCATTTCCATCCCAATAGGAAAGGAAAAAAGTATCCATTTTGGTAGCTCTCTTAATCATGAAGGGCCCTTTCCAGAGTGAATCAAATTTGTTGTACATGCCCTTTGGTTCATGTCTCTTGTCCCACCAGAGTACCCAGTCTCTAATCTTGAACATCCTTTCTCTGGACTTCTTGTCAAATACCTTGGATGAGTCCTTAACAACTTCATCTAGTGGTGGCTCATCCTTTCTTCCCTCTGTGGTGGATAATTTTTCATCAACTTCCTCCATTCCCAGATTTACCTGATGCATTTCTGAGGAAGAACTATCACCATATTCCTTGTTCTTCTTCAAGTAATGATCACACTTGTTAAAAGTCTCCACTAAGGAAACTAAACCCTTGGGTATTTTGTTACATTTTGGTTGGATTATTCCACTATTGTCATCATAACCTGGATCAATTTTCCTGTGACTATTTTTCGTGGTGGTAATTTACTACCTTCAACACACAAACTTTCAAATTATCTTGTTTTAGACATGCAGATGTTTTTTTGTCCTCATTAAAAGTCTTCCACTGTTCAACATTTTCATGGACTTTGGGACGTTAGACCATCTCCACTTTATAGTTTCCTTGTCTGAATATGGATGGTGATCTATCTGGTTTCAATAGAAAAATTGTGACTGCTAAAGATTCTACCTTGGAATTTTGATTGGTTGGAATGAAGTCAATAGAGAAGGCTGTAAAATCTAGTGTGGTAGAAAGCACTTTATCTCTGTAATGCTTCATCTCATCTCTTTTGACTTGATTTTTCCCTCAAAATTTCTTTACTAGAAGTTCAGCATATCCTTGGGCTTTAAGGGGTTTTAGTCCTTTCTTTTTATCATGATCCATTTCTAGCTGCAATGCTTCATACTCCATCATATTTTTGGTGTTCTTGAACATCATCTTGTGGGAGTACAGGAATATCTCATGATCTGGAGATATAAGTAAAACTCTGGCTCTTGATCCAAAAGAATAGCAGCTATCTTTAAACTCCATAGTCCAAAATTTTTTAGCTCCTTCTTGTTCTAGCTCTGGTTGAATTTCTGGCTCTAGAATGCCTTTTTCCATTTCCAAGAAATAGACCCCACGGTCAAATCCCTAAAAAATAATTTGAGATCTAGGATCATCAGATTTTGTCACAGTATACTTAGACTTATTTTCCAACTCCAGCTTATGATTAATTCCATTGATAGGAATATGAGAAATGGACCAATCCATCTTTACTTTTCCTCCCAAATCTTTGTAAAAGTTTTTGCTTAGTAACATCCCATAGGAAATAGGAATATCTACAACTAAGATTGTCATCTTTAATCTTTTGTCAGGAAAATTTGCTAGAACAAATTGTGCATCTTTGATTTGTCTGATTAAAGGGAATTGTCTCTCCATGGTATAGCACCTTCCTATGGTATTTTTTAGGGTAAGCCCAAGAGCATCTGCAACTTTATTTGGCATGACATTGTCATAAGCACCTGAATCTAAAATGTTGTTGCTTAACTTGAAACCATTAAGCAATAGGGAAACACAGAACAATTCCACTCTTTCAAAAGATGGTGAGGATTTAACAACTACATTGTTGTTCTGGGGAGGATTATCTTTGGGCTTAGGTAAAAGGCCTTTTGATGTATTGGATTGCCCTAGTGATTGTACATATTTGACTAGTCTATTTAACTACTCAGGTAAGGCTCTCAAGTATTCAGCTTCTGACATATGAACTCTAGTTTTCTTGGCATGATCAATAATTTCAAAAGAAGGAATAGATTCAGATACCTAAGCTGATTTTTTGTGGTTGAGACAAAGAACTCACATTTTTATTTCTAGGAGATAAATAATAAGGTAAAGGGATACCCCTTCTTTGTTCATCAGCTAATGCCTCAGCCTGACAAGTTTTTGATTGTGTAAATACGGCATATGCATGACCATGATCATCTTTAAGAATCTCCTCATAGTCATGTTTAGATTTGTAGTTTAGGTAGTTAATGTTGGAGTCACTAGCAAGACCTACAAATTCATCATTCTCAAGATGATCAATGCTAGTTTCCTGATCTTCTTCATTCATCTCCATGTTGTTTCTGGGAGTAGCTTCAATTGCTAATCTTTAGGAACCAGCAATGCGGTTCCGGTTGTTATTAAAATTTTGAGAAGGGGAAATATTGTTGCCCTGAGCCATTTGTTTCTTCATCTGCATCATCTCATTTGATAACTTTTGCAATAGTGAATCAGAGGTAGTAGCAGGGGATGAACATTCAGCTCTATAATTTCTACTTTTTATCTTTCCAGCCATGATGAGGTCGTCTTCAATTTCAACTGTCATGTTTTGGATTATTATAAAGTCAGCAAGACATGCTCTTTGTAGTTAATAGCTTACTTCAGGAAGTAAAGTATTGATGAATAATACCTTTTTATTCTCATCATTTAGAGAAACAGAAGCCAAAATTTTGTAAATTAATATTTGGAATTTTGTAATAAAATCCTGCATGTGCTCTTGTGGCTCCTTATTTAGTTGAGTCAGTTGAGTTATCAAGGTACTGGAATCTTCATCAAGTTTAAATATTTTCAGGAATTCATCATGCATAGTAGCCTAGTTGGTTATGGTGCCAAGAGTTAGCTGGTAGAACCATTCTCCAACCAAGTCATGTAGAGTCTCTATGAAGATTCTAACACATGTGTCTTCATGTTCGACTGTAAGCACTCCACAAGATATGAAAAATGAAGCCAAGTGGTCATCTGGACTTTCCTTTCCATATCCAAATTATTTCATAAAATTATTTCATGTCCCTTTAGGTAGATCATGCATAGGAGGAGTCAAATTCAGAGGTCTAAATGTTGCACCCCATGGAACAGGTGTTGCAGGGGCAAGTGTTTTATTCTGCATCATGATGAATGGAACGTATCCTCTTTGAGAATAGACTTGGTGAATAATTATAGCTACCAGATTATGCTAAAGATGATCCAGATCTGGATGATTTTTCCCTCTTCTTCCTGGTGAAATATTGGATCTACGGCTTCTAACTTGAGGAGGATGACTGAAATTAAATTGCTCCTGTAATCTATAAAAATGGTCAATCCTTCCTTGAGCTCTGATAGACCATGTGAATGGACATTCTTATAGGTTGAGATTATAATATAAAAGGGAACTATCAAGAGAAAACCTAAGTCTACTAATTTTTGTTGTTCCCCAATGGAGTTGCTAAAAAATGTTGGCTAGATTTTCTGCACAGCTGAAAACCTAGGCAGTCATGAGATAACACTCCCTCATTTACCAGTAAGGCTCCCATGTGAGATTTTGTCAGTTATATTTTCTAGTATCTATCTGTTGGTATTACTTTAACTATGTATCTCATAAACCATAACTAGACAGTTTTGTAGCAAGTAAGCATATGTAAAAGAAAGGAAAAATTTGTAGAAGAGGAAAATAATAGGAAACGGGAAGAAAGGAGAAAAGATGTGCAACCCAATTAATAGTTTACAGAGTTGATTACATGCACATAGATTAAAAAAATAGATCATGAAATATAGAATTCAATTCAAAGGAAACTTTCAGATATAGATCTAGAATAACACAAAGTTTATGAATAGATCTAGGAATAAATACGAGATGAATGCACCGTTGACATAAAGTTCTCCAGAAATATCTTCTCTATTCCTCTGCTTATAGAAATCTATGAAGGGTCTCAGCTCAAAGTCTAGAATTCAAGAATGTTGATTACAAGTTTTGATCCCTTTAACTCATAGGTTCTTCCTCTATTTATAGTGTATAAATGGCAATTACAAATAGGAAGCTTTAAATGAAGTCCCACATGCGGAAGCTATGAAAAGGGAAACAAATGGCAATCTTCCTTCTAGAATTCTTCTTTACATGACATGCATGATTTATAACTGAAAAATAGAACCTTATATTTTGTGTGTCTACCACGTATTTCCAAGTAATTGAATTCTTCAAGTAACGACTTTTAAACAAATCGCTTGAGTTTATAATTTAATTGATCACTTAATTACTTTGTCAGAAAAAATAAGAGAAAGAAGAAGAAAGAGGAAAAGAAATTAGAAGAAAACTGCAACACTTCCAGTCTTGTTATTTTTCCATATTCTACATGTGGTTGACTCTTTTGCCTTTAATTCTCACCAAACTGGATCTGGAAGCAGTTGACTGTGATTTTCTTGTAGGTATTGCCTTTGACTTGTCTTTCCTCTTATCCTTGAAGTTTTTGCAGTTTCTCTAGTACATGCACCAATGTAATATATGTCGTAAATAATTCAGAAGAAACTCATCATTTTTATTTTTAATTACATATGAGAAATTATAAATTCTAGAAATAACTCTAGGTCAATGAAAATACAAGTAAATTCAATGAAGGCTTCAACTGAAAGATTGGTAACACATGCACAAGATCCTGGAAGGGATTTTCCATGCACTGACTTCTACACGGGTTGCGTTAGAAACAAGAGGATGAATTTTTTCTAGAAGCCTTTGCAATTATGAGATTTGGATCTGTCAACTAAATCGGTGATAGGTTCAGGGCCTATGTTTGTATCATTGAATCCAACAAATCTAGAAGCTATGCAAGATTCTACTGATCTTTCTCTTTCATCATGCTTCAACATGGCTGGAACAATCTTTGTCTGAGTTCTTTTTATTTTAATTCTACTGGAATCCCTTGCAATTGGATCCATTTGTGTAGACCTGACAACTTCTTTAGAATCAGAAGATATGTTCAATGTACCTAACATTGATTTGATCACATGTGATGAATACCTATAATTTTATTCAGACAAAGATGGAGTCCATGGCATGAATACTTGATTTTTATCACCAAAATCAGAATATAAAGTCTACTGCCCTAAAATTTGAGGCTTTGTCTTGCATGCAAAGCAAGCAAAAAATATTATTTAATTCACCAGAGCACTTATACCAACATGCAAATAATTATCATAGCAAGAATCAAGCCATTCCAACCCTAGGCGCCAAACCTTGAAGCTCCCTGGCAATGAAAAACACTCTTTAATGCAAAATCCTCCTTCCTTTAGCGCCAAAACCTGTCTGGGATGCAATCCTTTGCAAAAAGAATTAATTATTCTTCATTATGGCAGTCCCATGCTTATATAATCCTCAGACATACTATTTTTTAATAATTGTCCCTTCCTATTTCTGGCAATTTAATTAATAAACAATCATGTTTATTCACCCAAATTGGGCAGCCCAATTATGCATGCTGCTAGTTGCTTTTAAATAAATTTATTTTATTTATTTTAGTATGCATCCTTGACTTCTCCTTAGCTCTTCCACTTGCATTGAATTTCCTTCTATTTATGGCGCCAAAATTGGGTGAATAAACCATTAATAAATATTATTAATGCATTGTTATTCACCCAAGGTGGGTCGCACTTTTGGCAAGGGTAGTTTTTTCTAAAAATAAGAAGTCAACTTGAATGGGAATTTCCACCTTGCACTGCAGCTCCAAAAATCCCCTCTTCCACTTAAGTTGATTTGACTTTCATGATGGGAATTTTTACCCTGCAAGGCATGTAAGAAATTCTCGCTGGTGCTTTAAGTGATTTTCTTTTATAATGGGAATTTTTACCCTGACAAGGCAAGGTAAGAAATTCCCACCCACCTGCCACCTCTAATATTCACCATTAAAAATTAAGTGACTTTGACTTCATGGGAAAAAGTACCCTGCATGGCAGGTAATAAATTCTCACCTGCCTGCCACTACCAAAATTCCCATGCTAGGCAGGCTTAGAACTATTTCCCAAAATTGATGCAACTTGTATAAAAATTAACCTCCTTTGATAAAGTGTGACTTACATGGGTGAATAAACCTTTCAAGGTGGGAAAAATTCCCGCCTACCTAGGCAGGTAGAAAATTCCCATTGCATGCTTTAAGTGATCTTTTCTTTATTTTATAATGAGAATTTTCACCCTGCAAGGCAGGTAAGAAATTCCCGCCTATCTTGTCTGCCTCTAATTTTCCCATCACAGCTTAAGTGACTTTGACTTCATGGGAAAAAGTACCCTACAAGGAAGATAAGAAATTCCCACCTGCCTATCACTACCAAAAATTCCCATTGCAGCTTACACTCATTAATTCTAAAAAATGTGACTTGCTTGGGAGATGCTTTTTGTGCATGACTTCATCTTTTTTGGTTAGAAGTTTGCATTTTGAGATTGATTCCTTATAGTGCTATGTCAGTAGATGATATCTAGATTCTTCAGGTAATTAAACAAACTATACTAGATGAAGGAATTGACCTAGGGAAATTTCACAGAGAAGACCAATGGAGAAAACCGGAGAAAAACACAAAGAAATAAATAAAAGTGAAAAATGTTGCCAGAAGTTGCAGATAATGCCTTGTATTCATTCCTAGTGAAAACCCTATTGAGATGAGTGAATACTGGCATGCAAAACTTCAACAGGATTCAACCGGAGCACAATTTACTTCAAACGGGGCATTATTTATTAAATAAATAATTAAATAAAAATTTCCCAGTAGACTAAAACATGGCGGAGGGATAAAATGAGTTTCAGCATCTGGGTATTTGTCAAAATTGGCTCATATGATTCATTGGGAGTATCTTAACATAATATAGACATCTTCTGGCAATAAAAACATGAAAATACCCATTTTTTTAAAACAGAACAAATTTTTTTTTTAAACATGGGGTAGTCCCAAATTTCATGGTGAGATTTGGGTACACCAACACCTCTGTATCAACCACCCGTATTCATGAAGAGATGTAAGCTGAAACACTGAACGCATCTCTGAATAGGCTAGTGAAATCTCCCTCTGATCTAATGTAGTAGATGGGGCACCGGTATGAATTTACACAATGCATAATGAAGTTTTAGATCCCCTCAAGCCATTATAGTAGAGATGGAGGAATCTGCTCAGAATGGTCTAGATCTTAGAAGATCAGGGGTCAACCTGGGAGCCTTAGATGAGCCAACTCTGACTTGACCTAGGGAAATGCGAAGGGCGTGCATCCATTGCTAGAAGAAAATATGAGTGAGAGGCCGAGAAATAATGCCATTATTGACCTCAATAAATGTGTAGCATAGAAGGCCATCATTCAGATGTAGCCCACCAAGGGGGATGGTGTTAGGTGTGCTTAGCCCATGAACTGCCTGTAGATATCCTCTCTAATGAATTTGTATCTAGATCCTGTTTGCCCAGAAGGAGATGAGTTAGGAGCATTAAAGGAAAATCATTCCATCATGGAGGAAGGTGATATGATCTGAATACCAATAGACTCATAGAAGTTTCTTGACACTCCGACATAGCAAAGAACGAGTTATCGACAAGGTATCGATATTGCTTGGTTTTTTTGTTTATGGCCTCAAAGAAACAGTAAGCCATTCTTCACTAACCAAGCGGTGTAGGAGGGACTTACCAGGCCTACCGCCATTCAATTGCTTCCAACCACTTCCTTAGGGAAAAGCTCCAAATTTGTGCCAGGATGATATTGTGGGGAATCAGTCCGAATTTACATCTGGTGATACGTCTGAGAAGAAGGATCTGAATCTCACTTCTGCACTGCAGCCATTGGTCCTTTCCTCGAGTGGCGACTGAGTTATCCCCAAACCTCCGTCGCCATGTATGAACAATTTGCTTGAGATAGAGAATCTGAGAGGGATGACTTGGTGTGAGATGTCTGGAAGTGATGTCGGAAGCAATGTCTTTCCTGAGATTTATGCCAAGGAACTCTATAGCCTTTTTTAGACTCGACCTGTCTAAAGTGTCACTCAGGTCAGAAACCCAGAGTACTCCACAGGTGCATGCTGTAAGAGTTATGTTGATCTCAAGCTCTTCCCCCTAATGTTCAGAACGAAATGAAACTCAGACTCCACTCTCCCTTCAGAGCCATGTTAAGATCATAATTTGGGGTACTTACTAAACAGGTTAACATGCCAAGTTACCAATTTGCGGTCCTACAAAAGAGGTGTTTCCACATCTGGACATCCAACTTGTTTACGCGGCAACTCACCACATCTGCCAAGGAGGCAAGAAGGACCACATCATCTTCAACAAGAAGAATATCAGATAAGGAACCCTGGTATAGAAGACAACTGAGATCCCCCTCCTGATTCTGTTCACTCACTTGAGAAATTCACTTCGCAAGCTATGCTAAGCTCGCATCTGAATAGACCCTCTTGAATTCAATGTAGGAGACTCATCGAGCAACCTTTAGCTCTGATCACTCTTGGATGGTGCTTTTGATGAAGTAAGAGAACCCAATGCAATATTTTCTCAAGTATTTACCCAGAACCTCCTCATAAAGCGCATGATGGAAACTTAAAGGGAGTCTCGGAAATGCCAATCTCTTTGAAGTCTCGGAAATGCCAATCTCTTTGAGTCTCAGAAAAAGAGTCTCCCCGCGGATTTTCACCCGTCAAAGAGCTTGTGAGCCCTGAAGGTCGACCCGGAATGATCAACAAATTGACCTTGGAATGAGCAGTGACGTGCTTCCCAATACCCTATGAATGCTCTTTGAAGAGTGAGGTTGTGGTCAATTAATCTGGATAGGTCCGGTTGATAGCCCACTTGTCCTGTAGCTCCGTAGTGACTTTGGTCTATCCCAACTTGTGAAAGTTACGCAGGTGGAGTACAATAGCATAAAGAGAATTTTCATGGCGACTTGCAAGGTCCATCTAAAAAAAATATGAGAATTGTCAAGTTACACTGGGCAAGCCTCAAGCATTGAGGGCGAATTTGAGTCATAGTTGCAAAATTGGTTTGGTACTTGTTATGAACCCTGATGAAGTAGTTTCATGTTTGGAATCCACTTGAACATTTCCGAACCTAGGTCTGAGCCTACATTGGTCCCCCATCACTTAGCAAGTATGTTCTGAATTAAATTCTATTTGAGAGTGGAGCATCTAAGGGTAACCCAGAGTCTTGCCGGCTTTGGTGGAGTTTATCCATGAAACACTATTGATGCCATTTGAACACTAATGTTTTACTGGAAACATTGTCCTCCGAAGTAGACTCTAGTAATGTGGCTGTAAGCTAGAGTGCTTCTCAGAAGCATCCACCAGTTTCCCTTAAGTAACAAGAAGTTGGAACATTTTGAAGAGTGGTCATTAGAGGGATTTAGTTGCTCAAAATATTGGCTTTTCTTGAAAATGTCGCCACTATGGTGGTACAAGTGTGAGGCATGGGAGATCACTAAAAGTGTTGGATGAGGCCTGTGTAGGATTCATAGTTAACTAAGTTGGGGGGAAGTCGGGACGAACAGTTTCTGGGATGGCAAAATATCAATTCCTAGATTTTGAGGATGAGACATGTGGAGCGACTATTAAAATAACTATATAAATATTCTCAAAGAATACGATGGGTCCCTTAACCCTTAAAAAAACTGGATGAAAGAGTAAGAATTTCAAATGCACCTTAGCTAACAAGTATGTAACAAAGTAGCATGCAACATATTTTTATCATGTCACTTATATGGATTATATCGTTGATTTAAAAGTGAGCATAACTTTTTGGATCAGGTGAGGCCGTGTAAACTTGACATGGACATAGCCATCCATAAGGAAAATCTAGCTAAGGTATCAACATCAAACAAATAAAATACCTCCACAAGCTGGTCACTTTTTTGAACCTAGAGGCTTTGGTGTTGATCCTGTACACTTTGTATCTCTCCCTCATGCCATGAAGTGTACATGACTAGTTGTGGCTTCTCTATTGGATTTAACGAAGCCAAGTACCTTATTAGGCATCACCTGATTCGATGGATATGCCTATTGATCTGAGTTCCAACTCCACTAAGGGAGTCCTCATATAGGCCTTCTTGGAAGAGGTGACTACTTGTGGGCTATTCCTGGCTTTTTTAGGCCTCCACAAATAGATAGTTCTCCACCTTGATGACTGATATGTGAGAGTTATCATCCTAGTTCTTTTCTCTTTCCTTGACCACTACAAATTCATCAGTGAGATTAGGCTCCTTAACTGAGATTAGGAATCCTTTAATGATCAGATTCAAAATCTCTCGATGAAGATGTAATCCCGAATCTTAAAGCCAAGCTCACCGAGTTCTTCATCATTTATTCCTTGTTTGGATCTTCTTCATTTTTTTTCCTTGATTAGTATCATGAGTTTCTTCCTGACACGCAGTCGGGACTATAGGAGGAGTGGTGGGTGGGGTCTCCACTAATTTTTGTTTTATTGGTAATGGGAGAGGAGGTTTAACTTCTTTTGTTTATAGAGGGGACTTTTGTTTGGAAGGGAAAAGCGCATAAAATTTGAGATGTGAAGGAAGAATAAGGGATGAAGAAGTGGGTTCCACGATAGGAACAGAAAGTGATAAGCTTGGAAATTGGGGCTCATATTGGGAAAGAGAAATAGAAGGATGTCGGGGTGGTTATGTAGAACTTACCCATTGATAAGGTTTCCTAACACTTTGTTCATAAGCCTTTATCTCTTTGATCCACTACTCAAGTTGTGACATAATCTCAACAATGAAACCAAGCTTCTAGTGTGGGTTGTAGTGCATTGGCATTATACCAACCCATAGACATGGTGTCATAAAGTCATTCCTATATGCCTTCATGTGAGATGTGTCTCAGGTTTCCACCATACCTGCCCCGATTTTTTGAACCTTCGTTTGTAACTCCACATCACCAAGCATAGGGTAACATCCATAATCTGCATACCCATGCTCTTGAACAACTTCATAGTTTAATGAATGACCAAACTAATAGGCATATTGCTCATATGTGTATGCATACTCAAACTAATTCTCATCGTAGTACAGATCTGGAGGTGGTTGATAGTGACTAGGGAATGTGTTTTTCCAGTGTGAAGGAGGTTTTACATAGCACTGTTGTTGCTGCAAGTGTGAATTCCATTGTGGGAATGAAGCCATGATAGCACAACTTCATAGAAGAAATGAGATGGAAAATATGGGAGTAATATGGAAATTAAAATGGATGGAAATGGGTAGAGAAGAGTGGAAAGATCTACACCTCAAAGAGACTAGGTTGTTATCCAAATGGAGTCGTCAGTTGTGCTTGCACGTATCTCTAAAGATTGAAATCCCACCAAGAGCACAACAATACTTGATGGAATGTAATTGATACTTAGATGCACACCTTGGGGTCAAAAAACTTAAATTCATGATTTAGACCCCGTTCTGCAGCTGATAATCCCCAAAATACAAATTTTAGAACTTGCCTTATGCAATGAAACATTCAAGACCTAAAACACTAGATTTCGTGATAAGGACCTACTTTGCATGCATGAAATCCTGAAATACCCCATACTTTGTGTCAAAACTTGGAACTTGTTTTATTGCTATTAAAACCTGAAATGCACTGTCAGAAGTTAGGGCATGCAGTGCAACCCCCAAAACCTGAAATATAAGGATTTGGTCCTTTCGATGTTTTTTGATCTTGAACTCCTAATCTAGCATGAAATTACCTCTTAAGTTGTGATCCTATGGTAGAACACCTGAAAAATAGAAATTTTAATTCTATGATATCCCACTGGGCATGCCAAAACTATTAGTTCAAAATTGCAGCACCCCTCGAATGGCCAAGTTTTTAAAGGGGCAATCGGTGTAATCTGCATAATATGGAGTTATCATGAAGTGTGGTAACTTGCGAATTAGATAAATCTCCAGAGAATTTTGGTTCCTCTTCCTAATCCTACCTACCACAAACTACTCCTAATGTAATAAAATACCTATCCTAACCTTCCAAGGGTACAGGGAGAGACATTACATGAAAATGGAAATCCTACACTAGAAGTGGTGATTCACCAAGAAAATGAGATGCTAGCCACTTCCCTAGCCTACAAAATAGTGAAGGAATGAACTTAGAGAGGGTGTCCATGTACCAAAGACAAAATCACATACAATGCACTATCTCTAGATAAGCACAACACAACAAATCTATAATGAAACAAGAAATATTCATAACCACCTGATTCATAAAGAGAGGTAAGATAAAACACTGAAATCATGCAAGGCTACAAAATTAACAAAAACATAATTTCATTTGTCCATATGAATTTACACATTACATCATGAGGTAGGGGAAGGCATGAATACATTACAGTTCTTTAGAGGAAATCTTGAAGCCCCAGATCTGAGAAGAAGAGGGTTCATGGGAGGACAAAATGACCAACCCTTTATAACACGCAACCCCTTTACATTTATAGAAGAAAAAGTGAGAGAGGAAGAGAAATATGTAATTTTTCCTCAAACACCAACAAAAAATCATCATTGTACCTATAAGAGTGATGGGGTTGCTTTCATAGCCCATTCCTACTTGTACTTTCCCTTATGGAGAAAGAAATGTCTCCCATACCTTCATCCTAGCTTTTCTACACGGGCATGGTTTGCCTTGTCATTTATCTTCATCTCTAATTTTTGACCAACTAATATAAAAATTTCCCAATTTTAATCATTCCAACATGGGGGGATCTAAGATATCTTTCCATCAACTATAAATTTTCTTAAATATGATAAGCAGAGAAAAAGTTATGAGGGTTTCAATATTGCTTGATTTTTTGGTTTATCTCCTCACTACACTGAGCCACCTAAGGTGACTCACCACCTACCACCATTCAATATTACAACCACCTCCTTAGGAATTGAGTTAATTTGTTTCAAGTTCTATGATTCACTCGACATTTTCATTGGGTGACTTACATTTGTGTGCGTGTAATCCCGCTTCCACACCTGCATTGGTCCTTTCCTTGTTTGGTGACCGAGTTATTCACATGTCGGGGTGGACTTTTTCTTTACATTACATCGGGAGGGAAAGGTTTTTTATGTTGTTGGTTTCTTGAACCCACACCCTCTTTATATGCCACCTCTTTATGTTTTTCATACCAACCTTCTACCTTTCCACTCGGGTTCAAAACCCAAACTCCACGTTGCATGCTCTGTGATCTAGGTCGACCCCATGTTCTTCTGGCTTGTGTTTCTGATGAGCCAACATCTGAATCCACTCATCTTCGAAGCCATGTTGATTGGGCTCAGAGTCTTTCAAACACTCAACATCACTGATAACCAATTTTACCCGTGTGGATGTGTTTTCACATCCAGATCTGTCTACATTCCTTTTTTAGCTCACCGAGCTAGTTTTAGCTCTATCACCCTTGGAGGCCCTTTAGGGCATTTTAAACCATTTTTTTATTTTATTGAGGATTTGTTTGAATTTTTCAATGCTAGAGGCTGAAAGGGATGCCTCTTAATGTCCTAAATCTGGATTGTGTATTTTTTCTATTTTTTGCCTTTTTTTTCTCGAAAGTGAGTGTGGGAGCCCATTTTCACCCATGACGGAGTTGTGAGCCCTGAATGACCCAAAATGAACCCAAATTGACCTGAATGGCCCAAAATCCTTTTCAAGACCCTGAAAATGCTGCCAATTCTCTCAGATCAAGAAATTTTTCCTGTAATCCATATTTATCCGTGATAGCCCTATCTAGTGCCCGGGCTCAACTCTTTCCTATTTGTCTATTTTACTCAGGGTGGGTAAAATGGATAACAATTATGGTGACTTGTGGGGCCTTCTACCTACTAAATAGGTTGACCAGTTGCCCTAAAGCCTCCATTGGTCATGGATTCATTGTTCAATATCCTAAACTAATCCAAACCCTTTGAATTTTGATCTAGGAATCTGCTTGAACACTACCGAACCTGGGTTGACTTGAATTGACCACCTCACTTACAAGTTTTTTGAATTAATACTTTGTGAGAGTGGAAAATTGTTTGAACCTGGAGTCTTCCCTCCATGCGTTACTTGAAACACTACTGAGGCAAGAACACTTGTGACATGGAAAGTTTTCCTCTGAGGCTAATTCTTTGATTCTTGTAATGGGACTTAGAACCTCAACTGGTTGACCTTAAGGAACAAGAATATGGAACATTTTGAAATCCATCCCTTATCAAATTTAGTTTCTCTATATTTGGTTTTTCTTGAAAATTGTAACTGTTTCCTACAAGTGTGAGCTTATTTCTATAATACTATTATGGGAGGCCTTTTAAAACATGGTGCACTGTGTAAGAGAAAACACGAACAACAATATATACAAAATATCAAATCATACATGCTCAAGTGAGAGACACAAAGTGTGTAAAAGCACTTGTTATACTGAAAGCAAACCTGCCTACCCTACACTAACCGAAGGAAAGGAAGACTTCAAACAAACCCTGCAACTGGTTGTGAGAAGTAGCTTCCCTTTCTCACAATTTTAGACCATGCGGATGACTTGGCATTGAACATGGCCCCTGTCATCAATGGAAAAATGTCCTGAAGTTGGCTTCCCATTTTAAAACTAAAGGTACCAGTAACAAACAAGAAAATTACCTCCTCGAGCTAGTTTGCATTGGAATCCTAGAGGTTTTGACATTGTCCCTTGGTGCTTTGCATCTCTTCCTCATGCCCTGAAGTGGACATGACCGGTTGTGGCTTCTCTGTCAGCTCTAATGAAGCCAAGTACCTAATCAGGCATGGCCTGATCTGATGGGTTGTTCTGAGTTCCAATTCCACTAAGGAAGTCCTCCTGTAGGCCTCCCCTGTAGGCCTCCCTAGAAAAGGTGACTACTTGTGGGTTGATCTTGACTTTGTTGTGCCTCCACAAACAACTAGCTCTCTGCCTAAACGACTGGTTTGAAAACAATGTCATCATTTTCCTTTCCCTCCTTCCTTTATCATTGCAGATTCATCGGCAAGAATAGGATCTTTAACAGATAGTAAGAAACCTTCAATAATTGCATCTTCATCAAGGGCTTCTGAATTTGATCCGATCTCCTCCACTCTAGGTTCAAGAGGACTATTGTGGGCAACAAGTTCTTCTTGAACTTTCATTCCCATGAAAAGAGGCTCTTCATGTTGAAAGGTAGGTGATGGGGGCAATAAAGGTTACTGATTTTTGTGGGCTCTTCCTCGCCACTCGAAGCACTCCTCCAAGTCAGATAAAGTAGTCAAGTTCCTTCATTGTCCTGTTGTGCCAAGGTTTCTTCTTCCTTCTTGGTGTCCTCTAGATCTCTAACCTATTCACTATGTGTTGCCTTGTCCTCAAACATAAAGTTTGAGAGTTTAAAATCATCCAAAAAATCTAAATTTTTAAAGGATGGAGGGGAAGAAGGGACTGCAATTTATTCCATAACCTGCTCATTTCTCAGGCCATCTGAAACTAAAAAGTATTCCTCCATAGCATGAGCATCCTCGAGGTTGGTTGTAGTTGATGATGATGGCTTTAGTAGATCAATGCAACCTCCCAAAAAGGCAAGTGAAGCTCAAGAGCATGTGAGGTGAAATTAGGGTCATTGCATTCTTGTTGCAATGGCCTTGCACACTTGGGAGATTCTTCCTTGCTTGCTTGCACATGCTCCTCTTTTGTTGGATTTGGGGCTGCTTCTACTTCTTTTGAATTTTCACTAGCTATGGTGGATCAACAAGTCTTGAAAATACAGTGTTGACCTGTGGACATTTCATTTAGAACAAACAGAATGTTGGTAATCATCTCTCTTGCGCTTACTCCACTCCTACCGTACAAAGTCACTTCTGCACTACCTGTGGATGGACCTCAACCTCCTCTGAAAGCTTGACCATCAAGGGGATTCTATCAATCCTGAATCTTAGAGCCAAGCTCACCAGGTTTTTCATAATTTTTTATTTTTTTGGCTCTTCTTCTTGTTGCTTCCCTTGAATGGTTTCCTGAGTTTCTTCCCGACATGGGGTTGGGATTATAAGAGGAGTCTCCTTGGGTGGGGTCTCCATCAGATCTTTCTTTGTGGGTGGTGGGAGAGGAAGTTCAACTTACCTGTTTCTGCGATGGAGGACTTGAATTTTTGGAGGGGAAAAGGGCAGAGAAATTGAGATGGGATGGGAGAGTAGAGGATGGAGAACTAGATTCCACAATGGGGGCAATAGAGATGAAACTTGTGGTTTGGAACCCCCGATTGAGGTAGAAATGGTTTTGGGACGGGGAGAGGGTTGTGGGATGACAAAGCAAGGGTCTCCCATTGATAAGTATAAAATAACATTGGATTTGTAATCCTCTATCTCCTCGATCCATCTTTCGAGTCATGATAACATCTCAACTATAAAACCAAACTTCTAGTGCACGGGCTGTAGTGAAATCGCATAAGGCCAACACATGGACAAGGTTCCCTAAAACCAATTCCAAATGATTTGAGTTCAGTTATGGCCCTTGAATACACCATGCCTGACCTCTAATTCTTCAAATCTTGAATAGCAACTCGAGTATCAGCTAGGTGAAGGAATATCCTCTAAAATCTGCACACACACATGCTCATAGTTTGATGAATAGCCAAAATGGTCTATATTTTACTCATAAGGGTATTCCCACTGTTGATTTCCATCATATTATGGATCCAAAGGTGACTTATAATAATCTTGGAAATATGTGTTGCAAGTGTGGAGGTAGGGTATCTGCATAACACCATTGTTGTTGCATGTGTGAATCCCAATGTATGCAAATGAAGTCATGATTACACAACTTCATGGAACGGAATAAAGATGAAAGAGGTGGAGAGGAAAATAGGATGGAAATGAGTGGAAAAGAATGGAGAGGCTTGTGACTCAGAGAGTGGGTTGTTTACTAGATGGATTCACTAGTTGTGCTTTACTCGTTTATGTCTCTGAATACTGATGATTTCTATTAAGAGCACAACCAAACTTGATAAAACTAGAAATGAAAAAATTGAATGCGCGCCTTGAAAGGGAATAAGAACCTGCAATTTCAGGTATTTTGAACCTTGTTCATGTAACTACTAAATCTCTAAAATACATTGGGTGGAACCTTAGGTCATGCAAAGCAACCTGTGAAACCCTGAATTTCACTTGTGTCAGAACTTGGGGCATGTTCTGCACCTATGAAAACCTAAAACACTACTGCTGGAAGTAGGTTCATGCAATGTAACCTCTGAAATCCAAAATGAAGGCTTTCGGGATCTGGGACCTATTTTGTAACCTCTAAAACCTGAAACACTAGGATTCAGAACTCGGACCTTGTTGTGCATGCACGAAAACCTGAACTGAAAGGATTTGGTCCTTTTGGTGTTTTCCAACCTTGAACTCTCAATTTATCTTATAAATGCCTCCAAAGCTGTGATCTTGTGATGGAACACCCAAAAGATAGAACTTTGAATTTTTTGATGTCCCACCGAGTGTGCCAAAATTGTTACCACAAAATTACAACACCTCTCGAATGGCCATGTTGTTGATGGTTCATTTGGTGTAATCTACATAACATGGAGCTATCCTAAGTGTGGGACCTAGCGAAATGAGTTAGCTCTCCAGATAAGGTTGGTTCCTGCTCCTAATTCTACCTATCACAAACTAATCCTAATGAAAGCAAAGCAACTAACTACACCTATTCTAACACTACTAAGGCGAGTCAAGGAGAAAGATGTGCATGAAATAAAAACCTACACTAGAAGAGGTGATACACAAAGGAAAGTAGATGCTAGATAGACTCCCTAGCCCTACAAAATAGTGAGAAGGAATGCAACTAGGAGAGGGTGGTCATAACACCATAAACTAGATTGCATTAAACCTTACCATTTTTAAAAAAAAACACAATGACACTAAAACCCTAGAATGAAACAATAATTTTCACAAAACACCTAGTAGCGATAAAAGGTAAAAGAGAACAATCAAACCATGGAAAGTTAGAAGATTTAACAAAAACATGATTTTATTACTCCATATAAATTTACACAATAAATTATCTAGTAGGGGAGAGGAACGGATGCCATTGTAAATGTTTGTGTGAGGATAGGCTTGAAACCCCATAAAATTCACAATAATCCAACTGAAGGAATGGAGAATAGGGGTGCATAGGAGGGAAAATGACGAACCCCGTGAAACATGTAACCTCATTACATTTATAGAAGAAAATGTGTGTGTGTGTGTGTGTGTGTGTGTGAGAGAGAGAGAGAGAGAGAGAGAAATCCAAAATCTATACCCCCACCATTCCCAAAAATCCATCATTACACCTACAAGAGTGATTGGGTTGCTTGCATAGCCCATGCATGCTTGTACTTTGCCTTGTAGAGGAAGAAATGGCTCCCATACCTTCATCATGGCTTCTCTGCACCTAGGCATGGCCTCCATTGTCCTCTGAATTCACCTCTAATTTTCTTTTACATAATCTCAAAAAAAATCAACTTTAATAATTTCATTATGTGGGGCTTGAAAATATCTTTCCATTGACTATAATTTTGCTTAAATCTGATAAGAAGAGAAAAATTTATGAGGGTTTGAATATTGCTTGGTTTTTTGGTTTATCTCCTCACTCCACCGAGCCATTCTTCACCAACCTAGCCACCTAGGGCGACTTGCCACCTACCATCATTCAATTTTCCAACCACCACCTCAGGTGTCAAGTTACTTTATGTCACATTTTGGGATTCACTTAGCATTTTCATTTGGTGACTTGCATTGTGCGGGTGTAATCCCGCTTCCACAGTCACATTGGTCATTTCCTTGTTCAGCGACCGAGTTATTCACATGTCGGGGCAGGCATTTTATTTTAATTGCATCAGGAGGGAGAGGTTTTTTGTGATGTTGGTTTCTCGAACCCACACCCACTTTTTATGTCACCTCTCGGTGTTTTTCGGACCAACCCACCACCTTTCCACTCAGGTTCAAAACTTGAACTCCAATTGCATGCTCCGCGACCTGCTTCGACCCCATGTTCTTCAAGCTCGTGTTCCTGACAAACTGACATCCAACTCCACTCACCTACCAAGCCATGATGATCATTCCTAGGGTCTTTCAAACACCCAACATCCCTGATGACCAATTTTCATCTTTCGGATGCATTTCTACATCCAGACCCAACTTCACCACCCCGCAAATCGCTACATTCTCCTAGCTCGCTCGTGAGTTTGGCTCACCAAGCTATAACTCAACCTACCCTTTTACAGTGTCAACCAAGCTCCCATGCACTTCACCATGCTCACCCACAAAATTTCCACGTGATCTATGTTGATCTTGCATCCAAATCAACCCACCTGCATTCCTTTTGAGCTTACCGAGCTACTCAGCAAGCTAGTTTTATCTCTGTCATCCTTGGAGGCCCTTTAGGGCATTTAAAACCATTTTTTCAATTTTCTTGAGGATTTCTTCTAATTTTTCAATGTCAGAGGCCGAAATGGAGGCCTGGGAATGCCTTGAAGCTATATTTCATATGGTTTCTATTTTTTCCTATTTTTTCTCAAAAGTGGGCCTGGGAGCCCATTTTCACCCATGACAAAGTTGTGAGCCATGAATGACCCGGAGTGAACCCAAATTGACCTGAATGGCCCCAAATCCTTCCTGAGACCCTGAAAATGTTGTTAATGCTCTCTAATCATGAAATTTGGCCTATAATCCAAATTTCTCCATCATATCCCTATCCAATGCTCGGGCTCAGCTCTATCCAGTTGTCCATTTTACCCAAGGTGGGTAAAATGGATAATAATTCTCTCCCCACCTAGAATAGCTTGGAAAAACCTAGGAATCAATCATCCAACCACATATTCGTATGAATACACCACAGCTCTACAAAATCCTCGGGCCATCCCCAATAGTTGTGGTATGGGATCCATGTAACTGCCTCGGGCCCCATCCTATCTACCAATGCCCTATAGGTATTTTTGTTCATCTTATGCCCATGAATATTAATCCACTTCCTCACATATATCTCTAGCCTAGCGCACTCTCCTCATGGACCTCCAACTAGCCTCAACATGGCTATATGATCATACACCCATATATACAATAGTGTGGTGGCTCCTATCCCACCACCATACTAATCATGAGTAAATCGGTATAGATCTTTGTATAAGTGAGCCAACATACGCTGTGCCCATGCATATCTAGTACTCTGCTCCTCTATCCATCGGTATATATAGTGTATCTTATATAAGATGCCTATACCTCCTCCCTCTACTGCAATAGATGAAGCAATATAAACAGCTATGAACTTCCACAAATGTAGAACCCCTTACTGCAAGATTGTATCCAAAGTAATACGGGCCTTAGCAGGTACTCTAGTCCCCACAAAATATCGTCTAGCAGCTCACATTTGTCACTCCATATCCTCCAATGGTATAACATGTACTCTCTCCCCAATAACTAGAAAACTTAATATGTGATACACATCCTCAAAAGTAATTGTCATCTCACCCATAGGAAACCAAAACATACAAGTATATGCACACCACCTCTCACATAATGCAGTAAACATAGGCATATTATGGGGCACATCCCCCATTTGTGCTATGTTTCATAGGCTGGAACTTCCCATAACATTCCAATCATCATCTAACAAGCCCAACCCAAGAAAATTTCTCAAATCACGACCACCGCAAAATTCCCTTGAGTGAATATCCCTCTATACACCATAAAATGACAATAAACATAGCATTAGAACACTACACCAGTCCAAAAACACTCACTTATCACATGCATATACACCATAAATATGATTTTCACCATTATACACAAAATACACACATTTTGGACCAGGGTGCCTAGATACAGGACTGGGGCACCTAAGAGTAGGACACTAGCACCCAGGTCTAGGTGCTCCTATCCCATGGGTCACTAGTGCCCTCACCGCTCTTGTCCAGGTCTAAAACATTGAGAAAATTAAAAATCTCAAATTTTCAAAAATTCAATAGAATCGACTACTACACCATACATTTTTCAAAAAAACAACACACTTACTAACTCTGAGGTTGTACTTGATGCTCCAACAGTCGCTACCCTCTCAAACCAGCTAGGACGTGTTGCTCTCACTTGCAGCATCTTTACTCACTTAGCACTCAATCTCAAAATTGCATAAACAAAAAATGAAGTGACTAAACACTTTTTCACTTTACTATTTATAGTTACTTTCAATCACCTACTTTATTATGGTCATTATTTCATGCTTATTCTCACAACTAATACACGCCACACTATTTTTGTCATAATTCGAGTGTTTTTACTCTAATGTACACCCCGTTTATGGAATTATTTTCTGAATTCCACATATTATCATATCATACACATGACACACATGTTGCATCTCTCCTTGATATATCTTTCACTCAATCTCTACACATTTTCGCATTTTTTATTACATTCTATCTATTATGTGCTTACTTTCGGCTAAGCGTTCGTTCTTATCATCACTTTCCCTTTCGCCAAAAGGGGGTAGATAATTGGGGTCATCCTATAATTCCCCTTACATCACCATGTAATCAATAAACACTACCAATTAATAATTTTCAAATGTTTACTAGTTCACTGTGTGACATCGCACTATTAATTCCCCTTAATGACCTAATCTAGGAGGCAAAAATGTACAATTTTTCTATACAACATTTTATCACTTCCCCCTAATGACCTAGCCTAGGAGCAAGAAGCGTTAAAATATTTCCATGTGATTATTCACTAATGTATAGCAATATCCCCCTAATGACCTAACCTGGGAGAAAATAATGTAAAATATCTCTAACCAATCAAAACAAACAATCAATTGATCAACGCATTCAAACCTCTAACAATAGAAAATATATCATTCAATCTACAAGTGGCCTCCCATATGACCTAACTTGGAATTTTCATGCATTTTTTTCACAGATGACCTTACTTGGGAAAGTTAGTTTATATTTTGTGTATGCTTCCATATGACCTAACTTGGAAGTCATCATACATTTCGTGCTTTCTTCCAGATGACCTAACTTGGAATTCATCACACATTACGGTGACACCCGTGGAGTGGGGGAAAGAGTGTCTTTCCTATACCACTCCTATATGGGTCAACTATTTGATAAAAATTATTTGGATCCAAAAACCACAAAATGTTTGATCTAAGTCTGTCTACAATGGCTAGATCTTGAGGATGTAGTTAGAGGCTAGAAAATAACACACCTTTCTCCCTACACTCTTCCTCTAGTGGCAGGATGCCCAAATCCTCTAATCGATTATTTGTATATACGCATTCGGATTGGTAATTGATCACTCCCTATCCCATCTCACTATCATAATACTTATTCAAAATCATCAATCATCCAATCATCACCCTCATTTACTACACTTCATCTTGACATTACATTTCTCACTATGTTGCATGGATCAACACATTGATCCATGGTTCGACATGCTATATGGTTCTTTCGGCATGTTTTTACTACCACATATGTGTGTTCTACTACATCTAGGATTCTCCATATTTATCTTAGGTACACATCTCTATCTACTTTATGTTACTAATCTTTTTACTCACCAACATAAAGTAAGTGAAAATGTAGTCACAAAATCATACACTTACTATTATAATTATACTGCCAAGTATGTTGTTTTATATATGGATCTTGCATAAGAAAATTATTCACTAATGACCCATCCCTTAGTCATGCCATTGGTCTAGTTGGTCTTCATAATCATTTATATTACATAGTCGTTAGTTGTTCACATAGTTCTAGTCACCTCTCATGGAGTCTTAGGTGTCGTTATTTACTCATTTTTCATCTCTAGTCTTTGACTAGGGTGCTTGGGAAGGGATTGGGGCACCCATGGGTGCCCCAGTCCTCATTTTTAGGCACCTTGGTCTCGATTGTACTTGGTTCTGATTTATTTATTCGATGTCAATCTTTGTATTTTTCCCTCTCATTCCCCTAGGTACTAGTCGGCATGTCGGGTCATTAGTGTCAAAATTTCAGCAAGAGATCCCTATATAAACGAAACATACTTATTATCTTATGGGAGGACTATCTGCTATTAAGGGATAGGTATCTACTAAGGAAAGGGATTTCATTTAGGCATTATTACATCACACACATGACATAGGAAAGGGAAGTTTATTCTATTCCATCCACCATTTTGTATTTTATCTAGCTAATACCCTCTATCTTTGCATCATTGGCACTAAAAAACCCTAGGCACGTCATTGCACACACAAATCACACAGAACTACATTAGGTCTGAGATGTAGTGCAGCACTTAGTTGTAAGTCCACCATTTTGTATGCTAAGGACAGTCCAACCCCTTCATATGCATCTTTCTTTTTTAGGGGTTTGATGCTTTATATGGGGATTTGCAGGTACTACTTACTTTTACTAGCACACTATTTTCCATGTATCTATACATGCCTTAACATAATTTTTATCTTTCTAACATGCTAACAAGTGCTTCGTGTGCATCATTTTCCTTGAAAGAATTATTTTCCACCTATAGACACAAAATCACGCATTTTGGGTAATTATCTAGTTCTGATTGCATATTGTTATTCATATGATTCCTAAGTAAGAAAAATACTAATTAACCCATGTCTTTGGCCATTTTTTAATTTCTTTCTACTGCTACTTTTGGTCTCACACTATTTTTAGCTCAGTATGTATTTTCATACTTTAGCATTTCTCATTTTGGACACCAGCGCCCAGCCAGGACACCAGCGTCAGGGACTTCCATCCCCTCTAGGTGCCATTGACATCTGTATACTTTTTTCACATCTTTTTGGTCATTTCTAGTTGTTCGAGCATATTATATTTTTGGTACTCAGCCTTTATAGGGTTAATTATGAAATTCAAGCAACGGAATCATATAAATATAAATTTATGTGATCATAATAAAGGACCAAGCACTAAGCATTATCTATCACCACTTAAAGTTACATCTAAGGGTTATTCAAGAGCAGAAAAGCATAAATTCTAGCATCCATTGTAGTCATTTTTATACCCTTATAAAAATCAGTCTAATCCCATGCGCGTCACCCTATCACCGAGCGGGTGCTGGGCACTCACCAAAGGCACGGGCGGGTTTCGAGCCCCTCCTTTATGTGAGTTTTATGAGAATACATTACTTACAATATAGACTTAGATGCAAAGAGATAAAGGGCCATGCATTCATTCAAAGAGCTTAGTATGAGATATTATATCAATGCATCCCATGAGGGAAACATCAAACAGATAACAGATCTAATCCATAATATAAAGAAGATGCACTAGGTTTTATACCCATAAACAAAATATACTTGACAGAAATTCCTATATTAGTATTAATCTCTATTCAATAACCACATTACATTCATCAAGGTCATAACAGACTAATTTATTAATGCAGATAGGCTCGTGCATCATATACCTAAACTATGCATTCCATATTATAAATATGATCATAGACCCATCCCTCTAGATAGACATTGATTCCTACAGTCCTCTTAGCGAGGCCCTTAATCCATAGAACCCACTACTATTTCTACACAGATTTGCCTCTTCAATCATTGTTGACTCTCAAGAACAGCCCCTTAATGCCATTGGCACACACACATTACTTTCATTTTCTATCCGAGTACCTCTATATATAGCTTTACCCTCCACCACCATGCCTTCTTGAAGTAATAGATCAGTTTCCAAGTGTCTAAGTGGTCCTCCAATGGAGCATGCTTTCTCTAATCTGAGCTCTCCACTTTGTGCAATGATGTCTTTCTGGATCCTTCTATCACATGGAATATTCCTTTTTTGACCACCATGTTGCTAGGTTGGCACCTTATCCACTCTGCATGCTTAGTTGGGTCATGCTTTTCTCATGTGCTGCAAGGAATGTTGAATATGGCTAAGTCCCAAAACCATTTTCTTTGCCTTGTGCGTGCACTGTGGGTTCTACTAAACCCTTCTAAAACCCATATCTTGTGGGCCTTCAACCCACGTGCCCTTCTTCAAATAGGTCCCACATGCCCACAAACCTTCTCATACTTAGTCAATTTTCTTAGGCCCAACATCACCCCACATTAAGCTTGTTCTCTATCCTCAGAAATACTTCTCTGCAATGAATAAAGAATGGTGTGCTTTAAAAATTTAGAATAAAGAATGAAGGAATGAAGAATGAGAATAGGAAGAATTAAAGAATGGGGGGAATTGTTTATTATTGAAGGAAGAGAGGGAAATACTTCCTTAAAACTACCTCAAGCTTCTCCTAGGCATCAACCTCACTATGTGCTTGCTGACAGAGGTCACCTACTAGGGTGCTCACCTCCTCAAAGCCTAGCTCCTCTCCTTTCACACCCATTATATCAACAATTCCTTCCAGTTGCTTGATAAAATTATCAAACGTGTCCATTTTTTGGGTGATCTGGGGATATAATTCCTCTGGTTGGTTCTTGATCAATCCTCGCAAGGTCTCGATAGCCTCAGATTTCTTCTCCACCTCAAACAGGATCTTATCCTTCTCTTCCCTGTTCCCCTTGTTCTTCTCCTAGAATTCCTTGATTTTTGTCTCATGTGTAGCAACCAGGATGCTTGCTACTATGTCCCTATCAGCACAATTGTCATAAGCAGCTTCAGCAACTTGTGCGGTGGCCTTCACATCAGCAAGGAGTTTGGTATGCCAAGGAATGATTTCTACAACCTTCAGTTTCTCTTCTCTTTCTTGGCACATGAGCTCTTCTTCTGTGGACTCTAAGTCAATTGCCCACCTCTCCATAGTGAGGATTCGAGTCAAATCCTCCAGGCACTGCAAGGTTGATTCAAAATTTTTCTCGCATGGTGCTAGGTCTAGATGCTTCAAAATAATAGCATATGTAATCATTTATATCTTCTTGAATACTTATCACATCCTTGACTTCTCTTTCTTAAGTTCACACCTTAACTATGCACTAATCATATCCTCTTGCTTTAGGTCCTTTCTTCTCTCAAGAAGATCCTCCTCCTTCTTCTCCAATTCCACCTCTAGGAATCTTACCCTATCGTTCCTTCCAAAAATTCTAGCCTCAACCTCAACTGAAACTTTGTTGAGTGAATTACAGACCTGCTCATCTGAAAGTTGTTGAGCATTCACCAAGGGGTTTACTCCATTCATCTCATGCACCTTCATCAATTCCCCTTAGCTTACTTTGAACTCAGGTTCATCCACATGGGATTCAAATGCCCAAGATAGCATTTTCCTGGTTCATGGGTATGTACCTTCTTCATCAAATGAAGCCATGGCCAGAAGTTATTTTATTGGTACAGTGCTCTAGAAGCACATGCATATCACCTTACTTGTATCATTGATGTAACCCATTCCTTTCCCTTATGATACCATAACACTCTTCCCACCAATTCGCGTAGCCCTTGGAAAGCTTACAACCAAATTGGGATCTCCACCCATGTTGACATACTCCTTTCCAACGCTTTCCTCTTCTACCTCCTTCAGCACCTCATCCGCATTGTGCTCGACCTCCTATTCCACTGGGTATTTGATGATTCCTACCACTTATTTCTCCATAGCCTCCTCTATCTTCTCCTTGGTGAGGCTTGGGGTCCTCTAATATTTCATGTTTACTTCTTTTCTCACCCCCTTTCCTTGAGCATTTGCTTCTTCCTTGTCATCCTTATCTTTATCTCCTTCTTCCTCAGAGTTCTACACTTTGTACACGGGTTGGCCTTGAGCTTCCTCTAGTTCATCATCATCCTTGTCACCTATGTAGGCATCTAGGCTCTCTGTATCCTCCGATTCAGCCTTCTCTGCCACCAACTGCTTCTTCCTAACTGGTGATTCCAGTAAAGAAGACTCTTCTTTTTCTTTCCCCTTAACAGGTGACTCCTTCTTTGGTGTTTTTTTGTGTGAGAGGCTCTTCATTCTTTGGTGCCTCTCCTTCTAGGGTCTTCTCTCTAACTGGGAACTTCTTCCTGTGTGTGTAAGTACTTGGGTTAGCGCTTGCTTCCGAAGCACCCATAGATTATGTTGTTTATACACTTGGTGCCTTCTTCTCTTTCCCTCTTCCTTGGCACGGCCTTCTTCCTCCTTGTGGTCTCTTCTGGTATGGAGACATCATTCTCTAAGTAGTTTCCTTTCTCAAACTTTGGTCTTATTCATAGATATACCCTTGTTGCGGTCCTTCCAGCAATTGGCAGCGTCAATGGTTTCATCAGCCACACTTCATGGGAGAAACAATTCTCCAGATATATGTGCTTCTTGGGGTATACAAGCTTTTGGCATAGCTCACAGTGGTCTTGGTATACCTCACTAAGGTTGAACCTTATCCTTTTGGCCTCCTTGAAATGGTTGACCCCTTCCTGGAAGTATTGCGAGGTGAAGGAAAATGGCAACTTGCACGGTGTACTCTTAGTCCCATTTGTCAAAGTGAATCGTCCAATGCAAAAATGTTGATACATAGTGAACTCAGCCTCTTCACCCATTATTGCTGGTAGCTACGCAGGTATCCTCCATTCTACCCTGAATGCATCATGAATTTTCTTGTACCATTTCTCCAGGCACTCCTTGTGAGTATCCATCATGGTATCACAGGTGTATTTCTCGAATCTCTTCACATGCAAGGGATCTTCTTCTAGATACTCCCATATAAACTTATCTGACCCATCAGGCACTCCAATATCCAAGAAGATGATGGTGAGGAGAATGTTTCCAAACATTATCTTCTCTCTTTCATGCACGTTGTTAATGATCTCATCTACAATGTAGGAAAACAGGTTGTAAATGGTCCCTGTTGAGATCTTTTAGCATACATTCAACCATGCCTTATTTACTTGGGTTCACCTCTCTTAACCATTCAGCTTAGTGACCAAGTGCATGGCCATCCTCATAATAGGGTCAGCGATATTTTTGATATCGAAGTAATGTGAACCCTTCTTGTAGCCATAGGACTCCAATGTCTCCTTTATGGCCTCCTTATCCTCCAAGTCTTCATCTATGGAGTCTCCCTCACAAATCAAGCTGGTAACTTTGATATAAACTACAAGGTTATGCATATTTTTTAGCCTGCAAAATAAAAGTGGTCCTTGTGCACGTGTGATATCAACCATTGGTATAATTTCTCATGTTTTCAAAAATAGGGAAACTCATATAGTTGCAACAACTCGGCCTTACCCAAATTCACCTTTACTTCGTCATTGTAAATTGGCATCCCCTCTAATGTCCTCTTATCTATCAAATGAACCAATTCCAGCATCATCTCTTTCTTGATTGTACTTATACGGTGATTGTAGTCACTCACAGCCATCTTCCTAACATGTAACACCCATTCTTTCCCCAGTAATACCCCATTGGGGTACTGCTTTTTTTTATACCACTCCTCATTGAAACTTGCTATGACAGTTTGTTTTCCCTTTCCCTTCTTCTTTGGTGAAATGGTTGGCTTCTTTAGTGTCTCCTTTACTTGTTGGAAAAACCCTAAACATTTCTTCCTCTCTCTTCCTTCTTACTCTGCTCAATCCTTTGGCTCAACTCCATGAAAGAGTCCTTTTATCCCCATGCCCTAGTTATGAAAACCCTAACTTGGAAAAACTCTTCCATAAGACAACGTATTCCTCTAAAACCCTCTTCCTATGCTCATGTACTCCTTCCACTCTGGTTTGCAAATCCACCCTAGTCACGCACTTAGATCTCTATGATTCTTTCTTCACACAAATATCTCTTTGTGGATACCCTAGTTTGCAATATCTCTTCAAACTCATAATTCATGACTTTAGACTTATAGATTTTTACATTTTCCAGCAATAAATGTTATACCACCTACCAACGTAAATGTGGATTTTTCCACTAAATCTGACCTTAAGCGTACTTACCCACACGCTTAATCCTACGCAAAAAATCCTACAAACTTCTAGCATGCAAAAATCCTACAACCTTCTGGCGTGAAAAATCCCAAACTGATCGAAGACTCTTATGCACATGTCTGCAGCATCAAAGGCACTTCTTCAGTCCTTGACCTTATTTTTTCCCTTCACCTACCTCATGTTGTTTCTACACTTTTCCTTCTTTGTATGTTGTCATAGTAAATCCTTATCCTAACACAAAAATTTCTTGTCCACCGTTTTCCTATGCGCTCTCTACCTTACGCACTTTTTATCCTTCGACTGGGCCATTTAACACAACTTATGCTTCACTTCACATTACTCCACCACAAACTAAAAGAAATGCATGGTCCTCTACACATACACAACCCTTTGAAATTAATAAGTGGTTACTAGTGCACGAGGTGCAAAATAGAACAAATAGAAACGAATAAGTAACAAAAAAGGGAAACACAAGAAAAGAAAAAGCAAAAAGGGAAATCCTAACTTAACTGGCAATACTTCCTTACTTAAAAACACAAGGAAGACTTATTAATATTAGGACTTCAACCTACTCCCATTTAAGTGGTTAGGTAACCTCATCCCATCTAGTGCTTGTAATTGGCATGCACCTGAATCAAGGATGCAGGAGATGATGTAAGGGCCTAACCAATGGACTTTCAACTTTCCCAAGTGGCACAAAAACTTGCAATCATACAAAAAAACCCTCTTCCCAACCTTTAATTTATTGTTTCTAATATGATAATCATGTCATGCCTTTTTTCTAGCCTTTTCAGTCTTCTAAGTCTATCTAGCAAGTGATCACCTTTCGTCTAACTGCATTAATTTATCAATTCTCTCTTCAATCGCTTATTCATCAGCCAAACCCCCTACGCATGTTATAAGAAATAATGGTAACATGAATTCAACTAGAAAAACACCCTTTGTGCCAAACACCAATTAAAATGGTGTGGCCTTATTCAACCTTTTGTAGGTTGTCTTATATTCCCATAGAATGGTTGATACCTTGTCATCCCAATCCTATCTTCCAACATCACAAATTTTGGTCAACGTGTCACTTAGTATCTTGTTGAATGCCTCAACAGTTCCATTTTATTGTGGGTGATAAGGGGTAGTCTTACGATGGCCCACCATGAACTCTGCTAATAGAATCTTGATCGTTTCATTTAGAAAATGTGTACCCCTATCACTAGTCAAGCTCAAAGGACAACCATACATGTTGATTATGTTTTTCCATAAAAATCTAGCAAATGTCAATGCAGTGCAGTCCTTTGTAGGAGTTTCATCTACCCATCTTAACAAGTAATTAGTGCAAGTAATGATGTAACGTGAACCAAACCTTCACACGGTAGCTGAAATTGGTCTTACAAAGTCAATTGTCCATTTTTCAAATGGTTCAATGCTAGCTATAGGCCTTAATGGCATTTCATCCCTTCTTCTAGGTTTTGCAAGGTGCTAGAAATGGTCACGGGCCTTGTAAAACTAAATACAATCCTGGAAGATTCTTTCCCACCAAATCCCTTCCATTAGAATCTTTCGCACAGTGGCATTTCCTATATAGTGCCCTCTTGCAATCCTGCCATGCATTTCCTCCATAATCTCCACATGCTCATGCTCCAATATGCATCGGCATAGAACCTCATCACATCCTAACTTGTACAAATCTCCACTAATCAACATGTAGGGCACGGTGCATATAGCCAACTACTTCCTCGCCAAATCCTTCATTCCTTTTGGTGCCACACCCATTTTAAGAAATACTGCAATATCTTCCAAGTCCAAGGGCACACGTCACAATCTAAATAGTTCTACATCTAGGATGGTATCCTCAATGCTTTGTGTGTCCTCCCCTGAATTAATCCTTGATAAGTGGTCAGGTCCTGAATTAATTTTCCATGGTTTTACCACCACTGTGAACTCAAATTCATGAAATAAGAGGACCCACCGACATATGTTCCCTTGTAGAATAGGCTTGTTCACCAAGTATTTCAACGCCATGTGGTTTGTATAGAATATGAAAGGAGTTGCCAATAGATACTACCTGAACTTATGCAACACGTAGATCATTGACAATGCCTAGTGCGTAGTAGTAGTGTAATTCTATTCTATTGGTGTCAACTTCCTACTTGTAAAACACAACGGATGATCAACAATCCCCTCACCAGGTTGTGTTAGTACCACTCCAATGGTTGTTCCTGAGGCATCGACATGAACATGGAAAGGCTTATCCCAAGAAGGAAAATGTAGTATGGGCACAGTAATAAGCCTATCCTTTAAAATGTCAAATTCCCTTTGTTGCGCCTCTCCCGAGTGAAAGGAACTCTTGTGTTTAATTAATTCCTCTAAGGGTGTGGTGATCTTCGCATACCCTTTTATGAATTTCCTATAGTACCTCATATTCCCAAGGAATCTGTGCACTGTGCTTTGACTATTAGGTTCTCCTAATCCCATAATAACTCCAACTTTGGTGGGATCCACTAACAAACCTTCTTTACATATAAAATTCTTCAACAAGGTCCCAAATGCAGTAGCAAAGAAACATTTCTTTATGTTGAGGGATATCCTCAACTACCAACATCTCTTAAACATCAACCTCAAGTTGTGATCCATAGGGATCCAAAATGACTCTACTTCATCAAATCAGTGAGCACGAAGAAGGAAAATAAATATGCGGAGGTTCTATCTTTTTAGTAACATGATCACTGCTCTATACAGAGTGACAATTACAGAACCACCGCCCAAATAGGGTGGTGGTCCTAGGACCACCAGTCTGCATTGGGTGTCAGTCTTGGATCTTTTAGATACAAAACAAAAATATGCAATGAACAACCCAGAGTTTGGAAGGTTGTCTGTGTCTCTTCTCCTCCATGAATTTTCCCATTCTCTACTGCATAGGAGGACTTGAGAAAGGCTATAAATACATATTTGTAGAAGAGAACAAGATCATCGAATCATGAAAGCAAGTGAGCAAGAATTTCTTAGTGCTAGAATTGTGTTTTTTAGAAGAAAGGAGTGTTGAGATAGATCAAGCAAGTATTTGGGAGGAAGTGTGAGATATTATCTACTTCTCTTTCATACTTATTGTAAATTTTGTTCTTGTTATTTTTAATTGGTTAATAGAAGTGGGAAGAAACAAGAATTTCTCTTCCCGACTGGTTTTTCCTCCTCTGGAGGTTTCCAAGATAAAATTTATTGGTGTTTATGAGCTTAAATTATCTCCTTTCCTACAATTATGGATTTTAAGCATAAGCATAATTCATTCACTAGCTATCTCTGTCATTTTCTAATAGAAAGTAGAACAGTAGCATTTATTTTGTGTTTTTATGGATAATTCCAAAGTTGAAGAGTTTACAGATCATTTTGGTATCAGAGCTAACAAGTATCCAAGACTGTGGTATTCATTCTTGGATTTGTATAACAGTGGCGAGATCTAAAGGTGAAGAGGCTTTACCTTGCACTATAGTAATTTCTACAAAGAAGTGGAAATAGAACATTTGGGGACAAATGGAGGAATAGAACTTGGTCCATAGAATTGAGATGCTGGAGACCATGATGGATAGGATGTTTAGAAGGCAAGAAGAGATTTCTGATTTGTAGAAGACAAATTTTGTCAAGCAAGACTCCATGGACTCATTGGTTTGGGGCTTAGCTGAAAAGTTTGCCATAGGAAGAAGCCACCATGAGGAAAGTTATGGGGAAGATCATGAAGAAGAGACTTCAAATGCAAGAGAAAAGGTAAAATCTGATCATACTCCTTTTAAAGTTGAGACAAAAGTTGATATCAAAAGCTTTGAAGGATAAGTAGATGCAGAGTTCCTTGATAAATGGTTAATATAATTAGAAGTCTACTTTAGCATCCATAATGTCACTAAGGCACAAAGGATAACCTTTACATGTCTCAAAATGGAGGGACACACTCTGGTTTGGTGGGAAACCCATCTAACCACTTGTGAAAAGAAGAAGTGTCCTATTGTGAAATATTGGCAAGAACTTAAAGAATTTGTTAGAGCTAACTTCTATCCTATTGGCCACAAGACTAGCCAAATGATTAAATGGCAGTATTTTAGACAAGGCAATGGTCAAAGTGTGTAGGAATATACTATGGAGTTTTGGAGGCAGGACATGTTGCTAAACATGGACTTGGAGGATGAGGATATTCTGACTAAGTACTTGGGAGGACTTCACACTCACCTTTAAAGAAAACTCATCTCCACCAAGCCCAAATATCTCAATGAGGCGTGTGTGAAAGCATACTACATAGGTGATGAAAAGAAGCAAGGGGAAGTAAAGCCAAGGGAAAAGCAGTCGACAAATCAATAGAAAAAAGAGTATGGGAAAAAAAGTAACAAGGGTAAGTGGAAAGGGAAAGGTAAACAAGCTAACACTACTTTAAATAATTGTAAAGATCCCAAGAATTTGTGTAAGAACTATTATATTAATGGTCATATTGATGCTACATGTTGGAATTTGCATCCAGAGTTACATCCGAAGAACTGAACCAAGGACTCAAAGAAGTCCATGACAGCTATAAAAATAGAAGGGGAGGTGGAAATCAAATATGACTCTAATGTAGATGAAAGGCTTGGATGCACTACCACCAACATGGATAGCTAGGAAGAGGAGATGAGTAGACTATTCCATATCAAAATCCAAATCAAGAGAACTAAGGTAAATGCTTTGGTTGATATCGGTTCTCAATCTAACTTGATTTCTAAAGCAGTTGTAAAGAATCTTGGTCTTGAGACTTATTAGCATCCACACCCTTATCCTTTGGTTTGGGTGAAGAAGGGTGTTGAAATTCAGGTAACAAGAAGATGTAAGGTCAATTTTGGGATAAATTCTCAGTATATTGATGTTTTGGAAGTTGACGTTATTCCACTTGATGCTTTTGATGTTGTATTTGAGAGTCCTTACTTGTATATCAAGGATGCTATATTTATGAGAAGGGAAAACCGGTATAGATGAGTCAAGGATGGGATCAGCTACAACATCCAGGCACACCAATGTAAGACACAAGTTACTATGGTGAGTGCTAACCAAGAAAAATGACTTATTCAGGAAAATCATAATCAGTTTTGTTTACTTTTGTTAAAGGATAAACAAGATGGGGTAGAAGTTTCAGATATTTCTAACCAGGGAAAGCATGATTTGGATAGTATTATTCAGTATTTTTAGGAATTATTTCAAGCTCCCAGTGGGTTACCACCAAAACGGGAAGTAGAGCATGACATTCAGCTATTGTCAGAGTCCCCTCTACCAAACATCGATTTGTATAGGCAATCCTTGCGTGAGAGTACTGAAGTAAAGAAACAACTCCAAGAGCTATTAGACCAAGGGGTGATACGTCTGAGCACCTCATTATGTGGTTTGCCTATTGTGATGGTGTCAAAGAAGGATGTTTCTTAGAGAATGTGCATCAACTACCACACTTTGAACAAGATCACCATAAAGAACATATATCCACTTCCCCGCATAGATGATCTCTTGGACCAGCTTCACCATGCCAAATTCTTCATGAAGTTAGATCTCAAGTTCAGTTATCACCAAGTCAGAATGAAGGAGGAGGATATATGGAATACTACCTTCAAAAAAAAACAGGGTTTGTATGAATGGTCAGTACTTCCTTTTGGGTTATGCAATGCACCCACTACATTTATGTGATTGATGAATGATGTATCACGGGATTTCATAGATTCATGTGTCATTGTATATCTAGACAATATCTTGATTTTTAGTGCCACATGGAAAGAACATCTAACTCATTTCCAACCAGTATTGTAAGTTCTCAGGGAGAAACAACTACTTTTTAATATGAAGAAATGTGAATTTTCCAAATAGTCAATTATCTATTTTGGGCACGTGGTTGGAGGAGGAGAGCTACGAGTGGATCCAAAGAAGGTGGAATCCATCACTAATTGGCCAACACCAACAGGAGCCATAGAGACTAATATTTTTGTGGGATTAGTACATGCAGAAGTTCATTTCGGGCTTCTCCGCAATTGCAACACCTCTACACACAATGACCGTAAAGAGTAAGGGTTTTTACTGGGGTAAGGAACAATACAAATCCTTTGAGTTGTTGAAAAAAAAAGATTAGTCATGCTTCAGCACTTGCTCTTCCTAGTTTGTAGCAGCCTTTTAAAATAGAGACAGATGTCAGTGATTACACTATGGGCGCAGTGTTGCTTCAAGGAGGTAAACACGTAGCCTATCATTCTAAAAATTTCACTTCAGCAGTCAAAGGATATTCATTATATGATAAGGAAATGTATGCACTAGTTCAGGAAATTAAAAAATGGAAGCATTATTTATTGGGTAAAGAAACTATTGTGTGCACTGACCATAAATCTCTCCAGTATTTGCAAGCACAGTCTAAATTGCAGTAGGCAAGGCACTAAAAATGGATGGGGTTCCTTTAGCAATTCCATCTAGTGATCAAATACAAGAAGGGTATTAAAAATTTGGTGGCAGACATGTTGTGTAGGCCACCTACACAAGAGAATTTTTTCTATTTGGCCACTATCTCTTAGATTGAGCCCTTCACAAAGGAAGCTTATAGAGAGGCATATGCCCAGGATAAATATTTTGGGGTGAAATTTCAGCAGTTGCAGTCCTAAGGGATTGGAAGGATGGGGATTGAAGATTGTTACCTCAAGGATGGGTTTCTCTACTGATGGGGGAAGATTTTTGTACCTAAAGAAGAAAGACTTCTATTGATGAAGGAAGCACATACCTCAAAAGTAGCGGGACATTTCAATGTTGATAAGACCCTAGCCCACTTGCAAAGGTACATGTATTGGCCCAATATGTAAGAAGAAGTATCAAAATTTATACATGGATGTAAACTTTGTTGTAGTAGCAAGCCTAAGACTAGGAAGGAGGGTTTATATATGCCTTTTTCAATACCTACTCATCTGTGGGAGGACATTTCTATGAATTTTGTAAGAGGATTACCTATGTCTAAACATGGCCATGATTATCTCTATGTTGTTTTTGATAGATTCAGTAAGATGTGTATTCTTATGGCATGTAAAAAGACAGTAAAAGCACATGAGGCAGCGGATATTTTCTTTGCTAATGTATGGGGGCATTTTTGTTTCCCAAATTATATTGTTTCTAACAGGGATTCCAAGTTCTTGGGGAATTTTTAGACTACTTTGTGGGACAAGATGGATACCAGGTTACAGAGGAGCATAGCTTTCCATCCATATATAGATGGGAAGTTAGAGGTAGTGAATAGGACTTTGGTACAGTTGATCAGAAGGTACAACAGTAAATAACCAAGGACTTAGGATGAGTTAGCCTACATTCAGCATTCCTATAATCAGGCAATACACACATCCACTATGAAGTCACCATTTAAACCATGCATGGGATATCTACCTACAAATCCACTGGACATAACAGTTGGGCAGCAGGATCAAGAGGAGACACGAGACACAGAGGTGACTAGAGCAAACAAATTCATTGAGAGGATCTGGAAAATCTATCTCAAATTCAAAGAACAACTAGAGAAATCTCAAGCCAAGTACAAAGCTAGGCATGATCAGCATAGGAGGGAACATAAGCTTTATGTTGGAGATAGAGTTTGGATTTACTTGAGAAATGAGAGACTATAAGGTCAAGCACGGAAGCTCAAGCCACTACAATATGGACCCTTCACTATATTGGAGAAGGTTGGAGAAAATGCTTTTTGACTTGATTTTCAGTCATTTATGAGGATGTACTCTATAGTAAACTATGAGAACTTGCACCTATATGAGCCATCCATGCTAGATGAAGATGAAGGACTACAGTTGCTACCTTCCATTGAGTTTTGTGTCTTGGACTCATGAGGAGAATTAGAGGAGAATGTAAAGTTGCAGTATAAGGTTAGAGATACTAGGAGAGGTCCGTAGGAGTTTTGGCATATTGGACTGAAAGGAAATACACCAAGGCAGGCCCGGTGGTACTTAAAGGAGAAAGTGAGGGAATTATTTCCTCATCTACTCCCCCACTAAGCTTTTGTGGGACCAAAATTCTCCTAAGTAGGGGAGGTGTGATCCATAGGGATCCAAAATGACTCTACTTCATCAAATCAGTTAGCACAAAGAATGAAAATAAATATACAGAGTTTCTTTCTTTTTAGTAATAGGGTCACCACTCTATGCAAAGTGGTAGTTATAGAACCACGTCCAACCAAGGTAGTAGTCTTGGGACCTCCGTTCTACATTGGGTGTCGGTCCTGCCTCTTTCGGATAGAAAACAAAAATATCAAATGAACAACCTAGAATTTAGATGGTTGTTTGTGTCTCTTCTCCTCCATGACTTTTGGGAGGACATGGAAAGCCTATAAATACCTGTTTGTAGAAGAGAACAAGATCATCGAATCATGAAAGAAAGTGAGAAAGAAGTTCTTATTGCTAGAATTGTGTTTTGTAGAAGAAAGGAGTGTTGAGACAAAGAAAGCAAGTGTTTGGGAGGAAGTGTGAGATATTATCTACTTCTCTTTCATACTTATTGTAAATTTTGTTCTTGTTATTTTGAATTGGCCAATAATAGTGGGAAGAAACAACAATTTCCCTTCCTGACTGGTTTTTCCTCTTCTAGAGGTTTCTAGGATAAAAAAATTTGGTGTTTATGAGCTTAAATTCTTTCCTTTCTTGCAATTGTGGATTTTAAGCATAAGCATAATTCATTCACTAGCTATCTCTATCATTTTCTAATAGAAATGTGATTATGTGGATAATTCCAAAGTTGAAGAATTTACAGATAAAGTTGTCACAATGGTATTTAACTAGCCCATACACAGTCTAGCCATCCAGGTAGACTTGAAGAACTTTATGGATGAAGTCCTGAAATGCTTGTACCATGATGCGTGAGAACACAACAGGTGCATTCTTCAATCCAAAATCCATAACCATGTAGGCAAAACTTTCCCATTCAGTGGATAAAGTTGTATTTCTCTAGTCTTCCTTTACAATCCTGACTTGGTGATACCTGAAGAACCCATATGTGAAAGAGTAGACTTCACACCCTGCTACTCCCTCCAGAATTTCTTCAGTTAAGGGGGTTGGAAAAGGATCAATGAAACATAGTGCATTCAAGTCCCTGTAGTCAACACATATCTTTATCCTCCCATATTTTTTTATACTGATGACCATTAGGCTTATCCATTTTGATTCCTGATGCTATCATCTTATCTATCTCCTCCTTAACCTATACATGCAAGTTTGGGTTCATCTGATAAGGCCTCTTCCGAATTAGGTGTGTGCCTTCCTTTAACTTGATCCTCATTCACCCCAAGGAATGGTGGATTCCTTTGAGTTCATGGTACCTACATGGGAACAAATCCTAGAACTCACACAATAGATCAATGATCTTTGACACTTCTTTCTCCGACCAATAATCCCTAATGATAGATTCCTTAGGTTTTTTCTCTGAACCAATGTTATTCTCCTTTGGTTTTAAGGGCTCATAGTAGTGGTACGCTCGCTCATTAACTCTATCTGTAACCTCATGCGTACCTACATAATGGTTAACATCCACACTCTCCATCTCTTCACCATCGATCACATAGACCATTTTTCCTTTTTCCTTCTCCATGCACACACACTCAAGATGCATCTCCTCTTATTCCTCTTCATTAAAATGTTCCTCAAAACTAGGTTCACCTAGAAATTGTAGTAACCTATCTTCTGCCATGGCACTATCTCTCATTGTAAGGCACTTAACAACCTACAATGCCTTATCCAATAATGGATTTGTACTCGGATACTCAAAAGCTTAAATGAGATCAACTGTTAACTCTTGTCAATTTCATGTTTGATGTCATGCCTCTGAGTGGATATAACATGCATGCACGCAACCTTATAGCATGGAATATAACTTATACACCCATAAGGAAGGTGGTAAAGTTTTTACGCCTCCCATCTAGGCCTTCTTACAATCTTAGATATGGAATGAGGTGGGTTCCTTTCCATGGTAGTATTGTATAACAGTGGGAGTGTTGCTTCTGGAGAACCTAAAAGAGAATGTGATCCTCACCTTGTGCCATTCTAAAGATTTTCATGGTGTGTATCCCACTAACATGCTTCAATTCTAATTAAGTTGTAGTTAAACATCCCTCTTCTTTCACCCTCATTTCTCCATTGAGCTTCCATTTCTTGCAAGAACGTCTCAAGGTAGGACCCTCCTAAATAACTTGGAAACTTCTTCCCGTATAGGAAATTTACTGAGTGTGCCTTCATCACCCTTTTTACATATCCTCGTAACTATCACCCAATTAAATCATAAGTCTCATGCACCCAATTGTCACATGCCACGCTAGTTGTATCACTCATCGACTGAGCATCCTCAAATTGGATAACCCCTTCTGTTGGATGGATTATTCATAAATCCTGTGTGCCCAATTGTCACATACCATGCTAGTTGTATCACTCAATCATTGAGCATCTTCAAACTGGATAACTCCCTATGTGGGGAGAATTATCGCAGGGTCTCTAATAGAGCATACATAGATTCTGTCAACGAATTCTTCTCCCAAGGGCTCAGTATAGGGCAATGATTTCCCATTCATTAAGGGGATGATGACCCATTCGTCCTTGTTCTCAAAATTTATATACCCCTTGTTAAACCTTAGGTCGGCATTGATCTTTTAACACCAGGGGAACCCAAGTAACACTAGAAATTTATCTGCCTCGGCAAGCACCAAGACTTAAAAGTCTTCAGTGAACTTGGCACCTTGAATAGTTATAACCACATCCTTCAACACTCCAATGGGCATGGCCTTCGTCTTATTTTCCATATACAGCACATTCAAAGATGTTCGTAATGTGGGCCTTCCCATTTGATGTCAGCCATCCAAGGTGATAACATTGACCTCCACTCCTGTATCAATCAGAATATTTCTCAGAAGCCAACCATCAACAAATGCATTCAATTTGATCTCCTTATCATAGTCAAGGTTGTGAGGAGGGAGGTTTACATACAAATCCTTCCTTTTGCGCTCTACTCCAGTGCATGGTACCTTCTCTCGTATGCATTCTCCTAGTAAGGAGATAATATTCTCTTACCTTAACATCTTGCATACTTCTTTGACCTCATCCAGGTCTCTCTACGGAGCCTCAGCATTATTCCTTTTCTCCTACTGCCTTGATTTCTCCTGTAGACACTATATTTATCCTTGTAAACTACGAATCACATCCATAGTTTCTTGATACACTTCTTTCTGATGAGAAGGATATAGATACTTCCCATGTACCACTTCTTCTGTAACAACTAGTTTCTGTTTTGGCATCTCCCTGGCATGTGCGGCCTCCGCTCGCATCATCACCAGTACATGTTCTAATCCTGAGTCACATGCCACTCTTGGCATCCACTATGTTTCGGCCTTCTTTATGATTACCATCCCAGTGCCTTTGTATTTATAGTGTTGTTGGCTCATGTGCTCAAACAACTCAGGGCACTCCTCATACTTATGCTTCTTTCCGCACCTAGAGCATTATAACAAATACAGACATTCATGTTTATAATGCTCCATAGACCCATAGTTATAATAGGTTCCTCATGGGAACTCACTTCTTCCTCCACTGTGGTTACTGCTACTACAAAAACCTCCATGAAAACCCTTTTCACATGCTCTTCAATCTACGCACCCTTCATAACGGATATCATCATCCTTAGAACAGCTTGCAAGGCTAGTCTAGCACACACTAAGATCAATAGCATCATGAATTTGGTCAATCAACCTATAATCTTTGGTGTCATGGGTCATAGAGGTACAAATATTACAATTACTTGACACATTATTATGGATTACGTGTTGTAGTAGAGGACACCTACTTACATCATGATCCCCATGGAAAATATCACAGTCTACTGTCATAGCGCGTACCGATTTGCAAGGGAAAATGTCCTTTGTGTGCCCTTCCACTTCACAATCTGTGCACCAAAGACCATTACGAGTCTCATGCACTGAGATTGTAGATAGCTTCTCGAACTAATTTTCCATTGCATTAATCTAGGCCTCAAGAAAAGGGCTGACACCAATATCAACGCTTCTGAAACCCTCAACGTGCAGGGTAGGTTCCAATGCCTCACGTGGGTCTATGAAATTCTTGTGCGATAATTCCCTTCTAAACAATGTTTTCAATCCTCCAAAAAACCATTGAGCATGTTGATAAGGGTGAATGTCATAGGATATTTTTGACAAGAGAGTTTTGAACTATGCACCATACTCCCATACACCCTCTTTCATTCCTTTTTGGATCTCCTTTAGAGCGTTGATGCTCTTTTTCTCAAACTCAGGGATATGGAACTTTGTTAGGAAGGCATTCTTCAATGCATTGTAATCCACCATCATCTGATGTGGGTCATACTTCTGGTACCAGATATGTGCGTTCCCTTGTAACGTCATTATAAATTGACTTGATTTTCACTCCAGGGTAGTGATCCCCTTTGCGCGCCATAGTAATTCACACTTGTGCACATGCTCAGTAACATCCTCAATACCTCTGTAGTCTAGTAAATGAAAATACATCTCAAATAATACTCGTATAGGTGGTTGAGGCCATTTCCCTCCTGATTCAGAACCTTGGTTCCCTCCAGTGTTTCCTTCACCACCAGATCCACTGCATCCACCAGGTCCTGTGCCTCAAGATCTACCAGTTCCTCTTATAGTTGGCAACAGGCCTTAAGTGGTCAGCCCTATTGTCCCCAATATTTCACTAAATTTTGTGCCAATGGTCTGTGATATTGCTTCGCTTCCATATGTGTATCCCACGCCACTCCTAGATGCGATGCCCAAACTATGTGTGCTTGCACTTTGCCCAAAAATTCCTCCAAACATAGGAATGGTTTGTGCAGCCATAGATGTCCAAAATGAGAAATTATATCTCCTAGGCGTAGATCAATTACTTCCACCGATAGCAACTGGGTTAGAAATAATTTTCCCTTGATCTAGAAAACCAAGTGCTAGGGATTGGTCACTAGGTGGGTTTAGATGTGCGCTAACGTCTTTCCTTTCTCCATGCGACAAAATCTCTTCAGAAGATGAAGGGGATTCTCTCCCGCACATGCTAAGATGGGGTAGAACATACTTCTCAAGTTCCATGTCCTCTGCATGAACCTTAACTCCTTCCCACAACGTCTGCCTCCATAGATCCATCACACCTACAACCTCATGTTGTCTATCCATCTCCCTTTCACAAGCCTCACCATACTTGATTCATCTCTCTTCCCTTTCCTTTTTAGCCGCAATGTCTGCCATCTTTCTCCAACTTATCTTCCTCACCCAGCACTTAAAGAACCTTATTTGGCCATAGGAAATTACTATAAACTTAGGGTAATGATCAAGATCTTCATAGCTAAAGGGATAGCACGTAAAAATTATCCTTTGGGATTCCTTAAGAACTCAAACTTAGAAATCTCTAGACAAGAATACGTAGAAATGGCATATTACATAGTATAGTTGGTCAGCATTCCCTTCCACCAATGATCAACAGCACGCGCCCAAGTCAAATCTGCATCCTGCAGCCTCTGATAATCATCTTGGGTCCATACGCATGGTCTATAGTACCAACTTAATCTTGATGTATATGTTGAAATTCATTCATATAGATCTACTAGGAAGCAACAAAGGAAGGTTTCATACATCTCATGATACATGTGTTCTCCTACCCATCTATGTGCATTGAACTTAGGTCCAATGTTGAATCTCTGAGAAAACTCATCCTCCATACTCCTAAACCACACTTCAACACTTTCTAAGTTCAAGCACTCAGTCATCACACATCAATGGGACAAGGATGTAGATTTATCCACCTCTCACAATAACTTTGAAAAGAGGTCCCAAAAATGGAACCCAGATGTAGTCATTTTTATACCCTTAGAACAATCAGTCTAATCCCATACACACCAACCTATCACCCAGTGGGCTATGGGCACTCATACACACCAACCTATCACCGAGACCCTCCTTTATGTGAGTTTTGTGAGAATTCATTACTTACAGCAGAGACTTAGATGCAAAGAGATAAAGGACCATGCATTCATTCTAAGAGCTTATGATGAGTTATTATATCAATGCATCCAACAAGGGAAACATCAAATAGATAACATATCTGATCCATAATATAAAGAAAATGCATTAGGATTTATACTCATGAACAAAATATACTTAACAGGAAGTTATATTCATATTAATCTTTGTTCAGTAACCACATTACATTCATCAAGGTCATAATAAACCAATGTCTTAATGCAAATAGGCTCATGCATCAGATACCTAAACTATGCCTTCCATATTATAAATATAATCACAGACCCATCCCTCTAGACATACATTGATTCCTACAGTCCTCTTAGTGAGGCCCTTAATCCATAGAACCCACTACTATTTTTGTAGAGATTCACCTCTTCAATCACTGTTAACGCTCAATAAAAGCCCCTTGATGCCATCGACACACACACATTACCTTCTTCTTCTATCTGAGCACCTCTATATATAGTTTTATCCTTCATAACCATGCCTTCCTAAAGTAATAGATTGGTTGCCAAGTGTCTAAGTGGTCCTCCAATGGAATATGCTTACTCTGATCTGATCTCTCCACTTTCTGCATTGATGTCTTTTTAGATCCTTCTATCACATGGAATATTCCTTTCTTGACCACCACATTGTCAGGATGGCACCTTATCCACTCTGCATACTTAGTCAGGTCACACTTTTCTCGTGTACTGTCAGGAATGCTGAATATGGCTAAGTCCCAAAACCCTTTTCTTTTCCTTTTTCATGCACTGTGAGTTCTACTAAACCCTTCTAAAACCCTTGTCTTACGCTCCTTCAACCTGTGTGCCCTTCTTCAAATATATTTCACACGCCCATGCACCTTCTCATACTTAGCCTATATTCTGAGGCCCAACATCCATTTAAGGGAAAATGACTGCATTATTCTACATACACTTCATAGAATGGGAGTCTATTATATTCCATGCACACATCTTTTTACATATAGTTACTTGTTTCATATCAAGTGTGACACGCACAAGAGCGACCTAGTGCACAATTTTATACACACACACACACACATAGAACTACATTGTGTTTGAAATGTAGTGCAGTGCTCAGTCGTAAGATCACTTTTTCAACATTTTAGAACAGTTTGACCCCTCATTTTGCATCTTTATTTTTTAGGATTTGATGTCTCTTTGAGGGTTTTGCAAGTCATTATTTCATTTCAAGTTTCCAGCAACCTCGATGATCATTTTGTGATCTCATAGTGACTAAAGGAAAAGGGAAAAAAATAACTTATGACCTAAAAAATATGGTTTTTGAGCATTTTTGTAGCTGCGGGCACCTACTACAAGTCTGGGACACCCGTAGGCACCCTTGACCCTTCTTAGGTGCCCCTATCCAGCATATTCCTCCAGATCTACATTTTTCTAACCTTCGGGACAACAATTTGTACTTTGGATTTTCCATTTTTCTAGCTCTATACACCTTTGAGATATTTATGAAACAACTAATTTGTTTTATCCATTCTTTGTAACTAGGGTTTCACATTTTATAGCTTATTTTGTTTGGGTCATTTGATGTACTTAATTCATTAATCATTTACCGCTACAATAACAATCAGATTAAGCATTTTTATAGCATTTATTCATATTTTTCTTAATCATTTTTGTGAACCCCACTCATGATCGGTCATTCAAATCCTTCTTTGGCACATCATTTTTTTCCATCATGGCTCCTCAAATTCCTCAAATTTCTCTATCTGAGTTACTTCAAATGTATCCCAATTACAAGGTTGTTTTGAAAAAATACCTAAACACCATGTATCTCCCTAGAGATACGTCATCACATCAAGTGATTTCTATTCCCAATCATCTATCTAATGGCCTTAGTCTTCATGATCCTCTATCTAATCAACCCATGTTAGATTCAATTCAAGCTTTACATTCTTTGTTTCAAGACAAATTTCAAGCTATGGAATCCATGATTATATCTCTTAAATATGAAATCCAACATCTTAAGGATGCTTCTCATGCTCATGTTTTTTCTCCTTATACATCCCATCTTCATTATATGTCTTCTACATGTGCTCATATTAGTGAGCCTCAAATCGTGTCGTTCCTTGCGCCTCTCAAGTTTACAATCAATGATAAGCAACAAGATATTCTTCTATAAATCATAACTCGTCAATTAATCAACTTTTCATCTACTCATTTCTATCCTCCTTATTAACTTGCACAATATCAAGGTCTTCCATATTGCAATTATCATAAAATTAATGAACATAATAACAATGATTTCTATGCTTTACAACGAAGAATCAAGCATCTTGAGATTAAAGGTTTTGTCTCATTCACTGCAAAGCATTCTATTACATAGTCCTCTCCACTAGTTACATCTCAATGGGTTCCTAAATATTATTCTTCTATGTCTAATGAGCGCCAAGTAATAACTTATAATGCTTCTTCTTTCATATATCAAGCACTACCTATGCAATACACTCAAACTAAGCAATCACCTCTCAAAATTAGTCTCACTATACCTCCTCTCAAGTCATCTACAATGTTATAAGTCAGCCTAAGTAACTTCCTTTAAAAATCAATTCAATACCTCCATCACCTCCTAAGTCTCATGCACATTCACCGATACCTCATTTGTCTCATACACCACCGGTATTAGAGAATGGTCACATGCCTTTATCACCACAATCATTGGGTGGAGGCCCTATTCTTTCACTTTCTTCAGATAACACATTTGTCATCTCACACTTGGGGGTATCACACTATTTATTTATTCCCCCCACTACATCAAAACACATCTTATGTTCTCATCATTTCGTGTCTAATCTTTCACATGCAACATACGCATCTTGATACACGCTCATATTTTCATTACCTAATGACGCACTCTTGTGCTTTGGTTCACACTTTACTATTGAGGTCATCCTATACACATGAACCTAACACACGACATGCTACACGCTTTACACATCGCACACTTATCACATCTCTTTCTTGTAGCATCTCCTCTATGCATTCATGACATGTCTTTCTGACATCTACTTCTTCATGCTATGGTAATTACCCTATGATGCACTCTAGTTCCACGGTCCATACTTGACTATTGAGGGTCTACATATCAAATGTACCTCATCACTCTCATGTGTTCAATTACTCACTCATTACTTATGTGCTTCTACTTTACACTTTATAATTTAATGATCACATCTTTCTAATACACACAATTGAAACCATTTTCCAATGATGTGCAGTTGTTCTATGGTTCATTCTCAACTACTGAGGGCCATGTATAAATGAACCTCATCTCATGCATACACATCCAAACTCACTTAGGGGGGCATGCGGCTCCTATCACACTCACTCTACATTCCACTCCATCTACACTCCACAGCATACTACATATATTGGTCACATTTAGTCTTTCTTACATCTACTTATTACATGCACATTTTATTACACATGTTATATAGATATCTTGTTTGTCATTATCTTTATCATACACACATGCACATTCACTTTATTTCTAGTTGTGATCGTAGATTCTATAGATTGATACACGCATCACAAATGTTTGGCACAATACCTATTACCAGTCTCATAGAGGATCTTGGGGGCATCCACTTTCATACATAATAGGTGTTATTGTTTCATAGCACATTATCAACAGATTATACATGTGTTGACATACTTTTTATATTTCTAACATACTAACAGGTGATTTATGTGAAGCATTTGTTTTAGAGGTCTATTTACCACCATGGTTGTCTGTTTCATTTCTTGTTCTTGTTTTTCATTGTTTTCCAGTATTTCTAGGATTTACCCTTTGCCTTGTGTGCACACTTGTCTGCTTTTTTCCTAGTCGGCCTTGATTTTATTGTTACATCATGAGTGGTGTCCCATGTTTGTAACCTTCTTTTCATATTCTGCATTATCTTCTTACGTCTTATATTACACATTGTCTTCTTGTTTCCTAGCTTACACTTTACATGCCTATTTTTCTTGCTTGCACTAACACTTGTTTCCTATCCAATTTGTTTGCATGTGCCTTAGTTTTTACCAAGCACACTCCCTCCCCCTGTAGGGAATAGTTTCACCACATTGGTCATTCCTCCTTTGGGATGCATACTCCTCAGCAACATCACATGCACCCCAAATGAGGGGGACATCATTTGGGTAAATCAATCACCCCATACAAAACTTCACATTCACAGTTCAACATAACACAGTACCAGTACAACACAATCATCAACATCAGACAAGGATAAAAATATGACTTAGGTCATTATTCTAGCACAAACACCAGTGCCTAGATCAGGACATTAGATCCTGGGCACCCCTGACCCTTCGTAGACACCTGTGACCAAGGAATAGTTACACAACATTCTTAAGTATAGCACAATCTACAACATTTCACACGGCATATTTTGACAGGATAGACACTCCTTTAGCTCTCAACATACATAGATTACAACTTCTTTTCCTTTCCATAGCATTAGATTGGAAATGGTTGAATTGGGTCAGATTTTTACACACCATCTGTAGTGGTGTTTCATATTACGGGAAGTAGTTAAAGGTTGGAGGATGACACCGAAATTTTCTCCCAACACTTTTTCAAGATCATTGGAGTGAGATAGCCTAAAAAACTCACATTCAGCACAACTGGCATGAGATCACCCAAAAAATTCAGTCTTGTACAACATCTAAAGGATCCTTTTTACACTATTTTCCTCATCATGGATCAAGTGCACATGTTCCTTTTTCACATTTTGCATTTTACATACTTTTTACACATATACATGCATATTTGACTACTTATTCGTTCTTCTCTTTTGCAGGTCTATTCATATGGGAAGCTGTAAACAAAATCATTCAACATCATCCTACATCAACAACAACATAAAGCACATCAACAAAAGGCACATTGGAAACATATAAAACATGCCTTTCTACCCTAGGGTCATTATTTCATCACTTTTTACACTTTCTCATATTTAGTCTCCATGCTCCACCTTTTTATCACTCCACACTTTTCCTTCTCTCTCATCACACTTTTCGTTGTTGATCTACATTGTTATCAGGTATGCATCTTTATCTACTTTATGTTATCAAGATTTCTCTCAACAACATAAAGTGGGGGAAAATGTAGACACAAAATCACCCATTTTGGGTAATTATCTAGTCCTGATTGCATACTACTATTCATATGACTCCTAAGTAAGAAAAGTACTAATTAACTCATGGATTTCATCATCTTTACTTTCTTTCTATTGGTACTTTTTGTCTCACACTCTTTTTAGCTCAGTCTGTATTTTCGTACTTCGGCATTTCTCATTCTGGACACCAACACCTAGACAGAATGCCAGCGCTAGGCACTCCCATCCCCTCTAGGAACCCCTGACCTCTTTTTACTTTGTTCACATATTTTTGGTCATTTCTAGCCTTTTTAGCATCTTATATTTTTGGTATTTGGCCTTTTCGAGGTTAATTACAATATTCAAGCAAGGGAATCATATAAATATGAATTTATGTGATCATAATCAATGACCAAGAACTAAGCATTAGCTATCACCACCTTAGGTTACATCCAAAGGTCATTCAAGAGCATTCAAGTATCCACTCTAGCATCCATTCAAGGGAAATTGAATACATTATTCTTCATACACTTCATAGAATAGGATTTTATTCTATTCGATGCAAACATATATTTGCATCTTTTTACATCTATATACTTACTTGCTATCAAGTACGACACACACAAGATCCACCTAGGGCATGATTTTGCACACACACACACACACACACACACACACACACACACACACACACACACACACACACACACACACACACACACACACACACACATAAAACTACATTGGGTCAGAAATTTTGTGTAGTGTTCATTGGTAAGATCACTTGTTTGACAGTTGAGGACAATCTAACCCCTCATTTTGCATCTTTATTTTTAAAGATTTGATGTCTCTTTGAGGTTTTTACAGGTCATTATTTCATTACAGGTTTCCAGTGACCTCAGTGATCATTATGTGATCTCATAATGACCAAATGTGAATGGCAATGAACAACTTGTGAGCTAATAAATATGGTTTTTTGAGCATTTTCATAGTCACAGACACCTACTATAGGCCTGTGTCACCGGCAAGCACACATGACCCTTCCTTGGAGCCCCTGTCCACCTTATTCCTCCAAATTTACATTTTCCTGAGCTTTAGTGTGATAGTCTATGCTTTGGATTTTCCAATTTTCCAGCTCTGTGCACCTTCGAGATCTCTGCAAAACAACTAATTCATTTTATCCCTTCTTTACAACTAGGGTTTCACATTTTATAGATTAGTTTTCTTGGGTTATTTGTTTTACTTAATTGATTAATCATTTACTGCTACAATAACAATCAAATTAAGAATTTTTATAACATTTATTCATATTTCACTTAATCACCACCGTGGTTGTCTGTTACACTTTGTTTTCCATTATCTGCTACTGTATGTCATTATTTGTGGGTTTTTCCCTATGTCTTGTTTATTCACTGTGTGCTTGTGTGCTTTTGGCTACTTTGGCTCTGATTGTCTTATGACATTGTGAGTGATGTCCCATGTTTGAAACTTGTTTTTCATGGTCTACTTTTTTTACACTATTGCTTGTTTACATTGTATTCTATTCCATGCTTGTCACTTTTTCTACTAACACGTGTTTCTAGCCATATTGATTGCATGTGCCTTGGTTTCTACCATGCACATCCCCTCCCCCTATATGGCATCAATTTTATATCAACATCAAGTCCTCCTTTGGGCTGCATCCTCCTAGTGATGTCACATACACCCCAAATGAGGGGGTCATACATTGGGTGAATCTATCACCCCATTCAGCAGCTCAAAGATTCAATGCATGTCTGCAAAATTTATAATAATATAACAGAGTTACAGTCATAGAATGACCCAGATTTTGAGTTGGGTCCTCATTTCATCATAGATGCTAGAACCCAGATACAGACATCAACATCTAGGTGATCCTGACCTTTCTTGGGTGCCTATGACCAGGGGCAGTTATAATCACTTTCTCATATCAACAAAACTTTTAGTAGTTCATATAGCAGTTTAATACATGCACAGTCCTCCAGCAATCAAGATACATTCTATCTCTTTTTTTCTACCTGGATCAAATTGGAACATGAAACTAAACATGGATCACACCATCTACAGTGGGGTATAAATTCGGGAAGTAGTAATGGAAGGAGAATAAAACTATAGCTTTCTCCCTAACACTCTTTTTTTGTGGCATGAGATCACCCAAAAAACTCACTTTTGGTGTGAGATTGCCCAAAAAACTCATTCTTGGCGTGAGATCTCTTAAAAAAATCACTCTTTGCATGAGATCGCCCAAAAAACTAGTTCTTAGACAATGATTTAGGACACTTTTTTACACCTTTTACTCTTCACAGATCAGGTGCACACTTTCCTTTTACTACTTTTTACATGTTTTTTACACACTTTTATATACTTTGATCAAATTTTCATATATACATGACTTTGACTACTCTTTTTCTCTTATTTTGCAAGTCCATCCTCAATACAGAATAAGAAGCATCAGTCACAAGCTACAACAACAATAGATACGATATGATATGTTTTCACCCCTAGCGTCACTTCCTTTTTCTTATATTGCACATTTCATTTTTTTACCACTTCACGATTTCACTTGTATCCTCGGCATGCTTTCACCATCGATCTATAAGGAATAAAAGAACGTAAATTCTAAACTACTATAGGTTATCTAGTATTCACTCAACAACATAAAATGGGCAAATGTAGACACAACATCATGCACTTGGGTAAATTTCTAGGTCTTAATCACATACTACTATTCATATGATTCCTAAGTGAGAAAATTAACAATTGACAGCTATCTTTAGCCTCTTTGCTTTGATTTTGGTCTTTTTTCTAGTCTTTTACACCCTACAACCTAGTCAGTATTGTATTTCTTTATATTTTATAACTCTGGAAACCAACACCTAGGCACCCTTATCCCCTTTGGATGTCACTGATCTCTTTCCACTTTACTCACTCTTTTTGGGATTTTTTATTTTGGGCATCTTATTTTCTTATGGTTTGGTCTTCCAGTTGTCAATTACAAAATTTGACTGCATTTTGTGACTTTTGTTTGATCTGATATGAGTTAGGATGTAATTGTCCATATTTTTTTTATTATGATTCTAACATTTAAAAGCTTTGTAATTCCTAACAAAGTGTTTTGGAAACTCATTTTTGTAATAAAACAAGTCACAATCAGGCGAAAGAGCAAATATGAAGCGGATTGCATGTTTTTGGAAGCATTGGAATCAATATAGTTTAGTTCCAGAACTACTAGGCTTAGTTCTAGAACTCCTCCACGTAGTTACGAGTTCTATCACTTAGTTCCAGAACTTTCAGACTTAGTTCTGGAACTCTATTACTTAGTTCCGGAATTATCAAAATTAGTTTTGAAACTCTTACAGATAGCTTTGGAACTCTCTTGGTTAGACATAGAACAATTTCCTTTAGTTCCGGAACTCTTCTAAAGTTTCAAAATTGATAAGAATCTATTCCAAATGGCCAGTGATTTGTCAAATCAATGATCCTATCAATCAGGATAAAATTAGAAGACTTCCGACTCTCCATACTTACAGATCTAGGATAATTATCACACAGTTGTATGTCCATCCATATTCCAATTTATCATCTATTCTAGGCACGATTCATTTCCATCATATTAGTGGAACAGTTACGGCTATAAATGCACCCCTAGAAGAAGTATATATATACATACCTACAGATATATTATATATAGGAATATAGATATAGAACATGAGATTGATATATACAAATCCATCACGTTTTTGTAATTCAGAACGTTTTATCAATAAAATAGCCATTTCTATTTTGAGATAAAATTAAGTTGTAAATCCTGTTTCGAGGCAGAGCAAGGGCCCACTCCTCCAAGAACTAGGATCCTCATTTTTGTTGGTATTTATATTTCTAGAGCAAATAGTTTACGTCTGTTAATTATGTGCCACTTTCAATTCCTTGAGTTGAAATTTGTTGTAGACTTTTCCCTACATGTGTTCTAGATTAAGTTCTTATTTTTTTGTAATCATTTTTCTATACAGTCTCAATTGTGTGTTTATTTCTATAATGTTTATTTCCAAAAATTCCTTTCTGCAAAGTGTGTTTACTTCTAAAGTAAAGTGTGTTTATTTCCAGTAATTCATTTTTGTAAAGTGTGTTTACTTTCAACATGTTTTCATAGTTTGATTCCAATAAATTTTTTAACCAAGAAGTCCTTAAGACATTGAAAATATCCCCCATAAAATACAAAAATACCTACAATCAATTACTGGATCGCTAAGATTCTTCTTGTTGCATATAGCTTTAGACACACCCCTGGTTTGAATATGACATCAACATAAAGTTGATTAAATGAAGGGAATAACAACATCCAACATTTTTGGCGCTGTTTCTGGGGACCCACTAGCTAGAATTTTCTAATTAGGTGTCAACAAGAGCAACAATCATACATTTAGTAGTTGAAGAAATATTCCCTAAGCTATCACAAAATTTATGAGTAGACTAAGAGACTCCAAGGGTAGATTTCTCCCAAAAATATATGAACAAGAATTAACATCATCCTCTAGTTTAAATAAGGAATTTGACCAAGAATTTGAGGCACCATTATCCCCTATAAGACAAGAAGCAGAGTTGCCACCTTTGGAATTCTTGGATCAGTCACCAAGAGGAAGTGGAACTTTTAGGAGAAGGATTATTTCTCAAGATCCATTTAGGATAAGTTTTGATTCTCAATTAAGTAGTCAACCTCCTACTCCTGATTCTTCACCTTCCCTAAAGCATATCACATACCACATTGATTGGGAGAAAAGTTTAGAAAAATCTTCAGAAATGACACGAGAAGCTGAAGGGAACTTGATAGAAAATTTACTTATCCAATTCAATTATATGATGATGATACACCAATGAAAAATATTTCACCTGCACATTTACCCACATTTAGAGGGATGTCATCTGAAGACCCTAAAAAATTTCTGTTTTAGTTTAAGGTATTATGTCAGACCTATGACTACAAAATAAATAACGAGAAACTCAATTTGTTTCCATGCACTCTGAAGGATGCAGCAATGAGGTGGTTTGTGGGATTAGCATCCAACTCTTTTACCACTTGGGCAAAAATGGAAACTACCTTCCTAGACAAATATCAAGATTACTGTAGAGGGAGAAATAGGAAGGAAGAGTTTTCAAAATCAAGCAAGAGGAGGATGAGAATATAGAAGATTATTTGGACATATTCCTCTTTGTGAGTAAAAGATGTGGATTTGTACTTCAAGAAGAGTTAAGTAAAAAAAAATTCTTAAAGGTTTGGAAGATGAATCTAGGGAAGCTCTTAACTTGATAGGAGGTGTAAAAATTGATCAATTAAGGATGAATGAAATTAAAGACATTTGTAGAAGCTATTCCAGAACAAGGGGTGAACCTAGGAAGGGAAAACCAGTGAAAAGTTTGAATCCAGATATGAACAAACTAATGGATGAATTAGAAAACTTTAAAAAAAAACATTTTAGTTTAAATAACCTCTACTATGAATGGATTACAAGCTAAAGAAAATGCCAAAACTAAACCTTTAACCATGTATTGTCCTAGATGCAGGAAGAAGCATGCAATAAGGGAATGTCCTTTAGATAAAATAGAAGTATGTCTTATATGTGAATATAAAGAACATGATTTTCATGCTTTTTCTCTTCTTCCACTCCTAAAGAATCAGGTCAAACAAACCAGTACATCATCCACAATAGAAGAATTGAATTTTTTCTAGAGATAACCTACCCAAGGATAGTTCATGCCAAGGTCATCTCTTAATCCTTGGATGATGCCATGGGCTGCTCAAATAGTACCACAAATTTGGGGACAACCACCTTGGGCCCCTCATCCAACTTGGAATCCCCAGGATTGGGGAGGATAATCTCGGTATGCTCAAGGACACCAACAACCATGGACTGGTCAAAATAGTCAGTATGCTTGGTCATAACCTAGATGGAGTCCTAATAACTATGCTCAAAAGAAAACATATCCTAATCAGAATCAAAAAGCCATAATGGGTGCCCCAGCACAAAATTTACAACTTGAAAATGTGGTTCAAATGCAAATGCCATCATAGCTGGCAGTAAACCCAAGAAACAAACAAACAACTCTTGTCTATGGAACAGAACCAAAATATGCTTACACTTAGCATTTCCTCCCATTCAACCGATTGACGACACTTCGTTAATTCCCCCTTCTTCACTCCATTCTCGGATGCCCATTTATGACACCTTCTCAGTTGTATTCCTCCTATAATCAGCTTATTTGGCTAATATCTCTCTTATTAGCTAAACATTCCTCCTTTCGACCATTCAGAACCTCCCTAGTTCTCTCTAGACCACTTCTATTGGCTTCGTAGGCTATCTATCAGTCACAATTGGTTATCCATACCCCTCCCAACTCTCAATGAGTCTATAATCACTTGCTAATCAAGTTTAACTAGCCTAAACCAAGCTTCACTGAGCCTAAAGCATGTTTATCCTAATCTAATCCTAAAGTGCTTTTTAGACTTTAGTCCCACATGCACCCAAATTCCAAACTCTTCCATTTGGAAAACTATAAATGGAAGGGTCACCCCTCCCTCTCAACCTTACACCTTGTTTTCATAACAAATCTCTCTCACATTTGGAGATATTGGCATTAGACCTCATTTGCATTAGCTAAGCTAATAGGCATTTGATCTTGGCTATCCTCCATTGTTGAAGATCCTCCATCTTGCATCCATAACTTCATAGTAGGTTAGTAGGAGGGTATCTAACTTGGTCTTGTAGCCATTTTAGAGAGACCTCTTCACCTCCATTGAAGAAACAACAAATCTAATTTGATTGCTCATAGGTTTAACTAGGTTCAATTTATGTTTTAAGTAATCATAGAGTAGTTAGAGATAAAATGATAGTGTTTTAGTTTAATTCATTATTGTAGAAGTTATCTTGTTTAGCACTCATCTCATGATGCATGGATGAGTTAGCAAAGCTTTGAGGTTCTTTATCCTCATTCCATAGCTTTTGCAACTTTCCATTGCATACATTTGGCATGCCCGGTGGGACACTTATGTCCACCCTCCATTAATGGAGGTCTTTTAGGTTTTTCAAAGCTCATTTTCAAGTTTTTTTCTCAAATCACTTGTTATTTCCTCATTTTTATTTCTAACCCTAGATAAATGACCTTCATTTGTATACATTTTATGGGTTTGATATAGAAATAGGACACTTTGACTAAAAACTAACCAGTTTGCTCTTGAAAATTTGAAAATTCGTGTTTTTTGCAGCTTTTTCACAGGGTGCACGTAGGTGTCAAAAAAGGGGCACGTACACGTCGAAACCCCAATATACCCATCAGAACAGGCACGTACCTATTAGTCCTCATAATTTTCAAATTTTACCTCTACAAGGATGCACATGCGCCTCTGTCATCTGGGACACGTATCCACCTCTCTGGCCATGTATGCGTCAAGCGCTAGGCTGTGTAAAAAATCTATAAATTTGAAAACCTCTACATGGACGTTCACACGTCTCCATCGTCTGGGGCACATATCCACCTCTCTGGCCACGTAGGTGTAAAAGGTATGAGTGTGTAAAAATTTTGAAATTCTCTATTTTTAGGAGGGCGCGTATCATTGTCGTAACCTTAGCGTCCATGTCAATATAGGTGTCATGTCTTCATATTGTGACTTTGCATTTGTTTACTTTCAATGTACCTTCTACTTAATGCATATTTGACTGGGGCATGTATTTGTTATTCTGGGTGCACAGGTGTCTCTGTGTAGTCTGGATTCATACATTTTATTTTTAGTGCTACTTGTTTTGATCATATCTTTTGACTCGTTAACCTATTTTCAGAGTTTGAACAGGCATCAAAAATATAATGAAGCGTAATTTATGAGGGAACTTCCAAAATTTAGATGCCTTTGGTATATTATCTTCTATCACAAAACTCCCAAAATGCTTCGGAGACCTCCAAAAATGCAAATTACTAAAAACTGTTTTAAAAGTGCAAAACTTGGATTTCTAGAATTTTTCGATTTTCTTGGTTTTCTAACTCTTTTAGGGTTCTAACAGTGGTTTACATGTTTCTTCTTCATTAATTTATTTTATACTAACTTGTTTTAAAAAAAATTCATCTTCATTTATGAAAGTTTGAAATGTGTATGCTCTTCCCTCGCGCCTTTCTAGGTGATCTTGGAGATCAGAAACGTTTCACCATCTTTCTTCATACTTGCAAAACTTTATATAAATTGTTCAAAAGGACACTTGCTTTTAACGATTGAAGTAAAATTTTCCATTTATTAGAGTTTGAGTGAGATGCACTTGTTGCGTATGCTCTTCCTTGCGCCTTTTTGGATGATCTTAGGAAATCAAAAGCAACATGGGATCTCTCTTTCTTGACATTACGAATTGGAAAATTACTAAACTTGGTCTACAGGACCAAAATCGCTTGTCAAAGAAAGGTGTCAAAACACAAACCTTCTAATACACGTGTTCTTGCAGGTTAAAATGGTGTGCTACTTAAAACCACATTAAGTTAAGCAAGATAAAAAACACACCATATTCAAAACATTGTATTGCAGGTTTTGGAAAAGGGTACGTCCCTATCCACTCAACTGGAACATAACCCCTTTGGCATAATGCCTTAAGCTACAACAATGGGGGTGGTTCCAGGAACCCTAAAGTAGTCCACTACTGTGTAACCTCGTGGATGAAACAAGAAGCGCCTCACTTACCCACTTGATTAGTACGCCTTGTGAGTTAGAGTTACAAGTTTTCCTGTATCACGACCCTATTAAGAGTACATGATGGATGCATTTACTGTGTATGCTTGAAGGGGGCAAAGCCAAGATACTCCCAAACTAGTCATTGCGACTTTTTGGGTAAATCACCCCACTCTTGGATAACTTTGTAACACCTAGTTGAGAGAACTTATTAAGGAAAGCCATTTTGTCTTGGAGCCCACTTTACTAGTCCTTTTCGTGTCTTGGCCATCACAAAGTGATAACTTGTTTGGATTCAGAACCTTGTTTTTCGAACAAGGTAAAGAATCCACTTAAGTTGGATCTAAGTGCCTTTCATCACGAAATTGGATGACATTTCACTTAGCTTAGCTTCTTTCTCACCTTCAGATGAGGCAAAGCTCTACCCAAGTGACGCTTAGTTCATTTCCATATTTTGATCTACACCTTTGCATTCTTGTTGCCCATTTGGGGCAAGAGAAGGCATCTTTCAGGAGTGTTGTCATAGATGGTGTTCACCACTTTTTTGTCTGTTTACGCTCATCCATGTTTGCGGCTGAGTTGTTAAACGTCTAAAGTGCATGGATGCATCCTTATATCTTTGATGGCCACTTGATCTTGATTTCAGGATCATCATCATAGTTCAGATTGATTCATCATTTGATCTCCCTTTGTTAATATTTACACCTTGTTCATTTCAAGCTTGACGTAAATATTGACATTGTGTTGATCATCTTTTGCATCGAACTATTACTTTGCACACACATTTGCATAGGGTGTATTTCCTTGTTGATTGGCTTTGTGTTTCACACTTGCATGATTGTTCCTTGTGATTATTCATCTGGAAATCTTGTTTTCTAGGACAAATCCTTTTTGATCTCATCGAGATTGCATCATCACAATGTCTATTTTCCTTAGACCTTCTTCAGAAAATCACGCACGCATCTCCATACTTACAAAATGTCTAGTTGGTTGTCATTATGCTACCCAAATTGACATGTCACTTCCTTCCCTTTGAAGGAGTTCCATCACACTACCTAGGTCTAGACATTTGTGCTTAAACGATGCCAACAATGACTGACTATTGCACGGTTTCTCACATTTACAACAATATGGAACCTAGGTTTAGCAATTCAAATCAAAATATTCCCATTACAACTAAACCTCGTTTGGTTCTTCATGCTAGAGGGCCCACTCGGGTACCCTGTTCCCCACCTTCAGCTCATAGTCGGTGGTATGGTTTGGATGCTTCTGATCCAAATTATTATTCAGGTTCCCCCCACTCTTCTTCTTCTGATTCAGATCCAAACTACCATTCGGACTCCCACTCTTCTTCTGAAGACTTGGATCCCAACTATTGTTTGGATACCCCTAGATCAAATCTTGAATCACGGTCCTCCCTTCCTTCACAGGACCTTTATTCCAAATCACCTCAATGACGTCTTCCTCCTTTGAAGACTCATGTGACTCCAAGTTCCATCAATCAAACATCTAATTTGGTTCTTGAGTCACGGTCCTCCCTTTCTTCACAGGACCTCCTTCATCAGTCATCTCAATGACCTCTTCCTCCATCGAAGAGTTCCACGACTCAGATTCCCTCTAGTCAATCATCTAATTCAACTCCTACGTCACAACTTAATGAATGGCTATGTGATCCTACTTTCCAACCTACATTACATCATCTTCTAGAAAAATGACATAGGTCCAAATCCAAATCATCCATTCATGAGGAACCTACCACCAATCCTACTTCCTCTCTTTAGTCATCTTCTTCTATCAATCAATCTTCCCCACTCATCAGACCTATTTCTTCTATTAAACCTTCTATGGCCAAAGGACAACAACCTCTACTAATTGATTTCTCTCAGAATGAAGAAACAATCAGACTACACGATGATATCCCTTTAGAGGATTGTAAACAAGGATTCTTTCTTGAACTTGATACGCTCGCGTATTGGGGAAAAGAAGTTGATTCCTTTTATCAGAATATAGAGGAAAATCCTAAGGTCATGGAACTTGATTCTTCTTCTTTTATTCCATCTTCACCTTCTTCTGATCATGATGAGATGTCAGGGTCTAGCATTGAGCCATGGCCTATCTTCTCATTACCAAATCATTCATTATCTATCATCATTCCTCAATCAAAATCTTGCCTTGGGTCACCACTGAGTAGCCCATCATCTTCTCCTATCCTTGGGCCACCCCCGGGTAGTCCTCCATTTTCTACTTGTGGGTCACCTCTTGATAGCCCATTACCTTCTATTCTTGGGCCACGTCCTAGTAGTCCTTCATCATCTTCTATCTATGGGACGCCTCTGAGTAGTCCCTCCTCATCTATACTTAGGCCATGCCCTAGCATCCCTATGTCATATTCTTCAATTCTTAGGCCATATCCTCGTAGCCCATTTCTTCCATCTTAGGGCCATAATCTAACCTCCTTCATCATCTTCTATCAAGTGGGTCAGTAGTCCTTCTCCTCCTAGTCCTTCTCTCATACTTCTATCTATGGCCATAGTCCCTCCTCAGGCTCATCCCTAGCAACCCATAACATCATATTCTTCAATTCTTAGGCCATATCCTCGTAGCCCAACTTCTTCCATCTTAGGGCCATATTCTAGCAGCCCTTCGTTGCACTATCAGTGGCTCACCTCCTCGAAGCCCATCCTCTTCAATTCTTGGACCGTATCCTTTTCATTCATCACATATTTCTTCTATCAATGGTTGTGGCAAGCCCACGGTCATTTCTCACATCACTTCTAAACATCCACGTTCACTTTCTTCTCCTTCTCGGGATCAAACAAGTCACGTGCTAGCTTATAAGAAACCCAAACAGGTTCATTATCAAGCTCAGATCAAAACTTCCAAGAGCTCCAAAGCTTCCAACAACTTCCAACAATCTTAGGGTTCAAAATCAAGCACAATTCAAGAATCGTACATTCAACGCAACCATCAAGTTTGGCATAAAGTGCATAAACCTATGGATAGGGAACTCAAGATCCCGCATACAAAATCCTTGTTTAAGGATAAATCACAGTCATTTGTTGAGTACAAGCTCACCACGATCATCGAGATCGGGGATAACATAACTCTTGATAAACAAATACACCTAGTCTCCCTTATCAAGGAAGTCACAAACATCGTTGTTGGATCCTATTGCACATAGAGTGAATTTGTTAGTCCCAACCTCTTAAAACTATCAAAAACCTAAAAATAAAAAACAATTCAAAAATACAAAAACATTGAGAAAACACAAGAAAAATCAAAGGTACAAAGATCAAACATTGCAATCAGGTATTGCGTACACATGGATGTTTCTTTCTTCCCTTTCTTATCATTCTTTTGCAAGTCTTCCTACCATTTTCATCCCTTTGGTGATATTGTGGTTAGCCTTTTCACACACATTTTGTGACATTTATCTCTATGGTATCTGTTTGACCCTGGTCTTTTATCACCTTGGTAAATTAAAGAACAACTGACCTCTTAGAGATCCTATCACATTCAACATCTAATAAACTTGTTGCGAAGAACTTTTGGACATATTTGTTGACACTAGCCAATGTCATCATCACAATCACTTCCACCTCCTTCCATCAAGCCATATGTGGTTCTTAACCCCTTGTCAAACAAGAGAGCTGAAATAAGTTTTCAGAAAGAAAAAGAATCAAAATCAATCAAAAATCAAAAATCAAAAGCTAAAAGCAAAAGAAAATTGATATATAACTCTCTCTTGGTGTATTTACAATAATCTCTATCAGGGCTATGGAATCCTGAATGGCAGTAGAGTAATGTTGTGATTAGAATAAAATACACCTCCATCGGGGCTATGGACGCATGGCTGGCAGCAGAGCAATGTACGGCTATCCTTCCACCCTCCATTCACAAAATCACCTTTCAAAATAAATCATTCCTACACATTGGCTAGGGTGTCTTCACTTATTGTCTATTAAATCTTCCCTTCAAGAGGTAATTAAATTCCACGTGCACACACTGGATCTCTATGAGTAAGCAGGATTAGTATGTTACCAAGTGTCTTTTTTGGACCTTGTTCAGACTCTTACTTTAGTCCATATCTTGTCTCACGATTTGTGCCTTTGGCTAATCACTTCTTCATCGTGAGGCTTCTAAGCTACATTCATATCATTCACATTGTTCTTCTACTTCGTTCAGAACATCCATGTGTATAAGATTACTTTTTTGCCATGTTTTCGGACACCTTTGTCCCCTTTCACAAAAACAATCTTCTCCTTCCTTTCTATCATGTGCTTTAGGCCAACTTACACTGGGGGCATCCTTGCTTCTTCCCAGCACTTCATTGGTTTACGTTCATCATCATGTTGAACCTATCCATAATGGCCTTGGGTCCCGCTTCTACCCATGAAGAGTTTTCCTTTGAATACTCCCACCTAATCGCTGGGGAATTTTTGCATCTTCACCTTTCTCATACACACGTGGCCTTATGCCCTTGTACATCCCATCTATCGCTAGGGGCATCCATGCTTCCTCGTCTTCCTGTACATAGTTTCAGAAAACTTTCAAAAATCACAAAAACATTCAAATATGTTAGAAAAATAAAAATTGTGACATTCAAATATCAAATAATTTTAGGCCAAATCCTTGCTTCTTCCTACATTCAAATATGTTAGAAAAATAAAAAACTAGGGCATTCACTTAAATCCCATCTATCACTTCATGTTAATAGAAAAATGTTAGAAAATAATTTCAAAAAGAAAAATCAAAAAACATTCAAATATGTTTAAGAAAACTTCTAAAAATTGAAAATCATCCTACAAAACATCGCTCTTTGGTTCTCACTTGTTCATGTGTGTGACTCGTGGATCATCTTGATCTACCTCCATCAACAAAAGCTAGGCTGCTTACTTCGTCTGTACTCTGGGGCACAACGAGTTGCCTGGTACTGTTTCGTAGTGCACATTGCTTTTTCATAGGACCGAAGTGTCCTCCATTATTCCCCTTGCATGTATCCTTGCTTGGGGCACCATCATAACCCTTTTCGTTAATTCACACAGGTCAGAACTGAAGCTTGATAACAAAAACATTGTATCTTGTGTTTCTCTGTTAGGTTAGCTTGTTTACTTTCTCGTATTGCATTGCATTATGTATGTTGCATGGAGTTAGGCATCTTTTACTTTCTCGTATTGCATTGCATTTTGTATGTTGCATGGAGTTGGTGTTTTTAGCAATGGACATTTGTTCGTATATGGCTTTTCATGTCATACTACACTTTTGTTCATTCTTTTTAATAAGGACCAATGATGAAGATCTCTAACAATATGATGAAAAATAAAGTTGTTTAAAAGGCATTGGATGGATGTTAGCTCATTCCCTCTTCCTCACACTCCTTTTATTCTATATCCCGTTTCTTCTTCTTCACACTATTCTTTCTTCTGTTCTCTTTCTATCATCTTTTCGATCGTCGATCAACCTCTTTCATCACCCCATCGACAATCAAGGGGGCATCCTCCATTCTACTCATTTTTCTTCTATCCCTTCAAAATTTTCTACTTGTTTATGCTTGTCTACTTTCTTTGAAGTGACGTCGCTTACGCCACCTCAAAGAGGGGAAAATGTAGACACCTAAAATATGCTTACACTTAGCATTTCCTCCAATCCACTTCAATTAACGACACTTCATTAATTCCCCCTTCTTCACTCCATTCTCAGATGCCCATTTATGACACCTTCTCAGTCGTATTCCTCCTATAATCAACTTATTTGGCTAATATCTCTCTTATTAGCTAAACATTCCTCCTTTCGACCATTCAGAACCTCCCTAGTTCTCTCTAGACCATTTCTATTGGCTTCGTAGGCTATCTATCAGTCACAATTGGTTATCCAGACCCCTCCCAACTCTCAATGAGTCTCTAATCACTTGCTAATCAAGTTTAACTAGCCTAAACCAAACTAGCTTAACTAAGCCTAAAGCATGTTTATCCTAATCTAATCCTAAAGTGCTTTTTAGACTTTAGTCCCACATGCACCCAAATTCCAAACTCTTCCATTTGGAAAACTATAAATAGAAGGGTCACCCCTCCCTCTCAACCTTACACCTTGTTTTCATAACAAATCTCTCTCACATTTGGAGATATTGGCATTAGACCTCATTTGCATTAGCTAAGCTAATAGGCATTTGATCTTGGCTATCCTCCATTGTTGAAGCTCCTCCATCTTGCATCCATAACTTCATAGTAGGTTAGTAGGAGGGTATCTAACTTGGTCTTGTAGCCATTTTAGAGAGACCTCTTCACCTCCATTGAAGAAACAACAAATTTAATTTGATTGCTCATAGGTTTAACTAGGTTCAATTTATGTTTTAAGTAATCATAGAGTAGTTAGAGATAAAATGATAGTGTTTTAGTTTAATTCATTATTGTAGAAGTTATCTTGTTTAGCACTCATCTCATGATGCATGAATGAGTTAGCAAAGCTTTGAGGTTCTTTATACTCATTCCATAGCTTTTGTAACTTTCCATTGCATAGCAATTAAGGACATTCCAGAATTGAAAAAATTAATCAAAATGCTATGTTTGAAAAGGCCTAGAAGAAATAAGCAGTACCCCAGGACAATTAAGGTAGATGGGAAACTTGCTGATTTATTAGCAGGAAAGCTCCTACTTCCTAAATATGGAGATCTTGGAAGCCCTATTATTTCTGTCTCTATAGGGAATAAAGATATACATAACATTTTGGATGATTTGGGAGTAGCTATAAATGTAATGACAATGGACACTCTGAAAACATTACCATTAACAGGTATACAACCTATTAACACAATATTGCATATGGCAAACAAATCTATAGCAAAGCCATAAGGAGTTATTGAAGACGTGGTGGTTATGGTGGAGTCATGGGAATATCCAGTTGACTTCCTTATATTGCAGCTAAAAGTTAAAACATTGGGTTATCCCATTATTTTGGGTAGACCGTGGTTAGCTACAATTGTTACCTTAATTGATTGTAGGTCAGGTGATATGACTATTTCAAATGGTAAGAATTCTAAGAAAATTTCATTATATCCCTCTGCATGACCTTTTAGTGATAATCAAGAGAAATTATGGGTTGATAATATTGATATTAATGAGCAAAATTTGTCTTCGTTGGCCATGATCACATTATAGGATCACGTACGAGAAATAGAAGATATGATTCATCCACCATTAAATGTACACCAATCATCCTTGGAGCATTTGGGAATAGTTATGGAACCTACGAAATTAGTTCTAGAACCTGCAGAATCTGTTATGGAACCATCACAGTTAGTTCCGGAACCATCACAGTTAGTTTCAAGACCATCACAATTAGTTATGGAACCACACCAATAGCAATTCCCTACAAATGAATATAATTTCACTCTGGAGGAACGAGATTTATCTTGGGGAGAGGAAGAATCTATAGCTTTAGCTTCACATATATCAGGAGATGATGAAGAATTTCTGGAAAGCAGCAGTGATGAAGAGTTCAACCTACAACAAGATAAGTATCATAGTTCTTCTTACTGTCCTTTATCCAGCATTTTGTCTCAAGGAACTTTTGGAGATGTTTTTTACATATCATATGTTGTTGCCACATGCATGTCCACTAAATAGTTTAATGGAAACCTTTCAACAAATCAGTTCATCATGCACTGGAACCAAACATGTTGAGATTCAAGTAGGTAAAATTTTGAATATTAATAGTTGGTTGAAGAATGATTAAGAAGCTAAACTATTTGATGTTCTGAAAGATCATACTAAAGCTTTTGCTTGGGATTACAAATATATGAAAGGAATCCACCCAAGTATCTGCACTCATCACATCTATACTAAAAACATTAGACCAGTTAGGTAACCTCAGAGAAGGATTAATCCAGCCTTAAGGGATATAGTCAAATAAGAAATTGAAAAACTATTACAAGTAGGTTTTATCTACCCTATCTCAGATAGCCAGTGGGTTTCTCCTCTTGTAATTGTCCCTAAAAAGAACGAAAAATGGAGAATTTTGTTGACTATAGGGAACTGAACAAAGCCACACTAAGATATTTTTTTCCCTTACCATTCATAGATCAAGTTTTAGACAGCCTTTCAGGTAAACAGTACTTTTCCTTCTTGGATGGCTTTAATGGATATAATCAAATCAGATTTACTGCTGAAGATCAAGATAAAACTACATTTACATGTCCATGGGGTACCTCTGCCTACAGGGTATTACCATTTGGAGTATGTAATGCTCCAACAATCTTTCAAAGAGTTGTATTAGCAATTTTTACAGACCTAACAAATGATTGTGTAGAAGTATACATGGATGACTTTATTGTGCATGGAGATACATTTGATGATGATTTGAAAAATTTGGATAGAGTATTGACAGGATGTGAGCAACACCACTTGTCTCTTAGCCATGAAAAATGTTTTATGATGGTTGATGAAGGGATTGTATTAGGACACCATATTTCAAAAAGAGGAATTCAGGTTGATCAAAACAAAATCAAAATTATTTCATACTTACCTATTCCTCAAACCCCCACAGATATCAAGTCATCTTTACGACATGTTGGGAACTATAGATGATTTATCAAGGATTTTAGTAAAAATTTTGCCCCCATGTTCAATTTTCTTACCAAGGAATATGAATTTCTTTGGGATGAAAGGTGTCAACATGCTTTTGAAGGAATCAAAGAAAGATTAGTCATTGCCCCAATATTGAGAGGACCTAATTGGGAGAAACCTTTTCATATCTAGACAGATGCCTCAAATAATTCCATTGGTGCAGTTTTGGGATAGAAAGATGAAGAAGGGAAAATGTATGCTATCTATTACCTTAGAAAAAATATTACTCCCACTAAAAGAAAGTACACCACCACTGAAAAAGAATTTCTTGTTGTGATCTATGTAATTAATAAGTTTAGACATTACATTATAGTGTACAAAATATTTGTACATACAGATCACTCAACAATTAAATATTTAATGAAAAAACCAGTGGTTGGAGGTAGAATAATTAGATGGTTATTGCTTTTACAAGAATTTTATATTACCATTGTGGACAACCCAGGTAAATCTAATTTGGTAGCAGATTTCTTATCAAGACTAACCACTACATGGGAGCAAGATCCAGTCAAGGACAAATTTCCAGATGAACAATTATTTGTTATTTTAGTTGATACACCATGGTTTGCTGATATGAAAAATTATCTTATAACAGGGAATTTTCCTCCTTTCACCAAGAAATAAATAAAGAAGTTAATCAAAACTAGTGCACAATTCAAATGGTTAAATGGAATGTTATTTAAATTTGGTCCTCATTTGGTTTTACACAAGTGTGTAAGAGAAGATGAATTCTTTGGCATCCTCCGGGCATGTCATGATGAACCAAGTGGAGGACACTATTCAATGAAAAGAACATCTCACAAGATACTTGGCATTGGTTATTATTGGCCATCTCTATACAAATATGTGAAGAAATATATCAGACAATGTGATCCTTGTCAAAGGATGGGACAGCCAACCTTTACCAATGAAATGCCTCTACAACCTCAAGTAGTGATTGAACCATTTGAGAAATGGGGGTTGGATTTTGGTGGCCCCTTTAGTCCTTCTTCACAAGGAAAGGATCACATTATTGTGTGTATTGATTATGTGACAAAGTTGGCAGAAGTGCGGGCTTTAACAAATTCCACTGAAGAAGCAGTTGTTGATTTCCTTTAGTACATAATTATGGTAAAGTTTGGAGCACCAAGGAGCATAGTTTCATACCAGGGACCAAAATTTATGTCTAATATGATCTAGGCTATCACAATGTATTATCAGATCAATCATAGGAAGTCATCTCTTTATCACCCACAACAAAATGGACAAGCTGAAGTAACAAACAGAGAATTGGAAAACATCCTTACTAAAACAGTTGAAGTAGTAAGAAGAGATTAGTTAAAGAGATTACCTGAAGTTGTTTGGGCTTACAATACAACTTCGAAAACTACAACATGGTTTTTGCCATATGAGTTAGTCTATGTTAAAAATCCATTGTTTCCTATTAAGTTTGAACTACAAACATTAAGGACAACAGTTAAGGTTGGTATTGAGTTGGATGCAGCTCAAAAGGAAACAATCCTCCAGCTCAATGAGTTAGATGAATTGAGGAGGGAAACACTTTAGTAGACAGAGATAATCCAAGATCAAAGGAAGCAATGGCATGATACACATATCAAGAAAAGGAAATTCAAAGTAGGAGACTGGGCATTGTTGTCTGATTCTAAGTACCAACAATTCAAAGGAAAATTGAGAACCAGATGGTTGGGACCCTATCAGATTGAGAAAATATTTGACAATGGTTATATTCAGTTACTTCCCATTGATGGCAGCAGAAGAACACTTTTGATCAATGGTCATAGGCTAAAACCTTATAGGAATCCTCCTACTAAGGATGAATTATTGAGGTAGATTGAAGCAGATAAAGAATTTGATCATATGGAAGAACCTAGTTCTTCCAAAATGATCAAATAATCAGCTGGATATATCCAGAATAAAGGGAAGAGAATGAAAGCTAGTAAATGGCATTCACTTCCCAAAAAAAGAGAGAAAAAAACAAGGGAAGAGAGTGAAAACCAGTAAATGGCATTCTCTTCCCCAAAAAAAAAGTTTCACTTAGAGATCAATTGAAAACCAGCAATGGTGGTTGATCTTCTCAAATAAATGGCTATTTCAAAATAACAAAATACTTTGGAGTTCCTGTTGTTTTTCTAACCATTTTCCTTTTGTTTCACTTTTTAAGAATGATGATTCATCATGATAGAGGGATTACATCATCAAGGATGGTAATTATGTCTTTAACTTATTAAAGTTTTGATTAAAATTTTGCATGTGTGATTAGATTTGATTTAAAAGTTGATATGATCAGTCATCTATTATACATCATGATTAAAAGTGAGTAATCATGAGAAAGATATTGATGGAATAAATTAGCGGCATAGTTATAATGAGTTATCATTACTGTGGCATCAACAAAGTGAAAACTAGTTGTAGAGAAACTTCAAGGATGAAGTAGTGAATTAGGTTTGCATTTCATAGCTACAACATAGAAGTTCCACTACTAAGTACAGTAATTCCACAACGCAATTTTTCAGTTCCATAGCTAAGCGAAGAGTTCTTCAGCCAACCCACACAAGATTAAAGGAGAAAGAATTTGAATCACCTCTATATCATAGGGATTAAAAAGAATTCGGAACCATAGGATGATACCCAGGTCATTACAGATGAAGAAGTGACAGCTATCTTTCATCAGACAGGATGGCTATAATTTTTGAGAAAGTTCCCCAAGTATAATGATGAATTGGTAAGATAATTCATTATAAATTTAGAGAAATCCAGGACAAATGTTAGAAAAAATTTCATTCCTTCTTTTGTGAATACAATAAGTAATGTATTTGGAGTGCCAATTGTGCATGTCACAAACCCTATCAGAGGGACATTAAAAGACCTGGTTGAAACCTTGCTGAAAAGGGGGGAAGCTAAACCCTAATATATTTACAACACAAAGAAAATCATAAAAGGGGTCAAAAATGCCAGTTTTCCCAAACCCTTTGATAGAGTGGCATTTTGGATAGTCAAGTATTTAACCTGTGATGGTCAATTCGGGTCAGTAGGAAGAGAATTTCTGAAGATCCTCATATACCTTACATATGGAGCTACAAAACCAGAATATATAGTAAACCCTCCAGGGTTTCTTTTTGACTCCATCCATACAATGTCTCAGAGGTATTCTTGGGGTGTGGGAGCAATCAGACATCATGGGTTTGTGCATTTAGTATGCCAGCACCATTTCCTTTCGAATAAAAATGGAGAGGAAATGTGGGAGAAATTTCTTAGCAAGTTTAAGAAGAGCCCTGATATTCTTAGGAGAGTAATATCAACTCCTTCTGCTCCTGCAATTAATTTTAAAATTGATGCCACTACATAGGAAAAGAAATAACTAGGTGGAGAGGAAATACCAAAAAGAAGAAGATCTGGAAGAAGAACTAAAACTGCAGAACCTACTATGACTTCTAAAGAAATTCCTTCCTCTGTAGTAGTTATAGGAGAGCTAATATTTGTCTCTGACAGTGACAGTTCACCTAGACAAGAGCAAGAGGTGAAAATCAGAAGAAGCTTTAAGAGGAGACCTATTTCTGTACATTTTGAAGCTCCTCAAAGAAGGAGAATTCGTAAAAGGTCTAGAGAAATTCCAGAGGAGATGGAAGATCAAGAAGGGCTAGAAAAGGAAGCTGCTGATATTTTGGGAAGCATGGCCATGACTCCTCCTAGACCAAGCCAAACAGAGATAGAAAAATAAGATGAGATATTTAAGGAACAAGTTTTCCAAGAGATGGGTGAATTAGCAGCACCATCACATGAAGAAGATGAATTGGCATCTTGGAATCGAAAAGGGAAATCCCCTATGGTAGAAGAAGAATGCTTAACCCCCAAGGAACTTTTAGAGAAAGAAGAGAAACAATAGGTTAAACAGGATCTATTTTTTTCCAGAGCAAAACTCATTATTAGAGAAAAGGATGAGGGGTTGAATTTTCTCAAACTTAAATTGGAACAGAGAGAAATGGTTATTGGGGAATTAACAACTCAGCTCACTGAAAATACTAAGGAAGTGATAAGAGTTAAACAGTAGATAATGGAGAAAGAGGAATAATGTCAAAATTCCAAAAAACAAACTTCTCTGTCAACAGTCTCTGCATAAACTGAATTAACTTATTGGCCACTTAGACAGCTATGGGATGATACTTGTAAAGAACTCAGTGAAGCCAAGACATCTAATGAGGACTTATAAAGCAAGATATAAGAAGATAAGAAAGCAAGAAAAGAATGGGAAGAAAATTTTTACAAAGAAGAAAATGACAAATTTAAATATCTTGTGAAAATACAAATGGTTTGCATGATGAGTGAGAAATTACATTCATCCAGGAGACCTTCTCCTGTATATAGTGTGTTAATGGAGGAACAATTCATTCGCTGGTAGTTATCAAGGATAGCATGTGGCCTTCCACATGAAATAAAAGATGAAGTTGATTTCACAACAGCTTATTCCTTAGCTAATGCAGAGCAAAAAAATCTTCTCTACGAATTTTATCTCTACAATTTCATGTTGGAAAAGAACTCTGGTTTTATGATCAATTTGTATGTAGGGGAGATCCAGCTTAATGCATTTTTTTCTATTCTTCAAAATCAGATTGCATGGAAGGAAAGGGAGTCAGAGCATCTGTTAAAGGCTAGTTCATTTAGTCTATGTATGAGGATTCATTATGGTAAACCATCTGCCTTTACTACACATTTCAGATCCCATTAATTTGATAAAAGGTTCAAGGAACCTTATCTTTCGAATTTGCAAAGAAGTATTAATACCTTCACCTCTTATGAAGAGGAAAATTTTGAATATATTTATGAGGCATGTTTGAAAATATGGGAATTTCTCACATTGGCATTGAGAAGAAGGGAAGTAATATCTCCCACAAACTTAATCTGGAGTTTGCTTAGAGAAAAATCCTTATGTACGCTAATTCCTCGGATTAATGAAAAGCACAGAGGTATATGGATGGAAAAAAGAACAAGACCTCCACTCCTTCTCACCCCCATGTTACCATAGCAGAACAGAGAACCACAAGATCCCACTGAATTTGATGCATGGTAGAGGAAAGTAGAAGTAGCATCAGAGTATAGTACCTCTAAATTAAAGCATTGGGATATTCAATTCCATCCATTTGATATAAGAAATCAAATGGAATGTAGAATATATAACCCCAAATTTGAAGAGTAAAGTTTGTAAAGGGACTTACAAACAAGTAAGTATGGGGGAAATTATGAGGCCAGAATATGCCCATTAAATGTACAATAAATGATCTCATCTTACTCTCCTTTTTATTAAGTTTGACTGCGTTTTGTGAATTTTGTTTGATCTAATATGAGTTAGGATGTAATTTTCCATCTTTTGTTGATTATGATTCTAACATTTAAAAGCTTTGTAATTCCTAAAAAAGTGTTTTGGAAACTCATTTTTGTAATAAAATAGGTCACAATTAGGAAAAAGAAAAAATATGAAGCCGATTACATGTTTTTGGAAGCATTGGAATCAATACAGTTTAGTTCTGGAACTGCTAGGCTTAGTTTCAGAACTCCTCCATGTAGTTACGAGTTCTGTCACTTAGTTTCGGAATGAATGGGTAATAGGTAATGAATGTTAGGGTTAGAATGAGTCTTAATTAGTTAAAAGGAGTGGTGACTTATTCTAGGTTAATAAATAGGCTTGGAATTGTTCTAAGGTGAGGGAATTATTAACTTAATATGGGTAATTAAATTAATAATAATGTGTAGAGGGGTCCTAATCGGGGGATTTGTTGAATTAATTAATTAAAGGGGCTTAGAGGGTTGCAACCCAATTTTGGGTGTATACATTTTCCCCTTTTTTGTTGCATAGCTTGTATTGATAAGCAATAATGACAAAAATAGGAGGTGGTGTCCCCAGGTATTGGTAGAGGTGATCCCCCTCAAACCATGAACTAATTGGGGAGCAGGAAAAATTGGTGATGAGTTTGATAAATAGGTAGGTGATCAAAAATGAGGTAAGGTGTGGGTGTAGGAAATGGTGATATCGATGTGGGTAATAGGTGGGGAAATTCAAATGCACACACATGTCCAGAATGTGACAAGGTGCTAAGATGAAGAGCTCACAAACTCTACATCATCAAAAGTCAATAGTTTATCCAAACAAGGTTGATATGGTTCAGGTATCCAAGGTATAGGAAGTTCTCCTGGAAACATAACGATGATAGGTGTAGGAATAGGAATATACATATTCTGAAGTACCAAAACGTTTGGTCTATTCAAGATAAGCATCATGGCATAAGGCAAGGCAAGGTCAGTAGGATAAACAATACAAGTAGTGTCATCGTAAGGTACAACGAGTAAGAAAATTCAAGTGCTAAATGGGAAAGTTTGGTGTGGGTGTATAGGTGATGTTATGGTTTGGTTTAATTTCCAATATATTGATATAATGGAAACTAGATGATAGGCATAGTTTGGTTTAATTTCTAATTTATTGATAAATTGGAAACTAGATTTAGGCACGGTTCGGTTTGATTTCCAAGTTATTGATATTATGGAAACTAAATGATAGGCATGGTTTGATTTGATTTCCAAGTTATTGATATAGTGGAAACTAGATTTAGGCATGGTTTGGTTTGATTTCCAAGTTATTGATATTATGGAAACTAAATGATAGGCATGGTTTGGTTTAATTTCCAAGTTATTGATACTATGGAAACTAGATTTAGGAATGGATCAGTTTAATTTCCAAGTTATTGATACTATGGAAACTAGATTTAGGAATGGATCAGTTTGATTTCCAAGTTATTGATATTATGGAAACTAGTTGTAGGCATGGTTAGGTTTAATTTTCAAGTTATTGATGTTATGGAAACTAAATGATAGGCATGTTTTGGGTTAATTTCCAAGGTATTGATATTATGGAAACTAATTGTAGGCATGGTTAGGTTTAATTTCCAAGTTATTGATGTTATGGAAACTAGTTGTATATGCATGATTTGGTTTAATTTCCAAGGTATTAATACTATGGAAATTAGTTTTAGGCATGGTTGGGTTTAATTTCCAAGTTATTGATGTTATGGAAACTAGTTGTATAGGTATGGTTATGATGTATTGTTTGTTTGGTTTAATTTCCATGTTATTGATATTATGGAAACATGAGAAATATTAAGTAGTAGGGACAAATAGTAGTAAAATTGTTTGGTTTAATTTCCATGTTATTGATATTATGGAAACATGAGAAATATTAAGTAGTAGGGACAAATAGTAGTAAAATGGTGAAAGATGGTAGAAAATGGTAGAAAATGGTGGAAAATGGTGGCTGAGCTAACCTCCAAAGACCTCATGTCTTCGAAGTGCTGCCTACATAGCCCTTGCAAAAGGGGCCTCAGGCTGATGTAATTCTCCCATAAACCAAGGAAGAATGATATTGTGTTAGGTAAGTTATGTAGGTAGGTTGGATAAGTAAGTTGGTTGGATAAGGCATGTTAGAAAAAATGCAATGTCGAATGTTGAATAGGTAATAGGCAAGATGAATTAGGTGTAGGCATAGATAAAGGTGTTATGGTTGATTCAATTTTGATGGTATTGTCCTGTTGAAGAGACAAAAAGTAAACAGATAATAAACCAAAATAAGTGGCATGCCCATATTTGGCAAGGACCATAATTGTCATACCCCTAGAATTATTAAACATAAGTCACTAGATACATTGCATGAGTGATGGGTCTAGAGTTGAAAAACATTGTGTGATCACAATGTGTAGAATACATGCCACATCCCTTGAGTTGATTTAGAATATAATAAATAGAAGTTAAGGTGGAAGAGTTCATTAAACGTAACCTTTTTTTGGGATAGCATGCCCCTGATACAAGATACCCAAAACCAGAATAGGAAAGTCCATGACTTGAAGTTGGTATTTTTCTCAATTTTTTTATTTTGTTTTGTTTTGTTTTGTTTTGTTTTTGCTTATTTGCATGTATAGAATGATAGATGTGGGAAGTCTATATATTGGGATAATTGTAGTGTCTCCTTGAGGTCTTCGTGAAGCTGATCGATGTGGGAAGTTCAAACATAATTTTTACTTTTGACAAATATAGATTAGTATTCTTTTTTGATAGACTAAGTACATTAGGTGGCTAGATTTTTATAGTTGTCCTTTGAGGGAGCAGTCTACTTATAAAGAAAAAGAGAGACATACATGTCATTTTCAGGGAATCATCTATTTGCAGTAAGTTTGACTCAAGGAGTAAATTTTTGGTTATCCTATGTATTTTTTGCTTTATTTGGGACTTGTATTCATGGACAGAACTATAATGGAGTATAGGCCTCTTTTATAAATTAAAAACCATAACACAATAAAGGTTAGCAATGAAAGAGGGCTTTTAAGTGATGAAAAACCATGGGATTCCATCCTGAAAAGGATGAAAAGTATTCATGAGAATCATACCATGAGTAGATTCATGGTACTCATATTGAAGATAAGGTTGAATGGTGATGAATAATCACACAATTATATTTTATTCATTGGTCCTTGAAATAGGTAGGTGGAAGGAGAATTTTTCTCGAGGAACGAGCATATATAAGGCATTAAGTGATGTAGTACTTTATTCAATAGTAGAAAGGTTGAAGATGCAAGGCATTAAGGGGATCAGGTTTAGTTTTACCCTCAAGAGAAGATAAACGATAAGCTCCTGATCCATAGGTATGGGTGAAAATATAGGGTCCAAGCCAATTAGGAGAAAATTTTCCCCATTTTCTTTTCTCCATTTTGGTCACATGTTGATTTTCCTTTAGGACAAAATCATCAATCTTGAAAGTTCACTCATGAACACATTTTTCATAGGAACACTTGATACACTTTTGGTAGATTTGGAGGTGGCCTAGAGCATTTAAATGGATTTCATCCAATAGCTTAAGTTGTGTCAAACATTCTTGGAAAAAAAATTCGTCAGAAATCATATCTTTAAGTGATATACAAAGAGATGGAATTTGGACTTCGAGAGGCAAGACGACCTCTATACCGTAAACCAAAGAAAAATATGTGGCATTAGTAGAGGTGCAAATGCTAGTATGATAAGCCCATAAGATGAAATGAATGTGCATGTGCCAATCCTTACCAGTGTCGTCGACGAATTTCATAAGAATTTTTTTGAGAGTCTTATTAGAAGATTTGGCTAAACCATTTTCTTGTGGGTAATATGGTGAAGAAAAACTGAGTTGAATACCAAAGTTGTCACATATTTTGTGGAGGGTTTTGTTTTTGAATTGTTTTCCATTGTCAGTGATGAGGAACACCAAAATGAAAAATGATATGGTGGTTGATAACTTCAATTATCTTTTTTGGCTTTGGTAGAAATGAGAGGGATGGATTCCACCCATTTAGTGTAATATTCAGTCACTGTGATGATCTGGCGATGACATTGAGAGGAATGAGGGTTAATTTCTCCAACGAGATCCAAACCCCATTGAGATAAGGGCCAAAAGTCTCTGGCAACTTGTTAGGTGTGATTAGGGGTGTTGTGAAGGTTAGCATATTGCTGACACTTCACACAACATTTGACGTAGTCACAAAAGTCTTGGTTAAGGGTTGGCCAGTAATAGCCAAGGTGAAGGATATGTTTTGCGACTCTGAGGCCACTGAAATGTCCCCAAAAAATCCCATCATGAATTTCTTTGATGGTGTATGGGATTTCAAAAATTGTGAGACACTATAGGAGGATACCATCAAATCCACATTTGTAGAGAAGACCCCCAATGATGATGTAACAAGAGACACTTTTTAGGAAGGCTCGTTGTCTATTGCGCGTGAGATCTTAAGACAGAATTGAAAGGGAGAGGTAGTCAACAAACTGCTTAGACGAAATGTCGTGTGAGTCGGTCTCGATTCTTCACACAAAATTTACGTCACAAATAATATAAGAGGGTGACTACAACCGTTGTATTGTGAAAAATATTTTTGAGTTCAAAGGTGAGGCATTTATTTGAGAAGTAAGACAAGCCATGGTATCCATGAATTTGTTAATGGATTGCAGAGTGGTTTGTATGAGGAAGTGATAAAACTTTTTCCAAATTATGTCAACATGATGGTTATACTTTTGAATTTCCTTGTTACGACATTAGTACAAACCATTAAATTGGTTCGCAACTAGTTGAGAGTCACCGAAGATATTAATGGATTTAACATCTAGGGCAATGGAAGTCTGAAGGCCTAGCACTAGAGCTTCATACTTGGTTATGTTATTATTATAGTTGAAGTATAACTTAAAGGATAATGGCATTGGCTCACCATTAAGAGGAAGAAGGACGACCCCCGAACCTCCCCCGTGTTAATATTTGGAACCGTCAAAGAATAAGGTCATCTGGTAAACGGTGTCACCCAAGGAAAGAGTAGCAATGGATTCGTAGGAAAATCAAAGTTAGAAGATTGATTTCTAGGAAGAGGAGCATTTGCAAGCTGATCTAAAATGGTTTTTCCCTTGATAGACTTTTGATGAATGAATTCTAGGTCTAGGTCTACAAGGAGCATGAGCTAACACTTGGTGCATTGGTGTTGGTAAGGTTTAGCATACATGTAATGTAGAGGGTCGGTGTTGGTGATGATGAAGGTTTTGTGGTTAAGTAGGTAGTGGTGAAGTTTAGTGGCCATAAAGACCAAGGCTAGGCAAAGATTTTCAGTGTGAGCATACCTAGTCTCATAGTATAAAAGAGTATGAATTATGTAATAAACCACTTGCTCCATGTGTTGGTCATTGCAATGTGCTAGAATGGCACCCAAAGAATGGTCAGTGGTGGAAATGTAGAGGTAAAAAGGTTTTTCATGTTTAGGTTGGATGATAATAGGTGGCTAAAGAAGGTAGTCATCATTCTAATTGAAGGAGACGTCCTTTTTAAGGAGATGATGAAAAGGCAGACATCGGTCAGAAAGTTGCAAAATAAATCGACGAATGGATTACATTTTTCCTTGCAAACTATGAAGTTGTCAAAGGTTAGTAGGTGGAGGCATCTCGAGAATACCCTTGATTTTGGTGGGATCTAATTCGATGCCCCATAAAGAGATGATGAAACCAAGGAGTTTTCCGGAGAGGGAAGAAAAGATGCACTTCTTTGGTTGAAGGTGAACACAGTATAGGATGACGCAATCAAATATGACTTTAAGAACTATGAGGTGTTTGGAATGACTTTTGTACTTACCGAGAAGGTCGTCAACATAATCTTCCAATATGTCATGCATGATATCATGGAAGATATAGGTCAAAGCATGTTGATAGGTGGAACCAACATTTTTCAAGCCAAAGGGCATGACGCGATAACAAAAGGTCCCCCAAGGGGTGATGAAGGTGGTTTTGTGTTGATCTTCCGAAGCGAGTAATATTTGATTATAGCCCAAGAATCCATCCATAAGAGATAGCATCTCATGGCCAGCTGTAAGATCAACAAGTTGGTCAATGTTAGGTAGAGGAAAGACATCCTTAGGGTAGGTAACATTAAGGTTATAGAAGTCTGTGTAGATGCAGAGTCCCCCTATTGCTTTGGTGATAGGAATAATGTTATAAATCCATTGTCAATAGTTAATGGTTAGAATGAAGGAAAAACAAATAAGGCACTGGAGTTTTTCTTTCATAAGAAGGGTAATGCGTGGATGTATTTTTCAAAGCTTCTGTTTCATAGGTTTGACATTGAGAATAGTCATGATATTGTGGACCATGATATTAGGGTCAATACCAAGCATATCAACATAAGACCAACAAAAATCATTGCTATGATCTCAAAGATAAGAGTGAAGGCTTCATGTTCAGCAGAATCTAAAGATTGGCCTATCTTTAGAATTTAAGGGTCATCCTGAGTGTGAATGTTGATCTCTATGGTCAATTCATTCAGCATGGTTTGTGTCTCATAAGGTAATGACTGGTGAATGTAAGAATCATCTACACCTAAATAGGTGAGAATAGAATCATCATCCTGACATTGAATGGCATTGATAGAAGGTGTGTCATCTTCCAATATGTCAGTATAAAGGAATGGAAGGGAAGAGGGAACCTCGCCATCATGATGATAGGTCATAGGTCCCAAAGAAATAGTGTTCACAAAAAAAAACTTAGGAGGGATGGATTTTAGATCCATAATCTATGAGTAAAGGAGGTGTGGTAGGTGACTTAGGTGGGGAAGGCTTATCTTCCTCTATGAGGTTGATTCTAGCCTTCTTAGGAATAGGTGGCATGGAAAATCTGATACCACAATGGTCTTTGTGTTTTTGGGTGGTGCAAGGTATGACTGTGTGATGACCTTGCTCATAAATACCAAAGGCAAAGCCCTTCTAGGCACATCGATGAAGAAAAGTGTGGGTGAAGTGGCAGTTAGTGAGGTATTGGAAGTTAGATGAGAAAGGTTAGGTTTGGGTTGGTGGTTCAGAAGAATAAGAAGAAGTTTCGAGTCCCTCATATGTTAGGTTGGTGTGAAGGTGGGGAGGACTATATGGAAAAACCTCTCATACAAAATAGTCATAATGTGGGTGTTGGTGAAAGCTTTCATACTCTTGAGGAGTAAGGAAAGTGTCTATGTTGTATAAGTGGTACTCCCCTAGAGAAAGGCATTGAAAAACACCTACCAAGGGGTCTGAGGTTGGTACTTGGGTAGTGGGGATGGATGAGCTACTCAAATCCTAAGAAGGTGGGGCATTAGTTGCTAGTGAAATAGGTAGGTTGGTAGATGGGTTGGTTGTGGAAGCTATGAAAATAGAGGGGATAGATGGGATGACTATGAAGGGTGTAGCAGCAAAAGTGGTAGATGAGGTAGCGGAAGAAGATGAAGTGGTAGGGGTGGTAGATACCTTGAATGGAATAAGGACATCATTTGGTCAGTAAAGCATGTTGCAAGTTTTAAAAGGTGAAGGATCTACCCAAATGGTGTAGGGGTTCCCTTCATATTCAAATTTTAGGAAACAGTGAAGGGTTGAAGGTACACACCCCATGGCATGAATCTAGGGTCAGCCAAGCAGCATGTTATATTGAAATTCCCCCTCAAGAACATAGAACAATTCGGGACTAATGCGGGGACCCATGCAGATGTGGAAGATGATAGTGCTAAGGGTAGAATTCATGGCATCATTGAAAGAACATAGCATAACAGGGTTATTATGCATGCATTTGGTGGGTATACATAATTTTTCATACACATGGGAAGAAATGATATTAATGTTATCACCTCCATCAATCATAACATGTCAAACACTAGTATCATTGATGAAGGCAGAGATGAAGAGGGTGGGATCAGGATCATCTGATTGTAGAGGGGAAATCTCTGAGTTAGAGAAATTGATGATGGAAACTTAAAGAGAGGTAATGGGGGCAGAAGTTTGAGGTGGAGTGGTGATACGACCACATGATGAGGGGTAAATATGACAACCATAGGTGTAGGATCATTTGGTGGAACCTCGATAGAATGCAAGACCTCAATGAAGGTCTGACAATAAGACTTGGAGATTTGAATTAGGTCATACAAGGACATCTTTAGAGGAGATTGATGAAGTTGTTTAATCATAGAGTGATGGGTGACTCCATCATAAAAAGCATAAGCTAGCCCATAGATAGTTACCTTAGGGGAAAGTGTAGGTGGAATGGTGGGTGAAGGTGCACTAGATGGGCTACCAGTTTTCTCTTTTCCTTTATCTTTTTCTGATTGAGTAGCTACTCGGACCATATTTATTTCAAATATTATAGGAGGAAAAGAGGGTTGTGGAGATGCAAGTAAATGCCGTAGAATATATATAGGGATAGACTGTGTGGTAGTGGGTGAAGAGGGAATGGAATTCTCCTTGAATATGTCATCTTCATGTCAAAGAGACCATCCAAAGTACAGAGTTGAAGGATAATGTTTTTGAGGGCCTTACAAGCTTCAACATCATGCCCTTGTGAGTGATGATATGTGTATATTTTTGTATCCTCAAACCCTACTAGTTTGGGTTTGAGTGGGTCATAAGGCTTAATAGGTGGAAGTGAGATAGCGAAGGTTTCTAACAACCTAGTGAGGATGTTAGAATAGGATCCTACTAATGGATCACAGTGAGAAGTTAGAGTTGGCTTGGATGAAGGTGTGGGTGATTTTCATGGGAGAGGTGCTGTTGGAGGTGGTGTAGGTGTGATTACCTTTATGGTAGGTAGTGAAGGTTTTGGTTGTGGTTTAGGTTTCACGTTCTTTGGTAAAGGTGCATGAGAGGTGCACGAGGTATAAGGATATGTAGAAGGCAGGGGTACCCTAGAAAGCCAAGGTGAGAGTGGTAGTGTTGGAAATAGTGTGGTTGTAGGTAATGGAGAAGACGTAGGAAGAAGAGGTGATGAAGGTGAAGGTGTGGGTAAAAGAGAAGGTAAAGGTGTAGGTGCTGGTTATCCCACCTTGGATTTTCCTTAGTGAAGAGGTAACTTGACCAAGGTGGAAGGTTATAGGCCTAAAATTGAAGGTAGATGTGAAGGTGAAAGAGAAGGTGTGGGAGAGACATAAGGTGCAAGGCCTAAGAGGTTGGGTCTTCATCTTAGGTGCGGGAATCAGTTTTGTGATGAGTGGTGGTTAAGTAGACAGGTCTAGTTTCAATGTCTTATATAGTAGGCTAGGTGTTGGTAGGACCCCTAAGGAAGTGGTAGGTTTAGGTATGGATAGGGGTTTGGGTGAAGGAGAGGCTGAAGAAGAAGGGAATAATATGAGCACTTCAGATGTCATGGTTTTAGTTGCCTTGAATACCTTAGGATAGATAGTTGAGGTATCTAGGGAAAACATCTACATTTGGGTGGATAGAGGGAGTCAAAGGTGCCCCCAAAATGTGGAGTAATCAACATACTCTAATCAATCCACCAAACGACAAGTATTTTTGGTTTAGAAGATAACGAACCCGTGGTGAGACCTGTCCATAAATCTGAATTCTGTGATACATGGAAGGTTTTTTGCCTCTGATTCAATAGGTAGGAGTGATGTAAGAAGGTTGATAGGATCTTGGAAGACCCTGGGAGAAGCATCATATATAGGAAGAGGAGATAAGAGTGGCTCCTCTATGGGTCGAGGAGAAGGAAAAACTAAGTGATGTGGACTCCTCTTTAGGTAGAAATGTGGATAGGGTTAGCTCCTCCTTGGGTAGAGGAACACATGAGATAGATTCTCCTTAGGTAGAGGAACAGGAAAGATAGGCTCCATGGTAGGTAGATAAATAGGTGGGGTAGGCTCCTCCATGGGTAGAGGAGTAGGTGTGATAGGATCCTCTGTGGATAGAGGAGTAGGTGTGATAGGCTCCTTCGTGGGTAGAGGATTTTGTGCAAGAATTTCCTTGATAGAAACTATGGGAGGAAACTAGCTAGATGAAACAAGTACTATGTTGAAAACAGCATAAACCTTGTGCACATTGGTTTCACTAGTAGAGGTCTCTGAATGCTGGTTTGATAAAGGGACATGATTAGGAAAATGTTTCTTAAACACACCCATATTGGCATTAGAAAGTGCATTAGGTTTATCTAGATGAGATCACCATTATCTAACATTCCTTGGACAATGTTCTTGAAGGTTTTGTAATTTCCATCGCTATGTTACCTGACTCGGTGATAGTTATAGAAGTTTTTTTATTTGTACCAAAATGGTTTAGGATGAGAAGGATCAAAACCAGTGTTTGGTTTGATAGGTGGAATGGTAATGGCTCCAAATTTTAAAATACTTTCCAATACAGAAGAATATGGTTTTCTGATAGGAGTGTAAGCCCTCTGTTCATATTTGTATTGAAAGTTTTGAATAGGAGAGATGTTGGAAGGTGGTTTTGGTTGATTAGATGGATGAGAGGGGCTGGATTTCAGAATCACCATGTTGGCATATCCTTTAGCCTTGGAATGGTTGTTAGTTTGGTTATTCAGTAGTTTAGAAGAATAGTAATTCAATTTGAAGTTAGCATTCTTGTTACACAACTTAAGTTTCCCTTCTTCAAGGGCACAGACCTCTTGTTTCTGAGGCCATGGTGAAGTCTTCTTAAAATGTGAAAAATGTTTGAACCTTGGAGAGTCAGAGGAAATGTGTCTAGAACATGCCCTTTTGAATAACTCTATGAGATATTCTTATGGTAGATAGAAGGTAAGTTAATTGATGAGGCTCCTAGTTAACGTGTGACAAAATCTACAATAGATTCTTCCTTGTATTTGTGAATAGAGTATAATTATGTCATAGAGACCTTCTTAGAGATATTGATTGAGAAGTGATCAAGGAAGGTTTGGGCCAATTGGTTGATCGGGAAGATTGAGCTCCTTAGGTAAAGCACTATACCAATCTAGGGTAGGTCTCGATAGGGAGATGGAAATCACTCAAAGAAGTAAGGTATCTTCATGTCCTATCAAATATCAAGCATGTTTGAATGATTGTAAATGTTGTTGAGGGTATTCCTTGTTTTTTATTAAGGATAAATAGTTTTGAAGGGACTATACACTGTGTACAAAAAGTCTCAAGAATCCAGATAGCAGAAGGAGAAAGCTCAAACCATAAAGGCTATGGATGCCTTAAAATAGAGGCTCAATGGCCAAATAAAATCAGTAGAAGTGAGAACATAATGATCAAGATCCAAAAAATGATCCGACGAAGAACAAAAGGGCCAAAAAATAGCAAAAAGGGATCCAAAATGTTTGCATCCCAGCAAAATATCAGCATCAAAAACCACCTTGATAAGCAACACCAAAACAACAACAAAGCAACACCAAGGCACCACATCACTTGGAAACCTTGTCAATTTTTACCTTGGATTTTTTGGAGATGAATAGGTCATAGAGCAACAATGGCCAGTAGCTATGAGAAAGTGTCATTCATGTCTTCCTTAGTAAGTTCCAGGTCACGGGTATCGTTCGAATCCCAAATATTTTCAGGAATGCCACTAAGGCTACATACACTCTTCACATGTTGTTCCATAAAATTATACATTCCTTTCATAGTAGAGAGGGTGAAATCCTGATGCCCCTTGGCATTGCCTAGTCTAGTATCAAGTGAAAGAAGCATTTTGTAGATCTCAGCAATAGTATCCATGTCTTCAAGATCATGTAACTTCCTCTTACCTTTTGCTTTTTCGATATTCCTCAAATCATTCTTGAGGTATTTGATTTCCTCTTCGAGTTTACTAACTCTGGTAAGAAGGTATAATTCTCTGAAGTTATCCACATGATTACTAATGTGTAGTAAGTTCTCTGTAAGCTCCAAATCCTTATGGCTATACAAAATTATTTGTGAAGGAGGTAGAGTGGGCTTAACCTTCTTATCTTTCCTCTTTCTTCCTAAGGTAGCAATGTCAAGATCACCAGAAGGGTGAGGTTTAACCACAGGGGGAGTGGAAAGAGGGCAAGAGCCAGAGAAGCAATGATGGTGAATGAGTAGGATCAGGCCTTGGTGAGGGGAATAGCCCTGGCATGCTTCTCTAACTTCAAGGAAATACTTCTCCAAGGAGTTTAGTAAATAATGTGGGAAATTTACTGTAATATTCCTGTGAAAGTAATTATGGAAAATTAAATGTTTCAGGGGAATTGTGACATATCTCCCCTCCAAAGATACATACCTAACCATCATGTGTGCTATCTCAACAAAGGGTTCAAGTATGGAGGCCACCTTAATGCAAGCTGCCACAAACTCAAGGTTCTCTCCTTCAACAAGAAATTGCAGTCATTTTTACACCCCACTGAAAACAAGGGAACCTCATGCGCGCCAGCCTATCACCCAACAAGTGCTTGGTGCTCACTCGAGGTGTGCGAGAGGGAGCTAAGTCTCTCTTTTATGTGATTCTAGGGAAGGCATAGCTCATGACTCTGACTAGTGAATTAACAGACACGAAGAGCTATAGAGCTCAGGATAGCTTCTATACCCCTTTAGTCATAGTAAAACCAAAACACGCAAAAAATATAATAGAACTAAGAGTTGTAAATCTACTACTATACTTAACCATTCAAGTAACATTAATGATTATATACAAACAATAGTACAATAGATGTATGTAGGTAATACAAGGAAATATTCTTAACATATTTGACATGGTAACCCTATCACATTCATTCATAGTGTTACTTATAAAAATTACAGAAGGTAGATCTTAGTCATGCGAGAAATTTGGATCCATACATGTATTCTCGCAAGACAAAAATTTCACTCCCCATTTCCCCATTATACCCTTACTTGAATTCTGTACCCATTTTCATCCCATAGTTCCCTCAGTAATTTTGCAGAGCTCCACTACCTTATTTCTGTCTCTCCTTCTTTACCAAGGGCATGCGTATAAATAGGCCTTTGAGCTCTAAGAAACTCCTCTACAGCCTCAGATCTAGCCCCAAGTGTCAAGGTGTGGGTCACCCTGGGCGCATACCTCTCTGTGTCATGATTAACTTTTTGGATCTTTCTATCACAAGGTATATTCCTTCTAGGACACCCTGTCACCAAGATGGAACCTTATCTAAACGAAACATGTTCTTCATGTGTTCTGTCCCAAAGACCAAAAATGGATAAGTCGTAGGTTGTTCTTTGCATGGCGTGCACATCCTGGGTTCTTCAAGAAGCCTTTTGAACTCTGCCTTGCATGCCAATACTTGCACACTCTCTCCTGCCATGCGTGTATACATGCCCTTAAGATTTGGAAGCTAAAATTAGGGGCCCAACATTACCCCACACTTCACCTATTCTCTGCTGTAGGGAACCTTCTCAAAGAATGCAGTACAAAAGAATGCAAGGCCTTTCCTTGGAAAAGAATTGGGGGGGAAAGAATAACGAAAGGGGAAGAGAAAGAATAGGGGGAAAATTTCCTAAAGAAGGAGGGGAAAGTTTTTCTGGAGGTCAGCCTCTAGTGTGCTCCAAGCATTGATTTCCTTCTGCGCTTTAGTGTAGATGTCGCCAACAAAGGTGCTCACCTTGTCGTAAGTTAGCCCCTCTCCCCTTGTGTGGTAATGGTTTCTACCACAGTCTCTAGTTCTTTAGTGTGGTCCTCCAGGGCATCCATCTTCCTTGTAATGACCTTGTAGAGCTCTTTTAGCCAGGTTTTGATTGAGACTTGCTGGTTCTCAATGGTTTCAAATTTCTTCTCTACCTTGGCCATAATCCTTTCCTGCTGGGCTCTATTTTCCTTATTATTTTATCTGAATTCATTCAACTCAGCCTCACTGCTGTAAGAAGTATTCTTGTCACTTTGTCTTGATATGTGTAGTGGTCGTAAGTGACCCTCGTGGTTTGTGCAGATGTTCTTACATTAGCAAGCACCTTGTTGTATTCGGCCATGAGTGCGATGACCTTCAACTTGTCTTCTTTCTCCAAGCATGCCACTACCTCTTCTTCCGACTCTAAAGCCAAGGGATGCCTCTCCATAGTGAGGATTCGATTCAAGTCCTCTAGGCACTCTAGAGAGGATCTATACTATTATGCAGGACGATTATGATCTCAATGCTTTGTGATAATTGATTAGGAGATAAGCTCCACCTTCTTGGAAACTTTGTGCACCCTAGCATTTTCCTCCTGAAGCTCCCTCTGAAGTTGCACACTAATTAATTTCTCTAGGCTGAGATACTTTGTAGCTTCACCACTTATTCCTTTCTTTTCTCCAACTGGTCCTCCAAGGCTCTAACCTTGTCATTTCTACCGAAGAGCCTAGCCTCGATTTCCACTAAGACTTTATTTAGCACGTTACACACTTTCTCGTCTGATAGTTGATGCGTGTTTACAATGGGGTTATCCCCCTTTCCTTTGGACAACTTCAATACTACTCCCTAGTTAATTTTGAATTCAAGCTCATCGATGTGGGAGTCGAATGCCCAAGATAGCATCTTCCTTGTTCGCGGGTATCCTCCCTCAGGGTCAAAGGACTCTATGGTGGTGAGCTCCTTAGTGGGCATGGTACTTTGGAATTGTGTGCGCAAAACTTTGTTGGGGTCATTAGTGTAACTCATCATTTTCCTTTCCCCTTTCGTGCGTTTACTTCCTGTGCGCACACCCTTTGGGAACAACTACTGAGAGAGTTGGTCCTTTCATGCTACTTCCACTCTTCTCCCTTGGTATTCCTTCTTGAACTCACCAAGCACAAGGTCCATGCTACGCCCCAACTCTTCATTGACCAAGGAATCAATTATCTTTTCTACCTCTCTTGTTTCCTTCTTCATCCACCTCCTCCTACGTGAGCTTAAGGCACATTTGGTTCCTTGGTACTTAGCCCCTTCACTCCCCTCTTTTCCATGCAAGTACCTTCCTCTCTTCGGGTGTCTTTCCTTCTTACAAAAATAAAGGCATAATTTGATTCATGGCTATCCTAACTTGGCTCTTGATCCACCTCCAGCTCCTCCCCTTCATCATCATTTGTATTACTTTCGCCTACATAGGCATTTAGGTTGTTCATATCTTCAAACCCTTGTTCCTCTGTTCCTTATTCTTCTTCTCTGGCCAAAAATTCTAGAGTGGGGGATGCTGTCTTTTCTTCAAGTGAAGGTTGTTCAGGGGATGGTGTCTTTACAGGCTCCAGGGTCTTTTCCCTGACCAATGTTCTTCTCTTCTTTCAAACATAGGTACTTGGCCCCATGGTACCTACATCTTGCCTCCCCACCACCCCTTGTTCTTCCTCTTCTTCTTCTTTCTCCTTACACTTTAGCACTAGCTTCTTCCTTCCCATGGGGTCGTCTGGGATAGATATTTCATTTTCCTGACATACGTGCACTTCTTGAAACTTTGGCCTTATGCGTAGGTAAATTCTGGTAGCACTGCTCTTAGAAATAAGTAAGGTCATCAACATTACGATGTGCACATCCTATGACATGTACCTTTCAACGTATGCACACTTTCCTAGATAGACCACCTTCTTCCTCATCTCTTTGTGTTCACTGTCGACGATGGACAAGTCGAGTCTTAACTTCTTCGACTCCTTATATCTATTTACCCATGCCTAGAAGAATTGGGCTTTTAATGAGAAGGGGAGTTTACACCAGGGACTCCAGCTGCCATCCACCAAGATAAATCTACCAATGTAGAAATGCTAGTACACCGTGAACTCTACTTCTCCTTTAGTCGTCACGGGGAGTTGCTATGGGATCTCACCATTCTTCCTTGAATGTGTTCCTAAGGTGTGTATACCATTTATCTAAGGCACGTCTTGTGCACCCCCATCATTGAATCACAAATATATTTCTTGAACCTTTCCATGGGCGAAGGGTCTTCATTGGGGTACTCCCATATGAACTTATTAGATGCATCTAGCACCCCCCGAATTTCTGAGAACACAATGGTTAGTAGAATGTTCCAAAAAATATCTTTCCTCTATCCTCCGTGCTACTTATAATCTTATCTACTATCTACTAGGAGATATTGTAGATGGTGCCTTCCATGACCTTTTTTTAGACATTCAACCAGGGCTTGCTCACCTGGGTCCACCTCTCTTGTCCATTTAGCTTGGAAATGAGGTGCGTGGCCATTTTCATCACAGGATCACTAATATCTGTGACATCATAGTACCTCAATCCCTTCTTATATTCCTAGGATGTAATGGTTTCCTTTATTTCCCTCCTCATCCTGGAGTTCATCTAGAATCACGTCCCCTTTACAACTTAGGCATGTAAAGTGTGAGATTAGTTTTGGGGTTATGCGCATCTTACACTCTGCGAAGTAGAAGAAATATTTTTGCATGCACATCATTAGCCATTGGTACAAGTGCTCAGGCTTTCTGAAGTAGGGAAACTCGTAAAGCTGGAGAAGCCCTGCCTTCTCTATTTTCACCTTGATTACATCATTGTAAATTGGCATCCCGTCAGGTGCTCATTTATTTGTGGGGCACACCAGCTCCAGCACCATTTCCTTTGCAATTATACTCATACCGATGATTGTAATCATCTATGGTCATCTATCTAATGTGGGACTCCCACTTATGTGACTCACCTAAGACCCCATCTGAGTATTGCATCTTCTGAATACCATTCTTCATTGGAATTTAGTTGCACATGTCATAAAAAATTGATCTTCCATAAGAATGACAGTTTATAAGGAAAAGACAGATACAATACAATTTGGTGAAGAAGTATCCTTGGAAAAAGGATTCTCCTGAATGCCTCCTAAAAAATCATTGGACTCTCCTGTCAAACAAGATTGTTGAGCCCTTACTAGTTGACAGGGGCTATCATGTGGGGCCCCACATCAACCATCAAATACTGGAGGCTATCCAAATCCTCCAAGGGAGTGTGTTTGAGAAAACTGCCACATTCATCTGACCTTTCAAGCTTTGATTATGGCATCCTCAAGCTCTTCATGTAACTTGATACAAGTTATATTTTTTGAATCAGTTGGAGAGAAAATCGGCCATAATGCCTCCTCCTTGCCTCAAAATCATCAGCACAATCAACCCAATAGTCTTTTGTGTCTGCCCTATGATGGTAATTGATTCTGAGGTTCTGCTCAATAAATTTCTTCAAGTCAAAAAAAGTTCTTAGCCTAAAGAAATGGACAGTGATGGGGGTCAGGGATCTCTCTATGTTCTGTGCATCTAGAGTCATCTTGCAGGTGTAGTTTCCCAAAGATATAGGGAAGTGCAGGCCAATGATTTTCTTATCCCTGTAGATTCTGTGTAACTTTTCCAATTGCTTGCATATCTCGATCATGGCCATTTTATCATTGCAGAACATAGGAAGCTTGAGAGAGGTGCTCTCATAGCCTACAATCCTGATATAGGAGAATTTTCTGAACAGGATGAAGTAGCCACCGTACTTCGATATTAGGTTCATCGCTTCATCAGAGAACCTCCTCTCCATGTCACTCTCTAGAAGTCTTACAATGTACATGGTGAAAGCATCGTTCACCCTCCTAAAGTTGTGATTGCTAGTGTCCAAGGTGAATTGAGGATAGTAAGCATATATAGGGTCACCTTTATGAGCATCAATGTATGTGAATCCAAACCATTGCCTTAATGTTGCTAGGGTATACATCAGATATGAAGTCATGAAAAACTTATTTGTTTGTTGTACATTGGATAGCTGCTCTGCTAGGTTCATGCTGATGATTTCTACCCAGTTGATATTCTGAGTTCCTTCGCACACCATGTTGATAAGTGGGCACATCCAAAAATGGAACTCATTGGTAGAGGGTAAGCCCATGACCTGAGCTAGTAGGATTATAAAATCTAACAGCTCCTCATTAAAATTAGCATGAAACAGAGCTTTGGACAGATGGGATGCCCCCTTTTTAGGGTTTTTAAGCCAAGACTTCACTACCCTCGCCTTGTACTTTTCACTGTCCTGGTCAAAGAGTGCATGTGCTTGGTTCTAAGAGATTACTATAGAATTGTCCATTTCAGGAATCCTTAGGGTAGTGCTAATGGCAACAGCACCGAGCTTGGAAATGAGATCCCCATGCACATTTGTTAATTCACTCGAGTCAGGATTGAAATGAGTACTGCAGGCAAGGACCGTATCTACACATTGCACTGTGATTGGGAAACCAGCGGCAAATGCCAAGCCACTATCGTGAATCATTTGTGCCATAGGAGAGGGATTCGGGTTTGTCATCCTAGTCCAGAAATCTCCAAAATCCAGGTGGCGAACTTCACTGTCCCCGATATCGAGAATGACAGACTCGAGCAGTGAAACTTGCTCCTGACCTTGGAATTTAATCTTCATGTTGATGATGATTGGAAAAACAAATTCACAGTCTAAACTCTTGAAGAAATTGTAGGGGAATCGGGTATACACACAGAAATTCTGATTGCAAGGGTATGAGCAATTGATAACAAGAAAGTAGTGTGCAAAAATGTGTAGGAGTACAACTTATTAAATAGTTGTTTAGGAGAGAGAAAGATAATAAATGTGCATTAAATATATAATGTTTGGTTAAGAATGCACCATAGAATATACAAACGTACTTCATCAATTATGATTAGAAGAGTTACAATAATATAGGAGAGGTAGCTCCTATATCTAAGGAAAACCTCCTCCACAAATATCTCACCTAACTCCTATATACGAGTGTGGTTACAACCACCACAATTCACGTATAATCACTTTATAATAACATTATTGTTATAAAACAATAATATAACAACCTAGCCATCACATCATAAATATCATCTAGTAAATACTCATGTAAATATTAATTTCCTAACATTCCCCCCCTTAATGTTTACATGGTAACAAAAGAACTTTCACACTTCCTTTGCAGCCTGCCGCCTCTGCGTGCTCATGATCTTGGCACACACTCGAACTGAAGGTAGAAGAAGGAACACATCAACTTCTTATCGACCAAGCACTGTCGGGAACACATCTGACCAACGAGGATGGGAACACGCTCAGGAATCATCTACTTATCAACCAGTCACTCTAGGGAACACATATGACCTAGCAGTGTGGGAACTCAAGTAGGAACACATCTGAACAGCCTTCAATGGTTTTCAAGAGGCTAACCACAAACCTAGGTACGAACAGGAACACATCTGACTGTTCTACCTCATCAAGCCTCATGATGCTGCATTTCACTGTGTTATTTGTTCTGTACTATGTTTTTTTCATTTGGGGAAATAGGAAAAGCCACATACTCAACTGAAAAAACTAAAAATGGAACATTGGATCATGTTGATCATGTTCCCCCCTCAATGTGAACATTTCACTTATTCAACACACAAAAGGAACTCTGAAATCATACTGCACACAACAAACTACAATTCATAAATGAAAGAAAACTCACACTGCACACCTGTGCCACCAAATCACTCTGTGCGGCCCCGTCGTTGGTGACTGACGAGAGGTCGTTGTCTGACCTCTAGCCTCTGATGCCTCCATCCTCCATTCAAAAATCATCTAGAAGAGAAAATCTTCATCACTTTGATGTGCAGTATTTTCTTCCTCTTCATTTTCTCCTTCGTCATCAGCAGCCATGGCATTATCTTGCAGTTTTCCATCAAGTACGTCTTGTGCTCTTTTCTTGCAATTTGAGGACAAGTGGCCAGATTGTCTGCAGTAATAACAAGTGAGACGCTTCTTTGAATCTTTAGAAGATGATCCAGGTTTGAAAGAATATTTAGATATTTGTTTATCTTGTTTCTTACCATATAGGGCTTTTTCCTCTGGTTCCGCAAACATGATTCTCTTTTCTTCATCTAACAAAGAAGAAATAAGTTCTTCTAAACTTGGATTTATTTTACTCAATGTAAAGACCATGTTAGAATAGCATGGAGGCATGCTATTGAGTAACACTACTTTTGCATCATCATCAGGGACATCTACACTTATTCCTACTAGTTGATTACAAATAGAACGAAACTTACTAATATGTTCCACCATGTTATCGCCTTCTTCCATCTTGAGGCCGAACAATCTCTGTTTTAAAGATATTGCTGCACTTCCAACTTGTGATCCAAACAATTTGTTCAATGTCTCCCAAATTGTGTGAGAGGACTTTTTTAAGTCTATATGATGCAAATAGGAATTTGATAGACCCAATCCAATAATCGTTGTAGCCTTTCGATCTCTGCTTGCCCATTTTGCTGCTTCATCTGCATTTGTCGGTTTCTTCTCTTTTCCATCAACAATATCCCACAAGTCTTTGTTAATTAGGAACAACTGAGTTCGTACTTGCCAGGTGTGAAAATCTTTACCTTCAAATTTTTCAATGTGACTCAACTTATCCATTATGACACTTCACAAATTAAAAAAATAGGTGTCGGATACAACCAAAAATGCACCCCTTTTTTTTTTACAAATAATTAAAATTTTGACATATACAAATAAAATAACAAAATGACTCAAATTTCGAATAGAATCTCACACACTCATATATGACTTTTGACTAACACAACTCAATGCTAAGGACAAGAAAATAAATCTTGACCCAATTTTAATGACACTCAGTGAGATAAACCATTACCTTAGAAAGTAATATTTGATTACTTTCTAGACACAAATAATAACTATGGACCCAATCTATGATATATCCCTCATGCAGTCCTATTTATATCAGTCACTTAATTCTATTCAGATCTATGTACACAACAATTACAACAATGTGAAGATCACGATACCGTTGAATAGGCTGCATGACAGTGGTACTGCAAACGAAACTTCGTACGTTCCAAAAAAAAATCTGCGAACTCTTTGTGTGTTGATATCAGAGGAAGCCTCTGCCGTGTATGAGGTGAGAGCTTTTGCTACCTAGCAAGATGATAAGCCGTTTGAAGACTCCTGAGAGGGTAGATCTGGATAGCCACACACACAGACACATACAAATTATAGGTTCGACTTTCATGCATGCCGACACGTGGAGTTCCTTTGATCTTTGTTTCTAGTGCCACGGCTTTGCACGATTTTCAGAAGCAGACTTGATCAGAAATCTGTGAAGATCAGTGGATTCATATGTCAATCAAAACTAATTCTCTCTTTTGGATTTCCGGCTCAAAAATAGGTGGCTGTTTAATGTGGATCTGATGCCACGTGTATGCAGGCTTGAATCGAGTGAATATAGTTATAGACCGATTGATAAGATGCTCTGGTCTACCATCTATATCATTAAACACAATCGACCCACATGTGCATACGTCTACAACCTACAAGTACTGGCTCAAGCATGATGATACATATATGATATGGCCAATATATCTTAAGCAGGCTGTTAATATTCAACGTGAAAAAACTAATGGTGGAAGGACTGTAATCTAATGGTATTTGACCATCGTAAAAATCCTCGAGTCACCTCTCGCCTGACAGAAACATCATGCCAATAATTTCAGAACTCCATTGAGTATGCAAAGGATCAAATATGCTCTGATACCAAATATAATGTTTGGTTAAGAATGCACCATAGAATATACAAACGTACTTCATCAATTATGATTAGAAGAGTTACAATAATATAGGAGAGGTAGCTCCTATATCTAAGGAAAACCTCCTCCACAAATATCTCACCCAACTCCTATATACGAGTGTGGTTACAACCACCACAATTCACGTATAATCACTTTATAATAACATTATTGTTATAAAACAATAATATAACAACCTAGCCATCACATCATAAATATCATCTAGTAAATACTCAGGTAAATAATAATTTCCTAACAAAATACACATCTACCAACTTGAAAAGAAAGATACCCGGAAAGGGTGGGAAAAATTAGCCTGGATGGCCTTTGGCTCATTTGGGACACGAGGGACGCAAAAGAGCGACTCGACCGATGCGGGTAAAGCAGAAAAAGAATGCACAAAGGTTTTCAGGACATGAGGGATGAAGATACGTGAAATGCGTGATGCAGTCGACCCGGGTGAAAGGTGAACATTGAGCCTGAGCGAACTTGTGTTATTTGGAACAAAAAGTTTCGATGGGCCCACGAGAAAACATATTTTCGGGTAAAGCAATCGATCGGCGAACAGGCAGCCTGAATGAACTTGGGACATCTGGGACAAAAATGTCTGACAGACCCGTAAATTGCACAAAATGACTCAAAAGATGCAATCTTTTCTGACTTCTCAACTTTTCCCTTTACCAGAACAACAGAAAAGGCATTTAACTCAAAAAAATTCAATTTTGAATTTCTCAAAAGAGGTAGAATTTTGAGAGGACAATAGTATCCAAGGGGATTTCTTCTTCTTTCTTCTTTCCTTTTCCCTTACCCTTTCCCCTCTTTGATTGTAATGCAGGTTTATCAACTGGTTTTGTGGCTGTCATTTTACCCCTTGCTTTCATTCCCAGGTTAACTTGCGATTTTGTTTGAATGTTTTCCCACGCGTCCCGTGCCCTAAAACACAAACCCTAACCTCAGACTTTTCTCCTTCAATCACGGCGCTTCTTCACAATGTTCCTCACACCCATGAATCACTTCTGCACTAGTTTGTACATCCAACAAACTGGTTGTGCTTAAGTTTTGGGATTTTCCTTTACACGAGTCAATCTTTGAAACCCTAACTCTTGAAAGAAAATTGCTCTTCTTATTTTCACAAAGTCAAATAATGAAATGCCCGCTCTTGTATTTATAGCTTTTCCTACTTTTAGGTATTAAAGGCTAGGATACCTACCATCGTACGACAATATTTAATGCAGTTTTTTCAAACAAACCTAACTTTAGCGCTTTTCTTTACGCACCAAATCCTTGCATGAAGACTTTTCCACCCACACCCAATCCTTGCACGAAAACTATTTCCAACCTTCTGGCACACAAATAATCCATCTTGACAAAAGACTCTTACATGCATGTTACCACCGCCAAAGGCACCTCTTCTATCCTCATGATTCTTTCTTTCGCCTACCTCGTTTTTTGCATTTTTTCTCCTTTGTACGTGGATTTCCAATGTAACCTTATCTTGCCACCAACCTGCCTTATTTTCTCCCAATGCATCTTTTTAATCGGGTCAATTCAAATGGTCTACCAACCCAATCCTCCTACAAAATAACTCCATGCCTCTCTTTATCACCTTACCCCACACTAAAACAATGTGCGGTCCTCTTCACATTCATAAGTCAAAAATTAATAAGGTTAATGGTGCCCAAGGTGCAAAACCAAACAACAATGCGAAAGGGAAATACAAGAAAGGAAATTCTAAGCTAACTGGTAAAACTGCCTTATTTACAAACACCAAGAAGCATTATTTATAGTAGGGATTCAACCTACTCCCATTGAAGTATCCAGGTAATTTTGTTCCGTCCAGCGCTTGTAACTGGCACACGCTTGAATCAAGGATGTATGAAATTACATAAGGACCCAACCAATGCACCTTCACTTTCCAGGATGGCGTAGAAATTTTGAATCATATAGAAATACCATCTGGCCAACCTCAAACTGTTTGTTCTTAATGTGGCAGTCATGCCATGCCTTTTTCTTAGCTTTTTTAGTTGTTTGGCTCCAACTTACTAGTGAGCGTCTTTCATCCAACTTTATCAATTCATCAATTCTTTCTTCTAACACTTGCTCGTCGTCTAACCCTCCTGTGCGCGCTATACGTAGAGATGGTAGCATGAATTCCACCAAAAAAATTGCTTCCACACCAAATACTAGTTGAAATGGTGTGGCCTTGTTCTATCTTTTAAACGTTGTTCTGTATGCCCAAAGAACTGTTGATACCTTGTCATCCCAATCCTACCTACCCACATCACATATCTTAGTCAATGTGTGACTAAGGATTTTGTCAAATGCCTCTACAGTTCCATTTGCCTGAGGGTGATAAGGGGTAGTCTTATGATGGGCTACGATGAATTCTGCCAATAGAATCCTAATGGTTTCATTTAAGAAGTGAGTGCCCCTATCACTTGTTAAAATTCATGGGCACACATACCTACTTATAATTTTCTCCCACATAAATCTAGTAGTCATGGTTGTGGTGCAATCCTTAGTGGGTGTGGCCTCTTCCCACCTTTCTAGATAATTAGTACAGGTAATAATATACCGCAAGTTAGTCCTCCGTGCAGCTGGTGAGATTGGTCCAACAAAATATATTGCCCATTTTTCAAAATGTTCCACGCTGGCAATGGGGCACAAGGGCATCTCATACCTTCTTCTAGGTTTTCCAAGCTGCTCGTAGTGGTTATAAGCCTTGCAAAACTCAATGCAATCCTGGGGAATCATCTCCCACCATAGTCTGGTGACTAGGATCTTGCACATGGTTGCATTCCCCACATAGTGTCCTCCAGCAATCCCACCATGGGCTTCTTCTATTATAGCTACGCGGTCATGTTCTTATACACACCGGCGCAAAACCTCATCACGACCCATTTTATACAAATCCCCATTAATCAACATGAACAGTGTGGTGCGTATGGCTAACCTCTTCCTTTCCAGATCATTCATCCCTTCGGGCGCCACACCTTTCTTGAGAAAAATGGCAATGTCTTCTAATTCTAAGGGCATGTGCTGCAACCTGAATAGTTGTGCATCTGGCATGGTTTCCTTAATACTTTGCACGTCCTCTCCCGAATCAATCCTGGATAAATGATCCGGCCCACAATTGTTCTTTCCTGATTTCAGCACTACTTTGAATTCAAATTCCTGAAACAAAAGTACCCAACGACATATGTGCCCTTACAACACTGCTTTGTTTACTATATACTTCAAGGCCATATGGTCAGTGTATAATATGAAGGGAGTCGCTAGCAAATATTGTCTGAATTTGTGGAGTGCGTAGATCATTGACAATGCCTCGCGCTCGGTCGTTATATAATTATGTTCTACTGGTGTCAACTTTCTACTTACAAAACACAAGGGATGATCAACAATCCCCTCTCCTGGTTGAGTAAGAATGGCTCCCATTGTTATACCAGAGGCATCCACGGGGACATGGAAAGGTTTATCCCATGATGGGAATCGTAGAATAGGTGCGGTGATAAGCCTTTCTTTTAGAGTGTCAAATGCCCTCTGCTACGCCTCTCCCCACTGAAAGGCACTCTTATGTCTAAGCAATATTTCCAAAGGCGCAGCGATCTTAGCGTATCCCTTAATGAACTTTCTATAGTACCCAGTGTGTCCAAGAAATCCATGCATGGCACTTTGGCTGGTAGGCTCCCCTAACCCCACAATAACTATAACTTTCACGGGATCCACCAGTAAGCCCTCTTTTCATATGATATGCCCCAACAACATTCCAAAAGGAGTTGCAAAGATACATTTCTTGATGTTGAGGGAAATCCTCAACTATCAACATCTTTCAAACATCAATCTCAAGTTATCACGATGGTCCCTTACCAATCCATACATTGTCCAATCATCCAAATACACTTAAAGGAACTTGTGGATGAAGTCCTTAAATGCTTTTACCACTATGCGCGAAAATACAATGGGCGCATTCCTCAATCCAAAGGGTATGGCCATGTATGCAAAGCTTCCCCACTCGGTGGTGAAAGTTATCTTTTCTTGTTCTTCCTTGGCAATCCTTACTTGGTGATATCCTAAGAATCCATCCATAAAGGAATAGACCTCATGGCCAGCAACTCCCTCCAAAATCTCTTCAGTGAAGGGGGTGGGACAAGGATCTATGATACCAACAACATTCAATTCCCTATAATCCACGCATATCCTAATCCGCCCATCCTTCTTTATGTTGATCACCATTGGACTTATCCATTCTTTTTCCTCCACAACCTCAATTATACTGGATGTTATCATTTTATCTAGCTCTTCTTTAACCGTTACGCACATGTTGGGATTCATCCTGTAAGGCCTCTTCCTGATCAAGTGCACACCATATTTCAACTTTATCCTCATTTCCCCTAATGAATGGTGGACGGATTTCAACTCATGTTATCCACGTGGGAATAAATCCTCAAATTCACACAAGAGATCGATGATATTTAATACTTCTTTGTGTGACCAGTAGTCCCCAATGATAGCTTCCTTAGGCTCCTTCTCCAAGCCGATGTTAAATATCTTGGTCTTGAGTGGTTCATGATATGCACACGCACATACATCCTCACTGTCAACTACTTTGCGCATTCCAACTGAATGGTCGACATTCAGGCTCTCCATCTCCTCTCCATCAACAATGTATACCATTTTTCCTTTCTCCTTTTCAGCACACGCGCACTCGAATTGCATATCTTCTGATTCCTCCTCTTCGAACCGCGCTTCCAAGCTAGGTCCACCAAGTAAGTTTACTAATCTATCATCCACCATGGTGTAATCCCCCAAAGTGAGGCATTTGATAGTCTGCAATGCCTCATCAACTGGTTACTTGGTACTTCAGTACTCGAATGTGTGAACCAGGTCAGCCGCTTACTCCTGCCAATTTCTCGTCTGGCGGTGAATTTTAGAATGGATATACCAAGTGTGCACACATCCTTGTAGTGTTGAATACAGCTTGTGCACCCAAAGAGAGGGTGGTAAAGCTTCTGTGCCTTCTCCCAAACCCTCTCACAAGCTTGAATGTGGTAAGAGGCGGGCTCAGCGCCATTGTAGTCCTTAATAGTAGTGGGTATGTTGTTCCTCAAGAATCGGATAGTGTGCACAATTCTAACTTTGCGCCATTCCAACAAGTTTTCACTATGAGCAGCCCACCACCTTGCTGCTGTGCCTATCAAAACATAACCCAGCATACCCCGTCGCTTGTCTTCCCTCCATTGAGCTTCTATTTCTCTCAAAAAGATCTCAGGGTATGCATCCCCAGAATACTTGGTTATTGCCTTTCCTCCCAAGTGTCAAACTGTACACGTCATGGTTACCTTGGTCACCGATCCTTTTAGATGTCACCCAATCAATTCATAAGTCCCATGCGCCTAATTATCACATGTTATACTGGTAGTATCACTGACAGATTGAGCATCATCAAACTAGATGACTCCTTCTGTAGGGTGGATGGTCTCTAGATCTCTTATGGAGCGCACATATATTCTATCTAGGACTTCCTCTCCAAGGGGGTTCAGTATAGGGTGTGGACTTTCCATCAGCAAGTGGTATAATCACCCTTTCTTCCTTGTTTTCAAAGCTTATGTACCCCTTATTAAACCGGAGATCTGCATTATTTTTACAACACCATGGGAACCCAAGTAAGGCTAGGAAATTATCGGCCTCAGTAAGCACCAAGACTTCAAAATCCTCAGTGAACGTAGTCCCCTAAATGGTAATGGTTGCATCCTTCAAGACACCTATGGGAATCTCCTTTGTCTTATTTTCCATATACAGTACACATTTGAAGATGGTTGTAACACAGGTCTTCCCATTTGATGCCAGGCATCTAAAGTGAGAACATTAGCCTCCGCATGCTTGTGTCAATGAGGATGTTGCCAAGTAGCCATCCATCCACTTCTGCGTTTAAGGTAATCTCTTTGTCATAATCAAGGTTGTGAGGTGGGAGGTTTGCATGCAGGATCTGCCTTTAGTGCTCTTCCCCAGTGCGTGGCACCTTTTCTCTTAACCATGCTCCTAGTAGGGGAATAATATTCTCCTACCTTAGTAGTTTACACACCTCCTTAACCTCGTCTAAGTCATCCTTGGGTGCTTCTACTGGTCTTCTTTTCTCATCTTTTCTAGTCTTCTATTTTAAGCATTAGATCTCCCCTTGTAAACTTCAAATTACGTCCATGGTTTCCTGGTAGACTTCTTTCTGGTGAGCCGGGTTTAGATACTTCCCATGTACTACTTCTCTCGAACCAAAGGTCTCTGCCTAGGTGCTTCCCTTACATGCATGGACTCCACCCTTGTTGTTACCATAACATGTTCTAGTTCTGATTCATGTATTACCCACGGGAGCCATTGTGCGTCAGCCTTCTTAATACTCACCATGGCAACACCCTTATCCTTCTGGTATTGTTGACTCATATGTTCGTATAACTCTGGGCACTCTTTGTACTTATGTTTTTTTCCACACCATGAGCATTGTAGAAGATCTGGACATTCACGTTGATAATGGTCTGTGGCTCCATAATTAAAACATGTCCCACACAGGAACTCACTTCTTCCTCTACGGTTACCATAACCACAAAATCCTCCATGAAACCCTCTTCCACGTGCACATCAATCTTTTCACTCTTCATACCGACGTTCATCTCCTTTGGAACTGCTAGCAATGCCAATCTGGCTCACACCAAGATCAATTGCCTCATGAATATGGTCAATCAATCTACAATCCTTGGTGTCATGTGTGGTTGAGGTACATATCTTGCAATAACAAGACACATTTTTACAAATCACGTGCTACAACAGGGGGCACCTACTTACATCATGGTCCTCATGACATATTTCACAATTTACTACTACGGTGCATACCACCTTCCGAGTACATACCCCACCATTATCATGTGTGTGTCCTTCTATGTTACAATTTGTGAACCACATCCCACCACAAATCTCTCGAACTTTGTTGGCAGATAATTTCTCCAACTACTTAGCCATGGCAGTGATCTGAGCCTCCAAAAATGGGCTAACACCAGTGTTAACACTACCAACTGCCTCAGTGTGCAACGCAGCTTCCAATGCTTCGCACGAGTCCGTGAATGTTTTGTGAGACAAATCCCTCCTAAAGGGTGTGATCATCCCTCTGACAAACCACTGAGCATGTTGTGAAGGGTGGATATCATAAGATAGTTTAGACAATAGATTTTTAAATCACACATCATATTCTTACATGCTCTATGCGATTCCTTGTTGGATTTCTTTGAGAGAGATTATGCTCTTTTGTTCAAACTCAAGTATGTGGAAATCTGCTAGGAACGCATTTCTCAACGTGGTATAATCCACAACAGTCTAATGAGGGTCATACTTTCTATACCAACTATGCGTGTGTCCTTACAAGGTCATCACAAATTGACTGGTCTTTTGATCCTGGGTCGTGATCCCCTTCGTGCGCCATAGCAACTTGCACTTATGCACATACTCTATGGCATCTTCTATCCCACTGTAATCTGGTAAGTGTAGACACATCTCGAAAAATACTTGAGGAGGTGGCTGAGGTCCTTGTCCACCTGATCCAGTCCCTTGGTTTCCTCTGGTGTTTCCTCCTCTACCTAGCCCACTAGATCCTGAGCCACCAGTTCCACCACTTCCACCTCCAGATCCTCCTGTGTTAGGTACAAGGCATGTGTTTGTCATGTCGAATGCTCTCATTGTCCCACTAAATTATGTGCCAGCTGTTTGTGAACTAGTACCACTCCCAGTCGTATTTCCTCCACCACTTCCTAACGTGCTTCCAAAACCAGCTGTATATGTGCCTTTTCCAAACATTCCACCAAATACTGGAATAGTGTGTGAAGCCATAGAAGTCCTAAACGAGAAATTTTATCTCCTGGGTGTCGATTGGTTGCTTCTACTAATATCAAATGGATCAACTATACTTTTCCCTCATTCAAACAAACCAAGCACCAAGGTTTGGTCACTAGGTGGGGTCATATGTGCACCAATGACTCTTCTCTCTCTACGCGATGATCTCTCATCAGAAGCCACAAGGTTTTCTCTCCCACGCTTACCAAGATGGGGTATCACAGACTATTCGGGTTCCACATCCTCCGTGTGAACCTCAACTCCTTTCCACCATGTCTAGCTCCATAACCCACTTGTAATCCCACAGTGTCTATCGATCTCCTTTTCACGCGCTTTGTTATACTTGAGTCGTCTCTCCTCCCTTTCCTTTTTAGTCATTATATCAGCCATCTTTCCCCAACCTGGCTTCCTCGCCAAGTGCTCAGAGAGGTTTAGCCGGCCATAGGAAATGCCTCTAAACCCATGGTTACCATCAATATTTTGATTGCCAAGGGAATAGCACATAGAAATGATCCTCGAGGCTCCCATAAAAACTCAAACTCAACAACTTCTAGACAGGAATACATGGAAATGGCATATTCCAGAGTGTAGCTAGTCAATACCCCCTTCCACCAATGATCTATAGCACAGGTCCACGTTATATCAGCATCTTGCAAGTTCTAATATGTTTCATGGGTCCAAGGGTGTGACTTATAATACCACCCCAATCTAGATGTATAAGCCGAGAGCCATTTGAATAACTCTACTGGGAAACAGTAGAAGAAGGTTTCATATAACTCATGATAAAGAGTGTCTTCCACCCATCTTCGTTTGTCAAACCCAGGTCCAGTATTGAATCTATGATTGAATCCATCCTCCATGCTTTTAAACCACTCTTCAACACCTTCAAGTGTTAAGCACTCTGCCATCACTTTTTGCACAGATCATGATGTATGTCATGTTCCACTACAACTTTAAAAAGAGGTCCCAGTAACAGAACCAAGATGTAGCCATTTTTACACCCCACCAAGAACAAGGGAACCTCATACGCGTCGTCCTATCACCCAACAAGTGTTGGGCGCTCACCTGAGATGCGTGAGAGGGAGCTGAGTCTCTCTTTTATGTGAGTTTAGTGGAAGGCATAATTCATGATTCTGACTTAGTGATTTAACAGACATGAATAAACTATAGAGCTCAGGACGGCTTCTACACCCCTTCAATCATAACAGAAACAAAGCACACAACAGAATTAATAGAAGTAAGACATTGTAAATCCATAAACATACTTGATCATTCAAGTAAGATCCATGATTATACAAGATCAAAAGTAGAGTAGAAACATGCAAATAATATAGGAGGAGATCTTAATATAAACATAGTGGTAACCTTATCATATTCATTCATAGTCTTACTACAAAACATCACAGAGAGGCATACCATAGTCATGCGCCATATCTGGATCCATACATGTATACTCACAAGATAAAATTTTCATTCCCTATTCCCTCATTAGATTCTTCCTATAATCATCTACCTATTCTATCCCATAGTTCTCACAGCAATTTTGTAGAGCTCCGCTACCTCCCTTGTGTCTCTATTCTTTTCCAAGGGTGTGCATATAAATAGGTGTTTGAGTTCTAACAAACTCCTCTGAAACCTCAAATCTGGCCCCAAGTATCAAGGTGTGGGTCACCCCAGGTGTATGCCCCTCCATGTCATGATTAACTTTTTGGATCTTCCTATCGCAAGGTATATTCCTTCCAGGACACCCTGTTGCCAAGCTGGAACCTTATCCAAACGGAACACGTTCTTCATGTGTTCTTTCCAAAAGGCCGAAAATGGCTGAGTCCCGTATTGTTCTCCACGTGCGCGCACATCCTTGGTTCTCCAAGAACCCCTTTTTACTTTTGCCTTGCACGCTTCCTCCGGCCGTACGCACCTACGCGTCTTTAAGATTTGGAAGCTATATCAGGGGGCCAATAAATAAAAAACATAGAGATTGATATCGGTCAGTAAACTGGTGCCGATTAGGAAGAAAAACCAATGTCAGTCATTGGACCAATGTCGGTTACTATGAAAATGAATAAATTTAAAGATCTGGGGAAGAAAAGTGGAAAATGGATATTCTTAGCTCTGTTAAGGGTGATAGAAACTCAGAAAATGGTTAATCGAAAGAAATTAGAAACAAAGAAAGTCGGTATGTAAGAATAGATTGTTGTTTTGATAGAAAATTAAAAACACAAAGAGACTAATACTGGTCAGTAAACCGATGCCGGTATGATGAAAGAATCGATGTTAGTCATGGGACCGATGTTGGTTACTAATAAAAACTGGGGAAGTGAAGAAATTAATATTTTTGGGTAAATATATAGTCACAATAAGCTCTGAAAGGGGCTATCTATAACAAATCTGAAGTAACACACTCAGAAAAAACCATAATTGACCAGTTGTGATGGTTGAGTGTGGAAAAGAAGAAGAAAAATTATGAATACATCCTCACAACTTAAACTACAAAAGACAAGAAAGAAAGGCAAAAATCAAACAAGCAAAAACTAAATAAACATGTTAGTTATCCTAGGATCAAATTTTTAGTCTTTAGTTGGCTTATGCCTTAAGACTGACTGTGAATGATATAGAATGTTTGGATAACGAAGGTACCTAGAAATCAATCTATGAATGGCTTCACATTTTACTTTAGTGAATTATCCCTCAATATGCCTTGCGGTATGTGAGGTCTGACCTCTGATATGACAAACCAGCCAGAACATTGGGTGGGGCCCACAGTCAACAGGTTTTTAAATCCTTGACAGATTCTTCCTGGAAGGGAATGTTTAAGAAGTTTATAGATTGTGTTAAGTGATTTGGATAAGGAGTGTGTGCAAAAATGTGAACTACACTTTATTAATCAATCACAAAACAGTCATGACCTTTGTTGTATGATTTTTACTTAACTATGTGAGATAAATATGCAGACATACAGGGATGAAATGCAAGTGTTTTAAGCCCCAAATCGAAATATGATATTCAATGTAAATAAGAGTGAATAGGAAAAAGGATTAATTTCACTAATGTAAACTTGGAAGAAAAGAATAAGGGGATTCATTTTAAATTCACCAAAAGAAATGTTTCATTTAGAGAAATTAATAATAATGAGCAGATTACAGAGAAGAAGATTTAGTGAATAACGATTTAGAAATGAAACACACAAGATGTGGCCTATATGAATAGAAAGGAACCCAAAAATGAGGGTCCCACCAGGCATGCCCAAATTTTTCGCCATAATGTTGTATATAAAATAAATAAGGTAAAGGTGAGGTGAGGAGGAATACCTATGAAGTTGAAGAAGGTTGTGCATCATTGAGAAGACCAGGTTGATCATGAAGAGATCCTTTTTGGCTAGGAAGGACTAACTATAGAAGCAAAACAATACCACTAAATAGATTTAAATATCATATGACAGTGGACTACCTAGCGTATGTTAGATCTGAAAATTTTGATACTTCCTAGAAGGGTCATTAATCCACTGTTTAAAAACAACTTAATGTAAAGAAATGACAGTAAAAGAAAGGCCCTAATGTACCGATATGATTTAGGTATCTCATATGCTAACAATAGACTAGATTTAAGCTAAATATTGAATAGACAACTAAATCTAGAGAAGGAATGGTGTTATCAAGGATGACAGGTGTGGCAGAGTTGTTTAGAAAGTTCTAGGTGAGATTGAGTCAGGTTTGGGAAGGTTTTGGATAATTAGGAGCTCGTTGGTTTGAGATAAATCACCAATCACAGAGACCGGTATCGGTTGGGTGACTGATGTCAGTACCTGATAATAGCCGAAGCTAGTTGGGTGACCGATGCTGCTAGGGGAAATTGGGTGCAAAGATTAAAATGAGGTGGTTTTGATCTCTTTGTAATTGCATAAAGAGTTGGGGAGGATTAGGTAAGGTGGTAGGATTTTATTAAAGACTCGGAGATGAATAAATAGACATTTGAGATGGGTACAAAGGTCAAATGGGTGAGTGGTTGGGTGGAGGTGAGATGGAAGAGATTTGGGAAGGGTAGAAGGTGAAAGAAAGAAGATAAATGATTAACAACTAAAATATGGAAAGAAATGACAAGGTAGAAATCACTTACTTGCATATTGGAAGATAGTTGTAGAAAGAATAGTTATGGTTAAAGGAGAGACAATTCCTTATCCCATATAGTAGCAGTATAAGGCTCTGGACTTCCCTGTGAGTGATCCAATTCTCTATAACACACTGTTGATGTTTGATGGAGGTTGTGAATTCTTGGAATGATCTCTGGTTCGTCATGGGGTTACTTGGATGCCTGGATGTGAGAGATAAGAATACCAGAACTCCAAAGCCAAGATGGAGGAACTTGGTCAAAGGGTTGGAATTTCTTATTTAAAAAAACCAATGGCAATTAGGTGACCGGTGTCAACCGAGGAATAACCAACATTGGTTAGGGAGAAAAGGTCATATTTTGCCAAAAATAGTTTTGTCTCTCCATTTTTGGCATTGTTCAAGATTTTGTTATGGACTAGGAGTCTCGTTTGGTGCTAAATGAAGTGGGAAATATGTAGGAGGGATAATAGGTAATGAATTCTAGGGTTAGAATGATTCTTAGTTAGTTAAGGGGAGTGGTGACTTAGTCTAGGTTAATATATAGGCTTGGAATTGGTCCAAGGTGAGGGAATTATTAACTTAATATGGGTAATTAAATTAATAATAATGTAAGGAGGGGTCATGATCGGGGGATGTGTCGAATTAATTAATTAAAGGGTCTTAGAGGGTTACAACCCAATTTTGGGTATCTACATGATCGTCGGGGTTAGTCTGACTCCCCATTTACATCTTTCTTATTTAGGATTTGATGTAGTTTGGGGTTTCGTAGGATATCATTTGTTTTACAGGTTACAAGTGAATTTGGTGATCATCCAGTGACATACAAGTGACCAAAATTGAAGGTTAGTGACACTTGTACAACATAGCAAAAACTAGTTTCTGAGCCCTTGCGTAGTTACAATAACCCAATAGAGGTCCTTAGCACCTAGGCACGTAGTCTTGTTCTAGGCACCCTATTCCAGGCTTGTTTGGTGGTTCCAAGATTTTTTGTATGTGATTACGACAGTTTGATCCTCTTATTCATCAATCTTCCAGTCTAGAATACTTTAAGATCAAGTGCAAAATCAACTAAGTCTTCTACTCTCTCTTTTACACTTAGGGAAGCTTATTTCTTGTTTCAAATCTATACTTTAGCATTTATCTATCCTATGTTACTTTTTAATTAGTGTTTTACAAAGTTTATTTATGTTAAATCATGTCCATCTACAATTTTTGATTAATTTCTATTATGACTCTCTTTTACATCTCTCATTTCTCTATCCACTTCTAGTTAGGTCACAGGGATATAGGTTGTTTTTCTGTCTTTTCACATTTGTCATTATTTGTCTCTAGAAACCATCCCCCACTCTGGAAACTAGAGCTCAAGCATTTGTGTCCATTTTGGGTGATCCTATTTTATTTTTTCTTTTAACACATTTGTGGTCAGCCTTGTTACTTTTCTTATCCTTGTCCCATATTCTTAGGTATCCTTTTGTGTCACTAGTGTCAAAATTCAAGCAAGAGATTCATATATATACACAACATGCTCACTATTATTCTATCTAGCAATTCAAAAGGGACAACCATATCTACATACTACCACTACTATTCAAAGGGACTGCATTTTTGGGTTGCATAGGAAGGGAAGTGTCGAATTTCATATCACACATTTACATTAAAGCTAGTTATATAATGCTATCTTGGCGTCATTGGCACGAGGGAAAACATAAGGACATTATTTCATACACAAGCACAAATAACTACCTAGAGTCTGAGATGTAGTGCATTGCTTGGTACTAAGATCACTCATTGGGTGATCATCGAGGTTAGTCCGACTTCACATATTGTATATTTTATTCATAGCTAATGTGTTTGTGAACTTGTGCAGATATCTAGGATTTGTTTTACAAGTTAGAGGTGATATCGGAACCCTAATAATGAAGTCAAGGTGACAAAGAAAATATTAGAGCAAGGACCATCAGACCCAAAAGAAGATTAGATCCTAAATATTCATATAGTCACTAGCACTCAGAACTAACACTAGCACCCGAGAACTCTTGTCCTCATGTGGGCACTTTAGTCCAAAGTATTTCAGAGTCCTATAACCTTATGCAAGCCATTGTGACATCATTTCTAGCCAGATCTAGCCTTTTAACAATTGCATTCACTTCCAAATCACTTGTGATCAGCTAAGTCATCATTTTTCTCTTGTGTAATTAGGGTATTATATTATTGAATGTTCATTTATTGTATATATCAATGTTGTGTTTTACCAGATGAATATCATTTACTACATTAATTAATCTAAAATAAGGTTTAATTCAAATTAGATTAAATCAATAAAATATTGGAACAAATAAATACAAACTTTAGGATAATAAAAAAGAAGTGAGATAAATTCCTTAAAATGTTACGAGAAAATACACCCTTGGCTATGTTTTAGCTATGTGTGGTTTACCAAAAGGAAACCCTAGGTTGGGTGCTCAATATAAGAATGGGTTCATCAAAATATAGATGTATAAAGTGTTTTTACTTATAAAAAATTAGTAAACTATCGACAACACATTACAATCAAACCTAATTGGCATTAAATCAATAAATACATATCCAATTTAATAAAAGAGTCTATCTAGATCATATGAACTTACAAAATAATTAAATTAGTACGAAATTAGGGTTGGATATATAAATTTGCTAAATCTTTTGTATATGGATGTTGTCATTAGTGGTAGACTAAGGAAAATAGGTCCAAAAGACAATACCATCAAATACTAGAGAAACCAAATTATAAAACCCCCAACCTTTTTTCGTGGGAATTGGACCATATCTGTGGGGTATGAAATCAGTAGGGATCTTAAGAAAATAGCTATGCATGTGGTTAACTATATTTGAGTGTGTGAATGTATTATTTATGTCCAATTTGTAAAATCCTATCTCAATTTTCTTAATATGTTGTGAATCATTGGGAAATTGATCTCCTTCTCTAGAATCGTAATACACTCTTAGTTCCTTGCAAAACCTATAAAAAGAGGGATGTTAATAGGGGCTATGTTATCCCTCCATTATTAGTAGTCCCCTTATTATTTAACAAAATAAAAATCAACACTCGATGTAAGTCAAGAATCAGTTCTATATGTGAAAATGTCTCAATCCTTCAATGCACTTGACAACTAGTATAACCTAGAATGCATCACTAAACATTTGCATTCAATTTTTTATTGATTATTTTTCCTAAATGCATGAATTATTGAATTAAAATTAGGACCCTATTCACATGAAAGATGAAACACCATGAGTATGAAATCCATCAAAAGGGATACAACACTCAATAAAACAAGTCAAGGGTCAAAGGGATCAAAAAGGGTAAGGGGTTGTATTTCATGGAGACATGACCATATTCATGGGGTACAAAAATTATCAACATCTCACAAAATTTCTCAAAGCCCCATATCAAACCAAAAATAGAAGGGAGAGAGAAAATTAGGAGATAAGAGGAAAATGAGGGGCACAACAGATAAAAATGAAAAATTCATAGATAAACAAACTAAATATGAGAAGAAAACAACATGGGACACACAAGGGAGATGACAAAGGTTCAGTGGCATGAGAAAGGAAAGTCGAAGAGTGATGACACCAGGAAATACATACCAATAAAAACATAACTTGGACCAATAATAAAAAATACAAAGTCACTAACAACAAAACAATCTCAAGACACCTAAAATCTGCTTTAGCAATCTTATCACTAAAAGCACACTAATTAATCTCATTCTTACCATGTCTGTATAATTGGTGATTTCTACTAATTAACTAATGTTTCCCTCTATTTAGGGTTCATTAGCGACACTTTTTTGATTAAGTTAACCTCTATCACATTCCAAATGCCAATTGACGACACATCATTAGTTATTATCCTCTTCCGAGAAAAAAATTAGCAATTATTAGCTAATTAGGCCTATTTACCCTTGTTTTGATCAATAAAACCTATTATTGACCAAAACCCCTCTTCCAGCCATTCAAAATTACCCCTTTTCCCTCCAAGATATCTCAAAAGGCTTCAAAATCTTATCATAGCCTCTTAATTGGTCCTAAGTGGTTAATTAAGGCTCCTCACATTCTAATCACTTGTTAATTCACTAATCATGATTAACAAGCCTTAATCTACTTTATTCTTTTTATTCCCACATGCACCAAGATGCAAGTTTTCCTCAAAGATAAAACTATAAAAATGACTAAATACATGTTATCTAATTTGGCCCTTCGGGTGAAATTAGATAAACAAGACCCCATGGAGAAAAAATGAGGGATCAATTTGGCCAAGGGAGATCACACTTTGGGATTGGCCGAACAGGTTAGGCGGGTTGAGCACATTATAGAGGAGTTCAGGAAATGAAGAAGCTCCAAAGTCTAAAATTCAGACTTTAGAGCTAAGGGCATTTGGAGGTAAGCTGAAGGTAAATTTGGGGACTCAGCGGAAAGAAGCACAAAAAAGGAGTGGGGAGTCTGAAACCCTAAGTCCAAAATTTGGACTTTGGGGTTTTAGAGTTTTAGAGGTTTCATGAGCTCACAGTGAATAGTGCCACATGGGGAGAAGAAAATTCTGAAACGTGAAGTCTGAAATTTAGACTTCAGGCTTTCAAATTTTGGAGGTTTCATGTGCCAAGTGGATAATCTAACCCCAAAACCTGAATTCCCGAAGTCCCGAAACCTGAAGTCCCAAAACCCCAAAACCTGAAGTCCCGAAACCCCAAAATTTGAAGTCCCAAACCCCCAAAAACCTAAAGGTCTGAAACCCAAAGTCTAAATTTCAGACTTTGAGGTTTTGGCATTTCGTAGGTTTCACGAGATCATGGTGAACAATGTCGCACAATACAATTTCAGAGTCTGAAACCCGAAGTCTGAATTTCGGACTTCAGGGTTTCGGTATTTCAAAGGTTTCAAGAGCTCAGAGCGATGAACAGTACAGTGATCTTCAAAGTGGAAAATCCTAAAGTTATGAATATTGAAAGTCCAAAATTTTGGATTTCAGAGGGTGCAATGCAAGTTCGGAGTCTAAAACGGTAGATTAACCACTAGTATTTATTGTAGAATGGCACCTTCATCTTTAGATGGCCATAACTTTTGACTAGGAGCTCGAATTTACACAAAATAGGACTTTTTAGAAAGCTCTTAGTGTCCTTTACACAACTACGGTTAGTTTTATTATTTTGAGTGAGACTAAGTATTTCAAAATGAGTAAATACATTTCGCCATTTTAGAGGAATATTCCAAATTTCTCACCTACCAAAATAATGAAGGTATGGGCTTCCTTTCTTCCCCAACAAGGCAAAGTACATGGAGGTATTGGTTTTATAATGGCACTCATAATTGTTGTAGGTGATTTTAATGCATTTTTGGGTGGTTGAATCAAAATTTTGAATCCCCTCTCTCTCCCTTCTCTCATTCTTTCTATATATTGTAAGGAGGGGCTCATTTCAACTTACTTTGCACCCTCCCTTCTTCTATTTTCTGTAAGTGATCTTGTGGAGTTCAAACCTCCTATTCAAACTGTAAATTCAATTTTTATCTCTTGGCCATTGTAATTCACTGTATCAAATCTATGGAGAAATAATATAATTCTGTGGATGAATTTCAACCCTCTCTTGTGTTTATTACATCTTTTTAATCTCTCATTACAACTTTGGTTAGCTGAGCAATATAGGTTGTGTTACATGTTTTGGTGTTTTGTGTTTAATGGTGAATAAATTTTTGACAACAAACTGACTTGTGTTGATTCTCATTTTCTTAAATCTTGTTCAATTTTATCTCCATGCAAGGCATATTATTCAGCATTCCTCTTGGTGCATCACCTCCATCAATTTAGTTTCAATTTATTGCAACCTTTTTAACCCTATATCCTTAGCAAGTTAGAGTATATTTTAGGATATATCCTCTATAATTTGAGTGTGTGTATTAGAGAATAGGAACTGACCTTCATCTAGATATCTTTCCTGATTACAAAGTCCCACGCTTTGGTAAAATCTCCATGTTATGTAATCACACTGACAGTTTCAATCCATCCAATTGCAGAAAATTAGGGGTGTTGTGATTATGCATCAACAATACCTACCTTCATACTTTACACCATACTTTGATTAGTATATCATATAAGAAATATGATTAAGATCCTTACTTCCTTCTTGGATTAGCTTACTAAATCTTTGCATCCAATCTTCATCTTGGTTAGAAGAGTGATATCTAATATGGCCTTATACCGATTGTTAGAGAGATCCTCTCACCATTTGTGGAGTAACAAGAACCATAATTTGATTTCCCTTAGATCTAATTAGGTATATGTTAATTATTAATCATCTCACATAGTAAGGATTCTTGTAGATTAAATGTTTGAGTTCATTTAGTTTCCATTGATGCATATGTTTAAGCTTTGATCATCATGTTTCATTCTTAAGCTTGAGCTTGGCTCTAGGATATTATGGTGTTAGCCTTTACTACTTAGAGTCAAGATTATCTTCACGTGACCCCAGTAAAAATACAATAAAGGGGGTAAATTAAGGTTGGCATACTCCAAGGTTTAGTTAGTGCAATTTCCTTGGCAAACCCTGCTCGTAGAGGTAATTTTTGAAACCTTGTTGAAAGAACCAATAAGAATCTTATGGCTTGGATCCAATTTGACTTATCAATCATATTCTAAAGAGCTCTCACAACGTGATAAATTTTTTATATTAAAAACCTTGTTATTTGAACAAGGGGAGAGTCTCTCAAAGTTGAAACTGAGTGATATTTCATCATGATATTTACAAAAGAGTTACTTTGTCATAGTTTTTCACTTGTCCTAAGACAAGGTGAAACTCTGCCAAAGTTACACATGGTATTTTTCATCACCACTTGGTCTACCCATTTATTTTCTTGTTTCCCATTTGGGACAAAATAAGAACAACATGTGTGGATACCGCTAGAAATAATCATGTCTACCATTTTTGTAGTCTACTTACATGACTAGGTTACAATGTCATAATGCAAGAGTTGAAAGTGTGAATGGTATGTCTTCATGTTCTAGTAAGACCTTTGTCTCACACCCATATTGAGACTAATTATCATTTTAGTTAGGTGATATCATCATTGAATTCCTTTGAGTTGTTACACTACCCAAATTATAGCCATACAATTCTGATACTTATGTCTTGTTTCCATTGTGAAACTTGGTCTAAGTCTCTAAATTGTATTGTTACATTGCTTGCACACATATTAACTTCTTGATATAATTACGCTTATTTTTTAATCCTAACATTGCCTTGATTTTTTGTGAGTGTTGAGGTTACGTTGTTCACATTGCAATAACACCGTTTTGATACTAAAATCTTGTTTTCTTGTAAAGCTTGATTAACATGTGCAAAAAGTGTTGTTGCACTACTCACTTTTGTAACTTCCATTTTCAAAGACTTGGAGTTTGTTGGTGTATAGAACTGGTTGTAGTATACCTTATAGGAGGATCACATCAACACTTTCTTAGCATTTAGGTCTTTTTTATTTTGAACTTGGCCTAAGTGGTGATATTGTGTTGTCATTATTTTCTTTAAACCTATCTTGCAAAAACGTAAGGAGTAAACTATTTTGTGATTGGATTTTAGTCTTCTGCTTAATTTTCTTATCCTAGGTTCTTCTTGTCATATATTTCCTTAGTTAGTGTATGCCATTCTTTATTCTTTGGTATCCTTGGGTTCATATTGATCCTTTGGATTTGTGACTATTTGTTATTCAACATTCTTTGTGACGACTTAACATCATCATGTTGCATAAATCTACCTAAGGTCCATTTTAGTCAACCTTAGTAGAATATTTTGTGTTATGCCTCCTCTTACAAGAATGGGGCATTGGAAATTAGGCACAGGTCCCTTTGAAAGTGACAATCCACTTTATGATGACAGTAGTGGTGAGGATATTTCTCCTTGTGTAGACTTTGAGCTTCATCCCGCCCACATCAATGATTATTTTTTTCCAAAATAAACATGAGGTCCTAATGTGTGTCATAGAGCTAAGAGAAAGGTTACCCTCTAAGGTTGACCCTTCTCTCATTGTCGGTATGGTTTGTGGTGAATAACAAGTAGAATGTCCTTCTTGGAATATTAATGACATCTTAAACACGGTTCATGCCTCTACTTCTGGATGAAATAATGATGAGGAGATACCTCTTGAAAAAATGGAGACTATCATATACCCACTAATAGAGTTCATTGTGAGGACCATGAAGAGCATGATCATCATGTGAAACCTCCTCCTTATGAAAATCATAAAGAATTACTCACTCAGGAGGTAACTTTAGAGCAACAAGTGCAAGCTCTCACTCACCAATTGGCAAGTTTGGCTTTGCACGTAAACAAGGAACAACTGAAACCTTTAAAACATTTTATACTAAAATTTAAACCAAAATCTTTATACCATGAGTTCCAGACAAATACTCCTCATCAAGAGGCACGTAAAGAACCTTACAAGGAATTTAATACAAAGAATAAAGGTGGGGATACACATAGATTTAATCATTCATACAGGCCTACACCACCCACACAAGACCAATTTTTCAATCAAGAATGGTCAACCATGAAAAATTCCCTAATAGCTTTACGAGAAGGAAAAACAGGAAATAGCAAAAACTACCAATTCGAGGAGTTATGACCATATCCCTTTAAAAGGGTCAAGTTGTAGGTATATTTCCTGCATCACTTTGATTATCCAAAGTTCAAAAAATACAAGGGAAAAGGTGACCCCAGAGACCATATTAAAGACTTTTATATGGTGTGTCAAGAGGTCATGTATAGCGATAACTATCTTATTCACATCTTCCCACAAAGTTTAGAAGGTCAAGCATAGGAATGGTTTTTACACATCCCTAAGGGATCTATATCTACATTGCCAGAACTAGCCGAACACTTTGTATGTCACTTTTCATTTAATATGCAAAATCATGTCATCATGTTATATTTATGTAATTCAAAACAATGGAATAACGATAACTTCTCTAGTTTCGTACAACGATGGTAAGGGCTAGCTAGCCGCTTCCCTATTTCTATACTAGAGAAACAGTTGATCAATATATTTGTAACTAACCTCCACCTTGAAATTACATTCCACTTGAAAATGCATTATGGTAACATGTTTGAAGAGGTGATCAACAAGGGTAGTCAAATAGAGAAAGTGTTGTTAGCTAGAGGGACCTTAAACCCCTTTTCACATGACCATGATCATAATGATTCCAGACCTAGTGAAAACCCAATTTTTTTTCACAATAAAAACAAAAACGTCATAGGCAATGGAATAACAGACTATAAATGAGTGCAAATAGTTCAAAACCATGCTCCCTTAAAACTTGCAAAGGGAACTTCACCTATGGAGTATAAATGTCGTACCTTCACCCCTCTATCTGACTCTATGTCGTCAATATTGAAATAGCTAGAGGTAGTTAACATGGTTAGATATCCTGAAACTATACCTTATGGGGATGACGTACTTAAGCCATCATGGTTTAGGGAAAATGAATATTGTGGATTTCACCGTGTCAAAGGTCATAATATCGATGAGTGTTTAAAATTGAAACACTATATTCATGACTTAATCGACAATGGTGATGTGGAAATGGATTTTGCCACCACTACCAAATCTCCTAACATAAACATGGGGATCTTTAAAGAACTTTTTCCTAAGAACAATAAAGGAAGGGAAAATTCAAATCAGGGACAGTCATTTCAAACCAAGAATGCTAATTACATTTCAAAGATGGACCATTTTGACCATTTTGATGCCCTAATAGGTTGTGTTGATCCACGTGTTGAGCATATCAACATGATCAAAATTAAATCAAGGGAGTGTGCCATGGAAACATGAAGAGATCACCTTGTTATATCATAACCTCCTCCCCATACTCCTCAAAACAATTATTATGACGTGTTAGAACAATTAGAGAAAACCACAGCTAAGATTTCAATCTTGGACCTTCTTAAAATGTATAACATTCATAAAGACATCCTTTGTAAGACATTACAGGGATCAAGAGTGTCTATTGATACCAACCTAAGGCAATTACAAGCAATAGTAGCACGGATTTCTCTTATAGAGCATATAACCTTCAGTCTAATAGAAATCCCAAAAGAAAATCCCTCTCATAATTTACCCTTACATATTGAATTCATAATCAAACATAAGAAAGTAAAAAGATTATTTTTGGACGGTGGATCAGGTTTAAACATTTGTACACTAAATCTAGTTTGGAAACTAGGGTGTACTGAAGCTGATTTAGAAACAAAGGTCATCACCATAAAGGCATATGACAACAAAGAGTGGCAGTCAACCGGTATGATCACTTTCTCACTGGAAGTAGGTCCTATCAATCATGATACGAAGTTCCATGTCTTAGACTTAGAGATCCCTTACAACATATTGCTCAACCACGCATGGATTCATGTCATGCAAGTTGTACCTTCAACATATCATTAGTGCTTAAAGTTACATCATGAAGGGCAGACCCTCACAATTCAGGGAGATCCCCAACCTTTTGCTCATTGTAGAGCATTTTCGGGATATTTCCCCACCATTTATGAATGTTCTTCTAGAAAGATATTTGTTCCATTTCAATCAAAGGCCCTCACTTCACGAGTGGATTTAGATACCTTGTCTCCCAATGACAATGTTGCTTATACATCATATTATCCTTTTGTTATGTGGGAGATGAAGGTTAGAGAAAACAGTTGCAAAGAATATGATCTTCAACAAGACCTTATAGTTCAAGATCTTCCCCTATTAGCTAAAGCACATGGTAGGTCATGCGAAAAGTTTCAAAGATCCAGGGAGAATTTCCCCTTAGACACTTTTACTCCTGGTGGATTATTAGAAAATGAAAAATTTCTCAAAGATATTATATTTCATCCTAAAGATGATTAAACAGATCTATGTTATCAATCACCTAAGTATGTTATTCCCAATCAAATGATGTTTACTATGGGATATAAAGGATGTGGTTGTGGCCACAATGAATAAGGTACACTAGAATCTCTCCTAATACCTCATCGTAAATTTGGTAATCGTGGTATTGGCATCCAGTTGTATGGGTCTCACCCCTCAAAGGTCGAGGATACCTCTTCTGAACATGAAGATAGTTCATCCGAATGCAAAATTGAAATAGATTCCTGGTGTAGTCTCTATGAGGACCTTTCCTCCACGAACCTATTTTCTAATGTGGCTATCCTAACTTTAACCCCCGTCATACCCATTTCCACTTAGAAACTAAACCTTATTTACCCGTCACTCATGAATTGGGACCAACAATAGCATGTGCCAATTGACATCTTTCATAATGGCAAAGCTATTGTTGAGCCCATTGGTATTTGTGACTGCATTCCAATAAAGTACCACAAAAAAGGCTTCTCCATTCAGCTCAACACATGCACATACTTTTGGGAGGAGGCTAAGTTGTGCGGTCATGTAAGCAAAAAAAAAGCAAGGGAAAAAGTTCCATTGAAAATCCTTACAAAAAGAACAAGTCCAAGTCTTATAGTGAAAACATCTTTGAGGAACTTGTGGAAAAACAAAAAGAATAAGCAATGGACAAAATAGGTGACCAACCTAAAGGTGATAATCTCTTTGAACCACCATTAGCAGAAGAAGACCTTAATCTCCCCCCTGATCCTACACACATGGAGGGAAAGTCAAAGCTACTGGTGTAGGAGATAATAGATGTCAATATTGGCAGGGAGGAATTTCCTAAACTAGTCAATTTAGGAGATTCACTCTCATCTCAAGAACAAAAAACTTTTTTTTGTTTTTAAGAGAATTTGAAAATATCTTTCCTTGGTCTTACGCAGACATGTTAGGATCTTGCATTAGTGGTGCACAATCTTGTTGTACACCCAGACAACAAGCCTATAAAATAAAATTTGCTTTTTTGGTCAAAGCAGAGTTAGAAAGATTATTGGCAGTAGGTTTCATCAGGCCTATTGACTATTTAGAGTGGATTTCTAATGCAGTCCCAATGCAGAAGAAACCAGTTGGTATTAGATTTTGTACCGATTTTAGAGATATTAATAAATCTTGTCCTAAAGACGACTTCCCTCTTCCCAACATTAACATGATTATCGATTCAACAGCCAGTTACAAGATGCTATCGCTCATGAATGGATTTTCAGGATATAACCAGATAAAAATTGTTGAGAAAGACCAACATAAGACAACTTTTACTACCCCATGGGGAACGTTCCGTTATCAAGTCATGCCCTTCGGCCTCAAGAATGCAGGTGTTACCTATCAATGGGAAATGACTATTATCTTTCATGATATGATCAGTGACATCATGGAAGATTATGTGGACGATATATTGGAAAAATCAAGGACTAGGGAAGATCACTCAGAAATCTTGTGATGCATCTTTCAACCTCTAAGGGATTATAAGGTCCACCTAAACTCAAATAAATATGTCTTTGGTGTGTTATCTAGAAAACTATTAGGATTCATTGTTTCATAGAGAGGAATATAAGTAGATCGTGTAAAGGTTACTACTATAACATAAATGCCTCCTCCAATGAATATCATATAACTACAAAGCTTACAAGGTAAGATCCACATCTCTCAGCTTACAGACAAGTTTCACACATTCACGCATCTTCTCAAGAAAGATGTCATTTTTCACTAGGGTCTATAACAACAGCAAGCATTTGCTTTGCTCAAGAAATATTTGGCTAAACTCCCTATTTTAATGTCACCCACGTCAGGTGAACCATTACTAATATACATTTCTACCACATACTTTGCAATTGGGGCACTGTTGGCCCAATATGATAAGGATTAGAAAGAAAAATTTATGTACTACCTAAGTCATACATTGATAGCTTACAAGCTCAACTACCCATAGATAGAAAAGGATTGTTTAGCCATAGTTTTTACCTTTTAGAAATTGTTTCATTATCTTCTTAATAATAAGGTCAAGCTTATCTCAAAAGTTAATCCATTGAAGTACGTGTTTTCAAAGCCTGCACTTACAAGAAAGATGGCCACTTGTATCATCTTACTCAATAAGTTTAACATCGATTATGTTCACCAAAAATCAATGAAAGGGAAAGTTCTGGTAGATCAACTGGCGAAATCCCCTTTTCCAGGTACTGAACCATTGAATATGGAGCTTTCAGATGCTTCTACAATGTATCTTGAGGAATTTGTTATATGACAACTGTACTTCGATTACTCCTTTCCCTTTCATGGTTCAAGTGCTATTGTTGTGTTGATCACTCCTTCAAGAGACTTTATCCCTCAGACATTTTGACTCAGGTTCTCGTGTACAAATAATATAGCAAAGTATGAAGCCCTTATCACATGGATTAAACTAGCTATCAAGTGGGACATCAGACAAGTGAATGTGAATGGTGATTTCATGCTGATTATAAAATAGGTAACAGATGAGTATAAATTTAAAGACAAGAAACTTCTTCCATAAAATAAAATGGTTAATTATATAAAGGAGTACTTTGATAAAATTACATTTGAACAGATCCTAAGAGGACATAACCAAGCAATGGATGCTATAGACACAGTGGGGTCTATGTTGCACTTCCACCTAGACAAAATGATGTGTTATTCTTTATAGAACATGTGCAAACAGCATCATATGACATGCCATAATCATGTTTGGTATGTGAAGTTGTTGGTCCCTTTTCCCCTTGGTATGTAGACATTTTTAACTACTTTCATGATGGAACCTTTCCCGTAGACATTTCATATGCTAATAAAAGAAACCTTATCCAGCGTATAGTCTGATATACCCTACTTGGTGGCACTCTCTACCATTGAGGCTATGACAAGAATCTATTACATTTTCTCAATTCGTTTGAATCCATCCTCGCGGTTAAGGAGGTACATAAAGGCATTTGTGAGGCTCGTACGAATGGAATCATCCTAGCAAAGAAAATGCTAAGAGTAGGTTACTATTGGCCTACCATAGAGAATGATTGCTGCAAATATGTAAAGAAATGTTTGCAATGTCATGAGTATGGAAATTTAATACATGTATCAGCACAATCATTACATCTTATCACGACACCTTGGCCCTTCTCTAAGTGGGGACTTGATCTCATAGGTAAGCTTAACCCTATATCCTCATATGGCCACAAGTTCATTATCATTACCATTGAATATTTCAAAAAATGGGTAGAGGTTGTTCCTCTTACATATGTCGAAGGTGCACAGATATCTAAGTTTATAATGAACCATATTATTTGTTGATATGGCATCCCCTCTACCATTGTAGCTGATAATGGTAAGTCCTTTAAAAATAAAATTGTGAAGACAATGTGTAAATGCTTTTAAATCACTCTCAAGTTTTCAACCCCCTATTACCCTCAAGGTAATGGGAAAGCCAAAGCTTCTAATAAAAGCCTCATCCATATTATGGAGAATATCATGAATACCACAGGCCGTAACTGGCATTTACAGATTTATCCTGCCCTTTGGGCATACAGAATGTCTATTTGCACTCCTACAGGTGGCACTCCATATTCCTTAGTATTTGGCATGGAATCCGTATTACCCCTAGAGATTGAGATCCCCCCTTTACGTATAGATCTAAGGGACTACCTAAATGAAGAAGAGGACTACAGAGTAGCTCGATTAGTAGATTTGGAGCTATTAGATGATAAAAGGCTTCACGCCCTTGATCACCTTAAAGTATATCATGATTGAGTGCGGTGAAGTTACAAAAAAGAGTGATACATCATCAATTTGAGGTAGGAGACTTGGTGCTAAAAAAAAATGAGTTCAACACCACCAAGGACCAGGAGAAGAAGGTAAAATTCAAGCCTAACTGGTTGGGGCCATATGTTGTGGTCACTAAGTTTGGTTTGGAAGCCTATAAGCTTGTTTACTCAGATGGTCAAGAACTTCTAGAACCCATGAATATAATGCATCTTAAACATTTCTACGCTTAAGTGTGGGTTCCCTAAAATATCAGTAAAATAGAAAAAGAGAAGGAGAAATACATACGTCCAATAGTGAAAACCACACAATGGTGGTACTTTGGACAAGTCCTTTGGTAAAAATTAGTTTCTAGCGCCATTGGAGGGTCTATTGTTCACAAGCATTTCAAGTCTATAATTATGGTATATTTTTCCTAAGCTAGTCTATGTCTATGTATGAATTACTTTTGAGCCTATCCATCTTGGCCTTGATCCGGCTTATCCTACCTGTTAAATGCGAAGAGTGTGCCCTTGAATATTCCCCATCTAATGTTAGGGTAAACTTCACATCATCACTTTCTGCACATAAAACGTGGCATTCTACCCTTTTACATCCCATCTAAAATTGGGGGCATCCACATTTCTTCATTTCCCTGCACTTGGCTTCGAAAAACTTCTTAGAAAACATCAAAAACATTCATATAACTTTTTGAAAATCCTAAAATATACAAAACATTTAGTCAGAAATACTCAAAACATTCAAATACATTTCCTAGAAAACTCCAAAAGCAATAGAACATTGTCTTAATAATGCCAAAAATAGTGAAAAACGTTTCAAAATTATCCCACAAAAAGAAGTTAGTAGTTTTCTTTATTTAGTTGTTGGTTGTTTCATATTTTATTGCATTACTTTTTCGTAGTGTGTTCTTTAAATTGGATTCATTTACTTACTAGATTGAGTGTTACTTTAATTTTTGGTATATTACATTGAATTCATTTTATATTACATAATTGTATATAGTTGTGTTGCTTTGATTAGATTTTATTAATGTGTGCTTGTCCTTTTTGCTTGTACAATTTGTTATTATATCATCATCAATTTCATCTATCATCACATCTATACATTATATATCAATAAAAGCTAAGTTACATCATCATGAACATGAAAATTAAACATGTATGCTAAGCTAACATCATATAATATCACCAAGAGGGGAAAGAGGGACCACCTTCTGTCCCCCCTCAAACATAGACCATAATAAAAATGTGGATTAAACATGTTATCTCATACACAAAATTTGATCAGTAGAACATAAAGTATTTCATCAACATGTAATATGATATCATAAAATGATATCTCATAAATAAAACAATCATGTGATACAAACATAAATCCTAATAAAGGCCATCATCATATATCATCATAAATATCAAATGTCCATGTACAAAATCAATGTGTCTTGATACATATCAGATACAAAATGCCATCATGGGCATGGGTCAAAAATGTGCCTTCATCACAAGGCATAATAAAAAAAATACATAAGTACATCCGTACAAAAATATGCCTTCATCACAAGGCATGATAAAAAATAATACACATGTACATCCATAAAAAAATGTGCCTTCATATCGAGGCATACGTCAAAAAGATACATCAAGTACATCAATAAGAGAGTCACCCACGACTCTCGCCTCTATAAGACACACCAGATTTACACAGTAGAAACACAATATATCTTTGTTTAATTCATTATGAATATCAAATACATATATATGTGAACAATTCACTCTTATAATTAAGGAGGTTGTTGTAACCACTAACTTCCTATTCTAATGTTAGTGAGTTGTTTAAACCAACTCATGTAACAACATAATACACTTAATATTAATAACCAAACAAATATCAAATTGATTTAATAAATCACTCACAAATTATAATGGAGCACTAATAAATACTCCTAACATTCCCCCCCTTAGTGCTAACATGAGAGAGAAACAATCACACTTCTTATGCAGCGTGTCACTTGTGTGTGCTCATGATCTTGGCTCTCCCATGGTTTTGCAAAGGATGACCAACAACCTCGGTATGAACCAGTGATCACTGTATGAACACCTATTCGACAAAAATGGACCCCTGTCCACCAAAAAGGAACCCTTGTTCTAGGTATGATCCATTGCTCATCCTCTTCAAGAAACATGATGTTGTTTTTTCCTCTGTGTTTTCATCTTTCCACAATATCTTCACATCGGGGAATTAACATAGGAAAAACTGCTCACCAAAATGAACAAGAAAGTTGAATGGAAATGGAACATTGGTGTCATGTTCCCCCCACAATGTGAAATTTCCACTTGTTGAAAAATGGAACACTAAAATATTGCTCACAACTAGAAATCAAACACTGAACTAAAAAAACTTATGCCACAACCTCATTTTGCGGCCCCGTCACTTGCGGTTGGTGAGAGGACGTTACTTGTCCTCCATCCTCCAATAAATACACATCTTACTTAGCGAGATGGAATTTGAAACTCCATGATTTCCACATTGTGTTTATTTTATATCCCCCTACAATGTGAAAAAAAAAAATTTGGATGTCGGGCAACACCGAAAATGCATCCGAAAGGCAATTTTTTTTATTTTTACAATATTTTGACTTCTGACTTTTTGACAATGAAATGGATGTGACAACAATAGAATTATGATTTTAAAGAGTGACTCAAACTAGACATGTGAAAGACAATTAAAATGACAATACCGACTTTGATTATGACTCTTTACACCATGATAACAAAAACCTAAAATCACCTATTTGACTTTTATAATGACATCCACCTTTTTTCACACAATTTTACTGCTCTTTGGACCTTGGAGTTCCAACATACAATACACATTGACTTGACTCAATGGAAATAGATAACACAATGAAAAGAATGATAACAAATCGACTTAACAAATGACTCCTTATGAGATTTGAAATTTAATTAATGGAGGTTATGACACGTACCTTCTACTTTATTGGAAACTATAACTATCCACAGTGAATGAAATAGCATGAAATCTATTTGACCAAAATATATGTCTTCTATGCATAAAATCCTATCAACCCATCCACAATGATGCTCACTTGCACACCCATCAAACTTGGAGTAAAAATGGCGTATAGAATATTGGATGAAGTCGTTGTGATCTATTAGCTAAGAGATACATGGAGATCTAGTGTAAAGAATGTGTGGGATTCTCACTAATAGATTTGATTAATGCCACTCGATGCTAAGAATCATGTGACCGCTTGACTTCTTCCAGTTTTTGAATGGATTTAAAAAATCATTTCTAGTCGCTTCCCCTATACATTTCATCTGTAGATGTGCCCAATGTTTAGTTATGAAATAATATTGTGTGTATCTCCACCTCAAATCTGGCTATGTTAGATCCATGTGTCTATGCACTTTTACATTGTTAAAACCCATGGGGTTGATTCACACAATGCTGAAAATGACCATCGCTTTGTAATAAATCCAGTGTTAAGCAAGGAACTTGGGATCAATGAAAATATATTTCTATAGAGCAATACAAATCACAATGTATTGTGAGTTACAGACATGGGTTTGATTTGCTAAGCAGCTAAGCTAGGAGATGAAGAGATTGAAATTTTTTACAACATAACGTGGCACCAGGATAGAATATAAATGTTTTAGTAAAATATGCAAGATTCAAATATCCAATGCAAGTTAACTGTAGATTGATATGATGGGCGTTGGTCCCCAGTTCAAAGTAGTGAACAAATATAGGATGTTGATAGAATATGATGCAAATGATCAGGATCACAGAAGTGAACTCGCAAAGGCCGAGATTTACCTGATATTTGAAGTCTCTCAAAAGCTTATAGATATGTCAAATTCACAGATGCTAAGGAAGAGAAAATAGCTATGTCTGGACTAACAAGTATGCATACTAAACTAATTTTAGCTTAACCTATATTACAAACAACAAATTTGTTCTCATCTACAAGAGTAAAGTATTTAACGATTGCTCCTTTTTTTAAATTCTCCATACTATCAACCAAAGATGCAATTTGGCTCTGATACCAAATCTATAAGACACACCAAATTTGCATAGCAAAAATAGAATATATCTCCGTTAAATTCATTATGAATATCAAATACATATATATACGAACAATGCACTCCTATAATTAAGGAGACTACTACAACTTCTAACTTCTTATTCTAATGTTAGTGAGTTGTTTAAACCTTCACGTAGAAACATAATAAACTAAATATTAATTACCAAAAAAATATCAACGTGATTTAATAAATCACTCAAAAATTATAATGGTGCACTAATAAATATTCCTAACATCGCCCTCTCCGGGACTTCCTAGCCTAGGACTATACGGTGGTGGCATCAGATGAGAAGAAGCTCCATGGTGAGCTGATGGTTGTTGCATGGATCTGGTAGACCATGATGACCTCTGTGATCTAGATCATGATAGGTTGTCAGTTATTTGACTGTAATAAGGGGCTCTCTACTCATCTGGGACAACCACATGATAAAGCATCCTATAGTAGGTGGCCTCACCTGCTAGGGAGGCACTCTGAACTACAAAAAAATTTACTCCTGAGGGAGTACCTCCCTACTGAAGCATGTCACGCTCTGCTCTCACACGCATTAGCTCTACCTACAATTGAGCTCTCTTTAACAGATCTCGGTCCCTCTCAGCCTGCAACTATTCCCTCTATGTGGTCACATGATCTCACTCTGTAGTGAGTGAATCTCTCTCTATCTATAGGTGATCTCACTCTGTAATAACTTGGTCTCTCTCTATAATAGCCTGGTACCTCTTTGTACTAACCTGAAGTTGTAAGGCTATAACTTGATACAAGGAAGCTAGCTCCCCGACACCCTATATATCCTCCTCCATCTCCTCTCCATCTCTGCCATCTCCTCCACCTCCTAATGGACTATGTTGGGATCACGTACGAGGGTGATAGAGGTGACTACAATAACACCTATAGTGGAAATTGAAGTGGTATTTTTGGTACTGGTATCTATGGTTGTACCACTACTTGATGTTGCACAACCACCTGTTATTGAACCAATATATGTTGTACCTGTGGCCCTGCCTATGGATCTACCTGAGCCTATGATCTAGGATCTGGGCCCTGTAACCCCTATGTTGTCATGGCTATCCCTACGTCTAGAACTACATGTGGTATCGTCAACCATTGCGGCAACACTATAGTAAACCATCCTAGGTAATTTGGGGTTGTCCCTGAATCTACTATATGTGATCATTGCACCTAAGATTGTGGGACCACCTATAGAAATCTCATGTGAGCTCGTCCTAATCAGATCTGAGGCCCAATATTAAATTTCTCTCTAGATCTCCGCATATACCACATCTCATCACCAAGAATCCACTGGATGAGACCAAACTGCAATTAGACCTTGTCCACTTTGTACCACTCGAGAATGTAATCCCCATCTAGAACCTAACCCATAATGCATGACTCGTCGAGAGCTCAGGATCACAATGCTCCTACTGGGCATCCTATGGTGATGTGATCCCAGGCCCATATCTAAATTAAAGTCACCAAACCCACGGTCTTCTGACCGCAGTAAGCTATTAGGTGCAAATCTGCATACATATGGGCTAATACACATTGCCTCCAGCAATAGACCTCCCCACTGATGAGTCTATGTATCACTCTGATTAGACCCAAAGAAAAATGAGTACCAGTCTTGTCAAGAAACAACAGGCTGCTAACAAGAGTTATGAGGTATACGATAACTCACCCAAGCTGACGATCAATCATGCACCTAGTAATGTCCACTGACATACTCGGACAAGGTATGTCTACTACTCCAAAAATTACAGCAATAATTTACATTTTATGACCATGATGACTGTCATACGTCACTACCTAACCCTAAATAGGCACTCTAAGAATCCACTAAACGTCCTCTAATGTGACGCACATCTCACCAATAGGTAGTCAAAATATCTAACTCTCATTGTGCCATCTCTCCACTAGGGCTGTGAGTATGACATGATCCAAAGTGATATGTGGCCTGTGAGCCACGTGTGAGAAACCCATAACATCTAATAACGTCTCTAAGTAGATGTGATCTCGTTGATGAAATGTTGCCTCATAGGCCTAGAGCCACCCATGTCATTCCCGCATCTCTAATCGGGGTAGGTCCATCTACAAGGTTATCTAGGTCATTTGTTATGATCTAATTATTCTATTTTTATCATATAAGTTATTCTAAAAATAATCCTAATTCTTATAAGGCCATTCCAAAGTTCCCTTTTCACGCCAGTGCATCCAAGCACCAGCACTCCTATTTCCACACAGGCGCATAAGTTTTCACGCAAGCATGCCCCCTTTCCCCACCCTACCTAGTTCAATGCCAGTGCATCCCTGGTGATGCTGACGTGCTCATTTTCACACCTACGCGCATGTGTGACTGTGTTTTCTCTATGTTTTCCACGTTGGCACATCCATTTTAATGCCAATGTGGCCACACCTATGTGAGTTCATGCCAGCGTGCCCCCGAGGACACCTACGCGCCCCAAGGGCCATGATGGCAGTTTCGCACAGATCTCTACTCTAATAAATGAAAAAATAAGTATGATTTAATGCTAACATAATGACAAAGGTAAGGGTTTTCCCTTTTTGTACTAGTAGGTCATCCCCGAGAAGCCACATGTACTCTCGAACATGATTCACAAGGTGTTTCTGGTTCTGCACCCTCACCATTTCTCTCGTAGGTCAGAGCTCAATCAGTAGTAAAAATGGTAAGGGTTGGTAACAAATAAACTAACCGCCATGGTTTTTACCCCCCGTGGTGTGGTTTATATAGCCTTTTTTCCACCCCGTGTCATGTCTCTCACCCCCGAAGCACCCTGGGACCATCGTGATTCTTCTAAATTCTTCTAACATTCGCCACGATGATTATTTTTAGTAAATAATTATTTTTCACCCATTTTGGCTACGTTAGGGAATATTTTTGCCTTCCAACATCTTTCGGTGATGTCTCATGACTTCGTCATTTCTTGTACAATATTTTCTTGCTAAAAATTCAAAATTTCCAAACAATATAATTTTTTTCAAAAAATTGGTTAAAATCCAAAAAATTGCAAAAATTCAATGTTTTTCAAAAATTGGTAAATGACATGCACGCAGCTGAAGCCTATATCAAATGCATTGTCCTTGAACATCGAAATTTCTCCTACAACAACATATTTCTTAGGTTTTTACTTGTTCTTGTCTCAAATGACTCATGAATCATTTTGATCTACCTCCATTAACAAAGTTGGCTTACTTACTATGTCGGTACTCTCGTGTAACAATGATTTGTCAGAGACTGCGACATAGCACATGAATGTTTTTCATGGGACTACTTGTGTCCTTTGTTATTCCCCTTGCATGTATCCTTTCTTGGGGCACCATTTTTTTTACCCTTGTCATTAAAACACGAACATTCGGGAACTAAATCTTGATAACAAAAACATTGGTGTAACTGTCTTAAATGTTGTTTGTTTGAGTATATGTGATTGTACTTGTTTCTATGTTAGGTTATCTGGTTTACTTTCTTGTATTGCATTGCATTATGTATGTTACATGAAGTTACACATTTTTAGCAATAAATAAATGTTAGTAATATAGCTTTTCATGTTATTTAACACTTTTGTTTATTTTAATAAGGGCCGCTGATTTAGATCATAAGGGCAACATGATGAAAAAAAGTTACTTATTAAAAGATTGGATGAAAAATCTATTCCTATATTCTTCACTTTCATGTCCTATCACTATTCATTTTTCTTCCAAAACACCTGGGCAATAAAAATCCTTTTTATCCCTATCATATTTCTTCTATCTGTTTCGATCATCAATTGAATTCTTCTATCACCCCATCGACACTTGAGGGGGCATCCTTCATTCTACTAATTTTTCTTCAAAAATTTACTTTTTTATGTTTGTCTACTATGTTTGAAGTGACATCACTTACTTCACCTCAAACAGGGGCAAATGTAGACACCTAAAATCCACTTTTGCAATCTTATTGCTAAAAGCACACTAATTACTCTCATTCTTACCATTTCCATTATAATTAGTGACTTCCACTAATTAACTAATGTTTCCCTCTATTTATGGTTAATTAACGATGCTTTGTTGATTAACTAACCTCTATCACATTCCGGATGCCAATTGATGACACATCGATAGTTCTTATCCTCTTCCAAGCAAACAGTTAGCGATTATTAGCTAATTAGGCCTATTTACCCTTGTTTTGATCAATAAACCCTATTATTGACTCAAACCCCTCTTCCAACCATTAAAAATCACCCCTCTTCCCTCCAAGACATCTCAGAAGGCTTCAAAAGCTTATCATAGCCTCTTAATTGACCCTAAGTGGTTAATTAAGGCTCCTCACATGCTAATCACTTACAAATTCACTTATCGTGATTAAAAAGCCTTAATCCTTTTTAGTCCCACATGCACCAAGATGCAAGTTTTCCTCAAATAAAAAACTATAAAAAGGACTAAGCACCTACCTTCATAATTTACACCATACTTTGATTGGTATATCATATAACAAATATGATTAAGAGTCTTACTTCCTTCTTGGATTAGCTTATTCAATCTTTGGATCCAATCTTCATATTGGTTAGTAGAGGGATATTGTTAGGTTAATTATGCATTATATTAAGATATTTACTTGGTTATGTATTTAATAACCACCTTATTATAATATTGATTATTTGTTGCATTATTGTTTCAACTATTATTGTTTCTATTTAATTGGTTATTACTTCCCGTATGATATTTTAAAAGCTTATGTAATCAGGGATATTGTTGCACCTGTGCAACTTATTGTCCTGTGTGTATTTAGTTGTATAATAGCTATAAGTATTGCAGTTCATACAAATGTAAATAAGTTGATTTGATATTAATAAAATTCATCAGGATTTCGCCCTTGTTTCTCATATTACATTTGGTACCAGAGCAATAATCTAGACCTGTGAAGTAGAGAAGGTGTGGAAAGAGAGAGTAGAAGAGATAGAGGAGATTGGAGAAGCATTTGTAGCAATTGAGAGTTTGTGTAGCCTCTTATAACTTCTTGGCCCCATCTCTACATCCCCACAACCTCCTATCCATTCTAGGTGTTTGGAACATAAATTGTTTTTGCACTGGTGCACCCTGCACCAGGCAAAATTTGCTACATGAATTTTAATTTTTTTTTAAAAATCCCCATCTAGGGGTTTTTCCTCTAAATTTAGAGGAGAATATTGTCTCTACTATATTCAACAGGCCACTCGATTTGGAGGCTTGTGTGCATGTGGACCTCCTGACCGAGTTGCATTCCTTGAACAGCCGAGTTGAGTTCTAAACAGGGTTTGTTCAGGTTGGTTGCACTTTGTACAGGTGAGTTGTCTCCCATAGAATGAGTTGAGTTTTATGTAAACCTAAGTTTGCATTCAAACTGAGCTCATCACTCCCAAACTAAGCTAACCTATTTATGCAAACATTGGAATGTGTTGAGGCTGATTTGAGTGTATTATGCAACCAGTGAGTTGAATGTTGAAGCAATCTAAACAAATATGTGAGCATTCAAATTATTTGAGTCGAGTTGATGAAGTGGTCTCCTCCACCACAGTTTTGAGTCTTGTTTTGCACAGACCGAGCCATTTTTTTACAGATTGGTGTTCACATCACCTTGTTCTTTCACCATTTGAGCACCTACCAGACTCCCCCGAACACGGTTTTAAAAGATTTTTTTTCAAAAATAGTGAATAGGCAATAAACGACCTATAACAACAGTGGCTGAGCTGACCCTTGTCTCCACTCCCATGAGCTACATCCAACCTACAACAAGAGATCAAAATGTGACCTCCACATCCAAGACATACTCCACGAGTTGTGACCTCCTCATGACCCTGCACAAAAGCAATAACCGGATCATTGAGTCTACAACGGTGGAAAATAAACAGTGATTAATCCATAAATAATGACTTGCATACAAAAAGGAAGGCAGCGGTAGAAGACAAAGGTGTTTATTAAAGCACTCAGGTGGTGAAAGGAAAAAACAGAAGCTTCAGATCCATTTTTCAAGCTAAAAATCCTAACTGCCCTCCTCCATGCACCTAGGCCACGTGGGACCTCTCCCACGTCAAGTTTTAAAAAGGTGAGTTCCTTTTTTGTTTATTTTATATACAAATATCTTCATTTCATATCCCAAGCGCCAAAAGGGCCTAGTTGGAAAGGTGGAATGCCTTGGGTGGATGAGTTTTGGGGTTCAACCCCCACCCCAAACACAAAAAAAAATTGAATTTTGAAATTTAGCGGCAAAACTGGTGAAACTGCCAATTGTGGAGGTAATTTAGCGGAAAAACCTCCTCTAAACAACTTAGTCATGACTAAATACGCTTCTAAACTTTTAGCGAGAAAAACCCTAATATAGGGCAAAAAACAATTCTTCTAATAGGCTTATTTTTTTATTTTGAGCAACTTTTGCTAAGGGAAGTACACCAAAAAAACTGCATTTTAAGCCATTTTTTTGCAATTTTTGGCATATAGGGTCATTTTGGGCTCCGCAGGCCACCAAGGCTCAAAAAACAAAAAGAAATATTTGTCATTCAATTTTTTCCAAATTTTTTAATGTAATTACATGCTTCAATATATTGTACTAATTTACAAGTTGCCATAGTCAACCAAAAATATTGTAATTGCTCATAAAATGGCATAGAGTTGTAATCAGAAACAGTAAAAAATGGTTCTAAAACACTCACGAGATCCTAGATCTCATTTGTAGTGTTCAGTATATACAGTGCCTCTGGGAAGCACTTATGGGTAAAGTCGTCACGACTACTACTGCACTTAATGCCTAATATAGCTGCAATAATGTCATCTGGGCATCAACCCTTTAAATCGATTGGGAGTAATAAGGTCAAAGTGCACACACTATGGTCCATCCCATCCATCTGTGAACGATTACACAACATAAATCTAGACTGAGAAATTATCTAAGTATATAGTGAAGTTACACATGTGTATGAGGATATTTCTTTAATTCGGTGTCAATAATCGCATAGACCCCTTTCAATACTGTCTTGGTACCACATATCAAATTCTTCCACATACATTAACGCATCTTTCACATACTACTGGGTATATCAAAAGGGTGAGCTTCTTCCACGTACCGCCAGGTATATCAGAAGGGCACATATATAGAAAGGTTCGGTATATTAGACTGATGGTATATAGATTGGGAGACCTTATACCTAGAATGATAATAAACTAACCCTGTCAGTGATTTCTGCAAAATGGGCACCAATGCTCCTAAATTTTTTCTTTTAGATTCACAACTACTCAGAGGAAGCAACTATGCTACATGGAAGACTAAAATCAAGACACAACTTGAGTTTGAGGAGATCTAGATTATTTTGAATGGTACTCTAACCAGATCAACTACTGATACAACACAACAATGATAATTTGATAGAGTAGATAAGAAGGCCAAACTCATCATCTTGTTTGGAGTGTCCGACGATGTGTAACCCCGCATTCGAGATGCCAAAACAGCCAAAGAAGCCAAAAATAATAATGTCATACTTAATTTATAGAGTCATTTACATATACTGAAGTTCAAACAAAATGAGAAAATCGAAGCTTTCTTTAGAAGAGTTGTAGAGTTGAGGGCTTCACTTCTATCCCTGGGAGAAGTGGTCATAGATGAAGCTCTCGTTCCCATTGTTATGAGATCTCTCCCTTCTTCTTACTGCATTTTTGTAACAACACTAAACTTATTGGATACAACAGTTGGTTTTGACAAGCTGGTAAACCTACTACAACAAGAGGAAGCCATACATAATAAGGATAATGAAGAGGAGCAGACACTTTCTTCACATAAAAAATGGAAAGGAAAAGGAAAAGGAAAACCTAATTCCTATCAAAAATTCCAACATCATAATCATTATCAACATCAAGGGGACAAACAACAGAAGAATTAATGTCCAATCTGTAAATGAGGACATGAATTGAAAGATTGTTGGTATAACACTTACAAGTAAGGCTCATCAAGCAACTCTAGACCTCAACACCAGAAATCTCACAAGGGACATACAAACTACAATAAAGGGCAAAAAAAGGGGAACTAGAAAAGAAGACCCCATCAACAAGGAAATATTGTTAAACAATAAGAACATTCAGATAATGAAGACTTCTTGTACCCTGCTCAATCAAATGAACCTTCCATGTCATCTAGTGATGTCTGGTATGTTGATTCAGGAGCCACTCGACACATGATTGGCCACAAAAATTAGTTTACTTCAATGAGGGACATGCCTTCGAAAAACCATGTTTCGTTGGGAGATGATTCTTCATATATAGTTCAAAGGATTGGAAACATTTATGTACCCCTTGGTTCATGCAATTGTAGACTATCGAATGTCTTATATGTCACTGGGTTGACTAAAAAAATTCTTTCAATCAGTCAAGTCCTACATCACAAATTAAAAATTAACTTTGATAGTCATTCCGGAAAGAAAATGTGTTCAATTCAAGACAAATCACGAGGCTCGAAAATAGTTACAAAATCATCTAATGTGGGATGCATGTTCCAGCTTGATTTTATCCACAGAGATGATCAGGTACTTATGGCTAAGAACTCTACCTCAGCACAGTTGTGGCATTAGAGACTTGGTCATGTTAGTTTCAAGTATCTCAAGACACTTTGTAGGCACAATATGGTACATGGATTACCATCTCTTCATAAGGATACACACAAGTGTCCCCATTTCATAGTAGGAAAATAACACAGAGCTTCATTCCAGAAGAGTACATATTGAGCTCATGGTAAGCTTGATCTAGTTCATACCGATCTTTGTAGTCAGATGCAACCAAGTCATTCTGGATTTCAATACTTCATGCTTTGTGTTGATGATTATTCAAGGAAAATGTGGATTTTTTGTCTTCGTAAGAAAAGTGAAGCTTTTGAAACCTTTAAGAAGTTAAAATTAGCTATTGAGAATGAAAATGGTCATCACATCATAACTCTTCGCTCAGATTAAGGGGGGGAATTCACCAGTAATGAGTTCAAAGACTACCCACAAGCTCACAGGATTCATCGAAAAATGCCTCCTCCAGACACACCACAAAAGAATGGTGTTGTTGAGAGAAGAAATCATACTATCATGGAAATGGTGTGATGCATGATCGATGACTTTGGACTTGCAAAGACATTCAAGGTAGAAGCAGCAAAGACAACATTATATTTGTTGAATAGAGTGCCCATAGTTGCTCTTAATGGAATAACACCACAAGAAGCATGGTTAAAGTGAACACCATATGTTATGCACCTTAGAGTATTTAGGTGTAAAGCAAGTATGCATATACCCAAGAAGAATAGAAATAAATTAGACATGAAGTCACAGAAACTCATCTTCATTGGGTACAATGAAGAGAATCTTGGGTACAGATTGATGGATCTGAAGACCAGAAAAGTCTACACCAGCAGAGATGTTGAGTTTTTTTAGAAGAAGGAAGCAGAGTCTCCTCCTCTAGACTCACCTGATGTAGATTCTTCACCAGTTGTAAAAATTTAAGCTAATGTTCCCACACATGATGAAAGTGATGATGGGGATGATGGTGATGATCTGATACAACTGCGACCCATGGGAACAGTTTAGTGTATGCCCAAGTGGTGTACTAACACGTTATGAGATGAAAGAATGGATGATCTACTAGATACATCCACCCCTATACCACAGACTTGAAGTAAAGCAAGAGAAGAAGTGAAATTTACTTTGATGAGTAGAGTTATTAAGTCTGATGAGCTCTCTATAGTCTAGGAAGCCCTACAGCCAAAAGCTTGGAAAAATGCCATGGACTCTAAATATCAGTCAATAATGAAAAATAACACTTGTCAGCTTGTCAATCTTCCACCAGGGAAGAAATGCATTGAATGCAGATGGATATTCAAAACAAAATAAAAATAAGATGGGACAGTGGATAAGTACAAAGCGAGACTAGTAAAAAATGGGTTTGCACAAAAAGAAGGCATTGACTATGAGGATACATTTTCTCCCATAGCTAAGATCAAAATTATCAGGATGATATTTGATCTAGCTACACAGTTTGGTTGGAAAGTCCATCAGATGGATGTAAAAAGTGTCTTTCTAAACAAAGATTTACAAGAAGAAGTCTATATGACTCAACCTGAGGGATATGTAGTATCTAGTCAAGAATAAAAGGTATGCAGACTCAGGAAATTTCTGTATGGCCTCAAACAGGCACCCCAGGTATGGTACATAAAAATTGATGAGCATCTCGTACAACATGGATTTGTTATAAATCCATATGATCCCAATCTTTACCTCAAAAAGAAAGGGGGGACATTGTGATTGTTTATGTCGACGATCTAGTCATCACTGACAGTTCAGTGAGGATGATTGATGCAATGAAGAAAGGTCTTAATTGATCGTTCAACATGACAGATCTCGGGTTAATGCACTATTGTCTTGGATTAGAAGTATGGCAGAAAGAGAATCACATATTTGTTTCTCAGATGAAATATACCAAGACAATGCTCGAGAAATTCAAGATGATGGATTGCACACCAATTACTACACCTATGGAGAATAGATTGCAGTTATCTCGTTTAGATCCATCTCCTGAGGTAAATGTCACTCTCTATTGGCAGTTGATTAGGAGTCTCATTTACCTGACCTACACTACACCAGATATCAGCTTTGCGGGGAGTTATCTATCTAGGTTCATGCAAGAACCCAAAGTTTGTCATTGGAAAGCAGCAAGGTGCATCTTGAGATATCTCAAAGGATCAATGGATCTTGGTCTAGAATACAAGAATAACGACAACTTCTTCTTGTCAGGATATTTGGATTTAGATCATGTAGGAAATATTGATGATAGAAAATCCACTTCACGATTTGTATTATTTATGGGATCTGGACCAATATCATGGGGAAGCAAGAAACAACACTTTGTTTCACGTTCTTCCATAGAATATGAGTATCGTTCTGTAGGAGAAGTTGTATGTGAAGTGATTTGGCTATGTCACTGTGTGCATGTATAATTTGCTTAATGCTAAATCAAATGAAGTAAGAACTACCACCTAAAATAGTTCTACAATTTAGCTAAAACAAAGCATAAACACCATCATGATAAGAATTAAACAAGGGTTAGATGCTAGCATTCATCAATACAAACTTTGAAACTAACAATGCTAAATATCTAAACTCCTCTATTCTCTAACAACAAATGAATGAATGGACCTAAGTAAGCTCCATGGCTATCAAAATAGTTGTCCTTAATGCTCCAAGAACCTAGGAATGGGGGCTAATCAAAGTTGGGCTACAAGACCCTTTTGACACCTCCCATATGACCCAAGCACTTTAAGAAAGAGGCTTAACTCTTCAAGATGATGAACTCTCAAAAGGGCAAGCTGCAAGCTCTTAGTCTCTTTGCTATATGCTTTGCATTTACTCTCTTAGAAAGTTTAGGTGTAAGTAAAAAAGTAGGTGGAGGTCTCTTTATATAGCCCAAAGGATAAAGGATTCAACACATTCTAATAAATGTGGGATAAAGGTAAAACATGATTAGGAATGGATAAGGTTGCTTTATTAAAGGTAACCTTACTTTAGAAGAGTTTAATACATGTTTAGCAAGTCATGGGAGTTGGGGGGGATTTTAATTAATCAAAGGTGATTAATTAATAGGTAGATGTAAGCTTATAGAAGCTAATTAGAGGAATATTAGTACGATTTAGGCTATTAAAAGGGGATTAAATCAATTAAATATTGATTTATTGGTTAAATGGAAGGGAAAGCTAATTAATTAATAATAATTAATTAGTCTAGGTAGAAGGGGTGATTTATTAACGGAAGGTCGTTAATTAGGGTATTTGTTGGATAGGCAACTTAATTAATTAGCTTAGTGTCATTAATTAATGATGATATGAGGGAAAATGAGTGCCTTTGACGATATGTCGTTGATTTGCGAGAAAGGGGATAATTAGCACAATTTAAGTATTTAAATTGCTTGGGCGTAATTATAGGTGTCTACATTTGCCCCTCTTTGGGGTGGCATAAGTGATGCCACTTCAAAGATAGTAGACAAAAGAGATTTTGAAGAGATGGAAGAAAAATTAGTAGGAGGGAGAGATGCCCCCTCGAGTGTCGATGGGGTGATAGAAGAACTCGATTGACGATCGAAAAAGGTGAGAAGTAGGCAGAAGAATGGGGACGAGGAAGGATGCCCCGAGGAGAGGGAGAATTGGGGGTGAAAGAGAAGTGGTGCAGAAGAAATATGGATGAGGGGAGAGAAGAGCTTAACCTCTAGCCACTTATTTGTTTGGAACAAATTTGATGTCATCATATTGCCATAGGAACTACATCATCGGTCCTTATGAAAAATATAAGCATACGACAAAGGTAGAATGACATGAAAAGCCATAATACGAACAATTTTCCATTGCTGAAAATACCAACTCCATGCAACATATAATAATGCAATGCAATACGAGAAGGAAACAAGCTCATATAACAGGGAAAACAAGTACGAACGCACATATCTAACCCAACAATGGTCAAGACAGTTGTACAAATGGTTTGTTATCAGTGCTGAAGAGATCCACAAGTTTGTGATTGACGACAAGGGTTAAAAATGATGCCCCAAGCAAGGATACATGCAAGGGGAAATGAAAATGGACATGGGGTCCATGAAAAGCATTTGTGCGCAATGAAACAGCACCAGGCAACCAAAAGTGCCCCAGAGTACAGACGAAGCAAGAAGCTAGCTTTTGTGAATGGTTATGAATCCAGTGATCCGCGAGTCGTATTAATCAGGGAAGATGTGAGACAAACCAACAGGATATGGAGAAAATACCATGCGCAAGACACAAGTTTCAGCTGTAAGAAGCAAGTTACCATTTTGTAGGGTGTTTTACTTTTTAGGAATTTTTTGAAAAATTTTGCCTTGTTTTTAGATTTTTTTGATATATATATATATATATATATATATATATATATATATATATATATATATATATATATATATATATATATATATATATATATTGTTTTTGTTGTTTTCTTGAAACAATGTTCTATTGTTTTTGTGTTTTTCTCGAAACAATGTTCTATTGTTTTTGTGTTGTCTGAAACAATTTTCTATTGTTTTTGTGTTTGGTGAAACAATTTTCTATTGTTTTTGTGTTTTCTCAAAACAATGTTCTATTGTTTTGTGTTTTGTTAAACAATTTTCTATTGTTTTTGTGTTTTGTGAAACAATTTTCTATTGTTTTTGTGTTTTTAATAGTTTTCCAAAGCTATGTGCAGGTAACCAAGAAAGCATGGATGCCCCCAGCGTTAGGTGGAGAATATACAAGGGCAGAAGCCACGCGCTTATGAACAAGAAGGTGAATTCGTTGAGTTGCCCCCATCGTAAGATGGGAAATAACGAAAGACCACGTCCCTTACAGACGAATAGAAGAAGGCAAAGCCGGATCAAGGCTGGACTAGATGGTGTGCACAAGGAAACTCGAAGGTAGAACTAGGTCCAGGACAAAGACAACTACCCTTCTAATACAGAATGCTTGTGAACAACAAATCCTCCCGAGGTGCCAGAAACCGGTTTTCACCCAAGTACTTGTCCAAAGTGCCACAATTGCGTGGTTTTCACTAGTGGACGACCTGCTTTCTCTTTTTCTTTTTCTTTTTTTCTTTTTTTTTTTGTTTTTATATTTTTTATATTTTTTTTTATGTTTTTATATTTTTTATGATTTTTATGACTTTCTTGTGCCATGTTTAGGCATAAAACCTCTTAAGATGCATGGAATTCATGGGCTCCCGGAGCTCATCACCATTGGGGTGAGCCAACTTGTATGCCCCTGTGCCATACTTGGCAACTATGACATAGGGTCCTAACCAGTGTGGTTCGAACTTCCCTTTCTTTTCTCACTCTGCTCTGTTGTTGAACTGGTTCTCCTTCATAACTAAATCACCCACCTCAAATTGGCGAGGGATGATTCTCTTGTTGTAGTTGCGGGAGATTCTGTGTTGATATACTTTTAAGTGATTAAGAGTGCGAATGCGCCTCTCATCCAGGAGCTCTAACTCAACCAATCTTGCCACTCGGTAATCTTCATCCTTATCCAAATAGTCCCGAAGAGAAATTCGCAGGGATGGGAGTTCAATCTCTAAAGGGATGATAGATTCTATCCCGAACACGAGGGAATATGGCGTCGCACCCGTAGGAGTGCGAATTGATGTTCGGTAGGCCCAGAGGGCTGGGTGGATTTGTAGGTGCCAGTTTCGACCAGTTTTGCTAACCATCTTCTCCATTATCCTTACCAAAGTCTTGTTTGTTGCCTCAGCTTGTCCATTACCCGAAGGGTAATATGGCGTGGACCATTTCAATCTGATTTGGAACCGTTGGCAAAGACATTTCACATTTTTGTTCTTAAATGACTTCCCATTATCTGTGACAATGGCTACAGGGATACCATATCGGCAAATAATGTGATTCATGATGAATTTAGAAATCTGTGCTCCTGTGACATAGGTTAAAGGGACAGCCTCCACCCATTTTGTGAAGTATTCTGTAGCTGTGATGATATGTGTATGACCATCAAATGAGGTAGGAGTAAGCTTCCCTATTAGATCAAGTCCCCACTTGGAGAATGGCCACGGGGTAGTGATTGGTTGCAATGGTTGCGATGGATCATGGATGAAATTTCCATACTTTTGGCATAGCACACATTTTCTAACATAATTACAACAATCAGTTTCCATGGTGGGCCAATAGTAACCTACTCTTAACAGTTTCTTAGCCAAGACCATTCCATTTGTATGTGCTCCGCATACTCCTTCGTGTACTTCTTTAATTGCCTGGATTGACTCCGACACATCCAGACAACGTAACAGATTCCCATCATAGCCACGACGATAAAGTGTACCTCCTAACAGGGTGTAACGGGCTATTTGGCGAATTAGGCTCTGCTTTTCAGAGCAGGAGATTTCAGGAGGGAATGTACTGTCCTTAAGATAGGTGAAAATGGGTTCATACCATGGTGAATGGGGACCAACAACCTCACAAGCCAAGCAAGATTCTGGCATGTCATACGCGGGCTGGCATAGATTTTCTACGAAGAATGGCATATCATTGTTCCCTGGAGGAATACGAAGCATAGATCCCACCGTTGCCATAGCATCTGCCGATCTATTTTGCGCTCTTGGGATTTGCTCAAAGGCAAAGCATAAACACAATACTCCTTCAGAGTTTCCACCAACTTCTTATAAGGTATGAGCTTGTCATCCTTAACTTTATACTCATCATTAACCTGTTTGATGATTAGCTATGAATCACCTACAACCTTCACATGTTGAATATTCCACTTGATGGCTAGCTTCATCCCTGCAATGAGTGCTTCATATTCCGCAATGTTGTTTGTGCAAGGGAAGGCCAGGTGGAAAGCCTGTGGTATAGGATCACCTGAAGGAGTAATAAGGACCACTCCTGCACCTGAACCATGAAACGTAAAAGATCCATCAAAATGTATCTGCCATACGATAGATTCTTCAATGTAGAGCAAAGATGCATCTGGCAGATCCAGACTCAAAGGTTCTATGCTTTGCAAAGGTGCTTCCGCTACCTGGTCAGCAAGTACTTGTCCTTTAATTGATTTTTGATGGACAAATTCTATATCAAACTCACTGAGTAGAATGATCCAATTAGCCATTCTACCTGTGAGGGCAGGTTTGGACAACAAATACTTGAGTGGTTCGACCTTGGATATGAGCTTGGTCTTAGTATTTAGCAGGTAATGGCGAAGTTTCTGAAAGGTAAAAACAACAGCCAAGCAAGCCTTCTCAATCTGAGGATAATTACATTCATAGGCGATGAGGGTGCGACTCAGATAGTACACCACTTTCTCTTTATGGCTAAGGTCATATTGGGCAAGCAATGCACCAATAGCATATTGCGTAGCGGAAATATAGAGCAAAAGTGGTTCTCCCGGAGTGGGAGGCATGAGGACAGGTGGATTAGCCAGGTATTGTTTAAGCAAAGCAAAGGCTTGTTGTTGCTCAGGTCCCCAAATCAAAGTGATGTCCTTCTTAAGAAAATGAGTGAATGAGTGACATTTATCTGCAAGCTGGGAGATAAAGCGGCGAATGGATTGAATTTTCCCTTGCAAGCTACGCAGTTGCTTGATATTCTCAGGTGGAGGCATTTCTGTGATGGCAGATACTTTAGCAGGGTCTACCTTAATACCTCGTCTTGACACGATGAAGCCTAATAGTTTCCCAGATAGCACACCAAAGACACACTTCTTTGGATTTAGCCTGACTTTGTATTCACGTAGGCGTTCAAAGATACGCCGCAAAATGATAGGATGTTCCTCTCTTGTTTTGGACTTTCCCAGGATGTCGTCTACATAGTCTTCCATGATGTCATGAATCATATCGTGAAATATTACTGTCATGGCCCGCTGATAAGTTGCTCCCACATTCTTAAGGCCGAATGGCATCACCTGATAACAGAAGGTGCCCCAAGGAGTTGTGAAAGCTGTTTTTTGTTGGTCTTCCTCAGCGATCTTAATTTGATTATAACCTGAAAAGCCATCCATAAGTGATAGCATTTCATACCCTGCGGTTGAGTCAACAATCATGTCAATGTTGGCCAATGGAAAGTCATCTTTAGGGCAAGCTTTATTGATGTCCCTAAAATCTGTGCAAATTCGGATACCAATAGGTTTCTTCTGGACAGGAACAATGTTCGATATCCATTCAGAATAATCAATTGGCCTGATGAATCCTGCTGCAAGCAACCTTTCCAACTCTTCTTTAACTAACAAGGCCACTCTTGGGTGCATCTTTCGAAGCTTCTATTTGATAGGCTTAGCGTCTACGTGCATAACCAAGTTATGCAGGACCAAAGTTGGATCTAAGCCGGGCATGTCTTTGTAAGACCATGTGAACACATCAATAAACTCTCGCAGTAGCATAGTGAACGTCTTTTGTTCTCTGGCTGAGAGTGATGCTCCCAATTTTACTATCTTGGGATCTTCTTCAGTACCAATATTAACATCAATGGTTTCTTCAACTAACAATTTTGATAAATCCTCCATACGCGTGGGATCGGGAGGTAGGTTGAGATCTTCATCCAAGGATGTCTCTACGAGATTTTCATCCTTGGCGTGGTCACTTTGTTTGTCCTTTGATTTTCTTATTTGTTTGTCAGCCAATGCCTCAAAGAGGTTTTCACTGTGTGACTTGGACTTTGATTTTTGCCGAGGCTTTTCTTTAGAACTCTTGCCCTCGCTTTTCTTTAAATTTTGATGACCACGAAGTTCAGCCTCCTCGCCGAAGTAGGCGCAGGTGTCTAAGTTGATAAAGAAACCCTTCTTGTGATCTCCAATGGGAATTGTATCCCTTATGCCCATGAACTCTGCAATAGCCTCGTCATTCTCGAATAAATCTAGTGGCACGTGACGTTGTTGGTCCCATTCAACAAGGGAGGGGTATACAAGGTCAAGGGTTGGTTCATTGGGGGTGATGGTTAGGACAGCATTATTCATGAAAAGGTTCGTGGAGGCCAGATCCTCATATTGGCTACAACAGGAATCTGTATCGCTGTCTAGATAATCGGAGCTATCCTCATGCTCAGAACAAGTCGCATCTTGATCGTTGGGGTGTGCTCCATAAGGGCGAATCCCAATGCCATATCTTTCTGTTTTGAAATGTGGAAGAGGGACTGGTTCTCTTTGTCCTTGTTCATTCCTCCCACATCCTAGGCCTTTGTAGCCCATGGAGTACATCATTCTGCTAGATTTTTCATATTCTGGGGTTTGATAACAAGATGGCTGAGTGTCCTCAGGGACCCAAGTAGTAGGTGGATCAAGTAATTTTTCCTCAGCTAACAAGCCTCCAGGTAGGAACGACCCAATAGTATGTTCCTCTCTAGGTCTCCTGAAGCAGTAGTTGGGTCGACCTCTAGTCTTGGGCGACAAGGAGAGGTCTGAAACCAAGAGCGCTTATTGTACATTATACTCCCCACAGCCATATTCCAGAATTTTCATCTCCCATGAATTAAATGGAGATGTTGAAGTAGATGCCCCATGAGTGCAAGAACGAAGAGAATTTGAATCTACTCGAGATTCCATGGCCTCAGAATGAAGAGGGACAGCTATATCTGTGGAGGGACATGCATATGTACCCTTTCGTGCAAAGCTATTAAGAGATCTACAATGAGAAAAGGGCTCTGAGTCTCCTGGTATTGTTACTGTATGTCCCTCATGCTTCAGCTTAATGCATTGATGAAATGTTGATGGCACTGCTTGCATGGCATGGATCCATGGTCGGCCTAGAAGCATATTATATGGAAGTTCCAAGTCTAAGACGTGAAACTTTGTCTGATGGCAAGTGGGGCCCACCTCCATTGGCAGCGTAATGGTGCCTGCTGACTCTCTTTCCGCGTTGTTGTATGCGGTGATAGTGATGATATGGGACTCAAGATCTGCCTCTGTATGTCCCAATTGTTTGACCAACTTAAGCGTGCAGATATTCAATCCTGATCCATTGTCCACAAGCACCTGTTTGATTTTCCTACGGGTGACAACTACCTCAATGTATAAGGGAAGATTATGTGTAGGATTCTCAGTAGGGACCTCCCTATGGTTGAAAGTGAGATGCTCACTGGGTGCAATATTTGCCACCGCGGCTTGAAGGTATGCAGGATCAACTTCTAAAGGCACTCCCGACCCCTGAAGAGTTTGATACAAAATTTCCTTATGCACATTGGATATCTTGAGAAGATCTAAGATCGATATCTTAGTAGGTGTCTTCTCAAGTTGTTCTAAAAGGTTATATTTACCAGTTTGCGGGGTCAACAAAGAGGGTTCTGGAATCATGAGGCGGGCACGCCTTGTTACCGCAGCGCAGTCCTTTCCCTTGATCCGGATGGTATTGACACGGTCAGTAGGGGAGCGAATACATTCGATAAGTGAATTGTAATGATTGTTATCTCTCTTGGTATACAAGTAATTCATGGCTTTATAGGTTTGGGATGACTCTCCCCGATCTGGTTTTTCCTTTTCCGACTTATCATGCTTGGGGAATGGTTCCTTATAAATCCCCATTTTCTCGTTAGGTGTTTGCATGTGGCTAGGGTTATCCACCTCTATCTCCCCGTTGTCAATGAGGTCTTGAATATAGTGGCGAAGTCGCAAACATTTGTCTGTTTTATGACCTTTAACGTGATGCATTTCGTAGTATTCATGCTCCTTATACCATGAAGGTTTAGGAGCGTTGTCATCGAACGGTTGTGTTGTAGGATAGGTCATCATGTGGGCCGCATCTAACTATTTTAGTATGACAGACAACGGCTCATTGAGGGAGGTGAATGTTCTTCGCTTTGGTGGTGGTTGAATTGGGCCCTTGGTCAGTTTAAAAGGTTGACTGGTTTGGACCGTTTGAACACGTTTGGAATCAGTGATTTCGTCTCCCACCACGTTTTTGTTTTTGTTAAAGATCTTTGGCTTTTCAGCGGGTTTGACACTTTGGTTGTCTTTAGATTGGGTTTTGAGGGTGCCTTTGGCAATGAGAGCCTTTTCTATTTGAATGCCTTTCTCGATAACCTCCTCAAAGGTGCGGACACAATGCATTTGGAGGTGGAAAGCTATATCTGGGTTGAGATTAGGGACGAAAATACTGACTAGCTGCTTCTCAGGGAAAGCGCAAGGGAAGTGACTAGCTATCCCTCTCCATCGTTGGAGGAAGCTGGCGAAGGTCTCATTTGGGCGTTGTTTTGTGCTACACAAGTCTGTCATGGTGACGTCACTCTCTATGTTATATGAGAAATGACGCACGAATCTTTCCGCCAATTCTGGCCAGGTGAAAATTGATCCTCATGGCAAGCGCGTAAACCATTCTAATGCTTGACCTCCGAGACTCTTAGGAAAAAGTTTGATGAGGTAATTATCACTATAAGACACCTCTTGACATGCCATGTAGAAATCTTTAACATGATCCCTTGGGTCTCCCTTTCCTTTGTATTTGTCGAACTTTGGCATATCAAATTTCTTTGGAAAGGGTTGAAGGGTCATTGTCTTGTCAAAAGGATAGGGGCATAGTTCTTCGTATTGGTATTTCCTAATACTCCCTATATTGCTTTCTTGTATGCTCGCAAGTGTTGCTTTCATAGATTGTACTTCTTGTGTGAGCAATTGTTCTTTAGTGGGAGAAACGGGGATGTGTACATGATGATACCCTAGGTCTTCTTCTCCTTGGTTTTCTTGATGGAGTTCGTGGATCCTAAACTTAGGCTTTGACTTTTGAACATTCTTGTTTGTGTCTTTCTGTACTTGGAAAGTAAGCAAAGCTAGTTGTCGGCTTAAGTTACTGAGTTGTTGTTGGATTGTGACTTGGTTTGTGTCTTCTTCTTCTAAAGGTTCCTCCTCTTCGTATTGTGGAGGTTCTTCCCCTGTCTCATGTTCTATCTTGTTTCTTCATGGCACTTTGATGAGGGGTATTCTATGCCCTACCACTTTATCATTTTCTACATAAGAAGTGGAAGCATGTCCGCCTGTTAAAATATCTTCCATATTGATAAGGGGGTGTTCCTCCTTAGTAGTGTCATTTGTTTGTAGTATTGGTTCCTTCTCAATGGGAAATTTGGCCCCTAATTCCATGACCCGTGCCAAAACTCTATCTTTGTTTCTAAGGAGAAACTCATCTAGTAGAGTGGGGTCAAAATCAAAGTCTGCGTGTGGTGATTCTAATTCATTTCCACTATGATCGTCATCTCTTCTGTTTCCTTTTCTGCAGAAAATAGTGGTCCTAGATCGTGTCCGATAAATGGGTTTGACCCTTGTCTGTTAGAGGTTTCCCAAGCTTGCGCCTGTTGTTCCTCATATGTTTGTTTCTTTAACCCTAGACGCGTCTTAGGAGCCATGTTTTCGTGATAAGTTTCACTAAGGTAAGTTGTAGATTTGTTCAAAATTCAATGACTACCCCTAAGTGAAACACAAGATGTACGTGTTAAGAGTAAATTAACAGTGTGAGAATACCAATGTGATAGAATGATAAAGTCACCAATGAAACAATCATTTGGTATCAAAACTTAATCAAATGAAGTACCTCCTAGATTACGTTTTAAAGTAATTTACGACGCCAGATGATTAACAAGATGTCTCCACTTATGCCAAGTTCAAAGGAATGAACAAAACGTAAGTAAATACATGAAGTTAAATGCAATCTCCCAATCAAGATATACGATGAGCAAGCTCAAGTCTGATTAAGACCTATATCTCAAAAAGTGTCAATTACGATTTGCGAATGACACAATAATATCACCAAGATATGTTAACCCACTTTGCAAGAAAGTGGAGTATTGATATTGAGGTGTTATTGATATAACACGCACAAATGGTAGTTCCTAACACCTTTTGAAATCGAGGTAATAATAAAACTGAACAAAAAAAAGCTCAAAGTATAGCTAGGAATAGTTAAGAATGTGTGCAGTGTAAACGTACAATATAGGTATTTATGTCGATTTTACAAGAAACAAGACGTAAATATCAAAATTGTAATGATACGAGACAAACAAACAAACAAACTCCTCTTATGGAAGTTCACAGTGATGAACCACGCCTAACTACAATGATGATCTTGACGTGGGTATCAAGATCACAATGGCTACCAAATGACGTGAAAACGCCTCCACTCACTTTAGACGTTTAACTAACCCAGCCGCAAACATGGATGGGCGTAAACAGACATAAAAGTGAGAGAAACAGTTGAATGGCAACACAAAGGTAATCACACCTCTTTTAATCAACAAAGTGTCAAAAGAATATGAAGGAAATAAATCAAGAAAAAAATGACAAAAAATGCTAGTCTTACTTCGGCAGAGTTTCGCCTTGCCCTAAGGCAAGTAAAAACTAGGCGAAAGTAATACGTCACATGTTTCTCAAAAAGAAGGGGTAGAATACCCAGGTTCAAGTCCCATCGGGCGTGCCAAATGTGTGCATGTATAATTTGCTTAATGCTAAATCAAATGAAGCAAGAACTACCACCTAAAATAGTTCTACAATTTAGCTAAAACAAAGCATAAACACCATCATGATAAGAATTAAACAAGGGTTAGATGCTAGCATTCATCAATACAAACTTTGAAACTAACAATGCTAAATATCTAAACTCCTCTATTCTCTAACAACAAATGAATGAATGGACCTAAGTAAGCTCCATGGCTATCAAAATAGTTGTCCTTAATGCTCCAAGAACCTAGGAATGGGGGCTAATCAAAGTTGGGCTACAAGACCCTTTTGACACCTCCCATATGACCCAAGCACTTTAAGAAAGAGGCTTAACTCTTCAAGATGATGAACTCTCAAAAGGGCAAGCTGCAAGCTCTTAGTCTCTTTGCTATATGCTTTGCATTTACTCTCTTAGAAATTTTAGGTGTAAGTAAAAAAGTAGGTGGAGGGCTCTTTATATAGCCCAAAGGATAAAGGATTCAACACATTCTCATGAATGTGGGATAAAGGTAAAACATGATTAGGAATGGATAAGGTTGCTTTATTAAAGGTAACCTTACTTTAGAAGAGTTTAATACATGTTTAGCAAGTCATGGGAGTTGGGGGGGATTTTAATTAATCAAAGGTGATTAATTAATAGGTAGATGTAAGCTTATAGAAGCTAATTAGAGGAATATTAGTACGATTTAGGCTATTAAAAGGGGATTAAATCAATTAAATATTGATTTATTGGTTAAATGGAAGGGAAAGCTAATTAATTAATAATAATTAATTAGTCTAGGTAGAAGGGGTGATTTATTAACGGAAGGTCGTTAATTAGGGTATTTGTTGGATAGGCAACTTAATTAATTAGCTTAGTGTAATTAATTAATGATGATATGAGGGAAAATGAGTGCCTTTGACAATATGTCGTTGATTTGCGAGAAAGGGGATAATTAGCACAATTTAAGTATTTAAATTGCTTGGGCATAATTATAGGTGTCTACAGTCACATACTTGAAGGACTTGGAATACCATAGGACAAACTGACCACCATGTATGTTGACAATGAAGTTGTTCTCAAACTTGTTCGCAATCCAATTTTTCATGAAAGAACAAAACATATTGAGGTACAGGTACATTTCATATGCAAGCATGTCTTGAAACAAAATATACAGCTTGATTTTTTTCCAACAACTGAACAACGAGCAAATATATTCACAAAGTCACTTGCACGTGACAAGTTCGAGTTTTTCAGAGAGTTCCTCTCCTCATCCCTTGAGGCAATGCAAAATTAAGGGGGGAATGTTAGGTTAATTATGCATTATATTAAGATATTTACTTACTTATGTATTTAATAGCCACATTATTATAATATTGATTATTTGTTGCAACTATTATTGTTTGTATTTAATTGTTTATTGCTTCCTGTATGATATTTTGGAAGCTTATGTAATCATGGATATTGTTGCACCTGCACAACTTATTTTCCTATGTGTATTCATATATACAATACCTATAAGTATTTCAGTTCATACAAATGTAAATAATTTGATTTGATATTAATAAAGTTCATCAGGCTTCCGCCCCTATTGCTCAGATTACAGATATCTAATATGACCTTGTAGCCATTTTAGAGATATCCTCTCACCATTTTTGGAGTCCCAACAACCATAATTTGATTTCCCTTAGATCTAATTAGGTCTATGTTAATTATTAATCATCTCACATAGTAAGGATGCTTGGAGATTAAATATTTGATTTCATTTAGTTTCTATTGATGCATGCTTTTAAGCTTTGATCATGATGTTTCATTCTTAAGCTTGAGCTTGGCTCTAGGCTATTATGGTGTTAGCCTTTACTAGTTAGTCATATTGCAAAAGTTTAGGGTGTTATCATAATCAACCATGTCAATATCTTGGGTTCTTTCTTACCCTCTTAAATTAAAATATCCATAGACATCTATTTTAATTTGAAGGCATCATATATTAATATAACTTAAACATAAAAATGTACAATACATGTAGATACAATAAAAGGGTTGCTAATTGGTATTCTTGTCCCAATATTTATGCCAGGAAAATAATAGCTCAAACACCAAACAAACATGACAAGAAATATAAGCCACAAATATAGAGGCCCAAGAATCAAAGTTGTAGAACTGGGTACAACCACCGATTCAATTATTTGCCCGAACGGACCTGACCATACCCATGCTCAAAATGATACTATAAGAGACTATCTTATGGAAGTCCTTAGCATTATAATTTTTATTTTTATTTTGAATATAAGATCTTGAGGTTGTCTCGTAACCAAGAGGAATCTCAACACAAGTAGTTTTAAACATTTATATAACTCTAAATTCTCTTTGAAAGATTTCATATTTAATGTTGAGTTGATGACTTCCATGATCAATTTAATTAGTATATTATATATTTTTATGGGATTTCTACTCATGGTTTTTAGTCATTACCCAAATGACCTCCATGAGTAGTCATTATGACATTTTTCATGAGCTTATGTTTGTTTTTGAAAGATCAATATATGTTGGCTTGTTTGGAGCACCATCCAGATGTAACATAATAATAGTATATGGCTTAAAGGGGCTACTCAAGGTCATTTGATCAGTAGGCTCTTTTAGGGGATCTGAAGCATCTATTGTCTTAGTGCATTTTCACTTGCATTCGAATCCTTCAAGGGCCCTACATCGACCACTACCTCAATACCTTCTTCATCTTCTTTGGTGTTTAAAATTGCATAAGGGTTAAGGCTTAACCTTATTTGATTTTGGAATGTATCCTTTTCATTGGATTCTAGGTTTAATATTTTTCTTCCCCTTCTTTCCAATTACTCGAAATTCTTCTTTTTCTACCTTTTTCATCCAGTATCTTTAGGGGAAAACTTCGAGTTAAATGTCCATAGGCATTGCACAACAAACACATTAAAAGGAAAACTTTCATAGTCCACAAGTTGAAGTATATCCCCTTTTGGGGATTTTACCCAAACCCTTTTGAATTACATCTATTTGAACATAAACTTTTACATAAATAATAGGCACCTTTTGATATATACAACGTTGATTGTATATTAACCCCAATATTATATTGATGACATTTTTAAAGGTTATGAGCCATATTTTTACACACATGAAAATTTGGCTATGAATATCAACTGACAACCCTTTATTGTGACCATCTTGTATTTCTTCATTTTTAATTAATGTTTCATTGATTACTATAATGATGCATTTCAATAAAATTCAAAAAATATAACATTATTCATATATAATAAAAAAATCAAATGACATTAAAACTATTACAAGTATTTTAAATACATCTATTTGAAATACACTAATAGACATCAATCTCAAGATTCTAAGATGACATTCATTTATTGACACTAGGGTACAATAAAATCTCTAATGGACTCCAAACACCACCATATAACCAAGTTATTATGATTTATTGGTGGAGATCTCCAAACAAAAACAAAAACAAAAAAACTTCTAAATGATGGTCAAATGAACATCAAAGTTAAGGTTTGATTAATAAATGATATCAATTAATATACACCATTGGATTGATCTTGAAAAAATCAATTTAAAAAAAAGGCCCAAACATTACCTTATTGCCAATATATTTGTATTTTTATTTTCTTTTTTATTGAAACACACTTTTATATTGATATGATCAAGAAAAGTACATAGGATTCCCAATGAAAAAAATGGGTGGAGATGGCACACCCCATAATACGCCAAACCATGCACACACCTGTCATGGGATATAAAATACAATCGAACAAAGAACAATTCATAGAGGAGAAGACTAAGCATCGACAGTGAACATGGTAGACGAAGCAGGAGGAGGAGAAGGTGGCCTGCCTAAAGCATCACCCCAACCCTTAGTAAGGGGATCGGGAGATGTCAGTGTAGGATCCCATCTATCACCCTGATCACAAGCTGGAGAATCCCTAATGGTCAGAATAGCAAGAGATAAGTGTGGAAATTTATCAGGGGGGCACCCCACCTTGAATCAAATGTCAGAGAAGAAGAAGGCCATCCAGAGCCACTGCCACTGATGTGGACAGAGGGAGGAGCCCACCAACCAGAGCCATCACCATCATGGGATTTGGGAGGATCCCCCCAGCCATAGCCACCGAGCCATTGGAAAATGCCATCGGTCTGCCCCTGATGAGGGGAGGAACTGTGTCGAGCTTGCGCACATTGTCTCTGTCGGGTGCCTTGATCACAAAATTGAGGCCGAGGGGGACGCGAGGACCATTGTCATGGCAGAGAAGGACAATGTGGTGGGGATGGAACCTAGCTAATAGATCACAGGGAACTACCCCAGTGGGTGAGAAGATCCTATAAATGTTCCACCTCCAAGAGGACTTTCTCTGCCTAGACATGGATCTGAAGCAACACATGAGCAATAATTCCAGTTTTAGCATACACAAAAAATCCAAGCTAAGCAAAGTTTGATTAAAAATAGAATCATTTCTAATCTTCCAAATTTCAAAAAGAAATTATGCATGAAAGATTTGTAAAAAATTGTTAAATTTTTCAGGAAGAAGGTTGAGTCCCCTAATAGAACAATTTTCCAAGTGAAAGGTTCAAGGCAGAAAGGTTGGAAGAGGGATTGAATCCACTTCCAGGCGGACTGAGAAAGCAAGTAAAACTAGAAAAAAATCATAAGAGACTCAAGACATTGATAAGCAAGACACAAGGGATTAGCAACCCCAAGATGCTAAATATATTTACCAACCGACAAGCCTTGATAAAGAATATACTAGAGAAAATGAGCCTTTTTCGGCTTGATAAGAGATTTTCGAATAATATTGAATCTGTGTTTCCAGACCCTGTGTGGTGAATTGAGCTTCCAGGTCTTGTTCAATTTTTTAAAAGGGATGTGGGCAGGAGCTAGAAGTTGGTAGCCAAGCCGGGGTTTGTATCGACTAAAGGGAGTTGTTGTGGGCCATTGTCAATCATGCCACCACTACACATGAGGAGAAACCCCAATTTTGTGAAGCATATCTTCAGGTATGGCATTTTATATTTCCTGAATGGATTCTTTATCACCATTGTTAATGTTAAGTTACACTTTGATAAGGACCAAAGGTTTCCAAGATCGAGTAACCTTACAGAAAATATCCCCAAGTAGTTTGATTCCATGTTTAAAAAGTCAGAGGCTTTTAATCCATTAGACCATAACAAAGGGAACATTCTAAAAATTAATAACAGGAGACCATCACAAAGAATGTGAGTTAATATACAATCTGGCTCTAAAGCCATCCCCCACCCAGTTGAGGTGAGGTTTGACCAGTTCTCATGCCTTCCAGATACTCTTTATAACAAATGTTTCTCCAATTTTTACTAGAACATGGGAGAGAAAAAGGCTTTGCAGATCCAAGTTTTTCCAGGACTACTTGCCAAAAGGATCCCCTTGACAGGTGCAATGTTAAAGCAAGATTTTTCAAGCCTCAGATCCTTCTAACCCTTTGATAATCCATTTAACACTAAGAGAAATGCCTTGTGGTCAAATATCAATAAGTCCTAAGCCACCAACCTCTTTAGGAAAGAAACAAATGTCCCATGCCACCTTGTGGAAGCCTATGTGACCATGGGAATTAGCCCATAAGAAATCTCTAATCAATTTTTCCAACTTTGGATAAGAAGCCTTAGAGTGCACCCAACATGAAGAATAATACACATGAGTAGCAACGTGTTGGGGTTAATCACACCAATTGTACATATATATATATATATATATATATATATATATATATATATATATATATATATCAGATCTAAGCATATATACAATAAATGCATAAATAAACCAAAAGAAACAATACACAAGATATAACTTGGTTCACCCAATGTGGGCTATGTCCACCAAGAAACAACCAATATATTATTCAAAGCTTCATAGAGGATATACAACGAAGATCTGCAATATTCCACACCTCTCCCAGATGTACAATACTTTCTTCCTCACAAGCTTCTCTTTTCTCTCTCCAAGAATTCCTTCTTTACAATTATTATGTTCTAACCCTAGCTTTCTACCTTATATAGGCATTAAAAAATTAGGGCACTTTAGCCATGCAATTACAATAATTAGATCAACTTTATATCAAATGTTAGATCTAATTCTCATGACTTAAATCAAATAATCATGCACAGGTAACTGATGCCGGTTACCCTAACCGATATAGGTTCCTACTTACTTTGACCGATGTCGGTCCCTGGGTGACCGGTGTTGGTCTACCGACCGACGTTGGTTACTGTGTATCCCAACAAGTCAATAAAGCATGCTAATGTGAAGCAATTAAGCTCCACAATATCAACAATCTCCCACTTCCAGATAAATTGTTGCAATGTCTCGTACAGCTCCATTCTTGGATCCTTTCCTTGGCAGATTTCTCCCTCTTCAAGTCTCAAACTCAAAGACCAACAGAAGTGGAGTGTAGCTCCAACTTCTCCTTTTCTAATGGCTTCATTAGCATATCTGTAGGGTTATTATTTGTATGAATTTTCTCCAGTTTCAGCTTCCCATCCTCCAACACCTACCATATGAAGTGATATCTCAACTGAATGTGTTTCATTCTTGAATGAAATGTTGAGTTCTTTGCAGATGAATTACACTTTGACTATCACTGTACAAGCAGCAATCCTCTTGCTCCTTTCCCAAATCTTCCATAAACCTGCTCATCCATATCATCTCTTTGATAGCCTTTGTAGTTGAAACATACTCAACCTCTATAGTAGACAAGGCCACAACCTTCTACAATCTCAAAATATAGCTAACTGTCATCCCACCTACTATGAATACATCTCCAGTGGAGCTTCTCCTACCATCCAAGTCTCTAGCCATATTTGAATCAACATAGCCACATAAATAAATAGTTGACCCTTTATAGCATAACTGCATGTTGGATGTCCCTCTCAAATCCCTGAGAATCCATTGGACTACTTTCCAATGCTCTTTACCTGGATTGGCCATAAATATTCTCACAACTCCCACTTCTTGTGCAATGTCTAGTCTGGTACAAATCTTAACATACATGAGACTTCCAACTACTGAAGCATATAGAACTCGTGTCATGTACCCGACCTCCTCATGTGATGTAGGGCACTAATCTTTTCTCAATTTGAAGTTTCCATCCATATGTGTACTGATAGGTTTTAAATTCTATTTATTAAACCTTTCCAGCACCTTATTAATATAATGTTATTGAGACAAATACAATTTCCTATTCTTCATGTCTCTATGAATTTGCATGCCAAGGATTTTCTTTGCAGCTCCCAAATCCTTCATTGCAAATGTATGAGCTAACTTTTTTTAAGCTCACCAATGTCCTGCATACTAGATCCTACAATAAGCATATCATCCACGTACAGTAACAAAATAATATAGCTTCCATTCTCAAGCTTCTTCAAATAAACACAATGGTCATATTCACATCTCATATAACCATGCTCATGCATAAAACTATCAAACCTCATATACCATTTCTTTGGGGCTTGATTAAGCCCATTCAAGCTCTTTTTCAACCTACACACAAGTTTCTCCTTACCCTTGATTGCATACCCAAGAGACTACTACATATATATCTCTGCCTATAAATCACCGTGAAGGAAAATTATTTTGACATTAAGTTTATCTAAATGCAAATCTTCTACAAATAAACTCAATATAGTGCGTATGGAATTCATTTTTACCATAGGATAAAATATCTCACTAAAATCAATACCTGATTTATGTGCAAATCCTTTAACCACAAGCCTTGTCTTGTATCTTTCTATCTGCCCTCTTCTTCCTTGATCTTGTAAACCCATTTTTATACAATGTTCTCTTTCCTATTGGAAACTTAACCAAATCCCATGTATATTTTTGTTCCAAGGATTCCATCTCCTCATCCATGTCATGCTTTCACTTCATGTGGATATCCTGTTGTATTGCTTCTTCAAAACTCTCTGGTTCACCACTATTAGTCAATAATAAATAAGATAAGGAAGGTGTAAATATTTTTGGAGGTCTACTTACCCTTTGTGACCTTCTCACTAAGATTTGGGGTGTCTGAGGCTCAATCTACACATTCTGTAAATTTATATCAATCTCAGACAATGACTAACGTCAGACACCTGTAGCCGACACTGGTATGGCTCTTCTATAACCGATGTTGGTTTAAGCAACTGACGTCGGTTTAGTGTTAACCAACACCGGTTACTGTGTAGACCTGTAGGTGTCACTTTTAAATCTGAGAATGCATTTTCATCCACAAAATTTTAAATTGGTTCGTTTTTTGGTACCAAAACTTGATCCTTGTACATTCTCTTTTCATTCCAATCAATTTCATGACTCCTAACAATCTTATAATCTTCTAAATCCCAAAAATGGAATCTGAAATCACTAGAGCCATAACCAATAAAATTGTATCTCTTGGATTTAGCATCCAACTTCTTTCTATTTTCTCTATCAACATGCACAAAATCTTCTGAACCAAATATTATAAGAAAAGAAACATCTACCTCTTTTCCAGTCTAAGCTTCTTCTGGTATTCCACCATCCAGTACACTTGAAGGCCCACAATTAATTAAATAAACCGTCGTGTCTATTGCTTCTGCCCAAAACTACAAGGGTAATCCAACATGTATCCTCATGTTTCTTGCATGTTCCATGATTGTCTTGTTGATTCTTTTTTACAACACCATTATCCTGTGGTGTTCTAGGAACCGTTCTTTCTTTGCATATTTCATTCACTGAACAATAATAATTGAAAACCTTACTACAATACTCACCACCGTTTTCAGATCTAAGGCATTTTAACTTTGAATTTGATTCATTTTCCACAAGGGTTTTCCATCTTTTAAAAGTCTCAAAAACATCATATTTATGTTTAATACCTTTCTTGTGACATCATCAATGAAAGTCACATAATATTGGGATCCTCCATGAGAAGCTACCTAGGCTAGTTCCCACAGATCTTAGTGCACAAGCTTTAATGTTTTCTCCTTCTTTGTTGCCCCAACTTTGAGAAATCTAACTGTCTTTTTATTTCCAAATATACGATGCTCATAGAAATCAAGATCTACATATTTCAAGTCTAATAACTTACCCTTGGCCTTTAAGATTTGCATTCCTTTTTTACTCATATGGCCCAACCGATTATGCCACATGATTGCATCTGAATTTGAAGTAGATATCATAGAAAAGGAATTAGTAATAAAGGTAGACAAATAAAATATTCTTACCTTCTTGCCTCTTGCTACAACAAGAGATCCCTTAGTAACCTTCCAAGAGTTGGCTGTGAATGTAACCACGCAACTAGATTCACCTAGTTGTCCTGCAGAAATTAGATTTCTCCTAAGGCTTGACACATGCCACACATCTTTCAATATCCATGTATTTTCATTCTAAAATTTTATATGAACTTATAATTTACCAATAATATTACATGGTTCATCATTTCCTAAATAAACATGCCTAAAATTACCCTGGACATAATTTCTAAAATAACCCTTATTAGGGGTAGTATGGAAAGAAGCTCCTGAATCTAAAACTCATGATTCAATTTTACTATCCAAGGAGAGAATAAGGGAATCTTGCATTACCTCAAAAGATGCAACATTTGCATATTTACCTTTCTCTAGTACATTCTCTTTGCTTTCCTTGAACCAACAATCCTTCTTTGCATATGCAGCCTAGAATCTACCACGAATAACCCAGGCTCGCTAGCACATCACTCAACCTGAGATGAGAACTCACCCGAAGTGCATAAAGGTACCAGGACCCTCTTCAAAGTTGCTTGTATAGGATGTTAGTGTGATGAAGATACAACATATAAAAACCCTAACTAACCATAAACACTCCACAGAGCATATTCCAGATCTAGATCTTAAAGAATCACAAATTAAACAATAACCATAATGAAATCAACCATACTTTAATACCTTTATCCATCCAATACACTCCATTATATTAAACACTGTAAATACATAAGCTCCTTGCATCATATATCATTACCATAAATTTATGCACGTAACAGATCCGACAACATAACTCTCATACACAGTCTCTCTCTCTCTCTCTCCTAGTTCAAACACACTATCACTACACAGTTCAATACATATTTATAAGGGTGGGGACTTTCCCTTCACCACTCACACACTTCCCAAAATAGGTCGCATGCTGAAAATAGCCATGCACCTTTACAATAATATGCACACATGCAAGTGTGTTAATAATATAGCTCTTATAGTTAACTAGAAGTAGTAATCCTATTATTATCCCAAACTCATGTATGGCACTTTGTAGACACTCATCCCTAAAATATTATTTGCGTGTCAAGAAAATCTCCATCCCATTGTGTGCTCCACACTCTATCTCCAAAAATATCCCATAACCATGAAAACATCTAAGTCCCGAAATTAGTTTGTTCTGGCACACGTTTCCTCTCATATCCTTCTGCGCCTTCAAACATGGGGACTTTCCCTTCACCACTCACACACTTCCCAAAATAGGTCGCATGCTGAAAATAGCCATGCACCTTTACAATAATATGCACACATGCAAGTGTGTTAATAATATATCTCTTATAGTTAACTAGAAGTAGTAATCCTAGTATTATCCCAAACTCATGTATGGCACTTTGTAGACACTCATCCCTAAAATATTATTTGCGTGTCGATAAACTCTCCATCCCATTGTGTGCTCCACACTCTCTCTCCAAAAATATCCCATAACCATGAAAACAGCTAAGTCCCAAAATTAGTTTGTTCTGGCACACGTTTCCTCTCATATCCTTCGGCGCCTTCAAACACGCCTTATTCCTACATGTGCATCTTCTGTGTTCCTTCTCCTTAGTGTCATACCCTGTCTACTCAACATTACCCCACACTAAATTAAATTTCCGCCCTAGAAAATATTTTCGTCTGATGTTCCCAAAGAATAAAGAATAAGAATGGAAAGAATGTAAAGAATTATTGTACAAAGAATAAACTTCTATTCTGCAACACCCTCTTCTTCTACTGGGAGGATCAAATTTGGATATTCTATTTTAATTTCATCCTCCAAGGTTTTCCAGTCATCCAACACATTTCTAGTCTTCTCTGGAATGTTTGTGGTGATGGCTTCCAAATCATCCTATGTTATTTCTCCCTTTTCATTCTGTAGTACTAGGACAACGTTGGCCATAACAGATATCCTTCCCTCCAGAAGATCCATCTTTTGCGCTATGAGATTTCCAATATCATCTAGCCTCTCCTTATGTGGGTCTTGGGCTTCTAAAAGGGCCTCACGCTTTTGTTTCACTAACGCTAATCTTTCTACGTGCCCTAAAATCACATCCTTCATTACTTTTAATACTTCATTATCTTCAGCCATAGTCCTGGTCCTGATCACTACTTCTAGTGATGCACATATGTTTAGGGCTTGGTCTGCTTTCTTCAGTCCTATAAGGTTTGGAGTAAGGCCTCATAACTCAAAATCTTCCTAATCACAGATGCCTTTGATCTTTCTGCTTATTTTTCAGAGATCCTTTGGTGCTGTCATCCGAATCGGTCCATCCTCAAGCACTAAATCCACTAATTTGCATAGGTAGTGCATAGCTAAAGGAAAATTTTTAGGTACCTTTGGATCGAGGTGTGGTCTTGATTTCAAGACATAGTCGCCAATATCCTCTGCCATGTTAATGAAGGATTCTTTCTTTTGCTCTAGGTCCTTCTCTCCTTTTAGACTCTTTGTTTCTACAATTTTTTCCTTATTATCTTCCCGTAGTGCTCTAATAATGGTATATTTATCAATGTTCCTCCGTGCCACCTCTGTAGATACCTTAACCAAGGAATTACTCACCTATTCCTCATACATAATAGTGGGATTTAGTCTCATGTGTCTGATTTGGGGTGCCTTCTTTATTATCCTTGACCCACAAGATTCTTTGCATATGTCAAATTTTGGTTCATACATATGTTTCTACATAGACCAGGATAATTTTTTCTTGTGTGTGTGGTGGCCATGTATCATCCATCATCCCCCATCCATACAATTCCTTAAGGTTCACTATGCTCTAGAAACGGGCGTGAATAATTTTACTTGTGTCCTCAGCATAGCCCATACTCGGAACAATGTATTCCCCACTTGTTCTCTTCGTTCTTGGCCCCTTATGTACCTGAGCTCCAAGATTTGGGGTTGTTCCTTTGACATCCTGAGCAGTATCACGCGTGCTAGTTTTCTCATGTTATGTTTCCTCTACCTCTTTCAATCCTTCCTCTTCATCCTTCATGTCCTCATCCCTGGGTTCCTCCACATATTATAGTGGTACTGGGGTTCCAAGCGTGATTTCTATAGACTCCTCTACCTCCTCATTCATCTTTAGCTTTCTCCTCTTCTTCTCAGTTTATTTTTTCTGGGGAGAGAGTCATGGTGATGTTCTTACTGGCTATGGGGTTCCCACACCTAGGGTTATGGTTCTTCTAAATACCCTCTTAAATCATCACTCTTCATGGGCTACGTACATTTATAATTCCTTGTCTCCTTCCTGCATCTGAGGTGGAGTATCCGCGTGCTTAGTCTCCACTCTGTCTATGGGCTGCCTCTAGCCTTTATGTTCCAAGCCTTCACTATATTCACATTCTTATTCCTCCTCTTCTATCTCTATAGTTGTTATAGGCTTTAGAGCTGGCACATTCTCTACTGTATGTTTTCTCTTAGATGGTCTTAGGAGCTTAAACTCATTCTCCACATACTTGTTATTCTCCATCATTGGCTTAAGTTGTAGATACCCAAGTGTTGCTTCAGTGTCCCCAATAGCCAAGCTTACTGGATTCATGTTAATGACATCTGAGATGAGCCTCTCAATGTTGGAAGTCCAACCTTGATACACATATGTCTTCTTGAGGGTGTGGTAGTCATAATCTACCTTGTCTGCATTGAATTTCAAACAACGTGCATCAGTAAATCTTTGAACCGAGGCTTGGAAGTAGTGCACTGTGAAGGCATATGGAAGTTTGCACAATGGGCTCCATTTACCATCCCTCATAGAATATAGTGTGATGCAGAAGTGTTGGTACACTGCAAACTATACTACCTTGACCACTACCAAAGGTAGATCCTTAGAAATGCACCACTCCTCCTCAAATGTTGCACAAATTCGGTCATACCACATCTCCGCCCTCTGCTTAAACGACCCAATCATTGATCCTTCACATAAATATTTGTCAATCCTCTCCATGAGGGACTTATTATCCAAGGGGTACTCCTATATCTTGTTCTTTGGCCCATCAGGCACTCCAATTTCCATAAATACCAAAGAAATTAGAATAACGCCAAAACTTATCTTGTCACATGTGCATGCTTCTTCAACAATGGTTTCTGAAATGTAGCCTGATAAGTTATAGACTACTCCTTGAGACATCTTCTTCATAATAAGAAGTCACATGGTGTTTACCTACGACCATCTCTCTTGGTCATCCAACTTTGTGAGCGGAGCACAAATTCCTGCCCCACAAGAAAATTCTTCAGCTTATCAATGTCCATGCCACGCGGACCTTTTGAGTATTCCAACTCCTTACTGGTAGCTACCACAACTGATTTATCTATTATATCAGTTATAAGGTCTATCTTGGTTCCCTTCAAACTTGTTAGTGTCGAAACCAGGGCTGTTGTGATCCTAACCCTTCATCCGGTGAAATAAAATAAGACCTCATGGAATCATCTCATAAGCCATTGGTACAAGGGTTCATATTTTCCAAAATAGTGGAGATCATACAACTGATAAAATCCTACTTGCTTAAATAATTTCTCCCCTGTGTCGTCAAACACTGGCATATCTTCCATTGTGTGCTTATTGGTATTCTTATTCAGTAATGTGTCTAACTCTCCCTTCTTGTTAGAGGTACGGTGGTTGTAGTCACTTATCTTTCATCTGCAGATGTGGGAATCCCATTCTTGTCTAATTAATACTCCTTCTGGGTATTGTATCTCTAAATAATTTCTCTCGAGAGCAATATCAACTTCAACTTATACCTTCTCCTTTCCTTTCGTGCCTTCTATAAGTGCTTTCCTTGGTACCATCATAAAAATACGCCTTTTGTTGTCTGTAACGAGAAAACTCACCCTAGCTTGAATATGTGTGCCCTATCTTAAAACCCTATGCCCTAGATCCTCCTCAATGCTTATGCTTCACTCAAAACCTTCACCAATGGGGACGTAAGCCTCTTCTACACAATAGTCTTCTCTCCATGTCTGTTCCCACAAATCTCTGCACCTCAACACGATTCATTGAGCTCAGTTATACTTAGTTCGCTTAAATACTTGTGATCACAAAGGTAAAATTGAAACTGCATCACGTCTTTATATATATTTTCAAACATTTGGTGCATTTATTAGTCCTCCACCTACCAACAATCTTCTCATTAATGTACCATTTTCACAATATTTGTGCGATACATCTTCATGCCCCAGATATAACCTTTTAGCGCTCCTTCCTACCTTCTGGCTACATACTTCTCTTTAGTGCAGTTTTATGTACCTGAGTACCTCACCACTGTTCCTTCCCTTGGTAGTATCCACAGCTACTTCTTACCTCGTGCTATATTGTTCCCTTATTTACCTTCATCTATGTCCATATTTTTAGAGCAATATCCTTTCTAACATCTCCTTTCCACACTTTACTAGCACCCGTAATAGTTTGTTCTCATGTATACCCAGTTGTGAATAACATATAACAACCACCACACCACACCAACGGTATGTGTAGTCCTATGTGCATAAAAATACTTCAAATGGTAATTATCTCCCAACACAAAAATGCACTTGTTACACAAAACACCAAACAAAATTGACAAAGCATAACGACGAAGAATGAAATACATGAAAGAAAATACAAGAATGAAAACCTATTCTAAATGGCAACATTGCCTTATTACAAACACCTAGAAGAATTATTTATAGGAGGGCTTCAACCTACTCCCGTTGAAGTAACTAGGTAAACGTATTCCATCAATTGTCTCTAACTGGAAAGCACCTGATTCAAGTATATGAGTGATAACATAGGGTCCTAACCAATGCACTTTAAGCTTACCTGGATGGTGTAGAAACTTAGAATCATACAAAAGCACCATCTGTCCAATCTTAAGCTTCTTGTCCCTGATGTGTGGGTCATGCCATGATTTCTTGCTTTTGAATCCAACGCGTTATGGCTAGACTCTCATCCAATTGTATCATCTTGTCAATTCTTTCTTCTAATTCTTTCTCATCTGCTAGACCTCTAGCATGCATAACATGCAAAGAAGGTAATATGAAATCCATAGGAATAACTGCTTCTGTGCCAAACACCAACTGAAAGGGTGTGGCCTTGTTCAACCTCTTGTATGTTGTTCTATACATCCAAAGTACAACAAAAACTTTATCATCCTAATCTTTTCTTCCAACGTCACATATTTTGGTCAATGTCTAGCTCAAAATTTTGTTGAAGGCATCAATAGTCCCATTTTCTTGAGGATGATACGGTGTAGTCTTATGGTGCGCAATCATAAATTCATCCATTAGTATCCTGATTCTATCTTTCAAAAATGGGTTCCTCTATCACTTTTCAAGCTTAGGGGGCATCCATACCTTGTAAAAAAAATTTCCCATAAGAACATGGTTGTTGTAGCTACTGTAAAATCCTTGGTAGGTGTTACTTCTACCCATATTGTAAGATAATATGTGCAAGTGATGATGTAGTGCGATCCAGTTCTACGCACGGCTGGTGAAATAGGGCCTAAAAAGTCTATATCCCATTTCTCAAATGGCTCTACACTAGGAATAGGTCTTAAGGGCATTTCACCTCTTTACCTAAGTTTACAAACACATTGAAATTGATCACATGCCTTACAATATGCTTTACAATCCTTGTATAGGGTCTCCCACCACAATCCTATGAGTAAATTTTACCTGCAGTGGCATCATTGGCATAATTCCCACCTGCAATACTACCATGAGCCTCGTCCATGATATTTGTGCACTTATGGTCTAGTACACAGTGGTGCAATACTTCATCTCGGCCTAACTTATATAGGTCACCACTGATCAACATAAAAGGTGTCGCGTAAATTGCAAGTTGTTTCTTCTCTAAGGATTTCATTCCTTCTAGCGCCATACTTATACGTAAAAATATTACAATGTCCTCTAATTCCAAAGGTGCACATTGTAACCTATATAACTGTACATCTGACATTGTATCTTCAATTATCTACACATCCTCCCCTGAATGAATCCTTGATAAATGGTTTGGGCCAGAATTACTTTTTCCTGGTTTGACCACAACGGTAAAATCAAATTCTTGGAATAAGAGCACCCATCGACATATGTGCCTCTGTAAGATGATTTTTTTACCAAGTATTTAAATGCCATGTGATTTGTGTAGAATACAAATGGTGTTGCTAGTAAATATTGTCTGAATTTATGTAGCACGTAGATCATTGCCAATGCTTCACACTCTGTTGTGGTATAATTCTACTCTAAAGGGGTCAAATTTCTACTAGAAATATAGATAGGATGATCTACGATGCCTTCTCTAGGCTGATCTAACACCATTCCAATAGTTATGCCAGATGCGTCCACATGTACATGAAACCGTTGGTCCCATGAGGGAAATTGCATAATAGGCATTGTAGTAAGTCTCTCCTTCAATGTCTCAAATGCGCATTGTTGTAGTTATCCTCAATAGAATGTCCCTTTTCCTTTGAGTAAATATTCCAAGGGTACTACAATCTTAGCATATCCTTTGATAAAAAAATTGTAATACCTTGTGTGACCCAAGAATCCATGTACCTCACTCTGACTAGTAGGCTCTTCCAGGCCTACAATAACTCCAACCTAACTTGGATCCACTAACAAAACTTCCTTGCAGATGATATGCCCCAACAAAGTTCCAAAAGTTGTAGCAAACATGCACTTCTCGATGTTTACTGAGATAATCAACTATCTACATCTTGAAAACATTATGCACAAATTATCACGATGATCCTTAACAAGTCCATACACCGTCCAATCATCCAAGTAAACCTGTAAGAAGTTGTGAATAAAGTATTTGATGGCTTAGAAAACTATGCATGAAAATACAATAGGTACATTTTTCAAACCAAAAGGCATCACAGTATAAGGAAAAATTCCCCATTCACTGGTGAAAGTCATTTTCTCTTGATCCTCTTGTGTAATTTGAACTTCATGATACCCAACGAATTAATTTGTAAAATAATAAATTTTGCGACCTACAATGCCTTCTAATATTTCCTCTGTGAAAGGTGTAGCAAAAGGATCAATTACACATTCAACATTCAATTCCGTGTAATCCACACAAATCCTAATTTGACCATATTTCTTTGTACTGATTAGCATGGGGCTAACCCACTTTGATTCCTCTAAGGGCTTAATGATGCTAGACTTCAACATTTTTTCAATGTCTTCCTTAAATTTTATGTGCATGTTGGGATTCATCCTTTAGGGTCTTTTCCTAACCAAGCATGTGCACCTTCCTTAAGCTTGATCTTCATCTCTCCTAATGATTCATGCACTTCTTTCAATTCATGGTATCCCCTAGGAAATAAGTCCTGAATATCTCATAGTAACTCAATGATTTTGGCCACTTCAGAGTCAGAACAATAACCCCCAATTATTTCCTCCTTAGGTTTAACATTCGTGCCAATATTTACTTTCTTTGTCTTCATAGGTTGATGATAGGTGCATGTGTTGTTATCTGCACTGTCTAAAACCTCGCATGTACTTGCTGAATGATCAACATCCAGATTTTATACTTCTTCATGATCCACTATGTAGACCATATTTCCTTTTTCTTTCTCAAAACAAGCGCGCTTAAGTAGCGTGGCATATGTGTCCTCTTCTTCATCAAAGCACACTCATGAGTCTATCTCACAAAATAACTCTTGAATGAGTTCTTCCTCCTTGGAACTGTCTCCCATAATTAAGCACTTTATAACCCTTAATACCTCTTCTACTGGACGTTTAGTAGAGAAGTAGTCAAATGTCTAGACCATTCCTGTAAGCAAATCCTGCCAATTTCCAGTCTCTCTACGGAGATATGCATATACATACCAAGTGCGTGTGTAACCTTGTAAATTGAAGTAAAATTTGTGCACCCATAGTGAAGGTAGTAAAGGTTCCTGCCCCTCTATCCAAAGTCTCTCACATTTCTAAAAGTGGTGTTGAACAAGTTGATTACCATAATATGGGAAAATTTGAGTGGGTGCATTGCTCCTAAAAAAATGAGTAATTAGAGAAACTCTGATTTCATTCTAGGCTATAAGATTATCCTTGTAAACCATCCACCAACATTTTGTTGTCCCACGCAGGGTATATGCTAACATATTTCTTCTCTCAACTTGGTCTAGCCACTGTTCCTCCATGGCATGTAGGAATACCATAGGGTCTTCTTCTCCAGTGTACTGAGGTATAGGGTTGTTACCTATCCTCCTAATATAATGAGCTCTGCTCCACCATGAAAATGTGCTTCTTATCTTGTGCCCTACCATCTCATAAGTACCTTAAGTCCAATTATCGCAAGAAATACTTGTAGGTGTCACTAATAGACTGTGCATCTTCCCACTAAAGGATTCCTTCCTTAGATGGCTCAAGTACTTTTGGGTCCTGACTGGCACATACATAAATCCTATTAAAATATTATTCATTCAAAGTCTCAACATAAGATGTGGATTTCCCATCCGTTAAAGGGATAATAACTCTTTCCTCCTTGTTCTCAAAGCTTATGTATCCTTTTTTGAACTGTAGATCAACATTTGTTTCGTAGCACCAAGGGAGCCCAAGTAGAGCTGGGAAGTTGTTCGCTTCTACAAGTGCAAACACCTCAAATTCCCCTGTGAACTTGGCCCTTTGTATAGTAATGGATGCATCCTTTATAACTTTGATGGGAGTAGTCTTAGTTCGATTAGCCATAAACAACACATTGGAAGATGACTACAATGGAGGTCTCCCCATCTATACCCATGCATCTAAAGTAATTACATTGACTTTTGTGCATGTGTTAATCAATATATTACTCACAGAGCCATCCATCCACAACAACATCCAGAGTGATCTCCTTGTCGTAACCCAAGCTATGAGGGGGAATATTTCCATGCAAGATATTTCTTCCATTCTCAATATGTACACATGGAGTGTTTCCCTTTAGCCAATTCCCTAGTAATGGAATGATATTATCCTGGCACAACATTCTGCATACCTCCTTTAAGTCATCAATATCTGACTGGACCATCTATGTTTCCTTCTTCTATTCCATCTTTAGTGATTTATCTTTTAAACACTATATTTCACCCTGAATATTTCTAAGTACCTCCATGGTCTCTTGATAAACCTCATTTTGATGAGAAGGATATGAGTACCGGTCATCTAAAACCTTCTCCTTAGTTATGGTAAGCTTCTATTGTAATGCTTATTTGGAACACACAGCTTCAGTGCGTGTAGTAATATTCACAGGTAATACCTTAGGTTTCGGTGACAACTTTGACATCCACTGATTTTCCACATCACGTTGTATTCTAACCATCTCAGCACCCTTGTTTTCCTGTTTATGCTGCTTACTCAAATGCGTAGATAAGTATAGGAATTCCTCATAGATGTGGTTCTTCCCACAAAACTAACAAGTAATATTTTGAGGACATTCTTTCTTATAGTGGTCAGGAGATCCGCATGTAAAACATGTTCCTCAAGGAAATTCACATCATCCACCACCATGGCCTCAACCTCTGCCACGACCTCCTTCAAAATGCCCTTCGTTCTGATCATAGCGCGCTTGATTTTGATCCTGGTGCTCACCCTTTCCTTTAGAGTTATCTGATACTCATGTCTGTCGCAAACCAATATCTATAGCATCATGTATCTGACCAATCAACATGTAGTCTTTCGTATCGTGAGTTGTGGATCGGAAAATTTTACAATAGTAGGATACATTTTTCCTTATCACATGTTGTAATAGTGGGAAGTGGCTGACATCATGGTTCAAATGACATATCTCATAGTCCATTAATAATGAACGCATTGATCTGCACAGAAAACTATCCTTGGTGTGCCCTTCTACTTCACATTTTGTACACCAAATCCCAATGTGCGTCTCATGGGTTGAATTTATTGATAGTTTCTCCAACTGCTTTGTCATAGCTGCAATTTGTGCTTCCAATAATGGGTCTACTCTAGTGTTTATACTTCCAAATGCCTTAGTTTGTAAAGTTACTTCAAGTGCTTCACGTGGATCAGTGTATGTCTTATGTGACAGCGCCCTTCTAAAAGGTATGATCATACCCCCAACAAACCATTGTGCATGTTGAATTGCATGAATGTCATAAGAAAGATTAGAAAATAGAGTTTTGAAGAAGACATCATACTCCCTAACACTCTCAGTAGTGCCTTGCTTAATATCCTTGAGTGTGCTTATACTCTTCTTCTCGAACTCAGGGATGTAAAACTCCTTAAGGAAAACATCTTTTAATGTTGCATAGTCTACGCAAGTCTGATCAGGGTCAAACTTCCTGTACTAGCTATGTGTGTGTGTGTCCTTGTAACATAGTATAAAATTGAGTTGCCTTGTGCTTAGGTGCTCCCTTTTACATGCCACATTATCTCACACATGTGTATGTGTTCAACAACATCCTATATGCCCCTATACTCTAGAATACGAAGAGACATCTCCATGTAAATATGATGGGCTTGGTGTGGACCCTGCCCACCTGACCCACAACCTCCTGTGTTACCTTTGCCTCTAGAACCACCAGATCCACTAGAACTACAGCCACCTATACCACCTGATCCTCCACCTGTGGCTGAAAGCGGACCAGAAGATGTACTTCCATGTGTCCTAATAGTAGTGCTAGACTAAACCCCTATAGTCCGTGAAGTGGTACTATGTCTAGAAGTGAGTCCAAAATTTTGTGTGCTTAAGTTATGTGCCGAAGATGTGCCTGAAAGGGTACCTCCAAACTATAAAGATATGTTTTCCCTACCATATATGTACTTTTTACCTGACTTAATCCTTCTCTTCTACTTCCCAAACTAGCGTACTGACTATTGGATGCACTGGATATTGGAAAACCAAGTGCAAGGGCCAAGTTTCCAGGTATATTCAGATGCACACACGCAGCCAATGTCATCGCTACTGGTGCACTTCCACATGAGGATGAGGAGGGTTCCCTTTCATGCTTACCCTAATGGGGGAGTTTTTTATGATTTGGCTCCCCACCTTCTACGAGAGCTTAAAATCCTTCACGAGCCATCTCTCTCCACAACGCCATCTGCTCTGCAACATCATGCTACTTCTCTATCTCCCTCTCGCACACCTCATTATATCTAAGTCGAATTTATTCTCTCTACCTTTCTACCATGACATCCGCCATATTTCACCAAACCTGTTCCTGCCCCTACACGTGGTGGGGTTTAGTTAGCCATAGGTTTTTCTTCCAAGTTCAGGGTTACCATTAGGATCTTGATTGCCAATGGAATGCCTTGTACGTAAGTTCCCCTAGGATATCACAAAAACTGAAACTCAGCTACCTTTGGGCACAAATAAGTGGAAATTGAGTACTCCAAAATATAGTTGTTCAAAACACCACGGAACCAAGTATCCACAACGCGTGTCCAAATTAGATCAGCATCATAAAGGGCCTAAAATTCTTCCTACATCCAAACAAGTGTGTGATACCTCCAGTTCCATTTAGACACATAAGCAACCATCCACTTGTACAACTCGACTAGAAAGATAACAAAGAATCTCTCATTCAAATAGTCATACAAATGTTATTCCACCCACGCATGTGCGTCAAAATAATATCCAGTGTTGAAACTTCATGTGTATTCTTCTTCTAGATATTTTATCCACTCCTCAACACTTTCTAGGGTCAATCGGTGCATCTTCATTGCAAACCATCCTGAAAAAAACTGAAAAAGAGGTTCCAGCAACAGAACCAATGATGTAGCATAGAATCTACCACGAATAACCCAGGAACGCTGGTAGATCACTCAGCCTGAGCTAAGCGCTCACCCTAAGCACTGTGCAAAGGTATCAAGCCCCTTTTTAGAGTTTTTTGTACAAGATGTCAGCGTGATGAAGATACAACATATAACAAAAACCCTAACTAACCATAAACATTCCACAAAGCATATTCCAGATCTAGATCTTAAAGAATCACAAATTAAACAATAACCATAATGAAATCAACCATACAAAAACAAATTCTAGTCATTTTTAATACCTTTATCCAGCCAATACACTCCATTATATTAAACAAAGTAAATACATAAGCTCCTTACATCATATGTCATTACCATAAGTTTATGCACGTAATAGATCTGATAGCATAACTCTCATACACAGTCTCTCTCTCTCTCTCTCTCTCTCTCTCTCTCTCTCCTAGTTCACACACACACTCTCACTACACAGTTCAATACATATTTATAAGGGTGAGGACTTTCCCTTCACTTCTCACACACTTCCTAAAATAGGCCGTATGCTGAAAATAACCATGTGCCTTTACAATAATATGCATACATGCAAGTGAGCTAATAATAGATCTCTTACAGTTAACTGGCAGTAGTAATCCTATTATTATCCCAAACTCATGCATGGTGCTTTGTAGATGCTCATCCCTAAAATATTATTTATGTGTCACACAAGTCTCCATCCCGTTGTGTGCTTTGAAATCTATCTCCAAAAATAGCACGTAACCATGAAAATGGATAAGTCCCAAAATTAGTTTGTTATGGCATGTGTTTCCTTTCCTATCCTTATGCGCTTTCAAATGTACCTTGTTCTTGCGCGTGAATCTTTTGTGTGCCTTCTCCTTAGTGTCATACTATGTCTGCTCAACAAAGCACTAGGTTTTTCATATAAATTAGCTAAATATTTCATCAACTCTACCATGGTTGATGCTTCAGTAATATTCGAAGCCACAGATGCTGTCAGGATCAATCTTATAGATCACTGAGCCTTTATGTCAAGAATTTTTCATTTTTCATCAGTCATATTTTTAGGCCTTGCCTTTTCATCCAACGGTAAGTATAGATATTTTTGATATAGATAATCTTCCACCTGCATATTCCATAATTGATAATTACGGCTATAAAATTTTTGAACTTTGTATTTTCCATATTTTGTCATTGTTGTAGCTCACACTTAATCAAAAATCCCTCTGTGAGTAAATATGTCGACACATAAAACCCTCAAACAAGAAAGCTCTGATACTAGTTGTTGGGGTTAATCACACCAAATGTATAGATATATATAAGATCTAAGCATACAAATAATAAATACGAAAATAAACCAGAAGAAACAATACACAAGATATAACATGGTTCACCTACTGTGGGCTACGTCCACCAAGAAATAACTAATATATTATTCAAGCTTCACAGAGGATATACAATGAAGATTTGCAATCTGCCGTGCGCCTCTCCCGGATGTATAGTAATTTCTTCCTCACAAACTTCTCTTTTCTCTCTCTAAGAATTCCTTCTTTACAATTCTCCCAATTATTATGTTCTAACCCTAGCTTTCTACCTTATATAAGCATATACAAACTTAGGGCACTTTAACTATGCAATTACAATCATTTGATCAACTTTATATCAGAGGTTAGATCTAATTCCTGTGAGTTAAATAAAACAATCACGCATAGGTAACCGATGTCGGTTACCCTAACCGATACTAGTCCTTAGGTGACCAACAACGGTCTATCGACCGATGCTAGTTACTGTGTATTCCAACAAGTTAATAAAGCATGCTAATGTGAAGAAATTAAGCTCCACAATTCAACACAATGAGCACCTTGGATCAAATCTGAAACTTATTAGCAAATGAGAGAGGTTTAGTAATCCAATAAGCAATTTCTTTCTCAACTCACTGGACAACATAAGACCACAAAGTAGCAGGAGTAGCTTGGAAAGCAAAAGGAATGCCCAAAAACTTGAATTGAACCCCTAGTTGAATCCACTTCAAAGCATATCCTTCTAGCCATGGATGTATGGGCTCTATAGATTGTCTCTAGCATTGAGTCTTTTTCCATTGAATGGAAGAACCTGAAGCCAAGCAAAAAGTATCCAGACATTGCAAGGTGTTAGTAACAAACTCTTCATTTTTCAGTCATAGTTAAGAAAGAATCATCAACAAAGTAACCATTAATAAGTTACATCTCAGAATTAGGAAGAGAAATGCCCTTAACTAACCCTTGCGAAGTAGACTTGGTAAGAAGATAAATAAAACCCTCAACAACAAGTGCATAAAGTGTTGGAGCTAAGGGGGGCAGCCTTGCCGAATGGACCTGTGAAGCTCAAATATGTCAGAGTGGACACCGTTAATGGTAAACATGACATTAGTATATTGGAATAACATATTGACAGATCAAATGAACCTAGGACCGAAACCAAGAGCTTGTAACATGGAAATAATGAAAGTCCATTCAATCTTGTCGTAAGCTTTTTCAAAATCAATTTTGATGAAGAGAGCCTTTTGATCCGAAACTCGAGCCCACTCCATGCCTTCCCAAATACAAATGATGTTGTCTAGAATGAATCTAGTTTTCTCACTACACACAATAAGAGGCAACAAATTATGGATCTGGAGGGCTAAGGCCTTAGCAATGATCTTGTAGGACACATTCAACAAAGTGATCGGTCTCCAACTGGTGATGAATTCATGATCTCAAGCCTTGGGGATAAATTTAATATTAGCTTGATTTATCAAATCCCCAAGCGAATTGTTGGCCATAGCTTCACAATAAACATGATGAAGGTCCGGACCAACACTATCCCATAACACGTAATAAAACTCATAAGGAAAGCCATCAATACTAAGAGCTTTGTCAATTTTCATTTGCATAACAACTTCCTTGAGGTCATTGACAGAAAGGGGACGATCACGGGAAACTCTCTGATTCTCAAAAATTTTATAAGGAACTGCCTGAAGGCACTGTAACAAAGTGGCATGCCTCTCTGGAGTGTATGGTTGCGAAGCAAACACACCATGGTAATGATTAACAAAGGCCTATAGGACATCCTAGAGGTCAATGACACGACCAATAACACCCTTGATCACCTGGATTTAACTAGAGGTGTGATGAGGCTGAAGGAAAGCAAAAAACTCTTTGGTAACTCAGTCACTAATCTAGAGCTAATGCAACCAAGCTCAAATTTGTGCCCAACGGGCCTAATATACCTCTTCCATCCTGAGTTTGTAACGCCATTATGCTACCTCGTTTTGAAGGTGGGTATTAAAGGGCGAGCGGTCAAGAGCTCTAGAACTTCTGACATATTCCTGGGAAGAAGCCTTATGCATCCTTCATCTAAGTAATGTCGGTTATTTCTCATATAAACAGAAAAAGGACGTAACTCTGATAATGGCATCCTGCCACTAAACAATCCACCCAACAGGACCAGAATGGCGCTCAACCAGGTTCTAAATATGTAGAATGTGATCCACATTTCTCTTGTGCTACAAATGAGCATTGTTAAGGTAGAATTGGGAGTTCCAAGGTTTAAAAGGAGCTAGATTCCACTCAAGTTCAAAAAAAATAGGCAGATGATCTGAGAGTAAGGTCCCTTCCCAAACGGAAACAGGTCTGCCAGCCTCGGTGGAGAAAGAAAACACCCTTTGATCCAGAAGGAAAGCATGATCAAGCCGTTTGACAACTCTTTCATCACCTTGTTGGAGGTTGGACCAGGTGAACCAACATGCAGAGGCATGCCAAAAGCAGTGGTTAGGATTAGAAATTCCAATTTTGTTGCACATGTAAAACCATGCTTCTCATTTGCTCACACACCACCGCATAGGAAGACGCCCCACTTTATCATTAGCAGACTCCACCATGTTAAAATCCCTACATAGAATCCAACGTGCATTAGGGTGCTCATCAACATGCAACCGCCAGAGTAAAGATCACTCAACAACATCATTGGAAGCATAAATATTAGCAATACCAAAAATTTGATTATGCAGATCAAAAAGGGACCACATGACCCAATGCGAGGGGTCAAAACCCTAAGAAATAATTGAATGTTACAGAGGAGGGAGGAGAGTAGGAATGCCCCCTTTTCCAGGATCTTGATTGGAATGATGACGAATGACACCCGACCAAATAGTACGAGCAACATATTGAAGAAGAAAGCCAGAAAGCTTAACCTCTTGTAGACAGAGCACATGCATGTGACCAAAATTTTGACAACAGTCCCTGACCATGTAACGACAGATCGATTTAGTAAGCCCACGAACATTCCAAGGAACACAATCATTGAGAATCATCAAGATTCATGCCAAATTCCTCCTCAAGACCCACTAAAACAATGAACTTATTCGTAGAAATGGAGGAACAAACAATTTTTGAAAAAGGAACATAATCTCCTATCTAAAAAGGATGTCGCTGCGAGGGAACATACTCCTCATCCTCTGAGGGATAGGGACTACAACAACACATGCACACAAACTTGTTACCGGAGGTGTCAATATTGGCCTCAGAACGAGGTTGTGAAATTACAGGCGATGACAAAATTTTGGACGCCGCAAGCGGGGAGCGATGAAGCGGAGGAGGAGAAACTAGTTGTTTGGTGTTCATGGAGGCCAGAGCTGAGGTAGACCCTCTAACGGGCCAGTACACAGATGGCTAGGGTTTTGAGTTTTTATTATTGGTGACCACAGTCCAACCCTCACTAGCGAAGGAGGATGGTTTAGGGTTAGCAATTTTATTGTCATTGACAGGCGGGGTTAAGGAAGTCATTAACGAGCATTCATGAATCATATGGCCGACAGATTGATAACAAAAACAAGTATTAGGCAGATTGATGTAGAAGACTCGCTGAGAGAACCGAGTATCACTAGTGAAAGCTTTGAAAGAGATTTACACAATAATTTTCTTCACACTATATTTCATCATCCGTGATATTACAAATATATAGGCAATGTTGTTCCTATAAACAAGGAGGTGGCTACAACCACTCTTCCATAAATAACAGTAAACACACGTACACAACAAACTCCTAATATACATTATTGTTACATAACAATAATGTCACCAAACTATATTATAATGTGAAGCACTAATAATAATTCCTAACATTCCCCCCCTTAGTGCGAACATGGTAGAAAAACATCCACACACTCCTCTGCAGTATGCTCACCCCTGTGGCATGTCCAACTCTGTGACTCATGACCTTGATCCAAAAGAAAGGCTCGCTCCTTCCATGGTTTTAAACAGGCTTACCACAAACCTTGAAGTGACAGGAACCTCATCAACTATCGACCTCGTGTGGTTTTCTGGATCCTCCCACAAACCCTTTCAAGATCCATGAACTGACTTACTCTGGTGCTACTGTTCACCACTATGCTTATACATCAGGGAATAATGTAGGAAACACAACATGCATATCACAAAACTGCACAATAGAAGATATACTGAAAAATTTCACATTACTTCCTATAAGAATCGTAATGTTCTTAATTCTAGTCTTTGTCTTTGATCGCTGCCACTCGATCTCGAACAGCATAGAAAACTGCCACTGCCACTGGAAGCTTTCCTTGACTAAGTCGTTTTGGGTGCAGAATGGGAATGGAACATTGGTATGTATTCCCCCCCACAATGTGAAATTCCACTCATATAGATACTAAGAAGCAAACTGCATCGAAGAACATACTCCTGAATGGATCTTGCTAGTTAGGTCTTGCTGCACATGGTCACTAATGCTAGTGAACGTATTCTCCTAGCTAACCATCTTCCAACGAAGTACGACAGTCAGAGGACCAAGTCAGTCAGAGGATCACTGACAGTCATCTGTGCTCCAACACAACTTTCTTTCCAACATCCATCAAATACCAAACAAAACAGGAACTCTGAAAAAGAATCACACCAAGCTGAAACTGGAACACTGCAAAACTCAAAAACAAGTACTCACACTGCACACCTATGCCACCAAATCATTCTGTGTAGCCCCATCGTTGGTAACTGACGAGAGGTCGTTGTCTGACCTCCAGCCTCCGATGCCTCCTTCCTCCATTAGATCTGCTGCTAACTCAGCCGAATGTGATCATGGGGCTCAAATTTATATACTACAATTAGACGTCGGATTCCACCGAAAATGCGTCTGTGAGGTAATTTTTTATTTATTTTTGGACTTTTACAATGACACGACTTTTGACTTTTTGACAATGACGCTACTACTCAATGCAACAAATAACGACTTATGTTTATTGACTACGAATTAAAAAATATTTTAATTACACAACACTTGACTTTAACACATTTGACTATAGACGACAATAACAAAATGACTCAAAATGACTCTTATAACTTTGACATAAAATAATGACTAAAATAATACTAATGACGCCTATACTCGGCTCTCTCATTGACATAGAGTAATCCTAACCACTATTGAAAACATTTACATGCCTTTTTAATAAATTTTCAAAAAAAACTTGCTCCACGTGGGCAGAATGAATTAGATCACAAAACTATGCAAACAAAAACTAAATAAGACTCACAATTAACAAAACCGACCTATTTTCTCCATTCGTGGCTGTGTGAAATCTACACGATTATGTGTATGTGGATTGAGCCTGGCATTCGAATATCTTGGATCTGACAGGAGAAGAGATTTGTGTCACACCGAGATCATATAGTAGCGTCCTCTGTGCATCAACTGAATAGATAATAATTAGCTCTTGCATGTAAACGATGTAAACCTTGTTGCGAGTAGCTATTTTCTCTACAGAATAGGTTGTGTAGCCCGAACGTGAATAAGAAGCGAGGATTTGATTGAATGCATAGGAAGCTTCGAACGTGGATGGTAGAGGCTGCAGACCACGTTTTTTCTTTTTTTTCTTTGCACAGGAATCGAACTCGAGTCAGATTGTGAGATCCACTTCGTATGGATCGGCCTTTGAATGATCTGTCACGCCTTTGATGGATCAGTTAGAATGCGCATAGACCAATGATACACGTTGAATGCAAATTCCACGTGGATGCTAGCCCAACGGAAGAAATGGAGAAGACTGTAATGTGTGCGCAGGATTCAATGCAACTCTGTCAAATGTGCACAGGCCGCATGGAAGAATTTGATATTGCTCATATACGGGACAACAAAGAACATCTAATGTCCCTCAAAATAATTTTTATTCCATCACAGGATGAATAGAATCAGACTGCTCTGATGCCAATTGAAAGCTTTGAAAGAGATTTACACAATAATTTTCTTCACACTATATTTCATCATCCGTGATATTACAAATATATAGGCAATGTTGTTCCTATAAACAAGGAGGTGGCTATAACCACTCTTCCATAAATAACAGTAAACACACGTACACAACAAACTCCTAATATACATTACTGTTACATAACAATAATTTCACCAAACTATATTATAATGTGAAGCACTAATAATAATTCCTAACAACCAGCCTGGATATCAATGGTTTCCTTGAAGTCTTTGGCTAGGTCAACTTCCACACAGACCCGATGTTGTGAACGGGCCGCATAAAAATTGTTTGGTTCGTGGCAAATGAAACACCCAATGAGTTTGACCAAGTCTTCTACAAAACTCCATAGGGGCAAAGGTAGACTAGAAAATTCCACCCATACAGGAAATTTAAGCTTAGCATTTTCGGAGACCTGAAAGTCACGTGTCCAGGGGGAAAAGATGACCAAAGTGTCCCTAATGAACCAGAGGCCATGGTTCACAATGGCCTTGCAATGTTCAGGATTGGAGAAATGAAACAGAAAAAAACTCTTGGTAAGATTTTGGACACCCTCAAGTTTGACACCATAGCCTTGCGAGTGGTTGTGAGCCCACTGTTTGAGAATACTATCTGAGGGGACACGACCAACAAAGTAGGCAACCAGAGTGAAAGATTCAAGCCAAGAGCAAGTCTTTTCAAATTGAGGTAAATCTAAAACAACATCAAGATCAGGGAGAGGAGGGTCATTACCTCATCGTAAACCTTCGGGACAAACTTGCGAGCTCGTTTCTTAACCGGAGGCATGATCATTTGAGCTCTTGCTGCCTACACTTACATCAATAGATGTAGAAATAATGGTTGCCACCATTAAAATTGGCAAGCGCCACTGCTCAAAGCGCGAAAAAAATAATTATGAGCAATAAATTACTTAATAAATGTCCCACCTTAATAAAAAAATATGGTGTGACATGGAGTACGGTGCCACAGACTCAAGCATAACACTCAAACCCTAGCAGAGCACCCAAAACTCGCGGCTTCTAGCCACCAAATATTTTTCCCTATTTTCCTATTCACTCCTGGAAAAAAAAGAAGAAGAGTCCAATGAACATTAAATGTAATATCAAAAATAAAAATAAACAAGTAATACCATTACACTACATAGCGCCTCTCGGGAGTCGCGACTCGCGTAATCAATGAAAAATTTCACGATCGTTTCTCGTTGTAGACAAGAGCCACAAAGAGCCGCAAAGCGGCCAGTTCCTGCCTTTAAATTGTAATTGTAGATTGTAATAATTGAAGATGTGAAGATGAGGAGATTGTAATGGGAAAGAATGTGGTTTGTCTAGAACACCAAGGAAAACTTTATAGAATCCAATTCTCGCCTTTTAGATTATAATAATTGAGGATGTAAAGAAAAGAAGATTCTTATTGCGAGACAGAGCACATAATTTTACTCCTAGAAACTCGGGGCCACCGAGTCCTGGGTAAATCAAACAATCAAAACTAAGTAATCTTTGTACTTATTTTTTTTTTGTAGTAGCTGAACTTAATCTTTGAACTTGTATTTTTTATTAGTAGCTTAAATAACAAACATCTTTGTTCTGAAGCAGAACATCTAGTGCTAGATGTTTGTTATGTTGTGGCTATGGAACATATTTTTGAAATGTAAAGCTAGCTTACTCTCGCCTTTAAATTGTCTAGAGTATACTTTTAATGATAAAAATTTAAGATAATGATTTGTCCTACACCCACCTTGCATCTCTAACTCTAGTCAACTCTATAGTTGTTCTCGGTATATGGTGGGATTAATTTGCTTGTGTTGGAGATGTCTTGGATGTCACTGAGATGAATCCATAGTGAATGTAGGTGCAAACACGATGCTCTGGATGAAGAGCAACAATACGATGAATATTAATCATGACATTGGATCATCGGTAGTGTTTTGTGTTTTTTTTTGTATGCAGGATATGTTGTTAATTCTTGTTTGTTAGAATAGGTTTTGTATACTTTTTTGGTACGGTTGTACCCCAAGATATACCTTGTTTTACTGTATTGGTGAAGCTATTTGTTGGCACCTCTTGTGTAAGACATTTTTTGTTTTGTTGTACCGGTGAATAATCTATGTTGGTTCCCAAATGTGTACCCAAAGCTAATTGGAAACTTAGATCTAAAAAACATAGTATCAGTCCCAAATAAATTATAATCTATGGGTGGTACTGGATGATTTGGAAGTGAAGTTTATGTATGACTTTACTGGTCTTTGCAGGTACTGAGCCTGTACCCAAAGCTAATAGGTAATTTCGATTTAGAACGTATTTGAAATCCAAACAACTTCTAATACATGGGGTGGTATTGGATGACATTGAAGTTGAGCCTATATGCCTTTACTAAACCAGGCTTTATCTTGGAGGCTTATATGTGTAATTTGTGTTGTGTCCCCCTAATTGAACTACAGGTTATCTTCATGCATACTTTTATGAATAGATCAAGACTAGAATAGAATTGGTGTGAAATATTTTTAAGATTCCATGTAGATATGATCGACAAAAGCCTAATTTTAATATGGTGCTTGTTTTAAAAAAAACAAGACCATAGGTTCAAAGTCAGCATGATTAGATGTTTATGCCATGGAATGTGCAAAATTCAATGAAGTACTTTCTCTAGCATTTCGAATATTCATGCAGTTACCCAAGACATTGCAAGTGGCGAAAGCCGTGAAATAGTCGGATTGGAACAAATACATTCACAGGCATCCAAGTTGATGCAAATACATAAAAATTTCTTTGAAAGAACTGGATTTGAAAGAATTGAAAAATCTGCAGAGATTACCAGATGGCCTTGATCAATTAATTGCCTTGCGAACTCTAATATTAGATGACTGGGATAAAATGGAGGTGTTGCCCAAGCAAGTATGCAGTCTACCTTCATTGAGTAAACTGAGCATCTGTGGTGGAGGATTTGAATTTGACAAGTTGCACGGCACTGAAAAAATTACCCCTCAAGCTTTGGATGACTCGGCTCTTTAAAGGATTTGAATATAGCAGAATGCACTGAATTGAAAGAATTACCTTCTAGCTTTGGACAGCTGAGATCTTTAGAGACATTGAATTTAAGGAGCTGCTGGAAATTGGAAGCATTTCCTTTAACCTTTGGGTAACTCAGAGGTTTAAAAAAATTGATTTTAAGATCAGATCAGTTGAAAAAAAATGATGTATTATATTTGTAAAGATTTGGTGACCAAAGATTACAGAACAGAGGAACCTCCCAAAAAGTATTGTAATATTATAAAGCAAATCTTATAGACTTGTTAAACAGATTCATTAGAGAATGATGTTCGCCCCTCTTTATAGTATTAAAAAAAAATAGATACATTATATTAGTAAGCTCTGATGACCAAAGTTTACAGAATAGAGTGAATCTACCAAAAATATTGTAACATTATAGAGCATACTAGCCATGTTAGTTAAAAAACCAATATGGCAGATTCAAAAGAGACACAAAATGTGTTCAAGCAAACAATTAGACTGTGTCAAATTAATACCATTGTTGACTGTGTCAAATTATTGCTATTGGACGTGTCAAATTATTGGTATTCCACAATTTTTTGGTATTGACTGTGTCAATTTTTTGTTATTGACTGTGAAATTTTTGGTATTTGACAATTTTTTGGTATTGATTGTGTGACATTTTTGATATTGACTATGAAATTTTTTGTATGGACTGTGTCAAATTTTTGGTCAAAACTATGTCAAATACCATTATTGGTATCTAAAAAATAATAACTTTCAGGTTTCAATCACACAATAGTAAAAACTAGCTACTGAAACATAATCTGATCTAAAGATTTGTGTATATAACTATTTTGATTTGTAAAAGATCTCAAGGGCATTTTTCTCGATTACATGGCCATATATTAAGACTATCTCAACTACAAATAATGTGCAAACATACTTGAAGGTACTTGATGACTCCAATAATTGTCCCGGGGGCATGTTTATCAATCCAATTACAATTGTTACCTTATCACTATGGTGGTAGAGAAATAATTCTTTTTCCTCCTTGGCCAGGTCATGGTAATAAAAATAGAAATGAAGCTTGAACAGTAAAGGTATGTTCGAGAGTGCTTCATTACTTGAAATACTTTGATAACCTCCTGGAAAAACCCTTTTTTTTTGCATATTCCTGCAATCATGTCATTCCGTGAGACCACATCTCTTTGAGGAATTTTTTCAAACAGTTAACATGCTTTGTGTATGCTTCCACATTTTGCATACATGTCTAATATGGCACTTTGACAAAAATCTACTTTCCATTATGCTTTGGTGGATGTCTATGTCCAACTCTATAGCTCCCATTTCGACACAGGCTAGAAGTATCCCGGCAAAGGTTTTGGAGACTAACTTTACACCTGTCAATTGCATTTGCTTGAAATTTTCCAAGGGCAATTCAATAAACACATTTTGTGCATATGTTGTAATCATTGCAGTCCGTAAGACCAAATTTATTTCAGCCATTTTTTTGAATAGTTCACATGCCCTTGTGCATGCTTCCACATTTTTGATACACATCTACCTGGGAACTTGCAACCAAAACATCCGACAAATGTCTATGTTTGCTAAAGGTCCATACCTAGTTTCAAAGCTCCAAATTCGGGACAGGCTGGGAGTATGCTAGCAAAGGGAAGCTGATCAGTTGGACACTTGCTGCTTGCATTTGGTGAAATAATGTCAACAATTCATGAGAATACCTGTGTGTCTTTTCATGATAAAACAAACTATGGAGAGATGTGATTATCATATTTCATGATAAAATAAACTAAATGCAAACAGCTGGGAGGATAACAAACTGCACACAGACATTCTTATTAGCTGAATCTTTCCTAAACAGAATCTTTCCTAAAACAGAAAAAAAAAACATTAAACAAGATTTTTAGATCTCAGGTAAAAGAACTCACCGCCCAGAATGGGATTTGGGGGACCTTGTGATGAACCAACAACCAGAGGCTCCCATACCCAACAAATTTAAACAATGCACCCCAGATCATAATAGCCCAACTGGGCAAAATCTCAGAGAAATACCCTCCAATGTCTTTAGCCACACCCAATGTATTGATCTGCCTCTGATTATACTTCAAGGAGCTTTTGATGAGAGGCGACATGCTTCCAAACACATACCCAATCCCTGCCCATTGCTGCATCCATATGGCTGCAACCAAAACATAGTCTTTCAAGAATGACTCCTCTAGTTCTATGCAGAGTTTTAGTCACAAGTCATCAAGTTCCAAATAACCTTCCAAGTTCAAACCACTGAAATCGCTATGACTTATTGGGAATGCACTAAAAATCAACCGATTATTCTCTAAAACAACATTAAATGCCTCATCTAAATCCCAAAGCCTATCATTACTAACACCATGACAGAATTTCGATCATCATACTGAAAAAACTGACCCAAAGGAAATTCAAATATCCAAAAACACCATACCTGATTTCTCCATAGAGAATTTGCCTTTCTTCAAAAGACCCGTAGGTAAATAAAAAGCATCCAACACACAGTCTTTTTCATGAACAACTCATGTGGTTCAATGCAATGTTTTAGTTACAAGTTAACAACTGCCCAATGAATTTCCAAGTTCAAATCATCAAATGCCTTATAAATTCAACATCAGCACACTGAAAATTAACTGAGTTGTGCAAAAAAACACCCATAAAGACCTCTTCTATATATCAAATGGAGATATACTAACTCCATCGACCTAGAAAGCTATAGTTAGTAAGGTCATATTGACACATAATTTTACACATTATACTGAAGCACCTCAAAATCCAGGGCTCTTACACTACCATACAAACTAACCAAAATCAATTACAGCATAAACAATTCAGCCCAAAAAAATATTTTTAAAAATTCGAATACCCAAAATCTCTATACCTGATATCTCCTCAAACAATTCGATTATATTACAGAATTCTTCACCACCCATCTCTTAATTGCTTTTATGCCCTTCTCCACGATATACATTGGATATTTTTTGCGTTCAGAACAAGCTTCAAATTTAAAAACAAAAGATCAGATCTGATGCACGAGGCTTAAAAAACTCGAAATATGAAACTTGTACTATCCAGTTGAATGCAACAGTATAAAGATTTAGGATTTCAATCTGACAAAACAGAAAGTTAAAAATAAAAGAAGACATACGGTGAAAGAAATGGAATTGGAAATCCAGAATACAATGAAGAAAACTGCCTAACTTCAATGGAATCAACTCTTGAGACTGAATTAATGTGTTGCAAAATTTCCTCTGTTGTGAAGAAATGGGTTTTAATCCATTTACGTCTGTTTCAACGTGACTGGGTGGTCTCCTAATTTGATTTACATTCGGAAGGCATTGAATAAACAATGATTTTTGGCACAACGGTGGCTATATTCAATCCTACAGGCTACAGTCGTCGATGGGAGAGCACTGGTGTGACGACGAATAACTTGGAATGATTACTACTGTTTCTTAACGGTTGGCTCTGGTTATTGAAGGCGATGATACAACACTTCATGCAGCTGCCTCATTTAAAGAACCCCAAAATCCCTTGCCCTGCTCCTGGGCCTCCTTCTCACCCCGTCTCCTCTGGTATGAAGTGCTTCTTCCCTGATGCGTGTAAAGTTTACACAAATGATTCCATGTGAAGGGGCGGTGTTAACAAACAGCAGATAATAGGAATGGTCATCGAAGCCGTAAAGGGTCTTGCCCTGCCTCTTGAGGGTATAGAAGACATCCATGGCCGTCACCATATTGCAGCGAGCGAGTTCAGTGGCGACCGCGTCCTTACTGACATTCTCCAAAAAATCTTCTAAACGCCCCTGGTTTCTTCATAGATGAACTTGTTGATACTTGACGCCAAGGTAATATCTGAGAAAGTGAGGGAAAGATGAGCATGGGAAAATTAGTCAAGATTATTCTAGAGAAGAGCAGATAAGCCTAGAAAATGAAACATATCTCTGTCCGGATATTTAGATAAGACTAGAAAATGTAAATAAAGGTTTTTTACTATTTTCTACATCAGCAATTGACTAGTCAGTAGGACACATGGAAGCAAATCATGAAATTTCTTTAGCATGTCAAATCTAACATTAAAATATGTACACATGTCAGTCTAAGAAATTAAGTGTTAATTTTTTTTGAAAAATCAGTGTTGGAATAAGGCCTCAAATTTGTCAAATCATTCTTAACTAACCAATGGAAAATCAGATAAATGATTTTTCTTAAATAAATTAAATTGCCAAATTATTTACATAGAATAAAAACATTATAAGTTTCAATGATAAGCAAAACATAATTATTTGTGATTGGTCTATTGAGAAAAATTATTTCAGTGTAGGAACTAATAAGAATATAGGGGAGGAGAATATCGATATACAAGGAGCAATATTCAAGGAAGTTCAAGTTTAGACATGGCAACAACTGTTTTAGGTCGTCTGCCACAGTGCATATGCCCAACAAGGATTCCAACTGCGAAGGTAAATGGAGATGCACCGAGATTCAGCCACTCCCAATTTCTAAGGGGCGATAGTCTCAACATGGCGTGCCGCTCTCCTGTTACCACTCTCAAGCTTTCCTACAAATTACCCACTACGCTTCAAATTGTGGCAAGTGAGTACAAAAATACTCCCATGTCTCCTTATCATGCCAATTTATTTTCTTCGGTTATATACGAGTTTGTTTTTGAAATTTATTAAATGGGTATACTCTCTAGTAAGAAATTAAAGACGGGTTCTTATTTATGCATTGATTTCAAAATTTGGGCATTATGATATTGATATTTTTATAGCTCATATTTTCTGGTTTTGTATGAGGCTGTTCCTGAAATTCAAAAAGGGAGTAAAATTTGAAATTGGACTATGATTTATATGCATTGACCTCAATTTTATGTTATTTTCACTTTTCTTTGGTTCTGGTTTGTGTAAGAGTTTATTCCTCAAATTTGACAAATGGGTGTAATTTGTAGTGGAAATTTAGAGACCAGTTTGCGATTTATTCATTGGTTTCAAACTTTTGTCATCATCATATTGGAATTCATAAGGTTATTTTTATTGTGGTTTTGGTAGAGGTCATTCCTGAAATTTAACAGGTGGGTTTAATTCTTAGTCGAAAAATAGAGATGGGTTTTTGATTTATGCATCGCTTTCTTATTTTGCCACTACCTCATTGGAAAGCCCACAGTTACTTGTTTCTGGTTTTGTAGGAAGTCAGTCCTGAAATTTAACAAGTGGGTACAATTTTTTGTGAAAAAAATAGGATTTTATACAGTTCTGTTTTATTCCTGGTTTTGTAAGAGGTTATTCCCGAATCTAACAAGCAGGTATAATTTCTAGCGGAAAATTAGATATGGGTCTATGGTTTATGCATTGGGTTCGAATCATTATCACATTAAAATTTATACGGTTCATTCTTTTCCTGTTTTGTAAGAGGCTGTTTCCGAAATCTAACAAGCGGATATAATTTCTAGTGGGAAAATAGAGACGGGTTTATGATTTGTACGTTGGTTTCAAATTTTGGTTTTTGCCCATTTCAAATTTATAAGGTTTACAACTCTTTTTAAAAAAATAAAAAGTTCGTTTATCAGACAAAAGGGCAAAGAGTACAAAAGATGAGAGGATCAAGAGCCATCAATCCTCTCAGAATAACTCATCTTTCATGCATCATTAGTCTATTAAGAGGGAGATCGATTCCCCTTTTAGCAAGGCCATCAGCTACCGCATTTTGGGCACGAGTTAAGTGCTGGAAAGAAATGTTTTCAAACCAGCTAATCAACAAAGCAATTTTCCTCTCAAGGATATTAAGCTGGACCGAGGAGATGTATGATTTCCTTTGAGCAGCTCGGATAACTAGCCGGGAGTCCACATAAATATGAATCTCTCTGATATTCGTTTGATATAGCCAACTGAAGTCCTTTCAAGCAAGAAGTAAATTCAGCAACATTTTTACTTTGACTCCCAAGATTTGAAGAGTAGCTGAGAACCAAGTCTCTGGTGCTGTTTCTGATAATACCCCCCGCTGCAGCCATACCAGGATTGGAACAAGAAGCACTGTCAAAGAACAAAGCAGGAAATTGAATCTGGATTTTGAGCTGCGGAGGAGGGCACTTGGCATACAATTTGGCATCCAGCTGCCAGTTTCTAACCAATTAGAGTTCCTTGCAGTTAAAGCAATTAGAGGGCTGCTGTTCACAAAGAAAAGCATTCACAACTTCGATGATATTATGGACAGTTTTGCTGGCACTAGTTTGAGGGTCCTTGCCATTGCTTTTAAATTTTTTGGCATTTTGATCTTTTCATATATTCCAATGGCTGTACATGGGCAGCAAGTTCCAAAGAGTCTTCGAGAGAGGCTTTTTAAGTTTTTTCCAAGTGAGGAGGAATAGATGTTGTTCCAAGAGGAAGAAATTAAAGGTCTTGGACAAGAGTCCATTGTATTGGATCCCAAACATAGACAAAGTGAGCTCCCACACTTCACGAGCAGAACCAGAACAGGTGCTCAACATTTTCTCCATCATTGTAACACCAGCTGCATCAATGAGGTCTCACAATGCCCCTTTTGATCAGATTGTCAACAGTGAGGATTTTGGAGTACCAGTCCAACCAGTTGAAGAGTTTAACTCTAGGAACAACAAGAGAGTTCCAGATCTTCATCCAGGTGAGATTAATTACCCAATTTGGAGGTTGATCTCCAAATCAGCTTGTCGTCAAGAGTGAGACAAGAAGGTTTGTAATCATTGAGGCTGTTTCAGATAGAGCTCCATTGGTGTTATAGGTGAGCAAAAGACTCCCAATCTGCTCCAAAATTAGACCAATCAACCATGTCAGCAATTTTAAAGAACCCATGTCCCTTCATCTGAAGAACAAGATCTTGATCAAGACGATGGGAAAGGTGAGCATTGTTCATGATAGGATTCTCCCATATGTTGATCTTTCTGCGGTTCAAAGGCTGCCTTGAAATATGTTTGGTGGCCAAGCCAGTAGAATTTACCATTAAACTCCAGATTTTAGAAGAGGAGCCTTTAGGAATGCATTTTGAAAGATGGCCAGCATGTCATATTGAAATGTGATTGCTAGAATGAGTGCCATATTGTGCCATATTGAGAAATGATTGCTAGAATGAATGCCATATTGAGATATGATTTCCAGAATGATTTCCATATCGAGATATGATTGCTAAGATGATAACCTTTGACACAAAGTGATTATGTAATCTGTCTCATGTTATTTGAATCATTATCAATGTAAGCTAATTTTTGCATCCTTATTTTTAATGGCATGCTGATTACGTGCTCAGCCATGCCTGCATAACGTGCATGTCATAGTGAGATGTGATTGCTTGAATAAATGTCATATTGAGATGTGATTGCTAGAATGATAAACCTTAAGCGGATTTTGTAATTTGTTGTCATTTGAATCAATATCAATGCTAAGCTATTTTTGAATTCTTATTTTTAATAAAAATTAAGGCCATCTCTTACTTGGGTTACTTGAAGGGGTAACAATTTGATTCAATATGAAGCTTTTTAATCGTTTCGGGTTTTCATGTCAAAGGCATATTCCCATATTATTATGACAGAAGCAGTCTCTCTCTCTCTCTCTCTCTAACCGGGCCGGTGGACCATTTTGGTACCGAACCAGCCGGTTCCACAAGGAGCTGCCCGGTTTGGTACCAAACCGGTCCGGTTCCGCTCTGAACCATCTGAGCCGGAAAAAGTGCTATAATCCAACACTAATTTTGCAAAAAAACAGATTTTTAATTAAAAGTTAAACTTTTAGCTGACCTAAACCCTAAGTTTGCTATAAACACCTTTCTTACATGTTATATAGTATATACATGAGCAAACTTTGCATATTTTGTGCGTAATTGTTGGAATCATGGTTTCTAATATTTCAAATATATTGTTTTCATTAAAAATGTAATTTTTTGTGTTTTTTAGTAAACTAGTTCATAAAGTTTGAACCGGTCCGGTCCAATCCTCGACCGATTCCGAGTCCGATTCCGATTTTTAAAACATTGGACAAAATACTCAAACCCATTGTGAGAGGCAAATGTTCCACTATACATCCTAGAGAAACCCAATGTGGGAAAACTCCAGTTGGGTAAGCAATTGCTTCCCTTCACTATGTAAATCTCCAATACAATACAAGTTTGTTGTCAATAGATGACCTTCAAGAAGGATTCAAGCTCCTTCTACTTGCATTACTTGCTTACAATCCTCAACAAGAAAGAACTCAACTTGTCTATGTACAAAACAAGAACAATTCAGACTTTCTCCCTTTGCTCACACTTGAATTCACTCCAAATCACTTGCTTAGAATGAGTAAATGTGCTTGTACTTATAGTTACTCTGCCCAAGGATGAATGGAAAGGCGAAACAAAATGATTTAAGAAGCTCAAACATTTGCAACTATTCGGATTCCTCATTTTGGTGGTTGTGCATTGCGACAGTTACGTGACCGTCAGTGCCTGCAGGTGGCAGTCTTGCAACCACTGCGGCAGTTGCGCAACCACTATGTGAAGAGCGCGGTTCCGCAACTTTCGTAGTGGTTCCGTGACTGCTGCACAGGTATCATACAAAACCTAACAATAATGGTCTTTTTTTGTCATTCAAAGGTGTCCGGATCATTGTCAGCTTGACTTGACCATTTCCAAAACAATGAACATGCTGAGGATATGTATTGCAAGTAGTCTCAATAAGGAGAATACATAGAATTGGGTGCTTCTAGATCCATTTTTGGATCATACCTCCTTAATTTGAGGCTTTTAAGTCCCTAAAAGCTTCAAGGACTGATGAGGGGAGGAAATTTCTTCCCCAAATGTTTTCTGGAATACCACTTGGCCTTGTTAGGCAATTGACCTTTCAACCCAATCAACCACTTGTCTTGCACTCCACGCTGTGTTGTCCTCTTTTTCCGCTGCAATACCACATCTTCCTTCAATTCCAATTGATTGTCCGGAGCAAGATCCTCAATAGATGGTAGCTACAATCCATCTTCTTCCTGATCCAACATGGAGGGCTCAAAGAGACGTAAATTCTAAACATTCACAACTGAATATATTCTCGTATAAGGAGGCAAATCCAAGCGAAATGCATTCTTACCCACTTGTTCCGAAATTCAAATGGGCCATATTGAAGAGGCTTGAGTTTCTTAGCTTTACCATGTAGTCGTTCTCTACTCAAGTACAACCATACCTTATCACCAACAAGGAAAGAATGCTTAGTTCTATGCTGATCATGCCTTGCTTTGTACTTGGCGTGTGACTCTTTCAACCTCTCCTATACCTAGAGGTGTATCTGCTGAATCTTTTCAACAAACCTTTAAGCTTTATGGACTACCAGATCCACTTTCTCGTCATCTTTGCATGACAATCTCATGACAACATCAAATGCACCCTTAGGCAAATAACCAAAACATGTCTCAAAAGGAGTTCTACTGATAGAAGTGTGAACTGCCCTATTATAAGAATGTTGGATATACACCAAATTCTCATCCCAAGTCCTAGGATGTTTCGTATTGTACTTTCTCAAGCGCTGAACCAAAGTATGGTTTACCACTTCTGTTTGCCCATTTGTCTGTGGACGAAAAGCAGTAGATCTTTTCAACTTAGTATCCATCTTCTCCCACAAAGTAGACCAAATATTTCCTATGAATTGCGAGTCCCTGTTTGACACAATAGAATCAGGTAAACCAAAATGAACCCACACATTAGCAAAAAATAACTTAGCTGCATCACTGGTGCTTGATGGTCTTCTTGCAAGGAATGAGAATACACATTTTACTAAATCGGTCCACTACCACAAAACTATAATCATACCCTTTATTGGAAGTAGGCAAACCGCCCACAAAATCCATGGAGATGCTTTCCCATGGTCAGGAAGGAACTGGTAATGGCATATATAACCCCAAATTTCTGTTACTAGGCTTGTTTGTACTACATAAAACACCTCTGATGAATTTAGCAACTTCTGCTTGCATGTTTGGCCAATAAACATACCTCTGTAAGTGTTGCTAAGTCTTTGTCGCACCAAAGTGACCAGCTACCTTAGAAGTGTGTGCTTCCCTCATCAATTGAACTCTTTCCCCTTTAGGCACACATATTTTCTCGTTCTTGTAGAGCAACCCATCCTGGAAGTAGTATTCTCCCCTAAGTGCAAAGCCCTCACTCGGAGGTTTCTGCTGAAAGATTTTCCCAAAATCTGGATCCTGCTCATAACCTTCTCGATATGCCTCACACACGAAAGGCTCAAGAAGAGTTTAAGTGCCCATAGCTGAAAGTAAAGGAGGTCTAGATAACATATTCAAAAAACTTGTTAGTCGGCACCTTTCTTATATTTTATAATCAAATGAAACTCGGGAAATGCGGCAATTTATCGCTAGCTTGCGGAAGCTTATTCTGGGCCTGTAAATATTGAAGAGGATGGTGATCTGTGTGTATGATAGTTTCTTTACCCATCAGGTAATGTTTCCATTGCTTGACTGATTGCACTAGAGCATACAATTTCTGTATAGTACACTAATTCAGAACTGTACCATGAAACAATTCAATGATAACATACGGGCCTACTCTTTGAAGTAGGACAACCCCCATATAATAGTTAAATGATTTAAACTGTCGAAAGGATGTTGTAAGTTAGGTAATGCCAAAATTATAGCATGCCTAATCTTTATTTAAATGACTAAAAGTTAACTATTGTTTTATAATAATGTACAGAATGTAGAAAACGTATAAAATTAGTTGTTCTTCGATGAACTTTAAGACTGAACTAACAATTACAATCCTGGTTTCGGTCAAACTCGAAGTGTATACCAATTCACAATGGCCTGTAATCTTAGCCGGATCAATCCTCAACTCTATTATCTCCAACCCCATGTATACAAAAAACAAGTGAATTGTATGAGAAAACTCACACTTCTTAAGTCATTCAACACTAGTGTAGTTCTCCTTCAAAACTTATGAAAACTTGACGCAAATGGTTAATATGGCTATTCAAAAGTTAATATATTAAAAAACCAGAATGTCATCCATTACACAATGACTAAGGAATCAATAAACGGTCTCATTACCTCATTCATCAACCTCATGAAGGTAGTCGGTGCATTTACATAGTCTCGAACCAGGTAAAACCAACCATTCATATAACCCCTGCACGGTCTTGAATGTTGTACGTGAGTCGAAATTCCCAAATGTCCTCTTCCTTGATTCGTGCTGGTGATACCCAGATTTCAAATCAAGCTTAGTAAATATTTTAGCATGTTTTAACTGATCCAACAAATCATCAATTCAAGGAAGAGGGTACCTATTCTTGATGGTTATTTTATTTAATGCTTTATAATCAACACACATCCTTCATGAACCATCTTTCTGAAGTACTAAAACAATAGCGCCAAAACATGGAGAAGTGCTAGGATGGATTATACCTTGATTTAATCAAAGACTGCAAATGTTGTTTTACCTCATTGAAAAACATTTTCGCAATTACTGCCTGTAGTAATCACAAGTTTGGAAGAACTATCGGTCTAGATGTATCTCATGCTCAATTGGCCTAACTGGTTGGTCACACCTTTAAGGCTTTTATAATCAAATGAAACTGTTGCAAGAAATCCATCCATTTTCAGTGTCTACTCTTTGTTAGAAAACATTAGAAGTGGTTTTGAGATTGCAACAATTGAAGATTTTGGCAATCTGTGAAAAGTTTTGTTACCCATGCAAAATGTTCTCCATTTCTTGAGGCTTGCTTGCAAAGAGCATACTTTGCTTACCATATGAATAATATAAAATTTCTCCATCCTTCAAAACCAATTCAAAAATTACGGGCCTACCTTCTCATGAAGTAGGACAACTCTCATAGCATAGCATCTACTGGAGCTATCGTTGTCTCCACTTCGAAAGTTCATTTTCAACTCCAGTTATGGTAATGCCAAATATTGGAAATGACTAATCTTGTATTTGAAACTCAAAAGCATCCTATTGTCTTACCCCAAATTAAAAACCTTACCACCTGCTTCACATAATTGTGAGAGGCGCTGCTATGGAAGAAGTCCTTGATGAACTTACTCAAATATTGAAGGCACCTTCAAAACATTGTCTCGGTCAGTACTAGACGGTGCTCCAATTATAGAAGACTCTAATCTCTAGCCGGATCAAATAGGATCCTGTTTTCTCATGGATCTTCTACCACATCCCCAAATTCATAGAGCAAATGATTGTTGAGCAAACTCACACTTCTTCTCATTCAACACTAGGGTTCTCCTTTAAAATGTGCAAAACTTGATGCAAATGGAGTCAATTTCGTATGCTTTTAAAGAGTTCTGCTAATAACCAAATGTCATCCAAGACACAATGTGGAGAATAAATGGCCTCATTATCTCATTCATCAACCTCATGTTGTAATTGGTGCATTACAGCCCGAATTAGGAAAACCATTCATACAACCCTTGCCTGGTCTTGAACGTTGTTTTCCAGATTTTTATTAATCTGAACTTGGCCCCAACTAGGCCAAAATTTCAAGGAAACTTAGTAAAGAGCTAAACTTTTCAGCAATGTTGTTCACTAGATCCAAGCATGCACAAATCATGAACAATTCCAGGAAAGGGTACCTATTTTTGATGGAAAAAAATTGTTTAATGCTCTATAATCAACACAATCCTCCATGAACCATCTTTCTTAGGTACTAAAAAAATAGTGAGAACCACATGGAGAAGTGCTTGGATGGATTATACCTTGCTTAATTAAAGACTCCACTACTGTTGTACCTCGTTGGCTCCTGAAAGACTGTTTGTACAATCCCATGTTTGGTCAAGTTACAGACTATTGGGTAACAACTGTATTCATTGCTCAATTGGCCAGGTAACTAAGTGGCAATAAACCCAGTAGGCTCTATTGGAAAAGGACTTCCTATGAACTGCTGTATTGCAACTCTTTCATCTGCTTTTGCTATTTGAAAATTTGAATTCTACAAATGGTTTTCAGATGCAACAACTTCCTCTTCTTGTATATCTCTGATAAAGTAGTACAAATTTCCCACTAGCATTAATAAGCCTTCATAGCTTCAGAATGGTTTTAGATGCAACAACCTCATCTTCTTGTATATCTAACAAAAAAGAAGTAATGCAAATTTCCTACTGGCATTAATAAGCTTCTTAGGCTTCAAAGGCACTTACCAAAGAGATCTTTGAGTCTCCTGAAAACGCTGAAATGAGGTAGTTCTTACCATCCTTCACCAAGCGGTACTTGGTTGGCTCTTCTCATGAAGATGGCATCATCCTTGATATACAAGTATGGGCTGCCAAACACTACACCACACACATCAAGAGGAACAATATCCAAAGTAGCTTCATCAATAAATTTCTTATTAATACCAAACATAGTTTTGCATTGCTTGGTAACCTTGATGTCTACGCCTTTCTTCACCCAACCCAATGAATACGGTTTCGGATGATTGTAAGTTTCTAATTTCAGCTTATCAACCAACTCCTTATCAAATTAGCTTGAGAACAAGTATCAAAAAGAGCATCCACTTTAGTTTTCTTCACTTGAATTTTTATATGAAAAAGCTTAGTAAGTTCATTTTCTTGAACAACATTATTACTACCCAAACATACCTCTCTACGGACGGAGGTACAACACATTGTCTCATCCACCTCATTCGCTGCAAAATATCTTCCTCTCCTTGGAGGGCAGCCATGGCCTTCTTTTATATTCTTCTTATTCTTGAAGGGATGTAATTCCGGGTGGAGCTTCCAACATTTTTCCTCGGAATGAGTGTCAACATTACAATGACCACAATGAACTTTAGTATCCTTCTTAGAAATGGAAGTAGCATTCTTCTTAACTTTCCCTTTTCCTTTCTCCTTTTGCTTGGTGTCACCTTGTTTGTTTGAAGCATGCTGAGAGGTAGATGAACTCTTCTTCTTGTCCATCTCTAGATAGTGGGCTTGAGAACAAGCCTCATCTACATTCACCAGCTTGGCCAAGAGAACTGATCTCCTCAAGTGACTATGGTGTCCACCAATCTACTTCATTAAAATGTCCTAGTCCGCTACATCTTTTACCATTTAGACATCTTTCTTCCAGAACTCACTGGTGTACTCTTGCACATTTTGGCCTTGCTTCTTCATGAGATATTGCCAATACATGGACCTCTCTTCCTCATAACAAATAGGATAGAATTGCTTTTTGATTAACCTCTTAAATTCATCCCACTTAGTAATAGGAGGAAGCTTCTTAACAACCAAAGAATGAACATAGCTTTCAAACCAAGTTAAAGCATGATTGGTTAATTTTAACCTTGCAAATGAAATTTGCTGACTCTCATTGATTTGATGCAAACTGAAATATACCTCAAGTTGAGCTAGCCAATGGTCTAGCTTCTTGGCATTCACGTCCCCATCATAAGGTTAAATCTCTATCTTTGCCTTTTCTTTGAATGGAGGAGGTAAGGTTGGCATGGGGCTGCTCTTCCTCATACTCACGAGTGTCTTCTTTATGGCTCCTAGTGCCTCTTTTAGAACACCAAGCTTCTCCATGAGCAATCCCATGATGGACTCCAACTTTCCCATAGACAAGGAAATACTGCCCACATCTTTGGACAGACTTGTCACATCTGCCTCCAACTTGTAGAAACGTTCTTCTTCAGTCTCACATGCATCTTCTACTATGAGCCATGCTTCGGATTCCTTGCTTCCACTTCTTGGTGGAAATCTCTGCTTCAAAAGGAATGAGGATACCTTCACCGCTTTCACTTCCCTTTCGAGTAAGGGGCATCTAACTGAAAATGTCAACACAAGTTAAACCACACAAAAATAATTGATCTTAACTGCTTTGATACCAATCTGATCCGTAAACTGCCTCTTTTAAACAATAAACAGATCCTATTTTGTGATAATGAATGAATAATTGACTAAGTTCTTAATATCAAAATATATTATGTGCATAAAACATTCACAACAATACTGAAAAATGAAGATAGCAAGACAAGGAGACAAGAATTTTATCTTGGAGAAACCCAATGTGGGAAAAAAAATCCTAGCCAGGTAAGCAATTGCTTCCCTTTCACTATGTAAATCTCCAATAAAATACAAGTTTACTGTCAAACTATGGCCTTCAAGAAGGATTCAAGCTCCTTCTACTTACATTACTTGCTTACAATCCTCAACAATGAAAGAACTCAACTCTTTATGAACAAAACAAGAACAATTCCAACTTCCTCCTTTGCTCACACTTGAATTCATTCAAAATCACTTGCTAGAATGAAGAATCAAACTTGTATTTATAGTTCTTCCCATAGATGGAGGGAAAGGAGAAACAAATCGATTTGGGAAGTCCAAGCGTTTGCAACCGCTCGAATTCTTGTTTTGGCGTCTGTCGTCGGGGACAGGACCGCCGACGACCACAAAGTGGCGGTTGCGTAACCGCGGGTCCCTGTAGGTGGTGATTGCGCAACTGTAGCTTTGTGAAGAATGGCGGTTACGCAACAGTCGCGGCGGTTCTGTCATTGTCTCCTAAAAATCTCTCGAGCAAAATAACAATGGCCCTTTGATGTCATTCGAAGGTGTCTGTATCAACATCAGCCTGATTAGATGATCTCCTGAATAAAGAATATTGTGAGAATATATACTGCAAGTATCAAATAAGAAGAATACATAGAATTGTGTATTTTCAGATCCATTTTTGAAACTGAAAAATAAGGGTTTTGGCTCAAACCCAAATGACAACTTCTGATTTTTATTACAGCCACCAGTCAATCACTTTAACCTTAGAGGAACAAACTGAAAATGGCATTAGCAACAAAGAGAAATTTGAATATTTATGACAGCAAAGGAATTCATATGGCAGCCAACAATATCACCACTTAGCCCTAGTGATGAACTTGATTTTCTATTTCCTAGGGCAGCGAACTGTATGGGCTTTTCAAGACAATATTCTCATGCAATATAGACTGAAAATCAATATAGAAATATCCCAAACACTTCATAAGTCCAACAAGATGAAATCTGGAGCAAATATATATTTTATAATTTTAATTCAAGTGCAAACACAACTGAAACTTCGAAAATTCATAACTCCATCAATACTTGGAGTTTCAACACAAACAAATGCTCAAAATGATCTCGGAGAGACCAACTATCAAATAAAAGTGAAATCACAATTTTCCAACCACAGAAACCCCTCCAAAAGTGATCCCGAACTTCCCAGGTGGGTAGATCAAGTGGAGGAAGGGTGCCAACACCCTTGAAAGTGCCCTAGCTGAGTAGAAGTGCCCTATGCACGGATAAACACCTTGTTTTTCCAGAAATCTGCCAATGAAGTCCACTTGTGACTCCCAAATGAAGCCACCAATGCACACAAGAGGGTTTCCGTCCCCAAGTGTGATCCTATTGAAGGTTTTCGTCCTCAATAGGTAACCAAGGAAGGGGTTTCATCCTTCAATGGCAAGAAGAGAAGCTACACTAGCTCCAAATCCAAGTAAATGTCAAAATGATGAATGATAATGATCCCCCTCCTCTGTTTGAACCTCCTTAAGTACCCTTCTTTGGCGCCAAGGATGAATTAGAAGATCAATCTTCATGACCGACCTCTTAATGAAGGGGGAAGTGCACTTTTAATCTTCACTTAAGAAGACCAACCTCATAAAAGGGAAAGAGTATTTCTTTATCTCCATTGTAGCTCTCAAGAAGACCAACCTTAATGAAGGAGAAGATAGAAGTTCCTTTTTGCTTTGTCATTCACCTATCACCTAATCGAATCACTCCAAGCCATAATTAGTAATCAAATAAATAAGGAAAATACAATCACTTACAATTATGGCAATGTTCACCTCCCTTGCTTTCCTTCCTTGAAGCCCACAAAAGGTGGAATGGGCCCAAGGCCTTCATAGTGACTAGTGTGGAAAAGGGGACATTACAGTCCTCCCTTCCCAAATTTGCTTGCCCTCAAGCAAATGCAAACTCATATGCCCAAGTATCATCATATCAAGGTGGAGGAACATGTTGTAGTGCTCCCATAATCTGGATCCCGTGCCTGTTAAATGAAGGAGCTTCAATCCAAACAAACTCATACCTCTGTTGCCCCTCTCTTCATTGAAGTCTTCTTTATCTTCCACTTCAAAAACAACAGTGACATCTCTTTCCTTTGCGTACTCAGTTGTACCAAAATCTCTCCAAACTGTTGTAGTTTCCATCATAGAGCAAGAAATGGATGAATAATCAACTTGACCAGCTATCCCTCTGATTACAAGATGCAAATCAGATTGTGGATGGGCTGGAAACAAGTTACAACAGCCATAAAATACTTGGGACCTCATCCAAATCAAGGCTATTAGGTCTGATTTATTTGTTTCTTCCAGTTGTATCCTTCTTCCCACATCATCCAATGATGAAATCCTTCCTAAAAGTGCATGTTTGCTGCTGCCCATGACTGCTAATGGCAGTCCCAACTCTGAATTTTGCATGCTCAGCCATATGACATTGATATAACAACTAGCAAACTGAAATCTTACTGGAAGGGACAATTTTATGAGTAGTGTAGAAACTGAAAATTGTCTTATAAGAACTGAAATTTTGAGAACAACAGATCTATAATGGAAAACAACAGATACATTGGTCCTTAGTTCAAGATTCTTACAGTCCACACTTACCCCAACTTGATGTAGAAGATGGATTTCAACAAGAAAGATCCAATTTGCACATAATTCTTCAAGTGTCCCCCACAAGGAAGTAATACCGTGCATGCCCGGAACTAACCAAAAATTATCACCATGAAGTACCTTACCTAAGAGTAGACCCTTTCTTGTCTTTATGCCTTGAGTGCTCTGAAAATATGCCTCTTCCTTCTTCGTGGTAGCCATGCTTGGAACTCCATCCATTCTACCTTGAAGTATTGCCTTCTTCCTTTTATCCTTGAGTTCCAACATAAGATGTAAACAATATATACCAATACTTATGCTCACCTCCTTTGGATGGTTGTTACCTTGCTGATTTGGAATTCCAATTGTTGCCTCCAAGCTGCCCCACTGAAATTTCTTCACAAATTGGTTTGGATCAGACCATAGGGGTGCGGATGAGGGGTTGTAATAGCCATGTACAACTCTAAATTTCTTTCCAAGCAATGCCAAAGATGTTGGGATGTTGGCTTTGCTTAATCTCAATGATTGAACCCTCTTACAAATCATTTTAAGTGGAAAGAATGTCTCCAAACCTGCCCATCTCTTGCTGCCCATGGAAGATATGCACCACCCCATACCTAAACTTGGGAAGAACAACCCATCATGGCTGTAGCATAGCACTTCCAACTCAAAAATCTTGGATATTAGTAACATAGGAAAGATGCAACAACTGCAATACTTGAAATCCTTTCACACATCATGTTAAACCCAAAGAGCTTCATCATATATGACAATCTACAACTGTCCAAGGAGAGTACTATCCATCCAAAATATGAATTCAGAAAGAACATCTTACCATTTTCCCACACCAAGCTTCTTGCTGCGGCAACTCTGATTATCTTGATAACCTTGCCTTGGAGTGTAGAACTTGGCTTCAAAGAACACTCTAGGAGTAAATCCTTCACAACTTTGTTAGGATACATAACAAGTTCAAAACGATCCTTCATAAAATTTCTTTTAACCATATGCATGGAGTAGCAATATTGAATTCAACAAGGACTTCCTCTTTCTTATAACTCAAAGGATCAACTGGAACCCAAACTTTTATGTTCACATAATCTTGAACTTGCACGGAAAGATCTATGTGCCCTATGTTACTCAACGAGTTCTTCACATTATCACCAATTATATTATGAGGCATCAAACATGACATATGATCATTCTTTTCAACAAACTGCCCATGATGACACAAGTATGGCAGCGACATAGGAGGAGACAAAATGTGATCATTTCTATCATACCTTGGGCTGCCAACAAGGAGCTCACCCTTATTTTGTTGGTACTTGTTTGGAACATCTTCAGAACTCTCTTCAAGGTTATGAACTCCCTCAATCTGCCCATCATTGATTGTTGTTTGGAAATTCCAGCGAATTGAAAGTAATCAAGAAGAACCGGAAGTGCCCTTCCTTCATGGACATACCCTTCCATAATGTCATCCTCATATACTTCATGCAAAATCTGATTTTTCTTCTCCATTTTTCTGCAACATGCCATCATTAGAAATCAATGAATCATCATTAAATATCAAAGGATTTTTACCTTCCAACTCGTGCTTCATGATTTCCTTCTCTTCCCTAGGCTCGTGCTTCAAGATTTCATCAAACCCTTGGCCCTTCATACTGCTGTTCTGAAAATCAGTCAATGGCTCATCCTTGGAAAGAGTGATGGGTGCTAATAAGTTCTACCTCTTTCTTTGCATATTCTACTACATCAAAAACCCTTTTGGGTCCTTCATCTAGCAACACCTCTCCATGTCCTTCAACATGGTCTTCTTGGGACACCGCCTCAAAACCTTTTTTTTTCTTTCAAGAGAAACCCCTTTGGGTTTGGCTCTTTGGCGCATTCTTGTGGTCTAGGGTTTAACCCTAGCATCTTCATCCATGCTCCGACTGTCCCCTTGTTGGAACCATCAAATGTGGAGAGCATCACCTTCCCCAAGGCATGTTGAAGATCCTCCTGTGGCACTTGAGATCTAGGCTTGGGCCTTGACCTACCCTTACTTACCCCTATGAATTCGGCAAGCAAAATAGCATCACAGATCTCATTCGGAAGAGCCCTATATTCTTCATAGATAGCCACAATGTTGTGACCCACTGAATGTCGTGTTTCCGCCTCTGGAATGACTTCTTTCTTTGGTAAGAACCTAGGTCGCCAATCCATGTTTGTATTCTTTGTCACCGCCTTGCATGAATACCCTTAGGATGGGAAGATCGATGCTCTGATACCACTATAATGTCCCTTTCTAGGGCTGAAACTGAAAATAAGGGTTTTGGCTCAAACCCAAATGACAACTTCTGATTTTTATTATAACCACCGGTCAATCACTTTAACCTTAGAGGAACAAACTGAAAATGACATTAGCAACAAAGAGAAATCTGAATATTTATGACAACAAAGGAATTCATATGGCAACCAACAATATCACCACTTAGCCCTAGCAATGAACCTGATTTTCTATTTCCTAGGGCAGCGAACTGTATGGGCTTTTCAAGACAATATTCTCATGCAATATAGACTGAAAATCAATATAGAAATATCCCAAGTACTTCATAAGTCCAACAAAATGAAATTTGGAGCAAATATATATTTTATAATTTTAATTCAAGTGCAAACACAACTGAAACTTCAAAAATTCATAACTCCATCAATACTTGGAGTTTCAACACAAACAAATGCTCAAAATGATCTCGGAGAGACCAACTATCAAATAAAAGTGAAATCACAATTTTCCAACCACGGAAACCCTCCAAAAGTGATCCCGAACTTCCCAGGTGGGTAGATCAAGTGGAGGAAGGGTGCCAACACCCTTGAAAGTGCCTTAACAGGAGTAGAAGTGCCATATGAATGGATAAACACCTTGTTCCAAAAATCTGCCAATGAAGTCCACTTGTGACTCCCGAATGAAGCCACCAATGCACACAAGAGGGTTTTCATCCCCAAGTGTGATCCTATTGAAGGTTTTCATCCTCAATAGGTAACCAAGGAAGGGGTTTCGTCCTTCAATGGCAAGAAGAGAAGCTACACTAGCTCCAAATCCAAGTAAATGTCAAATGATGAATGAATGATCCCCCACCTCCTCCATTGAACCTCCTTAAGTACCCTTCTTTGGCACCAAGGATGAATTAGAAGATCAATCTTCATGACCGACCTCTTAATGAAGGGGGAAGTGCACTTTTAATCTTCACTTAAGAAGACCGACCTCATAAAAAGGGAAAGAGTATTTCTTTATCTCCATTGTAGCTCTCAAGAAGACCGACCTTAATGAAGGAGAAGATAGAAGTTCCTTTTTGCTTTGTCATTCACCTATCACCTAATCGAATCACTCCAAGCCATAATTAGTAATCAAATAAATAAGGAAAATACAATCACTTACAATTATGGCAATGTTCACCTCCCTTGCTTTCCTTCCTTGAAGCCCATGGAAGGTGGAATGGGCCCAAGGCCTTCATAGTGACTAGGGTGGAAACGAGAACATTACAGTTGCATTGCTTTCCTTTTAACATATTGTTATGCTGTAATGCCCCTTTCCAAAGCTCGGAGGCCTAGTTGGCCTATTCTGCCCTTTTTCTTTGTTTTTTCCCTTGGGAACTGGGGCGTGGGAGAAGTAAAGGGAATATTTGGACTCTTATATGCATTAACGTTATAATTTTACTTTGAAATGTATTTAATGCACTTTATATTATAATTCCACTTTGAGGTGCTTTAAGTCGTGGCTTATGACTAAAGTGAAATATTAATTATTATTTTATAAAGTGTCATTGGAAAAAGTGGAGGATTAGGGTTTTAAACGAGCTATAAGGATGACTCAAGGATTAAAATAAACAGTTATGTTCATTTGTTATTTTCTCTGAAAAAGGTTTGGTGAGCCTGCTTGTTCATTTCTCTTGCTCAAGGAGTGAAATCCCTTGGGATCCCAGTGCAGAGGAGACATTGGACCCTAGCTAGAAGGGCTATTTCGGTGAGAGGATTCATCTTCAATCCCTAGTAGTTGTATTTACAGGTGTTGAAGACCATTTCCTACATACTGGAGTTTATTTGTGAAGGCAGCGTGAACATTTCAGGAAAAATCGTGGTTGTCTAATATCCATCTATTGTTGGGCGCTGCTACTTCGGAAGTATTAATGCAGTTTTAAACAAAATTTCAAATTGTTATTACTGATGTACAAACAGTCATTCTCAGCTGTTGCAAGTATACTATTTTCTTAATTTTATATATGCCGTATGGAGCTGTTCTAAGTATTCATATTCAGTTTTATATTCGATAATTTATTTCGAAGGATTGATTTTTTTGCTGTACAACTCAGCCCTACTCAGCTGTTCAAAGGAATAATAATTTATGAGTTTAATATCGAATGCATGCTAGCACCGTGGATCACTACACTCAAAAATATATTACCATCAGCAGTTGTATTATTTAAGAGATTTGAAATTATTAATCTGAGCATTATGTATTGGAATGTTTGCTTCATCTGGATGTAATGTATGGTAAATGTTTGTTAAAATCTTTGCCTTATTCCTTATTTTTCTAACTGCTTATGAGAGTGTCAATGACTTTTCCATTTCAATAGAATGATTGCCAACTGTTTGACGGAATGACACTATGCAATCTTTGAATATTTTCATGATTATGTGATGGATTTATGATCGTTGTCATACTTATTATAAACATTGCATAGAAACTATTTGACAAAATGCTTACAAGTTAAAAGTCAGGAATTTTTGCAAGTTTGGAACAATATCTTCTAGTTGGGGATATTTCATATGCATTTAAATCTAAGTTGCGTGAAGCGTGTGTGGGGGAACAGGTGCTGAAGGGGTCCCAAATTTAGGATTTATCAATACTTAAATGCATGTATGTAGAAAGTACAACAAAATAGATATAAATTTATATGAAAAGTTGCAAATCACATTCAAGATTTAGCTGCTGGTGTGGGGACTCACCTAGAGTCAAGATGATTAGTAAAGCATCCTATGAGTTTTTATAAATAACCCACACAAGGAAACGTGCCACTTTCTAGGATATATTTGTTGAAACTTCAACATATGTCTCAAGCAAATATGTCTCCTGGGCCTTATTTCTTCTCTTCTTGGGCATTTCCAGCTTTGCCTTCTCCCTCTCTTCTACCTTTCTATGGTTTTTTTTGCATTTTACTTTTTGCTTTTTGCTTTGTACTTCTTTTGGAAACCTTTTGGTTTTCCCGCTTTGTATAGGCACATGTGTACTCTGCAGTCCCTTTGACCTACTCTTGTGGGCATTTGTCGGACATTAATATATTTATCTTATCTTATCTATCTTATATATCCACACAAAATAGATAACCGACATTAGTCTACAGATCTATTGGTGACAATCAGGCTAATGAGATTATGTCATACACTGATTGTTCCAAACTTTGCCTCCACCTGAAGGACTGAAGCCTTGTGTGATTGTCAAACTTGGGCTGTAAGTGAAAAGACAGATCGGCAGTCAAGCTGTCATGTAGCAGAGAGCCCATATTTCCTCCTACAGTGAGGTGGGGCCCAGAAAATTGTCTGAAGGGCTAGAGCCATCCTAAGGTATGAGAGAGTTGGAGGAAGTGAGGTCAGTGCCTATGAGACAAAATCCTGTAAAATGTTTGTCAAGTTGGAGATTGTGGGCACTGGAGGAAGGTAGAGGAAGAAGTTGCACAACTAGCTTTTAAGAGAATGGTAACCATTTTGCCATGGCCAACTTCTTGGTAGATGCCCAAAAAATGACTTGTTGGAATTGGTTTTACTGAGAGAGGATTTCTTTTTTTCCGCGAATTTACTGAAAATTAAGTATTGAAAATAATGTTACTGGTTACATTTGTAGGGATCTGCTATTTTATTTTGTATTTAATAAGCCTTAAGGTCTACTGCCTCCAGAAGCTTTAAGAGTTCTGCCATCGTAGGAGTAATTTTATTTTCATTTTGTTCTAAAGTTCTAATATTTATGGGGAATTGTTTCCTAATTTAAGTATCCTCCTATACGTGCTGCAGCTCTTGTAGTTGAGGGTAAGAGTTCATTAAACTGTTTAATTTGTGTGTAGCGTTCTTATATAGAAGCAAGCTTGAGCATTATCTTCTTTTGTGAACAATATAATTCACATTCTGTTGTACCACGGTATTTCCTCTCTTACTTTTTGGATAAGAAAACTTGTCCATTAGCTTTTTGTGAACTATATAATTCACATACTCTGTTGTACCATGGTATTGTCTGTCTTTCTTTTTGGATTTCTGGTCATGGGAAGGATTTGTGCAATACACTTGTACTTCATCCAACTTTAACTCTAATAGTGTTTTGTGTTTCATTTTTTTTGTGATGTTAATATTTCCTGGATCCCATAACTTCTTTGCGAGGTTATTTTGAAGATGCATTTTAAGTTGATATCATCTGTGGGGCAGTCCTGTTTGATTTAATAGGTTATTTAACACAGCTTAACTGTATCTAGTCCATAAGTTGAAGGTTTCCTTGAGAATACCTACCATACCCTTCATGGCTTGAGAAAAATAACTGAAAAGTTAGATTAGCCGTCTATGTCATGAAATTCCATCTAAGGCATAAATAGAAGAAAACTCTGAGATCCAAGGTTCCTTCCTATACCGGAGTAGACATCTCTTATGAGCAGGGGTCTTTTTTGTTTCAAGTATCCTATTTCATGTTCTGTCTATACAAAACTCTGGAAGAAAATATTCATTTTACTAAATATCCTTTGGACGAAATGATGATTTTCTGTTTATTGTCAACACAGTTCTGTCCAGAATTTTCATCTATTAGTATGAAGTGATAATAGTTAAATTTTAATATCGAATGCTATGATTTAATATGCAATGAAATTTGAGGCCCTTTGAGCAGCTATCTTTATGCCTGTCCACTTGGTATGGAGTTATAACTTACCTAGATGTTGATTGATATAATATGAATTGTGTGTATGATTTTCAGGTCGAGTCTGCCCTTTTACTGGCAAGAGGTCAAACAATGCAAACAAGGTATCTTTTTCTAATCACAAGACAAAGAAATTACAAAAAGTTAATCTACAATACAAGAAATATTGGTGGGAAACAGGCAAACGATTTGTTAGATTGAGACTATCTACCAAGGCATTAAGGACAATTGAAAAGAATGGGCTGGATGCCACGGCCAAGAAGGCTGGTATTAACCTGAATAAAATGTGATGTTTGTGGCTGTGGATTGATCATTGAATTATATACTTCATGAACATAATTTTTGAGAAAGAGAGAGGCTTAATGGAATATAGATTCAGATGAACTTCTATTCTTGAATGTGAATTAATATCCTGTTCTCTATGATGGTATTCTAGTTGACCCAAAATGCAGGGTGCTTATTATTACGAGAGAGTTACTATGGATTCTACAAGAATTGTTATTAGTCTTGATTGCCTGAAGCTCTTTACCTTTTTCTGATCTTGATATGGTTGTAATATAAGGTATTTCAGTGATTATCATTTGGTGGTATGCTAATTTGTGATTATGTGATGAGTACGTATTATGGATTTAATGTTAGGCTTATACCCCAAGGTTGTGATGTCGTATTTGTAGATGCTTGGTTTTGTTATTATAATTTATACATGCATTGATGAGTTGAAGGGTCAGTTGGAAATCTGAAGTGAAAGATCACGAGGAGGGGAATGTTGTTTTCATTCCGGCAAGAAACATCAGTAAGATGTAATTCCTTCCTCCATATATTTGTTTCAGGTTTGTTTGATTTTTTTCTTGATGGAGGTAATTTTGTCCTTTTCTAAGTACCCTGCAACTCGAACTGGAGTCTGTTGGTTTTCCGGATTCTTTAATTTATTAGTTTATGTATTTACTGTACTCATGAACAGTTGACATGCACACAAACTAACCAAATTTTGAAGCATGTGTGGTCCTCGTTGTAACTTACATGTGAATGCATTGTAATGGAGGGCACTTATAGCTGCATAATTACTTTAAGAGTTTTGTTTTTGCTGAATTTCATTTTATTTTGGATTTTACCATTTTCGCACTTTGTTATCAAAGCCAAAGATGATGTTGTCATAAACATCTAGTACAAACTTGTGATGTTTTAAGGGAAAAAAACAATTCAGAGATTTGGCATGAAGCTAGACAATACTCTGTGCAAATGTAACTATAAATAAAAATCATAATTAACTAAACATGAAGAATACGATTCTAAGAAAGATAGTCAATTGAACGAGTACAGATATTGTTGTCACTTGTATCGTGCACCTGCTAAATTGTTAAATTGATCCAGTGCAACATGGGAACATCCCCAATGTGTGGGACCTTGGCTCCTTGGGATGAACCTCCGGAAGAGGCCGGCTTCCTACTAAACTATGTGCATCTAATAAAAGATCAAGTTGCAGAACCTACGATTACCGGAAATAAACTAGATACAACTATTCAATTCATTTCTGGGAAAAGGGGAAGAAGGATATCTGAAAGTAAAATGTCGTGATGCACCAATAATTAAGGAACAAAATGATCGGCTTATATGAGCACAAAATATTCAACACAAGGATAATAACACACGTAACTTCCTATCTTAACCTTGTAACAGGAGTATTTTGCATGGAGGCTAGAAACTTAAATAATAACATAAGCGATACGCATCCGATTCCACAACTATCATAGATAAGATTTATTTGTCACAACATACAACTTGCCAAGAGAAGAACTAACTTCATATGAAGGTAAAATGGATCATACAAGTACTAGGAAAGAAAGATTCACAAGTACAATAATCATCCATCAATATACACAACACATGCAAGTGAAAGAAGGCAAAATATCAATTCTGCATATAATATCAAAACCTGAGCTTGTGTACAATTGCTGAAAAAAAACATAGTCCTCTTACATAATAGATCAAAAAGTTTTTTAATGCATTGTACATCCTAGTATATGTAGCTAAAGAGGTTTAGCAATATTAGCTACTCTTAACTAATGACATTCTAAAAATAGGATGCATTCAAAACTATGAAAAAGTCCTTGAAAATAGCCAAGTAGTTGTGCAGTTTTGACCGGGTCAAACATGCAACTCGAAACGGTTGATATTTGATAGATTGTTTGATGATTTCCCTGCGCTTCCTTTTCTTTGGGCCCACATGCATAATGATTCAAGATTTCGATGGAGTTAGCTGCTCGACTTAATCTTCTAAGCAATTTCTTAACTTTACCCATGATATTTTGAAGTTGGCTAAAAAACCCTCGATATAGAACTGGACTGTCAACTAACTGGAGATCGAAGATCTAGGATACTCATGTGCCCTCCTTAAACAAGCTCTTGAATTTAGCAACAATGTCCTCTGTTGGGAGTGCGTTAAGATCATTGTCCTAGAATTTGTAATGGATTTTATCAAACTCATTGATGATATCATCAATGACATCAATTCTTTCGTTCCTTACATCGACCAATTTTTGGGTTGCTTCCTTGAGCATTCAAATATAAAATTCGATGGCCTCAAAATATTCGAAGAGCTTAGAAGGGTCATCAATGACCCCTTAACCAAGGAGAAGATCATGATTCATTTTCCATAACTCCTCTCATGTTTCTAGAGCGAGTTCCCAATTATCAAATTCATCCCCCAAGATAATGCACGTCTTGGTGAGTGGAGGAAGCATGAAAGGTGGATAAGGAGAAGCAATTGAAAACGAGGAAGAAGGAAGAGGAGGTGAGAAAGGAGATTGCAACACTTGGGTGTAGAAGATCAAGAAATACTCAAATCAATTACTTATGTGGAAGGAGCAGAGAAAGAAAGTCCCGCACCCCTGCTTACAAATTTGATCCTGCGATGCTTGGGAGTGGGCCTTTCTTCTTCAGTAGTAGTAGGGTGGCCCACCACTGGTTGTACTTGAGTTGTGGTAGTAGTAGTGTACTTTGAACCTTTGGGCAGAATTCACAAGGAAAGTAGCCACTGGTGTGTACGGTTGAGGATGCTCGTTGTGCACTCCTCGGAGACCATGCATCCCTGAATTGACAAACTGATTGAGGGAAGTGGTTGTGCCTTTACATTCATCTAAGTATAAGCGAGGTCCAAGACCACCTCGTCGTCGCAAATGGCTTCAGGAACATCTGTGATACCGTATTTGGCCACTTCTTCAATAGTCTATCTACAATAATCCCTTTCTCTTATGGCCACCTCATCTTTGCAATCAATCCATATATCCTCTAATTGAGGCACATGAACACTGATTGGCTTGATTCCACTTACGACACCCCATAAATCAAAGCTAATTTGTGGGTGGAAAGTTTTGATTGTCACCTGCTGCATTTTTCCTACATTTTTGGCTTTGTCGAATGACACACATACTTATCGGCCCAATGTGACTGGGAACTAAACCCCTACCTCATGTTTTCTTTGTTGATACTTATGGAGATGAAGCAAATGTCAAACCAATTCCATCAAAGCCCATTTGTCAGTAGAAAACCTTGGCAACTTGTAAGCTGAAAATCCCCCTACCCCGAGGTATGTGAAGGTTGGGAATTGCAAGAAGATACATCCCCAAATTATGACCATATTCCAAGCATTGTCTATGACCCGACGGTTGTACAGGTCTCTGTCAAATATACACATAAGAGCAAAGAAGAAGGCACCAGTCACTCTTCTGAAGTGTTTTGGCCCTTCCTTCATCGTCGATTGGGGATAAAATTCATATATTTCCACTTGATTCCTTGAACCAACGGATGTCAGACCTGCGTAATTTCTCATCCCTGCTACGACATATACTAGAGAGGAAGTCATGTAGAAGTCCCCTATGGTTTGAACTTCTAGCAATTGAAAATGTAAGGCATCATTAATATGCTCAACCCATCGGATTAGGGTGGTACTTTTACGGATAGAGGAGATGTAGTGGTACATCCACTCCCAAAAATCCCTTGAAGATGGAAAGCCCACAACTCTGCTCAGCAAGGTAATTAGGTCATTAACTTCTTGGATGAGGTCTGAACGGGGAATGGTCTTTAGAAACTTGGTTAGCGTTGGCTTTGGCTTTATAAGGTAACTATAGTTGAGGATCTTAATGAAGGTATCAAAATTACTTTTCTAATGCTCAAGAGCCGTTTTGGGCGAAATTGATGCATTACCTTCAACATCAGGGAGCATGAACAAGTCTTCGAGGTAGTTAGTATCCAACCTGATCACTATTGTTCTATCTCGATCCTTAACTGTTCGAGACTCTAAATCGTATTGCACAATTGTTGTGTATATAAATTCTGGGCACTACATTAAAGGTGGGAAGGCAACTGTCAAGGCTATACCACTATTATAGATGTTTTTAATCCAAGCAAACTTGGATGGAGCTTTGATTCTATCCCAAAACTTGGGTAGGTCAATATGACTGAGATCGGTATCCCCAATGTTGTCAAAATGTGATGTGATACTTGAAGGGGGAGCCACCCCTTGGAAACTGTATTTCATTTTTCCCTTTCCTTTTGTCAAAGACTTTGTCATTTGCTTGAAAAATCCTCTGAAAAGCCTTTGGTAACACCTAGAACTGCCGGCAGATGTTGGGTCCTAAAAAAGTAACTATTGACCCTTGAAATACATAGGGTGGAACTCAAACCTTGCAAAACAACCTCTAACTCCAAAAATAGACATGGCTGAAGTAGGGGCTTGTAATGCACTTGTGAACCTCCAACTTGGTATGGGCGGAACTTGATCCTTGTAATGCAACCTCCGATCCTCGAAACAAACTTGGTGGAAGTCACACCTTGCATTGCACTTGTGAACTCCCGCTTTGCAATTCACGACGAAACAATCCTCTTTTCTTCCGAGAAAACTTAAGTAAATTTGAATCTTGTTTTCAAACTAAGCCATAATCAAGCAGAGAAAGAGCACACAAGGAGACAACAAAATAATAAAGAAAAACACTGGTTATGTCATGCCAAAAATAAAACTAAACAAGAAAACCCTAAATGCCTCAAAAATGTGGAAAAAATGCCTCAAACAATGACACAAATCTTGCAAAAAACAATTAGAACATAAGATCTTTACCAATAAATTTGATGGGTCGAAGGGGAAATCACAAAAAAACGCTTGAGAAATCAAGAAAAATTACGATCAGAAATTTGAAGGTTGCCTGCTAGTCAGAGCGTGCAAAGGACGTGTGGAAATGATGTGGAAATCCGACTATAAATAGAAAATGGTGCATTAATTACATGTAGGTGATACATGTGACTGGGTGACATTAATGCACTGACTGAATGCCGGGAGTTGACCGCTTCTTTGCAAATTGGTTGGTTTCAGGTTTCAAATTGCAATTTACATGTAAATTGCAAATGAGAACCCGAACCCTGAAATGCATTAATTTCTTCATTTTTCAGTGATCGGGTTTTAATTTGAAATTTGCAAATTGAAACCCGAAACCCGAAATGCATTAATTTCTTCATTTTTCTGGGATCGAGTTTTAATTTGCAAATTGCAAATTGAACCCTGAAATCTGAAACACATTAGGAAGTCAATTTTATGGAATTGGGTTTCACTTTGCAATTTGCATGCAAATTGAAACTTGAAACCCAAAACCCAAAATACACCAAATTCTTTGTATTTCGGGTTTCGAGGAACAATTTACATGCAAATTAAAAATTATTTCCTGAGACCCGAAATCCTAAATGCAAAGAATTTTTTTCGATACTTTAAGCATTTTCGAGATTTTCAAAAAATGGTTTTTAGCCAAAAGGAATTTTTGCAAGGAGAAAGTCAAAATAAAAAAGGCAATTTTGGTAAGGTGACTTGAAAAGTCAAGAAATACTATATGGAGTTTCACATCAACCATCATATCATGATTTAGCAAAACACAAAAAAGGAATTAAAGTGAGAAGGGTGATTAAACTTGGAGGTGGTAAAAAAAACAGTCAACTGAATGAATATGAATACCATATGGAGTTTTGCATCAACAATCGATAGTCAATTGAATGAATATGGAGCTTCACATCAACCATCTGATAATTATTCATAAAAAAATTAAAAAAGGAAGGGAAGTGAGAATGGTGATTAAACTTGGAGTGAGTAAAAAACTCTCTAAAGATAACAATGAACTTTTTGTTCTAAGCTGAGGTATACCATGCTAGCCGATATCTCTGTATGGCCTATAAAATGTGATGCAAAAGACATATATCAAGTATTATAGAGATTAATTTGGTTATTGTTTCAAGATATAAAATAAAACATTTTAAAGGTCTATGGTGCGAAGATTTCAAAGGTTTTTGAGCATTCATGCCATTAATCTTCATAGAGATGATATCCTTAAGAGTGAAGATAGCTATGAGACAATATCAAAACACATTATTAAAAATATCTATTGTTCAAGATTTCTCAGCATCGATTTCGTTTATCTTTAAGAGACAATATCCTTGAAAACTAAGATAGATATTGGGCATTAACTGTAATGAAAAAAAACCACATCAAACTTAAGAAAATCACAATCAGGTTGCTTCATGAACCTGTAACTCCTTGTATCTCTTCATCGAACCCCCGCCTTTTTTTAAAACAAGTTTGGTCTATCTACCACTTATTTGGCCTGATCATTCCCATTCTTTTATGGAGGTGGTCATGGCCTCGTGTGATCCATCACCCATGACTGTCCCTATAAATCAGTAGTCTCCACAGACATTACTATCATTGGTAAAGAGGAACTCCACAATTCTCCGCAATAACATGCCCATTGTTCTATCATAAGGACATACTTCCTCGTAAAATTACTTATAGATGTTATCTCAAGAGGAAGATTCCACCAAAGATATTATTTTCCATTGATGAAATGAAAAATGGACTTTGGCTTTTAAAAGAAAAGCCCTTATCAGTAGATTTTTGGGAGCATTTATGAGACCCAAAAATCTAAAGCTATGGCTTCAAGCTAATTGGAAACCCTCAAGCTCAATGAGAATTCGTGTAATGCCCAAAGGATTTTTTTTGGCCATTTTCAGCCCCGACATAGGTGAGACAAAGCCTTTCAAAGAGGAACTTGCCTCTTAAATAAACCAGGGCTTTTTATTAAATATTGCTCACACGCTTTTAATCCCACTAAAGATATCCTGAGTATAGTCTCTTTATGGCTCAAAGTCCCATTTTTGTTCAGAATATTGGCATGAATCTAGTCTCTATAAGACATGATCTACCATTGGAGAATATCATGTTACATTAACGTTCACAAGGAATGTAGGTGTCCTTAATTACGCTCGAATTTGCATCAATATTGATCTTGATCATCCATTTCCTGATAAAATAGTTCTTGATATCAATGGGATTAAATGGGAACAACCTTGGATTATGAAAACATCCCATTCAAGTGTTTCCTTTATCATAAGCATGGTTATTTAACAAGAGTATGTCCCAAACAGGATGATCAAATCCCATAATGTTCAAATATCAATACTTCCACCTTCACAAAAACACAAATGAATCAATCTGCAAATACAACAAAAAATCAGTCGGGTAAGCTAGTATATGACATTCTAAATTTAAATAGTAGCAAATTTCAAATTGCCTACATTCAAAAAGGAAAATCACAATCCAACACAGAGGTTGCCCTTCCCATACATAATCCATTTATAGTGTTGGCTGATTTAGAATCACAAGAGACCCAAACTACACCATCTAAGGAGGCCAAATTGAAATATAAAGTATTAGAAAAAGTTACTAGACACATGGAAGTCTCCAAGATGAGATTTGCTTCTACACCTACAACTATGGTCACTCCTAATTGAGGGGAAAAGATCCACCATAACCCTCTTGAGGATATCATCGTAATCAATCTCTAACTATGGAAACCAAACTTTTTTAGACACCTTAAAAAAGAGGAAAGCCTCTAGGGAATGGATTGGCACCAAGGAAGATTAATGCATCACTATAACCACTGAAAGGATGTTGCATATGTGGACAACCTATCTAGCAGTCATGCCTGAAAATTCCATAGACCGGCTCACACCTATGACGGATTCTTGATGTGGACCCTTTCTTGGAGTATTAGAGGACAAGTTGTTCCCAATACATTGTTGGTTCTCATAGATATTATACGACAATGTAGATATGGATCTCCTACAAGAGTGTGCATGATCAAACACAAGCAAAAGCATTTGATTCAATAGGATTTGGGAGTCAAAAAATATTCATATTTCTTCAAATGGAATCTTATTTTATTGGAACCCAATAATGTATGCTTTTAACTTCTGAAACTTCTTTCCCTTTTGGACGGTTTGTTGTTTTATTCGATAATTAAATTTAAATTTATTTCAGTCCACAACAGATTGGAAATATGCTGATTTTGGTTTTCATAAGGCTCATATAAGATTTTGAGTACATTAATATTGGATGACAATAATATTAATGTTGAAATATGGTTTTTGGATAAACTGTGTACAGATTTTTGATTGATGCATTTTGAATCAACCCCCATGATATGTTTTTGCATGATGATGATTCACATGAGTTGATTTGAAACTCATCAATAAAAAATGCGTACATAGTTTATCCATAAACTATATTTCAATCTCATGGACCGTGGAAACATAAAAACTCTAACATTAATGTTGGATCTATGTTTGGGGCATATTGGATTACAATTACAATATTGAATTTCATTATTGACAAAATTGGATTCCAATAATCATTTCTTTGGAATTTGGTGTTATTGAGAAAATTGGTCCCTATCTTGTTTGCTGTTAATATGCACATTAGTGAAGAACTACGATTTTTTTAAATTTCTGGTGAATAATGTGTTTTGAATTGATGTGATATCTAATCAAATGAATTGTGTTCTTCCTTACGATTTTCCTTTTTTGAATCAAAGTTGATTGGGTGGTAGAGATTTCAATCTAGAAACATGTACAAAAACGTGAAATCTACTATAGTTGTCAAAATTCAGGGGTTGGGGTTGGGAGTCGTTATCTCTAAAGATCATTTTTCTTATATCCTATGAAAAGCAATCTAGGAAGCTTCATGCCCACCATGTGTCATAATATTCTATATATAGATCGCATATCTAAGTGTTCAGTCCACACATGCCTTACTTTCCAAAGATGAAAGAAAGGTCTAAATTTGGAGAATATTAAGGAGTCTGTGTGGTCCCAAGGGCACTTGACGACTTGGAGAGTTAGGGCATTAATAGAACGCGAAGAGGTGAAAATTTTATGAACAGGTCGAATTAAGAGTTTCAAAATTTTAGTTATACAAACAAGTTTATTCTCTATATTAACAAAATATTTTTGTTTTTGTAGTCATTTTGCGGTTTGTTTGCTAAAGGGTTTTCTGTCTGCTAGGGTGAGTATCTGGTTGTGTTTTGGGAAGGTTTTGGGTTTATTCTATTGCTTGTCTGTTGTTCTGTGGACCGACCCCTTGCATATTAATACGTTTGCTTATTCTTGTGTTTACTTATTAATACAAATAAAACTTGTTTTAGATTGTATCTCTCAACTTTGTGTTTAATTCTATCAAATATTTATGCCAAAGACGTGTTTTACAGTCATATTATATATGGACTGCACCCACCCTGCTCTGACATCTGTGCGTCAACGACAATATTAATATTTTTATTTCACGTCTGCTTCATTCTATATTCTTTGGTTTTCACGTTGTATTAATGAGCAACAAACATGTGGGCCATGGACACAATAAATTAGAACAATAGAAAATCGGGTACTCATTGTTTGGCGATTGGTGGTCAAAAATGAGTGAATTCTTTGTGTTTAGCCAACTTCTGCCAAGTTGGGATGACCCTTTCAGTGGTGGCCATATTTCTTTTTTTCGAAGAAGTTCAATACATTTTAAAATGTTGATTCTTCCCAATTTGTTTTTACTTTTGGGTTTGAGATTACTGGCCCAGTTCGTATGGTGGCACTAATTATCACTTTTTAAGTGGTACTCATTTAGGCTCCATAAGGCCTTAGCCTTACCTTCCCATACTGCCCAATGCTCCAATGACACGTGCCTGCATGCTTGTCCCTCCGCTCCACTTCCACTGATTGTTGCCCCCCTTCCCGCGGCTTCTCCGCATTGATTTCTCCGCCTCGGGCCACGGTCTTCTCCATATGACCCTGCACAATAAATGGTTGATCCATAAAACCTCCCATCCCAGATGAAAAATCCACAACAACTTCCTTAGTGACCTCCTTTATTCCTAACATAAAACCTTCTCCCGAAAGTTTTTTTCATAAAACCCTAATTTCAAAAAGTGCAACATAAATCTCATAAAAACATTAACGTTTCTAGGTGAAATTTAATCTAACAAAGTTGTTCTATATTTTTCTACAATTTTTTTTAAAAATGAAAAGTCATGACTGTGTATTAGCTTACTTCTTTCTTTTTATTTCACGTCGTTGACATATTGGAAGGAGAATAATTACGTCGAATCCATACTCTGAATAATTTACATTGAAGGTGTACTCCAACTAATATAAAGGGGGAGGGAAATCGCTTGGTTTTGACACCAATCGTGTAGGTCGTATCGTCGCATCCACAAATTCATTCATGCAGAATATAATATCAAAAGTAAAAAATGACACCATCATGATCCTCTGTATCTTCCTTCGATGCTCCACATACACAGTGGACACCATGTCTTGTCCTTTTTTAGGTGAAGATGTCTAACACCACATTGCGGGTACGAGACCCAAACTCCATCCCCTACATGTGTAACATCTCCTTGGCCAAATATAATGAAGACACCACCACCAGAATCTTCTGCCCCATCTTTAATAAGATTATTTCACCGTATTTCTTGGCGAGGTCGCTGAGATTATGGAGATGCAAATCGTCCACAACTTGGAGCAAGTTTCCAAAAAAAGGCACCGCTAGGGGACCTGGCAACAACTTTTATTTCTTGGATCTTAGTTATGGTAAAAATATGGCACTAACCAACACAATGAACAAGGCGACCAACCCCTTAAACAAATCTACTCTATACACACAAAAAATCTAATGTAATTCACATCGTGGCACTACTGTCGTAAAAATATAGAGAAAAAATCGATTTATATAACATTTTTTGTGTGAGAATTAAATGTAATATTTCAAATCCAATTCGTCAAGATTTCAAAATCCGCCCACAAGAGGTTTCCACGAATAAATTTACCCAAAAAAAAAACACATGCTTGCAAGAATCTGTGAGTAAGTAAAACATAAAATCCTTGACCTTTCTATGCATTTAAACCTACATTTTAACAACTAAAGAAAAGAATACGTCCCCTCCTTATGTATTTCAACCTCTATCTTCACAAAAACAACAGCCAAATACTTGGAAATGATCAAATCCTTCAGAATATTATTGTAGAAAAATAATAGCAATCATGCATGTCAAGAGTTCAAACCCTACGAGAAAGAGGTTTCACTCACAAATTTCCGTATAAATAAAAAAACACTACTAAATTTTCATATAAAGTTGCCAAAACATTCAATTTGAAGTTTAATTGTGCATTAAAACCGGTATTTTGTCAATTAAAGTTAGCACAACCTTTCCATTTTTGCGACTCTCGCACTTCTCCACACTTTAACCCTTTCTTCTTCACCCATCTTCCTCTCCCATTTTTTCTCCCTCCAATATGACTTCTTCAAAAGATCCCCTTCGGCGTTTCCATCGTACATTTCATGTACAATTTCTAGTTTAATATGTTTTCTATTTGTGCAATAATCTCAACCTTGTTTAGGATGTGAAAGAAAAAAACTCATAATATTTATTTACACTTAATTACGAAGCCATAAATTTTGCTATTTATTCGCTATATTTTGTTTTAATTGGTAGATGGACAAGTTTTATATGATGCCGTAATATTTGGTATGTACACTATAATGTGTAATTTGCTAAGTTAGTTTAACATATAATCAGGAATCCTTATTTTTGTGCTTTTCGTTAGTACTATATATATGCTTCAACTTTCACTTTGAGATTAATTTCCCCTTCATGAGCTTCAGGAAGATCCTTCTTAGTAGGTGGTTGAATGCTTATAATTTCCATCCCAAAATTGGCAATCAAATCTTTGATGGTCAACTAGCACTCTCCCATAATTAACAAATAACAAATTAAGCACCTTGAGAATCAGGGTTTTATTTCATTTGCTACACAACATTCTACTACATGTTCACCTTCAATTTCTAAATCTCAATGGGCTACCAAATCCAATCCCTCTGTGTCTAATGAGCATCAGACCATAACTACTCATGTTCCTTCTTCGGTAGCTCATGAGCCGCCTATCCAACCCATTCCAACTAAGAAACCGCCTCTCAAAATCATTCCTCCATCCCCTCTTCCTATTAAATCTTATACGACGTTACCCATTCCAACTAAGCAACCTCCTCTCAAAATTTGTCCTCCATCCCCTCCTCCTATATGGTCTTCTATGGTGTTCCCCATTCCAATTCAGCAACCTCCTTTAAAATTCCATCCTCATGTCAACCCAAAATCCAACCCTCATCGTACTCTTGCTTTTACCTCTCATTGTGATGACAATATGCTTTCTTATGATACATTTCAAACTCTATCACCATCGCAATATATTTCTTTCATCATCACATATCCCTCCATCATTGACACACTTGGGGGCCATTGTACTTTCCCCCTTCTAGCACTATGAGTTTTCTTTAGCCTCTACTACCGCACTTCACACTCCACACTTTATGGTTAATCTTTCTCAAATACTTCTGCATATTTGGTACACATATTGTAAAGTCATTACCCTATGAAATACTCTCATGCTACGGTTCACACTTGACTGTTGAGGGCACACTACATTAATGAACCTCTCATTACACACTTCACGCTTTGTGCTTCATGAAATATCTTTTCTAGCATCTACTTGCATACACCACACCCATTTCTCGATGAAGCACTCTTGTTTTATGGTTCATTCTTTACTGTTGAGAGGACATTTATAAATGAACCTCATTTCATGCACATCCACTAGGGTGAAATGCGACACCTTCCATTTTGACATCATGCAAACCATGCCCTCACACGATCACATCATTTGCAGATCTTGGTTACATCTACTCTTCTTTTCCTATACTACTTACATTTTGTACTTTGCTTACTATGCTAGCGTGATTCTTAGGACATACACATTCACTTGGTATCTAGAAGTGAATATAGATCTCTTATAACTCCTTACATGATGCACGATGCTCGACACAAAATCCCTTGCCAGTGTCGCTGAGGATCCTAGGGGCATCTACCATTACTACTCTCGTACATTATAGGTGTTGGTACCCAAATCAATCCTCCGATTGTGGCCGAGCAGCATCAACAGAAAGATAAGGATGCCTAGAGGATGATAGATCTAGATTTGTGTCATTTTGTAGCTGGAGAAGGATCTCATCATCTCTTTGTCACTCGAGCTTGGAGGAGTCAGGTAACACCATGTTGAGGGTATGACCTACCCTCCTAATTTAGGTTTGCATTTAGCCAGGGTGAGAGGACCCGTTCTGTAGTTTGTAATTGTGAGTGGGGTGGATGTATCAACAATATTTGGCACTCTTTTCTAGAGTAATTGAAAAACATCTCTGGGAAGACATGGTCAATTCAGAAAAGGCTAACTCTCACGAGTTGTCACTTCTATACAATGCAGACGTCTTCTAAACAAAGCTCAGACTACTAAATATAGTAATGAACCAACTTGATTTAGCATGTTGTTGGCTTTAATGAGGCAAGCATGGGTAGTTCTGGTAGGATTAGTTGGTTTTGGATGTATCTGATTTAAGGAATTAAGCAGGATAAAGTTGATTATACTAGATTTCAAATAACCTTCAATAAATGTTGGGAGATCTACCAAGTGCAAGACAAACATACTCCAAATAGCTATCAATGATCCTTCAACTAGAAGATGTACACTCATGGAAGCCCAAGAGTGCACGGTTTCACACAATATTTAAGGATTCAAACACAAAAGCTCATGTTGAAGACTTAATAAAACATCAGAGATTCACAATTTATCACACCTAATATACACTCAAAGACTTACAAGAAACATTTAACAAAGTGGAGACATAGTGATTTTAAAATTGTTTATTACAAAAATGAAATGAAAGCTCTTCTCAATAGTATAATTGAAATTTCCAAAATGCTACCAGAATGATAAAAAAATTTGTGACTTAAAGGATCTCTAAAATAAGATTGCAATGGGAGCATGAATAACTAGTTTACAGTGTATCATCTTGATGGCAGATACAACAATGCTCATGATTAACAAAATTAGTTCAAGGCTCATCAAATTTATCAGCAAAGAAAAGTAGATCTACAGTTTCAGTGCTTGTCAATGGTTGTACACTTGCAACCATCTTGACTTGACTAAATTTGAAGGCTCAAAGAAAGTAACAGGTTTCTCCGATGAGTTCTTGGGAAAATGGATTATCTTTCAGTTCTCCTTTTTCTTTGAACAATTCTCAGAAATTTTTAACCCCCCTTCTATGTGATTATTTTCTTTGCATTTATACCATTCTATCCACTCATTATCTTTCTAAATTTCCCCCCAAAAGCATGAATATTCAAGGGAATATTCCCCTTTACAACATATATTTTAAACCACGTTATTGTTTTGAAAATGCTTTGTTTAGTGTTGTTAGGTGTAAGAATTAGGAACCTTTTTCAATTTTCTCTGTTTGTGTATGACTGGGATACCATGTCATCACTTTTGGCCAATTATTTAATTTTTCTTTTCACTTGGTGATTGGATAGTCACTTTTGATGATCTTTGAGCACTTCCAGGTGATCTGATATGATAGATACGCTTATCCACTTTCCAAGAATCCATCTTGGGTGTTGCACATTTATTTTAATGTTTTTTTGGCTTAATCATCACACATGGTTCTTGTCAAATCATATTAATTCATCAGTTCTTCTCACTCCTAATTCATTTCAACTCTTAATTTTTCTTCGTGTGAGCTGAGATCCTTCATCTAATGGGAGTGATTTCTCTCTACTAAATCAATATGCACCATTCTTACTATAAAACTCAGCTCTACCCTCTCACCAATATGCATTTCTTTCCCTATCTTGAAGGTCAAGAATTTTTTCATAATTCTTATCAGCAAAATGGCAAAGGTGCTTGTGGAAAATAGTTTGAAAGAGATTTCTTCGGAAAATTTAAACCAAATCTTCAACTTACATGGTCTGGATGAAACCTTTGTCAGAGCTTTGTTTGATATAGCACATCCAGGGGATATTAGTATGCCTTTGAATAATCGACAGGTTAGGCTTGCACTCCTCTTGAGGTTAATCATAATCAATCCTATCTTCTCAGCCTTTCTATCTATGTATGTTCATCTTTTTCGGTAGGAGCATCAGAAGGCTTCTGAAGACCTGAAGAGATTCTGGATTAATAGGAGGCCTCAAGTGTCCGGGAAGACTGATTTTCAATGTCCCTTTTTTATGCAATGAGTCTTACGTGTTGTGTGACAAGTCTTCTACTGTTACAGTGCCTATCATTAATCAGAAAATAGACGAGATGGAGTGGAGGATTATTTTTCTAGAGAAAGGTCAAGCATGACCCATGCCATCACAACCATTCACAATACCAATATCGTCTTTGAGTAAGAAAAGGGGTGAGTCAAGCTCCCAACCTCCAATTATCATTTCGTATGGAGAAGAGGAAATGTCTTTATCTGCTCATCGTTCTAGAGTGGCAAATGTTTTTCCAGAGACAACAAGGGCAGGTTTTTTGTTCGGTCTTCCACTCATTCACTTCATTTTGCTCCTTCGTCAAAGCATGAATTCTTAGGGCCTTGGCCGGTTCCTTCTCTAAGAGAAAACTCACTCCTCACAAGGATGTGGAAGGTTGAATCTAGCTCAAGATCTCTTGTTTTGCTTGGCCTGCAAGGTGCAGTTCTTGCTCTTCCAATCACTCCAGACTTTCCTTCTCATTATATTCCTAGTATGTCTACCCTTCACAAGGGAAAAGGGAAGATGGCATTCTTCACAGGTGGTTTGGATCTTCTAGATTGGGTGTCTTCCTATCAAAATAAAATCAAACTGGAAAGGATCATGAACAGTCCCAAAAGGACTTTTGAGTCATTGATGGATATGGGGATGTCTCGGGATGTAGTGGGGTCCGTTGTGTTTTTCCAAACAACACATGGCTTAAATGAATTCATGTTGAGGAATAACATACTGCTGAACAAACTCCCTCTACTGGGGGGAATTTCAAAGAAGGAATAAAGGACATCTGAATGTTGTCTTTCCTTCGGTGTCTTTACTTTCAAACATGTACACCACCTTCTTCGTCATGGGTTGGGGCTCCTATAGAACCCCATTTTGTCTTTTTTCAAAATGCAGAAAGTACAAACATCTCATTAGTTTATATGCTTTTACAAACGGACATAAAATTTCATCCAAGCAATATAAGAATCTAATTCATTATATCAAATTACACTTTATATCAGAGAACAATGAGTTTCAAAGTAATATTCATCCTTCATGAAACAAAAATATAAAATAATACACTAGTCACAAATGAAAAATGGAAAGAAGATAAAGTTTTAAGAATGAAAAGCCTAAGCTTGTTCACCATATTTTGTGTTTGTACCCTTTTCTTCTTCAGTTTCTTCTCCTACTTCTTCTTCTTCTAGCAGCCTTGCCACATATGCATCATATCCTTAAAAAAATGCATTGATTTCTTCTTCATTTGGTCTTGTATAGTGTTGGAAAATCAATGTTTGTCTTGTTATTGCATCTACACAATGGCCTATTTTTTTCTTGTATTCTAGTGGCCTTGATTTTATATCTGTATTTATGTTCTCAATGTTTCTCATTGTTTTAATAACTTCGCAGGAGAAATTATCTTTCTGGATGTTTTTCTGAAGAGATTTGAACAAGAAATAAATTTTTAGATCACCGTAGCTCTTCTTGAATTTGTCAAATACAATATCTTCAAGTTTTAAATCAATAGCATCTAAAGTATCATCGACCAATTTCCTTTTAAATTATATTTTTCCTTTGATCCCATTCCAAATATCCACCCTGATCTTTGCTAATTCCTCCATAGCATGTTGAGCTCCTTTGAATTCCTTTGGCACAATCCCTTATTTTTCAACCAATTCATCACTAAGCTGAGTTATACGGTCCATCTTGGGAAAAATTCCCTCAAAGTAGAAGATTTCATTATCACACCACTCAATTATTTCATCAATTTCATTTAGCCTATTTTTGAGTTCTTCATACTTTGTCCTGGATTCTTCAATTGCTTATTTTCCCTTTTTTGTCAACTTCTCCACCCATGTATCCATAGCCTAAACCTTCTTAACACCCTTATCAATCTTTTCCATTACTTCAGGGGTATTGACATAAGTACTTTCTTGAGTTTGAGTAGACTGCCCAATTAATTGTTGCAAACTAGAACTCAAATCTTTGACTTGTCCTTTCAATTGATTTTTATTTATCCTCTCATGTTCAACCTTTTGTAACAAGTCACTTACTGTCTATGATACTCCTTATTTTAATTGATATCTTGACGGCTTTCCTACGGGAATAATTTGAACACTGTATTCACTGGTTACTATATTATCTCTGGCTTTTCCTTTGTGAGGGATTTCCACTTCTAAAGTTTTAGATCCCAGTGGATCAATATGAGTCTTGGTAAGAACCCTAGCTCTTTTGGTGGTTCTCACTAGTTTCAGAAAAGATAGAGCCATGAGGTCTTGTTAGCATATGGATTTGCACGCATGCAAATGACATGCAATAGTGTGGGAACGAATTCCCTCCTCAATGAAGGTGAGGCTGCCTTTATTGAAAGCCAAAACTGTATTTACATCTATACATTCAAAATTGTATGTGGGGGGTGTTTTGGAACATCAATGGAAAGAAAAGAGAATGAAGGAGATGGAATGGGATGAAGGAAAGGAATGGAATGGAATGAACTGAAAGAACATGCAAGATTTAGGTAAACATAGAGCCTAATATTGCATGAAGAGGAAAGATGAATAACTAACACAAATAAAACGGAGTTTGAGTTAGCCAAACAAGAACTTGTAAAAGGGAACACACATGAGCAAGTAGATAATCAGAGCTTGATCACTGTGAACTAAAACAACCGATTAATATTGTTGACAATAAGATCAAAGATAATATTTGCATGCAAGATTCAAACACCTAACATTTAATGAACATAAGAAAATCAAATGTTACAAGAGACAGTGAACGAGACACAAAGTTCGTATTTCATTGACTCCAAAATATTTTTCACAAAAGAACACAAAGTTTCTTCCTGAAACAAAGCTTGCACAAAAGTATTTTCTTCTCCTCTCTCAAAGTCACCCTTACAAATGAGCCCCTCACTTCCTTTTATAACCCAAAAGTTGGTTACAAAGTAGTTAGGGTTTTACATGATCATTAAATAAGACCCTTAAGTGACCTTTGACTTTTTCTAACCAACTTTATTAAAAAGTGAGTAAAAATAGAAACCACTTAAATTAAGAAGTCATTTAAAAAAAATACATAAATAAAAGAAATGGGTACATGTGGACCCACTTAAATGACTTGAACGCACTTAAATGACTTGAACGCACACGTAGACATCCTAGTCAGCAATGCGCCACCCAGATCAAGACACCTAGGATCAGTGCCTTATCCATTGGGCCAAGAGTCCACCTATCCCGATCATACATGAATGAACTCATTGACTGTGCTCTGCAATCCTCCAAATGACAAGAGTGATGAGCTTGAAACTTGAGCAATTCATCCACCCCTCTGTCTGAGCAATATCCTGGTGTGAGAAAATTTGTCTTCATTCGTATTCACATTCACAATTCTCCACATGCTCCAAGTACCTTTCCATGGTGAATTATTCATTTGTCGCGAGACTGTAGTCGTTATGCCACCTTGGTTTATCAGAATCCAGCTTCTAGTCTTTCGCCATTGAGAAGATCTCCAAGAGCCAAAATTGCAATTCACCTCCAATGGTATTACAAAACATGGCTTTAACAAACACCCCATGAATAAATATAACCAGTTATTTGCACTATACATCTGATTTGATGAAGTCGAAAGCATTGTCTAGCTTTGCAAACACTTTCTACAAATTGAATAACCTGATTCTTCCATCTCACTGCATAGCCTATCTTTTATTGGTTCACTTAACATCACCAATAATCACCAAAACTGACATTTTCCTTGTTTGAAATGATGGAAGCAGTTCTCATATTTCACAACAATCTCGGAAACAAACTCGGTTGCAGTGTGTCAGCATGAACACAATTGAAGGTTCTTGTCGAGTCAAATAGTTATTCCAAGAGACATTTTATCAATCAATATGGCAATGCAAACTTCTCATTTATGTGACAGGGGAATGGTTATTTTACTCATGAACATCATTCAAGAATCTGAATCGAAAAATACCCTGTTGCCTTCATCTCGTGGGTAATTGTTAGTGCAATCTATCTCCTCCACAAAAAGTATGAATCAATCTATGGTCTTCATACATAGAATTAAACCAAATTCAAATCATAGCATGGTCTTCATCCATAGGCTTAAACCAACATCTATAGGGATTGACCTTGCCACCATGATTACACTTAACTCTCATCAATAATCGTTAAGTTTGTTGTGGTGTAGTCAGAATTGTTTTTAGCTTTTCAGCTCAACTACTTTATATTCAAGCTTAACCCAACATTTCTGAAAAGAATGGTTTTCCGACAATGCTCACGATTCTTCCTTATTATATAACACTTGTAGTAAGAATGTTTTGGCTTTGCCATAATAAGCATAATTGTACCTTCCAAACGATGAGAAAATGCCATTACCGATAAAGACCTAATGCTGCCATGATGATGACCCAGGTTCAAGCCCTCAGCATATCGATAGACACCCTTAAGACTGATTCTTGGCCAAAGAGCCCCTCGGTATTTTGGCAGTGCATTCTGCAATCTCGGCTCCAATCAACAAGTTTCTCTGAACCTGGCAAAAGAATACTTTTTATTGTCTGATTGGATGTACATAATGGAAGGGTATAAATATTGCCTATTGCCCTTAGAGTTTCTCAAAGAGACCATTTGCAAGTAACAAGGATGTAGTATACAAAACGGCCAACCAGGTATTTTCAGAGTTGACCTTCACATTCAATTCATTTCTAGGGGAAAAAATGCTGAGCAATATGAATCGTTTCATTCTGCACCGTAAAAAACCTTCATCTCCTGATTCAGGGAAATTTTATGAAGCCTTGAATAGCGTGACTCCAATCCATCGTACACGGCAGTGAATATTTGTTTCCTGCAGCCTATTATCCTTATGAGTTCTATTCAACTTGTCCTGGCACAATCCTTCAGAATTAACTAATTTAGCACTACCACGTACTGAATTCAAGATACAATCTTTTTGAAAACCCATTGACATTTTCCCTTGAAACTGTGGCTGCTGACGTCGGAGGCAAAATTATTGCATTGCCAGTTTCATTTCCTTTTGTATCAGTAAAATGAGATAAAAGATTATTTAAATGAACACTATTCTGCTGAAATGAAAATGGATGGTTTACAGTTGCAGTAGAAGCGCCAACACTTCCAATTGTGCCTTCTCCAAATAAAAACGTCTGACATGACATCTGGGCCACAGCTAGACTGATTTGATCTGCAACCGAAAACCCATCCTGAGCATATGCTCTTTCGCGTCCACATTCCATGCCATTGAGAGGAAAACAGTGTGCCATGTAAGCAGAAACATTTGAAACAGCAGAGGTTTTTGCATATTTATAGTAGCCATCTTCCCATGCTAAGTTCGTGCGGGGTCCATGTTTGAGCTTCCAAAAAACAGCATAGTTCCAGCTCGTATTGCAGCAAAGACCCAACTCCTTCGTGTCCCATGCAGCTCCGCAGCGGTGCTTTGGATATTTGACTCATGCAAGGTCCTAGTTTTCTTGGGCCTTATGGGCCCCGATCTACCGATTCGTTCGCAATCCCCTTCCGCGGAACTCTTTTACTTTCGCTCAATGCCCCGCGACCCTGTCACTTTGCGTTTATTAGCTCGGTGGGCATAACTGCGACTTGACACCTTGTAACTCGTTGGGGGTGCTCAAAACCGTTCAGTCTTGCACTGTGTTTTATCATTTGAGCTTGGTGGTCCATAGTACGTCCGAGCACCTGTATAACTCGTTCTTGGTCTTGACAACTCGCTCGTGGGGAAACTTGGCGACCCTGAAACACGCGACCACAGTCAATACTAACAGCTTGCCCCGGGGATGTATCGACCTTTCTTGCATAATGCAACATTTCAATAGCTCACCAAGAAAATGTAGAGATAAGCTTTGAACAACCATTTCCATTGTCATTGCGCCTGAGTAAAAAGATGGTTCGGCCACGCATGAGAACAACTCGCCATCCTCCATACTCCATGCTGACTTAGCCAATCTCTGTGATGAATTTTATGGCTCAGCCTGTGTTGTCCATTATTTTACGTCGAACCAGGGCCCGAGTGCATTCTGAGTTCTACTAGCTAACTCGCCAACTGCATTGTGTCTGAGCTACGCTGGCTTATAATTAAATGACTCGGCTGCCATGGTGCGCGAACTTCCTGGGCGCGTGTATTTTCCTTGAACCTGCCTTCAATCTTTAAAAATTGTTCTTTCCTTTTCCCTCTAGGCGCATGGAAAATTTTGCTTGCGCTGTGCTTAAAAAACTGTTTTTTTCTCCTTCCTCTGGCTGGTATTTGTTTAGCCTGTGCGAACTATTATTTCCTTGGATGCGTGTGTCGTATTGTGGGATATGACAAAATATTATGGGGAAATAAGAAGCAAAGCTTCGCACGACTTTTTCCAACGGGTTTGATGGAGGAAGTTACGAGGATTAATTCAACTTCCTCTCTTCCCGAGTAGTGGCTTAAGTGCCAGAGGAAATGGGGAAAGCAACAGGAATTGCCAACAGGAATGGCAAAGTGGGTTGGCAATCCCTGTACAATTTCCCCATGTGGGAAATTGGGGAATTTCTTACCCGTTAGTCAATCCGTGATTTGGCAATTGGTAGAGAAAATTCCACATGCGGGAAAATTTAAGAAGATTGCCAGGGAAGGAGAAATCCGGGTTAGGGAAGCCAAATTGGCTTCCCGGCAGTTGGAAGCGTAGGCTTACTTCCCCGGCATAGAATTTGTCGAATGATTTTTAATTTATATTTATTTAATTAAATACTCTCAAGTTATTTAAAAATTAATTTAATCAAACAAGGAACAATTAATTAATTAATGTTAATGTATTTTAACGCGATTTAAAGCCTGGCGGGAGGAGTTCTTGCCTGAAAAGGACAAAACGAAGACCGAAACGATCACAAAAATGAGATGATCACAATGAGGGAAATGAACCACGCAGGGTAACACTTTTCAAAATTTTCAAAATTTTCATTTTTTAAACTATTTTTTAACAATTTTGCGAAGTCAAAATTGGCTAATAACAGCTGGCTCTAATTGGGGACAAGGACTTCATGAACGCAACAACAGACCCAAACCAAAATATTAATGAACATGATCACAAAATGATGGGGCACAAAAATGGAGCGACACACGAGAGGAGACTGAAAAATAGGGAAACAAACAAACCAAAATCCTAATTACCTATGTACATACGGGGAACAACCCGTTTTCAATTTCGATAATGCTCGAAGGAAGCCTGATTAAGATTGTGGAAATCCATGCAAATCCTAATTTCTCCATTTTTCTTGCGAACCGGTACAATATTAGCTATCCAGGTTGAATGTCGAATAGGAAACACTATTCATGCATCTAGCATCTTTCCTCTGCATGCAATATTAGGCTCTGTTTCTACCTAAATTTTGCATGTTCTTTCAGTTCATTCCATTCCACTCCTTTCCTTCATTCTATTCCATTTCCCTCAGTCACTTTTCTTTCCATTGATGTTCCAAAACACCCCCCACATACAATTTTGAATGTACAGATGTAAATACAGTTTTGGTTTTCAATAAAGGCAGCCTCACCTTCATTGAGGAGGGACTTCGTTCCCACACTATTGCATGTCATTTGCATGTGTGCAAATCCATATGCTAGTAGGTCTATGGTCTAAGCATGGATAATTTCTTTTTCTTCCTTTGAAATCAACTCCCCTATCCAACCATTTGCAAGACTTGTCCCAACTTTTGTTTCTTGAAATTCCTGTTGGGGTTTCTTGGGGACAACCACCAACTACTTGGACATCTCTTGTTCACCTTAGGTCAATGATTTTTCCTACTTTTTATGATTGGTTCCTATGGTTATTTGTTTGTTCTCACTCTGTACTAGAATTTCCCCTGATTTTCTTCCTTCTTAGTATTGAGTTTGGGGTTGATTAGTCTCTTTCTTACTTACATCAATAATTGGGATATGTTCTTTCCTTATTTCTTCAAGTGATGCAATGTTAAACTCATATTTTCCCTTGGGAATTTCTTGAACTAATATATCGCTTCTCCTTTTCCTTCCAATATTTCCACCTTCTTTGGAGGCTATTGAGTTGGCACATCATCATCATTTTTCTCTGTTGATATCTCAGGTTGAGTCATGGTGGATTATATTCCCATTATTGGTTTGCTATTTTCACCCATAATTCTTGCATCCACACCAACAATAACTTCATCTCTATCAGTTGCATCTTGTGCAAGCTATGTTATTTTTTCATCTACAGATTTCCCTGTTTGAGATAGCTAACTATTCTTAGTGGCATTGACATCATGGGAATAATCTTCATTCACTAATATCTATGTACTTACACCTTTTTCACTAAGCATCTCTTGCTTATTTGACTTTGAAGCTGCCTGATCTATAGAGAAAACTTCTAATGCTTGAATTCTTATTTCAATGGTTGGCATATGAGCAATTTTTTCCATTTCTTCACTTATTTGACGATCACTTACATTATTTATTGTTTGTTCATCAATAGATATGTGAAATGCATCCAAAGTGGAAAATTCCTCACTAGTACCAGCATCCATTATCTCTACTTGAGCCTTTGCTGACTCCTGCAATTGTTCAAATAAAGGTATATTAACATTTTCCACTGACATGGTTTCATATGTCTTCACACTTTGATCCAAGACTTCACTATCTATTGGATTAAATAAGATATTACCTTGAATTGTTTGTTCCTGAGTGTTCCCAATTGTTACTCCCTTTAAAGATAAAGGCGAAAATAAAGGCACTAGTTGCCCAACCTATGACACTGATACTACATGTTGTACCTAGAAAACATCAATTATTTCATGTTCTGGGGGATTAATCACTACATTCCTGTTATTATGTTTCCTAGGTGTATGAGCACCTTCTCTCACCAGGATTGGATCGTACATAATTTTTATGTCTCTTATGTGCCCTTTCAAACTTCTTAAGGTCTAGTGCTACTCTTTTTTCTTCATCGCGTGGCTTAGATTGTGAATGGATAATTGTTATGGCCCCACTCATCAACTTATCAATGATGTGGGGTATTGGCAAAACAACTGAAGGATTCCTATGAGTAGCCACACCCTTCCCTTTTGCTTGAAGTGGTAATGCAAAGGTGATAGGAGCATTCTGCATAGATTTAAGAAACATTTCCTCAGTCTTCTGTCTTAGAGCAAACATAGAAGTCCCAGTCCCATAGGTAGCAGAAGTCCATTCATCTATAATATCTAATGTAGGCATTTTTGAAGGCAATTGAGGAGATTTTCCTCCCAAGGGATCCGTTCTGTCAGCTTCTTCTTTTAGAGGAGGAAGGTCATCTTTCAATTCTCTTAAATCCCTGAAGTTATTAAGAAGTCTTGTGCTTTGAATTGATAAATCAATGTTCTTCTAGGCTAACCAATTCTATTTTCTCCTCATTACATTAGTTATCTGGGCATACGAATCATATGATTCCTCTTCATTCTAGTTCAAAGGGGCTATCGGTTGTCCCTCCACCTTTTGATCAAGATAGTATTTACTCACAATATGTGGATCATCCACAATTCCCTCAGGGATAACATCAATCTTGAAGTTTATAATTTGGGTAAGTTTAATTCTACATGAGTCTTTTATCCTGGCCTCTTCCTCATCTCTACAATTCATCTAATAGTCCTCAAATTGAGGCTCATGTTTAAAAGTGTTTCTAAGATTGTTGAACACCCACCTGATGTCGTAGTTGGCACTTGCCTCAAACCTTTCCATCCTAAACCTTTTCATCTCATTTTCCATTAATTTGGATTTTATAATTGAAGGGCGGGAGTACCTTCCAACCTTGATGGGAAACTTAATGTTTGTCTTGTTCCAACAATTAATTTGTGAACTAGTGTCAATTGCCATGCCAATTCACACAAGGTCATTTTGTCATCTCAGTACCTGGGAAATTTACATGGTTGAACTTCAAATCCACTAACATTGTTTTATGTAAACTTCTTATACTGAATAAAATAACATCCATATTCCATGATTACTTGTCTAGCCTCAGAAATTCTGTATTGTTCCCATTATAACCTAAATAAACATATGATTGCTACAAAAAAGGCATCATTAATCAATCTCACATTCCCTTTCCAATTAACCAACTATAATTGTGGGAAAATCTCATGCATTTGGCATTTTCTAAAGACAACACGTGGCAAGAGGCTAGGGAAATGTCTGTGGCCTACAATATTATAAATCAAAGAAGTCATCATGTAAAATTTCAATTTTACAGCATCACACATCTCTATTTTTGTTACCAGTGCAAACATGTGGTCATGAAATGCTTCTGCAATGAAGGTTACCCAGAAAATGCTCCCTTTCTTCTCCAAAACTATCCACATGTACATGCACATCCATTCCTTGAATTCATTCATAGTCTCCTATCCAGCCATTCGACTCAACAATACAATCACATCCTCTGCTTCTTCAATAAATTGTGCCCTAACCAATCTTTTAGGGATTCGAGTGGTTTATTTTTTCTCTACTAAGATCCATTTAGTATTTATAATCCTAACATAGTCCTTTTTCTTGGCCTCATAATCTCGTAAGGCTAAACCAATACCCAAGCTTATTGGATTTATTATTACAAACAATTTTAGCATTATCATGATGGTCGTAGGCGTCAAAGTCAACACTACCTCACCACTTCCATCCAACACTTCCCTCTTTTTTGGGTTGCAATTAATAGCGCTAAGTCATACTAGTTCTAGACATTGTACTGAGCGTGGAATAACACCAACTAAATCAATATCGCTATCTTGAATTCCTTTCATGGATTCACTCTTGTTAGAGCTATTCAATATTTGTAGAAACTCTTTTAAGTCGGCATTCATTAAATCCATGTCTATGATTTTATCCAGATCACTAGTGATTCCGGATGCATCCAAAAACCCAGACGACATGGTTTTCATATTCAATGCCCTAGTTTTACTTCAAATTTCCTTGCCAATGAAATAAGAGTATGGGAGTATCTTAGTTCTTACTGGTTCTCCCATGAAAACCTTGTTAGGAAATAAGGGATAAAATATTCGGAACAATCCCTCACATAATCACAACAGTAAAAACTAATATGTAGAAAATATTTAAGATCTCAAATAAAAGTGCAGAATAAAAATAACACAACACAAAGAGACATTATTTAACATGGTTCACCCAATTTGGGCTATGTCCACAAAGAATCACTTTCTCAAATTTTATTACAAACCATCGCTCTCTCAATACAATACCCAAATCTGTTTAGAACTATGCTCAACAAACTCTACAGAATTCACACTTGGATTAAGACACATCTGCAATGTTACATCAACCCTACCATATGCACAAAACTAAATAAGTAGACAACTGATTAAGCAGTTTTACAAAACCGTGGGTATCAAAACCATGGGCCAAAACCGTCCCATAAACATGGGTCAAAATTTTCGGCCATATGAGAAGAGCACGTTTTTCAAGGCCCAAAAAAATTCGGGGGGATGCACCCCCGAACCCCGACAAGACAACCATGGAAAGTGTACAATACTCTTAGTGTACAGTCTTCAACATTTTCAGACATGAAAACAAGCTCCACAACCTAACAATCTCCCACTTGGAGACTAGTTTTCGTCTTAGCAAGCTTCTTAACCCTTCACTGTCATCCTTGAAGACCAACCAAAGCTAAACACAACTTCAGTTTCTCCCTTGTGACCACCTTGGTCATCATGTTTGCAGGATTCTAACTAGTATGAATCTTCTCCAACTTCAACGGCTCTTCCTCCAAAGTTGTCCTAATTAAATGGTACCTAAGTTGTATATGCTTTGTCCTATAGTGGAAAAAAGTGTTCTTAGCTAGGTGTACAATACTCTTACTCTCACTATGAAACTTCCCTTCCTCCTCCTTATGCCTTAACTCCTCAAGCAATTGTTGTAGCCAAATCATCTCTTTTCTTTCCTCTTTGGCAACAACATACTCAACCTTTGTGGTTGACAAAGCCACCAAATTTTGTAGTCATGAAATCCAACTCAATATTGTCCCACCTACATTGTAAATATAACATGTCGTGTTCCTCCTAGTGTCTACATCTCCATCCATATTTGAATCTACATAACCACCCAAAGTGGTGTCTGATCAACTGTAACACAAAACTGTCCACATGGCCCCTCTTAAATTCTGAAGGATCCTTACTACTTGCCAATGATTTTTACCTAGATCACTCATAAATCTACTCACAACTCCCACTACATGGAAAATATTAGGCCTAGTGCACAGCATGACATACATCAAACTGCCAACCGCTGATGAGTAAGGTACCTTATACATTTGGTTTCTCTCCTACTCTATCTTGGGACACATCTCCTTTGATAACTTGAAATGGCCTGCCAAAGGAGCCCCAACTGGTTTAGCATCCTACATATTAAACCTCTCCAAGACCTTCTTAATGTACTCTTCCTGAGATAAAGCCAATTTCTGTTCCTTCCTATCCCAAGATATCCTCATACCAAGGGTTTGTTTGGCTACCCCCAAATCCTTCATAGCAAAGGATTCACTTAGTTTCTTCTTGAGTACTTTTATTTCCTACATGTTTTTACCTGTAACCAACATGTCATCCACATACAGACATAGGATAATATAACTGTCATCCTCAAATTTCTTTGTATACACGCAATGGTTAGAATGGAATCTAATATAATCTTGCTCCATCATGAAGCTATCAAATTTATTATACCATTGACGTGGAGCTTATTTCAAGCCATACAATCTCTTCTTCAGTTTGCACACCATCTCATCTTTACCTTTGACCTCATAGCCATTTGGTTGATGCATATATAGATCCTCCTCCAAATCACCATGGAGAAATGTAGTATGTACATCATGCTGCTCCAAGTGTAAGTCTTCTGTTATAATTATTCCAAGAACAATTCTAATAGAAGTCATTTTTACTATTTAGGTAGCTTCACCAAATCCCATGTCTGGTTCTCTATGAGAGCCTACTGCTCCTCATCCATGGCTTTCTCCCACTTTTTCTTGACATCTACTTACATTGCTTCATCAAATCTCTTTGGCTCTCCATTATCAGTGAGCAATAAATAATAAAGAGAAGGAGAACAATTTTCAGATTCTCTTCTTACTCTGGAAGACCTCCTCAATATAGGAGTATGGGGTTCCTATTGAGGAGGTTCTTCAACTACTTCATGTGTCACTTTCCCATCTGGAAGATCATCTACCACTGCATATTCTTTCTTGGATTCTTCCATGATTTCCTGTAACTACTTCTTATACATGAATTTCTCACTAAAAACCACATCCCTAGATCGAATGATTTTCTTATCCTTAATACTCCAGCATTTATATCTAAAGTCATCACCCCCATAACCAATGAAAGTACATGTTTCTAATTTAACCTCTAGCTTGGTCCTATCATCCTTGTCTATATGGACAAACACCTCATATCCAAAGACTCTAAGAAATTAATAACCAAATTTCTTACCATACCAAGCCTCCTCAAGTATGCCTCCTCCAAGGCACTTGAGGGTCCTCTATTTATCAAGTACACAGCTATGCTCACCGCTTCTTCCCAAAAAGAAAGAGGTAGTCCTGCATGTAACCTCATACTCCTAGCACGTTCCATTATTGTTCTATTCATCATTTCTGACACCCCATTCTGCTGCAGAGTTCTTGGAACCGTATTTTCCCTACGGATTCCATTCTTATAACAATAATCATCAAATTCATTGCTGCAATACTCCCCTCTATTATCTGACCTAAGACATTTTAGCTTAAGACTTGTTTCATTATCTACCAAGGCTTTCCATTTAACAAAAGTGTTGAATACATCAGATTTATTTCTAATACAATAAACCCAAACTTTCCTTGTTGCATCATCAATAAAAGTAACATAATAACTTTAACCCCCAAGAGATGATACCTGAGCCGTCCCCCACACATCAGAATGTACCAACTCTAACTTACTCTCTTTCTCTATAGGTTTAATCTTGAGAAACCTTACTCGCTTTTGTTTCCCATATATGCAATCCTCATAGAACTCCAAAAATGTTTATGTATATCCGAGTAAATCCTTCTTTATGATCTCCATGCCCTTATGGCTCATATGATTGAGCCTATGCCACAATGTTGTATTTGCTTATGAAGCCACAAGATTACAAACATTAGTGCTATAAGTGGTTAAATACAAGGTTCCAACCTTCTTACCTCTTGCAACCACAAAAGCACCCTTTGTAACCTTTTAAGAGTCCGTTGTAAATATCACAGTACAACCATCACTTCCCAACTTCCCTGCCGATATCAAATTTCATCTTAATGTAGGCACATGTCTGACATCCTTCAATATCCAAGTATTCCCATTCTACATCTTAACCCGAACAAAACCTTTTCCAACTATGTTACAAGGCTCATCATCACAAAGAAAAACATTCCCAAAATATCCTTAAACATAATCAACAAAATAATGCCTGTGTGGAGTAGCATGGGAAGAAGCCCTCGAATCTAAAACCTAAGATTCAATAATATTATGCAAAGAAAGAATCAAAGCATCCTGACATACATTACTCGTTGCCACATTTGCCTCCTTGTTTTCTTCCTGTTGTTTCTTCTTGTCCCAAAGCTCCCAACAGTCATTCTTTGCATGCCCAGACTTTCCACAGTGCCAACATACTATCTTGCTTTTGGATTTTTGACATTTCCCGATCCTTCGATTTTCCACGGTTTCCTCTATTCTTCTATCTCCCTCTAGTTTCCACTGTCAAAGCATTCCCTGAAATAGAAGATTCCCCAGAGCTTTTTCTTTACATTTCCTCTTTTATAATCACCCCTACAAGATTCTCAAACTTCAACTTTGAGTTAGTTGGAACCGAGTTGCTTACCGCCATTACCAGGCTATTCCAACTCTCCGGTAAAGAGCATTGAATTAATAAAGCCCCAACTTCTTCATCAAATTCTATTATAACTGAAGCTAGCATATTTACAATCATATTAAAATCATTTAAATTATCTGTTACTAAACCATTCTCATACATCTTCATATTAAACAACTTTTTCATTAAAAATATCTTGTTAGAGGCAAAGGGTTTTTCGTATAACTTCCCTAATGCATCCATCCGTTCTTTTGTAGTCTTTTCCTTTGAAACTTTAAATAATAACAAAGATGCAAGACACAATCAGATTGTCCCAAGTGTCTTCCTATCTAGCAAATCTCATTCTGCATTCGTCATGCTCAAGGGTTTGTTCACCTTCTCAAACAGTGAAATATATAGATCCTTCTGATAGAGGTAATCTTCCATGTGCATCTTCCAAAGATTGAAATTATGCCCGTCGAATTTATTAACCCTTGATCTTCCATCATCTACCATAGCTCCCACTCAAGCTAAAACTTCCCTGTGATTCAACACTTCAGAAAACCAAACCAAGCTCTGATACCAATTGTTAGGAAATAAGGGATAAAATATGTGGAAAAATCCCTCACATAATCACAATAATAGAAACTAATATGTAGAAAATAATTAAGATCTCAAATAAAAGTACAAAATAAAAATAACACGACACAAAAAGACAATATTTAACGTGGTTCACCCAATTTGGGCTACTTCCACCAGGAATAACTTGCTCAAATTTTATTACAAGCCACCACTCTCTCAATAAAATATCCATATCTGTTTGGACATATGCTCAACAAACTCTACAAAATTCACACCCAAATTCAGACATGTCTACAATGTTACATCAACCCTACTATATACACAAAACCACATAAGTAGACAACTGCTTAAGCAGTTTTACGAAACCGTGGGTATCAAAACCATGGGCCAAAATCGTCCCATAAACCTATGGGTCAAAACTCCCACCCATATGAGAAGAGCACATTTTTCAAGGCCCAGAAAACTTTAATCAACTATGGAAAGTGTACAGTACTCTTAGTGTACAGTCTTCAACCTTTTCACACATAAAAACAAGCTCCACAACCTAACATACATGTGCAATTCAACATTGATTTGAAAGCTTTTCAATCTCTGGTCCTCAATTTGAGCTTCGTGATTGAATTCACGTTGTTCCTTAAGGAAATATGCTAACAATGGTGTCTAGATCTCAACAAACGATAGCAAAAATATCAATGTGTTTGAATACTTCAAAATTCCTCTTTGATTTTTATGAAAACACATTGACAGCAACAGACATTAATGTGTTGCATCATGGTCATTCATTTCAATTTTCCCAATTTTAAATATGAGTCGTCAACGTGGAATAATCTTATGTAATGCAGGCTTGGGGAAACTCTTTGCACATTTTTTTCGTGTCATAAACGCATACACATTTAACTATTTGACCCGACTGCCCGCTTTTGAATTTCATCCTGAGTTTGACACATGGTTACATCTTAACAGTGGCGGAGCTACGGGCCATTTCTAAATATTTTTTCTCTTTCTCATTTGAGCCCAAAATTACCAATATTCTCTGGTGACCCGCTTCCCCACTCTTTGCATGAGAAAGAGCCATGTGTCTTTGGCGGGCCTTGGGAGCTTCTTTGCACTTTTATACCTTACTACCCTAGTGTGCAGAAATACAACCATGCCTCGATTCCCCGCATTCAACCTATTTGTGACATGTGTATTTCCTCGGAGGTGGAGTAAATTTATGTTTTTGCACCTTTTGACTGTGAATATTCGGAGGGCCTTTAGGATTAATTTACAAATTGTGAATGTTATAAAATTGTTACAATTTTGCAACTTAAACTTGTCATACTGCGACCAACTGGAACATGCCACATATCATCGGGCGGCAAATCCAAATACGAAACTTGCAACATGATCAGGGAATAGTGTACAAAGGTAATTTTCTTGATTTAAAACCGATTCAGGATCATTTTTTTAGGGATTTCCAAGAACAAAATCTCTTACACAATTCTTGACCGAAAAAGAGGAATAACAACCTACACACAAGATTTTCAAATGAATTTAACATGACTTTAACTTTTGAACTTGCACTTCTCATGGGAAAACAAAAAACGTAAAAATTTCGAAGGCATGTTCTAAACAAAAAGGGGTGAGATTATTTCAAGCACCAACAATAGGTCCTTATTATTTCATCATTCATTATTTCTTACTATCACTTGATTTTCATAGTTATATACACGCTTTGACATAATTTTTATTTTCCCCTAACCTCTCTCCACCTTACTTTCTCTTTTTTAGTCTTTTTTATCTTTTGGTCATCTTATTTTCTTATGGGTCAGCCTTCCAGTTGTCAATTATAAAATTCAAACAAGGGAATCATATAAATACAAAGCTATGTGACCAAAATAAAGTACCAAGCTCTAAGCATCATTACTATAGCCTAAGCTTGCACTCAAAAGGCATTTAAGAGCACTAAAGGCATCCATCTAACATCCATTCGCGGGAGAAGGGACTGCATTTTCTACATACACAACATAGGAAGGGGAATTTTGTTATTCCATCCACACATATAGCCACATTATTACATCTAGCTACTTCCTGTTATCAAGTGCACTTGCACAAGGGAATCCTAAAGCACGAATATTTCACACAATCACAAGAACTACATGGATTTTGAGATGAAGTTCAACACTTGGTCATAAATTTAGTCACTTAGGTGACCTCCGGGGTCATTCTAAATCCCCATTGATCTAGAGATCATATCAAAGGGTAGTGCTTCTCTAAATCTCCCTAAACAAGTTCTTTTTGGAAGTACACATGTTGTGAGATTTTAGCCACCTATTAGAACATGCAAAATGGATGTTATACGCTTAATATATAGTCCGTGTAAGAACGAGACATTCTTAGGACAAAGTTCAAGCGCATATAAAGTTGTCACTAAGCACGTTGCAGTTAGAAAATGGGTCATCACAACGCTCTCAAGTGTTGCAGAGAAAAAATGAAGGTTGAGTTTGGAACCTTTGGTCTTCGAAAACCATAAAACGGGTTTCAAATATGGGGTCTACTCTTGTTTCAAAGAGTAACCCAGCCATCGCAATACGATAATCAGCTCATCCAGCTACTCAGTAAGCTCATGAAGGGTTCATGTCGATTCATGCATCGAGCTTGAGAAATGAGCTAAGGATTAACCACATGGTGGGTTCTCAGGTAACTACATTCCCTGCCACCATATTTTTTGCATTACATTGAGTCAAGAAATAGAGCTACTCGGCAGGGCGAGTATACACCATGAGCGGGTCATTTCAACAACTTGGTGAGTTGAATGAGCTTGTACCGACAAGCTAACAATGACATAGAAAAAGTGAAAGGATACATGGCCATAGTCACATATACAACTGGCAGTTAAAATCCTTATAAAGGCTATGGGAGCCCACCATCCCATAGATGTGAGATTATCTTCATCGCAACAAAGCCCGGCCTTGACACACGTGGCAACTAGCACAATGGAAGACGCAAGATGTGGGTGATGTGATGGGGTCAGATCCCACATGAAAGTAGAAGAGCATATGTGGTGCAAGCACAAAAAATATGGTGGGGTCTATGTGGCATCATATAATGTAATGGTAAAACAAACCACAACCTAAGTGTGAGGTGGGGGAGTCAAACCTGCGACCTCACCCTCCCAACTAACATACCTTATATAACTCAGAAAACCGATTTGGTTGGCATGGATGATGGCGATAATCCATTTAAACAAAATATTCAGGTCACCCAAGTCCTATATAAAGGCCCCATCTCCACTCATTCAAACATAAACAATTCTCCAAGCATGAGCGAAGCAAAATGAAAGGTGGAGCCTTAGAGATATAAAGGAAAATATTTTGGAGGATAAATATTAAGAACTATTTTATTTTTATAGGCATTTGAAGATTAAAGCCCTATAGTACTGTTATAGGTAATGAAGAAGTAAGACCTATACTATTTTTATAGGAATGATGATTAAATTCCTACCATTATAGGCACATTGTAAAAATTCTGGAGTTATTATGTTAACTCACTAACATTATAAAGGATGATTTGAAGCTTGAGTATTCTCATGTAGGAGCTCGGAGACGCGATCGTGAATCTGAGGTACGTAATCCAACATTGGAGAAGTACACTCATACTAGAGCTCTGATTCTTATTACGCTGGGTATATCACCAAGTTTGTTGCTTGGAGGCCATAAAAGAGACTTGTAATTATTATTGAGCTCGTTGACAACATTGGGTTTGATCTTAGCTCTACGTAGATGCTAGAGGTTGTGCAACAGAGTGGAAGACGATAGTCATCATCACCAGACATTAGATATGATCTCATCTCTGTGTAGAGGCTAGAGGGATATGTAACAGAGTGGAAGATTATCGTTGTCAACACCAGACATCTAGAGACTTAGTATCACATAGAGGTTATTTTTCCATGTAGCAGAGCGAAGGTCAATAGGAGGTGTCAAACCCAGGGGTTGTGTCAGAGTATTGAGAAATGAGCTTCCAAGACCACTTTGGGTCTATTGGACCGATTGACATTTCGTTATAGTATCATAAAATTTATTTATACTATACGATCTTATTTTTATAATGGATTGGTGTAGCTAGTTTGTGAACCCAAAGACGTAGGCATTTTTCCAAACTCCGTTATCAACCCTTGTCTAGTGTGGTTCTTATTCTTGCATTACATTTGATTAAAGTTAATTTATTATGGGGTGAATTTTCTAAAATAAATAATTTCCTATAAGGGTTCATGGTCAAGAAAAACATTATTGGCTAGTTTATAATTCAATTTTGGTATTTGAGCAGGATTATCACTTATAATCTTTCTATCTCTGAGCAAGTTTGATGTTGATAACTCAGTTGTAACCTACATTAGCACTGAGATGGACTTGTACCAGTTCATAATATGGCTCATTGTAATCACAATATTAGGTACTATGTTGCACGTGGTGAATCTACATCGGTGAGATTAGGCATGTTATATTTTTGAACTGAGAAGGAGCATGAACTCCTACAATCTACGTTGCAAGAATAACACCATCACTAAGGGACCCAAGAATAATGGGATGGTCCTCAAGTATGTGCACATTACTCTATGACTGGGCATAATAAGGGAAAATGTTGGAATTTTTTCCCAAACAGAGCACCAAGGTGCTTCCAATGTCGAATGGTGGAACGCAGAAAAGCACTAAAAAAGACAAGTAGCAATCAACCTACCGTAGCTGCAACTTGGAAAACACACTGTAGCTCAGAGAAGGATTCTCAATTGAGGAAACATCTATAGTTAACAAAATGTGATAAACGAGAGCTATAAGACAAGTTTGAGACTCAGGAAAAATTCCTTGGAGGAGTGATTCAATGAAATTTCTTTCCCATGAAAATGTAAATTGTAATTTTGGTGAATTTAAAAAGTACACTAGGGGTATAGGATCAAAATTGCTTTTTAGAATTGGATATGAAGGAAAAGGCCTCTGTGTGAATAACCAAGGTATCACTAACCCTATCCAGGTGGAGGAAATACCATGATATGCAGGTATTGGATAAAACAATAGTAAAAATGAGACAAGAGAAAGCTCTGAGACAACAACAAGTATAGATTCAAAGCCACCAGTCGTCCCGAAGCAACCTGCAACAGGGAACATACCTGACTCTTAAAGGAATGACAAGAGCAAAGGAAAATTTGATAGCCCAAAGACGTATGATCATGTCTTATCTGACTACAATAAGGAGCCCACAATAACACTAGAGCTATTGTGGACATATCCATGTGCATACTGTGGATCTAATATCCATTTTGTGATTTGGTGTCAAAATAAAAAGAAACACACCGAGAGGGTTAAGGTTGATGAAGACAAAAGAAAATCTACCTCGTCGTAAGGAGAAGACACAAGACTAGAGCCACCAAGTAAGTAAACACCTCACTACATGTTTATCATGCCTAGTGTTTGCTTGTAACATTAGTAATCAAATATCTATATGAAGTCCTCATAAGACCGGGAAAAGATTATTCATCCCAATTTGGCATCAAAATGGTGTAGCAGAAGACAGTGAGCCCCAGTGTCATAGGTCCCAAAGATCGAATCTATTGTCCAATTGGATGAGTATTTTGAAGGCCATCGTATCAACTGCAGAAATCTCTATGAGAGCACATCAAATTTCTAGATTCAGAAGCAAAGGAAGAAGAAATTTTTTGGGACAAAAATACTCCTCAGTGGAGAGGTGTGATCTTGAGATCATATCTAAGGGAATAGCTTCCATATATCTCCCTAAACCCATTCCTTACGGAAGTACAAGCTGTAAGAGATTTCTAGTGGACCTATTGGAACACATAAAACATAGATGTCATGCACTCCATAGATAGTTCAATCTGACACATGGAACAAGATGTTTGTAGGATAGTAGTTCGAAACACATACAACACAGTTACTAGACATGGGAATATTGCAGTTAGGAAATGGGTAGTCATAGTGCCATCAACGCTCACAAAGAAAAAATTCAAGGATGTTGTTTCAGAATCTGTCGGTCTTTGTCACTCGATGCGTTCAAAAAGGGGTTGATCAAATAATGGGGCCCAATCTTGTATTTCAGAAGGGGACCCGACCACTAGAGTAATACATAATCATCTTATCGAGCAACTCGGTGAGATCAAGTCGAGGGTTGAGGTCGAAGAACCAAGCTACTCGATGATCTCATGGAACGAGTTAAGCATTAGCCATCTTGCTGAGCTACTTAGGAAACGACGTCACCTTCAACGAGCTTTCCACATTGCATCGAGTCATGACACCAAGTTGCAGGGTAAGTTGAGATATACCCCACAAGCGAGCCATCTTAAGCGAGTTGGTGAGCCTGACCAAGATCACCATACTCTACAGTGGTCAGAATGGTTTAAAAGTCCCCCCTTAAGTGTTATGCGGTCCACATGGAGTACATGTAAGGTAAAAGCAAGTCCCCATGATCATGATAAAGGTTACGCAAGCCCACTAAGCAATGATTGTGGGATTATGTTGATCGCCATAAAGCCTGGCAGCCCAACTGAATGTGGAATAACCAGTCCAAAATACTCATGAAAAAATCCAACTTGGGTGACAGTGGAAGGGTGCCAACAGCATCAAACATGATAGGACGAAGTGGAGAACATGTGACAAGTTGACCATCAACATGCAGTGAATTCGCTCGGTTAGTTTGACATCACACAGAGCAACGGTAAAAAAAACCATGACCGAAATGGGGGGTGGGAGATTCAAACCCCCGACCGCCTATTTCCTAAAATCACAGTGCTTGATCATTCTACCAAAGGTGGGAAGATAATAAAGATTGTTGAGCTAGCTACTATTAATAGTGATATGCAACTGAAAATACAAATAGGGAAGGGGATTCAAACCCCTAATGCCTATCGGGAAAAGGATAAGGCCCGATTTCTATACCAATCATGTCAAACACTTAGTATATTCTCCAAGCCCAAGATATGGATTGTATACACAAAATGTGGGCCACATAAGGGTATTTAAACCCCCCCCTCCATTATGGAGGACAAGATCTCCTAAGACCTATATCAAGTAGATAGGAGAGTTAGAAGGAGGGAATGTTGAGAAGCCCTATAGGATTATTATAGGTTATATTTTAGAGATATATTAAAGACCTATATTGTTGTAAAAATAGGCATGATGATGAGATAAGACCTATTATTATATAGTACAATTGTAAAAAAATTAGGAGTTATTATTTTTAACTTCATCACATAGATGTGAAGACCAATATTGATATCTTGAGTCTTATCGTGTGAGGATCCCAAAGACTGCGATTGTGAAAGTTAAGGGATGTGATAATCTAGCACTAAAGAAGTATACTCATACTTGGTGCTCTGATTCTTCATACGCTATGGTGCGTATCACCAAGTTTTTTGCTTATTTGAGGCCACAAAAGAGAGTCGTAATTATTATCTGAGCTCATGGAGATGACACCGAATTCTGATCTTAGCTCTACATATAGGCTAGAGGTCTGTGCAATAGAGTGGATAGAGGATCAACATGAGGGTGGTCACTCATCGACACTAGGAACATTCTGATCTTAGCTCTATGTAGAGGCTAGAGGGCCATGTAAACGAGTGGAAGATGATCGTTGTCAAAATCATACATTTGGAGACTTATCACCATGTAGAGGTGATTTTTATGTGCAGGGGAGTGAAGGTCAATAGGAGGTGTCAAACCCAAGATTTGTGCAGGAGCGTTGAACATTGATCTTCCAAGACCAGTCTGGGTCTATTGGAATGATTAACAACCAAGCTCGGTTGAACATTCATTATAGTATCGTAAAGTTTATTTGTACTATACGATCGGAGTGTTATAATGAATTGGTTCATCTAGTTAATACAACCCCGTAGATGTAGGCATTTTCTGTAAAACTACGTTATCAACTGTTATGCAATGTTGGTTCTTATACTTACATCGCATTCGTATTAAAGTTTATTTATTTTGGGGTAAAATTCATTAAAATAATTAATCTGCTTATGAGGGCCCCATTGATCAAGGACATGTTTATTAGGCCAGTTTACGAATCAAGTTTGGTATCAGAGAAGGTTATATTCACCTATAAGCTTGTCCAATCTCCGAAGAAAGTTTGATATTGAGAACTAGGTTGTCACCTGCGGTAGCAATGAGATGGACTTATATTAGTTCATAATATGGCCCATCTATACTCATCGATATTAGGTATGACACTGTTGCACATGATTAATCCGCATCAACAAGATTAGGCACGTTAGATTGTTGAAATGAGGTAGAACATGGAACTCTTATAGTTTAGGTATGCGAGAAGAAGAGTGTCTTCACTAGGGGAAACAAGAAGAATGGGATGCTCCTCACGTATGTGTACATTTCTCTATGACTAGGTCATGATAAGGAACAATGCTGGTATTTGATTCCCAGAACCGAGAACCAAGGTGGTTCCAATGTCGAATGGTGGAACGTAGAAACAGTATCGGTAAAGACCAAGTAGCAGTCAACCTACTGTAGCCACAACTTAGTAAACACTACCGTATCACAAGAGAAGGATTCTCAATTGAGAAAACATTTTCAGCTTTTTGAAGTAGAAAAGACCAAGAGATACAAGATAGGTTTGAGTCTCAGGGAGAATTCCTTAGAAGAGGGATCACAAAGTTATAACGTCAACTGTAAGCTAAGGAAAAAATTCTAGCAACATTGCAAGGATGACAGAGAGAAATGTGGAGAAGAAATGTATGCCCACCAATAACACTGTAAGTGATTCAATGAAATTTCCTTCCCATGAATATTTAAATCCTACCTTTGGTGAATTTGAAAGGTACACTTGAGGCTATAGGATCAAAATTTCTTTTTAAAATGGGATATGAAGGAAAAGGCCTTGGTGTGAATAGCCAAGGTATCACTAACCCTATCCGAGTGGAGGAAAGACCTCAATATAGTATATTTTCAAGCCCCACTCCCTAAATTTTGACAATTATATTAGATTTCACATTTTTGTGCATGTTTTTGGATTGAAATCTCTACCACCCAATCAACTTTGATTCAAAAAGGAAAATCGTAAGGAAAAAACAATTCATTTGATTACATATCACATCAATTCAAAACACATTATTCACCAGAAATTAGAAAAATCCTAGCTATTTGCTAATGTACATATTACCAAAAAACAAGATGGGGACCAATTTTCTCAATAACACCAAATTCCAAAGAAAGGATAATTGGAATCCAATTTTATCAATAATGAAATTCAATATTGTAATTGTAATCCAATATTCCCCAAACATGGATCCAACATTAATATTAAAGTTTTTATGTTTCCACGGTCCATGATATTGAAATATAGTTTATGGATAAATTGTGTACATATTTTTGATTGACAAGTTTTTAACCAACTCATGTGATTCATCATCAGGCAAAAACATATCATTGGGGGTTGATTTAAAATGCATCGATCAAAAACCTGTACATAGTTTATCCAGAAACCATATTTCAACATTAATAATACTGTCATCTAATATTAATGTACTCAAAATCCTATATGGGCCTTATGAAAACCAAAGTCGGCATATTTCCAATATGTTATGGACTGAAATAAATTCAATTTAATTAAGTATCCAATAAAACAGAAAACCATCCAATTATTATCTGCATTAATTTTGTATTGATCACTAGTCCACCCTTTGGGTGGTGGCTTATAAAATGATAACCTCCTCAGGCCATGCATCTACTGATGTTGGTCTTATCGCAGGAGCTCTAGACAATAGAGCTGAAATGAGTGAGGAAATTCATCTTGAAAGTATTTGACGAGGTAAGGATACTGATACTCCTTCCCTGAATATTTTTCTTGATTTACCAGCTTTTGACAAAGCTTACAACTGGTTTAAATCTTTTTCTCTTGTTGCTTATTTTGTGGGTCGAGTTCCCCCTGAAGGTATTCTCCGCCAATGGATTCATAATCATTGGCAACCCCATGGAGTCAAGGTTGAGGGAGTCCAAAACATGACCAAGGGTTTTTTCATGTTATGCTTTACCAATGCCAAACACTACAAAGCCATTATTAACCATGGTCCCTGGTTTATTCACAATACCCTTGTGGTTTTCTCCACTGGAATCGATATTTGCAAGTGTCTGAGCAAGCCAAGCTCAAAATTCCTATTTGGGTCGAATTTCTAGGCCTCTTTTTGCCTCTGTGGGGTTTCATTGACCAGCTTATCAAACCCTTGGGACGCCTCATATGCCATAAGCAAAGTAAGTTTTACTTGGCTCGACCCCAAAAACGGGTCTGTGTTGAAATTGATCTCTCAAAAGACCTCAAAAATACCCTTGATATCCAGGTTGGAGACATGCGCTTTTCGCAGAAAGTTCTATACATCAATCTGCCCAACACTTGTTTCAGGTGCCAGTCTGCTAACCATATGATCAAGGATTGTCCTCTTATGAACCCAAGCCCACCTCCAGTTTTGGAGAAAGCCCCAATGGACCCTAAATCTAGCACTCCCTCCTCTAATGGATGGACTACTGTCAATGGTAGAAAACCTTCTGCCTCGACCCAAAATAAGCACTAACAGGCTACTTACAAACCGGTGGCCACCCCTGCTTCTGCTCCTTTGAAGCCATGTGTTGTGATCCCTCCCAAGCCCACGCCCACCATTTCTCGGTCTCCGCAAGCTATTGTTGTCGTCTGCCCCCGGTGTTAATGGTTGTCCTTGTGAGTTCTACCAGTCTTTATGGACGACTATTGGTCCGGATCTACATCAAGTCTATCTAGAAGCGATGTCCTCCAACACCCTGGGCGATCTAATCAACCAAGGCAACATCAAATTCATTCCCAAGTACGGGGATCCCGAGCTTATCACCAGTTGGCGGCCAATAACTTTGCTCAATGTCTCATACAAAACTATTACCAAATCCCTCGCTAACATGCTCACTAATCTCCTGCCCCTAATCATCAGAAGTGAGAAAATCGGCTTTATCAAGAACAAATACATTTTGGACAACATTATTACAGTTTGGGAGGGCATGGAATATGCTCGTCAGACTTCTCAACCAACTCTGTTTGTTAAAATTGATTTTGAAAAATCCTATGACAGAGTTGAGTGGCCTTTCATACTGGCCATGCTGCAGACTATTGGTTTTGGACCCAGATTCATCTACTCTATCAATATGCTCTTCCAAAATGCAGGTGCTTGTATTACTATCAATGGTCAGCAGTCTGAGAGATTCTCTCTTGATCGCTCTATCCGGCAAGGTTGCCCCCTTGCTCCTCTTTATGTCATTATTGCTGAAGGTCTGAGCTACTTGCTTACTAACACTGCCAATGTTGGTCTTGTTAAAGGTAATCAACTACCCTCCTCTGCCAAGCAGTTGATTAATGGGCACTTTGCTGATGATTATTTTCTCACTTTGGCTGAAATAGAGGCCTCTATCACTAATGCCATGAAATGCCTTGATATTTTTTGTCTTGCCTCTGGTTTTACTATCCAATGGAAGAAAACCCAATGTTACAGATAGGTGATGGGTTCCAAACCTCCTTGGCTAGAGGGATTCCAATGGATTTGGGTTGAACTTGGTGTTCAATTCAAATTTTTAGGCATCCCTTTTGCCTTTATGGCATCCCCTGCTGATATGTGGAATTATGTGATTCAGCGAGTTGGGAGAAAAAGCGCTTTTTGGGTTACTAAGCATCTGTCTCTTGATGTAAAATTCCAAGTCTGCTCCAAGGTTCTGACTGCCACTCATGTCTATTATTCATCATGTTGGGCACCTTCTAAAGCCACTTATCATAGGCTGGAGAAAATTTTATGTGATTTCCTGTGGGCCAACTCCGAAGGGAACCATGGTTTTCACAGAGTTGCTTGAGATATATGTTGCACACCCAAGGACATTGGTGGACTTGGCCTAATCAACATTCATATGCAAGGGTTTGTTCTCACTGCCAAATGGATTATTCACAACATTGAAAGTGAGGAATCTTGGAAAATCCTTCTCAAAAACTATATATCTCAAGGGTCTCTGCTTAATCAAAGGGCATGACAGGGTTTGAATTACTACTCTTTACTTCTATGCCCTACTACTATTAAAATAGGTGTCTCTTTTGTGGCAAAAATCATATGGAAAGCTTGGGAGCTTCTCAAACGCCATCTGCTCTGGCAAGGTGGTGGTTTCCGAAACGGGCTCTCTCTTAATTCTCTTAATTTGTGGTGGAATCTGGTGCTTCAATTTCATGACAAACCACTTGCTCTTTCCTTGCAGCTCAAGGGTTTGCATCTTTTCAAAAAAGGGATTCAATATATTCGGGACCTTTTTTGTCCCATCACCAGGGTTTACCTTCCATGGGATAGCCTAAAAGCTAAAAATTTTCTACATGACAATGACAAACAAGCCATTTCTGTCATTCAAGATCTCAAGCCTGGTGATTGTTTGCATAAAATTGGTGTTACTACGCAGCACCCGTGGTGGTTTGATTGGCACTGGCCCTCCACCACCGTCTTCAGAAATTATAAACCTCAGTTGGGTTACAAGCTTCTCACCCAGAAGCATCTTCCTCTCCAAAAGTTAAATGCTCGATGGAGCCTGCATTCCACCTGTTTTGGGTGGAAACAACACTTCAAAGTTGCTTGGGCCATTCCTATAGAGCCCAAAGTTACACATTTTCTCTAAAGCATTCTTCATCAATGGGCTTCCTGTGGGCAAGTGCCTTGTTCTGTTGGGAGCTCCCCTGCTGCGCTGCCCGTTCTACAACCATCTTGAGACTCTTCTTCATCTCTTTTGGTTCTGCCCTCATGCGCAGTCTGCCTGGCGCTGGATTCATACCCTTTTTCAACTTTTTTTGCCCACCTTCTTCACATGGAAAATTGTTCTTTTGGGGGATCTGGCTTTTATTCCTACAAAATTTTACAACATTTGGCATTGTTTTAGAGCGGCTATTTTATATCACATCTGGAAATCTAGAAATGTTGTTATTTTTAATAAAGAGAGTGGATAGATTTTTTGCTATTTCTAACAAGATTGTTGTCATCTCCAATGTTTCGCTTCAGATCCATGTTCAGGTGGAGAAAGTCTGCATTGAATTTGAACACCTGCAAATGCTATTGAACCATTGGGGGAGTGCCCCTTGTGCAGTTAGCCGCATCCTACCTGATTCCCCTTGTCGCCGCTTCCACTCACAAGGCCGCCGCTCGTCCCATGTGTGGCGCAACTTCGACCGGGGTCTGGTGCGTGGGCGGCGTAGCACCTCCCCCCACTGGTGGGTCTCTCTGCCTCCATCTTGGACTCCCAATGCTCTCAGGGTGTTTGGTCGGCTAGGTTCTGGCAATGGTGGCTCCGGGAGGTAGGCACCTGATCAGTCAAAGTTTCCATGGATTTCTCTTGCTATCTCGTGTTCCCAGCAAGGAAACAAGGAGGAAAAACAAAAAACTGATGGATAGGAGTAGCCTGATGAAGCCCCTAATACTACTCTTGGTGGTTGGGGTGACCGTCCAAAAATCCCACCACCTCCGCCACCTTCCTCCATGTTTACTACTGTTGTTTAGCTCCATGTTTGGAGTTTTTCTGGTTCTTGGCTTTTCTGTTTTAAGCTTTTTTGATTAGAAATGCATCTTTTGACATAACACTTTGCTACTCGTAGCCTTTATGGCTACTTTGATCCTGCATACGGGGTGTGATATTTTCCACCCGTTTTTGTATGATTAGCATTGTATTTCATTATTTTTAATACATGGTTATGATTTTCAATCAAAAATATATATCTATGACAACCAAAAGCGTATTGGGCACAACTTGTCCTTTAATACTCGAAGAAGATTCCACATCAAGAATCCATCATAGGTGTTGGCCAGTCTATGGAGTTTTCGGGCATGGCTACTAGAGAGGGTGTCCACATATGCAAGATCCTTTCAGATGTTATAGTAATGCATTGATCTTCATTAGTGCCAATATATTCCTTGGAGGCTTTCCTCTTTTTAAGGTATCTAAAAAAATTTGGTTCCCATAATTAGAGGTTGATTGGATGAGATCCTCAAGAGGGTTATGGTGGATCTTTTCCCCTTAATTAGGAGTGACCATATTTGTAGGTGTAGAAGAAAATATCATCTTGGAGACTTTTGTGTGTCTCGTAAATTTTTATAATACTTTATATTACATGTTGGCCTCCTTAGATGGTGTAGTTTGGGTCTCTTGTTATTCTAAATTAACCAACACTATAAAGGGATTAAGGGCGGTCTTTGTGCTAGATTGTGATTTTCCTTTTTAAATGTAGGAAATTTGAAATTTGCTACTATTTAGATTTAAAATGTCATCTACTAGCTTACCTGATTGATTTTTTGTTGTATTTGCAGATTGATTCATTTGTGTTTTTGTCGGGTGGAAGTATTGGTATTTGAACATTATGGGATTTGATCATCCTATTTGGGACATACCCTTGCTAAATAATCATGCTTATGATAAATGTGGCACTTGAATGGGGTGTTTTCTTAATTCAAGGTTGTTCCCATTTAATCCCATCGATATCAAGATCTATCTTATTATGTAATGAATGATCAAGATCAATATTGATGCAAATTCGAGCGTAATTAAGGATACTTACATTCCTTGTGAATTTCGATGTAACACTATATTCTCTAATGGTAGCTTCTATCTTGTAGAGATTAATTTCATGTCAATATTCTCAACAGCAATGGGACTCTAAGCCATAAAGAGACTATACTTAGGATATCTTTAGTGGGATTAAAAGCATGTGAGTAATATTTCACAAAAAGCCCTGGTTTATTTAAGAAGCAAGTTCCTCCTTAAAAGGATTTGTCTCACCTATGTCGGGGCTGAAAATGGCCACAAAATATCCTTTGGACATTATAAGAATTGTCATTGAGCTTTGGGGCTTCCAATTAGCTTGAACCCATAGCTTTAGCGTTTTGGGTCCTATAAATGATCCTAAAAATCTACTAATAAGGGCTTTTTCTTTTAAAATCCAAATTCCATTTTTCATTTCATCAATGGAAAATAATATTTTTGGTGGAACCTACCTCTTGAGATAACATCCATAAGTAATTTTACAAGGAAATATGTCCGTGTGATAGAACAATGGGCATGTTATTGTAGATAATTTTGGAGTTCCTCTTTGCAAATGATAGTAATGTCTGTGGAGACTATTGATTTAAAGGTAGGGATAGTCATGGGTGATGGATCACATGAGGCCATGACCACCTCCATAAAAGAATGGTAATGATTAGGCCAAATAAGTGGTAGACGAACCATACTTGTCTCAAAAAAAGGCATAGATTCGATGAATAGATACAAGGAGTTGCAGGTTCATGGAGTGAAATGATTGTGACTTTCTTAAGTTTGATGTGTGTTTTTTTCACTATAGTTAATGCCTAGTATTTGTCTTAGTTTTCAAGGATATTTTCTCTCAAAGATAAACGAAATCAATGTTGAGAAATATTGAACAATATATATTTTTAATTTTAATAATGTGTTTTGATACTGTCTCATAGCTATCTTCACTTCAAATATATCATTTATATGAAGATTAATGGCAGGAATGCTCAAAAGCCTTTCAAATCTTCACACTGTAGAACTTTAAAAAAAAAAATTATATCCTCGAAACAATAAACCAAATTAATATCTATAATACTCAACTTATGTCTTTTGCATTGCATTTTACAGGTCATGCGGAGATATCCACAAGCATTGTATACCTTAGCTTAAAACAAAAAATTCATTGTATACCCACTCAAAGTGTAATCACCATTCTCACCTCCCTTCCTTTTTTAATGTGTTTTATGAATCATTATCAGAGGGTTGACATGAAGCTCTATATTCATTCAGTTTACTATTGATTTTTGATGCAAAACTCCATATGGCATTCATATTCATTCAGTTGACTATCTTTTTTACCACCTCCAAGTTTAATCACCCTTCTCACTTCAATTCGTTTTTTTGTGTTTTTATGAATCATGATAAGATGGTTGATGTGAAACTCCATACGCTATATGTTGACTTTTCAAGTCACCTTGCCCAATTTTCCATTTTTATTTTGACTTTCTCCTTGCAAAAATTCATTTTGACTAAAAACCATTTTTTGAAAAATCTCGAAAATGCCTAAGTATTGAAAAAATTTCTTTACATTTTGGATTTCGGGTTTTAGGAATTAATTTCTAATTTACATTTAAATTGTTCCTCAAAACCTTAAACCTAAAATACAAAGAACTTTGTGTATTTTGGGATTCGGGTTTCAAATTACAATTTGCTTGCAAAGTACAATGTGAAACTTGATTATAGAAAAATGACTTCCCAATGCATTTCGGGTTAAGGGTTTCAATTTACAATTTGCATATAAATTACAAAATGAAACCTGATCCCCAAAAAAAAAAGAAATTAATGTATTTCGGGTTTTGGGTTCTCATTTGTAATATAAATGTAAATTACAATTTGAAACCCAAAACCTGGCCCACTTGCAAAGAAGCAATCAACCCCTGACATCTGGTCAATGCATTAATGTCACCCAACCCAACCAACTTGTAAAGAAATTGCAAAATGAAATAATCACTACTATACTACAAATTGATAAATAGAATGCAAAGGAAACACAAGAATTTATCCTGGATAAATTAATGCATTTCAGGATAAAATTCATATATTTCCACTTGCTTCCTCGAACGAACGTATGTCATCCCTGCGTAATTCTTTATCCCTATTGCAGCATATATGAGATAGGAAGTCATGTAGAAGTTCCATGTTGTCTGAACTTCTAGCAATTAAGAGTGTAAGCCATCACTGGTATGCTCAGCCATTCGGATGGGGTGGTAATTTTATGGATAGTCAAGATGTATTGGTACATCCACTTCTAAAAATCCCTTGAAGATGGAAGGTCCGCAACTCTTCTCAGTAAGGTAATTAGGTCATTAACTTCCTGGATGAGTTCTCAATAGAGAATGGTCTTTAGAAACCTGGTTACCGTTAGCTTTTTCTTTGTAAGGTAACTCTTGTTAATGATCTTAATGAAGGTGTCAAAATTACTTTTCCAATGCTCAAGATCCATTTTAGGAAAGATTGATGCATAACCTTCAACATCATGGAGCTTGAACAAGTCTTGAGGTAGTTAGTATTTAACCTAATCACTATTATTTCATCCTGATCCTTCACTATTCAAGACTCTAAATCGTATTACACAGATGTCTTGTATATAAATTTTGGGCACTACATATAAGGTGGGAAGGAAGATTTTAGGGCTATAACACTATCATATATGTTTTTTATCCAAGCAGACTTCGATGGAGCTTTGATTATGTCCCAAAACTTAGGTAGGTCATTATGACAAAGATCGGTATCTCCAATCTTGTCGAAATTTGATGTGATACTTGAAGGGGAGTCACCCCTTGGAAACTATATTTTATTTTTCCATTTTCTTTTTACGAAGACTCTGTCATTTGCTTGAAAAAACCTATCGTGTGTGTGTGCATGAGGCATCAGTGTAATTTGGTAACGTGGGACCATCTCTCAAGCTGCAGGACTTGCATACTTGAGATGGACCTCTACAGAAGGTTGGTTCCTCTACCTAATCCTAGGACTAAACTAATGCTAATGCAATAAAAACACCTATCTAATCCTATCCTATCAATTCCAAAGGACCAAGGAGAAGGAGAAAGGGTAAAATAAGGAAATCCTACACTAAAAGTGGTAATAACACCAAGAGAAGGGTGTGTTGGACAATTCATAATGCTTGAAAATGGAGAGGATGGACAAGCATCACAGACCAAAATACATACAATACACCATCTTCATTAAGCACAACAATATCTAAGCATGTAATGAGAACAATAAAATGCACATAATACCTACAAGCATGAAGAAAGGCAAGAGAAAGCAATGGAAACCAATGCAATGATAGAGAAATAATCACAAACACCAGTTTTATTGCTCCAATAGTTTTCACAATACATCATTTTAGAGGAAAGAGGCATGATTCACCATTACAAATCTAAAAATTGAAGGCTTAGAGCTCCATATCCACCTAGCAGCTGATAAGAAGAGAGAGCAACATAAAAAATTTCCAACTCTTTTACAAAATGAGCTCTCTTTTACAAATCTAGAATAATGAATGAGAGAGAGAGAGAGAGGGAACTCAAAATTTGCAGTCAACCACCAACAAAGGGAATTAAATGACCTGTAAAAGGGATGGAGGACCTTGAAAAAATCATCCCATCATGTCCTTTGGCTTATAGAGGAAGAAATCTACGTCCATGTCTACATTTAATTCTTTTTTGCTTGACTGGAACGTGTTCATTACACCTGGGACTTTCTCTTTCTTTTTCATCCACCTACTCCACCAACTTTGAATTTTAAATATTTTATGAGGAAGAGAAGAAAAATAGGAGTCCAACCATATTAAATTTGCCAATTTTACCAAGTGTAGATGAAGTTATGGTGATGCGGGTTTCAAGGGGTCATATGGCACATTTCCAATTTTCTCGGCCTTTTTTCTACAGGTTCACCCACAGTCTTCATTACACTAGCCTCCATTTTATTTCTTTTCCTTACTTTGTGGGTTTAAGGGGGCTATGGGGAACCAAGGTTTTTATGGAACAAGTGTCAAGAATGGCTTTGGGGCTCGAAATCCCCGCATGGCCTGTGTTGAACTCTATCTCCATTCCCCAAATCGAAAAACTCAGTTAGGTCACCGAGATCCCTTTGACTCACCCCTTATGTCTCTCCGCTCCGTGTCCCTTTCCTTACGAGATTTTAAGCCTTGTGGGGAACTTGTTCCCATGGGGAACAAGTTCCCCACACACCATGTTCCTCTTACCGTTATGACTCTCGCATGCCAATGCATCATCAAATTCGAAGAGCTCTGTTAGCTCACCAAACCCTTGCTCCAACTCGTCTGCCTCATTACGAAAACTTGACCCCTTGCGGGAACCAACTCTTCCCACAATTCGTTCCTTGAGGGTCGCCAATCTCCGCATTCCCCGCAATGAACCCCCTCCCTTACTTCAATATATTGCGGCCTTTTGGCCATTTTGGGGGACACATCCCCGTGGGGAACTTGTTCCCCACAGGCTCTTTATACTCGCATACCCCCCGAAAGCCGCACTACAAATCCCCCATTCTCCCCTTAGTACAATGTGGCAAATTCAGCTGCCTAGGGAACCTAAGGAACCAAGGCCCTTGTACCTCTTGTGCTCCCAAAGTCTGATTTGCCCACATAGGTCTAGAAATGGGCATCTTTTCCAAATTTTTCTAATTTTCAATAATTCCTTGAATTTTTTTCTTAGATGCGGAGTCAAGAAAACAAAAATGAGATTCCCTAAAGCCAATTTTATCCATTCGTAACACAAATTGACTAAGTTTTTAATCTCCTTGAAACCCAAAAGAGGAAAAAACACACCAAATGACTTCCAAATACTCCTAAATCAATTGAAAATGCTCTAAAACACAAAATTTTACCTGAAACTCCATATTCAACCTTGAAGCTCTGTCAACTTCCCAAGTCCAATTTCTCTCGAGTTGTTCATTTTTGCTAGGGGTAAAAATGGATAACATTACTTATGGATGTTATCTTAAGAAATAGTTGGAGTTGTTGGAGTTTGGACCCATGGAGGTTAGATATGCAGAATTGATGGAGCTCCAAGAAATCAGAAATCAGGCATCCCAAGCAATGGAGAAGGATCAAGCTTTGATCAAGAAGACCTTTGATAGAAAGCCCAAGGATAGATCCTTCCAAGTTGGAGATCTAGTGTTAAAATGGGATGCAGACAAAGCAAAACCAAGGAGGCATTCAAAATTTGATGCAATTTGGAGTGGCCCCTACATGGTCACAAAGTGTAAGGACATCAATGCCTTCCAATTGTCTACATTGGATGGTGAAGAGTTGCAGATTTCAATCAATGGAATCCATCTGAAGCGTTGCTACTGAGAGAAATTCTCCACCTTATACATATTAGCTTAGGTTTTCATTCCTCCAAGTGCTTATGCACATTGTTCTTGTTGTAGTTTAGCTTTGCTTTCCCTAAGTGCTTTGGCACAGGCTTGCTGTTCCAGGAAATGAGTTTTGCAGGCCTTGCTCCAATAAGATGGTGTTCTACCCTCCATCTTCCTCCTTGCAGTGTTCTAATCAGTTGGGGTACCAAACAGAGAATTTAATGACTCCACACCCAATGGATTACTTCAAGCAACTAGTCACTTCATCCAACAGGCAGATGACCCCTCTGAGTCGCCAAAATTGTTATCCAAAATGAGCCCCTTGCTCATCTTTGTGGCTAACTCCCTTCATTCTTTCCTCTCTTGTGCCTCAGTCATAATTTTTTGCTTTTCAGTCACTCAAAATCTTCTGAAAATGGCACCATTGGATAGAGCTTTTTCTCAACTTTCCAGAAAGGTAAAGTTTTCCTCCTAACTCCATGTATTTTTGAAGTTATGGCTTGGTAGAGTTTTTGTGGAAAATTTTCGCAAGAAAATCCCAAGCCAATAATAGGAGGCCACGTGTCCTCAGAAGGGCGGAGGGCGGAGGTAAACTTGGAATTTTTACCAAGTGTTTGGCAAGATTTCAAAATGAATTTTTCACCCCAAAGGCCCGTCGATGAATTGAATGCTGCCAAGTGTCCAGGCATAGAGGAGTTGGAAAAATTTCCCAAGGGTTGACACAAACAAAATTTTCAACGCCAGGCCCACGTCCAATCACATTATGCCACGTGTCCTTAGGCCAAAGAAATGGTGGAGGGCGAAGGAAAGTTTGGAAATTTTGCAAAGTGTTTGAAGGAGGTGCGAAAGGGAAATTCCGGCCCGAAGGCCTGCCAACCAATCAGATCAAGCCACGTGTTGCCTCGGCGTCGGGGGTCGGGGCACGGAAGGATTTTTTCCTTTTTCGCCCAAGTATAAAAAAAATAAAATCAAAAGAAAAGTCTGCCCCCCAAACCCAAGCCAATGGGATCTTGTCACGTGTCCACGTGGTGACAAAATGGAGAAGGCAGGCCCGCAAGGATAAACAAAAGGGAAAATCCCACGTCCAATAGGGTTCTGCCACGTGTCCAGCTCAGGGAAAATGGTCAACAGTGACAGAAAAATTTAGAAAAGATGCCCGCGGTGAATCATATCATGCCACGTGTCCTCAGGTCATCGGCCCGGCTGAGAATTTTTGGAAAATTTTTCAAAGGCCAAAACGGTGGAAAATGAAGCGCAAAAGGCCCGCATCCAATAAAAATGTGCCATGTGACACTAGATAGGTGGGGCGTAGAGAAAAGTGGGAAAATTTTCCCAAATGCAAAAAGTGGGAAAATTTCAAATTTTCGGCCCGCCAACCTGTTTTGGCCCTGTTTTGCCCTAAATTTTCAAATGAGCATAACTTTCGATCTAGAGCTCGGTTTTTCGGGTTCTTTATATCAACAAAAAGTTTGTGAAATTCTCTACATGCTTCCAAGGTCAATTTTGTGTTTTAGTGGAGTTTAGAGAGATAAAAATGGAAAATGCCTCTGGCACATGGAAATGAACAAAAATGACATTTCAACCACCATTTTTAATGCAGCATGGCTCGCATTCTTTCCCAACATGGCCAAAAAATGTTAGGGAATGGAATTTCAAGGATACCCATATTGTTTATTATGAATTTGGTCGGTGGTTGAAAGCTTTCTGACATTTTTCCGTGTTTCTCTCTCCTGAGCTCGAATGGGCATTGTTAAAAGCCAGATTTGGCTCATTTTGAAAGGGTTGGACATTTTTATGTTTTGCAGGCTCCCTCTTCCACCCTAGAAAGTGATTTTGTGGAATACCAGACCTCTTTCAAGGCTGCAACATATTTTCTGACTTTTTGTTGATGTAATGCATGTATTTTTGATATTGGAAAATGACAATGCAAGCTCTGTGAATGAGTTTCAGTCCTCTTCTTGTGTTGTTTGATTTACCCATAATCTCTCATTACATTTTATCAGTTTGTGTATGATGTTTTGTTGCATTTCTGTAATCTTTTTCAATCTACAGAAGTAAGAAATGCTCACCACTCCTTTGGTGCATCACCTTATTAGCATTAGTTTTAGTTCTTTTGCATTCTCTATCTCTGTCCCCTTGGAATTTAGAGTAGGATTTTGAGTTTAAAACCTCTACAACTTGCAAGTAATACACCTGATCAGAGGAGTTGAGGAACCAGCATCTAACCTAGAGATTATTTTCCCATTTTTACAAGTCCCACACTTGGGGAAAAGATTCAATGTTGTGCAATCACACTGGATGTCCAAAATGTCAAACTAGAAATCTAACCAACATCCAAGGGTGCTGCTGATTTGCACTAACACAAACTACACATGTGTGCCCTGTGACATGTCTTTGGTTGGTATACAAGGTGGATAGATGTAATGATTGTGGGGTTACTACTATAGAGGAACTTGTCCATGTGAAATATGTGATGAATAGAGCCTTTGTGCTCATCTGTAAGGTTTTGAGGATAGTGACGGAAAACCATATACTTTCAAATCATTGCAGTGATGAAATGAGCGGTTGATGATAGATTAAGATATTTGATGTGACTACTGTCATAACGGTCGATGTGTTAGTAGTAGAAAGGCCATAAGTGCAAGGAATTTAGAGGTTCATTTTTAATTATATCATCAATGGAGGCTAGATGATAAGCTCCCAACCCATACTTGTGAGTGATGACATATGGGATTATCTAGTTAGGAGAAAACTTTCCATGTTTACTTATTTCCAAAGAAGTGACATTTTGATTTGATTGAGAGGATAAAGGTTGGTGAAGATGTACTCGTGGGATGTGTGTAAGGTAATATTTTCAAAGTCTTAGTAGAGAGGAGACCCCCTAGTGTGATGTTGTGGCTAGAGATAACATTCCTTGAAGGGAACGATGCCTTTCAACTTAGGATGATGAAATTTTCAATGTTCATTGATTGAGTATATGGTAAATAAAGGAGGCTGTGATACCTTTAACAATGGAGATATTGAAATTCTTGATGAGTTATGAGAGGACAATTGATGAGGAGTGGTAAATGACAAAAAAAAATTGCCTTTTCTTTGTGTATGATGATTTCTTATTTATGTCAGTTGATGAACCATATTGATTTGAGATGAGGGACCTTCAATGGAAGGTGATGAGAAGACTTATGAGAAAGGTTTTTTGAGATCTGATTGAGGGTGACCCCTAGTCCTGCAGACGTCAGTGAGGACATTATCAGTGACTTCGGTGTAGATGTTGATGAGATTGTGAGACCTTCAACGGAAGGTGTTGAAGAGACATCTGGCAGAGGTTTGTTATTAAAATATTGAGGATGTTATGTGGTCATATAGGTGTTAATGAGGAAACTGACGAGGGTGGAGGTGTAGATGATATCGATGATGGCTTATGATGGTCTTCTTCTTGGAGAAGATCATTGACGAGGAAGATTCATTATATTATGGCTTTAAGTGCTTTACAATTCCTTGTGTTATGACGAGGGTGGAGGTGTAGATGATATAGATGATGGCTTATGATCATCTTCTTCTAGGAGAAGATCATTGATGAGGAAGATTCGTTGTATTATGGATTTAAGCGCTTTACAACTCCCTATGCTATAACTTGGGCCTCGATGGTAGGCATAAGTTTTATCTTGGTCGTACCATGCAAGTTTTAGGATCTATGGATTAGATGTTTTGATTGGTGGAAATGTGATAAGAGAAGCTTATATAAGCTCTCGATGATGTCAATATAAGTCCGTTTTGGTGGATTTGGATTAATGGGTTTTGATTTTGATTTACGAGAACTCATGGTAGGATGCATCTTATTTTTGGATGCAGGTGGATGGGTAGATTTCGAAAGGTGTTGGAGCATCATTGGGACATTGTGGGTTTGATTAAAATGAGGATGCGGTCCATGGATGGGATAAGATGTGGGATTGATAAAATTGGATTATGGATGAGGCCCCAAAATGGACAAGGAGGGACATATTATGGATGAGGTAGGGATTGGTTGTGTGATATAGGTTTGAGACCAAGGATGGGTCCCAAAATAGATGATACAAGAGAAACTTTATAATTTTTGGATTGTGATAAAGGATGAGTTCCCAAAATGGATGGTAAGTTTGAGACCCTGGATGATGTGTGTTTTGATTTTACAATGTTTGTTTTAGATAGAGGAGGGGGTCTTACGAAAGATGATGAGGATGAGGTTGTGGGTGTGATTGGATTTGATTGTATAGTATTTGATTCAGGATGAGGCCCCAAACTAAATGGTAGGAAAGGAGCTAGGGATAGGATCAGGTATGATTTAGATGAGGGAGATGTTGTTTCTAGACATGATCGAGGTGGGTTACATTTATGTGAACTACCCAATTCTTCAATTGGTTTGAAATATGGTTGGATGTCGAGATCTTTGATTATAGGTGCCCCCTCTATAATGGTCTTCGAGGTCAATTCTAGAGGATGCAAGGAGGTAATAGGTGATTGGAAAGTAGACAAAGGTGATATCAATGTATGAGGACTACCAAAAATAATATCTAAGGATTCTGAGTCTTCTAAGGGAAGTGTTAGTGATGAAGGAGTCTCCTCGTGGGAAAGATCATGTGTGATAGTGTTGATGATGTAACTCAAAGGATGTGCAGTATCTATATGGACTAACTCTATCGAGGGTGTTTAATCAAAAAGATAAGAGATGGCGACATGTGTGGTAGTCTCATCTTGTTCGTAGGAAGACCTAGGGGAATCAAATGGGACATGTGTAGATTGAGGATTGAGATGGCCTTCTTCAATGGCTTGGATTTCTAACTTTCTAGCCATGGTGAAGGCTTCGTAAATTTTTTGGAATGTGTGGATCTGGAGGGTAGATGAGATGTGATGGGAATAGGATCGAGAAAGTAACTCGATTAGTTATGATTAAGGTAGTGAGAAATTCAATTAATTGATAATGTTCTCCCATCTAGCGACGAATTCGATAATGGATTCGTTTTCAAATTGTTTGATGGTGAAGAGGTAAGATAACAAAGTGCTAGAGAAATAATAGGGCTAGCTGCGTGAAAGAGAATAAAGAGTGTTGAGGTAGTGATTTGTATCAATCCAAGGCAGTTCCTTTCAGTGACATAGGAAAGGTTCTAAGTAGGAGATCTTGATCATGGATGATGAGATAACATGAGTGTCTGAAGGCTAGTATGTGCGGCTGAGGATCCTATTGGCTATGGAACAAGGTAAACTCAGTAAATTCCCAATGCAAAGGATATGATTTATACGGTACTAACAGATGGATGGGTTCATTACAAACATGATCATAAGTGATGGTGTGTTTGGGTCCCTTGCTAGTGGCCTCTAAATTGGATAATTTATTCAATAAAGCTTGTATAGGATTGTTTGTAGGATTAGATGTGAAGGAATTAATATGTCAGTGTACATGAGAATGTGATTGATCTGATTGATGGTAGTGGAGAGTATGAGGGTTCTGTTGTGGATGGGATTGATGTGGGGGTTGATGAGGGGTAGCTTGACAAGGTATTGTTTGTAAAGTAGGTTGTGATAAAGGGACGTGTGGAAACGTGTAGGGAATATGGATATGTTGTTGTTGTTGGATGAGAGGGGTTGATTAGGCCTGAGTAGAGATGTGTGTATAGGTTTGGGATGTTTGAGGTATTGAGAAAGGAATTGATGTTGAGATAAGTTGATTAGATAAAAGATGGGGGACGTTAACATATGATGAGATTTTGATGGAGAGGATGCAGTGAGGATTGATTGATGGGATACACTTTCCATGGGTTGAGGGGTATAGTTAGAAGTAATGTAGATGTGAAGGATTATCATATGGTTGTTGGATGGAATTTTGTAGGATTGTATGATTGGCTAAAAGGTAGAAGTCCCATAGGGAACAAAAGGTGATCTAGATGGCTCTGAGAACATGTCAAAGCTAAGTGAATTTGAACGGGATGTGATAGCTTGATGAGTTTTATAAGGATTAGATCCCATATATGGGGATATATTGAAATTGATTGGGATGAAAATTTATAGATGGAGAAATCAAAGATGATTGTGAAAATGAAGCATAAGGGGTGAAAGAATATGTTAATGTGGAGAGTTGATCCATATTAGATGATAGTTAACTGACGATGGTACAACAAATCCCTAAGAGAGCTACAAATGTAATAAACAAGTTAAGTCGAAGAATTTTAATTATATTGGTGAGAATTTAGATGTAGAGGAAGAGGTTTAGAGAGAACGTAATGATATGGTTGTTCTAAGGCTAGTTTCAAGTTTTTTAAAGGCTGGAGTCCTCGATATACCTGAGGGTACGTGAGGCCCGAATATGTGCTAAGTTTATAACGTGGCCAGAACACTGCAGCAGTTTTCCTAGTGGGTGATGAAATCCCAAGTAGGTACATCTAGGTAGGAATGTTTTTTTGCAAATTGAATTTGATGTGATTTGGTTGTGTGTGGGGGAGATTAAGTGTATACAATATGTTAACCTCCTAATTAAACTATGTAATAAAAAAGGATGAAAGGTTCGTTTTAAATCCAAAAGAAATATTGATTTCGATGAGGACAATAAAGAAGAATGCAATACTTTGAAAGAAAAATAAAGGAAAGAGATGCACCTGTAAAACACTTATTTTTAATTTTTTCATTTAAGTTTTTTTAGCACAGGAATAAGGCAATAAGAAAAAGACCCAAGAGTATAAACTTGTAAGGGTTAGCAAAAAATAGAAAACAGAAAGAGAAAATGATGTTAGGGGCTGATTGATTGAGTAATCAGAAGCAGTCACAAAGATCGTCAGCGATTGACAAAAATCATTGGTGATTCAACCCAATTGCTGGCAATTTAACTGGATCGCTAGCAATTATAGAGAAGAAGGCCTAAAATGAATGCAAAATTAATTTAAATGAAAGAAAAAAAGGGATTGGGTCCCACCGGCATGTCAGAATGTACCAGAGAGTTTTTGCTTTCCTACTTTAAATTAATGAAGTGAAATAACAAAAAAAACCAACCTCAGAAGACGGTGGGGTTTACCGATACCCGCGATGACTGATGTTGATACTGATGAATGAATGACGTCGACAGATCCAAGTGTGCAAATGAATTCTTCTTTCCAACACGATAAGATACCTATAATGCACAGACACTTAGAAAAATATAGGATTGGATAGATGTATGGTGCATCGCTTGGCAAAAGCTAGTCCCCAGAAGTCAATGGACTTCCTTGCAAGGATATCAATCTGTGTTAAAGAAATCAATCTGATAATGATGAGGTAAAATTATAAAACATGTGATATAAAAAAAAATGCAAAGGCAAAGAGACTGACACAGTCCAAGACTATATGATGATCTCATGGTGATACCTGATCCAAAGGGAGTCTAAGGATCACAAAATAGCTCAAAGCAGCAAGGATGTAGATAGCTATACACTCACAAAGGTGAGTAGGATGATAAATTTGATTTAGATAACTGATAGAGTGTTAGAGATGGCTCAAAGGAGCTTGATATGACTAAATAGGCGCCTGTAAAGGAAGATTGGCAACAAAATGATGGAATATAGATATCTAAAATGCAAGCTTTAGACTTAAATGATTTGAAAAATAGAGATTGTCGGTGATTGGGGCCGATCGACAACAATTGATGCAGATCGTTGGCAATTAATAAAATCAGTGGTGATTAGAAGAATCGTCGGTGATTACTGTGGAAATGTACATGATGACTATAAACATGATATAAATGATTGAAACTTCTAAATGAGGAGTGAACGAGATAATAAATCAAGAGGAAGGTAATTACCTTGTGCAAGTTGATAAAATGGAGACTAGAAGGTGGTATTCCCCGAGGTTAAGAAGTTGTAGATGCAAGAAAATTGTTGATTGATTTTGTACATTTGAAAGACTAAAGTAGAGATTATTGAAACCTGGGAAGTTGCTATGTTGATATTTGGTTCTGTGACAGGGCTATGATACAAATAAGATGTAATATAGAGTCTCAAAGAGTGCGCAACACAAAACAATATCCTAGTTAACCTTGAATAAAGACCTGAAACTCATTTATATAGAGTTGTTTTGCACTTTGGAGAATCGTTGGCGATTGGAAGAATCACCGAAAATTTGGGTTTTATGGTGAAAAGGTTGAAACTGCTTCCCAAATCAAGGTTTTTGTTTGTTTTGACGAAGGGTGTGTGTTGGAAATAGGTTATATGGGTTAGGGAGGTTATAAAATGGTTGAGAAGTTGTTAATTTCGTTTTGTTTTCATTTTATTTTGGTTTGAGTTGTTTTAAGAGGAGTAAAATAGGATTTTATAGTTGTAGAATGATATTTACAGGGATTAAATATAATGGGGAGAAATGAGACTTAGGATAAGGATTTAATGTATACTATGATAGTGATGTGATAATGAAGGGGTGATAACAGAAACAGACACGAGGATTAGCAGTGCTAATTTTAGGTGTCTACACTAACACCTGAGAAAGGATCACTACACTTGAGCAGAAGGCTTCAGATGAGGATCCAATTGCTAGGAACATTGAGGGAAATGAGGCCAAATAGGTTGATGAGTGTGCCAATAAAAATTATCATGATCATACTAATGAACATGATCCCATGAGGGCTAGGTTTGAAATGGAATTGGTTAAGGACCTTAAGAGGATTGTTCTACCTAAGTACTTGGGAGCAGTATCAAGAGATGAATTCGAGGCATGACTTAGTGAAATGGAAAATTATTTCAAGATCCAAAACTTCTCAAAGGAAACAAAGGTAGTATTAGATGCATATTAGCTGACTGGTGAAGCATTCGCTTAGTGGAAAAACAAAAAGGATGAACAAAATTTTAGTGCTAAGAATGCCACTTGCAAATTATTTGTGACTCTTTTCAGGAAAAGATGGTTGACAAAACTGTATTTTGATAAGAAAGTGACATAATTTCATAATCTAATCTAAGGAGATTTGACAATCACTTGATATTGGGAGAAGTTTTTTAAACTTCTCAAATATGTGCCTCAGTAGTAAAAGGATGAGTGGTTTTGAATCCCCAGGTTTATTATGGGTTTGAGCTCTCATATTCGAATAGAATTGGATGTTCATGAAACAAATATTATGGATGAGGATTTTGAAAAAGAATTGAAGCAGGAGCAAAAGTTACAATTAATTTATGATTCCAAAAAGGATTATAAGGCTCTAATGGCAGGACCAAATCAACAGTACTAGAGGACCTCCTGCACAATCTCATAATCAACGTCACATTCACATTGTAGTTGGCAATCATCAAGATGATTTTCAAAACCACTCTAGTAGAAGTGTCAAGTAAACTTTTATGTATTTATGTTTCAATCCTAATCGACCTCGATTTAAAAAATATTAAGTTATGCTAAAACCTAATATTGTGGACTCACATATGATAAATAAACGCTATAGCACATAATTAACACAAACAATAAGCTAGATAAAAATGAAACCCTAGGTGTAAGAGAGGGAATAGAAAACTTCTTTTATTTTGCAATAGATCTCAAAATGTGTCAGACTAAAAAACTAATAAATAGAGGGAACATACTATTATAATTGTGCTTAGTAAATTCTAGAATTGTCAGGGGCGCTTAGATTAGGTCAGGGGCACTTGGGTACTGGAGACCTCTGTTGGGAATTTGTGATTGTGAAAATGGTCAGAAACTAATTTTTCCTGTGTCACAAGGTAGTCGCTAACCTTTGTTGTTGGTCGCTTGTGTGTCATTGGTTGATCACAGAATTACCTTGTAACTAGCAAAACAAATTGTATCCTGCAAAACCCAAAACTACATCAAATCCTAAAAAAGAAATATGCAAACGGGGAGTCGGTCTTACCCCGGTAGTCACCCAATATAGTGAACTTACGATCGAGAACTGGACTACATCTTAGACTCCGTGTAGTTTTTGTGAAGTGTGTGTGAAATCATGCCCTAGGTAGATCTTTTGCAAGATGCACTTGGTAACGAGCAATAACTAGATGTAGCAATGTAAATAGATGTGTGTGGGGAAAAATAAACTTCCCCTCCTATGCATGTATATAGAAAATACACTCACTTATCCCTTAATTGAGTGTTATATGGATGCTTTGATGCTCTTAGAATGCCTTTGGATGTAACCTTAGGTGGTGATAATAGATGCTTAAAGCTTAGTCCTTTATTATGTTCACATAGATTTTTATTTCTATGATTCCGTTGTTTAAATTTCATAATTGACAACTAAAAGGATGACCCATAAGAAAACAAGATGCCCAAAAGATAAAAGAGGCCCAAAAGAGGAGAGTAAGATACAAAGAGGGCACCCAAAGGGGATGAGGGCACCTAGGCAATGGCAATCTAACTAAGCAATGGTGTATAGAGTCAATAAAGATTAGACTAGGATGTGGGGTGTGCAATATAAAAGAGGAAAGTAGAAAGACATAAAAAGAGGCAAAAGATAGATGTCAATCACTAGTTTTATTGCTTAGGAATCATATGAATAGTATTATGTGATTAAGATCTAGAAATGTACCCACGTGCATGATTTTGTGTCTATATTTTCCCCCACTTTATGTTGTTGAGTGAATACTTGATGACATAAAGTAGATAAAAGATGTGTACCTGATAACCATATAGATCGATGATGAAAGTGTGGCAACGAGATAAGAAAACGAGTGGAGTGTAAAAAAATGAAGCATGTAAGCTAAGGAAGAGGAAGTGACCTTAGGGGTGAAGCGTATGTGTTGTGTCATGTTTTTACTTGTTATCATTGTTGTGCTTTGCTACTATGGGGATGCTTCTTGGTGTGTATTAAGGACAAATCTACAAATAAGAGAGAAAGAGTTTTCAGAGTCATGTTTTATGAAAACTCTGTAAAAGCATGTAAAAATGTGAAAAACGTGTAAAAAGGAAAGTGTGCCCCTGATCCATGAAGAGTGAAAGAGATAGAAAATATCTTGAATTGTTGTAGAAGAGCGGGTTTTTTGGGAAATCTGATGCCAAATGTGAGTTTTTCGGGTGAGCTAATGCCAAGAATGATTTTTTGGGTGATCTCATGCCAAGTGTGAGTTTTTTGGGTGATTTCACGCCACGGTAGAAGAGTGTTGGGGATAAAGTTCTAGTGTTATTATCCATCCCTAATTACTTCCCAAAATTTATACACCACTGCAGATGATATGATCTAACTTTGTTCCATATTCGATCTAGTTCGATCCAAGTAGAAAAAGAAGATAGAATGCATTTTAATTAGTGGAGGTATGTGCATGTACTGTGAAAACTAATCTATAAACTATAAAAAAAAATAGGCACCTAGGAAAGGTCAAGAGTGCCCAAGCGCTCATGTCTGTATCTAGGACCTAGCGTTTGTGCTAAACTGAAGACATAATTAGAATATGGGTCGTTTTATGTCTCTATCTATGTTTTGTTCTTATAATGTGCATGTCTATACTGAAATTCTGAGTTGTTGTATGGGGTGACGTATTCACCCAATATATGCCACGTCGTTTGGGGTGCATGCGATGTTGCTAGGAGGATGCAACCCAAAGGAGAGGACTGGAAACTAATCTGAAACTGATATCCTGCAAGGGAGGGTACGCGCATGGTAGAAACCAAGGCACATGCAAACAAAGTGGCTAGAAACATGTGTTAGTGCAATCAAGACAAATATGCATATAGAAGACAATGTGTAAACTAGCAAGAAAGAAGAAAATGTAGACTATGAAAATTGGGTTTCAAACATGGGACATCACTCACAATGTCACAAGAAAATCAGGGATGAAGTGGCAAAAAATATACAAGCAATGATCAAGCAATATATAGGAAATAGCCCACAACAATGGCATACAATGGTAAACAATAACAAGAAAAGTATCAGACAAACATGGTGGAAAAAAATTTCTACAAAGAAAATGCTACACATGAAGCACCCATTAGCATGTTAGAAGGATAAAAAGTATGACAAAGCATGTATCATCTGATATAGAGTATTGTGTTAGCGTTATCAGCCAATTTTGACTTCGCAAAATTGTTAAAAAATAATTAAAAAATGAAAAATTAGAAATTTTTGAAAAGTGTTACTTTGCATGGTTCATTGGACTCATCGCGATCGTCTTATTTTTGTGATTGTTTTGGTCTTCGTTTCATGATTTTCGGGCGAGAACTCTTCCCGTCAGGCTTTAAAACGCGTTAAAATACATTAAAATAATTAATTAATATTTAATTAATTAATTGCTCCTTGTTTGATTAAATTAATTTTTAAAAAATCACTTAAGGAGTATTTAATTAAATAAATATAAATTAAAGTTCATTCGACAAGTTTTAGTGCCGGGGAAGTAAGCTTTCATTTTCAACCCGGTTTTCCACTTTCCTGGCAATTTCCTTCAAATTTCCCGCAAGTGGGTTTTCCTCTGCCAATTGCCAAATTATGGATTGGCAAACGGGCATAAAATTCCCCTATTTCCCACATGGGGAAATTGGATGGGGATTGCCAACCCATTTTGCCATTCCCGTTGGCAATTGCCCGTTGCTTTTCCTATTTCTCCTTGGCACTTAAGCCACTACCCGGGAAGAGAGGAAGTTAGATTAATTCCCGTAACTTCCTCCATCAAACCCGTTGAAAAAGTCATGCAAGCTTTCAATTGCTTCTTTCTTCAAGAAGACATAATATTTTGTCAGCATTATGCAAGAGAAACTAACGCCATTGTGAAGAAGAAATACAAGAAAGTTTTTGGTTTTGTTTCCAACAGCTCCATGCATTGCATAAGAAGAAGAAAATAACAGCAAAGAGAGGAAGGACAACAATCTCCCACGCATGGAGAAGGGAGAGAGGAACAGTTTCAAGAGCAGATTAAAGGCAAGCCGCCCAGCCCATGAGAAATTCCACACATTAAAAGAACAGCTTTTAATATAAAAAAAGGAAAGGAATAGTTGTCCATGCGCCCAACATTGAAGATACCACGTGGGAGGAAGAGAATAATCTTCCATGCACCTATCCACACAGGCCATGCACAACCAAGGAAAAGACACATAAAAGCTTTTATTTTTGTCTAAAAGACCACGATGGAGGTGAAAACTAGCTCCCGCGCCGAGCCAAGAGGGTAAAGACCACCCATTGGTCTGAAAGAAGAAGTTTTTAAGCAAAGAAAATAAGAAAGAAAAGAGTAGTTTTTAAACAAAGAAGATTAAAAGAAGAAACCTATGCCTAGTCTGAAAAGGAAATAAGAACAAGTTCTCAAAAGGTGTGCAAGTATTAACAAGTACATGCCTGGCAAAGAAAAGACAGCAGTCTTTAAAACAAGAGAATTAAAATTTCCCACGCCAAAGAAAGGCCAGGCACCAGCCAGAGTAAGAAAGAAAACGTGACCACAGTCGTGATTAGTTGTTGCAAAATCTTGCAGCTGTAGTAGAAGAATGAGATAAAGTTTTAGTTGAGTTGTCTCACCTTTTCATTTTGGAAAGTCGCTCCCATGGAAGAAGCTCGATCAAATCTTGAGGCAAGTTTTGCAAATGAGGTTGAGATTGTGTTCACTACTGTTTCTAGTAGTGGCCGGAAGTTATTCCAGCGCCTAGCCCATGGGTTTAATATGGTGGTTATAGATGAAGCTACAAGCTAGTGAAGTAGGCATGTTACCTCCAATTTCATTGGGTGCTGCAAGGCGTGTTCTTGTCGAGGATCCCTAGCCAACTGCCTGCAACATTTATTAGCCAGGCAGCAGGCATGTTGCAGTATAGTAGAAGCTTTTTTGAACGCTTCCAACAAGCAGGTTGTCCAACTATGTTGTTATCTGTTCAGTATCAAATGCATCCTCAAATTCGGGATTTTTCCTTCAAGATATTTCTATCAAAATCGATTAAGTGACAGTGAGAGTGTTACCAGGAGACCTGATTAAATTTATTACAAAGATTCTCTATTGAGACCTTACTTGTTTTACGATGTAACTCATGGAAGAGAATCTCATAGAGGTGGGTCTGTTTCATATCAAAATATTCATGAAGCACAATTTTCTTTGCAATTATATGAGCATCTTCAACGAGTCACTAAGTTGGTAGGCATCTGAGAAACCCAGGGATGCATGGCAACAATCTTTGGGAAGAGGAGATAGGATGGCGCCAGAAGATCAACGAGGGATGATAATCGGGTGTCAATACGACCCGACCGAACCATGGGCAAGTATGTTTAAAAAAAATGAATTGTTTTTGTGACTTTTTATATTCTACATTTTCATCGGCCTTAAGAAAGAATGCGTAATGCATATGGATGGATCTGGGGCCCTGATAAAGCTTACAGTTTAATTGCTAAAAGCTGCAACAAATGAAAGTCACAAGTAGCAAACATAATGCAGCTGTAAGCTTATCCTTATTCTGAGATCCATGGCAGCTACAGGAAACAAATATTCACTACCGTGTACAATGGCTTGGGAGAAAACATTCAAAGCTTCATCTGACCAGAGACTAGTTGCTGAAATGGGGGCATTGAAATCAAGTGAAAGTGAATCAGCTTTTGGATTGGTAGGAGGTTCAAGTGCAGCTAACAGTGAAGATTGTTTGGACGCTACAGGAGATTCAAAGGCATTGGCAGTCGTACTTCCATCATTTCAAACAAGGAAAATGTTATTTTTGGTGATTATTGGTGATGTTAAGTGAACTAATAAAAGATAGGCTGTGCAGTGAGATGGAAAAGTCAGGTTATTAAATTTGTAGAAAGTGTTTGCAAAACTAGACAATGCTTTCAACTTCATCAAATTAGATGTATAGTGCAAATACTTGGTTATATTTATTCATGGGGTGTTTGTTAAAGCCATGTTTTGTAATACCATTGGAGGTGAATTGCAATTTTGGCTCTTGGAGATCTTCTCAATGGCAAAAGACCAGAAGTTGGATTCTAATAAACCAAGGTGGCGTAACGACTATGGTCTCATGACAAATGAATAATTCACCATGGAAAGGTACTCGGAGCATGTGGATGAATTGCTCAAGTTTCAAGCTCAGCACTCTTGTCATTTGGAGGATTGCAGAGCACAGTCAATGAGTTCATTCCCATACGATCGGGATAGGCAGACTCTTGGCCCAATGCATAAGGCACTAATCCTAGGTGTCTTGATTTGGGTGACACATTGCTGACTAGGATGTCTACATGTGCATACAAGTCATTTAAGTGGGGTCCACATGTACCCATTTCTTTATTTATGTATTTTTCCTTAAATGATTTTTTAACTTAAGTGGTTTCTATTTTTAGTCACTTTTTAAAAGTTGGTTGAAAAAGTCAAAGGTCACTTAAGTGCCTTATTTAATGATCATTTAAAACCCTAACTACTTTGTAACCAACTTTTGGGTTATAAAAGGAAGTCAGGGGCTCATTTGTAAAGGGTGACTTTGAGAGAGGAGAAGAGAATACTTTTGTGCAAGCTTTGTTTCAAGAAGAAACTTTGTGTTCTTTTGTGAAAAACATTTTGGAGTTAATGGAATAAGAACTTTGTGTCTCATTCATTGTCTCTGGTAACATTTGGTGTTCTTATGTTCATTAGATGTTAGGTGTTTAAATCTTGCATGCAAATATTATCTTTGATCTTATTGTCAACATTAGTAATCAGTTGTTCTAGTTCACAGTGATCAAGCTCTGATTGTCTACTTGCTCATATGTGTTCCCTTTTACATGTTCTTGTTTAACTAACTCAAACTCCGTTTTATTTGTGTTGGTTATTCAGCTTTCCTCTTCATGCAACATTAGGCTCTGTTTTTACCTAACTCTTGCATGTTCTTTCAATTCATTCCATTCCACTACTTTCCTTCATTTCATTCTATCTCTTTCATTCACTTTTCTTCCATTGATGTTCCAAAACACCCCCCACATACAATTTTGAATGTACAGATGTAAATACAGTTTTGGTTTTCAATAAAGGCAGCCTCACCTTCATTGAGGAGGGACTTCGTTCCCACACTGTTGCATGTCATTTGCATGTGTGCAAATCCATATGCTAACAGTTTTTGGCAACTCCGTTGGGGATTTAGAAATCGTTAACCAGTGCTTGGTTAAATCTTTATGACTATCCCCTCTGCATAAGCTCCAGTTCTTCAACCAAATCTTATGCCCATTGAAGATTTCCAAGGAGACATTGCTACCAACCTTTGAATAGTAGCTTGGGAAAACCATGAAAGCTTGCAGAAATGTTTGGTTGTTGATAGAGCCATTGATAGAGAAATTTACATCGAATACCTTAGAAGAAGAGCACCCGCACTTGTGGCCAGAAGACCTCTTGGGCACGTGTTGATAGTTGTTCACCGACGTGGTCCTCTTCCACCCAGGTAATAAGTTGTATGACTATTACAGGTAACCCACCTATCTTGCAACCAAATCTTGTTTTTGCAGATACTCAAGAAGACATATCATCATATTTGAGGCAAGCTATTTGGGAAAAGCGCACAAGTAACCATCATTTTCATCTCACCGCATGAGTACTAGATAACGAAGAAGAGAAAGCCATGAGATTTGTTAGAGTTATTCAAGTGCAAATAGCTCAAGAAAGAGAGCAAAGAGAAAAGGCTAGAGCTGGTCAAAACACGCCAGTGATCTCTTCACCATAAATATTCCAAACTGGAAGGAAAGAGGTTTACGCGAGGAGAAAAAGCTAAAGGTCGATCTGACCCCACTTTTGACTTTCAAGGAAAATTTGGTTTCAAGTTATCTCCTCCCAAGAAGAACACACCTCGTAGATCTGCAAGCCTTGCATCAAGTCCTGAAAGAGCAAGCAAGGAAGGAATCACTACCAGTCAAGCACTTTTCCTTGCTCACATTGTTTTACCTTCGCATACCACCTTTTCTCCAATGGCAACCAATGTACCATGGGGAAATGCCATAGGCCCATTGGCCTTACCTGCTCGACATGAACTCCCACGAGGATCAAGAAAGATTCTTCCCAAGTTCGACGGAGATGGGAAGACGTCACCAGATGATCATATTTCTGCCTTCTTCGCTGCATGTGTTGTTTTGTCAATAGAATATGAAGATGTTGCTATTCGTCTCTTCGTCGAGACATTGCATGATATTGCTGCAGATTGGTTTCATCATCTGCCCAATGGATGTATTACAAGTTGGGATGATATGAAAACAAAGTTTGAAAATCAATTCAAAATGGTGGAAGATGAACATGCTCTTCTTGCCCAACTATCTCAGGCAAAGAAAGAGCCTACAGAACCCATGAGGAATTTCGTGGCCAAATTCAACAAGATGGTGAACAAAGTTCCCGCCGAGATTCATCCTAACCTTGATGGACAAAAATGTTTCTTTATTAACGCACAACAACTAGAAGTGTGCTATCAGCTAAGAAGGGCCAGGGTGGCTACTTTGGAACTTGCTCAATCTTTGGCCATAGAAATTGAAGATGACTTAATCATGGCAGGAAAATTCAAGAAAAATTCCCTCAAAGGAAAGAGTCAAGAAACTCCCAACGTTTCAGAAACTATACTCACTAATTTTGCTAATGATGTGCTAGCTTTGAAGAAGCAAGTTACTCAAAGTAGTAAACCTGCTCCTTACAAAGACATCCCGCGAAAAGGATACATTCCCAACAAAGCCAGGATTGCAGGTGCTCCAACGAGGCTTGCTATTGAAGTAGCTCCCGCAACTAATTCCAAATGTGATGTCATTGAAGAAAGTGATGATGAGATTGAGGTTGTCGAGGTTGATGAGGAAGAGCCTGATTTTGAGACATCTGAACCTGCAGTTGAAGATCCTGAGGAAGAAAGTAATAATCATTTCTTTGAGTACCATTCTGATGAAGAAGATGAATATGAAGAAATTATAGAAGATATGAATAGTCAATCCTTCGCTGTTTTCACACGCTCTCAGAAAAAGGACCAAGATACCACTAAGGTGGGAGATAAAGAGGTTTCCAAGGAAACTCTCAAAGAATCCAAGATAAAGGAGGCTCCTAAAGAGTCCAGAGATACTGAGGTTTCAAAGGTCAAGACTATCTTAAAGAAAGGAGAGCCTTTGTTAGATCAATCAGTTAGTAAACCAACTACGAAGAAAACTTCTTCTTCCACATCCGTATCAACCAAGCCCGAGAACAAGGTCAAAAGTGTGCCATCATCAAGTTCGAAAGAACTCATATCTGAGACTTCAAGTGCAATTACTTTGCCTAAATTTGATATCATTGATCATATCAATAAAACAAAAATTTCCATGTCACAGGCAGAGTACTTGAAGTCCAACAAGGATCAGCTCGAGAAGTTGGTCCAGTTTATCAAAGGCGACTCTACTGTTCATTCCTCTAAAGGAATTCTAAAAACTCCCAAAGATGGGAAAACTCAAAATATTGTGGCGGCCACTACACCTTCAAATGAAAAGATCGAACCTTTCTTTGTGTCTTTTCTGATCAACGGATGCAAGTTAAGTAATTACATTATAGACTCTGGAGCCTCGGATAATGTGATGCCAATAAAAGTAGCACATGCTCTTGGTTTGACTTGTACGAGAACATTCGGATCATGTTACTCTATGGAAACCAAGCAAGTTCCTCTGATCAGGCAGATTAAAGACACCCAAATGGTTTTAGCCCAATTCCCTCAAAAGCGAGTTAAGGTAACTATTTTAGTTGTTGATATTCCCGCCTCGTATGGAATGTTGTTGAGCAGGAAATTTTGTAGGGATTTGGGTGGTGAGATTCAAATGGACTGGTCTCATGCCATGATTCCTATCAATGGAGAAATGAAGAAACTTATGCCAGAAGCTCAGGCAAAGTTCACGGTAACTAAAACTGAAGATCCTCGTGCATAGATCCTTTTCCAAGGCTCAAGTATGGGTAATTATATGATGACTACAGAAGTTCGTACCCCTAAGATCACTTGCCAAGATTCCAATGAGATTTGGACTCTTGAGTTCGATGGAAGTTGTTGCTCAACAGGGCTCTGGTGCAGGAGTGATGCTCATATCTCCAAATGGTAAAATTTTTCCTTTTTCCTATAAACTTGAATTTTCAAATACTAATAACACTGCAAAGTACGAGGCATTAATCCTTGGCCTCCAAGTTGCAGAGGAGAAAGGGATCAAAAATCTAGAAGTCTTTGGAGATGTGGAATTGATTGTGAAACAAGTAAGAAATCAGTTCCAAGTAAAGAATGATCGTCTGAGACACTACAGAAATAAAGTTTGGGACGCAATAGAAGTTTTCGATGCTTTTTCCATTAAATCTGTCCCTCATGAAAAGAATGACAAAGTGGATTCTCTAGCAGTCTCAGCGTCATTAATGATTCCTCATTCAGAATTTGATCAAGACAAATACACCATTGAAATGGTTTTTAGGCCAAGTGTTCCTGACAATGCAGAAAATTGGCAAGTATTTAATGATGATCAACAAATTATTGCCTTCTTGGAAAAGAGAGAAAATTTTGAACAATTGTACTTTGAAGGAAGTGATTCGGCATTTTTTGAATCAACTACCTCACCCATTTAGGAAGGAGTTGAGAACGAAGATCCTGGTGATGGCATCATTCAACTCAAAGGAAATAAAATTCCCAAAGGATTGGTTTCACTTGAAGAATGTTTTGACAAACATGACAGGTTTATTAAAGAGAAAGAGTAGGCAGGACCTGCAAATTCTGCTGACTATGAGCAAATTAATATTGGCACCAAGGATAAACCTCGCCTGATCAATATTGGTAAATGTTTCTCGCCTGAGGAGCATAGGAAATTCATAAATCTCCTTACCAAATACTCTGACATCTTGGCATATTCATACGAAGACTTGAAGTCTTTCCAACCCAGAGAAATGGAGCATGCCATACCCTTGAAGCCTGGTGTAGTTCCATTCAGGCAAGAAGCAAAGACAATATAATCCCAAGATTACAGGGACAATATTTCATGAAGTTCAAAAGATGCTAGATGCACGAATAGTTTTTCCTATTCAACATTTGACCTGGATAGCTAATATTGTACCGGTTCGCAAGAAAAATGGAGAAATTAGGATTTGCATGGATTTCTCACAATCTTAATCAGGCTTCCTTGAAGGATAACTACCCACTACCAGTCATGGACCATATTTTGCAGGTAGTAACTGGATCGGAAATGCTATCTATGCTAGATGGTTTCTCTGGCTATAATCAGATTGAAGTGGCTAGAGAAGATCAACATAAAACTGCATTCACTACCCCCTGGGGTATGTTTGCATATAGAAGAATGCCCTTTGGTTTGATCAATGATGGCGCAACTTTTCAAAGGGCCATGGATATGGCATTTGCAGATTATAAAGACAAGATCATTGTGATATACCTAGATGACTTGACAGTGTTCTCAAAGAAGCGAGAAGATCACTTAAGAGATTTAGAGAAAAAATTTGCAAAGGTGTAAACTTCATAAGATTTCTCTGAATCCAAAAAAATCTATGTTTGGAGTTACAGAAGGTAAACTCCTAGGTCATATTGTTTCTAAGGAAGGAACTAAGATCGATCCTGAACGCGTTCAAGCTATAAAGAATCTTTCCCTACCTACAAGTAAACCTGGAGTCCACTCCTTCTTTGGAAAGGTGAACTTTTTGAGAAGGTTCATGCCAGATTTCGCTGAGCTGACTAAAGAAATCACTGATATGATGAAAGGAAAAGAATCCTTCAAATGGTCAAAGGAAGGTAGAGAGGCATTTGAGCAAATCAAGGGTGCTATTGCAAAAAGCTCCTACATTGGTGTGTCCCAATTTTAAATTTAAGGATTTTATAATTTATTGCTATGCTTCACCACACACAATCTCTGCCATTTTGACTCAGCACAATCAAGAGGGGATTGAATCTCCTATCGCATTCATGAGTTTGGGATTCAAGAAACATGAACTTAATTACACTCCTCTTGAGAGACATGCGTACGCGGTGGTAAGAGCCCTGAAACACTTCAGGTATTACGTGTTGAATTCTCACACCAAAGTCTTAGTTCCGGACACCGCGGTGAAATCAATGTTGACACAACAAGAACCAGGATCTAAAAGAGGTAATTGGGTCTCCAAGATCCAAGAATATGATCTGGACATCAAGCCTACCAAGTTGGTTCGAGGGAGAGGACTCTGCCAACTCATTGCAGAGAATGAACCACGAGATAACTCTGAAGAAGAACTAGTTGAAGAAAATTTACCATTGGTAGTTTTTGTCAGTACCACGGATGAATGGTATTCTGATATTGCCTACTTCCTCACATACGGCGAGTGTCCAGAGAATCTGACAGCTAAAGAGAAACAAGCTATCAAACTAAGAGCTGCCAGATATGTCATTTGGGATAACACGTTGTTCAAGAAAGGAATTGACGGCATGTTCCTCAGATGTGTTGATAAAGAACAACAGCCTAGGTTGTTGGAAGCCTTTCACAATCATGCTTGCGGCGGTCATTTTTCTAGCCCAGTAACAGCCCATAAAATTCTGAGAGCACATTATTACTGGCCCACTATGTTTTCTGATGCTCAGAAATGGGTGACCAAATGTGAAGCCTGTCAACAATTTGTTGGAAGACCAAAGTTGGCAGCACTGCCTTTGAAGCCAGTTGTCATTGAAGAACCCTTTCAACAATGGGGTTTAGATTTCATCGGGGTCTTGAATCCTAATTCTAGCACTGGTCATACCCACGTGCTCACCGCCACTGATTACTTTACAAAGTGGGTAGAAGCTATACCGGTGAAACAAACATCTACTGCAGTAATCTGTGATTTCATCAAAGAAAACATATTGGTTCGTTATGGAATTCCTCACAAGATCATGACCGACAATGCCTCAAATTTTTCTTCTGTAGAGATGATAGGTTTTTGTTATGGATATGGGATATCTTTGTCTCATTCATCAGATTACTACCCGCAGGGAAACGGTCAGGCTGAATCCAGCAACAAAAACCTCATTACTATTGTGCGCAAGTTAGTCGAAGAAAATCAAAGAACTTGGCACAAAAAGTTATACGATGCATTGTGGGCTGACCGCATAACTCCCAAAAGGGCAATCAGGATGTCTCCATTTCAACTTCTGTATGGAACTGATGCTCAAATTCCCGTCACATTGGAGCTACCAGTGTTAAAATTAGCTCAGGCAGTTGATGATGAATGCTTCACCAATGCATTAGATAAAAGAGTCATGTTCCTAAGCAAGCTCGAGGAACAAAGAAGTCAAGTGGCCAACAGGATCAAGGAACATCAATCCAAGGTAAAGAAGTTGTTTGACAGGAAAACTAGAGAGAGACAGTTTCAAATCAATGACTTAGTTCTTCTCTGGGATAAAATACGTGAGCTGAAGGGAAAGCATGAGAAGTTTGACTCACTATGGCTGGGTCATTCAAAATAAGACATTTCTGTGGAGATAGTACCTACTACTTGGCATATCTTGATGGAACTCATTTTCCTTTTCCCTACAGTGGGCAGTATCTCAAGTATTACCAGAATTGGAAATGGGTTGTTCCCCATATGTACATAGGTAATTAGGATTTTTGGTTTGTTTGTTTCCCTATTTTTTGGTCTCCTCTCTTGTGTCGCCCCATTTTTGTGCCCCATCTTTCTATGATCATGTTCATGACTATTTTGGTCTAGGGTCCGTTGCTGCGTCCATGAAGTCCTTGTCCCCAATCAAAGCCAGTTGTTATCAGCCAATTTTGACTTCGCAAAATTGTTAAAAAATAATTTTAAAATGAAAAATTAGAAAATTTTAAAAAGTGTTACTTTGCGTGGTTCATTAGACTCATCGTGATCATCTTATTTTTATGATCGTTTCGGTCTTCGTTTCATGATTTTTGGGCGAGAACTCTTCCCGCCAGGCTTTAAAACGCGTTAAAATACATTAAAATAATTAATTAATATTTAATTAATTAATTGCTCCTTGTTTGATTAAATTAATTTTTAAAAAATCACTTAAGGAGTATTTAATTAAATAAATATAAATTAAAGTTCATTCGACAAGTTTTAGTGCCGGGGAAGTAAGCTTTCGTTTCCAACCCGGGAAGTTTTCCACTTTCCTGGCAATTTCCTTTCAAATTTCCCGCACATGGGTTTTCCTCTGCCAATTTCCAAATCATGGATTGGCAAACGGGCATAAAATTCCCCAATTTCCCACATGGGGAAATTGGACGGGGATTGCCAACCCATTTTTCCATTCCCATTGGCAATTGCCCGTTGCTTTCCCCATTTCCCCTAGCACTTAAGCCACTACCTCGGGAAGAGAGGAAGTTAGAATTAATCCCCATAACTTCCTCCATCAAACCCGTTGAAAAATTCGTGCAAAGCTTTCAATTGCTTCTTATTTCAAGAAGACATAATATTTTGTCAGCATCATGCAAGAGAAACTCCACGCCATTGTGAAGAAGAAATACAAGAAAGTTTTTGGTTTTGTTTCCAACAGCTCCATGCATTGCATAAGAAGGAAAATAACAGCAAAGAGAAATCCAATCTCCCACACAATGGAGAAGGGAGAGAGGAACAGTTTCAAGAGCAGATTAAAGGAAAGCCACCCAGCCCATGAGAAATTCCACACATTAAAAGAATAGTTTTTAATAAAAAAAGGAAAGGAATAGTACCATGCGCCCAATTGAAGATACCACGTGGGAGGAATAGAAAAGTCTTCCACGCACCTGTCCACATAGGCCACGCACAACCAAGGAAAAAACAAATAAAATCTTCTATTTTTGTCTAAAATACCACGATGGTGGTGAAAACTAGCTCCCACGCCCAGCCAAGAGGGTAAAGACCACGCATTGGTCTGAAAGAAGAAGTTTTTAAGCAAAGAAAATAAGAAAGAAAAGAGTAGTTTTTAAAGGAAGATTAAAAGAAGAAACCACACGCCCAGGTAAAAAAAGGAAGCTCCCATGAACAAGTTCTATACTGTTGCTGCGTACGTATTAAGAAGTACACATTTGGCAAAGAAAAGACAGCAGTCTTTAAAACAAGAGAATTAAAATTTCCCAGGAAAGAAAGGCCATTGCACCAGCCAGAGTAAGAAAGAAAACTTGCGACCATAGTCGTGATTAGTTGTTGCAAAATCTTGCACGCTGTAGTAGAAAGGACAGCTCCAAGTTTTAGTTGAGTTGTCTCAAGAATTTCATTTTGGAAAGATCACTCCCATGGAAGAAGCTCGATCAAATCTTGAGGCAATTTTTGCAAAAGAGGCAAAGATTGTGTTCACTACTGTTTCTAGTATGGCCGGAAGTTATTCCAGCGCATAGCCCATGGGTTCCCAGATATGGTGGTTATAGATGAAAAGCTAGTGAAGTAGAAATGTTACACCACTTTCATTGGGTGTTGCAAGGCGTGTTTTGTTCTTAGAGGAATCCACAGCAACTGCCTGTAACAGTTATTAGCCAGGCAGCAAGGCATATTACAGTATAGTAGAAGCTTTTTTGAACGCTTCCAACAAGCAGGTTGTCCAACTATGTTGTTATCTGTTTAACATCAAATGCATCCTCAAATTTGGGATTTTCCTTCAAGATATTTTTATCAAAATCGATTAAGTGACAGTGAGAGTGTTACCAGGAGACCTGATGAAATTTATTACAAAGATTCTCTATTGAGACCTTACTTGTTTTACGATGTAGCTCATGGAAGAGAATCTCATAGAGGTGGGTCTGTTTCATATCAGAATATTCATGAAGCACAATTTTCTTTGCAATTATATGAGCATCTTCAACGAGTCACTAAGTTGGCAGGCATCTGAGAAACCCAGGGATGCATGGCAACAATCTTTGGGAAGAGGAGATAGGATGGCGCCAGAAGATCAACAAGGGATGATAATCGGGTGTCAATGCGACCCGACCGAACCATGGGCAAGTATGTTTTTAAAAAATGAATTGTTTTTGTGACTTTTTATATTCTACATTTTCATCGGCCTTCAGAAAGAATGCCTTGCATATGGATAGATCTGGGGCTCTGATAAAGCTTACAGTTTAATTGCTAAAAGCTGCAACAAATGAAAGTCACAAGTAGCAAACATAATGCAATTGTAAGCTTATCCTTATTCTGAGATCCATGGCAGCTACAGGAAACAAATATTCACTGACGTGTACAATGGCTTGGGAGAAAACATTCAAAGCTTCATTTGACCAGAGACTAGTTGCTGAAATGGGGGCATTGAAGTCAAGTGAAAGTGAATCAGCTTTTGGATTGGTAGGAGGTTCAATGTGTGCAGCTCAACAGTGAAGATTGTTTGGACGTATACTACAGGAGATGTCAAAGGTAGTGGCAATCTTCTTCCATCATTTCAAACAAGGAAAATGTTATTTTTGGTGATTATTGGTGATGTTAAGTGAACCAATAAAAGATAGGTTGTGCAATGAGATGGAAAAGTCAGGTTACTCAATTTGTAGAAAGTGTTTGCAAAACTAGACAATGCTTTTGACTTCATCAAATCAGATGTATAGTGGCATAACTGGTTATATTTATTCATGGGGTGTTTGTTAAAGCCATGTTTTGAATACCATTCACCAGGTGAATTGCAATTTTGGCTCTTGGAGATCTTCTCAATGGTGAAAGACCAGAAGTTGGATTCTGATAAACCAAGGTGGCGTAACGACTATGTCTCACACCAAATGAATAATTCACCATGGAAAGGTACTCGGAGCATGTGGAGAATTGTGGATGAATTGCTCAAGTTTCATGAGCTCAACACTCTTGTCATTTGGAGGATTGCAGAGCACAGTCAATGAGTTCATTCCCGTACGATCGGGATAGGCGGACTCTTGGCCCAATGGATAAGGCACTGATCCTAGGTGTCTTGATCTAGGTGGCACATTGCTGACTAGGATGTCTATGTGTGCATACAAGTCATTTAAGTGGGGTCCACATGTACCCATTTCTTTTATTTATGTATTTTTCCTTAAATGACTTTTTTAACTTAAGTGGTTTCTATTTTTAGTCACTTTTTAAAAGTTGGTTGAAAAAGTCAAAGGTCACTTAAGTGCCCTATTTAATGATGCATTTAAAACCCTAACTACTTTGTAACCAACTTTTGGGTTATAAAAGGAAGTCAGGGGCTCATTTGTAAAGGGTGACTTTGAGAGAGGAGAAGAAAATACTTTTGTGCAAGCTTTGTTTCATGAAGAAACTTTGTGTTCTTTTGTGAAAAACATTTTGGAGTTAATGAAATACGAACTTTGTGTCTCATTCATTGTCTCTTGTAACATTTGATGTTCTTATGTTCATTAGATGTTAGGTGTTTGAATCTTGCATGCAAATATTATCTTTGATCTTATTGTCAACATTATTAATCAGTTGTTCTAGTTCACAGTGATCAAGCTCTGATTATCTACTTGCTCATATGTGTTCCCTTTTACATGTTCTTGTTTAACTAACTCAAACTCCATTTTATTTGTGTTGGTTATTCATCTTTCCTCTTCATGCAATATTAGGCTCTGTTTTTACCTAACTCTTGCATGTTCTTTCAGTTCATTCCATTCCACTCCTTTCCTTCATTTCATTCCATCTCCTTCATTCACTTTTCTTTCCATTGATGTTCCAAAACACCCCCCACATACAATTTTGAATGTACAGATGTAAATACAGTTTTGGTTTTCAATAAAGGCAGCCTCACCTTCATTGAGGAGGGACTTCGTTCCCACATTGTTGCATGTCATTTGCATGCGTGCAAATCTATATGCTAACAGTTAGTAATAATATAAATTAGCACAAAATGAAACAATATCTCATGTAGTGTGTATGAAAGTAGATGCCCTTAGGATCCTCGGTGGGATTGGTAAGAGGTAAAATGCCAAACATCCATGCTACGTGTAAAGATATATAGAAATTTTGCATTCACAACTAGAGGACAAGTGATCGCACATGTGTATATGATAATGATAATGACATATGAAGTATCTTTCTAGCATGTGAAACAAAGTGTACATGTAAGCATAAGTAAGTTATAATAAATTCAACCAAGATATGTAGTATGTTGTGAATGAGTGAGATGGAATGATATGCAATGTGAATGCGATAGAATCAACATGCCCCCCAAGCATATGTCTATTAATATGAGATGAGGTTCATTTTCAGTTAAGAATGAACCATAGAACAAGATTATGTCATTAGTAAATGGTTTGAATTGTGTGTGTTAGAAAGATAGACTGTGAAGTATAGAGCGTAGAGTGAATGTGGTGAGTTTCATTTCAGATTTAGACCCTAAACAGTTGAGTATGAACTGTGGAACTAGAGTGCGTTTGTATGTATGTAATAGTAGACTAAGTTATTAACATGAAACTAACACCAAGTAGTCCCAAATAACTAAGTTATTTAAAAAAACATCGTTATAAAGCTATGTAAGGGGAAAAGCTAATCAATGCATCCTGTAGACACCTATAGTTTGATCAAGGCACCATTATCCCTAATATTGCCCTAACTAGTCCTCTTCCTGCAAGTTGACAACACCTCATAAGTTAGATCTATCTAATTCCCCTTGTTCAACACTTTTATGGTAATTTCCCTCTCATTAGTCAATTAAACAGGTTCTTCTTGGCTGATATCCTCTTATTTACCACCTCTATTAGCTCCCTAGAATATCAATCCACTTCATTGGGCTGATTAGGCCTTTCAAAACCCTCCCAGAAACCTAATTTCTCTCTAAATAGGATTAATTACCCTCTAGACATGGTTAGCTAGTCTTAACCATGATCAACCTCTCTCTAAACCTAGTCAAATCTTACTTTGACTTGCTAATTAACTTGTTGACTCCCTTTTAGTCCCACATGCACCAAAAATCCTCCCATTTCCCAAATGGAAAACTATAAATAGCCCACTACCCCCCTCTCATTTCTAAGAACACTTCTTCCCTCTAACCTAAACTATAGTATTATTGCTAGGATTAGGAGTTTTTATTTTATTCTCTTGAGATATTTGCTTTGCTTTTGCATTTCTATCACACAACATGGAGTAAATGGGAAGAACCATTGGTGTTGAAGCCATTAATGGTGATATCCCATTCTTTTGAAGCATAAACTGATTACTTAGATCCTTTTAGGTTCATTTACTTTAAGCTTTCAAGAATAGAGGTTAACTTCATTTTTTTAAATTGCTTGTTTACTTCAAGTTAATGCATGAAAATAGGATTCTTTGCTCATTTCTTATCATGTGGTTGACATTAAGGAGGGGATTTTGCACAAAGCTTTGGGGTTCTTGAGTGTTTCTTACCCCATTTTAATAGCTCTTGCAAAACCTTTCATTGAACACACATCCAAATTAAACTTTGAAACACTAAGCCACCCCTTATTATTTTGATGTGCTTTCTAGATTATAGTTATTTATATGGATGAATTGTTCTTGATTACAAGTAATCAAAGGAATACTATATCCATGACCTCTAACCATGGTGAATGATCTTACCAATTAGTTGTATCCTCCTACTTAAAAATGGCCATGTCCATTGGATATCCTCTTCGGTCTTTTGTAAACATACTCTATGTAAGTAGAATGCCAGTGCTTGGATGCAAAAGCTAAGCTTTTCAAGTTGACTTGGAAAAATGCTCTCCAATCACCTATGCATCTTAAAACACTAGTAAATCCCGTGTGGTGTACATGTTTGGAACGAAGGTACTAGGTTCCTCAACCAATATTGCATTAATTTGGGATAAGCCTAGAAACATTCTGTTGTTGGTAATCTCAAACCTGACCGAAGGTAATAGTAGAATTAAAAGGGACTCATATGATTCAATGAAACATATTAGAATTGAAATATTTTCAGTATGTATTTTATTGTTCAATACCTTTACGGATGATTTTCACATCCACCTAGTCACTTCATAGATCCAAATTAGCATGGGAAGAGGAATTACATTGTTCCATACTATACATCTATCACGTCATGTGGAGTTGGAAGATGTTCCATCAATTAATGCAACATACTGTCAGTTGATGTGAGCTCATAGGCCATAGATAATATCTCTACTTGTAATTCTATGTGGAAGTTGCTCTTCAAGACGGAAATAGAAAATATGTGTAGAATCTACGAGAAGCATTTTCTTCCTAACTGTTGATTACATATTCAATTTCCTCAAGGTTCTCATTGTTGGATTAAACTTTCCCATGGTTTTCCTACACTCAATGTTTTCCATAAAATTGCACACTGTAACTAATAAATTAAGTTTTGGAATGAATAGCTGGGTATAATAACATAGAAACTGAGGATTATAAATAGTGAAGTATCAATCAAGAGCTAAACTAGCTCTAATATCCAAAATTGATCTGAGGAAATGGTAGTTAATTAACGAAGTATCGTTAATTCATCGAAATGAAGGGGATTGTTATCTAATTAGCGGGAAATCACTAATTATAATGCAAATGATGGGAGGTGTAATTTTATTAGTAAAATTACGTAGTTAGATTTCAGGTGTCTACAGTATGCATTCCTTTGTCCCTTGAATGGATGCTAGATTAATGCTTTGAAGTGCTTTAAGTCCCTTTGGATGCAAGCTTAGATGATGATAGTATATGCTTAGTGTTTGGTCCTTGATTTTGGTCACATAACTATGTATTTATATTATTCCCTTGATTGAATTTCATGATTGACAACTGGAAGGTCGGCCCATAAGTGAAAAAGGTGCCTAAAAGATAAAAGATACCTAAACGAAACAAGTAAGGTGAAAAAGGTTCAAGGGCATCTAGAGGGGACAATTGCGCTTGGGCACTTCTGTCTTAGCTACGCAATGGTGTTTTCAGCCATAAAAGATAAATCAGTAAAATCCCGACTGGGATATAGGGTGTGTAAGACCAAATAGAAAACTAGAAAAAAATAAAAGAGGCCAAAGACAGTCGTCAATTACTAATTTTCTTGCTTATAAATCATATGAATGTTAATATGTATCTAGGACCTAAAATGTACCCAAGTGCATGATTTTATGTCTATAGAGACTTCCCCTTCCTATTTTGTGTATGTAGAGTTGATGCAACCTTTGTCCCTTGAATGAATTCTAGATGGATGCCTTTAGAGTACTTTAGTGCCTTTGGAATGCAAGTGTAGGTGATGATAGTAATGCTTAGTGATTGGTCCCTCATTTTGAACACATAACTATGTATTTATATGTTTCCCTTATTTTAATTTCGTAATTGACAACTAGAAGGCTAACCCATAAGTGAAAAAGATGACCAAAAGATAAAAGAGACCCAAAAAGAGCAAGTAAAGTAAGAAAGGGTCAATGGCACCCAAGAGGGACAAGAGTGACTGGGCACTTCTGTTCTAGCTAGGTGCTGGTGTCTAGAGCCGTAAAAGATAGATTTGTAAAATCTCGACTAGGCTATAGGGTATGCAAGACCAAATAGAAAACTAAAAACAAAGAAAAGAGGCCAAAAACAATTATCAAATACTAGTTATCTTGCTTAAAAATCATATGAATGTTAGTACGTATCTGATTAACTAAAAAAAGGATAAATGAGGATAGTTAATCTAAGTTATGAACAATTGTAAATGAAGTAAATAAATGCAATAACAAGTATGTATAATGACCTAAGCAACTATGCAAAAGGAAATGCTAACCCTAATATGCAAGAGGGAAGATGAAAGACCTCAACTGAATAGAAAATGCTCACAAGACTGTGTCGTAGAGGTGACTGGAAAATATGGAAGTAGGAACAACTGTTCAGAATCCTTGAAAAGGATGGATTTGGACTAATTCCCTGGACCAGAGCACCTGGAATGGGATTGGGGTGCCTACGGGCACTTTGGTCTACAAAATGGGTGCCCTGGTTTGTGTAAAATCTCTTAAAATGATCTTCACAGGTTCAGCAGATGGTCTAAAACCCTTGTTTTTTGTCGCATCAAGTTCTTTGTATTGCTTCAGATGTTGCCAATAATCCAAGATGATGAGAAGACCTGGAAAATACCAAAAATAAGTATCAAAACCCTAAAAAAATAAAATGCAAATGAATGGGTTGTACTGACCTCGTTTGCCACAGTAGTGGGCTTATTAACTGAGTATTGCACTACAATTCAAACAAATGTAGTTCTAGTGAGTGTGTGCATAATGTGACCTAGGTTCTCTTATTCCAGTCGCACTTTATGAAGTAGTGAGCAATAACTAGATGTAGAAAATGTAATAGAATGTTCCTTTCCATGGAATAAAATAGGAATCCTTCCCCATATGAAATGTGATGCACCCATTCCTAGACCTTGTCTTTGACTGATGGAGCTATGTGGATGCACAGTGATCTCCTAATGAATAGATGCTCTGCAACTCTAGATACTGGATGAAATTGTTAGTGATTAGTGTAAGGTCCCTTCAGTTATGGTCTCATAACTTTAGGGAATTTATATGGTTCTCTTGATCTAGTGATTTTGTAATTAACCCTGGCCGATCACCAAAAACATGAAGAAGTTTGAAATAACTAGAAAGCTTCTCAAAAATTGGCAGTAAAGTTGAAGAAGGATTGGGGCACCAAAATAGACTAATCATATAGATGTAAAAGGTCAGGAATGACGAGATAAAATAAAAGAAAGGTATGATTGCCAAACAGATGGGGGTGTGTTAGTACTTTGTTCACTCAAATAACCTTCTAAATAGTAGTATGAGAACATGGGATAAATAATGGTCTTAATTTTGTGTGACTAAGTGCTACATTTTGGCCCCACTTTATGTTATGTGAACGGAAAGCATAGGTAACATAAAGTAGATAGAGATGCGTAGTTATGTAACATGAATATTTTAGTAGGCATAAACATGTTGATGGACTAACAAAGTGTGGAATAAAATAACTTGATCTCTTTAGATGGAGCTTGAGAACGAAAACTAGGAAGATGTACAAAAGTGTGCATAAAAGCAAGTGATGTATAGAGTGAACTGTAATCACAATAAACAACTGTGTAGTTTGTTGATGTATGTGGTGTAACCTACATGGTTAGTAAGGTGTGTGGTGTCACGAAGTGTTATTGTTGAAATTGTGTCTCTGCCCCCAGGTTGACTAAGATGTTTCTCATGGTCGGACCTGCAAGGATAAAACGATCAAGTAGTCTAGGGGAATATGTATGTATGTGTAAAAATGAAATGTAAAAGATGCATGTAAAAGTATGTAAAGTATGTAAATGAAAAAGCAAACTATGAAGAATGTCAACACATGGGATCCATTTCGAGAAAGAGAGTGGAAAATGGATATCCTGTGTTGCCATTGTGGGCGATCCGATGGATAGGCCGAAGAAGTAGGGAGGAGTTCTAGGTGTATAGGGGTCCAAGGCTCTAACTGGCTTCCTCTAAATGTGTGTGAAGAGATCTTTGTACATCCTAGTTATTGTTGGACGATCACTTTTAAAGCCGCTTATTAGGAACCTATAAGGGATAAAATATTTTTAATAGGCCCAGAAGAATTGCAACAGTATCTAATTCTGCAGAAAACTTTATGATCTCATGGAGAAGTTTTCTAAATAACACAACACAAAGCTTGAAACCATCATTTAACGTAATTTTCACTCTATTTCTTGCGCTAATCCACCAAGAATCACTTGCTCAAATTTTCATGCCCTTGTACAAGTCACCACTAAAATACAACTTTCCTCAGATCATGTATGGAGACTATGCTTGAGAAAAATATATGGAATTCACTGGTGGTCAAATTTCCAAAACACATTTACAATGTTATTGTTGATGCAAAACCACAGCACCCCTGAATGTCTGCAACGCGAATAGGTTGAGACTCTCAGTGAACTGATTGCATAACATGGAGCTTTTCCCAAAGTGTGGGACTTTGTGAATCAGGAGAGCTCTCCGGATGAAGGCCAGTTCTTATTCCCCTATTCAGGTATACACATTCATATTGTAGAGGATGTACTATAAAACCTACTCTAACTTGCCAAGGAGACAAAGTTAAGGTTATGCAAGAAATAAAACATAAACTAACAAAGGTGATGCACTAAAGGAATGATGAACACCTGCTTTACCATTAAACATAAACCATCGATAATGTAATACTAACCACCATGCACACAGATAACCAAGATTGCAATGAGAGATCAGGAAGATAAAATGAACATAAGAGAGGGATTGAAATCATCCACAGTATCTAATTTTATTGCTCTGAAGAATTTGATACAGATCCATTACAATGGCCAAGAGGTAAGATTGCATTTATAGTTACGAAGATGGAGGTTTGAGCTCCACAAATCCACTTATCAGAAAGAGAAGAAGGGAGGGTGCAAAGACAAGAATCCAACCTTTAGAAAAATGCCCCTCCTTACAATATATAGGAAGAAATGATAAGAAGAAAAGAGAGGAAGAGAGAATTCTAAAATTGCTCCCTCAACCACCCTAAGAAATGCATTGAATTCACCTGCAAAATGATTAGTTCCATGACAAAACCCATGCCTCCATGTGTTGTTCCTTGTTGGGCTTACTAACTGAAGCCCATTGCACTTCATTATACTGGTACCCAAATGTAGCCTGACAGCTGTGTGCATAATGTGCAAACTATATTGTTCTTGTGTCAGTCACACTTGTAGGTGAGTAGCAAACATCGAGATATTTCAAAAAATTCCTCTCGCTCAAATCTGAGCTTCCACTCGAAAGATATGATCATCTGAAGCTCAGGGTCGGGCGTGATAGTACGTGGGCTCTCACAATATTGCTTCCTTTTAGGGTCTTGAGAATGTGACATGCCGACACTTGGCACCATCCATGAGCCTGCTCTACTTCCTTAGTTTTCTGCATGAGTCCCATCTATTTGGAAAATATGATATGTTTAACCCTAGACACGTGGAGAGCCTGCACTCATTTGGGACTTGCCTCTAGATCTTACCTTTGAAGTTGCACCGATGAAGCACATGGAGGCTTCCGCTAGCTCTTAGATTTTTCAACAACTAGTGTAACTTTCTTGGGCCATGGACACATAGAGAGCCTACACTCATTTGGGAACTGCCTCCAGGTCTTACCTTTGAAGTTATGATGGTGGGACACTTAGCATTATTCGTGAGCCTACTATGTGCTGAGATCCACATGGGGGTCAAACGCATCCCTGGGGTTCTACTTTTGTTGCACCTTTTGAAAGTGCACCGAGTTGACACGTGGCACCTTCCACGGTTCCTTTTCCTTCCACTTTTTTGGAATTACGCTAAGCTGACATGTGGCGCCCTCCGTGAGTCTGTTGCTTTGCTGGAAGTTGAATCATATGTGAAGTCCAAAGAGATGTTAATCTTTTGTCCATTTTTCTTCCTCTCTAGCATCTGATCCCTTCAACATTGTTTGGCCTCATTTTCCGACCTTGTTTATCTATTGTCGAGCTCGCCCGAAACTTTAATTTTTGAATCAAATGTGAGCTCACACAAGTGTTGATTGTTGAACCTTTCCATTTCCTCCTGTGCAAGGTCATGTTTGATCAATGACCGAACCTCCTAAGGGGCAAAATTGGATAATAATTACATTAACCCTACCATATGTACAAAACCACATGTGAAGTAGACAACTGCTTAAGCAATTTTACAAAACCGTGGGTATCAAAATGATAAATGGCCAAAACTATCCCATAAATCTATGTCGTCAAAAATCCCACCCATATGAGAAAATGATATGCATTGTCCCGGTATACCGGGCACATTTTTAAGGTGATCTGAAAACAAATTCTCGTGTATATTTGAATGGGTGTGCCCCCCCGTACCCCCGCTAAAGGCTTGAATTGACGAGACAACTGTGGAAAGTGTACAATACTCTTAGTGTACAATATTTAACACTTTCTCACATGAAACCTCCAAGCTCCATAACCTAACTTCACTGGCCGAAATAGTGTAGGGATGCACACCCACTGTAAAATCCATCTGTGCCTACAATGGGGTTTGTAGACTGGTTTGAACCCACTCGTTGTATGTAACCCACAATGTCCAAGGGCAGAAAGTGCGCTGAACTGAACCGGTGTAAATGTGTTATGTTAGTATGTAAAACCCAAAATGATGCCCCCCTCTTTGGGGGGTGCATGTGATGTCACTAATAGGAGAATGCAGCCCCAAAAGAGGACCAACCGCATGAACTGTACCCTGGAAATTGCTTGGTAGAAACCAAGGCACGCAAAAATAAGAGGCTAGCCAAAGACAGGCATGTTAGTACAAACAAACATGCATATAGAAAAGAATGTGTAAGTTATGCAAACAGTGTAAAAGCTACCAAGTAAAGCAGTAATGTAAACACGCAAGAAGACAAAGTAAGCTGCACAAAGTGGGTTGTAAACATGGGACATCACTCACGATGTTGTAAGACACGCAAGGTTGTCATGGCCGTAAACAACAAACAAGTGTGCACACCAAACATAGGGCAAGGCCCACAAACAAGAGCAAACAATAACAAACAATGTAACAAACAAGTATGGAAGCAAATATCTCTGCATAACAAATTTTGCACATGAAGCACCCGTTAGCATGTTAGAAAGATAACTAGTATGTCAAAAGCATGTATAACCAAGTAATGTAAAGTGATAAGTACAAAATGAAACAATAACACTTGAAAGAGACAAATGTGGATGCCCCCAGTGACCAGTGTAGGAAGGGTAGAAGGTGAGCATCCATGTTGCATGTAAGAGACCTGTATATGTGATCACAACTAGAAAAAGACGTGAACATGCATGTGTGGATGGTATAGATAAATGACATACAAGTAATCTAACTAGCATGTGTAATAAAGCGACCATGAACAAGAAAAAGTAAGCAAGAGTAAAAGCAACCATAATATGTAGTATGTTGTGGATGGATGGAATGGAATGCAAAATGGAGTGGTAGGGGCCACGTGCCCCCTAAGTGAATGGAAATGTATGTAGTGAGGTTCATTTTGTTTTCCCCCTCAGACAGTCAAGAATGAACCATGAGAGTGTGTCATCAGGAAATGGTAAAATAGTGTGTGTTGTGTCTAGCACATGCATGTGATGAGTATGTATGCGTAGTGATGATGATATGTGACATATAGAAGAGTATGTGTGTGAACCTTATAGCCTAAGCGTATATCACGACAAAATGAAATGAAGGAGTGATAATTTAGCCTAAAGTGTTTATCACTATCAAATGAATAGTAGGGAGTGGTGATGTAGCCTAAAGTGTAAACTACTACAAGATGATAGAGTAAGTGACGAGTTAGCCTATAGCGTGTGTCACTATCCTAGAAATGTCACATGATGAAAGGTTGAATGATAAAAACATGATGAATGTAAGGTCCATTTGATTTTTAAACCCTCGGCAGTCAAGTATGGACCGAGGAACTAAAGTGTGTCATCGGGTAGTAAGTGCACTACGTAGAAGGGTATGTAATATGTGGTGATGATAGGCGACCATGTGAGGAGTAGAAATTTGTAAATACGTAATGTGTAGAATGCAAATGCAAGATGTGTAAAATGTGTAAAGTGTAGCGTATAGAGTGGCATGTAATGTAAGAATATAGACTAGGAATGTAGTATGTAAGATGATGTAATGCTAGACTCATATGTGATGTAGACTAGTATAGGGTGTAGATTATGTATGGAAATGTGTGGTGTAATATGAATGGTATGCAAGGAATGTAGCTGAATGAATAATGTAGTATGTAGGGTAAGTAGTGTAGGATGTAAGCCAATGATGTATGCATAATGACATGTAACCTTACGTATGATGTATAAATGCACAAATGTCAAAATTTTATAGACTAAATGTAGAATGTATGGTGTATGACGTGTAATGTATGAATAGGTGCAGTGTGTAGTACCTAGTATGCAATGTGTGGGGTTCATGTGTGGTAAGACCTCAATAGTCAAGTGTGAACCGAAGCACAAGAGTGTATCAGTCGGCTAATGATGACATGCTAACATGTAGGATGAGTATACCTACGTGAGAAGATTGATGCATGAAAATTCAAAGATGATAGATGCGCAGATGTAGCGATGGGTGGGGGGAGATGTACTATATGTTATGCCCCCATGTGTATATGAATGAGCTAACAAATAAGCGTGAAGGATGAAGTCCTTTCATCCGATGAATGTGATGATGAGAGCGTATGACCATGCTTTAATATTGGTGGTATGGTAGATAAGCATTGTGTTGGTAAATGAATTTGATGTGTATGTGAGGGATGAATATATGATAGAGGTCATGTGGCGTCACAAAATGTGTCAGTGATAGAGATCTACGTGATGCAAAATGTGAAGGTAAAGAAGATCCGCGTGGAATAAACTAAGGTGGTGACCTATGTCAAGATGTAGAAACTGTCCAAGGAATGGGCCTATACTTATGTGTAGGGCTAGTGGAACAATCTGGTCATGTAGATAATACAAAAGTAGATGAACTAGGCGTAGATTATGCTTTAAGTAACATAAGGTGTGAGGTGTTAGAAGAAGCAGATGGTGCGCTAGCTTTTGTGTGAGGATATGATGACCATGGAGCGGATGGAGGGACATCGTCGATAGAAATGACTTGATTGTTGTGAATAAATATAAGTCGTAAATGATTCATAGAAATGATAGATTGAGAGCAACGAATCCAATTGAGACCAAGAAGCATGTCGCATCCATCAACTGTGTTGCCAACGAGGAAAGGCACAAACATTGTAAGAGGACCAACTGTAACATGAATCTTAACAACGCTAAAGGGTTTATTGAAAGGGTATTTAATTTGAAATGGAGGATATCCAATAGCCTTGAGAAGTGAAATAGAGCATGCACTAACAGGCCATGATGGGTGAACCTTAGTGTTGTTAATTGAGGTCGATCCAATAAGTGCATTGATGTGTAAATCATTAGATGTGAAATTCACATGATAGTCGACAACGGAGAAAGAAATTATTGGTGGCAAAGCATCAAGGTTTGCTACTAAGAAATCAATAGAACCTTATCCAAGTGGAGGTACTGCGTGATATGCATGATTGGCAGAATAATCTGGTGTCTTATTTTCATGTTGTTGAGATTCATTTTTAAAGAAATTGAGTTTACCCTTGTCATTGTTTGGTGGACGGGTAGCAGATTATGAAAAATCTAGTTTGTTGTCATCAATTAGGTCTTGAATGATTGTACGGAGTTTGAAACACCTATTCGTAGAATTTCCCACGCATCAATAATAATCATAGCGGAAGTTCTCATTGTAGTTCCTTCCTTTTGGTCATGATGGATCTAACTCGAGTGGCGAGGGAAGGGTAATAAGATTGCTTTCGAGAAGTTGCTTCAAAAGAAGATGTGGAGCCATTGGAAAGTTGTTAAATGTGCCTTAAGGTTGTTATGATTGAACCTCCTTAGTGGGAATGACTACATTGACAACGATTTTAGTGTCAGTTGGTTTTGTTGTAAAGGGTTTGAATGGTGTCTTGTTTGGAAAATGAGTGGAGGACAAAGCCTGCTCCTGATATTTAAGTTTTCCTATAGATAGGAGTTTGGTCTCGTGAAGCTTAAGAGTATGACAAAGATGATTGAACGAAGGAGAGGTTTAGAAGAGAACACTCTCTTAGAGAGGTGGAAAAAGACCCTAGATGAACAAGTCCTGGAGCTCGGAGTCCGCAAGCAAATTTGTCATCTTGGATAGATTATTCTTATACCTCAAAACATAGTTAGTGAGGTGTTCATTTGATCCCTGTTCAAGTTGTGCTAGCTAAACGTAAGAGATTTTAGAGCCGATATTGATAGAGAAATGAGTAAGGAAAACATCAGCTAGATGTGTGAATGAGGTTACCGAGTGAACATGCAAGTTATAGAACTAGCACGCTGAATAATCGTGGAGACTACGAGGAAATAGTTTAGCTATAAGGATATGATCATCATGGAAATCAAGACAAGTGACATGAAATACTTATGTGGGTCACCATGCCCATTGAAAAACGGAAGCCTAGGGGTGACAAAGCTAGGAGGAAGCAAATAAGTAAATATGGTAGGAGCGAATGGAGTATACAACAATAAGTTAGAATCTAAAGATGGTGATGCATGCAAAGTAGCTTGTTGTCGCTTTTGAATTTAAGCTTGAAGATCGTGTTAAATAGAAATTAAGTCTTGATTGACAATGGATGAAACTTTCCATATATGAGAAACTAAGGCAAACGTAAAATGATTAGTAGGAGTAGTAACAGAAATGTGAATAGTAGAAATAGGTGGAAGAGTAGAATATAGAAGTTGAGTAGTAAGAGAAGTGGGTATGGCCGCGGAAGCATTGAGCTCCACCAAATTAGTAGCCTCCTCATGAGCCACATGTAAAAGTAAGTCTAGATCTTGTGGATATGCAGCAATATGATCATTAATGGCCTTAAGATGTTCTTCAGTAAAAACAGTATGAGAGTGAGCCATGGTGAAAGGAGGATAAACTCTAGAATGATAAGGTATGAACTAAAACAAGGATAAAGGGGGATATTTAATCTAAGCTATGAACAGTTGTAAATAAAGTAAATAAATGTAATAACAAGTATGTATAATGATCCAAGCAACTATGCAAAAGGAAATGCTAACCCTAATATGCAAGAGGGAAGAGGAAAGAACTCAACTGAATAGAAGATGCTCATGGGACTGTGTCGTAGAGGTGAATGGAAAATCTAGAAGTAGGAACGACTGTGTGGAAGCCCTGAAAAGGATGGATCTGGACTGATTCCCTAGACTGGAGCACCTGGAGAGGGACTGGGGCACCTACGAGTGCTCTAGTGTGCATAATGGGTACCCTGGTCTGTGTAAAATCTTTGAAATTGATCTTCACTAGTTCAGAAAATGGTTTGAAACCCTCGTTATCTGTCGCATCAAGCTCATCGCACTGCTTCAGATGTTGCTGATAATCCAAGATGATGAGAAGACATGCAAAAGGCCAATAAATAGTATCAAAACCCTAAAAAAAGAAAATGTAAATGAATGGGTCGAACTGACCTCAGCAGCCAAAACAATGGGCTTACTAACTAAGCGCTGCACTACACTTCAGACTTAAATGTAGTTCTGGTGAGTGTGTGCATAATGTGCCCTAGGTGCTCTTGTGTCAGTCACACTTTGTGAAGTAGCGGACAATAACTAGATGTAGAAAATGTAATAAAATGTGTGCATGGAATAGAATAGAATCCCTCCCCCTATGAAGTGTGATGCAGATGTCCTATCCTTGTGGCTTGTGATGGAGCTATGTGGATGCAAGTGATCTCCAATGCAATAGATTGATACAACTCTAGATGGATGATAATAGTGACTAGTGCTATGTCCCTGATTATGGTCTCATAACTTTATATTTATAGGGTTCTCTTGATCTAATTTCGTAATTAACTCCGAAATGGTTGACCACCAAAAAGATAAGAAGCTAAAATGGCTAGAAATAGCCCAAAAAGTGGTAGGAAAACTCAAGAAGGATCAGGGTGACCATGGTGGGACCAGTGCCCATGGGCGCCCCAGTCGAGGCTAAAATAACTACAAATGACTTAAACAAACTGGGTATATGGATGTTAAAGGTCGGGAATGATGAAATAAAATAAAAGAACATGCCCAAAAGATGGGGGTTAATTAGTAATTTTTTCACTCAAGAACCTTATAAATAGTAGTATGAAACCAGGATAAATAATATCTAAACTGTACATTATTTTGTGACTACATATCTAGACACCTACTCATATACCCAAGTGCACTGATGTTGAGTCTACCAGTGTCACTTCCCCTGATCCACCTGGAGGAGTTTGTGCAACACTCACCATACTCCCAAAGGTTGATGCGGGCCCTTGTCCCTTGAATCTCTGACTAGATGGATGCTCTATCTTGATTACCTTAGTCCTACTCTTTTCCATGCTACCATATCTACATAACAGTACATGCTTAGTGCTTGGTCCACTCATGTGTGAACACATATCCTAATAATTTTATATGATCTCCACCATTAAGTTCTGGTACTATTGTAATTGACAACTATAAGGCTGACCCATGAGTGACTCATTTTTCCTGATCTCTATGACATACTCAAAAAGAGTAAAGGTCACCCATGCTCACTGGCCCTAATCCTTATGGACAGCAGCGCCTAGGCATCTCACTCTCATCTCTCACTACATATAATGGTGCCACATCTCTCCCTATGAATAGATTCCACTAATTCCACAAGTATCTGATTAGGTTGTAGGGTGTCATACAGACCCAATCTTGTTCCTAAGCTCTATCTAAGAAAAGAGGTCCCCCTCTAATTGTGCAACTGCTCAGTCTCCCTCTGTCTCACCAATCACTGACAACACACTCGCTAGCATCATCTCAAAACCTATGAACATCTCTCACATGAGATATGCCTCTAGCCAACCATCCTGTTATCTACTAATTAAGCATGCACATCTACCTCCACTCTCCAAGCAAAGGAATAATATTATTTTGAGTAATAGATGAAACTTATTTTTGTCTCATCACCTTGCTTGGATTTATTCGCTCGACTAGCACCTCTAATCCCCTAACTCATTTGATCCTCCTTATCCTAATCCTACCTACACTAGAAGGTCCTTCTATATCATGTCTGAGTTGGAAAAACCTATCTGTAATGACTTTGTAACGATCATACCTACCTCCATCACATATATCATCCTTCCTATTGGAATCATGAATGTGGTGACATCCATGCACTTGGCTAAAACAAGCAACTGTTAAGCCCACCAATACATATAAACATCGCAATAGAAAAAATGCCCACTAATAACTCCTCCTCAGCTGTGTATCTCAAATGGGGTCTTTATAAGTCACTAAAGTACTACAAAATCAATTGTGGCATCCCTCTATGTCCCATCTACAGGTGAGGCTCATGTATGAACCTCACCCCCCTAAGTGGATGTGTCATCTCATGCTTTGGGTTTGATAAGGTACCTGTTGGTAGCTCACTCATGCAAGCTAGCGACTTAGCTACTAGATCGGGCTCCAGAGATCCTCTCCACTACTACTCGCCAATAGTGCTTCCAATGGAGTAACCTGAGCATCGATCCACACTTTGAGCATCTCACTAGATGGGCTATCAGGAATCATGAAACCAGGGATTCCTGTGCCTACAATGAATCATTCGTGAAAATACATGACTGCTATCCAGAATACCCTGCAGCATACCAAACTATGCCCATTCAATACCTGATCAATGGTACATACTGGATCTACTTTAACTGGCTTATCCTGCAAATCTATATAATACTGAGTCTTAGATCCCGTGATCAGAATTCCTATATTAAGGAGTGTCCCTCTTCCACCAGTCGCTCTGCATAATATCTATATGGCCAAAAAGTACATATTACTCCTGATACTAGTAACCCATCAATAATGTCATATGTGCTCAATCTAATCATCTAAATAACATGATAACTTGCTTACCTAGTAATGCATTAGTCAATCATCCATGTTGATGGTCTCTCCATCTCCTTGGCCACTGCTCCAGAATCTTAATCAATCTACCCATAAAAATATGATCATAAATTCATATCTATAATAACATCCCTGCTCTAATACAGTCACCCCCTCGATAGACCACTTTGTGTAGATTGCGATATAACTGTGCCAATATTATTAGAGCCCATGCAATCATAGTGTCATCTCACCACATCAAATATACCACATCCACAAAATAGATATTGAACCCCTAACCTCCACCATATGGGAATAGAATGCAGTTAATAAATGAACATAGTAGTAGTGGTACATGCTCCATATATCCCTATCTGAAATACAAACCTAAGTCTATCCGCATCCCCTGACAAAGTGTATCCTCCACATCTCTCAACAATCGTAATCTATGTCCAAGCCTAGACCTGTGCCATTCCACTAGATCCCCCCTACTGGTAATCAATAAATCCAGTAGACATCCTCCGATGTCACCATCATCTCCTCGGGCATCAACTAGAAGATACTCGTCTCTGAGTGCCAATGATGTGCTAATGTCATTAGTAACCCTTGATCTATCCACATATAATGCATCCTCACCACATGAAGGAGACCCAGTACATGCAACAACTATGCCTCTAATTCGACACCTCCCAATAAATGTCTCAACATAGTTTATCATCGATGCCTCACATACACAACCAAAAACTCAACTTGCACACACCATACGATCTATATCATCCCTTACATTTCACTATTCCACCTGTCTACCTCATTTCTACTTATTCCCCTCCCGAACTAAACTTTACCAACCCACCATATCACTTAATCCCCCTTAACCCAACATAAACAATCCCCGGTGAAAATGCATTGATCCATATACCTTCCATGCATAAATACGTTGATCCATATCCCTTTCCCACATAAATGCGTTGATCCATATTCCTCCCCTGCACAAATGTGCTAAAACATAAACCCTCCCCTCACAAATGCGCTAAAATAAATACCATGCATAAATGCACTAATTCCAAACCCTTACCACCTAACCACTTACAAATAAACCTAAAAAACATCGAAAGGTGTATAAATACAAATAAAAAAATTAGATATAAAGTACTCATTGGTGCCTCGACATCTCTTGATTGATGTTGTACCCTCACTAAATCCTCCTAGTGGTCCGCAATCTTCTCATATGTCATCATGTTCTCTCCAAGGATCTTATTTTCAAACTATGTGGGGTGAAAATGACCCATCTTGTGGACCCCAAAATCCCTTTTATACCTGCCACGATGCCCTACTATTTTCTGGGAGCTTGTTCTCTCACCCTATTTGTCTATTTTTGGTCCCAATTCTTACTACCTTCATTAAATTTCCTCCCATATAACCAAAAACATCAGGAACAGGTCCAGATCTAAAGATATCCTCGGCATCTACATGATGCCCCTAAAACCAAAATCCTATAACTAGGCTACCTCTACCTAAGTCAATCTAAAAATCAACTCACTAATCCATGCCACATCAGCGCTCCTTTATAGGTGGATCCTATGATCTCCATGCATGTACAAAATGACAAAAAACAGACGTTAGAACTCTAAAAAATTAATTTGGAATGAAAAATCAAAATTCAAATACCATAGGTGCAAATATCCCTAAGCCATCGGCCCCTGTAAAAATTTCACCCTATCACGATGCCATCGGCCCTCATGCTTTATGGGCCAATGGTGTATGGCAAAAATCGACCATGAATTTTCAAACCATGAATCAAAAAAATGGAAAAAATGAAAAAGTGAACATCAAATCCCTCTCAAACCCACTTGTATTTTGTCCTAAATTATGTTATGACAGAATTTTGAACGAGAATGATGTGCTAATGATTATAAAAATGCAAATCAACCAAATGACACATATTTTACCCACCAACATTAAATACAAATGACTTACCCATAGTTGCACCCTGTCGCATGCTCTGCTTCACCGTCCCTTGCCGCCTCCTCGTACTCGTGCCATGTTATCACAAAATATACCAAAATTTGGAAACCAAAGCTCAGTTCTCTCAATTCGAAAAATAGCAATAAACAAATAACAAACCAAATACTTATATAAAACTAAGATATCTATTCAAAGTCGGTTGCGATTACCCAAAATATTCCAACGACTACCATTTTTACTCTCGAGCTTTGAAAAATGTGTCATTTGTTGTGTTATGACCATAATCTTGAACCATTTGTTTTGACCTATTACATTTACACATCCGACGATTTTCAATTTTTGCATATTTTTGACACCATATCACCATATGACATCTCAACACTATGACACAATATCCGTCCCATGGGACCCTAACTTGGTGATTTATGTTTTATTTTATTAATGATCCTCTTGTGTTTATTTTCAATTTTGCCTCTTTAGAGTTCTTGCATCATTAATTATGCCTGCACATGGTAGGACGAACAAAACTATCAGGTACGCATTGGTGGGTATATCTCATTTTAGCTAGTCCTTTCTTACTTTTAGTATCTAATTTTGATTTTGGTGTTACATATTGTTTCATTCCGTTGACCTCCTAATAGTTCACTATTATGATATGCAATGATAAATGATTAGGGCATATGTATACACTTAATTTTTCAACTTAATATTTCATACATGTTACTAACAATTTTCTTTGTGCATATAAGGGTCACTAATGCATCTATTTCTTGAGTGGGTGCCTTAAGGGGCATGCCAGGAATGGGCTATGACTATTCACATGGTTATTATGGGTTAGAGACAATACACAGAGAGAGTACCACTATGTGGTCCTAGTTTTAATTATTCTTGCATCAGTCATCCTTGTCCCTTTATGTATCACACACTAGCACTCCGGACACTTGTTTGCATATGAATCCATCATTGACACCTTTCTCACTTATTATTGCTTGATCCATAACACATTGCACCACTATTTGATATTTAGGCATCCTTGGTCGATGTCATCTCTCTTGGGCGACGGTGTTGGTGTTAGATATCCCTTAGCTGATGCCATCACCTATGGGTAATGGTGTTGGGTATAAATACACATTACACTTTGTTATTTCATAAGGAATGGAGAAAGACCACATGAACTAGCCATCTGCTTTGCTCTTTTTTGCCAACTTTGCATTTACTCACTTTGTTCTTGGTTCATCTTACATTTGACTTGGATTGGACTTTATTCTTGATTATTGGATTTCTTGCACTATTTGGTCATCTATGGTGAGTCTAGGACAAGAACAATGTTCCCCTTCACCCATATCAATTATCTCTTGGTGTGTTTCTTCTCTGGAGAGATAGATGCTTCAACAACCACCCTACATGTAAGTGCTCTAACTTTGTTTTTCATATTGCATAGATTAGTTCATTTCCCTCCCCCGCTGCTCTATGTTTAACTTAGTATTGTATGTACATCGATGCTAGTTAGTATAGTGCTATTATATGATCAGATCCTTATCTTTCCTTTCCTTTATTTCAATTATATTTCATTCATATTGCAGTAGTGTATATTGTGCATGCTTGTCTTATCTTCCCATTGATTTATACCTCTCCCCCATTAGTCGATATCCTAGAAGGGTACTCTCCTCTATCTTGAATGTGGACCTTGGAAACCATAGGTTGACATAGTGTAAGGATTGCTACCCTCTAGATATGCAACCTTCGTGCTCATTGTAGCCCCTTTAAATAAATAACATGTGTGTTGGTTCATGTGAGTCTCTTATTAGTTTCCTCATACCCTCGTAGAATGGAAGACTTACGAGTGTAAGCCATTGAGACACATTCCTGGCCTACCATACACATGACATCAAAATTATTTTTATAGCTTAAGGTGTCATTTGCTAGTTTATTCAAATATAGATCGATATTTCATGTTATATTAAATTAATTAGTAGTTCAATATTATATGTTACATTATAATTATGATGTTGATAGGTGCAATTTCAATGGGAAGAAGGTCCTTGTTTATAATTGATATTAATAGTGAGTAGTGGGTGAGGATGGTTTGATTGATCACAATTATATTGGGATTGTCGATGTGGAGGCAACACGAATGTAAGATTCTTATTGACAGAAATTTCAAAATATCAAATCTGCTGATTTGGGATTCGTCAAACTTGTTATAGCCAATTTGGGATTGTCTACAAAGGCAAGAATTATGTAGATGACAAGGAAATGACTTAAGGCTTATCCCTATAGTGTGGGTTGTGGGTTTGCACCGGGAAGGTATACAGGTTGAGTGTTTCAATCTTGGGATCTAACTAAAATGGAGTTACATTTTGTTTTTGCATATTTTCTTGGGTTATCACTGTATTTTTTAATCTTGATCTAGATAGATAAGGATCTTTTTTTGTGGGTTGAGTGAAACATATTTGATGTCCCAACCTTTATCCATGGAATTTCTCCCCTCTAAGGTGATTGTGTGATTATTAATCATTGTTATTTCAAATTTTTTATTGAGAATAACCTTGAAGGTGGATAAACACCATCTCTATATAGGATGAATTTTTAAGAACCCATTTAGAACCCTTTATGTTCTATTTTTGGCAACTTTTCATCTTCTATATTATTTTGTTATAAAGTAGATGGTCTCAAATGAGAAACAAGTTTTTGTACCAATGTTATCAAAGGCATACATTTTCTCTCTTATAAAGTTTGCCCATTGTGTATTACATCTACAAGAAAACATATCTCTTATAAAAGTTTATATATTTTGTATTATGCAAAAAATTTCAAGGAATACATCTCTCTTATAGATGCAAGGATTTGCGAGCATATATTTCTCCTACAAAGTTTTCCTGATTTATACGCATATTCAATAAAGTTATTTGTTTTTGTATTATAGTTTTGATTATGCAATGCAATGATCTTAATTCTAAAATTTTAGTTATTTTGATATGAATGTATTGTCATTACACATTAAATGCCATAGTCATGGTGTGTTATCCACCGAATTCCAAAAATAATTTGGACTAGTGGTATCATAGCAAGAAAAAGAGATTTTTTCAAAAATTAATAGGTTTTGAAAATGATGGGAAAAATATGCAAGAGAAAATGAGAAGAGGTCACAATTAAAGACATGGATCGATTTCCAACACCCCAAAATGAACATGAATTACTCCCTGTAGAAAACTATGTTTTGAGAGGATGAAACCAATTGTTGCAAGACACTCTTAGCATGATCGTGGAGCTCAAATGATGAATATGCAAAAAAGTGTACAAAAATTGAAAGCCCCTTTGTGGAAGGATTAGTCCAAGCAGAGGAAATGTGTAATGATGTTATGCACAATCTTTAGAATCAAGAAGTACAAAAAAATAAGTACTTTGTGATGGATTTAAATAAGATCTAGCCATGAAAGAAAAGAAGGAAAGTGTTGTAGATGCACATGTAAAAATAGAGGAAAGCATGGCATGTTTTCATTGTTTCAAAAATTCTGATAATTCTCCATATGCAATTGACAATTTTGAAAAACACATAAAATTTAAAGGTTCCAAGCTGTTAAATAAAACGGGGTATAATGGCCAAGGCCTTAGAAAATATGGTCAAGGAGTTCATAAACCTATTGAAGTAGAATTCAGGAGACCCAACAAATTTAGACTTGGGTATACTTGGGAAAAATTTCAACCCACCATAGGTCCCACATTCATTAGAGAAAACATACATCAAGAACACTCGATTGAAAATTAGCAAGAGTTTTCTATTCATGTACATGGAAGGTATTTATTTAATCACATTACTTGTAGTTATTGTGGTAGAATAGGTCAATATTTTGTTCATTGTCAGAATCTCCATCCTTGTGATATTTGTAGAAAGTGCAACCAAGCCATTTCTATAAGTTGGTTTATTGACATCCTCATGTGTTGTAGTCTTTGATATTTGTAAACATGAATTTTAAGTGGGCCAGCACACTCAAGTGGAAGGAAATCACTTCGGCGTGTTCATAAAATTGTATGTATGTATCAAAGATAAATTCTAAAAGTAATGGGGACCATTACTTCTCAAGGAAGGGAAAATGATTTGCGTGACCAATTAGAGCAGAATGATACATATCAATATTTAGAGAATGAATTCTAAAAGTCTAATATTAAAAAGTTATGAAATCTATTTTTAGCAATTTTGGTAGCGTTTTGTACTACACATTTTCAATGTTCTTCAAAAGAATTTTTGGCTTTGTATTGTATTTCAACTATGACATTCTTTGTCGTAGCAAGTTTTATCTAGTTTGTTATACCATCTTTCCAATTCATCCTCTAGGTCACAAATTGGGTCTTTGAGCTAGGAGATATGACCCTGATAAGGAACACCAAAATTAATTAATAATTAATATTTTTTGGATTTGTCTACTCGTGTCTATTCAAAATCATATAAAATGTGGATACGTGTATCTCCATGTAGAATGACCTTTTAATTCCCATTCACATCCCTTCACGTTCTATGTTAGCAACTTTCCATCATCTGCATTATTGTGTTATAAAGTAAATGGTTTTGAAAGAAGATAAAAATATTGTATGCAAGTTATTGGAGGAAAACATCTCTCTGTTGGAAGTGTGTATCACTTGTGTTGTCATTGATGCCAAGTCCATTGATGTCACAGTGGTCTAGGCAATCTAGGTATGTTGGCTAGGTGATCTAGGTATGTTGACTAGGTGATCTAGGTATGTTCACTAGGTGATCTAGGGGTCTCCAAAGGTGTATATGTGTGGCTTGAGTCTCTCAAAGGTGGTATAAAGGTCGAACAAGGTCCATGAGGTGGGTGAGATGTGTCAATGAGTCTATAACATGTCGACATGGTCCACTCATGAATTGTATGGGTCAAGTTAATTCATTATAGGCCCTGACCTAATGCAAATACATGGTGTAAATAAAAAAAACATGAGAATTAATTCAAAACAAAGTAGGGAAAGCAATATTGGATCACTGTGAGGTGGAATAAGAGGTGTAGAAAGAGCTACAAGAGACAAAATAGGTTCATGAGAATGAAACAAGTTAGTATGGAGCTTTCTTGAGCCATTCCATAAGCAAGCAATGTGTGAAATGTCGACCCAAGGAGTCATGATGAAATAAAATCATGTCTTGAGCATGGAATGGTGATATATGGTGTGTACAAGACTTCTAAGGTAGTTTTGAAGTGTTTTAGGCACTTCTACGGGTTAGTATAGCCCAACTGCTGAAAATCAGAGACCAAAGGGCACCTAGATGAGATGTGATGGAAATTTGGAAGATTAAACAGAGAAAAATATCATTTTTAAGTGTTAGAGAGATGTTTCCTTGAGGTGTGAGAAAAATCTTAGAAGCTGAGGACAGATAGTTTGCAAGTTGTGCAAGTTTTTCCAAAACTAGGTTTTTAGAAGTATGTAAATTGAGCACCAAACTCTTAGCAGTCAAGAAAAATTGTGGAGCATCCTTCGAATAAATCATAAGATAAAAAATGAAGTAAATTAGGATAAAATTATGGTTCAAAAATTATCTGTGTGATTGGCTAATTATTTTAGAAGTTCTATCCATTTTTGTGAGAATGTTTGTAACCCTCCAAACCCCAGTTTCGACCAGTTTTGGAAAATTAAGTTGGGTAGGTGTCTAAACTCAACTATATTTATTGGAAATATATTTGACCATGTAGAGGAATCCTCAGGGTACATTTCCATGATATTTTGAGTTCATGGTGCTTGGTGGGCCCCACTGGAAAACAAGTGTTTTACGAAGATTTCAGTGCACGGACAAATATTGCAAAGGAATAAATGTTCAAATTGATTGTTGATGATGCCTAGGAGGTGATATTGAGTTATATTAAGATATTTGGATCAGTCCTTTATGAATTTTTTGAGATATAACTCATTTTTGGCCCTATCGTTGAAACTAACAAGTTTTTGTGACCAATTTTGATGATTTAAAGGCTTAATGATGAAAATGCTCATTCTTGGAGTGTAAGAAGTGTTTGACCACCCTTTACAGGTATGTTATGACATGTTTTGAACCCATAGTCAATCTAGGAAAGGTGCCTTTTTGCTTGAAGGTGAATGAGCTGAATTTGCCATATTATGCTTATTGAGAAGCCTCCCTAAATGAGTATGAAGGTGAGACTATATCCATTTGATCTATGAGTCTGAAAGCTTAAAAATGTTGTATAAATACTAATTTAAGTGTTAAAGGTGATAGGGAGCTATGAAAAGTGTTTTGGATATGTTTGACCACATTGTGTGGAAGACTAGTTTTTGCATCTTCACGACCAGCCATACCAGTTGCAGAGATCTAGGTTTTTGGAAGGATTATGCAATGAATTGGAGAAGTATGATAATTGGATGAGATAGTAGACTTCACGATGTTTCCATTGATAGGATACTTGCCTCATGATGAAGATATTTGAGGTATGTATCAGTTTAATTCTTGAAGACCAAATTCAGAGATGCTAAAACCAGCCAGACAAGTTTTGCAAAGTAGTGTTTCTTGATGTGTTAAGTGTTGAGTTGGATCTTGCTAGTAAATTTTAATGAAATTAGACATCCTAAGATTTATTTTTATATATTACTTGGGTCATGAAGATGAGTGGAAGTGGTCTAGTTAGATGGCTTCTCAGAACTGCATTTGTAGAAGTTGATTTAAGCACACCTAAGAGCCTAAATGAATGCCTTGACTAACGTGGCAAGTTTCTAACCATACAAGTGCATTATTTGGTTTAGTGGGACCATGTACCATGTCAATGAAAATATGGAAACCTTGTGGACAAGTTTAAGACCTAGAAGACAAAATATGATCTCACGTGAAGAAGAAGACAAAGTCTGACTGGGAGTTACAAAAGACAAGTTAGAATTGTTAGCTCAGGTTGCAAGAGGAATATTTCATATGTGCAAATGAAATATTTAGTTTTTAACTGTTATCCATATTTTTTCCCTGGGCCAAATATCGGATCATCTACGACCTCGCATAGAAAGAACCTGAGAAAACTCATTCAGATCTGTAAATAGGTCATAGAGGGAATCGACAATGGCATAAACGGGTTAGAAAAGAAGAGGTAGTGCCACAGAGGAACCAGGAGCAAGAAAGGGGAAGAAACATAGAAGATTTGAAGTCCCTGGGTTTAAAATAGTTCAGGAAAGGTCTAAAATCGACTAAGTATGGAGGAGGCAGCAGAAAGAACCACATGTCCTAATGGCGTTTCTCCAAAGATGAATCCAAAAAGGTAAGCCCAAATGAGTGCCAGGATGCCGCGTGCCCCTAGTAGGTGAAAATGGAGAAACGTCTTCATGCCTTTAATGCAAGATCTCCTTGCCTCAACAACCAAATCAGATTTGATCTGTTTCACCGTTTCCTCTTCCTTCAAGGTGCCGAACCAATGATTGATGTAGTAAAGACATATTTGGGGGGAGATTTTGTCAAAGGCATTAATAGTAGTGGTTGAGATTCAACCTATTTTTTCCACTTTTCCCTCTCTTTCTCCTCTCTGATTAAATCTATAAATACAGGGGCAATATTCATTGTAATGGGTTAGACATTCTTCGTTTTACAAGCTCCCCTTTAATTCTGGCAAAGAAACTCGTGGGGTTTCAAAACTTCTGCTAAACTGTAATACGTTTATGCCTTTTGGCCACTTTATAATGCATTGTATCAATCTGCAGAGCAATAAAACATGTCTGTGATTGAATTTAGATCCTTTCTTGTCCCTTTTGCTTTCATCTGATCTTTCATTATAAATTTGATTATCTGTGCTTGGTTATCGTATACATTTAGTTGGTTTGTGTCTATTGGCAAAACTAGTGTTCTTCATTCCTTCGGTGCATCACCTTATAGCTTAGTTATTTCTTATTTCTTATATCCCTTTTTCCCTATCTCCTTGGCAAGTTTTAGATTAGATATAGAGAGAAATCCTCTGCAAGCTCTCACGTATGCACCTAAACAGAGGAATAGGAACCAACCTTTAATTTGGAGAGCTTTCCCACTTTTGCAAGGTCTCACACCTTAGGGAAAGCTCAATGTTATGCAATCACACCAGATGATTTTACCTTAGAAAAGCATATTTTTAGAACTCATTTGGGGGTGTTGTGATTTTGCACTAACAATTATGGCACGCCCAGTGGGAGAGAGAAGTCTCCATCTCATCGCAGCAAGATTGATGTGCACTTGTTGCAATATTCAGCTTATAAGAAGCTTTAAATTTGCATATCTGGTGACTCCAATAGAGGAAGAATCCACTAGTTTCAGCAGCCCAAGCTTGGGAGATTCATGAGAAAAACCTGATCTAGAGCAAGGAAAGAAGGTATATTTGAATACTTGTGTCTATCCCTAGGCAGAGAAAGGAGAGGAAGAAGAGTTCAAAGGTCTCCATCTACACCAAGAAGAACCTTTTCAACACCTCCACTTGTAAGGCCTTTCTTTCAGTTTGTAAGGGTTCTTAGGCCAATCAGAATGGAACAACCAAATCCATATGTCAACTTCATTGGTAGCATCCCACTTGCCCTGAATGCACAAAATCCGGTCCCAATTATAGCATTAAAGAGCATCCCATATTTCACTGAGGAAAAACAAAATTTTCCTGTTGATCATGTCCAAGATATTGCAAATGTCTGTATAATCCACAAAATACATGAGATGGACATTGCGGTCAAGTTTCTAGCCTCTTCACTTAAAGGTAAACCTTCACAATGGTTTAGGAGCCTTGAGGTGGGCTCTATTCAAAATTGGAACCAGCTGTGCACAGATCTTCACAACTAGTTTGGAGAAAAGGGTGATAACTTGTCTTTGTTGGAGCAACTGACAACAATCAAGAGAGCCCCGAATGAGAAACTGGCGGATTTCAACCTCAGATTTCAACGGACCTGGGACAGGATTCCAACAGCAGTAAAGCCCACTAATGAAGGTTCCTTATTACACTTTCTTAGGGCTTTAAATTCTGATATTTCTTTGATGATTTAGTCAATGGGGGGCACAACCTTGCCTATAGCCTACAGTCTTTCCATAGGAGCTGAGAACCATTTGATTCAAGCTGACAAACTTACCCCTAGGCCATCTATGCCCCTTTACCCTGAGTTAGGAAACCCAGGTACTAGCCAAACAACCACATTAGCTCCTATACCCACCCACAGGAGTCAAAGTTTAGCTGAAGCCTCCACTTCATCATCTAACACCTCAAAGGAGCTTCAAGAAGTGATGAAACAATTATAAAACCTGGGAAATGAGATGGTAACCAACAAAAGACAACAGGCTCAAAGTTCTAGGTGATATCAGCCCCAGGCTCAGTATCAGGCCAGTCCCCCATATCAGCAAAAATAGACCACCATCCTAGGCTGTAAATAAGAGTCAACACCAAGGGTAACCTCAAGCTGCTAGACCTTTAAGGTCATATGACCTAAACATAGTTTCAACATCAAGGGGATTGGTTCTAGCACAAAATAACATGGTACAAGACTATGAATGGTGTGTCCCATGTAGTCAGCCACATAATCAGTCGATGTGCTTCAATGGTGCATTAAATCAGACTCTGATGGTGCAAACTGTTGGTGTGCCACAAGAACCTAGCCACAAAGAAATTCGGTAGTAAGGAGCTCAGTAAGAGGGACCTCCAAACAAAACTATGCTTGTCAATTGGCAGGTTGTGGAATGAATCATACTTCTTCTCAAAGTATAGCTACCAATACATGGTCTAAGAAGAGAAATATTGGAGAAGGACATTCACCAAGCTCAGGTGATCCTCAACCCTCCGTCGCTCAGAAAGGTATTGGCATTCAAAATACAACTCCCAATGTGCAAAGTCAATCCAAGCCACCTTCCAGACCTACTTAGGCACCGGTTGTAACAGCCCAGGTGCAAGAGAAAAATGTGCCTGGGAAGGGGTAGTAAAAGAATAACTCATTCAACATCATCGATAAAATGAAGAGGACAAGTGTGAACATTTCACTATGGGAGTCACTAGCCATTCTGGGGAAGAGGGATCTGTTGCAGACTTCCATATAAAATTGGTCGAGCTCAAATCAACCCCCTAACTAGCATGAGAGAGTGTTTGCTAATACAGTTCGACCTGGGAGGACCATGGAGAACAATAAGGTAAGAGCCTGAGACCTCCCCCATTCTACGTCTCATTGATTATTGGAGACAAATTGGTACACAATTGTATGATTGATTCTGGGGCTAGTAGTTCTGTGATGCCCAAACAAATAGCTGACCAACTGGGTCTCCAATATGAAGTCATCTTTAGAGGGGTAGTGCAATTAGATGGGACATCAGTGACAACTGTTGGAATCATCAAAGATCTGAACCTCAGTTTGCATGCCTGCCCCAATGTAACTATTTTTGCAAAATGTATCCATCATAGATTTTCCACCACATTTTGCTTTGTGCTTGTCCAGGGACTTCACTACCAAAATTGGAGGCTATCTATCTGCTAATTGGTCACATATGCTCTTTAGAACAAGGTATGGGGCAAAAGGCCACAATCAGATCTAAACCCATTGCCAATTATCATATTGAATCCTATGTGCCTAGCCAAATCAATGTCAACTGCTAAACTTTTGATCAAGAAGACCTCCTAAGCACTTGTGAAACATATACCAAGGTGGGATGTATCCCAGACTTGAGTCTCGATGACTGGGCCAAAAAAAGACATGCTTTTGCCCCTATAACGAGATTGAAGAATCTGAGCTAGGTGTCTGCTGTCTACATGAAGAGAATCATCCTCTTCCTGACCTAATTAAGATAGAATATAAAGATGACAATGAGGCATGGCAATTGTTCTTTGATGGCTCAAGGAGTAGAAAAGAAGCTAGAGGAGGAGATATGATTGTGTCCCCCAAAGGTATGAAATATTATTCAACCTTCATATTTCAGTTTTCCTGCTCAAACAACACTACTGAATATGAAGCTTTGGTTCATGGTCTTCATTGGGCAAGAAAGCTAGGAATCAAGAACTTGCAAGTGTTTGGTGACAATGAATTGGTTACAAGTGTAGGGTATGGGATCTCATGGAGGATTTTGAGGCCTTTAGCATTGTATCCATACCTAGGAAGGAGAACGAAGCTGTTGATAGGCTTGTAGTAGTTAGAGCAACGTTTGATGTGGTCGACAACATCAAAAGAGATAAAGAGCAACCACATATCCATATAGTTGTGAGGCCAACAATGACAGATAACAACACATGCTGGCAAGTGTTCAAAAATAATGAATAGATCATTAATGTTTTGCAAGAAGAAGCTAGAATCTCAGCTAGAAATCAAAGCAGAATAGAGAAGCAATACGGGAATCAAATAGTACAACTGCATACAAACAAGCTTCCCAAAGGCTTAGTGACATTGGAGTTCATCTTCAATCCTAATGATCAATTTAGAAAAGAAAAGGCTAACATACAAATCAAAGGAGAAGATTCGGAGTCAATCCCATTTGGAGAAGACAAAACACTTCAAATTGGCAAAGTGGCTAATAAGCAAGAAAGGTGTGAATTCATACAACTTTGCCAAGAATTTCTAGATGTATTTTCTTGGAGCTATGAAGACTTAAAAGGGTTCAATTCAAAGCTAGCACAACACACAATCAAACTAGATCAAGTTGCTCAGCCCATTAGGAAAAAGTAGAGACCAGTCAACCCACACATTAAGCCTCTGATGAAGAAAGAGTTGAACAAGATGATAGAGGAAAGTATCATATTTCCAATCAAAAACTCAAGCTGGGTTGAAAACCTGGTCCTAGTCAGCAAGAAAAATGGAGAGATTAGGTTGTGTGTATATTTTCGAGACTTGAACAAAGCCTCCCTCAAAGATCACTACGCACTCCCTTCAATGGAGTAGATCTTGCAAGTGGTGTATGTTAGCATATGGATTTGCATGCATGCAAATGACATGCAACAGTGTGGGAACGAAGTCCCTCCTCAATGAAGGTGAGGCTGCCTTTATTGAAAACCAAAACTGTATTTACATCTGTACATTCAAAATTGTATGTGGGGGGTGTTTTGGAACATCAATGGAAGAAAAGTGAATGAAGGAAATGGAATAGAAAGAAGGAAAGAAGTGGAATGGAATGAACTGAAAGAACATGCAAGAGTTAGGTAAAAACAGAGCCTAATATTGCATGAAGAGGAAAGATGAATAACCAACACAAATAAAACGGAGTTTGAGTTAGCCAAACAAGAACATGCAAAAGGGAACACACATGAGCAAGTAGATAGTCAGAGCTTGATCACTGTGAACTAGAACAACTGATTACTAATGTTGACAATAAGATCAAAGATAATATTTACATGCAAGATTCAAACACCTAACATCTAATGAACATAAGAACACCAAATGTTACAAGAGACAATGAATGAGACACAAAGTTCTTATTCTATTAACTCCAAAATGTTTTTCACAAAGAACACAAAGTTTCTTCTTGAAACAAAGCTTGCACAAAAGTATCTTCTTCTCCTCTCTCAAAGTCACCTTTACAAATGAGCCCTTGACTTCCTTTTATAACCCAAAAGTTGGTTACAAAGTAGTTAGGGTTTTACATGATCATTAAATAAGGCACTTAAGTGACCTTTGACTTTTTCCAACCAACCTTTAAAAAGTGACTAAAAATAGAAACCACTTAAGTTAAAAGGTCACTTAAGGAAAAATACATAAATAAAAGAAATGGGTACATGTGGACCCCACTTAAATGACTTGTATGCACACGTAGACATCCTAGTCAGCAATGTGCCACCTAGATCAAGACACCTAAGATCAGTGCCTTATCCATTGGGCCAAGAGTCCGCCTATCCCGATCGTACGGGAATGAACTCATTGACTGTGCTCTGCAATCCTCCAAATGACAAGAGTGCTGAGCTTGAAACTTGAGCAATTCATCCACCCCTCTATCTGAGCAATATCCTGGTGTGAGAAGATTTGTCTTCATTCGTATTCATGTTCAAAATTCTCCACATGCTCCAAGTACCTTTCCATGGTGAATTATTCATTTGTCACGAGACCGTAGTCGTTACGCCACCTTGGTTTATCAGAATCCAGCTTCTGGTCTTTCGCCGTTGAGGAGATCTCCAAGAGCCAAAATTGCAATTCACTCCCTGGAGTTATGTCCTTTGTCTTTATCACCATCCCAAAGTGTTGATCTCTCGAGCAGAATTCGTGAGACTTCAGAGTCTTGGAAATCCATCTCCTTTGCCCCATTGTGAACGAGTGGTGTTGAAGAATCATCGAAGTGATTTATGAATTTGTTGACACACACCTTAGCATAGTATTTGGTCTTTTTTTGGAGTGATGGATTCTAACATTTACGCAATCGCTTCCAAGTTAATCACTATTGGCTTGATGACCCTCTTTCAATTCATCAGGATATCATGTAGCCAGGTGGGAACCTCTCCAAGTACCTCATTGTACATGGTTCTCGTGTTCGTTGGGAATTGATCTTCATCACGCTGAAGGGGATCACCTTTGGGTGTTGCTGAAATTGGATCTTCTTGTTGTGAGAAAGATGTTGTCGCCATTTTCTCCATTTGTGATGATTCCAGATCATCAACTTTTGGTTGAGAAGTTGTGACTACTTCCACAAGTTGGGCTGGTATATTTTGAGGTACTTCATCAACGAGTTCCACCTCTAGAAATTGTGTGATATAGATTACAGGTGCTTGCGCATGAACCAATGCTTTGAATTATAGTGTTGTGTTGTTGATTAGGCTTGAAGAATTAGGGCAATCATGCAAAGACGAATGATGGCTGGAATTAGAAATTCTTGAGATGTGCTCCTTCTTCACTTGGGTGTTTAGACGGCTTAACTCACGAATGAGCCCTCAATCGTATCGCTCCTAGCTTGATTATGAGCTCATGCATTTTCAACTTGAATTCGAACTCCCATGGCGATCCATGCCCTTCGTGTTGTCTTAGCTTCTTTCCAGAACTGAACTCCCTGAGTTCTTCTCTGGCTCAACTCACTTGAATACCGAGCTTAACCCAACATTTTTGAAAAGAATGGTTTTACCACAATGCTCACAGTTCTTCCTTATTATATAACACTTGTAGTAAAAATGTTTTGGCTTTGCCATAATAAGCACAATTTTCCCTTTCAAACGATGAGAAAATGCCATTACCAATAAAGACCTAATGCTGCCATTATGATGACCCAGGTTCAAGCCCTCAGCATGTCGATAGACACCCTTAAGACTGATTCTTGGCCAAAGTACTCCTCGGTATTTTGGCAGTGGATTCTACAATCCCGGCTCCAATCAATAGGTTTCTCCGAACCTGGTAAAAGAATACCTTTTATTGTCTGATTGGATGTACATAATGGAAGGGTATAAATATTGCCTATTTCCCTTAGAGTTTCTCAAAGAGACCATTTACAAGTAACAAGGTTGTAGTACACGAAACGGCCAACCAGGTATTTTCAGAGTCGGCCTTCACATTCAATTCATTTCTAGGGGGAAAAATAAAAATAAAATGCTGAGCAATATGAATCGTTTCATTCTGCACCGTAATAACCTTCATATCCTGATTCAGGGAAATTTTATGAAGCCTTGAATAGTGTGACTCCAATCCATCGTACACGACGGTGAATATTTGTTTCTCCATAGGTATGGAGTTAGCAGATTCTAAAGGGGGAATCACCTGACAACCTGCGGCTGCCATGGATCTGAATTCAGAATAAGGATAAGCCTACAGCTGCATTATGTTTGCTATTCATGACCTTCATTTGTTGCAGCCTTTAGCAATTAAGCTGCAAGCTTTATCAGGGCCCCAGATCCATCCATATAAAATATTACGCATTCTTTTTGAAGGCCGATGAAAATGCAGAATATAACAAGTCGCAAAAACAATTCATTTTTTCAAACATACTTGCCCACGGTTCGATTGGGTCGCGTCTCTTTTTTTAATTTATTTTTAAAAACTACATGCAATGCAAACAGTATTGACAGTATGGGCGCAGGATCAACCGATGATGTTCTCCAGAGTATGAGTCACGCGCTGTTCCATATGCCTTCTGTTGGCCACTCGCGCACTGTTCTGTATGCTTCCTGGTCCACTCGCGCACTGTTCCATATGCTTCCTAAACTTTGCCTTAAACCACGAATGCTTGTTTGCGTTCCATCAAATGCTGCAACAAATGAATGGCTGGTGCGTATATTTTTTATTTGCTGACTGGTTCTGATTGGAAGATTGTTCTCTTTTCTTATTCTTTTTTGAACTGTGTGTAATCTGCTAAGCGTGGACTTTCCTTTATTTCTTCCTATGTATGCGTGGAGTTTTTTAGAAACTATTTTCTGCTTCAGCCAATGCGTGGCTTTTTAAAAAACTATTCTAGTTCTCTTTGCCAGGCGTGTGCTTCTTGGTATGGACTGTTTCTTTTTCTTCTTTTTTTTGAAAAACTAGCTTATTCCCTTCCTTTCCTGCGCATTTCTTTGTATTTTCCAAGCTGTTGGACTGTTCTCTTTGTCTTTCTTTTCCTTCATCCTAGGCGTGGATTTGTTGTTTTTTGTTTTTTTCTTATGCAATGCGTGGAGCTGTTGGAAACAAAACCAAAGCATAATGCTAACAAAATATTATATCTTCTAAAGAAAAAGAAGCTTCTGAATTTTTCCACCAGGTTTGATGGAGGAAGTTACGAGGATTAATTCAACTTCCTCTCATCCCGGGTAGTGGCTTAAGTGCCAGGGGAAATGGGAAAAGTAACGGGCAATTGCCAACGGGAATGGCAAAATGGGTTGGCAATCCCCGTCCAATTTCCCCATGTGGGAAATTGGGGAATTTTATGCCTGTTTGCCAATCCATGATTTGGCAATTGGCAGAGGAAAACCCACGTGCGGGAAATTTGAAGGAAATTGCCAGGAAAGTGGAAATTCGGGTTCGGGATGCCAACCCGGCAGTTGGAAACAAAAGCTAACTTCCCCGGCACTAAAACTTTTCGGATGAACCTTCATTTATATTTATTTAATTAAATACTCCTTAAGTGATTAATTTAATCAAACAAGGAGCAATTAATTAATTAAATATTAATTAATTATTTTAATGCGTTTTATAGCCTGGCGGGAAGAGTTCTTGCCCGAAAATCACAAAACGAAGACCGAAACGATCACAAAAATAAGACGATCACAAGGAGTCCAATGAACCACGCAAAGTAATACTTTTCAAAATTTTCTAATTTTTAATTATTCAATTGTTTTTTTTTAACAATTTTACGCAGTCAAAATTGGCTGATAACAGTGTCTGGATCAGGGAGATTCTCCCTCCTAAATGGCTACTCATGGTACAACCAAATCATGGTGAAAGAAGATGATCCGTTCAAAACAACTTTCACCACCAATTGGGGCACCTATGCCTATATAAAAGTGCCATTTGGATTGTCCAATGCCAGAGCCACTTTTCAAAGGGCAATGGATATGGTATTCAAATGACTGATCAACAAAATAGTACTGATCTATTTGGATGACATTACGGTGTTTTCCAAAATTGCAGCAAACGACCTTTTCCACCTAAGGCAGGTGTTTTGAAGATGCAAGAGTTTTGGGGTATCATTGAACCCTAAAAAATGCATATTCTTGGCCCATGAGGACAAGATTCTAGGCCATATTGTATCAAAGGAAGGATTGGCAATTGAACCAGAGAGAGTTGAAGCAATAAGAGCATTGCCATTGCCAAGCCATGAGAAAGCTCTTCAAAGCTTCATGGGAAAAATCAATTTCGTCCTCAGGTTTATACCAAACTTTGTTGCCCTTGTTAAGCCAATAATGTTGATGTTGAAGAGGAGCTTAACATTCAGGTGAACAGTCGAAGGAAAGGCAAGCTTTGAGGCCATCAAAGAAGCTATATCACAAGCCCCAACTCTCGTAAATCTAGATTTCTCTAAATACTTCATACTATATGCCTTCAGTGGAAGTGACACAATTTCTACAATCTTAGTTCAGCAGAAAAAACAAGGTACAAAACAACCAATTTCTTTTTTCAGTCAAGGTCTGGAAGACTATGAAGTGAGAAACTCCTTCATCGAAAAGCAAGTCCTGGCAGTAATCAGAGAATTAAAGAAGTTTAAGCATCTGGTTTCAAATAATAAAATCCAATTGTTGGTCTCCCATGCGGGAGTTAAAGAATTCCTTCTCGGTAAGGATCTAAATGAAAAATGTGCAGGATGGATAACTTGTGTCATGGAATATGACATTGAGATCAAAGTCACTAAGCTAGTCCGTGAGAAGGGGTTGTGTGAACAACTAGCCTCGGGTCAACAAGACGAGGCAAACAGTGAAAAGGAGGTTGTTTTTGTTCTACAAGATAATCAAGAAGAAGGGAGAGATGATGTACCTGCTCCTTGTTGGACCCAAGTCATGGTGTACTTCCTTCGAACATGCATGTGTCCTCATGGGATGAATAAAGCAAAAAGGAGGCATTTCAGATTATAGGCCATCCCATATGTTCTTATTGATGACATCTTATTCAAAAGAGACCTCAATGACATTCCACTGAGATGCATTGAAACAAATCAGATTGAGAAAGTGCTACAAGAATTCCATGTTGAAGCAGTTGGAGGCCATTTTTCTCCAAGGGTGATAGCACTCAAGATCATGAAGGCATGTTATTATTGGCCCAGAGTGTTTAGTGACTGCTATGCATGGATCAAAAGGTGCAATAATTGTGCATTCTTCAAAGGCAAAGAAAGGCTAGCATCACTTCCATTACACCCAATCTCAGTTGACCAACCTTTCATGCAATGGGGATTGGACTTCATTGGAGTCATCAATCCAAATTCAAGCCAAAGGCCACAAATGGATTCTGATAGCAACATATTATTTCACCAAGTGGACCAAGGCAGTGGCACTCAAGGAAGCTAATGAGTCTAGTATACTAGATTTCTATGAAGGAATAGTGACCAGATTTGGAGTGCCAACCACCATCATATCAGACAATGCATTGACATTCATAGGTTAAAAGATCATAGGGTGGGCTGTTAAAAATGGGACTTACTTGAGCACTTCATCAAACTATTACCCTCAAGGTAATGGCCAAGCTGAGTCCACAAACAAGAACCTGCTAAAGATCATTAGAAGAACTCTTGATGAGAATCAGAGAACTTGGCACACAAAGCTCAAATTGGCTTTATGGGTTGATAGGATAGCACCCAAGAGATCTACAGGTAGCTCTCCATTCAATATTGTCTATGAGAAAGAGGCAGTGTTGCCTATATCGCTGGAGTTGCCAACATTGGAGCTCGTGAAGCAGCTAGAGATGTCTGAATTTGAACCAATGGAGGCCAGGTTTACGGAGCTAATAGAATTAGAAGAAACCAGAGAGCATGCACTCCAAGCAATAGAGAAGGATCAAGCCTCAATCAAGAGATGCTTTGACAAAAGGGAAAAAGCAAGGACCTTCTAGGAAGGGGACCTGGTTTTGAAATGGGATGCTGATCGAGCAAAACCAGGAAGGCATTCCAAGTTTGATGCCATTTGGAGTGGCCCCTATATGGTCACAAGATACAAAAGTAGCAATGCTTTCCAATTGTCTGCGTTGGATGGTGAAGAGTTGCAAATTCTAGTTAATGGGATCTATCTTAAGCACTGCTACTAAAAGGGAAGTCTCACCCTGTATATATTAGTTTAGTTTCTCTTTCCTCTAAGTGCTTGTACACATCACATTGTTGTAGTGTAGGTTGCTTTCTCCTAAGTGCTTTGCATGTTCTGCATGTTCTATTTGGAGCATGTATGATTTCAAATTTTGTAGATAGTTGTGATACTATTTTGTTGCTCTTGTGTAGTCCATTAAGAGAAACAGATGAAGCCTCGGGTTAAAACAATTTTCTACTCTCAGAAACCTTCATTTTGAGATTTCTTATGAAATTTGAGAGTGCAAACAGTCGGACTCGTGAATCAGAGGTAGAATCAGTATCAGACTGTCGTTCTCGACTCCATGCCCAATGGATATGAAAAGGTAATTGGTCTTTTCATCTAGCAGGAAGATACCCCTGTGAGTCGCCAAATTGTTATCCATATTTTACCCCCAGGCCAAATATCAGATCAGCTACGACCCCGCATAGAAAGAACCTGAGAAAACTCGTTCAAATATGTAAATAGGTCACAGAGGGATTCAACAATGGAATAACAGGGTTAGAAAAGAAGGGGCAATGCCGCAAAAAACCAGGAGCAAGAAAAGGGAAGAAACGACGAAGATCTGAAGTCCTCGGGTTCAAAACAGTTCAGGAAAGGTCCAAAATTGACTAAGTATGGAGGAGGTAGCAGAAAGAACCACATGTCCTAACGACGTTTCTCTAAAGATGAATCCAAAAAGGGAAGTCCAATCGATCGCCACGCTGCCGCGTGGCCCTAGTAGGTGAAAAATGGAGAAATGTCTTCAGGCCTTTAAAACAGGATCTCCTTGCCTCAACAACCAGATCAGATTCGATCTATTCCATTGTTTCCACTTCCTTCAAGGTGCTGAACCAAGGATTGATGTAGTAAAGACAAATTTGGGGGGAGATTTTGTCAAAGGCATTAACAGTAGTGGTTGAGCTTCAACTTGCTTTTCCCGTTTCTCCCTCTCTTTCTCCTCTCTGATTGAATATATATATACAGGGGTGAGATTCATTGTAAAGGGTTGGACATTCTTTGTTTTGTAGGCTCCCCTTTTCTTCTGGCAAAGAAACTCGTGGGGTTTCAGACCTTCCACTAAACTGTGATACATTTCTACCTTTTGGCCACTTTATAATGCATTGTATCAATCTGCAGAGCAATAAAACATGTATGTGATCAACTTTAGATCCTTTCTTGTCCCTTTTGCTTTCATCTGATCTTTCATTATAAATTTGATTATCTGTGCTTGGTTATCGTATGCATTTGGTTGGTTTGTGTCTATTGGCAAAACTAGTGTTCATCATTCCTTCGGTGCATCACCTTGTAGCTTAGTTATTTCTTATTTCTTATATCCCTTTTTTCCCTATCTCCTTGGCAAGTTTTAGATTAGGTATAGAGAGAAATCCTCTGCAAGCTCTCACGTATGCACCTAAACAGAGGAATAGGAACCAACCTTTAATCTGGAGAGCTTTCCCACTTTTGCAAGGTCCCACACATTGGGGAAAGCTCAATGTTATGCAATCACACCAAATGATTTTGCCTTAGAAAAGCAAATTTTTAAAACTCATTTGGGGGTGCTGTGATTTTGTACTAACAATAATTCCTTATGATTCCATTCAACCCCCAATTTGAATTCAAGATGATGAAGTTGAAGATTCAAGTGGAAACTAAAGTGTAAGGGTCATCTTCATGAAGGTTTTGTTTCTTTAAAAGGGTGTTCCATGTTTAGGTGTGTTGATTTTTTAAAACCTCCTTTATCGTCTATTGAAGGAAACTTTGCTATAAAGCAAAACCCCCTAGAAGTCTCTTTCAGGTTATTAGCTAGTTGGAGTTCCATGAGGAAGATGTGAGTGAAGCAAAAATGGTGAAGTCTCAGTTGGTTGAGGTATAATTTGAAGAGTTATAATCTGATTTGAATACCAATAAAGAAGATTTCTAAGTATATCTTATGTTCTTGATATGTATGCGTTTCTTGATGAATTTTATCTAATTGCGATCAAGCATCAATGTACGTGATTCACGAGGGTGTATGTTTGTTGTTTGAAGTAGAAAATAGAAAGTTTTATTAGGGACTGATTCACCCCCCCTCTCAGTCCTTTGTCATTTCTAACACTCTCCTACAAAATTTTCCCATTATGTATCAGATTTGTAGGCATTTATCTCTTCCATAGAGTTTTCCTATTTTATATTATGCACACAAATTTTCGAGGCATACATTTCTCTTATAGAGTTTGCTCATTTTTGCATACACACTTAATTGCAAGGATCTGCAAGCATACATCTCTCCTATGAAGTTTACGCAATTTGTATACATATTTAATAAAGTTTTCTGCTTTTGTAATTTTAATTTTTTTTCTATAATACAATTCTTTTAATTCTGCAATCGTAACTATTTTATTATGAATGTATCCACTAATTTCCACTATCGACGTGTTATCCACTAAATTCCAAAAAAAATCAAATCATAATTATTTCCAAAAACTATCAATTTGCGGACAAACCGGAAGTGGTATGCAGATACCCCCATTTGTAATTACAAAGCCAACACAGGCTATCGTTGGCTCTCGCCTCATTTTCCCATGGTGAATAAACTTAATACACGTTGGGGAATTCATTCCACGTTATCTACCTGGAGTCGGCGATTTGAAACTGTTTTGACTCTATGTGTGGAGCCCAAGATTGCTCATTTCCTTTGGTGTATTCTTCACAAAGGCCTTCCCATTGGGGCCCGTCTTGTTCAAATTGGGATTCCAGCTCCCAAATGTCCTTTCTGTGGTCATCTGGAAACAATCTTGCATGTTTTCTGGTTTTGTCCTAAAGCTCAAAATGTTTGGAACTAGATACATTCATTTTTCTTTCCTTTACGACCTCATTGTTTCACTTGACAACATATCCTTTTGGGAGATAATCCCAAGCTTCTGCCTATGTTCACCCAAATTTGACATGTTTTCAGAGGGGAGATTTTGTTTTGGATATGGAAAGAAAGAAATTCTTTTTTTCTTTGCTAATTCTGCAGTTGATCAATATTTCTACGTTTATAATAAATCTATGGTGATCTCCAATGTACTTATGCAGATACAAATTCAGGCCAACAAGGTTGCACTGGAGGTGGACCACCTCCATACTTTGTTGCACCACTAGGGGGAAGCCCCATGTAATGTTGCTTGAGTGCCTCCGTCTCCTACGATGCGCTCCTCATGTTCCGCCCGTGGTGGCCAGTGCAATCGGTCTCAGTGTCGTGCTTTCAGTCGCGCTTGCCGCTCCCTGGGTCCATTGCATCAATGCAGTTACTCACCAGCTCGCCGCTGCCTTCATCAGCTCACTAGTAGGGTTGAGGCTCGCCACCTCGTCAACATGGGTGGGGCTCTCCTCTTGCCACTACTTCACATCATGATGCTTGGAACCCGCCTCCACAACCACCGCCATCAGACAAATTCCCATGCCTCAACCTTGCCATTCCTACTCGCAGGGAAGTGGACTCGGAGGAAGAAGTTGCTGCTGCCTGGAAACTTCCAGATGCTGGTAAGGACTTCCCTGGTTCGGGGTGGTTGGATGATCATGATCTGCTTGCCTCGGGCATGTTTGTTATTGCTGCTTGATTGTGTTTTTTGTAGAATATTTTTGATGCCTATATTTTGTACTCTCCTAGACTTGGCCTTGTTTGACTCTCGTTATTGTAGATTCGACATAACTTTGTTTGTGGTTTTGGAGCGTGCTCTCAGACTACCCACTTTTTTGTTGAAAATTATCTTGTATTGTATTGAATTAATATAATATAAGATCCTTGTCATTAAAAAAAAAACAAAAAAAAAAAAAAAACTATCAATTTAACACAGAAATGAATATATATTAATACTAGTTATGAGTATTAATTGTACCTAGAATATTCAAGAATAAAACCCTTATGGATATTCTATTTTCTTTCAATACTAAACTTTAGAAATTCCAAGTTCTAAGACAATATTGAGATACTACCAATGACTAATTAAAAACTTAAAAATTATTGCATCAAATGGATGAATTCTTTCAAAGTCCGTAAGTAAAAGCAAAGATTCTTGATACATGTTCTTTCCTTCGATAAAAAACACATGGAGGCGACTTCTCGTTATACGTGCACATGCCCTCCCGGAACACGACACATGTTTTTTCAAAGCATAAAAAGGACACACTAAAGAAAGTCAATGCTCGATCGTGTCATAATCATTACACGGCAAAACAAAAACGGGTACAATTTTTTTTTCGTTTGTTCATTCACACGAAGTATGAAGGGTCATTGGTTAAAATCCCATTATTTTCACCACACTCCAAAACCTCAGTCAAACAAGGAAACGGTTTTATAAAGACATGCTTTTTTTTTACTAATCATATGATATGCACTCAACTTTCCATAGTCCTCTTCACATCATAGGTAATATGCCCCCATCTTCAATGAGTTTATTCATGTATCTTGTTGATATATTTATCTTATATATTTATGTGTAACAATGTGTTACAATAAAATTTTCAATTATAATAATATGTGCATCATAGATATGTGTCCTTTTTTATTTATCATTTAATATCACCTTTATCCATTTAAGTAGTGTGTGTTCTTGTCATATATCATTTTGCATCTTTAAATTATTTTGATAATAAATAAATGAATGAAAAATTACATTGGCGTTTATAAGACCAAGTAGTTTATATGACTAAAAGTTATAACGAGGATGTTCCATGTGAAAACAAGACTTTGAGACAAGGGCTCCCCCATTAATTTTGTGAGTTGTATGTTCCCTTTTTGGTGTTGGATATTCTAATATGAATCTTGATTACAAAAAGTTTGTTGTTTTATAAGTCTAGGTTCTTCAAACAAGGTTGTAAGAGTGTCGACTTTCAGGTGATTGTCATATTTGATTCAGATGTTGATATATGCTAGACATTTCATGATTAGTGCTACTTTGTTTCCACTAACCCCATAGACATGTTTTGTTTTCCCACTCTTCATTAGGTGTTATCTGCCTAAAATGCTGAGAGATAGTCCGTAGTTGAACCATCAACATTTTTTGCTTTCCTCTTGGTTTATGCTCTTATGTAGATAAGCAAAATTATTTTTTTTGCCACAATATTCTTTCTTCGACTAGCTTGAACTTCTTTGTTTACACGGTTACACTTAAATTTTCTCTCTCATGCCTTTTTATTTCCTCATTGGTATTTGGGTATTCTTGCATGCTAATGCCCCATTGTCTTATCCATTTGTTGTTTTGTTTCATCCACATATTCTTCCTTCTCCTTAAATTCTTTATCCACTACCCTTTTTCGGTCCAGTGAGTCTCCATACCTTTCACCTTCTTTATGTAGCCAATAGATCAAATAACTAGTGATCTTTATGCCAATGAGATTGGTGCCATAATCAAAACTTGGGCCCTCCTACTAAAATATTACTTGAGCATCATATTAACATAATAATTGATTAGCTACAAAATCAATATGTTTGGCTACTCACGATTTCCATCTTCTCCTTTATAACTTTATAAACCAACAAAATCACTCTTAAAATACATCTATTTATATTTGAACGTCCTATCCAACTGATAAATTGAGCTTGTTTTCAACAATTAATACACTCAATTGCCACTCCGGCACTGCCTGAAGCGTTTTGTTGCTTACCACGCCCTTCTCTGTTTCTGGGTGCCTAGGTATCATAAAAAATAGATTATAATGTACATAAGTGTGTATTAGTATGTTAAGAGGAGGACGGGCAACACCAACACACCAGTGACAAGAATACAAAATTCTCTATGAGCCCCACATGTTAAAGTGTAAAAATTTAATAAAATATATGCAATAAATTGAACCCTAATTTTTTAATTAATTGACAACACTAACGCAGGATGTCGCATGACGGATTCCGACACAATATTTGTTCGGTATGTTTGTTAGATATTATTTGCTATATTTTAAGGCCGATGCTAAAGCGCGTAAATATTATAAGCATGGAACGGGACAAGATTTGTTCCTAACAATTTGGAATGAATCGACACCATTAATAATTTGAAAAAAAAATCGTACTGAGCCAATTCGATAATTTAATTCAACTGTGTGAGAGAATATTTAACGACATTAAAAACAGAGAGAATACCAACCGTCCGATGAAATAATTGCCGCGTAAGAACAGGCATTGTGACCGTTCAAACATTCTCCTTTTCCTGCGGAATTGATAAAAATAAAAAAGTTGAATTATCACTCATCAAAACATTTCATTATAACCTATTCCCTATTGTTAATTCTATTATTTTATATCCTCCGCATTTGTAAAATATGTATGTGGCTGAGCGGATCAAACGGGGGGAATTCTTTTGTTGTTTGGACCGTTGGATTATCGGGAGGTGCCCGGTTTTTAACAGGAGCAAGGCTGGCGCATTGAACTCTGTGCAAAGTAGAGACTTTCTGCTTTTTAAAAAAAGAAGTGCATCTGATTCCACAGAAAACTGTGAACGAAACGCAGAAAAAACAGAGTTAATCATTATTTTAGTTGGAAGATCTTTGTACGTTAGCATTTTTTGGGCTCTACATTGTGCATTTTGAGGGATTTGGCAGCCAGTGTTGTTTTTCCCCAGCAAATACGTTACGAGGTAATTCGTCTGCAACTCGGCGATTTGTATGATTTTATTTGAAAAGTTAAGAAGAGAATTTTGCAATGAAATGTGAGCACATTAAGCTGTTTTTGATTCGACTGAGTGAAAATTTTAGAGATTTTGGGCTTAATTTGAGAACCTTTTGCGGGTAAAGCTGAGTTTCTGTAAATTTCCCTTGTGAACTGCGAGTTTGTTTCGTTTGCCCCGTGAAATTCGAATTTATGCTCATTTTCCCGGTGAAATTTCATTTTGCATAATTTTTGAGTTTGAGATATGGTACATTTTCAGTCTTTTGATTTCGATTGAATTATTGCGGACAGTTTAGTCTGGGAAATGTGAGCATTTACTTTACTGGGAACAATTTAAAGGTTTTGAGCTCTAATCTCAGTATCATTTGATGATTTGAGCTTCTGTGTAAACTTGATGCGTAATATGATATTATCAGTCCTCCATTGTGAGCATTTTGAAAATTTCTTTTATATGGCCCGCTAAGTTCAATGCTTTATACTGTGAATTTTAAGATTTTGGAAATATTTTTGGCTGCCATTTGTGCTGGACTTGGGGTTTGAGCTTCCCTCTCAGATTAGTTGGGCCCTTTCCGGTGGAGCGAAGATTAAGATTTGGATATTTTAGGTTTTCATGGCTTTAAATTTTCGTTTAAATATTTCCGGAATAGCCATGTGGGATTTCTTGCAAGCGAATATTGACTTTTATAGAGTGGAGGATTGGTTTAAGTTCTATTGTGAGTATTTTGGAGATTTTTTTTTTTTGATATTTTTATTATCGGATCACATAAACTTGGTGCAGTTTGATGTTAGTGAACACCTATTTCGGCACTAATGATCAGGCTGTTAGTTATGAACTTATGAGGAATTTGAACTTCTAGTTGAGTTCAAATTGGCTATTCTGAAGTTTATGATTGGGGTTTTGGCCTTACCATGTATACCTTCTCAATGCATATGCACAGACTGAAACATTTTGGAGCTCTTTGATCAACTTGAAAGGCCAAGTTTAGGATCACATACAACAGTGCTCTGTCTGACAGTTGCTTTGTCTCGGGTACCAGAACTGGAACAGCTTAGCAATCTTTTATCGATTTCTCTGAAATGCGACACCATTTGTGGTGTCCCAACTTTCAAGTTTTATATTTTTCCCATGGAGTACTATAAGATGCATTTCCCAAACCAAGAAAAGGAAGAGATTTCTCTTTGTTGAGCACATTTTGAATCTTATTTTTTTGCTTAGACAATGCTAAACCTTCTAATCTGATTGAATGCCCTACTACGAGCTTATCTTAATGGTATAAGCTGGTATTGCATTTCTCTCTGAGCTTACAATGCCAACTTTTAGCCGCAGGCTGCTGTGTAGAACTTTCCTCAAACATTGGATACTGAGCTTATTGTGATAGCGTGAAATAAAATTTGATTGGATTGGATGTTTTTTCTGAGAATTCTGTATTTCACTTTATTTTAGGATCTGAAATACTCATCACAAGTCAAGAAAACTACCAGCTGGTGAATTTTCTTCCGGTGCCTTTTCTTACATACGAACTTGAGAATTATCATGATTTTTAATAATCTGGATACTATTGATAAGGCAAAATGTTATATCTGGAGCTTTTAGGAGGGGATTTGGCTGGATAGGAGAATTTTTGTCCAATGTAATTTGAGAGTGTGCTCTAAATTTTCTAACAATGCAGAATGATTTTTGTCATCTTGGGCCTTCCCTCACTGTACACTGCTTCTTGTGCTGATCATTAGTTTATCTTAAGGGTCATAATTTTGATTATTCCAGATGATCAACCTTTTTTTTTGTTATAGTGTAACATTTTTTATGCTATGGTATTGTTTTTGATATGTCATTTGGCCTACGATTAATCTGGATTCTGACCAGCTTGAGCATTCTCTTACCGGTGAAATCTCTTTTGTTGATCCAGTTCCTCATTTGCCGACAATGGGAGGTCAAAGTGGGATAATCCAGACAAAACATCTCTATCAACCATTGCAATATTTGCATTGAATGGTTCAGAGGCGATGGAAGAACCATCATATGCCAGATCAGATTTTTTGAAGTGAGAACTACTGTTTTGTCTATATTCCATATCTGCAAAGCATATAAGTGTGCGAGTAATGGCCTTGATGCTATCTTACCGTTTGGTCAGGTATACAGATGGAAATTCATCTTGTAGAGCATCCAAAGCAGTGTGTGTCACTGTGGAGAAATAAATTGTTTCTCAGAAGTAAAGGAAAATGAAGTGTGGTCCTTAATAGCTCATAGTACATATGATGCTTGTCATACATTTATGTCAAATGGGCAGAAAAACATATGATGTTTGATCCTGGTCCTTCTGCTGAATGCCTTGCTGTTCTTTGTCATGTTTGTAACATTTGGCTGTCTGTGTTCTCAGCTTCCATACAATGCCCATCATTTTTGTTATCTTCTTGTATTCTGGTTTGCATCCCAGATTTATCTTGAGATCCCTTCGTGCTCTGCTCATTGCAGAACAACAACTGTTCTGCTTGGATCATGACTATAGCATCTAGTGGCATCTCCAAAGTTCTCTCTGAGAGGGATCATAATATCCAAGAGCACGCGAGAAACCATGCACATTTGACTAATTGTATTCATTTAAAGAATCACATGCATATGCACAAGACGAAAGCCATGTTGGATAAGCAGTATTCAGGGGAGAGCTCTCTTATGAAAGATTTGACTACTATTCAACGGTCACGATCACTCAGGGACCCCTCTACAAGTCCATCATGGAATTCTCCTATTATAGGTTCTGTGATGAGGAGGTTAGAAAAGGAGGGTGCAATTAATGTGGATAATCTTCAAGGCATAAAACCCTTGGTTGGTGATCATAGGAAAGAGCTGAGAAGGGCTGTCACTGCATCGCCACTTTCACAAAGTGATACGTCGAGGAAAACAACCACCATAGTCGGAGGATTCAGTGTGAAAGATTCAGCTGAGGATGATAAGAGACTAAGGAGAAGAAGGAAAATCATTGGATACGCTCTTGCTGATAGTAGGTTAAGACGTAGAGACCTGAAAAGTAAAGGGAGGAGAAAGGGAATGGGTGATGAAAAGTGGAGAAGTGATTCTGAGCTTGGAAGGAAGCCTAAAATCAATGATATGAACAGAAAAGCAAGGCCTTTAAATGATGGATGCTATCTTGAAGGCAAAGTGGAATCTAGTACAGATTTAAGCACATTACCTCAAACACACGTTATTACTGATACAAAGGATAATAAAGAGAGTATGTCAAAGAGCTTTAGTGGCAGGTTAAAAAACAACATTGTAAAAAGTCCCGAGGTTTATTCTCCATACTCACTTCAAGACAGAAATGATGTTAGGAAAGGTATTATCCATAATGGAGAAGTGGAGACAGACTCTGTAATGGATAGCAGGGACCATTCAGCTTCTCATTTCAACTCTCATTTTCACTCACACATTCCAGTAAGTGGAGTGAAGAAACCCAAAAAACACAAGTTAAAAGCAACTGAAAGATCTCATTTTTACAGCCCTAAAGAATTACGACAGCATCACGAGTCTCCATATCCATCTGTAGCTTTGAATTCTGTTCGCTATGGTGGCATTAGTACTAAAGATTTTCCAGATTCACAGAGGGCTTCAGTTCAAACGGGAATTGGGAAATCAGCAGTCATAAATGTTCCCAAAAAGGGCTGCGGGATTCCTTGGAATTGGTCTAGAATTCACGATAGAGGAAAAAGTATCTTGGACATGGCAGGTAGGAGCCTCTCATGCGGGCTCTCAGATTCAACCACACGAAAAGTTGAAGGTCTTGCCTCACAAAGCTATTCCTCTTCTCCTAGAGAACTTTCTGCTGCATTAGAAACCTCCGGCGATTCTTCCTCGTCTTTTGATTCAGATTCTGAGTCACTTCCCTTATTAATTGAGCCAAATGGATCTCAGCGAAGTGCAGAAACAGATGCACAGGGAGAGAAACTTTCAGGTGAGCTGGGTCTCTATGCTGACCACCAAATAAGTGTGAGACAAAACAATGATATGGATTCAAAAACCAGATTGACAGGTAATATTGGACATGTACGAAATATAAAGGGCAGAAATTTTTTTGAACACGAAGCAAGGAATCACAGCTTGCCTAGGAAGTATGTTCCCAGGACATTTAAAGATTTAATAGGGCAAAATTTGGCTACTCAGGCTCTTATGAATGCTATACTCAAAGAAAAAATTGCCCCAGTTTATGTGTTTCATGGTCCTCATGGAACAGGTAAAACTTCATGCGCTAGAATATTTGCAGCAGCCATGAATTGTCATTCTGTGGAGCAGTCTCGCCCCTGTGGACTCTGTCGTTCATGTTTAGCTCACAGCCTTGGAAAGAGTTCACATATAAAGGAAATCAGTGGCATTGGAACCCTTGGATTTGATTGTTTTCAGAGTTTCCTTGACAAATTGGTTATGCATCCTCAATCCTCTCACTATGAAGTGTTTATAGTTGATGATTGTGATATTTTGACCAGTGATGACTGGAATTCATTTTCGAAAGTTCTTGATGAAGCTCCTTGGAATGTAGTTTTAATTCTCATTACATCCAGACTAGACCATCTACCCCACGCCATTCTTTCCAGGTGCCAGAAATTTTTGTTTCCGAAATTGAAGGAAATTGATATTGTGAATAAGTTGCAGATGATTGCATCACAGGAGGATTTAGAAATTGACAATGAAGCATTAAATCTCATAGCATCGAGGTCGAATGGATCTATGCGGGATGCTGAAATGACACTTGATCAATTGAGTCTTTTGGGTCAAAGGATATCTCTGTCTTTGGTTCAGGAGCTTGTAAGTATGAGTAATCCTCCAAATATCTTTTTTTTGTCTTTAATTGAACAGTTAGCACAGAAGCTGTCTCTTAGCAAGGGAACTGAGTCAAAGATCTTTAATTGAACAGTTAGAAAAGGAATTGTGTCAAAGAGTAACCCATTTTATTTTTCTTAGAAGTCATCCTGCTGTATCATAACTTAGAAAAGCATTGAGGAATTCTATGCCAACCTAAAGTAGAATTGTTTGTTGCTTTCCATTTGTTTATTGTCCTTTTCTGAAATTGATGCATTCTCAAGTCTCCATAAGATTGCCAATTTACTAGATATTTTTAATGTAAGAAATCTAAAAGAGGTAGAAGGATTCCTAGGATTGACATTGAGATGGAAGATAAGAAGGTTTTCTTACCTCGCATTCAAGGTTCTATTGAGAAATTTGTCAGGATATTGAGAAGGAAGGGCATAAGAATGCACTTCAGATCTTATAGCACCCTCTGACAAACCATGAAATGCCAAAGGCTCATGACCCTGGACTTAGAAAGGGTGTTTATGAGATCCCTTACTCGTGTGGCAAACCCTACAATGGTGAGACTATTAGATATTTTCAAATTAGAATCAAGGAGCACACATCCATCTTGGTAGGGATTTGGTATGTTGTTCTTGTGGACTTCGGCGAGGAAGATTTGCTCGTGTTACTCCTTGCTGGGGAGTGTAGTGGACAATATCTATCATATTGGGTCAGTGATCATTCACATTGGAAGGGAACTGCATGGTTCGTGCATGTGGAAAACTTCCTGGTTGTGGCGCTCCCTTTGTATTAGAAAGCCCTCCAGGGGTGGTAGATGGGGGGATGTGCTGCAGCTGGTCCGAAATGGATAGGGGAGTTGAGTTTGCCTAACCACCAATGAGCCAATGCCCAGTTGGGTAGGGAAAACCCTCTTGTCGGGTACACAGAGGTTGTTACAGAAATATTGTTCATAGTGTGAACACTTAGGATTGGTTTGGGTTATTTGGTGTTAATAGTTATTAATATTTATAAAATAATAGATGAGTGTGCAAAACAGTTGTAATGCACAACTCATAGTTGAGAGATATTTGGGATATTGAGAGGACTTAGAGATTAGTCTGGACTCCTTACTTATAGGAGTTCATTGAGCTATTTATATGTAATCTCTCCATTGAGAATTTGTCCCGAATGAATTACAATATCTTTGGTTTTATTATTTTATTGTGCAATGTTTTGTTTTTTATTTGATTAAATCATAGATATTTACAAGATTTGGTATCAGAGCGGGTTAGACCGCAATGATAACCCGTAGGAATTTGTGAGGCATTTAGATTTGGATCAAATTTGTTTCATTGGAATCAAATCTGCAACTTGCGTGTTTCATTGAAGTCAAGTCTGCGACCTGCGTGTTTCTTTGGAGTCAAATCTGTGATTTGCGTGTTTGTCTACCAACAACGGTGAGACTCCACTCAGGGGAATCCATACTTGGCTGCGACACGACTTCTTTCAATATCCGGATCCTCTGTAACAGAAGTATTGCGTTTCTTTCCTTTTTTGGACACAGATGAAAAAAATAGGACAATTTTTTTTGCCAAATTTGGAAAGGGTCTGGGAAGATGTTGGAGTTATAACTTAAAATTGTCATAACTTTCAGATGGTAACTCAGATTAATGTGCCATGTTTTTTTAAAATGTGTATTTTTTCGATCTCTACACATTGATCCTGTGTTTTCTGTTGCTGGACAAAAAAAATTATTTTTTCCTTTTTTGGCAAATATGTCAAAAAATTTTACTTTCAGTGTTTAAAGTTTATTGTAAGGGTGCATTTTCGACTGAGTTCGACACCTATTATGGAAATTCCATTAGATAAATTCAGTGGATCAAATTTTCACACATGGAAGGTGAAAATACAAATGCAATTAATGAACAAGAACTTTTGGGGAATTGTGAGTGGAAAAGAACCAGAACCAACAAATGCTGCAAAATTGCTTGAATGGCAAACCAGGGATGACAAAGCAAAATCCATTATGGGGCTTGCTTTATCAGATATTGAGTTGCATTATATAGACTTAGAAAAAAAGTCTAAAGATATATGGGGTTTGCTAAGTAAGACATTTGGTGCAAAGGCTGTGAATGCTAAATTCTCACTTAAGTTGCAGTTATTCAAGTTGAAAATGAATGAGGGTGCAACTATGTCAAGTCATATTAACGATCTTGGTCAAATGCCTTCTCATTCACTTGAAGGTATGATTTCTGCATTACTAGTTGAAGAAAAAAGAACAAAAGAAGATATTGAGGAAGAAACTGCTCTTTGTATTAAAAGGAAGCATACTAAATTTTTCAAAAACAAAGAGGAATTATAATGCTTTTATTGTAAGAAAAAAGGACATAAATCTTCTTTTTGTATTACTCGTGCCAAGGACATCATAAAAGGAAAGCTAAAAATGGATGAAGCTAATACAACTGTTAAAGAAGAGTTAGAGAATGAAGAAGAAGATGAACCTGAACAGAATGAGGATGAAGATGACTACCTATACTAAGTAGTGCCTGATGGAGGATGGAGGCATAGGAGGATGGAGGCAAATTGACATCTCTTGTTAGTCACCAACAAAGAGATTGCTTTATTCTATTGGTGACCTTTTGTTTCAGTTGTGTGCTGTGTTTGCTTTCCGTTGTAATAATGAACAGAAGTAATATTCCTGTTCAAAGCTCATGCGTGAGCATAATTTCTGTTTTGTAATCCCTCTAAGTTAGAAACAATAATGTGAGCAAAATAACGTACGCTGCTATGTAGTGGTTGGTTCCACTAGAAAACCATTTTCTGAGTTGGAGGTAATCTTTGAAAACCTCATATTGTTTGAGTTGTTGGTACTCATTCAAAATCTTCATTTCTTTGTAGATCATGAGTAGGTATAGGAGTTAGCTTTCCCCATGTTCACACTAAGGGGGTGACTGTTACAACAATATTGTTCATAGTGTGAACACTTAGGAGTGGTTTGGGTTATTTGGTATTAATAGTTTTTAATATTTATAAAATAATATATGAGTGTGCAAAACAGTTGTAATGCACAACTCATAGTTGAGAGATATTTGGAATATTGAGAGGACTGAGAGATTAGTCTTGACTCCTTACTTATAGGAGTTGATTGAGTTATTTATATGTAATCTCTCCATGGGGAATTTGTCCCAAATGAATTACAATATCTCTGGTTTTATTATTCTATTGTGCAATGTTTTGTTTTTTATTTGATTAAATCATAGATATTTACAAGAGAGGTGACTGTAAGTATGGGTGTTATCGGGCACATGTTTCGGGTGCAGCAGGGTGGATGAGCACAATGCTTGTCCATGCATTAGAGCATTCCATGGACAGTGGGATCATGAGTAGCCGAAAAGCCACAGTAATGGAGTTCACGTTTGTGGTAACCCTTGAATGATTGAGGATCAAACTCAAAGGATGAATAATTGGCGCAAGTGTTGTCCTTGAGCGTCACCTGTGCAAAATCAAAAATCAAAATCATAGGGCAAAACATTTAGTGTTGGTTGAGCTAGGGTCACACCAATTACTTGATCTACATTGAGGATACTAATATTTTTTTTTTGCAACAACAAAACTTTATATTATGTAAAACTCAAAATTACATATTCGGCTGTGCCAAGCCTGAAAACAATAGGTCCAAGCTTGAGCATTGTACAACCAAAATGTAGAAGAAATAATCATGACAGAGAATCAAGATTAAGAATATATCTGGATATCCTCCTGAAGCTTGTTGGACCACCATGAAGGGGGGCATACCCATAGCAAAACAAGTCCTTGTTGTCTAGATCCCAATTAGCCAGTCCATCAACAACTATGTTCCTTTCACGAGGAATGTGATTAAATCGGACCTCTTGAAATTTATCCCTTAGTTGTTTTATCTTCCACACCTCTTTGGCTATACGCTAATTGGGAGGGGAGCCCAATCCATTATAAAAAAATAGATGGATAATAATTTGGGAATCCGACTCAACCTAGATCTTATGCCATCCAATTTTCAAGGCCTCTTGCATGCCTTTGTAGATAGCTTTTCACCTCAAAAATATTATTAGTAGTAGAGCTAAGATTCTCAGTTAAAAAGAACTGCAAACCACATTGAACATCCCTACCAATTCCTCTCATAGTAGATTTCCCCTGGATTTCCTCTGGAAGCCCCATTCCGTATTTAACTTACCATATCCAAGGAGGAGGATTCTTCCAATGGCCGTCCCTTAAGAGCTTTCTTCTTCTTCTATAGCCCAGGGAAAGAAGCATCCTTAGGATCAACGTTTATCTGATTACAAATGTTTTCCCACTCAGGAGAAAGATCTTGAGGCAACGATATCTTATGTTTTAGGGTTTCCGATATGTTGATTTTGGTCTTCTCCCAAACAAAAGAGTTGTCTTTACTGATTTGCATGAAGATTCCTGTTTATTTCATTTCAAATATTCCAAAGGAGAAGAGAGATACCAATCCAAAGCACAAGAATAAGATTTTGGTCTTTAGGGAGGGATCTTCTGCCAATCTCTAAAAAATCTGCTCAAGACATTCAAAATTTATCTAATGTACCTTAAATAGAGAAGCAAGGTGTTGCCATAATGGGATAACCCAAGGGCATGAGAAAAATAGGATGAGTAGGAAGAAACCTCATCATGAAGGCATAAAACACAACAAAACGGGCCATAAAAACCTCTCTTCAGAAGACAATCTCTAGTTAAGACTCTTCTGTAGATGAGAAGCCAAAGAAAAAACTTCACTCTTAGGCCACACACCTGGGTGCCAAATGTGCTTGAAGAGAAACTGAAGAGGATGAGGATTTTCAGTAACCAAAGAGAAATATCCCGCAACAATAGAATAAGTACCAGTGGCATCCATTCCCCCATCCCAACTTGTTAGGATCTGGGGATGAAGAAAAAGGGCGAGCTTTCAAGGTATTGTTAAGCATCAACTACACTTGATGATCCATAGCAATTGGCCACTCTATAGGTAGAATCTAGGAATTCCCAAACTCCCATGCATGAATAGCTGGTTTACCATAGTGGGCAATCTTGACCCATCCCAAATCGTGCATTTGTTCCATAATAGGTTTGAACTGGGGGAATTTATGGATAAGCGGGGGCTGCCCATCCCAAGAATCAGTCCATAAATTGGCACATTGCCCATTATTAACAATCCAAAAAAGTCTGGTTTCTTAATTATATCTTCTCCCACTTTGATAAACTTTAGAGTTAGAGATCCCTCGGTAGTTGCAGGGTAAATCTGATAATTTTCTCAGGTGGATTATTCTCAGCATACTTGGCTTTGAACATAGTTTCCCATAAATCATTAGGATAAACAAGCATTCTCCAATATAACTTGGCTACCAGAGTCTTTATTTTGCTTAGGAGAAGATTTGAATCCCAGGCCTCCTACCATTTTTGGCTGTCAAAGAATGTCCCATCTAACCAAGGACCACTTTTTCAGGATACTGAATTTTTTGCTCCACAAGGGTCTTCTGGCAGGAATAGTATCCACCTATTTCAAGGATAGTTCATAGGGATGTTTAGGAAAAACCGAGGTAATCATGATATTTGTATGATGCTTGAAGGCTTATCCGAACTTGATCAAAGTCATTCATTCACAATTGTAGTCAAAATTTAGATAGATCGGTTGAATGTTAGTCCACTTACTTAATTTAAGCTCGAACTTGCTGATTACACCTACCTGCCGGTATCTTCCACCTGTTTGGAGGGTAAAGGAACCCCCAGATTTTGATCTTTATTGCAATGACTACTTATTGTAGACTAACTCTATCTCTTGTTTAAGCATTAGCCTCAAGTTATTCCCTGATGATGGGTCCCGTAGCGAGACCTGAAACTTCAGAGTTTAATGCGAATGTCATCTTGACATCTAGTGATGAATTTACAAAGGAATAAGCATTTCCAATCACTACATTATCTGCCCAAAAAATCACCATCTCCATTCTATGCAAACATTCCCAATTACAAAAGTTTTGATGAGTTTTGAGTTTACTTTGTTTGGAAACCCTAGGTATGGTTCAACTAAGCTCGAGTTGGAGCATGATCACTAGATCCATTTTATGCTTGGACACAAATCAAGAGATTGCCAAAAAATGCTATACATGTGCCAACATGAGGTTAGGGTTGCCTATAGGATAGACTAATGGGAGACATTAGATTCCATGGACCCTATCTGGTAGTAGAAGATTTGTCCATATAAATGTTAATCTGGAACTCGCTTATGAGAAGGGGAGGGCACTTGATCAAGCTTAATGTGGTGCTGATCATTTGGTAATGTCCATGCTAAATAGTGAAAGATAGATTAATACAAGAATCCTTTTGCGGGAAGAGTTGAACTTGAGTGGAAGTTGTTAGTGGAAGAATAATGTGAACAAACTGCCCATTGAAGTCTCAAACCTAAGTTCACTATTGACTGATGCTCATATGCCTGACCTTTGTAGATGCTTGAAGGCAGGTCTCTATGAGGTGAGACATGTTGGAAAGCCCTGAATCAGTTGTAGAGTACATGACCAGTTGTGTGAAATTAATAGAGTAGCAAGTATTGAATGCGCAAAAGCTAGATTGAGAAGTTTCACCACAATGTGTGAGCATATTAACGATGAGTAATTCACATGTAAGAGTAAAATGGAGATGAATACTCATAGGAGTATAAGTCTAAATGAATGGCTATGAAAATTGTTTGGTTAGAGCAGATTGCAATTACTATGGTGGGCAATCTTCACAATTCATATAATCTCCCAAGCTGTACATCAACATGTTGCAAGATTATGATCCAATGACTGAAGTTGTAGCATTGAAGATAGCTACAAAGCATTTGGCGTAAGTGCAAGATTTCCATAGTGAGAATTAAGAGGACTTGCTTCTAATAGGAGAGGAAGTCTAGAATTCTATTTGCGATGAACTTCTTTCAGAGGTTGGGCACAATCAAGTCGTTGTGATATGTAATATATGACTCTTATTAAACAAGTGTCGTACTGAACACTGACAAGTTGAAGATGCCACATTTGTATCAAGGAGTTGCATATACCAAAATGTCAAGAAAAAAAGCATCTTTGCATAAATGGGTAGATTAAACCACCTGATGAGGTATATAGATTAGTCGTCCTAAAGTCCGATATGCCTGTGTAATTTAATACTTTGCTGTCAAAGATCATTGTCATGATATCCAAGATTGATGTAACATGCACAGTGGTTTATCTGGGAGGACTATTAACTCCCTTTAGACTGGAATCTTATTGGCCATGAAGACATTCATTGAAACACAAGACTTGGAAGACTGGTTGGATGTTGTGCTATGACTATGGCAGGTTACAAGTAGTTTTGATATCAAGGATAAGCCATTTCTTGAGGCAAAAATCTCCACAATGGCCATAATACTTAGGTGCCAGTTTGTTATTTTTCTTTTACCGCTTCAAAGACTGCTTTTACAATTTTAACCTCAGAAAGGTCTAATCTCCTACTTGAAAATGTTGTGCATGCTGATGGTACGGCCACTACTTAGGAGAGTGTCTTTGAATGAGAGTAACAACTGTGTGGATATGTTGTGATGTGTGTGGAGAAGAAATACGAGACATGTGATTGGTGCCGATTGTGTTCTTCCACTGCACAAACCCATGGTTGCAATTCAATGATGGATGTTGGGTGATATCCATATAGTGTCATAAATGGTGACATTTTTGAAAACATACGGAAGGGAGAGTTATACCACCATTAGGCTACGTAACCAACTAGTTAACCCATAGGCATGTAGTTCTCCATGTGCAAATAACCCTCCACAAGCATTAGGGGATATGGAGTACAGATCTTATTTGACCATCATAGGTGGAGGTAGAATGGAGAATTGCTTATCAAGGTTTCTGACTACCCAAATGTAGAGCAACTCCATCCAAAAATGACTAGTGAATATGGGATGATAGTCTCAAATTTTCCTACTTGTGAGCCCTATGTAGCTTGAAGGGAACATGATCTCCATGGATGTCTTGATTGCCACCGTAAGAAGATCTACAAAAGTATGAGATAAGGTCATAGAAATGGCTGCAATGATTAAGGTGAGCCTATTCACCACAGGGGATAAGGACGTTTTTTAGGCTTCTAGATTTTGAGAACCCTGTGAAGAAAGTCATGGCATGAACCTGCTACCATCATTAAGATCAGGGATCAAATGTGGTCTTATCACATAGACCAAAGGAGTTGTGTGATGCACCCCCCCCTAACTTACCTGGACTCGGCTACAAGATATAAGGATACACTCGCACACATAGCGGGTGATTAGATTCTTAGCTTGTGTAATGTGATGGAATCAGTACGAATCATTATCTTGAGCCTTCCTTGTGTTCATCTCCCTCCCGCCATAGCATTAATGAACCCTGCAAGATGTTGCTTGGCGTGTAAAATAGATAACCCTGTCGGTGGCCACACCCATCTCATTGTCGGATTGGCAAATAACTGTAATGTGTCCTTTCTGTGACGTGGACTTCCTATGGTTGTCTTGTCGAAAAGAAAAGATAAATTGCTGCGCTTGATCAGGTGCTGAAACAGACGTATCTGTGCTGCGCGAAATGGGTATGGTTCGCAAAAAAATCCTGCTGTATCAAGTGAGTTCCGAGGGCAGTGTTACAAAAATAAATAAACCCTAACCATTTCTTACTGTGACTTGACATAGCCGTGAGTGCGTCATGTGGATTGGACTGTCAAGTTGTCAAGTCAAAAAAAAAAGTTATCTTGTATTTCACTGTGTTGTTCGTGTGTTGGTGATTTTGGTGTCGTTACACTTAGGTATCAGAGCGTAGGTTCATGCTCTCGAACATATGGGCCGGATTGGTGTTATATGATGATGTTACATGGTGGTGGTGGTGTTACATGATAATACTGCATGATGATGATGATGTTGCATGATGGTGGTAGATATTGGAAGAGTAATGTGCTTTAAACGTGATGTGATTATTGTCGTAATTGTGATATTGTGAACGCACGTGATGTGTATGTCACTTAGTGCATGTTTGTCATCATGTTGATGTGCTGGGGATGGGAGTGTTCTCTCTCCTTCTTGTGGATTCTATGAAGAATTCACGTGTGAATTGTTGTTTGTGATGTGTGAAAAGAATTCTAACGTAGATGACGGAGTGTTGGAACATTGTGACATATTGTGATAGGTAGCTGTATCAATGTGTTGTATGACTAGATTGATGTTAAAAGAAATGAGTTGTATCATGATGTTTTTACCATGATTCTGAAGAAATGTGTGTACCACCTTGCTATGTTGCAATGGATTGTTATGTTGTGATGTTACTTATGTTCATCGTATGTATGATTTGTGCAAATATGTAATGCTTCATGTTATGATTTGGGGTCATACAGTGAGTGTATGAACCCTATCGTATGGTGATTGCACTTTGGGTGCAGAATGTGGTAAAGTGATGTGTTACACTCAGTGAATGTATGATTGTGATCTACCGTGTATACCTACCATACGTGAGACGTTATGGTAGCTATGTGTGTACCATCATGGTGTTAGTAATGTAGTTGCATGTTATGTTGTGAACCTTACGCTAACCGACCCTGAGGGAAATCGGTAGAAGTGTATGTTGAGAGTGAGGAATGGTGTACCATGGGTCAATAACTTGAGCCGAAATTCGGTTTAGTAGATAACAACCTATGATTCTTTCCTCTCTCCCTATGTGGTTGTATGTATGAAACCTAAGTGCAACTATGACTATGTTTAGCCTTGTCGAAGACTTGGCAGGATGATTCAGATGGAGGTGATGACAGTTGTATTATTGATATGTATTTATGAGCTGAGGATCGATGTTCCAAGTGCTAGCAACTCGTTGAGTACCCCTTTGGTGGCTAGATAAGGCCACACAGTTATCGTAATGTGACATTATTATAAGTTGATTTTATTCGTAAATTGAGCTTTTACTTTATTTTTGCAAGGACCAGCATCTTTTCTTGATTGCAATGCTTTACAATTTTGGGCATTTCCTTGGTTTGTGGCACTAACATGGGGATTTGATACTAACTTTGGCCATTTGATCATTTATTTTAGCTTGATTTGGGGTCTTCTTTTAAATTTGGAATTCTTACCGCCTTGCCCTAGGCTTGTACTTTGCCACTTGACACTTTGACTGGATTGTTGTGCTGGTTCTAATGTCGTGATGTGTGGAATAGGGTCATGGGATGCACCATGGATTGGTTGGACCTATGGACCCGCTTCGTTGTATGGGGGTACGCCCCAAGGGGTACATATGACTAGCGGGTTATGGAGAACTACGCGTCATTATGTCACTTGGGTTAGGAGTGTCCAAACTCTGTGTGTCTTTGACCATGGGGACAACCGGCCTCCTTGAGGGAGGCAAAAGAGTTTGAGGGAGGCATAAGAGTTTGAGGGAGGCATAAGAGACTTGAGGGAGGCATAAGAGACTTGAGGGAGGCTTATGATATTTGTCTGTATGGTTGATGTTTCAGGATATATGTTGAGTTATTGTGATGTTTGGTAGTGGTCTTTTGATGTATGTGTTACTCATGTCAGATGGTTATGTGTTGTGATGTTGTGGACATGTCATTGATTCCCTTGTGGACACTATGTACCTGTAGCATGGTTTGTTGTTATGTGAGTCTTTCATTGATGCAAATTGAGGAAATGTCTGGTGGATTGTAGTACTCTTTTGGTTGAGTATTTGGTATGTCAGTCATTGATGTGTGATGAGTACCTATGTTATGTGAAGTGTGCCTATTCTATTCTGTATTTGAGTAACCTTTTTGTGGTGTAATACAATCTTGAAGTATATACTTGTGTACTTGTGAATCTGTGATGTCTTGTGAACCTGATAGGGTGTTGTGGTAGCAGTTCATTTTGGGCACCCACAATAAGGAATAAATCAAAACTCTTCCATGATGATATTTTTATTTTTAAAAGAAACTAAAACTTAATGTTAACGGAAAGAGACTAATGAAATGATGAACAAGAAAGAACTGCCAATCTTCACAGAACATTGAAAGTTAAAACTTCTACCAAATGTTCCTAAGGCTACCTAGTGACCCTGCTTTAATTAACTAAAATTTAAACCATAAAGTGTACTCCTCATTTGCATGATGTTGGTTACGTGCCTTTCCTTTCCTCTATGTAATGTCGCATCGAGGACGATGCTTTCTTAAGGGGAGGAGAATGTAATGCCCCCCCCCCCAACTTACCTGGACTCGGCAAACTTCATCTCCTTGGCGTGGCAGGTGGAGATTTTATTGTGCGATGTGATGGAATCAGTTTTTTTTTTATTTGACTTTCCTTGTGTTCATCTCCCTCCCGCCATAGCATTAATGAACCCTGCACCATTTTGCTTGGCGTGTTCAATTTTCTCCCTGTCGGTGGCCGCACCCACTGATTTTCGGATTTGCAAATCACCTAATGTCTCCTTTCCGTCACGTGGTCTGCCTGTGGTTTCTGTCCAAAACCACGGATGCTTGCTGCGCTCCATCAATGCTGAAACAGACGTATTTGCCACGCGAAATGGGTGTGGTTCGCAAAAAAATCGTGCTGTACAGGCGAGATCCGAGGGCGTCTTACAAAAATAAATAAACCCTAACCATTTCTTACTGTGGCTTGCCCTAGCCGTGAGTGTGTCATGTGGATTGGACTTTCATGTTGTCTAGTCAAAACAAAAAGTTATCCTGTATTTCACTGTGTTGTTCTTGTGTTGGTAATTTTGGTGCGTTACAAGTCGTAATTGTCTCACCCTTGTTTTACTGACACACTAAACATTTTGTCATAGCTTTTTTGCATCATTTTTGAGCCCCTCTCCAAAAAACTTTTTTGCTTGATCCTGTGATAAGCTTTTAGGAAACTTAAGTGTCCATCAATATGAGATGCATGTAGCTCTGTTAGAACCTTATTTTTGAGGCCTGAGTTCTTACAAAGATATAACCCATCCTTGTACCAAAGACAATGACCTTTCCATACAAATTAATCTGAAGCACCGAGTTCTAGTTGTTGCTGCTGAATGAGATGCCAAGTATCCTTAATATTGCCACTTGGATCTTGCCTTTTTGACTCAATTTTCTCGTAGTAATGATGTGGCGCAAAGTAATGCCTTAGTGTCTTCATCTTTTCCAGAAAGGGCATTTCCACCACATTCTCCTTCCCTTTCTTGTATACGGTCTTAGTCATACCCCAACATCTTAGTGACCCATGCTTTTCTGATGATAGCTTCTGTTTCGAGATATTTTTCAGACTATCGCAATCTGTCTTCACTTTGAAGTGTCTATTTAGCAGATTAGGCTTGCATTGCTCGACTGCGTGAAGGATAGCCAACATTTCCTTCTTATAAATTGGATTGAGTAAATTCTTCCTGCAATTGGCAACTTTCAAAGGTTATCGACTTGCTTTCTTGCATTAGAACCACGCCGATACCAAACCTCGAGGCATCACACTCCAAAATAAAGGTTTTGGAGAAATCGTGAGTGGTGACATAGCCTCCTTTAGTTTCTCAATTGCTTTGTTTTTTCCTTGCTTTTGAAGAGAGCTGTAAGTGGAGCTGATATGCTGCCATGATTCTTGACAAACCTACTTTAGTATCCTGTAATTTCTAAGAAGCTGCTTAGTTTCTGAGGGTTTTAGGTACCTTTCATTCAACTATTGTCTGATCTTGCTAGGGTCCATCTTCACTCCTTCATGATAGACAATGTGACCCAAGTACTCCACCTTGTGGACTCCAAAAACATACTTAGAATGCTTCATATAAAGTTGATGTTGTTTGAGAAGGTGTAGGACCCAATCAACATGGTGAAATGGTCTTCCCGTGTTTTGTTGTAGACGAGTATATCATCAAAGAACACCAAGACAAACTTCCACAAAAATGGGTTGAATCAGAATGTAAAATTTATCAAGCTCTGAAATGTAGGAGTGTGTGCAAGATCAAAGACCATGACAAGAAACTCACAATGATGATAACCAGACCTAAGATCTACCTTGGTGATGCAAACGCATTCAGGGAACTCAATTAAGAGAGACCCTTAGAGTTACTCATGAAACAAAATATAATATCATAGAAACACATTTTTTTGTTGTTGAAAAAATGCTGCATATATTGACGGAAAGTATTTACAAGAGGTCCCTGTACAAAACAACTGAAAGGGTATAGGAGAAAAAACAAAGTAACATATTTCTTAGCCTCTTTAAGCAACATGTGTCCTTTTGCCAATAACTGCAGTCTTACTTCTTTCCAATATGTTTAGCATCTTTGGTAGTGTGAAAACACAATTTTATTATTGATTCACAACAAGATTATATAAACACAAACCGAGTGCCAGCCATACAACCTCAATGATCTCCGAAGAGATACATACAATCACAGTTGGGCAGTCTCCTTAGAGAATCTGTGCCATCACCAAAAGTTGAGTAACTCACAAATTCTAAAGGCTATTACATATCACCGGCTCTATTGCCTTACTTGAAAGTTTATGGGTTTGTTTATATAGGCATGCAAGCGACCCAAAATAATCCTCGAGTTAAACCGCACGCTATCCATTAAGACACAATCAAGGGCCAATGGGATCATACAAAGTGAGTTAGCTTGAATTCGGGCTTTTACAGATGATGTCAACAGACTATCACAATCTTTGAAGACTTACACAACTACCATAAGATTGTGTGGCCCACCATAAGCTTGTGTAGCCTCAACTAGACTTGTGTGACCCACCATAAGCTTGCGCGGCTTGCCACTATAGAAAACAAAAACAAGTACAAACTTAACAGTCTATTCTAACTATATTTTGTTGATATAGGATTGCTTGTGAACCTGGATGCTCCTACACCATACACCTTAGGTAAATTTGAAAACACGAGCTTCTACTCATGCATGCTCTTCCTCAAGAATTTTGTGCCTTACGGTTTCCATGGCAATGTTTCAAGTTGTGTCTTCCACCTCTCTTCCTTTCCATTTTACTAGATATTACTTGTATTCCTTGTTACGTGTGTTCTTGATCGTGGTGTCAATCACCCTTTCTGCTTCTTCGTGCACCTTCTTTGCCATCTGTAGTCTCCAATCAACTTCTTTAGCTTTTGCGTCGTTTTACCCCTCATGATATGTAATGTCCCCTTTTCAGAATTAATTAATTTTGGATACCTGAAGCCTATTCTTATTATTTTCAGTAGGCTAAGGGGAAATTAAGGAGGGAAATGAATTAATTTAAGTTGTCCAAGGGTATTTTTATATTTTATTTGGAAAATAAGGGTACTTTAATGTTTTAATTGGAAAAATGGCAAATAAATCATATTATTAATCCAAAAAAACAGAAATAGAATAAAATAATAATAGAATGATGAGCTTTTATTACGAGGCGCTAAAAAATAGAATAATAATTAAATAAAACATTCTATTATGGGGCGCTACAGGTAGAATGGGTCGTGTGAGTATCAAGATCCTATTTTTAGGATGGAGAGAGGACAAAGCAATTTTTTATTGTTTATTCCTATTTTTAGGATGGAGCACCAACTTTGGAGAAGGCCTTGGAAGTTATAAACGCAGATTTGGGGTTTACTATTACATACATCTTGGAAATTTATCAACTACTTAATTGTTTGCAAGTAGCTTTTGCTTTTGCATTAGCAATAGAGGACGAAAACTCTCATTTGCATATAGATATGAGGATGGAATCCCCCATATCTGAGCTTGGCAATTCTATTCAGGGGTTGCAGTGGTCATTCAAGGTACAAGTGTTCATCGAATTTAACTAGGGCATCATATTCATGGCCGTTTTAGCATCCAAAACAAGTACAACTAGGACGTGCCCCTATGAGAACGAATTTTAGTATTGGCGCCACATCTAAAAGCAATTTTCAGTCAAAGTAGTTTGCATGTTCTTATCTCATGTTCATCTTTTCATCTGGATCGATTGTTGTGAGAGATAAATGTATTAAGACATTCCATTGTTTTTTATGAAAGCTGATTTGAAATAAATAATTAAAGTTTGTTTTCCTACATATTGCGGTTGCTGGTTTTTTAAAAAAAATCAGATTATTGCAGCTGTCATAGAAGTTAGTATTTCATAGTGCCCCCTAGGGTTTTGTGCAAATACCCAGATTTATATAAAGTTATTTGACAAGGATATTACATGATACGGGTATAAGTCTGCCACATTGAATGTGTTTGAGATATCAAAGTCTTTTGGCAAATCAATCTCATATGTGTTTGTTGTAAACTTCCTTAGTATTTTGCATGGCCCTATTTTCTTCCACTTTAACTTGTTATATGTGCCTCTAGGAAATATTTCCTTCCACAAATGAGCCAAGACCAAATCCCCAACCTGAAACTTGATTTCCCACCTCTTCATATCTGCATGCTATTTGTATTGCATGTTTGTATTGTCCAACTGCTTGCGCACTTGTTCGTGCACATTCTTCACGTGTTGTGCAAAACATTCAGCCTCGACAGTCCTCGTGTCCTCAATGAAATTTTACAAGTCTACCACTCCTCGCGAGCTACTGCCATACCCTATATGAAATAGTGTCCTCCCAATGCTTCTATTGATGGAGTTGTTTTTTTTGGAATACCTGAACAAGGAAGAATAAAGAAGGTGGATTGCCCACTATGGAAGTGTGTCTGCCATTATATTATGAATGATTTAGTTACAAAGCAACTGACATAGTTACAACCGTCTTCTAGTTTAATACATAACTAATGACGTGTTTATTAATAAGCCTTATACTCTAATACCCCCCTTAGGCTTACTCTACAGAAAGCAAAAACAAACATATTAACAAAACTAAAACCAAACAAAATTACATAATCTTTAGAGGCTTTTACTTTGAAAGCAGTGCTTTGACTAGGTAGGGCTCCATCAAGTTGCTTCATGACCTTCCTAAAGGTGTAGCTCCCGAGTTGAATTCCCGAGTTCCCGGATTCAACCTCCCTGAACTCCCAAAGCACAGATTGTAATGTCCCCAATTTCGAGCAGATGGCCTAGGAGGCTTTTCATCCATCTTAGCCTTGGTCATGCCCAAGGAGCTAGTGACGTTGATGGTTATTGGGTATGGTTTGCACCTTCATTTCACATACAGGTTATGTTTCGATGTTGGACACGTACTTTGAGGTGACTTAAGTGAAATAAGTTTGTGTGATGCTCCCCTATGGTACTTGATTATTCTAATTTTGCGTTGGGATAACTTAAGTGTACTTTTGGGCATAGTGGTGATAATGTAACTTTAGTTATTTTATTATTATGTGAATTTTGCACCAATGTGGTCGCATAGGATTCTTTTGGGCCCTTTGTTGCAATGAAAAATTATATAAGGAAGCGCTTGGGGGAGAAAGGGGCATTTATTCATACACACATTTTCAAATATTGGAGCCATTGCTAGTTGCACATTTTTTGCTTGTGGAGTAAGATCCCGCAGGAACCCTAGATTCGGTGGTGAGAGATCCACTCCTAGTTGGCAGAGCACTCTTCGGTGGTGAAAGATCTATCCTTAGTTTGCTAATTTGGAGCTTCATTCAAATCATATTTCCAGATCAGAGTTTTCAAAGAATTTCAAGGGTTTGCTTAGTGTCGGAGAGAGATTATTTGGTCCATACTTCAGCCATCTACAAATAAGATTATTTCTAGCTTTTGAGGCAAGCTTGGCGAATTCCCAGGTGGAGTTTTATTTAGTTTGGACTTAATTTATTTTCAGATCTACATTCTTAGGGTTTTGCAGAAATGTTTTCTAGGGTTTCTGGTTGGAGTTTTTCAGTTTTCCAGGTTAGATCTGATTCGTTATAATTTGAATATATTGCTGTCCGAATTTTAGAATTTATAAAGATCGTTTCAGCTCCTTGTGAATTTTTGGGCAGTTTCAGCAGTTAAAATAAATAAATAAAATCAGATTTGAGAGATAAAAATTATTGCTCTTATTTACTGTTGTTAGAAATTATTATTTTGGAAAATACAAATTGTTCTTTGTTTCTGCATATTATTGTCCTAAACATAAAAAAAATCAGAATCTCAGTTCACTGTTATTTTTATATATTTTATGAATTTCAAGTGATATACCACAAGGGATATTTCTCAGATTTCCCAAACTATTTGACAACCATCCATGTTAAGCCATCCACAAGCTCCATCAAGTTGTCTCATGACTCTCGTGAGGGTATAATTCCCAAGATCCACAGTCTCCCGAACTATCTATGTAATGTCCCCTTTTTTGGACGAGTTAGGAAATGGTGAAATACTTGTAAAACTCAAACAAATAATGGATAAACCCTTTTGTATCAACCTAAAATATCCCAATATCAGCTATTTCGAATCCAAATGGGGTTGGAACTAGCCAAGGTGGTGGGACAAATTGCAAGAAAACAATCAAAATTTAAACACATTCCAATCAGATTTTACATAGCTGGAAAACAATTATTATTCAAACCCCGGACTGCAGCAATTTTAAAAAATTCACATCTTTTGCTAGAGAAGTCTAAATGAGTTGAAACTTTGGATCTTGGGCCACAAAAATATGAAGAATAATATTCCAAAATCAGTTTTCGTGCAGTAGACATGAAACCCTAATTTTTCCCTAAAAAGTAGGTCTCCCAACACATTTAGGGCATCAAATCAACTCCAAAAATTATGAAGTTAATTTCTCCTTATTAACTTCAGAACAGGGCACTAGACTACTGATCACATTCTCACCCTCCGTGCTATCATTGAGGAAGCACGTCACCGTTCATCCAGAATCTTCTTCTGCTTTGTGGGCTTTCAGAAAGCCTTTGACTCTGTTCCGGGGGAAGCTCTTTTCCGCAGACTTAGAGACATTGGTATTTCTGAAGCCCTTCTTGTTGCCATCACTCGACTGTATGAGGAGGTCTTGGGTCACCTTCGTACTGCTGCTGGGTTTTCCGATTTCATCAAGAGCACCATCGGGGTCAAACAGGGCTGCCTTCTCTCTCCTACTCTGTTTGGTATCTATATTGATGAGTTGGAGGAATTTCTCCGGGACCACATACAAGACGGGAATGGTTGTCTTCTTCACCAGGTTTATTTGTCTTTTCCGTGAACATCCTATGTTCACGACCTTCTTCAGGTATTATGATCAAAGGTGTCTCGCTCTCTATTTACAGGAAGCTATCAAGCTCCGTGACAAGGCCTTCCATCCTCCTTCCAGGGAGGCTACTACTCGACGGATCACATCTTTCTTTGATTTGCTCCAGGGTGTGAGGGGCACTAAGCAGGGACATGATCCTAGTGGAGATCTTCTGGCTAGATCTGTCAGGATTAGAGGAGCTTCTTCCTTGACTAGAGATATCTGGATTCATGCACAACCAAGGGCCCCCTCTTTTAGACGACAGACCACTAGGTCCACTCAGAGAGCTCGACATTCCACGGAACATGGGTGTCTCAAACAATTTCCAGTCCTTGACACCAGATAGCAACACATCACCAGTTTCTTTTCAACTGACCTTGGGCGACAGTCATGAGGATTGGTGTCGAGGCCTTTCCCTCCACCTCTCCCTCTCTTTCCTTGTGCTCTCTTTCTTCTTCTTCGTCTTCTTCTTTTGTTGTTTTTGGAGACCCTCTTGGGTTTTCCCTGCTGTCTCTGCTTTGCTTTGTATTGTGCAGTCCCATTGACCTATCGTTGTGGTCACATGTTGGACATTTATTATAATTATCTTATCTTATCTTCTCTTCGCGGACGATGTGGTCCTTTAGGCTTCTTCTATGGAGGGGTTACAGACACAACTTGATGCTTTAACCCTCTTCTGTGATCATAGACAACTTACAGTCAACTTGGGTAAAACCAAGGTTATGATTTTCAATGGGCTGAAGACCTCCGATTTCCATTTCTTCTACAGGGGGGAGGAGTTGGAGATCACCAACTCCTACACCTATTTGGGACTACTCTTCTCTAGACCTCGCTTCAGTTTATGCCCGACTATTCAACCTCGCATCAACAAGGGGTTTGTAATGTTCCTCTTTTCGAATAGATCTCATTGAAGACCTTTGGTCCATTTTGTCTACCTGATGGCCAAAGGATGTGTTAAGGGTGACTAAGTTTTATTATTTTATTAAATTGTGCAAATATTAAAATAAAATATTATAAGTTGCACATATAATAAATAATAAGCTTATTAATAAAATAAAAGAGTCAAATGTAAAAATACAATTATTTTTAATTGTATTTACCATAGGGAGGTACGACTTGTCCATGTAATGGGAAAATAGGAAAATGTGACATTAGCTCCCTTAGAAAAATGCGACTTGGACAAAGGAGGAAGAATGGAGTTTTGAAAGAATAAAAATTATTACTCCTCCCAAGAAAATGCGACCTAGTCTAAGGAAAATTTGGGGCACATGTCTAGAAGAAATCACTTGTTGTGATTGGTTGAGTTGGAGGTCCTTTTGGGCCACTTTTTCCCTTTAAAAGGAAGGGTCGACTTAGAGGAGGAACATCATATGATCATTTTATCATTCCAGATTTTTATTATCAGATTTTGCATTGTTAAGAGCTCTTTCTTTTATCAGAGATTCCAAGGACGAAAACCCTTGTGAATTCTACCTCTTGTGGACGAAAACCCCAAGGGATTGAGAGGGGATTTCACTCAGAAATTTCCAACGTTGTTAATGAGATTTCCAGGTTCATTTCAACAGTGTTTGTGAAGAGTTTTTGAAGGTATTTTTAGTGGTTTTTGAGCAGCAGTTGGATTGATCTGTTGTGGGTAGTTGTGGCAGCAATTTCAGAGTTATTTCCCTCAAAAATATTTGTCAAATATTATCCATAATATGGTAAACCAAATCGCTGTATTTTCATCATTTTCTGAAGTATATTTTGAGGGTTTTCAGGTAGAATATTAAGCAGACTTCAGATCTGATTTCTAGGTTGTTTGGGTGCAATAAATTCAATTTTTTTTCATGATTTAGTTTCTAAATATTTGGGTAATCATCTGAAATCGAAAATATAACTTTTGAGTGTTATTTGCATTAAGATCTATCTTAAACCCTAGTGGCATTTTCTCAAATAAATCCAGATCTGCATTAGGGTAATTGCCATAATTATCATAGATCGGTATTTGGTGTTTTTTTATTGACCTAGAGTTGTTGGAAAACAAGTGAGACCCATTTAGGGATCTTTCAGTGGTATTAGAGCAGCAATCCTCCCACTTGGAGGGTTTTGTTTGATACAGCCTAGAGAAGTTGGGCCACACAGATATTATACAAGGAGTCAGGCATGTATTCTCACAGATTTAGATACAGAAAGTAGTACGGGAATCATGGACATAAGAGATGGCTCACACAGTCCCCCGCGGCGTGAGCGAGTTGACCTAGATATTCTTTTTCGCGGTATGATCGATTCCCATCAGGAAATGATTCAGACCATGAGACAGCTGATGGAGAGTCTGACTATGAATAGGTCGAGAGATAGGCATAACATAAGGGAAAGATCTGTATTAGTGGCTAACAGTCACAGAAGGCACATTAGGGCACCTACAGAGGTGGGTAGCACTACCAAGGTTCCCCTCCACGTGATAGGAGATACACAGAGAAGAGGAAACCCATGAGGACTGCGGATAGAGCTTTGCAGCCTAGATTCCTACAAAGGGAGGAGCCACCATTAGTTAAGGACCCACTTGAGGGCACAGTCTTTCAGGATACTGTGATGGCAGTGCATGATGAGTGGAGAGCTCTACCACAGGAGGTACGGAATGCCTTTCCCCTCCACCAGTATTGTGTTCAAAGGAGGGAAAGCTTGAGAGCTAGACAGGTACAGAGGCCTAGAGAACAGTAGAATAGGGAGTTGAAGTAGGCCACCAACAAGGTGACCCTTTCCACATTTGATGGTAGTGGAAAGATTAGTTCCAGAGCATGGATTCACAAGCTCGACACATATCTCACTCTCAAACCTATGCAGGAGCAGGAGGCTATCCAATTTGCCATGTTGCACCTAGAGGGAGTAGCGTACGATTGGTGGCACCATGGGCTAGTCATACAGAATCATGATCTTTTGCAATCATATAGGGAGTTTAGTGAGAGGTTGATTGCAAGATTTGATCGCAAGGATGTAGAGCTTTACTATAGAGACTTGGCACAACTTTGACAGAGTGGACACGTTGATGCATACATCAACGAATTTTAGCGTATAACAGTAATGGTGCCAGAGATGCCTGAGAGGCGAGTGGTGATGTTGTTCATTGAGGGACTTCATGACACGCTGAGGGGATTGGTCAAGGCTCTTAAGCCTAGGACTTTGCATGAGGCTATTCGGATAGCCTTGGACTTAGACATTGCTCCAGTTCAGCCCCAAAGGAAGAACGTTAAGGAGGAAAAATCAGAACAACAAGAGCAGCCCAGTTCTTCGAAGGTTGAGTTTACACCCAAGATGGAGATTGTTTCAAAGAATGAGCTTTGCCGGAAAAATTTATGCTTTCATTGCAATGATTCTTGGGAATCGGGGCATAGGTGTCTTGGGAAAGGCAAAATACATCTCATAAAGGTTGAAGATGAAGATTCAGGGGATGAACAGGAGCAGCCAACACCAGACATTGCAAATGATGGTAGACTCACCCGTCTTTCGGGAGCACCCAAGTTTAATCCATTCATGTTTGAAGGCACAATGTTAGGGTGTAGGATCATGGCACTTCTGGATAGTGGATCTACACATAACTTCATAGATGCAGGTTTGGCAGACAAAAAAGGTTTGCAATATGATAATTTTGAAGGTTATGATGTGACTATAGCAGGTGGTCTCACTCTTCCTTGCAAAAAGGTCAACCAAGTAAGCATTTTATTTGGTGAGTATACACTTTGTGATGACTTCTATGTTATAGATTTGAAAGATAATAATGTTGTGCTTGGTATGCAATGGTTTCATTCATTGGGAAGAATCACCCAAGATGTGCAAGCTATGGAACTGAGTTAACTACATAAAGGGAAACAAGTCACTTTGAGAGCACTCAAGTACACGCTGCCCCATCAAATGGCAGCCAAGTATATGTTAGTTTGGGACAAGAAGCCATCTCGTGAAGACATCTACGAAGATTTTTCACTTCATTGCATCATGGGACAGCAAGGACAAGATGAAGAATACGAAAAATTTGGGCCATTCATGAGGAGGATCATGGCACTATTCACAAGTAAGTTGCATGATTTCTTTTTTGCAGTAGTTGAGCAATTTTGTATAGTGCATTGTTATTAGCCAATTTTGACTTCGCAAAATTGTTTAAAAATAATAAAAATGAAAAAAATTGAAAATTTTCAAAAGTGTTACTTTGCGTGGTTCATTGCCCTCGTTGCGATCGTCTCATTTTTGTGATCGTTTCGGTCTTTGTTTCGTCCTTTTCGGGCAAGAACTCTTCCCGCCAGGCTTTAAATCGCGTTAAAATACATTAAAATTAATTAATTAATTGCTTCTTGTTTGATAAAATTGATTTTTAAATAACTTGAGAAGTATTTAATTAAATAAATATAAATTAAAAGTTCATTCGACAATTTTTTATTGCTGGGGAAGTAAGCTTACGCTTCCAACTGCCGGGAATGCCAATTTGGTTTCCCGAACCCGGATTTCCCCTTTCCTGGCAATCTTCTTCAAATTTCCCACATGTGGGATTTTCAACACCAATTGCCAAATCCTGGATTGGCTAACGGGCAAGAAATTCACCAATTTCCCACATGGGGAAATTGAACGGGGATTGCCAGCCCACTTTGCCATTCCTGTTGGCAATTGGCCGTTGCTTTCCCCATTTTCCCCTGGCACTAAAGTCCACTACCCCGGAAGAGAGGAAGTTGGATTAATTCTTATAACTTCCTCCGTTAAACCCGTTGGAAAAAGTCATGCGAAGCTTTGCTTCTTATTTCCTTTGAAGGACATAATATTTTGTCACATCCAACAAGCTTCCCACACATGCATGGGCAGAATAAAACAATTTTAATGCATTGTTAAAATACCAAAACATCAACAAAGAGCAGTATTCAGGTCAACTCCACGCACCAAGTGGAAGACCACGCATTTGTCTGGAGAGAGAAAAAAACAGTCCAAGAAATAAAAACAAATCAAATTCCCATGCAGGGAGAAAGGAAAGAAGGAACATCTCTCCATGCATCTTAAGGAGAATCCACGCGTATTTTAAAAAGAATACGAAAAATTTCAAAACTCACGCATAGGAGGAGATGCCTTGGGAGGGAGGAAAAGTACAAACAACAGCATAGAGAAATCCCATGCAGGTCCAAGGAGAATCCACACGCGCCTAGGAGAAATAGAACAATTTTTAAATAAAAAAGAAAGAGGAGGCGCCGAGTATAAAGGAAAAACTTTTCTCACGCACTTGTCCACACAGGCCACACATTGGGCAGAGGAAGGAGAAAAGGCCAAAATCCACGCATTTGGATAAAGAGGACAACAGCCACCCGCCAGGGATAAAATAGCACAAGGAGGATAGTTCAAAACGCATTTCCAGGAAGATCTCCAACGCAGGCCAAGAAAAGAAACTCCATTCACGCATGCAATAATAAAAGAAAAGTCTGAACGCAGCAAGGAAGAAGAAAGGTCCACGTATTGCCAAACAAGGAAGAATTAAAAAAGAGATTAAATCGATCCGCGTGAAATATTAAAATCGGGAGATTTTAATTAAAATAAATAAATAGATATCATTGTTGTTGCCAGATTTGAAACTCATGCCTAGTCTCGATATGTTTGTATTGTCATTTTAAAAAAAATTTGTAATTCGGGACAATTATTATTATTATTTTTAAAATAATAATAATAATAATAATAATATTATAACAGGAAATATTTTTCTTGCGTCGACGGGGTTTTGGAGACTGAGACCCGGCCCCGTTTGTGTTGTCTTGCGTGCTTGAGTCGTTCTTTTGTAAAATTCATAATGGCCGAAAAATCCAAATCTGCGGGGAGATCGAGGAAGCTAGTGGAGAAATTTAACAAATCCGCCCTGAAATATGAATTCCAAGGAATTATCCCTCCCAGTTCCATTAAGTCAGCATATGACAACATCACCGATACCAATCTAGGTCACATCAACATGCAACAATTTTGCGAGCGAGTGAAAACTGAAGGCAAAACTATTTTCTCAGATAGACTTTACCATAGTGGCCTACCCCAAGTAGCGGCATTCCCTGTCTCGGTGCAGTGTCCTGAGTTAGCTATTGCTTGCGTGGAGCATTATGACCCTGAGAGACGAGGAATTTTTAAAGATAATCGCGAGCCTTTCCTCTTGATCACACCAGAAGACATTGAGGAATTGCTTGGCATACCCGACTTTCCCGAGAATGCGGATATCATTCGCCAGTCAGCGCAAGAATTCTGGGATGAAGAACCCCTGAGATGGAGCAAAATGGTCAACAACTGGTTAGTAACCAAGAGACCTCGAATTGACAGGCTTCCCAAAGAACTGTACCGCGTTGAGTTCGTGGAAGAAATCGGAGACATGATCACTCTCCTAAGTCGAGTTTTCGGTCTACCTTCTGCTAGGGTTTGCCACCCATGGATGTACCAGTTTATCTGTATCATCTTAGCCAAGAGGGAGTTTGTGGATTGGGCCACCATCATCAGTAACACCCTTCACAAACAATTGATAGAAGTTAAGATGACTGGATGCTTCTACATGACTTCATATCTGACCTATGCAGTAGCACGAAGAAAGCTATTTTCGGGACTTGAAACGAGAGGAGTCATGGGGCCGTCGAACAGTGTTTTTCACTATTACCCTCAAATCAATTTCAAAAATGCATTCACCTTTCGCGTAATCCGGAACCTGAATCAGAATACTGAGGAAAGGTTTTCCAAAGAAGCCATGAGTGTCATTTCCCAATGGGGAACCTGGTTTATACAATTTTCATCTTTTTCCTACATTCGCGTGAGTGATTTTGCTGGGACCCCGTGGAAACTTCCCAAGTACGTCAGTGACATATGGGCGTTAATGGAGCTGACACGACAATTATTCCAAGTTCACTGCCTTCTTAGTGATAAACACCGTTTAGGAATTCATTTCCCGATCCAAATCGGGGAATACCAATGTCCAAATCTTTTCAGTGCACAACTCATGGAAAAGGAATTTGCTCTCATAACCATCCATCCATATGTGAAGAGAGCCCAGTTTGATATCAATGGATATATGCAAAAGATTCTGGGAGCAAAGTACCAACATAATCCTACCATGGAGGATTTCTGGGCTGCTTGTTCGGATGAACATGAGGAAAGAAGACGGGAGTACTCTCGCCTAACACTTGCTCAGATCAAGGCCTTCCACATCAGGAGTCCTCCCAATTCATTCATAGATGATGATGAAGATGTCGTCGATCCCTCATATGATGCCGTTGCCTTTACCCCATTGCCTCGAATTGACTAGACCAAGAGAGATGAATTTTCTCTTGATGGCAAGAACCAACCAATTATTGAAAGAAGCATATCTTGGTATGACAAAGAACGTGCCAAATTGCAATCCATTCTAGATCACGTTTCGGGATCACAAAAATTGCCAATACGAGGGTGTCTCCATTCGACCAAAGTCTCTTCTTGATCAACCTCATTACCATCCAATCATACACAATAGGCAAGAAAAGAGTGGTTGCCAAAATCCACTTCGCCAAGTAACGTGTCACAAGGAGAGAGATCCAAAGATCCAAACCCCGAAGAAGGAAGAGAGCGTGTGTCTGGATTTTCTACCTCGAGTAGAGATTCTTCTACCCACATCGTTAATAGTGGTCAGAAGCTAGTAGCTAATGATCCTCAGCCATGCTTCGAACAAGCATCCAGTCAGGTGCAGGTAATTCAAATATCAAATACTTCGGAGCATGTAGTTCATGAAGGGATTTCCCAAAATCTCCCGAATAATCAGGAAGTGGATATTGAGGTTGTGTCTCCTCAAATCGAGGTTGTAGATAGGATTCAAGAAGGATCTCATGATGTCGGAAATAATGAGAATATCGATTCGAGCTCCAGGATTCTGTATGTTGAAATAGTGAATGATACTCTTTTTTGGGTTGATTTTGAAGTAAAGAAAAGGAAGAGAGTTGTCAAGCCAATTGACATTGATTTTGATGCCCTTTTCAAACTTTCGAATGACGCTATTCCTAAGAAGCCTAAGGTGTTTTCTCGAATAATGGTGGATAATGATGGAAACAAATTTGCAGACCTTGCCATTCCACAAGTGGATAAAGAGCGCAATGCTATGACGCCTGCCGACTATGAAGTTTCCAGACTGGGACTTGGAAGATCTACATTAGAAAGTGACATGGCGATGGCTCGAGATTCAATTGATATCGTGCTAAAAAGACTTGAGAAATACAAGACTCAAAACTTTCAGCTCAAGGCCGAAAAGAATCAATTGGTGGAGTATGTTCAACATTTGATAAATCCCATATCATCCACCTTCCCAATACCCAATGCAGTGGCTGCCTCAGATGAAGAAACTCTTAATTTGTCAAAGGAAATAAACACATTGGGCTATGTTACTAAAACTTGGCTTTCAAAGATTCTTGTTTTAGGCCAGGGGACGATCAAGACCGCAGTTAAGCTTCATGAAGATGCCTGTGCGTATCTTGATCCAATTCTTTCTTTCAAAGAAACTTTTGTTTCTACGATATCAAATTTGAATGAGATATTGCCTAGTTTACAGGAGATGACAAGTATGGAATCTTCAGTTTTAGCTATTGAAAGAATTCTCGAATTTGAACATCGAGGGACACGTTTTCTTTGGTGTCTGCATTTCAAATCAAGAAAAACGCTTCTCGAGGATTCTATGATCCATTATGACAGCATGTGCAATGAAGCCTTCACTTCACTCTCCTTGATTCAGGAATTCATGGCTGAGATTCCTTGTAACCTCGTAAATGAGCATAATCAAAGGTGTTCATCGGAGCAGGTGGAAGAACAATTTTCACAATTGTTTAAGGACATGTACACTCCCGCCAACAATTTCTCGTCAGTTTCTATGGAGCGGTGCATCAAATTGAAGAACTTATTTGAGAATGCTCAATCCAAAATTGTTAATTTAAATGATATGCCAAGTAGAATTCTTGAATTGCAGGTATTTTGTGAGGCTATTCTTCGACCAAGTGAACCTCTAGAAGAAGAAAAGATGTTTGAAACTTTGGGAAGGTTTAGATCCTTTCAACTGGCAAAAGCGGCAGATCCTAATTTCACCGGTGGTGCAGGGAGTTGATTTTCTTGGTATTTAACGAAGTGGGAGAGTCCATTTCTCAAACGCTTGAGATAGGCGGACCCCATTTCAATGGGTAAGGCACTGGTTATTATTGCATATTTTAAAAGGTGTTGTTATTTGGGAAACAATGGTTATTTTAAGTAATTTCTATTTTTGGGTTGTCTTTAATAAGGTTGTTGAAAAAGTCAAAGGTCACTTAAGTGCCTTATTTAATGATCATATAAAACCCTAACTAATTTGTAACCAACTTTTGGGTTATAAAGGGAATTGAGGGGCTCATTTGTAAAGGGTGACTTTGAGAGAGGAGAAGAAAATACTTTTGTGCAAGTTTTGTTTCAGGAAGAAACTTTGTGTTCTTTTGTGAAAAACATTTTGGAGTTAATGAAATACGAACTTTGTGTCTCATTCATTGTCTCTTGTAACATTTGATGTTCTTATGTTCATTAGATGTTAGCTGTTTTGAATCTTGCATGCAAGTATTATCTTTGATCTTATTGTCAACATTATTAATCGGTTGTTCTAGTTCACAGTGATCAAGCTCTGATTATCTACTTGCTCATGTGTGTTCCCTTTTTCACGTTGTTGTTTGGCTAACTCAAACTCCGTTTTATTTGTATTGGTTATTCATCTTTCATCTTCATGCAATATTAGGCTCTGTTCTTACATAACTCTTGCATGTTCTTTCAGTTCATTCCATTTCACTCCTTTCCTTCATTCCATTCTATCTCCTTCATTTTCTTGTCTTTCCATTGATGTTCCAAAACACCCCCCACATACAATTTTGAATGTACAGATGTAAATACAGTTTTGGTTTTCAATAAAGGCAACCTCACCTTCATTTAGGAGGGACTTCGTTCCCACACTGTTGCATGTCATTTGCATGTGTGCAAATCCATATGCTAACATGCATGTGAAGCCATTTAAAGGGCTTAGGATGATTTGGGATCCAGGAGTTGTCGAGGATGTAGATTTGCTACTTGTGATTGCTTGGGGCCAAGCAATCTCGGGAAGGGAGGTCTGTAATGTCCCTCTTTTCGAATAGATTTCATTGAAGACCTTTGGTCCTTTTTGTCTACCCGACGGCCAAAGGATGTGTGAAGGGCGACTAAGTTTTATTATTTTATTATACTGTGCAAATATTAAAATTAAATATTATAAGTTGCACATATAATAAATAATAAGCTTATTAATAAAAGAGTCAAATGTAAAAATATAATTTTTTTAAATTGTATTTACCATAGGGAGGTACGACTTGTCCATGTAATGGGAAAATAGGGAAATGTGACATTAGCTCCCCTAGAAAAATGCGACTTGGACAAAGGAGGAAGAATGGAGTTTTGAAAGAATACAAATTATTACTCTTCCAAAGAAAATGCGACCTAGTCTAAGGAAAATTTGGGGCACATGTCTAGAAGAAATCACCTGTTGTGATTGGTTGAGTTGGAGGTCCTTTTGGGCCACTTTTTCCCTTTAAAAGGAAGGGCCGACTTAGAGGAGGAACATCATATGATCATTTTATCATTCCAGATTTTTATTATCAGATTTTGCATTGTTAAGAGCTCTTGCTTTTATCAGAGATTCCAAGGACGAAAACCCTTGTGAATTCTACCTCTTGTGGACGAAAACCCCAAGGGATTGAGAGGGGATTTCACTCAGAAATTTCCAACGTTGTTAATGAGATTTCCAGGTTCATTTCAACAGTGTTTGTGAAGAGTTTTTGAAGGTATTTTCAGTGGTTTTTGAGCAGTAGTTGGATCGATCTGTTGTGGGCAGTTGTGGCAGCAATTTCAGAGGTATTTCCCTCAAAAATATTTGTCAAATATTATCCATAATATGGTAAACCAAATCGCTGTATTTTCATCATTTTCTGAAATATATTTTGAGGGTTTTCAGGTAGAATATTAAGCAGACTTCAGATCTGATTTCTGGGTTGTTTGGCTGCAATAAATTCAGTTTTTTTTTTATGATTCAGTTTCTAAATATTTGGGTAATCATCTGAAATCGAAAATGTAACTTTTGGGTGTCATTTGCATTAAGATCTATCTTAAACCCTAGTGGCATTTTCTCAAATAAATCCAGATCTGCATTAGGGTAATTGCCATTATTATCATAGATCAATATTTGGTGTTTTTTTATTGACCTAGAGTTGTTGGAAAACAAGTGAGATCCATTTAGGGATCTTTCAGGGTATGGTTCCCTAGCGATCTTGGAGAGACAGTGCTTCCGCCACCACTTTCAGGACACGTTGTCCAAGATGTCCCTCCCAGACTCTCTTGGGAGACCCACAATTCTCTATGGTTATGAGGTTTGGGGTCCCTCCCTGCTTGATTCGGATTAGGTAGCTATTGAGCGAACTCAGATCCTTATGCTTAGACGGATGATCAGATGTAAAGAGACTGATCCTCATAATATCATCCTTGCCGAGTTTGGGGCTCGTCCTTTCAGACTTGAGGTCATCTTTGGTCTCGTCTCACCCTTGCACCACATCCAGGGACTTTCTGATTCTTCCACAGGTAGAGACAAGTACATCTACTCTGCCTACCGTTCTTCTGAGGCCATTGCCCTTTTTGACCATAGTGGCCGTGCTCGCTGCTGGTATGCTAAGGCCTCTCGTCTCCTTGGATCCCTTGGGATCAACATGGACCGTCTCCCCCCTTTCAGCTACTCCACGAATACTCATGCACACCTCCTTTTTAGCACGCAGGACTTGCACAAGATCATCAAAGACGATATATACAGACAATTCATCCAAATTACTTGGACCAACCCCCGGGTGAGCTACGCCCGAAGATGGTCTTCAATGCCAATCACTTCCTCAAAGTCAACAATGGACTCATCATCCGGTCCACCTATGTCTCCCGTCATTGGATGCATGCTCTTTGCATATCCCTGGGCCAGTTCAGAGTTGGCTTCCACAAGCTTTAGGCTGAGAGCGATCACCAGTTGGACCGGTTCGAGAGGATTTGCCAGCTTTGCTCCCTCCAGGAGATTGAGACAGAGGAACACTTCATTTTTCGGTGCCCCATCTACTATAAGATCAGAGGGAGGTTTCATTGTTTGTTTCATGAATGCCAAACGTTCAGGACCTTTTTCAGGTATTATGATTAGAGGTGTCTCGCTCTCTTTTTACAGGAAGCTCTTAAGCTCCATGACGAGATCCTCCATCTCCCTGCGAGGGAGACTACTACGCAACGGATCACATCTTTCTTTACTGTGCTCCTGGGTGACAGGGACACCAAGTGGGGACTTGATCCTAGTGGTGATCCTCAGATTAGATTTGTCAAGACTAGAGGAGCCTCTTCCTAGACCAGAGATTTCCGGACTCAGACATGGCCAAGGCCCCCCTCTCATAGGCGGCAGTCCACCAGGCTCACTCAGAGAGCTTGACTTTCCACGAATCATAGGTGTCCCAGACATCTTCTAGTTCCTGACACCAGACATCAACAAGTCACCAGATTCTTTCTAGCTGGCCTTGGATGACAGTGGAGAGGGTTGGTGTCCAGGCCTTTCCCTCCACCTCCTCTACTTCTCTATACTCTTTCTTTTTCTTTTGTTGTTCTTGGAGACCATTTTGGGTTTCCCTGCTGCTTCTGCTTTGGTTTGTATGGCGTAGTCCCATTGACATATTTTTGTGGTCACTTGTTGGACATTTAATATAATTATCTTAATATATCTTATCTTATCTTATCTTATTCCTCCTAATTTCTAAAACCAAATCTAATGTTAAACTGATCCCAAACTGCAGGTCTGAAATAAATATTAATTAATAACAACAAGATAGCTTGCAGACAGCTGAAATCTTCCAAAATTCATAACTCATTCAATACTCCATATTTTATTATGAAACCAAGTGCAATATAAACTAGAATTGCAAAGCTTTCTAATGCACTATGGATCAGATTTTTTCTGAGCATTAAAACCTGACCAAAACAGACCCAGAAATCTCAAAACAATTCGCTAGGGTAAGAGAAAAATATAGAAAATATTTCCAGCACTTTAATAGCTTCCAATCACACCAAAATAACATCCCCTTGCTCTGTTATAAATGCTAACACACAATAGATTTCAGATCTGGCTCATATGTTATCAAAACATGCTAAAATAGTCTCCAATCTAAGTCGCATAGCTAGAATAAATGCAACAGTAACGACAGTAGCAAAAGTACTTCAAACCCTTCCAAGAACACTTCAAAAATGAGCAATAAACATGTAGATTTCACCCGCAAATAAATGCGCCATACTCTATATGAAGTCGCCAAAGTAAGAGCAATGATCACATTACATTTGCACAAGGGATAGATCTCCAAACCAGCTTAAATAGGTTTTGCAAAATGAGAGTCTTCAACAATGAGAGCATCAACAACATAGGGCATACATCCCTTTTCTGCAAGCATGGAGTAAAATCAAATGATCAATCAACATAATCCCATTAAAGGAAATGCGACCTCCTTTTATAGAGTTAAGGGGTGTAACATTCAAAAGGACCAACCTTTCCCTTTTGGAGGGAAAACATAAACTCTCATTATAATAAAATATTTAATAAACTTAAGACTATGTGCACTTTATTATTTTTAATTAAATAATAAAAACAACTATCCTATGTGCACATTTTAACTAACTTAGAGAGTCCTCCTTGTAGCACAAGGCATGCCAAGGGGTTACAAAATAGACAACAAACATCTTAAGACCATGTTCAAGCTCAATCCTCAAACCCATGAGAAGAGAATGGGTTGAGGGTCTTTAGGTCTTCAATTTCAATAATGTCCCAAGAAGGGGACATTACAATCTAAGGAACCATCCATACTGAGCTTCATCTACCTTGTATCCTTTCTTGGCTTCAAAGTTTAGAGCATATTTATAATACGTATTCGTCGATTATTTGATATGCCTTTACCCTTGAGCACATCATTGGCTCAATGATCAGGGGATCAATTTCATTTCCAAATGTTCCCTAAACTTCCCTAAACCATGATAGTGCAGTACAGCCTTCAGAGAACTTTCCGATGACTGTAAGAACGTGTAAAACAGACACTTTGAGCTCTAGGTGGGTCCAATCAAAGTTCGGTCAACCGGAAGGTCAACGGGGGTCAACAGGTCTATGGTGACGTGTAAGTGCACAATTGGCCAAGTGGCTCAGTCAGCAATGGACAAGTGGCAAAAGGTGAAAAATTATGTTTGGGCACCTTCGGTCTTTGACGGTCGTATGGTAAAAGGCCGGCTACGGAGTCTGTAGCCGATGGGATCTGCTTTTGTATTCCTTGCCACGCATTTATTAAACCATTTTATTATTATTGGCCGGCTATTGGCGCATTTTATTATTTGCCACACATTTATTGAACCACCCACCCATTATATTCCTTGCCACGCATTATACCCTATCTATTTGCTATGCATCGTATTATACTTGCCACACATTTTATTCTAACTCCATCGCTTTAAACCCTTGTCTCTCCAAACATTGCGCCAACCAATATACAACCACCTCATATATACAAAGCGCCAAGCTTAGTGCATTTTCAACATAGCGTCCACAATGAATGGCCGTCAAAATGGCTCATAAGCCAATGTTTGGAGGGCAGCGCTTGAATTTAAAAACCAGCCTATCTTTCATACGCAAAATATGGCACTAATTTCCTATATAGAAAAACAAAGTGCGCATAAGGAGGCTTGAACTTGGGTTGGGCTGGTAAAAAGATAAGCACCTAACCAAGCCAGCCACGGAGCTCGAAGCACTATAAAATGGGCTCGGTTTTATTGGTAAAGTGGCATAAAATGAATTGTGTAGGACTGTGCAAGGAAGCGAAAGAATTTTGATAATTAACATGCCAAATTGGAGGCCAATGGAGGTCTGATTTCGCAGAACAGAGCAGGGAAAGCATTGAGAAAGGTTTAAAGTTTCATTATTGTTGTAATTTGCATTTGATCATGTGTTTTTGCAACTATTTCAAATAATGGAACGATCGTAATACGACCCGGGGATGTAGGCTTTTGTTTGCCGAACCTCGTAAACACATCGGTGTCGTCTATTCTTTGTTTTTCTTGTAGTTTCAGTTCTTTATGCAGATATTGATCAGTTTTATAATCATAGGAAGAAGTAATTTTTGATCGTTTAACAATTAATTGAATCTTTTTTAAATGCAAGCTTTTAACATGATGTGTATTGCATTGTGATTCAGTTGCTGGACTAGCTTGGGTCATGTTGGTGCTAATTCTCAGTTTGCATAATATGCCCTAATGTTCCATGCCCAAATCTGCTCACAAACGTTTTATTTTTCGATTTGGTGGTCTGCAGTTCGTCTTCCCCAATTGAATGCTTCGAAGATGCCCAAGATATTATTGTTTTGCCCTAATTTGAAACAACAATCCAAGTTTCCCCCTTTTTTGTGCCCTAGCTTTTTCAAATGGTCGGGCTGTGTCGTTTTTCCTTTGTCAAATCGTGCAAAATTTGAATTTGATCGAATCCGAGTTTGCAATTAAAATCCCAATCCCCAGGTCGAAAACAACGTCAAATCATGTTTCAATTGATTTAAAACCGAGAAATCTGCCATCCTTGTTAAAAAATTTGATTTCTAGGGCATCCTCTGTATTTTTGACGTTTTGACGGTCATACGGGTGTCATTTGCCGGTCAAATTCATCATCGCAACATTATTGCAACGTGGCGGGTTCGTATTGGCCGGGCGTGGTCGGGAAATGTTTTCTAACTTGTCATTTTTGAAATTTTGGCTAAAGGGAAAATTTTGGTCCATGGCTCCGCTTCTTACAAAGGGTGCCTACGTGGCACATTCTGATTGGTCGAGGAGTGGCGGGTGGTGGATTTACCTTAAGAATTTTTGCTTTCATTTTGCAAAATTCTCAAAGTCAGTTCTTGGCCTGAAAGCCCGCAGCAAATGGGAAGAGGACACGTGGCTCAGGGGACATGTGGGTGGCGGAAGGAGTTGGTGAATTTTTGTGTTTTTTGGCTCAAAGTGTCAAGGGAAATTTTTGACCCAAAGGCCCTCATCCAATAGCAGGTGGACAAGTGTCCAGGAAAAGTCAGCATGGGAGGGCGGAGGTTTTGATGACTTTGAAGTTTTTTAACTTAAAAACTTTAAAGTTAAAATTTGAGCCGAAGCTCCGCAACAAATCACGAGGTGACACGTGTCCAAGAGAGTCAAAAGGGGAGAGCGGGCCCGGGGAGAATTTTGAAATTTTGCAAATTTGGCTGGGAGGTCTGAAGGAAGAATTGGAGGCCTGGACCCGCAGCGAATGGGAGAGCACCACTTGGCGAGGAAGAGAGCGGGTGTTCGGGCCCGCGGAAAATTTTGAGCAAAATTTCCTTTTTTCAAAAAAGGAGCAGGATGGATAGAATTGGCCCGCAATTTCAAAGGGGCCCACATATGGACACGTGGCAGGCCCAAGAGGCATGCGGAGAAATGTTAAAAAATTGTCCAAGGTTCAAAAGGGATCGCAGATGCGTTTTTAAAGGTGTGGGCCCGATCCAATCGTGTTTTGACACGTGTCCCACCTTATCTAGAGTCAAAAAGGGTATTTTTGAGCTTATTCGTGGATCTCATCTGCCACGTGGAGGGCGGACATTTAAAGTCGATACAAAATTGACGACAACTATACATTCTTCCTTCTTGCCGCCATTAGAGCTCCATAAAGCTTGGAATCGTGTTTTCTTCATCAAATTTCTTCGAACCTTATCTGATTTTGCATCGTCTCGGCCTTCTGAGTGCAATGGAACCGTTTTCGTGACCTAATTCGGTGATCTATGGTGTTTTTGGTATAATTTTTGCTTAGGCCCGTTAAAAAACGTAAAAGTCAGATCTGAAAGTTGTGGAGGTAAAAATTGAAAAGGTAAAAAGGTGAAAAATGATTGATAAAACATGCTGGCATGCCTGAATGATAAAAACGTGACCCTGGGATGGATAAGGATCCGAATTTGTGTAATAATTTAAAATTTTTATGCATCCCTGACAACCTGCGAGCTGTTTTTCAGTTTGATGTCATTTTCATGGAATCATGGGAGTTGTAAAAAATTTTGATCCCATAAACATATTCTTTGCTTGGGAGGCAAGACTCTAAGCGGGTGTAGAGCATATATCATATTTTTTGGAAATTGGAGGAGAAAAAGGACGTCGAATTTTCAAGGAAAAGACTGAAAGAAATCCATTTCTCTGGAGAAAACCGCTTGAGAACCATTTTTTTTAATTCCATTTTTGCATCAGATTTTATCATGTTGAGTTGGTTTCAAGTTGTAAAGCCATTAACAAGCTCTGAGATTGTTCTCATGACATTCCCTTGCTGATATATCTGATCATTTTCTGGATTATCTGGTTTTATCTCTTGGCAAAGTTTGCATATACTTATGTTTCAGAATGATTTCAATTTGTGTTTCTTGCTCATGTTGCAATCTTGTGTTTGGGATCTCTCTTGATCATATATGGTCTCATTTCCTGTTGATGGTTTGATGGCATCTGCAATCTTATATTCAGAAGAGCTTTCATCTGATAAAAGATCTGGGCCTCCATTTGTGCACATATCCTGGTTGAAGGAGTATTTTAAACCTTTTGAAGCATTCCCACTATTTAGGTGTTACAAATTTCTTGCAAAGGTCCTCAAAGAGTTTGGTAATCTCTAGTTGGTCTTGTCTAACATCTCCCAACAAAATTTCATTCAAAATAACTAACCCTACCCTATACTATCCCTGCATTGCATTGTGTGTTAACAAGAGAATACAATCCATTTACAAAAATGCACAAGGCAGATCAGGATAATACTATGTCTCTAGCAGTCTCAGCCTTGTTTTGAAAACATTTCCATCATTTAGTGGTGACAACTCTTTTGAGTTTGAATAATGGAAAATTGATAATATTTTCCCAAGGTGCCTTCCATACAATATGCAAAATACAAGGATATCTCCACCTCCTTCACCAAACAAAGGCTGCAATATAGGTTCTCTTGCCTTGGTTGATAGGCATAACCTAAAATAGTGAGGATCAGATCAAAATCCTCCTGAGGTGCTACCCACTCCTTCAAATCTTGAGTGCTAACAAGTCAGATAGATGTCTCCCCGGCTACAAATGACATACAAATCATTTATCTGCCTCTGAGTGTCTTGTGTAAATCCATGATGCTGCTTGAGTTGTGAAGGAGATTAAGTTTGGGTACCAACAGGTCAGATTTAGTTAAGTTTTTTTGATTTAATCGGAGTACGATCAGTCAAAGACAAATCGGTTCAAACTCACAATTACGGTATTAAAATGAGAAATTTAATGGATTTTAATAGACTTAATTAACTCCGTATTTTGAAAACTAGATGCACACAAGGAGTTTTTAAGACAATTCAAGTGCATTTTAATTATCGGATCACTCGAACACGAAAATCCCATGCTGTGTGATCACTTTTCTTGCAATAATGACATTCAATCTCCCGTTTATCTTTATCTGACCTTCTACGATAGTTTCTGGTCCTGGAATAAAATGCACTTTCTTGTTGAGAATCACCTTTTGCATCTTCTGCAAATGTCTGCTTTTCTTCAGCTAGAAGAGCTGCAATCATATCATTTAGAGATTGAGATTGAATTTGACTGGGGCTAAAAATTATATTGCTGTATTTTGACGACAAACTGTTTAATAGGATAGCTTTGGCATCCTCATCCTCTATTGTAGCTTTGACTTCTGCTAGTTGTCTGATCTGGGACCTTAGATTGTTGATGCGGCTCGACATAGAGACTCCATCCATTTTGAACCTATATAATTGAAGTTTTAGGGAAAATTTGGCATTAACTGCTTTCACTCCAAATAATTTATTTAGAGCATCCCAAATTTCCTTGGATGATTTTTCTAGGTGTACATGATAGAGGTCAGAGCCGGAGAGAGAGGCCAATAACAACTTTTGCTCTGTCATTTGTGCTCTACCAATCTAACAATTTAGATGGATCGGTGGGCCATTTCTCTTTTCCATTGACTATTCCCCATAATGTTTTTTAAAGAAATTGCGTATTTATATTAAGTTGCCAAGTATTGGCAACGTGTATTTGCCGAGTCAATTTTTTTATGCAGTCATACCGACTATTTGTCTAAGTACTTGAGTATGCAAACTATATGAGATAGCAGGTTATTATTTTTGCATCTTAAAATACGTTGTTGGCTAATTTTAAATTTTAGTTTTATCCGTTTAAGATCTTGATTTATAATGCTAGGTAGACCACCATGAATTGTTAATGAACTTTCAAAACTAGCTCATATTTTAATTGTCAAGAGCCGAATTGTTTAATTTGTTTATCCGCCACTTTAACGTTGAGCTCTACTAGGAGAAGGATGCGAAGGTAACTTCCGTACAAAGGGACAATAACAAGTATGGGTATAACATTTTCCAAACAAAAAATAGAAGACAAGTTCTTAGAGACGGAAAATGAATATATGTGAATTTTAGAGAACAATATTATACAATCTTATATAGCCTAAGAAAATCATTACTACCTTTTTAAAGTTAAGATATTAGATGTTGACAAAAATAAAAGTATTTATATTAATATTTATTTTTGATATCTCATTATATTAAGGTCAAGAGTACTATATATATGTATGTATGTGTATGTATGTATGTGTGTATATATTTTAATTAGCCATCCCCCTGTCCCGCAGTGTTGCCTAAGACTCAGTGAATTGACCTGGGATGTTGGGGACGGCAGGACGATAAAACAATTTCTAAATTTTGGGGACAGCAGGAGGGATGGTTAATTAAGAAAAATATTATTATTTAAAATATAAAAGATAGAGTGACTAAATTATATAAATAAGCTGAAATAAAACCATTTGAGACTCAAATAAGATGAAACTAAAACTCATTTGATATTTAAATACAGCTATAAATTTTAAATATCAAATACATGTTAAATGTCATTAAATATGACATACTTTAATAAAACATATTTCAATTTTGAGACTTAAAAATTAAATAAGCTGAAATTTGAAATTATAATAACCTATCTAAAATACGATTGATCAATTGACAATATCTGATATTCATGTCATTAATCTCAAATTCAAATACATGAACAATTGTCTATTGTCAATATTACAAAAAAAGAGGACAACTACAAGTTTCAGCCTCAAAAATCAGAATCAACAGCTGAAACAACATCCATGAACTCCTCCTCGCTGGAACTATCATTCTCGTCCTCAACGGTAGAGCCTGAGCAATCCTCTGTTGCATGGTATTGTCCTCCTTCATACCTGCCTAGGCTCCTCGGGATCTACATCCCACCGTAATGCTGGAGTCTGTTTGTACTCAGGTGTCTTGCGATCTATAAGACGCAAAGCACTGTGTACAGCTACAAGCTTCTCCGCTCTCGCAGAGGTAAGCCTATTCCTCTTAACAGAGTGTATCCGACCATACGTAGACCAGTTCCTCTCAGAGACAGAGGAGCTAGAAACCTGGGAAAGGAGGCGAATGGCAAGTGGTCGCAGCAATCCTGGAAGCCCATACAGTCGCCACCAACTCACTGGTTTCTCCTGTGCTAATGCTACCCTGTCTGTCTTTGCTGATGTTTTGTATCCATCGAGTTCAGTGAAGTCAAGCCACTCCATTCTGATCTGTGAAGCCTCTTGTGGAGTGTACATTTTTTTAAAAGCCTTCATAAGGCCCTTCTTCACCTCATCATCATCCAATGGGACAACTCTGCCTGGCCTCTGCACATACCATTTGGGATTTAGTGCATACGCAGCCATATGAAGAGGAGTGTTCAACTTCTCCCATCTCCGCTGAATAATGGGTTGTATATGTTCATTATAGAACTCCAAAGTGGGGTCCCTCACCCGAATAGCTGCCTTCATTTGCCCAAGCATGCTATCAATGCACTCGTAGATCTCACCAAGATTGGGGTTGTTAGAATCCCCATATTTGATGACACTAAAAACTGGAGCTATAATTGATATGATGTATTTCATATCAACCCAAAATGTTTCCCGCAACACCACTTCCTTCACTCTTTTCCCTTGATTTGTCTTGGACTCACGCCACCTAGTCCAATCCTGTGTCATAATCATAATTTGCAGGAGCTCCTGCAACTCAGACATCCTCTCCAACAAAATAAAATAGGATGCAAAGCGGGTGTCAACTGGTTTCAAAAATTCCTTCTTCGAAAAATTTCGAAAAAGTGCCAATGATGTGTGGTGATTGCATAGGAACTTCTGCACATCTCTGGCATTAGTCACTATCTGATTAACCCACTGAATCTTCCCTATGTCTTTCAGTGCATTGTTCATGGCATGCACACAACATGGAGTCCAATAAATATGCCTATATTCCCGCTCCACTAGCTTGCCTGCTGCTCTGCACACATAAGCTGCATCTGTGATAACCTGTACAACATTTGAAGGTCCAACCTCCTCAATGGCATCCTTCAAAATCTGAAACTGAAACTCAGCATCTTTTCGCTTCCCAGAACAATCAATTGCTCTCAAGAAGTACGGTCCATTTTTGCAAGAGACAATGATATTGATGAGAGAACGGTGTCTAATATCCGTCCACCCATCCATGATAATGCTGCATCCATGTGACACCCATGTCACCTTCATCTCCTCCATCAATACATTAACCTTGGAATAGTTTCTATCCAAGATTGTTGTCCTAAGTTTTGTGTCTCCAGGAGGCACATAACTTGTACCTGTTTTTGCAACCTTAGCCATAGCCTCCTTGTAATAAGGAGAGCGAGCAGCATTAAATGGAATCCCAGCAACATAGAAAAATTTCCCAATAGCATCATCTGCCTCTTCCCTTGCCTTTGAATCAAACATGTCAATAACTGAATTTGGGGCTGCCCCCACGGCCTTTCTCTTCCCTCTGCTTTCCACTTCTGACACTTCAAAACTAGAACTAGCCAGAGTATTAGTAAGTTTGCTAGTCCTATGAGTGCTCAATGGAGTAGTAGCCGTAGAACCACGAACTTCTGGCACGTTGCCCGTGGTATTTCCATTGAAGATTCTCACCATCTCAGCTCTCTGCTCTAGTGAAAGACCCTTACAAGTGCCAACCCCCCTTCCTGTAAGATGCAACAAGTGTGCATTGGTCCTAGTAATACTACCATGTCAAGTCAGTGCACATACGTTGCACTTCCATACTTTGCTCCCCCCTCCAGACTTGGGGTTATCAATTATTTGGGCAAATTGTTGCAATGGCTTCTTCTTATCAAATGGTCCAATGGCAAATTTGGACAACATTTGAGAGGGGCAATTGGTAGCACTACCAGCTAAACTACCAGTTGCCGTTGCCACTACATTTTGTGCCCCTTCTTCACTCTCCCCCATTGTGGCATCACCAACTCTTCCACGGCCACCTATCTCAACTTCCCGTTCAACCCTCTCCTGCTCTGATTCATACTCTGATTCATACTCATACTCAGTCTCAGTAGAAAAACTCATGGTGATGATTGCTGCAATGAATTAAAAACAACCATAACTATATGATTGATTGATTATGTAATGAATTAATTTTAAAAAAAACGTAGCCATTTAAAATTTAAAATTTAAAATTTTACAACCAAATCCTAGCCTCTAGGGCCTATGCAAGATGCATTTTTTTAAATCCCACAAACTATATGCATGATTGCATTATGAATGTAGATGCAAATGCTAAAAAACAACCCCTAAAAAATGCAAAAATAATATAAATTTTAAACTAGAAATAAAAATGTAATTAAAAAACAAAAAATGTAACCATTTACATTGTAGTTTGTATAACCAAACCCTATGCAATTGCAATATGCATTTTTAAAAATCCTACAAACTATATGGCATTGGCATATGCAAGATTACATTGTGAATGTAGATGCAAATGCTAAAAAACAGCCCCTAACAAATGCAAATATAATCTAGATTCTAAATTTAAAAAAAAAAAAACTTTAACATGTATTGTAAGCAAATAAAATTATAAATACCTCTTGCTCCCTCTTGCTCTTGCTCTTGCTCTTGCTCTTGCTCTTGCTCTTCCTCTTGCCCTTGCTCTCACTCTTGCTCTTCCTCTTGCTCTTGCTCTTGCTCTCACTCTTGCTCTTGCTCTTGCTTGGTGTGAATATGAAATGAGCCCATATTGTAAATTTATAACATAAAATAGCACTTTTAGGGTTAGGGTTAGGTTAGGAATGTTACTTTTATATTATTAGACATATACAATAAAAAAAAAATGTGTTTTAATGTCTATTAAAAGTCTGTTTTTTTTTTTTTTTAAACATGTAGAAGCCGCGGGGGACGGCAGGGACGTCTGGATGTCCCCGGGAAGTTCCCGGGGACGTCCAGACGTCCCCGCCGTCCCCCAGCCGTCCCCAACGTCCCCAAGACGTTTTCCTCCTTCCCCAGCCATCCCCAGGGCGTTTCGCCCACTCCTGCCAAAAAAGGAAACGTGGGGGAAACGTTTCCCCCACGTCCCCGCGTCCCCAGGGCGTCCGGGACGTCCCGGACGTGTAGAAAAGGGGGGGGACGCGTCCCCGCGTAACACTGTGTTCAACTTACCAATTCCAGGGGGAGGGGGAGACCACTTACTTTCAATCCGATATTTCTTTCTTAGTTTGGAAACAACCACTGTAGTGCTTGAAGGCATAGTTACCAGGTTCGGAAATCCGATTAAATTCGGAAGGGCAAAAAAATCCGAAAATTCGGAGTTCTCGAAAAAATTAGAAAAAATACGGAAAAATCCGGTTCGGAATATATATCCTTATATTAGCTATCAATTTATATTATTGTATACTTATATCATTGGATATAGACAAATCATACAAAAAAGCATCCATCTACCATAATTATCATCATCATAATGATTCTGTCAAAAGATTGCAAGAAGTTGCTTGGTCCAAAAAGGTGCAAAAATGGATTTTATGAAAATAAGAAAAATATTCCCATCAATGCGTAGAGCTCGAGAAAATATACACTTTTAGAGAAGACAACACTTGAAACGGAGCCACAGAATGAAAGTTATGGCACATGCAAGTTTTTGCTGCTACATCTTTCTGGACCCTTTCCAAAAATGGCAAATGTTTTTCTATCCTTTTGATTTCTTCACCGAAAATCCAAAAAAGGAAAGAAATGCCAAAAAAGGATTTTTTTTTTTTGTGCTAAAATTTGGCCGAATTGAATTGGATTTATTCGGTTACTTCAAAAAATACGGTTCGAACCGGATTTCATACAAATCCTGCCGAACCTGGTAACTATGCTTGAAGGGCATATATAAAGCCTTTTTAGAAGATTATCCCATTGTGAAGATAGAAATTGAGTGTTGGCTAGATTTTCTGCATAGCTGAAAACCTAGGCAGTCATGAGATAAATCCCCCTCATTTACTAGTGAGACTCCTGTGTAAGATTTTGTCAATTATATTTCCTAATATCTATCTGTTGGTTTTACTTTAACTGCGTAGCTCATGCACCATAGCTAGGCAGTTTTGCAGCAAGTAAGCAACTGTAAGAAATGTATATATGCAGAAGAGGGAAATAATTAAATAGGAGAAGAAGGAAAGAAGATGTGCAACCTAACCAATAGTTGACAGAGTTGGTCACATGCACATAGACGAAACAAATAGATCTTGAAATGCAGAATTCAAAGCAAATGAAAGTTTCAGATCCAGATCTAAAATAACACAAAGTTTATGCAAAGATCTAAAAAGAAATAAGAAACAAATGCACCGTTGACACAAAGTTCTCCGGAAATCTGCCTCCTCTCTATTCCTCAGCTTTCAGAAAGATATCAAGGGTTTCAGCTCAAAGTCTGGAACACAAGAATGCTGATTACAAATTCTGATCCTTTAACCCGTAGGTTCTTCCTCTACTTATAGTGTGTAGAGGGGAAATTACAAATGGGGAATTACAACTGAACTAGAACATGAAGAAGTAGTAAAGGGAACATTTGACAATCATCTTTCTAGAATTCCTCTCTTAGTGACATGCATTAGGAGATTAAGCCAAAATTGTGCACATCTGCCACTTATCTTAAAAAATCTTTCCAAATAACTTAAAGTAATGGTTTTTCAACCAATAACTTTAATCTTACAATTTCATCCGGGAACATAAGAAATAAGAGAAGAAAGAAGATCTGCCAGCTATAACACCTACCCTTTCTTTTTGTTCTGATACTGAATATACTTTTTAAACATATAATTCAACAATTTCCCATCTGTTTTAACCACAACCTCTTTCTCGGTCCTGAATTGCAACAATCCCTTGGTCAAAATGTCAATGTTTGCTTCCACTTCCTTCAAACTAGGCCCGGACTTCTTAATATCTGATTGAAGCGATATTAGGTTACTGATTGAATTCAACGTGAAAGTCTTAACAACTTTATCAATCCTCTTCTGAATCATCAAAAGCAACCCTTCAAGAGAATCGCACACCTTGTTGGGAACGATTCTTACATAGGAAGAGACATTCCCAATCACTTCTTCCTCGGTGAAAACTATTACATTGCTTGGCAATGACAATATCATATCCTCAAGCAACCGCATCCTTTTTAGCATAATTTTGAAGATCTCCAAGCGGAAAGAAACTGCAAATTCAAGCTGTTTATCTCTTTCAACCAATCCATTAGGCACAAGTTGCTTTGCAATCAAAACATCCTTTGACAGCTTATTTATTTCGACCAAAATGCCCAAGTTATTTTCAGCCACTGTATTCTCATCCACTATGCTTGTCATTAGTTGCTTTAGCTGAGATAATGCATCTTTCATAACTTCCAGTCGAGCTGGTACCTTCCTGAGCTGTATTGAAGCTTGGTGAATGATTTGGCTCTTCCATTTGTCAATAGCCTTAACTTGGTTACCTGCATCTTCCACCTCGTCAACCAGATGATTGCTCCCCTGCTCATGTGCTAGAATTGTCTGAGAGGAAGGTTTGACAACCTTAGCAATGATCTCACATAGCCGAGAAACCTGCTTTTGAAGTTTGGTTTTTTCTGCTTTCTCTTTGTCAAGCTTGAGGAATAAAGCGTTCATTAGTGTTTGTGTATCTTGCTTTAATCCTTCTGTGGTAGTTTGACCTATTGGCACTTTGGTCACTGATATATCTGTTGCCGTGAGCTCTCCCTTCTGCTTTCCCTCTGTTGGAACCGATAACTCAGCGAACTTCTGCCCTGATTCTTCAATAATCAACCTAGAAGTTATTTTGGCAACTTTAGGTCTTCTATCTTTTCCGCCCAAACTTAGGAGCAACTGCAAGTCGTGTTCTTCCAGGTTGATCTCCTCTCTGGCTTCTGGGATTGTCTGCAAAGCCAACCATGATGAAAAATTGCTTCTCGGGGAATGAGAAGTCACTGAATGCACCACCATCTCATGCTCTGACTCTGCTCCATCCGAATTTGCCACAGTGTTGTGACTGCCACCCTCTCAATTGTCCAAAGACAATGCTTTTTCAAACTTCGCCATATGTGCTTTTAGCTTTTCTGCAGGGAGAGGAGAAAATTTGAGTGGTTGAGGAGCAAATACAAATGACGTTGGATTCAACGGAGGAACGACAAGATCTTCTTGGGGTTCAGGGGCTGCTGAAGTGCTATGAGTTGACGTCAGAGAAGCTGAAACTAGCATGATAGCTGTAGAATTGGCCTTCTCTTGTATCTGAGACTTCTTGTGTACTTTAAGTTTCTCCGAGCTCCTACTACTTTCATCCTCGTGCTTTCTTTTGCTGGAGTCTCCTGCGGTAAAGTTACCTGTGATATGATTCATCAAAGCTTCGTCCAGGCAATACCCCTTTGTCAACAACCAGTTTGAGGTGTTAACTAGAACTGCGGAAGATCTTTCCTCAATCGTCTAACAACCACCTATGCTTTCCTGAAAAGCAGCTCTATCCCCTCCCATCTGATGATGTGTCAAGTATCACATGCCCATCATCCGCGAGATCTGCAGGTATCCGTGCTAAACCATAATCAGACACTTGTTGCACAGATAACCTGCTGAAATCTTTCTTTCTGACTTCATACTCGTTTCTGCACTTCATCCAAAAGTCTTCCAACGAAGGTACATGTGAATATTCCTGGGAGATTGTCTTCTTCGCTACCCCATATGGATCAAAGTTCAGCCGTGCTAGGAAGAACTCATGCTCATATTCAGAAAACATTTCGGCTTCGATTCCTCTAGCTTTGTGGATGCTCTGGCAGCTGTAATAACCCACTGTGACTGGAAAGAAACCTGTAGACTTGTGCCGCTTTGATTGTAAGTCATGCATCTCCACGAGCTGCCTACACAACTCCATGATGACCCATTTGTCGCTTGGATACCTCGGCAACTTAACTGGTTCTCCTGAAAAGCCAGTTACCCTGAGATACGTGAAGTCTGCAAACTGGATGAAAATACAACCATGTTGGGATACAACTTCCCAAGCTTCTTTGCTCACCCTGCTGGTCTTGAGATCACTATTTAATTTGCAGATGAATCCGTAGAAGAACTCATCATTGACCACCTTGTAATCTTTGTGGCATTCAGGAACTGTCAACTATGAGAAGCACTAAAAAATAAGATCTTTTGACAGTATGCCCTGTCTATCCAACTTTGAAAATTTACCCTGCGAGGCTGCTGCATATACCAGGTATGAAGTCATTTTGAAGTCACACTTCCGAAGTTGCTCACTGATGTTGTCACTAATGATCACCCAATTGATTATCGAATCAGCTCTGTTGATCTCAATGGTTCTCACGAAAGCATACATCCATGAGCGGAAGTTATGAGTGTTGGCTTCTCCATTTAACCTGCAAAGCAATTTAGTAATATCATCAACTTCCTGCACCAAATTGGATCGTGGAAGAGTCCTCGGGAACTTTGATGGAGACCTGGGCTTCTTCATATATCTGCTATTCATTATGCCCAAGCAATTTGCTTTGTGCTTCTCCCATCTGTTGCCAACATCCAACATGCTAATTACAATCACCACTGGTCGTGTTGGAATCTTCAGGCAATAATTAATAAATTGGGCATCTAGCCTGATTATTGTTTTTCCCGCAGCATCCCGAATTGGAAAAGAGGATGATATGACCTTGCGCACTCCATAACAAATTTAGGCAACTGAGCTTTGACTGGAAACACTGAAGCTTAGATAATTACATTGCTTTTAATTGCCCACATGAGAGATGTACTTCCGGCTCTGGATCTGTCAATTAAATCGGAGATGGGTTCATGGCCTATGTCTGTGTCATTGATATCAGCAAATCTGGAAGCTATGCTTGATTCTGTTGATCCTTCTCTTTCATCATGCTTCATCATGGCTGAAACAATCTTCGTCTAAGCTCTTTTTCTTTTAATCCTGCCGGAATTCCTTGTAATTGGATCAATTTGTGCAGATCTGACAATTTCTTCATATTCGGAAGATATATTCAATGTACTTGACATTGATTTGGACTCCCTTTCACTAATATGAGCACCTATGATGAATACCTGCAATTAATTCAGACAAAGATGGAGTCCATGGCATGAATACTCGATTTTTATCACCAAAATCTGCATATAAAGTCTGCTGCCCTAAAATTTGAGGCTTTGCTTGCATGCAAAGCAAGCAAAAATATTATTTAATTCACCTGGGCACATATACCAACATGCAAACACTTAGAATGATAATAATTAGGCTATTCCAATCCTAGGCGCCAAAACTGGAAGCTTCCCGGCAATGGAAAATAAACTTTAATGCAAAATCCTCCTTTTGGCGCCAAAACTTGTCTGGGCTGCAATCTTCGTCAAAAAGATTTAACTGCTTCTCCATTATGGCGTCCCATGCTTATATAACCTCCAACATGCTATTTTTAATAATTGCCTCTTCTTATTTTTGGCAATTTAATTAATTAATAGCCATGTCTATTCATCCAATTTGGGCGCCCAAGTTTGCATGCTGCTGGTTACTTTTTAATAATTTAATTTATTTAATTTTAGCTTGCATCCTTGACTTCTCTTTGGCTTGTCCTTTTGCATTGACTTTCCTTCCATACATGGTGCCAAAATTAGATAAAAAAGCCATTAATAAATAACATTAAATGCATTGTTTAATGCCAAGGTGGGTCGCACTTTTTGGCAGGGGTAGATGCTAAAAATAAGAAGTCAACTTGATGGGAATTTCCACCCTGCATTGCAGCTCCAAAAATCCCCTCTTCCACTTAAGTGATTTGACATTCATAATGGAAATTTTTACTTTGCAAGGCAGGTAAGAAATTCCTGCCTGCCGGCTACCTTTAATATTCCCATTGCAACTTAAGTGACTTTGACTTCATGGGAAAAAACACAGGTAAGAAATTCCCGCCTGCCTACCACTACCAAAATTCCCATTGCAGCTTAGATCTATTTATTCCAAAAAGTGCGACTCGCCTAGGAGAGGCCTTTTCTGCTTAACTTCATCTTTTTTGGTCAGAAGTTTGCCTTCTGAGACTGATTCCTTCTGGTGCCGAGGCCATAAATGATCTCCAGATGTTCTAGGCAATTAAACAGACTATACAAAACAAAGAATGGATCTAGGGGAATTTAACAAACAGACAACAGAGAAAACCGGATAACAAACGCAAAAGAAATAAATAAAAATGAAAAATGTTGCCAGAAGTTACAGATAATACTTTGAATTCATTCTTGGCGAAAACCCTATTGAGATGTGTGAATACTGGCATGCGAAACTTCAACAAGATTCAACCGGAGCACAATTTACTTCAAACGGGGCATTATTTATTTACAAGATAATTAAATCAAAATTTCTCGCAGACAAAACTTGGCGGAGGGATAAAATGAGTTTCAACATCTGAATATTTATTGAAATTGGCTCATATGATTCATTGGGAATATCTTAACGTAATAGAGACATCTTCTGGCAATAAAACACAAAAAAAATCCGTTATTTTAAAAGAACTAAATTTTTTAAACACGGGATAGTCTCAAATTTCAGGGTAAAATGTAGAGACACCATTGAGGCAGCCAAATTTGGTGCTTGATAGATTCAGCTACATTCAACCTAAACTTTTCCCAAACCCAATAGATGTCCCTACTCTCCTGCTGAAATATTCTCCTATTTCTTTCTTTCCAATTGTTCCATAACAATAGAGTAATTCTGCTCCATAGAGTTTGCCCAAGATTATGACTATTGTTAGTGTATTTATCCCACTCTCTAAAAGGTTGCTCAATATGTTGCCTACTAGTCCAAGGAATCCCAAACAACTTAGTCAACAGCTGCCATAAAATGCTCACAAAAGAACATTGAAGAAAAAGATGAAGAATAGTTTCTGTAGAGTCCAAGCACAACACACACCTGAAAGGGCCGTAATACCCTCTTTTTAAAAGCCCGTCACATGTAAGAATTCTTCTTTTCAATAACAACCCAACAAAGAAATTGACCGTGGGCCATATAGCTTCCTGCCAGAGGTGAGAGAAAATATCCCTTTAGGATGGGAATGACTCTGTAAAGAGAAACATAACCAACTGAGACTGTTTATGAGTCTGTGGCGCCATTCCCCCATGCTATTGTGTCCATCTTTATTGAAGATGAAAGCTATTGTTTGAAGAATATTCACTGCCACTTGCTGTTGTTTGTGGTTCTAGTTGAACATGCCATTCATGAAGAAGAATCCAACTTTTTCCCATCTCCCAATAGTGTACTGTAGACTGGCAATAATGAGCAACCTTTACCCACCCCTCTGCATGAAGATTTTCCATAACTTGATGAAGCTCAGGATATTGGGCAACAAGCGGTGGATGACCATCCCACGAGTCAGTCCAAAAATTAGCATTTGTATTTTGATTTTCTAGGAATGAAAATTTAAACCGGAATATTTATCCACTGGCTTTTCCATTCTAGAAATATTTAATAATTTGCAATAAATCGGAAAAAAGAGTATATACCCGTGCCACTGCAAGCTGAAAAATGCCCATGCCCTGATTCGTGACTATTTGTGGCTCAAATACTGACTGTGGTTTGCCCTCAAAATGTGTTTTCACAATTGTATTTTGCGTTCGATTTTGTGGCTGTTTTAAAAATGCGTGTTTGACTGTAATGGCCTTCAAATGTTTGTGAATCACGACTCTATTTGCATCTTGTTTCGTGGTTATTATTTGTGCTCGAAAATATTGTTATTTGCATGAAAACTTGCCCTTCCGCGATGGTATCTTTGTGGCCTGCAACTTTGGCTCTGCCATGCCCTTGTTTCAATGGCAGAAATGCCTGTGAAACCCGACGGAAATGGTGACGGCGGGAATGACTGTGAAACCTTAATGGGAAAATCCTCACAAAAATGTGAATTAAAAATTCCAAATGTAAATTCAAAAATCCTCACAAAAATGTCTTGATTTCTTCAACGTGCCCTAACAAGACTGTCACAAAAATGTCTTTCTTCCCTTCTCTCTTTCTCCTCACTTGTCTGACTCTGATACCAATGTTGGAATACGTGAATAAGGAAGAATAAATAAGGTGGATTGCCCACTATGGAAGTGTGTCTATCATTATATTAGGAATGATTTAGTTATAAAGCAATTGACATAGTTACAACCGTCTTCTAGTTTAATACATAACTAATGACATGTTGATTAATAAGCCTTATACTCTAGTAATTTTATGCGAATTCTGCTTGTGTTAGTACTAAATCCCAAGTTCTTGGTTTATCCCTTGCCAAGCGTCTGAGTAAATCCTCAAGACTTCTATTCATCACCCTTGTCTGTTCGTCTGTTCGCGGATGATATGCTGAATTGTATTGCAACTTTGTATTCAAAGTTTTCCACAATGTCTGCCAAAAATGACCAACAAACTTGGTGTCCCTATCAGACACAATATTACGCGGGAACCCATACAACCTGACCTCTTGTTTGAAGATGTAATGTCCCCAATGGAGGATTTTCTAACCCAAAGGGAACACCTGAAAATTCTGATTTATTGCAGCAAGCTGAAAATAGAGGTATCATATTAACAATGTGTGTTTTTTCACATAATTAGGAATATGAAACAAACCCTCGGTATGACGAATTGTTATGAAGACAAAAGTGCGACAAAGTACCTTGAATTTGATCTCAAATGACCCAAATCTCACGTTGAAATAAATTGAAAATCTTTGCAAGCACAATGGAAATCCCAATGGTGGAGAATCCCCTTGATCTCTTGTAGGGTTTTCATCCTCGAGAGGGTATTTCTGAAGGGTTTCATCTTTAGAAATAAAATAGACAAACATGAAGCTTTATACAAAATCAGATATGAGATAAAATAATCAAGTATCCCTTCTCCAAGCAATTCCCATTGCTTATATTCTTGAGTTTCCAGACTTTGTGTTGGATCCTTTGATGTGAAAGCTGGGGGACTGAATAAAAGGTAGATTTCCAGAGAATTTTGTGTCTAAGGTGTTTTGCTAATCACTTCTATTTGAGGTTTTAGATGAACTTTGTGTTATCTTAGATCTTGGTTAGAAGCTATTTCTTTCCCTCACTGCTGAATGTTGTGAGTTTTCATGTGTTTATTTAATTTGTGTGGATGAGACCAACTATGATAGCTATTGGTTAAATCAATGTATCTTCCTTTCTTCTTTCCTAAATTCTATTATTTCCCCTTCTGCAAATCTTCCAATCACAGCTGCTTACTTGCTGCTAAATTGCCCGTCTGTGGTTCATGAGCTGGAGTAATTAAAGTAAAACCCATGAAAATAGTTATTAGGATTCATCCTTACGAAATTGATAAACATCTTACACGGGTGCTTCACTGTTAAATGAGAGAGATTTATCTCATGACTGCCTAGGTTTTACGTTTTGCATAAAATCTAGCCAACAGGACCATGTCATTAGTTCACTTTGGGTTTGAATATCAACCAGATTCATTTTTTGAATAAAAGGCATCATGTTAGCAGAAAAGGCATCAAGAGTAGCATTTCCCCCCTATTTTCATTAGAGAATAAGACAATATTAAAATCTCCCCCTATAATGATAGGTATTCCAGAATGGGTTAGAATAATATTATAAATAACCTTCCCTTGGGCTTTCTTTGCTTCAAGTTGCACTGGGGCATATATGTTCAATAATAAAGCAATCTGTTTATCAGGTCCATATCTAACCACCATATAGAGAACTCCATGATGTCCTCCACTATCTATACATTGAATTTGTTGAGGATCCTAGATGCATGCCAGCCCTCCAGAAGCGTCTTGTATACACACATTCGAGCATAAACCATTTGCTCCATTTTTATTGCAGAATCAACTGCTCTGATATATTTGCCTATGGAATTGCCAATATCCTAGAAAATGATTGGATTCCAAAATTCGTCGCGTAATCCAAATTGGCAGATCTAGACAGGGACAACAAAAGGAAGTTCCTCCCCAGCTTTGAAAAGAGGTTGCCATGGTTTCATAAACAAGCCCGCTCGCCCAAAAAACCATGGTGCCCCTTGAAAGATATATTCCTTTTCAGTGTAATTAGCAAAAAAAACCTGGAAATAATTGTTGGGATAGACAAAGACAGTATACTTACTTGGAATATTCCACGTTTTCCGAGCCCAATCCTTAAAAGCAGGCAAAGATGGTTTGAATCCCATAACACGAACGATAAGAGCACGATCCTCTAACTCCCGAATATTGGCTTGACCGTTTGATGTTGCAATTGTTATGACTAGTGTACCATCCGCAACTTTCATACAACTTGTGGGAGTTTTCCTGGGATCTTCTTTAACCAATTGAACCAGTAGTCTTGTAGCAGGGTTGGATGAAAGAAAATGGTCACGAGGGCCTCTAATAACATCTCGAAAGGACATGCGTGAGGGGTCTCTTGAGGGTTCACCTTTTTCAAAAGTAGGAGGCAAAGAGGGCTCCATCCCAAAGACGTATGGTCCTTTTGCCACGAAGGGCCCACCCAAAAGTTTCAATGCCACCAAATATATACAGAAGGAGATAACAACAAAGAGGAATGGCTACAAAAGATAAAAGAGAAAGCTACTGATTGAAGGGACTAAATGTGTGAGGAAACAACCTAATCCTGACACCTAGGGATCGAGATTTGGGAGGAAGACAATGTGACGGGATTTACAAAACCAAACGATGGCTAAGAGACAAAGACGTAAATATCGGGAGACTGCAGTGATGAAAATCCAATTTCTTTTCATCTCATGAACTCTCGATCTCCAAAAGAAAGGTATAAAAGAGGATTAGAGGAGGTCATTTGGGGATCATCTACTATTGGCACATTTTCTATTTGGACATTGGGGGCTTGTTGCTCTTTGTTCTTCCACTCTTGGACGAAAACTCAAGTGTGTGGCTATTTCCTAGAAGGACAAAAACCCTTCTAATGGTTGGTTAGAGGATGAAAACAATCTTGCCTTGGTTGGCATGAAGACTTATTGAAGACCTTTATGCAGATTTGAGTGTTGGACGATCAAAGACATCTTCTACAAATATTTGTAAGCATTTTAGAGCCATACCTAGTTGAAACGACTAGGGTTTGATGGTGTTTGAGTGCCTTCTAGGGCACAAATTACAAATCTGATTTTATAATATGATTCGGCATAATTTATTAAGTCGGAATCTCCGTTTTGGCGATTTTTGGAATAGTTTTCAACTTCATCTACTCATTCACAAATGTCGGGATCAAATTTGAGAGGGTTTCCATTGTTGGAAAATTATGATATTGGTTTCATTTGATAGTTGGTATTTTTATGATCATTTGGAGTATTCATTTGTGTGGAGATTCCTTGTATTCTAAGAGTTACTGAATTTACAAGTTTCAGCTATTTTGCGCCATAGTAAATTCCAGAATTTTGAGTTTGATGATTTAATTGCATTTTCTGGCTTCTAAAATCAAGGGCAATCCAAGGAATCACTTCCCATAATTTTTGTGTGTCTCTACGGTGGATTTCTCTCTCTCTCCTAGTCGCTAGGGTTTGAGAGTATTTTTTGGTCCTTTATTAATTGCTGTCATAAAAATCAGACTTGCTTATTTTGGAGGTTTTAGCTAATTTCCTTAATTTTCAGTTTTGTCCCCAAAAGGGATATTTCACCATGGGCTCAACTTAGCATTACAAAAATATGAGCGTATGAGGAAAATGGCTCACGACACAACATAAATATTTTGCATGTGCATGTAGTTACAGAACACAGGAATCTTTAAAAGCACAGTGGAATTAATTCAATAATCAATACATTTGGAATTAATCCTTATTTACACCATGTGCATTTAGCTAAATAGTGGTTGGTAAGAGGGACTCTGATTGAGGCTTAAGGGTGCCCATAGTTGAATGGTAGTTGGGCCAGTTATACTACCATCACTCAACAATCATAGTAGCCATTACAAAGTAGTTAGCTGCTTTGTCACTTATCTTTTGAACCAACGTGCATCCCTAAAAACTTCAATTTAATGTTGCTCATTATAGAATTCTGTGTCGTATGTGACAAAGCTTCTCTTAGAAATTGATCATCTCTTGTATTTATCAATGTATGTTGTTTGAAAGAAACCAAGGGAACTTAAAAATAATTGGAATAATCCTTGCTGGAAAGTGGATTGTAAGGGCAATGGACGGTGATTCTCTTGGGTAGGTCCTTTTCCATGATAGAATTCTTAATGGACAACATATCCATAAAATCAGGGGGCCTTTACGAGTTTGTGACAGAATTGGCAACGCTAGTGCATTCAAAATTGTTGGATCTACACATCTTAACAGAATTTGGGCTGCTTGGCAGATACTCTTGGCTTTTATCCATTGGCAGTTTTGGGCCCCACGGGATGCTTGGGGTTTGGCAGCACATCCTATTTGGACCTTCAAATCACCACATGGACAAGTTGGACTTCAACCTTTATTTGCGGGCAAAAGGTCGGCACATAAGGTTATTTTTTTCTATTGGGGAGGCCTTTGGATCAATGGGCGACAACATTGGAAAACCTGGAGAAACTTAAACAAGACTCAAATTTTGTCATCAGTAGACAAAAGTGCTTTCCAAAACTCTGCGATTTCAGAAAGTTGTCTTTTCAAAATGCAACTTCAGAGTGTGGACCCATATTGGAGGGATTGGAAGTGGAACAACGGAAAAAATCTTCTCAACTAATAATTCAAAGGACTTGTATCATCAAATGCGCCACTATAATCTTGTTGCTACATGATTGAACAAACAATGGTGGGTCAATGACCTTGAAGTGAGATGGAAATGACGGTGCCAAGTTTTTTGGAAAGCATTAGGGTCTAGCTGTCAAAGCATGATTGAGTATGACTGGTTCAGCAGATGCACGTGGGAAAGATGAAACAATTGACCATATCTTCAAGAAATTCCTAATGGCAAGAGGTTTTTGGGGATGGTTGCAAGCTTGAATTAACTTTCCTTTTTATTGAGCCTCTCTCTTTTAAAGGGCCTCTTTTAGGAGATATTTGGATGGTTAGGGATAGTTGCAAGAGTTAATGGCATACGACTAGGCTGATGCCAATCTTGGGGAAAATGAAACTCTTCAGAGAAGAGTTGCTTTTATTGGTACAATCTAATTTTGAGTGGTTTCGCAAAAATGTGAAAATTTTCCCATTGGGGCATGAGCTCAGGTGCTTTCTTTCCTTGTTTATGTAGGGAGATATTCTTTTAGTTAGCATTATGCCCATTTGATGTAAACTTTTGTTCCTTGAAGTAATATAATAAGCATTTTCTCAAAAACAAAGACAAACAAACAAACAAAAAAAATTACCACCCAGCCAGCTGTTATAATGCTTTGAGTAGAAACGTTTAACGTAATTATCAGCAACATAATTGCATCTGTTTTTTGCAGCTATTGGTGATAAATGTAAGCATTGCCAACATTAGCAGTTCCGTTACACATTCATGATATAATAGACTGGCTTCTGAACTTATCATCACCTTGAGGATGTTTGATAAAGCTGTCAACATGCTTAAACCATCAATTGAAACTTTCTGCTTATTGTTCAGCTTGCAATGAAGGTTTCCATATAACTAGTGGACCTTTAACAAACTGCTTGTGTTACCTTTCAGGTTGGGTTGATACCAGACGAGAAGTTGGTAGACTTGCTTGATTTGGCTTTGTCTGCGGACACTGTAAATACTGTGAAGAGTTTGAGGGAACTCATGGAGGCAGGGGTGGAACCACTAGCCTTGATGTCACAATTAGCAACATTAATAACTGATATTCTTGCTGGAAGTTACAAGTTACATAAAGAAAGACACAAGAGATTGTTTTTTCACAAGCAAACACGTAAGTAATTTGTAAATGACTGGTATTTTTTGTGCTAATTGTAAGGTCTGTTTTTAATACTATACACCATATATGGATTTGGAAAGAAACCACCTGATTATATCACAAATATGGATTCAGAGGGCTGAATAGAGTGCAAAGGTTCTGTCTAGAAAGACATGCATGTTGAATCTGGTTAATGGTTACATCTCCATTGCATTTATTTGAGGTTGTTGAACACTTTAAAAGTATAATTTGTGCTCATATTCTAACATATTAGTGATACTACTCATTAAATTTTGCAGTGTCTAAAGGAGAGATGATTAGGCTGCGGCATGCCCTTAGAACTCTTTCTGAGGCTGAGAAGCAGCTTTTATTATCAAATGACCGAACAACGTGGCTGACAGCTGCTTTGCTTCAACTTGCTCCAGATCCACCACGTAAATTTCCTAGCTCTTCTTCAGGAACCAGTGTCATTCAGAGCCCTGTAGCATATGCAAGGGAAAAAGAAAAATTCGACCGGGAAGCAATGGGTATTATACGGAACAACCTGGATAAGCATTCCAGGCCAATGCAATATGCAAAAGGTTTTCCCATGGTTGAAACTGGTGGCTCTGGATTGAGGGAGAGGATTCCTACTAAGACATCACGAGAGTCTGATTCAGCCAATCATGTAGGAAGCATGGCTAATATTCAGTCTTCGAGCATTGCAGCAGTAAGGAAAAACATACCATCTTCAGAACATATCATGGACATCGAGACAAATGGTGAGAAAGATGTGTTGATATATTTGTGTATTTTTCTGATGGGACCTGCAAAGCAGATCGGAGGCGATCTGTAAGCACTAGTTGCAGCTGCTCGATTTTTTTCAAGTAGTACTAGGAAACTGCATTCAAAAACGCTGAACAAATTATCCATGTACAGAACACAGGCTTCTATTTGTGTTTTATGACAAATACTAATGTAACTTCCTGTGCATGATCTGTATGCACAAATTTGTTTATAGACATTAGCATAACAGTACAATTAGGCTACCTTGTATTGTGAATCATTATTTGTATAGTAATATTACACTGAGTGGGGAACAGATGCTGAGTTGTGGAAACTATAATGGGGGTCTAACAATCAAGACAACAAGGGATTGTTAGAGCTCCTCTCCCCCCTCCCTTTCCCCTTCCCTTTACCCAATTCTGACTAGTGAAGGTGTGGAAATACTGCCTAGTTTGTTATACATTTCAGTACGCAACATTGACTGCTCTAGGAATGTGCTTCTGCATTAGGCAAAATAAGTTTTCTAGCCATAGTAGAAATATATTATAGCTACTCCGTTAACAATATATACAAACAATTTGACATTGCGGATTTGATCTTCATCAACTCCTTGTTACAATACCCCATGCCTTTTTTAACTTGCACAGATCATACTGTTTGGGGTTGAACTGTTTTAGGTTTACTCCATCTAGTTATGTTTGCATTGGCAAAGGTGACTCTGACCAGAAGAGACATGGATTTTGATCAATCTCAACTGCCTAAAACTTTGAGGGGGTTACCCTGTTGAGTTGCGTCACACTTTGCCCTTCACAAAAAATCAATAGTAACCAACCTATCTCGACGTCTCTCGATGTCAATTTGTTTTTTAACTGTTCTTGATGATCCAAGTGGTCCCCAAAAACATGTCTTTCCAAGAAAGAGAGCCAAACAAATGGAAAAATGAATTCAACGTGGAACCACCTCTAAAAGGACTAGTTGATTTAATCTTATCTCCCACAGACATTGCATTAAGAATCAATGATACCTGCCTTGTGATATCTTGACTGAGTATTAAACCTTGATGAAACACTAGCCATCCCTAAACCTTATGTTTGAAGGAGGCTCCTGACTTTCAAATAGATTGACAATGGCTTACTTGTCCCGCTTCAATTTCATTCGCCCTCACTGCTTGATGAGATGTGAAGTAACATTAGAAGTGTGTCTAACTTGGTCATACTATTTTTTTACTCACACAATTGAAAAAGGTTTTTCTTTTACTTCACTCCCAATCTCTTTAATAAGGACTTGATCCAAAAAGCTGAAACTTGAGAGGACAACTTTTTGGGATGATATTGCATATCTCTTGACAAGCAGATTCATCCACGCTACTGATTTTTTGAGCTCCTCAATTCATCTCAAACCACATGTACCATTAGCTTAGATCATAATTTTAAAAGATCTCCCCAACAAAAAATTCGTTCCCTTTCTCAACTTTGGCCAAGCAAGAAGGATATGAGGTCAAGCTGACTGTCGCGCGACTGAAAGGTACGAGTCCAAACTAGCCAACAACTACCAAAAGAGACCCATACAAATAAAAAACCCGGGATATTTTTTTTCTCGTTATAATAATACAATTAAGTCATGGTTATGAAATTATGGCGACGAAGAATGACACTAGGCCACAACAAAATGATTCCTAAAATTCCCACCAAGGGTTGTTCGGCTTAGGAGAGCCATTTCAAATATATTTTATTGTGGTGATTAAAACTTGTTGAGCCAAATTAAGTAAATTGGTTTAAAAAGTGTAGTTTAAATCCGGGAAAAATTCAAGTTATAAAAAGGCCAAAGGGAAGAATGTTGGGCATGGGTCCAATTTGGTCACCTAAATAGACCCATGTCCCTTTTAAATTTTGCTAAGCTAAGATTAAAGTCTTCCGTATCAAATATAAGACATAAGGGCGAAAAGCATTTCAAAAAGCAAAGATCAGGATTAAAAGACAGCCCTTAGATCAAAGGGCCATCCACCGTTGGATCTTAGGGCAACCAAAGAAGCCCTAATTTCCTTATGGCATTCTCACAAAAGCTCTTTTGTTTTCATTTTGCTCTCATTTTATTGTTTTTCTTTTGGTTGCAAGTTTTAGGAGGAGGAGGCGATTCATGGAAGCTCAAGTCTATTTGGATGATCATCCTTTCATTATTTCCTTTCCATTTTAATTTAGATACTCGTTTACAGTTTGAAATCATGTTTTCTTGGATACAGATTCACAATTTATTCAGTATTAATCTCTTATGCAATATTTTTGTTTTGTGCGAGGAAGGATAGTGGATTGGATATTGTGCAAGCTTTTATCTCTCATAGGAATGAGTTATTAGTGAGTATATATATATATATATATATATATATATATATATATATATATATATATATATATATATATGCCCAAAACTGTGCGTGAGGAGAGATGGCCATACAGCCGAGCCCATGGAGGGTTGTTTCAACGCATGGGAGAGGGGTGGTGGCCGTATTGCCACAATTGTGGCAATGGTGTAGTTGGTGGCCACAAAACAGCCGTGGCCGTGGACAAAGATAAGGGGAAGGGGAGGTTGGGACGGCTGGTCGTCTAACCCTCCCTATGTCTTGTTTAATTAAAAAATAATAATTAAATACACACACCCACACATAAGCAAGATAACAATGAATTACTTCAAGTTTAATTTGCTGTTTTTTTAAAACAGTTTGATCACCATTTTCAGTTTTCAGGGACTTAACCCAATTGAGTTAAATTCATATATATGAATGAGGATTCTCAGATTTATTTGTTCATTGCAAAACTATCAGCAAGATTTAGTCACAAAACAACATGATTTCATAACAAAAGCAGAGATAAAAGTAAACTCATTTTCGGAGATTGTGAACTTACAATTAGATTGAGCAACAGGATCTTAGATTTCTTCATGAGAGGGAAGAGGCAAAATGAACTGTTAAAGATTTAATAAAAGAAGAATTTTAAATGTACTTGCATATTTCTAAATTACTGCAACAAAGCAAACATTTAAATCCTTCTTTCTTATCCTTTAAATTTCATTGTAAAGGATAACTATAGAAAATTTGTGAAAGATTTAACCATAATTCGCATACTCATATTCAGCAGACCCCCCAAAAAAACTTGGCAATATTCGGTCAACAGTCGGGAATACTCGACAACTTAAAAACTACTCAAATTTCTTTAAAAAATATAAATTTTAAGCAACACATAGCTAAAAATGTATCAAATGAGCCTATAAAATGTTGGAGAAGTGTTTTCTATTAGATTTGAATACAAATACAATACAAAATCGCATCATCATGCGAATACAACTGACTGATCAGTAATATGAATTTATGATGATTGACAATGAAAAATATCATCATAAATTTCATATCTATGCAAGTTACAATATACAATAAATTACATTTTCCTCTTCCCCAATCTAGAGAAATATTGGGGAGAGGGTCTAGTGCCTCTACTAGTCCCCACACTCGGCTGCGTCTCCTCACTCCTCCTAGAAGACTGTGACTCTGGCTCGATCCTGGAACTAGATGGTGGTGTTGGTGGCTCCTGTGTTGCATGTTGGAGATCACCTCCAAAGATATCATCCAATCCAATATCTCCTGCTAGTGTTTCTCCCTCCATAGCTTCCCTCTCAAAAGAAGCAATCTCGTCCTATGTGAATGCAGGGATTTCCTCTTCTTGCCTAGTCCACTCGCTATATGGATCTATCTCATCCAAATCAATGAGCTCTTCTGATGTGGCCTCCACTTTTCTTGTGCAAAGCCGAAGATTGTATTTAACAAAAACCAAGTCGTTGAGCCGTTTTTGACTCAACTTGTTGCGCTTCTTCGTGTGAATGGCCTCAAACAAACTCCAGTTGCGTTCACATCCAGAACTGCTACAAGGTTGAGATAGAATTCTGAGGGCTAGCTTTTGAAGATGCGGGGTGTTCCCTCCCCAATCCTCCCACCAAGAACCTACAAACAAGATAATAAAAAATTTATCAGTAATTAATAAAATCAAATCCGTAACTAATAAGTAACTTGGTAAACATTCTAAATTTTATTACCTGGTGATTGCGTGGTTCTCCCTCGAATAACTAGCACCGAAGAAAAGAGCCTCCCCCTAGCATGTTTGTAACTCTGCAGCTCTAAAATGATGAGGTCCCTCGTCTCAACATCTGGTATCATCGTCTCAATACATGTTGAAAGGCCTTCCATAACCTCTTCGTTCACATATGTGAAGTTGTCGGAGTAGAAATACTTGGGGTTGAGGTAGTACCCTACTGCATGAATAAGTTGGTGGAGTTCATTGTTCCACCTCCTATCAATAATGTCCCAAAAGGGACCATATCTGACGATATCCCCCATGTAATAGTTTTGGATAGACTCTTTGGCCCTATCTATGGCCTCATAAATAAACCCCATGGGGTTTTGCTCCCCATCAACCAATCCCAAAATCCTCACCAACGTCTTTGACACCTACACACAAATTAGAATGTAAGGTTACAAACTTACAATACAAATAAAGTTAAAAAATGAAAACAATATATTTATAATTTAACAAATTAAAATAAAGAAATGAAATATAAATCAAAGTTTGAAATTACCTTGATGATCTCTATAGCTCTCTTTACAAAAATATCATCAAAAACTATATTTGCAACCCTCTCTCTGTCAGCTTTCTTTGAATATTGTGAGTCTAGCCATGCTTGACTCACAAACATTTGTTTCAAAGGTGTCAATAAACTATAAATACTTTGCAACGTCAAGAAGTTAGTTGCAAACCTTGTGACAGTGGCTCGAACAAGCTCTTTCCCCTTTGTGTGTTCTCTCATCAAGCTCAGAACCCAAGGGTGATTGTACATGTACTTCATTATGGTTCTTGCATTTTCTACAACTGGCCTCACCCAATCAATTTCGCTTACATCCTCCAAAAGAAGGTCAAGGCAATGAACTGCACAAGGAGTCCAAAAGAGTGATGGATGTCTCTCTTGCAGTAGTCTCCCACCCGCCACATATGCTGCTGCATTGTCTGTGACAACTTGCACAACATTTTGTACATGAACCTCCTCTAACATAACACTCAAATAATCGGCATCTTTTATTATGTTAGAGGCATCAATGGACTTCAAAAACACCATCTCACCGTTTGAAGCCGCTAAAAAGTTAACGAGGGTGTGGTTCCTTCCATCCGTCCACCCATCTGAAAGAATGGTGCATCCTTATTTTTGCCATTGTTTCTTTTGCTCATCTAGAATGGTAGTGGCATCTACAATTGCACTCTTAAGCGATTTCCCACTCAAATCTTTTGGAGAGGGTGCCTTGTACCCTTTTCCTGCAACTGTCAACGCTGTCACCAAGTACTCCCAGTATGGGCTCTTTGCCACATTGAATGGCATGTTGTAGTACCAAAAATTTGCACAAGCTTTATCCGCTTCCTTGTGCACATCTTTGTTCAGGGTTGTTGCTCCAGGAGTGTTCCTTGCGACAAAAAAACTTTGTATGCCTTTGCTCGAACTCGATGAAGATGCACCCCTTTTGGCTCTTCTGGTTTGTATGCGTGGACCACGAGTAGAGCCCATAAGTGTTGCCGCATCATCCTCTAAATCGTTTGTCATTGCAGCCCCAAGTATAATAGTTTCCCGCTCTCATCTCTCGCTTTGCCTCTTCCGTCACTTGGGTGCAAACCACAACATCTCGGCGAACAATAGATGCAAGCTGATATTTCAACCGATTGATGCCTCCAGACAGTTTTTTGCCACATAAATTGCAAAAAACTTCATTTTCAGTTGCTCCACGTACACCATACTTACATGCTTTGGTACGGGCATTCAGAGGAATGGTTCCTATGAGTGATGATTGCCTGAATGCCGAACTTGATGCCATTGTTAACCTCTAATCTGTAACACAATGCACATTTAAAAAATTAGAAAACTGTAAGCTTAATTAAATTTATAAAAAAAATTGATCAAACACGACCCTGTGCAAGAAGAAATCCAAGGGACGGTTCCGTCGTGCGAGCCCAAGTTTCAAATCCAACAAACAGGTTGCAGACGGGCTCTAAAATGGAGGAGCAGGGTCGGGGAAGGAGCAAATAGTGTCAAAGAAAACCAGAGGCTCAAAGGAGAGAAATGGAGAAAGACTCAAAGGTTTCGGGCTTCACAAATGATTCAGAGCGAGCCAAAATTGGCTAAGTATGGAAGAATCAGAGGAAGCTGCCAAGTGTCTCAACGACACATCTTCAAAGGTTAAATCCAAAGCAAACACTCAAACAAGCGCCAAGCCTCCACGTGTCCAGAGCCCCAAAAGTTGCACCGGCCATTGAAAAGTCTAAGAGTCAGCGGAGGGTGCCAAGTGTCTCAACGACACACATTCAAAAGTGGGACCCTGAGTGGAGACTCAAATGAGCGCGAGGCTTCCATGTGTCTAGGGACCAAAAAGAGAGCAGGCCCAAAATGACTAAGTATAGAGAACCAGTGGAAGAAACCACGTGTCTCATAGGACGCTTTCAAAGGAAAGTTTGGAGGCAGTCCCCAAATGAGCGTGGGTCCTCCACGTGTCCCAGGTCCAAAAAAGGGACAGAGTCGGGGGTTGAATAGTCAAAGCAGAGGCAGGCTGATGGAAGGAGCCAAGTGTCAGCATGACGCTACTTCAAAAGTAAAATTTGGAGCGGGCTTCCAAACAAGAGTGAAGCCTCCACGTGTCCAGGGTCAGACTTATGGCCCTGCCAAGCAAAAGGACTTAGCCAAAAACACAAGGAAATAGAGCAAGCCATGGAAGGTGCCACGTGTCTCTTTGACACACCTCCAAAGATTTAATCCAAAAGTGGTCCCCAAACTAGCACCAGCTTGACACATGGCCATGTTGAAAAGTCAAAGCGGGAAGGTGGGTCATCGGAGGTAATTTGAAATTTTTGGCCTCAAGAAGGCATAAAGTATGGAAATGAGCCGCACCTCCGCTGATGCCCAAGGAGCCACGTGTCAAGCCTCAATTGCATGCAGGGAAGGTGGGCCTGGAGAGACTTTTTGCCCAAATGGAAAATGCGGACCTACGGGCCCGAAGATGGTTTTTTTTGACAAAATTGAATTGTGGGGCTGCAGGGCAATTTTTGCATTTTGTATTTTTGGTGCCAAAAGGCACAAAGTAAATTTTGGGCCCGCGGACCCATTCTGCTAACTGGTTTTCACCATTTTTGTATGGACCTGACTCAAACATTCAAATGGACATATCTTTCGATCCAGTGCCTGAAATCCAACAAATTTGGCACCATTGGAAAGGTCTCGACCTCATCTACACCATGGAAACCTGAAACTTTAATTTTGAGGAGGTTTGGTGGGTGAAAAATAGGGAAACGTCTTCATGCCATTAATATGCAATCCGATTGTCCCCAACAACTAGATCATATTTGATTCGATCTTTCATTCTCCCTTCTTCAACATGCTGAACAGACATAGAGTGGTGGACTCGACAGATTGTGGGTGGATTTGCAGTGGCATTGATGGCTGGTAGCTGAGCTTCAAATCAAGTTTCCCACCTCTTTTCTTCTTCCCTCTTCACTGCATCTATAAAAGAAGGAGTTGGGCTCATTGTAAAGGGTTGGACATTTCTGTTTTGCACCCTCCCTTCTCCTCTGGTCTGCAGATGAGTTCGTGGAGTCCAAACCTCCCATTCAAGTTGTAATACAAAGTTTTGCCTCTTGGCTAACTGTAATGTACTGTATCAACTATGGAGCAATAATATATGTTTGTGGATGATTCTCAACCCTCTCATGTGTTCATTGTTATCTTCTGATCTCTCATTGCAGTTTGGTTATCTGTGCATGGTGGTTGTATTACATTTCTATGGTCTGTGTTAAATTGCAAAATGAGTGTTTAACATTCCTTTGGTGCATCACCTTGTTAGCTTAGGTTTATTTTTTTGCATCTTCTCAACCCTATCCCCTTGGTAAGATAGAGTAGGTTTAGAGTAGATCCTCTGTAATTTATTTGTGTGCACCTGAACAGAGGAATAGGAACCAGCCTTCATCTAGAGAGCTCTCTCAATTTCAAAGTCCCACACTTTGAGAGATGCTCCATGTTATGCTATCACACTGAGAGTCTCAACCCATTAGGTTGCAGACATTCAGGGGTGCTGTGATTTTGCACTAACAGTTTTGGCACACCCGGTGGGACCAAGAAGTCTCCATCTTTATTGCAGCAAGATTGATGTGCACTTGTTGTAATTTTTCAGATTTTAAGAAGCCCTGAAATTACACATCTGGTGACTCCAAAAGAATCAGAGTCCACTGGTTTCAGTAGCCCAGGCTTGGCAGATTCATGAGAAGAATCCAGACTAGATCAAGAACTAGAGAAGAAGGATTATTTGTCTATCTACACTTATCCCCAGATAGAGGGAGAAGAGGGAGAAGAGCCAAAGGTCTCCATCTCCACCAAACAGAACCTTGTCAACACCTCCTCCTGGTAGGTCGTTCATTCAATCAACAAGGGTTCTCAGGCCAATCATAATGGCACAACCACCCAACCCCTATGTCAACTTCATTGGTAGTAGCCCACTCGCCCTCAATGCACAAAATCCAGTCCCAGTTGCAGCATTAAAGAGCATCCCATATTTCACTGGAGAGAACCAGACTTCTCCTAGTGATCACATTCAAGACATTGCAAATGTCTACGTAATTCATGAGATCACTGAGATGGACATTGCAGTCAAATTGTTAGCCTCTTCACTCAAGGGTAAAGCTTCACAATGGTTCAGGAGTCTAACAACAGGCTCTATTTAGACTTGGGACCATCTGTGTAGAGCTCTTCATAATCAATTTGGAGAGAAGGGAGATAATCTATCCTTGTTGGAGCAACTGACAACAATCAAGAGGGCCCCTAATGAGCAGTTGACAGATTTCAACCTTCATATTTCAAAGGACATGGGATAGGATTCCATTGGCTGTAAGGCCCACAGATGAAGGTGCTTTCTTATACTTTCTTAGAGCTCTAAATTCTGATATTGCTTTAATGATTCAATCAATGGGAGGCACAACCTTACCTGTAGCCTATAACATTTCCATTAGAGCTGAAAATTGTTTAATTCAGGCTGGCAAGTTTGCTCCTAGGCCACTTATGCCTCTATACCCAGAACGAGGAGATCCAAGCACTAGTTAGACACCCACATTAGCTCCTATACCTACTCCTAGGAATCAGAGTTCAGCTGAAGCTTCCACCTCATCCTCTAGCACTTCAAAAGAGCTACAAGAAGTTATAAAACAACTACAGAACCTAGGGAATGAGCTAGTGACCATCAAGAGGCAACAAGCTCAGAGTTCTAGGCCATATCAGCCTCAAACTCAGTATCAAGCTAGGCCCCCATACCAGCAAAATAGACCACCAGCTCAGGCTGTAAATCAAAATCAAAACCAAGGACAACCTCAAGCTGCTAGGCCTTACTAACCATATGATCCAAACATAGCTTCAACATCAAGGGCCTTGGTTCCAACACAAAACAACATGGCACAAGAATATGATTGGTGTTTCCCATGCGGTCAGCCCCATAACCAGTCAATGTGTTTCAATGGTGCACTAAACCAGGCCTTGATGGTACAAAACATTGGTGTGTCCCAAGAGCCCAGTCAAGAGGAAAATCAACAACAAGAAACCCAGAAAGAGGCACCTCCAAGTGAGACCATGCTTGTCAATTGGCAGGATGAAGATTTCTGTGGGATGAATCAAACACCTTCTCAAAGTGTAGCTGCCAATACACGGTCCAAGAAAAGGAATATTGGAGAGGGACAGTTATCAAACTCAGGTAATCCTCAACCCTCTATTATTCCACAAGGTATTGGCACTCAAAGTGCAACTCCCAATGTGTAGAATCAGCCCAAGCCACCTTCCAGACCCACTCAGACATTCGTTGTAATGACCCATGTGCAAGAGAAGAGTGTGCAAGGAAAGGGGCAGCAAAAAGATAGCTCATCCCCATTTAACATCATTGAACAAATGAAGAAAAAAAATGTGAATATTTCAATGTGGGAGTCATTGGCTATCCCAGGATAGAGAGATCTGTTGCAGGCTGCTATGGCCAATTGGTCAACCTCAAATCAGCCCCCCAACCAACAAGAGAAAGTGCTTACCAATGCTGCTCGGCCCGAAGGAAACCATGGAGGACAACAAGGTAAGAATCTGAAGCCCCCTCCATTCTATGTTTCATTGATCATTGGGGACAAATTGGTACATAATTACATGATTGATTCGGGGGCAAGTAGCTCTGTAATGCCAAAGCAAATAGCCGATCAGCTGGGTCTTCAATACGAAGTCATCTCCAAGGGCGTAGTGCAATTGGATGGGACAACGATAACAATGGTTGGAGTCATAAAGGATTTGAGCCTCACATTGCATGCATGCCCCAATGTGACTGTATTGCAAAATGTATCAGTCATAGACTTGCCACCACATTTTGCATTGTGTTTGTCAAGAGACTTCACTGCTAAAATTGGAGGCTATTTGTCTGCTGATTGGTCACACATGCTTTTTAGAACAAGGTATGGAGCCAAGGCTATGATTAGATCTGAGCCCATTGCAGATTACCATATTGAGCCTCATGTACCCAGCCCAATCAATGTGAACTGTTCAGCTTTTGATCAGGAGGACCTCCCAAGCACTTGTGAGGCAGATACCAAGGTTGGGTGTATTCCAGACTTGACTCTCGACGAATGGGTGAACAAGAGGCATGCTTTTGACCCTTATAAGGAAATGGAGGAATCTGAGCTAGGAGTCTACTATTTGCATGAGGAGAATCATCCTCTTCCTGACATCATTAAGCCAGACCACAAAGATGATAATGAGGTATGGCAGTTATTCTTTGATGGCTCAAGAAGTAGACAAGGAGCCAAGGAGGAGCTATGATTGTTTCACCTCAAGGTATGAAATATTACTCAGCCTTCCATTTCCAATTTTCTTTCTCAAACAACACAAAAAAGTACGAGGCCTTGATCCATGGAATGCATTGGGCAAGAAAAGAGGGATCAAGAACTTGCAAGTGTTTGACAATAGTGAGCTGGTTGCTGAATCAAGTCCAAGGAAAAAATGCTGTCAAGAATGATCTGTTAAAGAACTACAAGAACCGGGTATGGGACCTCATCGAGGATTTTGAAGCATTCAACATCAATTCCATCCCAAGGAAGAAGAATGAAGCAGCAGACAGACTGACAGCAATGGGGCAGCATTTGATGTTGTAGAGAGTATCAAGAGTGATAAATCTCAAGCCCATATCAAAGTGGTTGTAAGACCAGCTGTCCTTGATAATAACACAAGTTGGCAAGTCTTCGACAATGATCAACAAATTGTCAACTTTCTACAAGATGAGTTCTCCTCCAGGAACCAAGATAGACTGGAGCAGCAGTATGGCGATCAAGTGGTGTAGCTGAGGACCAACAAACTACCAAAGGGTCTTGTCACTTTGGAATCAATCTTCAACCCAAATGATCAATTCTGAAAGGAGAAGGCAAATATTCAAGTAAAGGGTGAAGATTCAGAGCCCATTTCCATAGAAGAAGGAAAAACATTGTGGATTGGCAAGGTAAGTACTCAACAAGAAAAATCTGAATTCATTCAACTTTGTCAAGAATTCCCAGATGTCTTTTCCTAGACTTACAAATATTTAAGAGGTTTCAACCCAAAGTTGGCACAACATACTATCGAGCTGGATCCAGAATCTAAGCCTTTCAGACAGAAGCAAAGGCCAGTAAACCCTCACATTGAGCCTCTCATGAGAAAAGAGTTGAACAAGCTAATTGAGGCCAACATCATCTTCCCTATCAAGCATTCAAGTTGGGTTGCAAACTTGGTGCCTGTGAGGAAAAGAAGTGGAGAAATCAGATTGTGTGTAGACTTTCTTGATCTGAATAGAGCATAACTCAACGATCACTACCCACTTCCATCAATGGAACAATCTTACAGGTTGTAGCTGGCTCTGAGAGGTTTTCATTGCTAGATGGATACTCAGGATATAATCAGATAATGGTGAAAGAGGAAGATCAATTCAAGACAACCTTCACCACCAAATGGGGTACATATGCTTATAAGAAGATGCCATTTGGACTGTCAAATGCTGGAGCAACATTTCAACGAGCTATGGACATGGCATTCAAAGGCTTGATCAACAATATGGTTCTGGTGTATCTAGATGATATCACCGTCTTCTCAAAGAATGCTGCAGACCATCTCTTCCACCTTAGACAGGTATTTCAGAGGTGTAGAAGGTTCGGAGTGTCATTAAACCCAAAGAAGTGTGTATTCTTGGCACATGAGGGGAAATTTTTGGGCCATATTGTCTCAAGATAAGGGTTGAAAATTGATCATGAAAGGGTTGAAGCCATCCAAACACTTCCATTACCACAACAAAAAAAATATCTCCAAAGCCTTGTGGGGAGAATAAACTTTGTTCACAACTTTGTGCCTGATTTTTCCACTCTTGTGAAGCCTTTAACAATGATGTTATTGCATTCAAATGGACAACAAAAGGCAAAGAGAGTTTTGAGGCCATCAAGCTCGCAATATCACAGGCCCCAACTCTTGTTAACCCAGACTTCTTCAAAAGACTTCATGTTATATGCTTTTGGAGGATCAGACATAGTCTCGGCTATCTTGGTTCAGCCCAACAAGGAAGGTTCAGAACAACCCATAGCCTTCTTCAGCCAAAGCTTGGAGGATTACGAGGTAAAGTACTCTTTCATTGAGAAGCAGGTCCTTGCTTGTCATTAGGAGTTTGAAGAAGTTCAGACACTTAGTCTCGAACAATAAGATTCAACTGCTAGTATCCCATGCTGGTGTTAAGGATTTTCTCCTGAACAAGGACTTGAATGAGAAGAGAGCAGGTTGGATCACTCGGGTAATGGAATATGACATTGAGATCAAAGTGACCAAACTGGTTCATGGCAAGGGTCTGTGTGAGCAGCTCGCTTCCAAGCAACAAGCTGAGTCAGTAGATGAAGAAGAGGTTGTCCTGTTACTACAGAATGATCAAGAGCAGCCAGCTAATGATGCACCTGTTTCATGTTGGACCCAAGCCTTGGTGCACTATCTCCAAACAGGTTTGTGCCCTCCAGAATGGAACAAAGAAAAAAGGAGATACTTCAGACTACAAGCCATCCCATATGTACTTATCGATGGTGTTTTGTTCAAGAAGGATATCAATAGTGTCCTATTGAGGTGCATTGGGACAAGCCAAATTGAAAGGGTATTGCATGAGTTCCATGATGCAGAAGCAGGAGGCCACTTTTCTCCTCGAGTAACAGCTCTCAAAATCATGAAAGCTGGTTATTATTGGCCTACAGTGTTTAGGGATTGCTACTCATGGGTCAAGAAGTGCCAAAAGTGTGCATTCTTCATAGGGAAGGAAAATTTAGCAGCCCTGCCCCTTCGTCCAATCTCAGTGGATCAGCCATTCATGCAATGGGGACTAGACTTCATTGGAGTGATTAACCCAAATTCAAGCCAGGGCCACAAGTGGATACTTACAGCAACAAACTATTTCACCAAGTGGACTGAAGTAGTGGCACTTAAAGAGGAAAATGAATCCAACATCTTGGATTTCTATGAAGGAATAGCCACCAGGTTTGGAGTCCCTACCACTATTATATCAGATAATGCATTGGCATTCCTTGGTACAAGGATCACTGAATGGGCTGTAAAAAATGGTGTATACCTCAGCACTTCATCAAACTATTACCCTCAAGGTAATGGCCAAGCAGAGTCCACTAACAAGAACCTATTAAGGATTATCAGAAGGACTCTTGATGAAAATCAGAGAACTTGGCATACAAAGCTCAAATCAGCTCTATGGGATGATAGGATCACATCCAAGAGGTCCACAGGTAACTCCCCATACAAGCTTGTATATGGAAAAGAGGCAGTATTGCCCATATCATTGGAGCTGCCCGCTTTGGAGCTCATGAAATAGTTGGAGCTAGCCGAGTTTGAACCTATGGAAATCAGGTATGCAGAGCTGATGGAAGTAGGAGAGGCAAGAGAGCATGTAATGCAGGTCATGGAAAAAGATCAAGCATTGATCAAGAAGACCTTTGATAAGAAAGCAAGAACAAGGACCTTTCAATAAGGAGGACTTAGTTCTAAAGTGGGATGCAGATCGGGCAAAACCAGGAAAACATTCCAAATTTGATGCCATTTGGAGTGGCCCCTACATGGTCACAAGATGTACAAGTAGCAATGCCTTCTAGCTGGCTAAGTTGGATGGCGAAGAATTGCAGATCCCAGTTAATGGGATCTATCTCAAACATTGCTACTAAAAAGGAAGGTTCTACCTTTGTAAATATTAGCATAGAATTTTAATTTCCCTAAGTGCGTATGCACATTGTTTTGTTGTAGCTTAGGTTTTGTTTCCCTAAGTGTTGTGGAACAAGTTTTGTTGCTCCAGGTTTGTGTCGTTATATAGTTCAACGTACCTCGAGGTGAATGTGCAAGGCCCTTCAACATTTACAATAGGGAGACCCATGGTCGCCATGACAGTTGCTCGTTTTTAAATAGAACAAATATAGAGCAACTAAAATCAGGTCTCGAAGGGTCCATTTCCACAACGGGGCAGGTTCTAGGTCTCCTAGTGTAAACGTCGGATTCAAGCTTGAAGTTCTGATCAGATCAGGCTATCAATTATGACTCCGTGCCCAATGGATGCTTCAACAAGGCATTTGATCTCTTCATCTAGCAGGTAGACGTCCTCGCGAGTCGCCAAATTGTTATCTCAATTTTGCCCCCCGAAAAATTGATCAAACACGACCCTGTGCAAGAAGAAATCTAAGGGATGGTTTTGTCGTGCGAGCCCAAGTTTCAAATCCAACAAACAGGTTGTAGACGGGCTCTAAAATGGAGGAGTAGGGTTGGGGAAGGAGTAAATGTCAAAGAAAACCAGAGGCTCAAAGGAGAGAAACGGAGAAAGACTCAAAGGTTTAGGGCTTCACAAATGATTCAGAGCGAGCCAAAATTGGCTAAGTATGGAAGAATCAGCGGAAGCTGCCAAGTGTCTCAACGGCGCATCTTCAAAGGTTAAATCCAAAAGCGAAGACTCAAACAAGCGCCAAGCCTCCACGTGTCCAGAGCCCCAAAAGTTGCACCGGCCGTTGAAAAGTCTAAGAGTTAGCGGAGGGTGCCAAGTGTCTCAACGACGCACATTCAAAAGCGGGACCTTGAGTGGAGATTCAAATGAGCGCAAGGCTTCCACGTGTCCAGGGACCAAAAAAGAGAGCGGGCCCAAAACGACTAAGTATAGAGAACAAGAGGAAGCCTCCACGTGTCTCATTGGCGCGATTTCAAAAGGAAAGTCTGGAGGCAGTCCCCAAACGAGCGCAGGCTCGCCACGTGTCCCAGGTCCAAAAAAGGGACAGAGTCGGGGGTTGAATAGTCAAAGCAGAGGCAGGTCGACGGAAGGAGCCAAGTGTCAGCACGATGCTACTTCAAAAGTAAAATTTGGAGCGGGCTTCCAAACAAGCGCGAAGCCTCCACGTGTCCAGGGTCAGACTTATGGCCCCGCCAAGCAAAAGAATTTAGCCAAAAAACACAAGGAAACTGAGCAAGCCGCGGAAGGTGCCACGTGTCTCTTCGGCGCACCTCCAAAGATTGAATCCAAAAGTGGTCCCCAAACTAGCGTCGGCTCGACATGTGGCCATGTTGAAAAGTCAAAGCGGGAAGGCGGGTTGTCGGAGGCAGTTTGAAATTTTTTCCCCGAGAAGGCGTAAAGTGAAGAAATGAGCCACACCTTCGCTGATGCCCAAGGAGCCACGTGTCAAGCCTCAATTGCATGTGGGCCGATGGGCCTGGGAGAGACTTTTTGGCCAAATGGAAAATGCGGACCGGCGGGCCTGAAGATGATTTTTTGGCAAAATGAATTACAGGGCCACGGGGCAATTTTTGCATTTTTATATTTTTGGTGCCAAAAGGAGCAAAGTAAATTTTGGGCCCGCGGACTTGTTCTGCTAACTGGTTTTCGCCATTTTTGTACGGACCCGACTCGAAACATTCAAATGGACATATCTTTCGACCAAGTGCTTGAAATCTAACAAATTTGGCACCATTGGAAAGGTCTCGATCTCGTCTACACCATGGAAACCTTAAACTTTAATTTTATGGAGGTTTGGTCGGTGAAAATTAGGGAAATGTCTTCACGTGATTAATATGCAATCCGATTGTCCCCAACAACTATATCAGATTTGATTCGATTTGTCGTTCTCCCTTCTTCAACATGCCGAACAGACATAGAGCGGCGGACTTGACAGATTGTGCGCGGATTTGTAGCGGCATTTATGGCCAGTAGCTGAGCTTCAAAATCAAGTTTTCCGCCTCTTTCGTCTTCCCTCTTCACTGCATCTATAAAAGGAGTTGGGCTCATTGTAAAGGGTTGGACATTTCTGTTTTGCACCCTCCCTTCTCCTCTGGTCTGCAGACGAGTTCGTGGAGTCCTAACCTCCCCATTCAAGTTGTAATGCTAAGTTTTGCCTCTTGGCCACTATAATGTACTGTATCAACTTTGGAGCAATAATATATGTCTGTGGATGATTCTCAACCCTCTCATGTGTTTCATTGTTATCCTTCTGATCTCTCATTATAGTTTGGTTACATGTGCATGGTGTTTGTATTGCATTTCTGTGGTCTGTGTTAAATTGCAAAACGAGTGTCTAACATTCCTTTGGTGCATCACCTTGTTAGCTTAGGTTTATTTTTTGTATCTTCTCAACCCTGTCTCCTTGGTAAGATAGAGTAGGTTTTAGAATAGATCCTCTGCAATTTATTTGTGTGCACCTGAACAGAGTAATAGGAACTGGGCTTAATCCGGAGAGCTCTCTCAACTCGCAAGGTCCTACACTTTGAGAGATGCTCCATGTTGTGCAATCACACTGAGGGTCTCAACCCATCTAGTTGCAGACATTCAGGGGTTTTGTGATTTTGCACTAACAATACCTCTGGCTGTAAATGAGTGTAAAAAAATTAGAAGCATTCGATTTTACATTACATGTATTTAGAATTACAATAGGAATCTATAATACATAAATAATATACATAAACTTTGAAAAACTTGAAAGAAATTAAAAAAAACAAAAACTTACCTCCAAATGCAATTCTCCAAATTCTCTCTTCGAATTCGCTCCAAAATCCACTCAACACAAGCAATGCAAGCTCAAATGGTTGTGTGAGTGAAAATGATCAAGTGCAGGGCCTTAAAAAGACAGAAAACAATGTTTTTTCAGTGTATTTTGGGTGCTTTTTCGGTGTATTTCTGAGTATACAGCGTGTGGTGAGTTTTTCTTTCAAACTCATTGAGCACTCGCCACAACTCGGCGAGTTAAGTTTTGTGAGTTTTATGGGCGAATATTCGGTTTTTTCCACGAATGGCGAGTACTCGCTGAGTTTTCAAACTATGGATTTAAGAACAAGAGTATTTTCTTCTTCTAACATGAAATTACATTCTTTTAACTTAATGCTGCAATTTAAACAAATCAGCCATCCGCGTTTTTCAGCAAAAAAGAAAACAGATTCCTTTGATGTCAACAAAACTGCTCTTTAATCAGTCGATGTAATTGTAATCTTATGGCTCAAGTTAATAAAATAATACAGTATCAGAGCTTGAAGTTTGTGTAAGCATGTGAAGACGAGTCTTACTGAGGTGTTTGAGGGAGATTGCGTTGTGAGGGATGAAGTGTTCTATTTTGTGGTGCACCCTGTATTTGGATCTACAGGAAACCGATGCCCCGGTCAAAGCAATAGAAAACATAGATGTGTAATGCAAAACAGCAAGAGTAAGAAGGGATTTTGCATTGGGAAGAGGAGAGCGTGAGGGCTGCTGTAGAGTGTTGGGTGGAATTGTTGAAGGTTGTAGATTTCGCTGAAATCCAAGCCATCGCTGATTTCCTGTTGTGCATGATAGTATGTCTGCCAAGTATCATTCAATGCTTCTTTCAACAGGTTATTAAGTAAGAAATGCGACCAGCAGCATATACATTATTAGAAGAGCGTTGGAAAGAAGACATATTTTAACACTATTGATGCTATCCATGTTGCTGAGGATGATACCATGGACTGTTACCTTCCTGAACATCTTTCATTGATGGCACATGACTCTCTTTAGAGGAAGCATAGCTGAACAAAGGAGGAGGCAGCTGTATACGGTGCTCATCAGGTATTCTTCTGATTGAGACATCTCTGTTATTTATTGCTGGAAGTGATCTTCTGGTGAAGGTGCAACTGGTGGAGGGCGTGAGGAGGTTTGAAGGAGGCACAGATGATCTGGTGGCGTGAGAAAAATAAGAAGAGACACTTTTCAAAGTGCTGAATGCAGCCAGTGATAAAAAGGTGCAGCCAATGATTATGTTGCTGGTTTTTTTGAGGCAGCAGAAGCCAACACATTCTGGAAAAGTCTAGTGCCGCTGATAGCCAGAAAGAGGCGTCTGGAGGAGGATACAGCTGTACGACATTCTTAAGGTTTTAAAATTTTACAAAATTTAAAACATAAATATTTAGGGCAAAAGTAATATTGTTTTAGTATTAGGTTTTATTTGAAGTTTATCAACTTATAAACCTTGTAAAAGTTACTAAATATTTGCCTTAAAATAGCCTGGTAACCATTTATTTCTGTAAATTTTGCCTGGAAGGAAATTTTAATCTGAAAATTCACTTGTTGGTTTGTAGCAGGGAGTCACAGTGGTCAAGAAAGTCTGGTCAGTTTTTCCGATTTAATTGTTTTACTGGTCAAGGTAGCTTTGTTGCACGGATACCTCAAAACCCCTGCCGAATCCTGCCTGAGACGTATCGGATCCGGATACGTTGAGGATATGATTCGGATACGGCCCGGATCCGCGTCGAATACTCCAGGATACGCGGCGGATACGTACAGACGTATCCGTCGCGTATCCTGAAGTATCCCGCGCGGATCCGGGCCGTATCCGCTTTCAAACACGTTTTTTTAAAGTTCTATTTCATTTTTTTTTAAATGTTTGACTTTTCTACTCCCTAAAACCGAACCCTAAACACTAAATCTATAAAATAATACACCCTCTCCCCCACAAAAAGTTATAAAAAGCACCCATCCCTCTCATTTGAAATCACACAAACAATTTCATTGTCTTTTTGCAAGTGAATGAGCAAAGAGCCAAAGAAGAGTTGTGAAGAGCTTAGTGGAGGCAAAGATTGGAAGGAGGTTTTGCAAAGAGCTTAGAGGAGGCAAAGATTTGAAGGAGCCGATTGCTTCTATTGTTTGGAGTCCATCATTGCAAGGAGGAGAACTTTAAAGGAGAAGAAGCCACTGTTGAGACTTGAGAGGAAGAGCTTGTTTTAAAATTTTAGAGGCAACCAGGATCTACGATTCTACACTACACTCTACAGGTATACCGTATTTTAATTTTATTTTTATTTTTAATTCATCCTTTTGTTTTATTTTTTTACGGTTATTTATTATGTTGCATTTTTTTTTAAATTTTATAATTTAAACACATCCTAAATCTGTGTATGCTCTCACCTCGTGCCTTTATGGCGATCGTGGTGATCAAAAACCAATTAGAATGGCATAGTTTAGGGGTATTTAATTTATTAATTGGTAAAAAATCATTTTTTTATTTTAAATGCATTGTTCAATGTTAATGTATTTTATTTTATTTTTTAGCTTCCTAAATCTGTGTATGCTCTCACCTCGCGCCTTTATGGCGATCTTGGTGATCAAAAACAGATTAGGATGACATAACTAATTAGTAATTTATTTATGTTAAGGCAAATTGTATTTTAATTTTTTAAACATCCTAAACCTGTGTATGCTCTCACCTCGTGCCTTTATGGTGATCTTGGTGATCAAAAACAGATTAGGATGGCATCCGCATAACTAATTTATTTATGTTAAGGCAAAATGTTTTTAATTTTTTAAACATCCGAACTCTGTGTATGCTCTCACCTCGTGCCGTTATGGTGATCTTGGTGATCAAAAACAGATTAGGATGGCATAACTAATTTATTTATGTTAAGGCAAAATGTTTTTAATTTTTTAAACATCCTAACTCTGTGTATGCTCTCACCTCGCGCCATTATGGTGATCTTGGTGATCAAAAACAGATTAGGATGGCATCAAGTTCTGCTTCGGGTGGCGTGCAAGGCCGAGCTGAAAACACATCAGTTCTTGTGAGACATGATCCTAATTCCCCTCTTTGGAGACATGTGACAGTGGTAGACAACATTGCTGGTGGTGGGTGTCGGGTATGGATATGTCATGGTTGTCAAACTCAGTATAGATCCTCATATAGTCGAGTGAAAATCCATTTGACTGGTGTTGGAGGTGTGGGGATAAAGAGGTGCCCAAAAATATCAAATGAAAAAATGGCAGAGTACCTAAGAGAGCAAGAGGAGGCTGATAAACAAGCTGAAAGAAATAGAACTAGAACAATTCCTTCGCAAAGAAGGCCTTCATCACTACCACCCACACCTAGACCTACTTCTCATCCTTTCATTCAAACTCAAAGTGAACCATTTGATGAAGAGAGTCCAGAGAGCTCACGAAAAAGGCCAAAAGGAGCATTGGAGAAAGCATTTAATATTGAAAAGAGGGAGGTTGCTGATGAGGTTGTTGCTCGATGCATTTATGCATGTGGGCTGCCCTTTAATGTATTGAGATCTACATATTGGCATCAAATGGTGAAGGGTATCAATTAAGCTCCACAAGGGTACAAATCCCCAGGTTACGAAAAAGTTCGAACCACACTCTTGGGAAAGGAAGTGGAACACATTCACAAGACTTTGCAGCCAATCAGAGACTCATGGAAGGAAACAGGGGTTTCCATCATTTCAGATGGATGGAAAGATGCTAGAAATAGACCCCTCATAAATGTTGTTGCAGTATGCCCTAAAGGGGCAATGTTCCTTAAAGCCATTGACTGTGAAGGGCAAGTCAAGGATGCACAATTTATTGCTGACATTTTAATAGAGGCAATTGAGTCGGTGGGCCCCCATAATGTTGTCCAAGTCATCACGGACAATGCTAAAAATTGTAAAGCAGCAGGAATGATCATAGAGGGTAGATATGAGCACATTTTTTGGACCCCTTGTGCTGTCCACTCCCTTAACTTGATGCTCCAAAAGATTGGGAAAATCCCATGGATTGAGCAAATTTATTCTGAGGCAAATGACATTCAAATGTTTATCACAAACCATCATATGTCACAAGCCATGTTTAGGAAATTCTCAAGGTTAGAGTTGCTGAAGGTTGCAGAAACTAGATTTGCGTCTCACACGCTTGTTTTGAGACGGCTTGTGAAGGTGAGAGAGGCTTTAACTAGTATGGTGATCAGCAGTGTTTGGTCAGTGTGGAGGCAGTCAAATACAGAGAAAGCTACAAGGGTAAAATCATGGGTCCTTGATGAGGATTGGTGGGCCAAGGTTGAGTACTTGTTGAGTTTTACAGAACCCATTCTCTCCATGATCCGATATGTAGATACTGATGAAGCATGCTTGGGAGAGATATATGATGGCATAGATTCCATGCTTGAGCGTATCAGAGATATAATACAAAAGAAAGGTCTAGATCCAGAAGAGACCTTCTACGGTGAGGTCAAGACTGTGGTCATGAAGAGGTGGAATAAAATGACCACCCCATTACATCTCCTTGCTTATGCACTGACCCCAAAGTACTATAGCCCTGATGTACTTGGGCTACCAAATAGGCAAGCACCATTTTCTGACTCCGAAGTTGGAAATGGAACCAGGGCAGCATTCAGAAGAATTTTTCCTGATCCATCTATAGCCAGTGTGGTCAGAAGTGAAATGGGCATGTTTACTGGTTCAGAAGGCGTCATGGGATCGATTGAGGCTCTTTTTGACAAGAGTAGCTTGACTCCAACCACATGGTGGCGTGTACATGGCCATGATGCCAAGTACTTACGTCCTATTGCTATAAAAGTTCTTTCACAGGTATAACATTTATAAATTTTAAAATTTAGAATCATTTCAAATATTTTAAATTTTATTAGGTTAGAACTTAGGATACTAACTTGTCTTTGAATTTCAATTTTCTAACTTTGTTGTAATAGGTGGCTAGTAATTCTTCCGCAGAGCGGAATTGGAGTACTTATAGCTTTATCCACTCAGCTAAAAGAAACAAGTTGGCATCTAAAAAAGCTGAGGATTTGGTATATGTGCACTCCAATTTGCGCCTCTTGTCACACAAGTCTGAGGAGTATGCTAAAGGGCCTCACAAACTTTGGGATCTTATTCCAGAGACCACAGACTTGGATGCCTCCGTAGCCACGCTTGCCCAACTTTCATTATTTGATGGCGAAGATGACGCTCTAGGGAGTTCGCAAGGAGCGGAGAGTGGAGTTAATGAGAGTGGAGCTAGCGCAAGTGGCACACATGAACTTGATTTTGAGGAAAATCTAGATGATATATTCTAGATTTGTTTGTATTCCTATATCATATGTATGGCAGCCACATGAACAATGAAATCATAAATGTAAAATCTTAAGTATATTGTTTGTTTTGAAAATTTGAACATGGATCTAGTTACTAGTATATTTTTCAAATTTCAAGTTGTGTTCGTATTCATGTTAACATGATATTCGTATATCATATGTATGGCAGCCACATGATCAATAAAAATGCAAAGTCTTAAGTATATTGAATGTTTTGAACATTGATTCAAGTTTTGTATTACTATTTCAGTTTTTTATGGACTAAAAAATGAGTAAAATGAGTAGATGTACATAAAATATATATATATATATATATATATATATATATTTTATTTATTTTTAATATATATGTACGGACGTATCCAAGACGTATCGTATCCAAGGGTTTTTTAAAATTGACGTATCCGCGTATCGTATCCGTATCCAAACGGATACTCGTATCCGTATCTTGGCAACGTAGCAGAAGATTGTACATTCATCTCAATACAGTTCCTCCTATCAAATTGTGCATCTCTGCTCCAAAGTGTCACACATGGTAGCTCAGACTGAATATGGTGGATATATCCACGTTGGCCTGATGATGTACATGGAAAATTATTTGTCTCCATTCAGTTCCTCCTGTCAAATTTTGCATCTCTGCTCCAAAGTATCAGACATAGCGGCTCATTCTGAATCTGGTGGCTATAGCCACGCTGGCCTGATGATGTAAATCGAAAATTACTAACAGCAATGAATGTTATCGGAGTTAATGGAAGAACCATAAAACAAAATGATGAAGTTGTTTGTCTTGTCAAGTACAACAATGAGAAAAATCTTGAGGGTGAACTGAAGCATTTTGAGGGCAGTATTGTGTGCCATTTTGCTGATATGTTGAAGGATGTTGTAAGACATTCTGCTAACAGAGTCAATTTTTCCACGAGCAACATTGCGCAGAGGATGAATGGAGTTGTGAGTGGCATTAGTGGTACTATCACTAGCACAGTGTCCAATGGGATTGTTCATGCTATGTCGCCCTTCCAAGAACAAATCTGCCACTGCATAGAGAGGGATCAGTATCAACGAGCTTGTGGTACACCCAGATGTGCAATGGAGGACATGCAAACTGGGCTCAGTAAGATTAAAGTATTTGCTGCTTGTTTACATGACTCTATACACCTTTCAGCTCTGGTCTATGGTTGTCTGGTTAGATTGGCCTATCTGAAGCCTTTTTATTGATCTTGGTGCTAATTGATGAATTCTATGCCGGCCCATATTTGTAATTATGGGAAGCTTGTGTTGAAACGTATATATAGGAGTTCTTTTTTAGACAACATTAGCAGTTGGGTTTTAATCCCAATTAGTCATGATGATAAGGACACAAACAGTAATCAAAATGTTTTCATAATCTAGTTTACCATTAGCAAGAAAAAAAGAATGTCAATGACAATATTTATATCAGAAAGCATAATGTTTTAGAATTAAAAAATGTTTTATATATCTTTGAATTGGAAAGATCTTTTCATGTATTCAAATAACTGGAGTTGGATACAAATTTGATTATGGAAATATAATTGGGCATCTACCAATGAAACTAAGATTATAAAGGGTAATTGCTTCAATACAAGTGAAAGATAATCTCACTATCTAGCATCTAATGTCACCAATCCTCGAAAAAATTGGCATGTGATGTTTGGATATACAAATCTCATGTCTAAGATAAATATAGTAAAGACAAATAATGTGCCATTCTTGAAGTGTCGTCACTGTCTTTAGTTAAATGAGACTTGGCATCTATGTGGAAAAATCACTTGTGATGCTGAATACATCATCGGGACCAAATATTATCAACCCAATGATTCTATATTGTAATTTGTACAAATCATAAAGCCTCTGGTCAACATTCTCCGTCTAGTAGAGGAGGAAAAGTCCCCTATGGGCTACATCTATGAGGCCATGAACAACATCAAGGAGGCCACTAAAGCTTTATATATTGTCCTGTATGGAAAATCATAGACAATAAGCGGCATCGTGAGCTCCAATGCAAGCAGGTGCTACATGAACCTGATATTCTATTATGATGAGTCCTCCAATACTGATGAAGAGGCTCTAGCAAGCCTGTACTCCTGCATGGAGAGGATGGTACCTGTGATAAAACTAGAGAAGCAATCCAAAAAGAGTTGCAAGTATGAAGAGATATAGTTTAGCATAAATGAAAAAGTGACTCATAGCTAGGTGAGTAAATATGTAGATATTGTGCCAATCATTAAATATAGTACAAACATTAGGTGGATGTCTGGTATGTGACCAAAGTGAAGGATTACCTATATCAACATCCACTTTGGGTATTTATAACGCCCATACATGTAGGCATGTTGAATGTTATTTACACACCTCTCAAAAGTGGAATCAACTTTCTCGAATATCGTAGTAGCTCCAATTTGGTGAACTCCTTCTTGGTTATCAATATGCTAGTTGTGTGAAGAAGCTCTTGCAATATGGCTTTACTTCTTTGATATTTGTACAGGAAGTTTGATAATTGCAAGTCCAACTCCTATAATGTGGTCAACTCCTCGACAGTCCTCATGGCTTTGAAATCAATCATTCGATACTCTCCAAAGAGAAGAATGATATATTATCCAGAAAGCAATTGACTCCCATCTCAAAGTGAGAGAAGCAATCCAAAAAGAGTTGCAAGTATGAAGAGATGATAGTCTCAGCATAAATGAAAAATAGTGACTCATAGCTAGGTGAGATCATAATATGCAGATAGGCTAGAAATAAGTAACATTAGGTGGATGATCTGAATATTGGAAGGTCCCTATGAAGGAAACTAACATTCCAAGTCTATCTACCCTATTTACAAGCTCCATACATATAGGTTCATGTTGTATGTTGATTTATCATTCAAAAGTTGGAATCAATTTACGTCGATTTCATCAGTGTCAAATGTTTGGCTTTTCTGGTGATTGTACAGCGCTGTGGTGTCAATTGTTGGCTTTACTTCTTTGATATTTGTAATAGGAAGTTTGAAATTGCATCCAACTCTATAAGAGTAGAACTCAAGGTAGTCTGCTTTACTTGAGAAGATCAGCAGGTTCAAACCGAAGGAATATGCATTATTCCATTGTCGAATTTTTAAACTAGCCTTGAGAGGAAATTTCATCTTTCCATATGACTTTTAAAAACATGTCAAATTCATTTAAAATTAATCAGTTTCCTACCTTGAGATGTATGGTAGGAGGATTATGGCGCAAAATGACCCTTACTCTAATGTTGCAAAAGATTGTTGATTTGTAGCACTGAGCCAGCCAAATTTCGGCACGGATCTTTAGATGTGCATGCACAGATTTGGGAATCTGTTCAACCACAATAACCTTTGCCTTTTCCTAGTATGAGGTTGAATGATTTGGTTTTTGTACATCTACAACCTTCGGGCATCTACAAAAAACAATTGGAGCGAGACCAATGTGTGGCCCATTCAGTGGGATGAGATCAGTCTACAATCAGATAGGACACCAACATTACAAATTCCTTAATATGAGATCGATCCTGATTTTCGGAGCATTTTCGTACAATCTCACCTGCTCCTTCTGAAAGCCCTTATAGATGAAGGATGTCAAAATTCTGACCTATTGCTCTGCATTTCATTCTGAAAATCCCTGAACAATCGCATTGGCCTACGAGGAAGCCATAGATCCAGGTGTGCCTTGCTTCTCTTAATTTGCAGACTGTTGCTGGTCCGAAAATATGAAAATTATTCCAGACGGGTTGAAACCCTAGCTGGGTTTTTACATGGAATTGGAGTGCCGTAATTAATCTCCTAGCTGCAGTTTGCCTGTTGACCAGTTCAAATACCATTTGTAGATCCAAAGGAGCCGGTCCTTCTCGCGTGCCATCTCTACAATTGAGGGACTGCTGGCTGGCTGAGCCTGATTTAGGCCCTCCTCCTGATTGGCATTCATCAACTCCAGTTTCATGCTAGTTGGCTCCTTCACCTTCCTGGTATGGTTGATCCCCAAACCCTGGCTCGAACCTCTGGCAAGCTCGGTGGGAAAAAGTTGGTGATTGCGGATTCCGTGCCAATTGACATTGTGGAAATATCTGACAACTAAGGTCCTTAAACTTAAGCTTTTTTGTTCTGTCTCCTTTTGCTTCTATGACGCTATGCGTTCATCTCGCCTCTGTTTTGCTGTCATTATTTTTTGGTTTTTCTGGGTGACAGTCCCACTCCTACTTTGTAATCGATATATTTTGCTTTGGGCGACTGTCCCCATTGTTTGTCTTTCCATTTCTGTAAGGGTGGGACCCCATTCAGCCCTTGGTTCTAAGCTCTAGTCAAAAGCGTTTATCAATCAACAAAAAATATGACTTTTCATCCACTTAATAATAATTATTTTTTGGCCCTCTTTAATAATATTAATACATAGTGTCCTTTTTATGTTATAAAATAAAAGTGACTTAGGACAACTTAAAGAATTATTATAAATTTATTCCCTAACTTTATCCCTTAGCCTATGGGAAATGAAGGATAGGCTATGGGTCTTCTGACTGGATTAATTTTGAAAGGGGAAATGACATAAAGGATGATGCGGCCTGGTTAGGGAGTTCAAAAGAGAACAACCTTAGACCACATACCGTTTCAAGCCAACATGAATCTTGACTGACTTGCACTCTTATTCACACGGAAGCATTTGTTTTAACAACAATTTATTTGATTTCAAGAGGAAACAACTTGTATGAACATGAGACCGATGATGAATTGATACAATATTTACACAATCTCTAAGGAGATACAACAGTACGGATCTGAGTAGATTCGATTAACAACCTAAGCTACCCAATTCTAGTAAGTCTAGAAAGAGATCAACTAGCCCGAAATTGCCTGGAGTAGAACTAATCCTAACTCTCAACTCTAACTCTAATTGCCTTCTTAAGTGTAAGGGTGAGTTTTTATACAAGAACCAAACACCTCCTACTTACAGTATTACCTTTCAGCTACAAGCTACTCATATGACATTTATTGAAGCCTCCTAAAATTAAATGTGTCACAGTCCACTATGCAACAGAAGGACTCAAATTTTTTTTAATGCAAATTTACCAGTCACAACACAACTCAGAAGAATCTGGAGTTGGTTCAACAGACACAATTAGTTGATTAAGGTGGATCTTCATTGGCTCCTTCCTATGCAACAAACAGATTTGAATTCAAACACTCGTGCACTCCTGAAGATCATGCACCCATGTTACGCTCCTGCATGCACAAGACTGAGTGCACATTCCTCCCAATAAATCCTTGTGGGCTTTGCTCAAATGAATCTTCTAATGATCTTGTGCGTTTTCAATGAGTAGATTTGCACGCCATCAAGATTGGCCTTTGGTGACAATTCTGAACCTTTGAAAGTGAAGTATGTGATATTGCATACGAAGAATGTTATACTACGCACGAAGAATGTGCTACTATGCACGAAGCTAAGGGTGTCATAAAGTTAACCTTCAAAAGTTTCTTGCCAAGCATCTAAATTATTGTGCCAACCTTTGTAAGCTACATGCATAATGTGGAGATGCTGCAGTACATTTTGATCCTCCAATTCCTATGCACGGCCATTGCAGCTGATAAACACATTCATCTGTTGTGCCATAGAATTACAAGCTCGTGTCAACTTCTGACAATGATACTGCAAACTTTTTGATCCCTTCTGTTGGTGTCGTAAAATAGAATAAATATGAAAACATTTAGAAACTGCCAAAACTATTTTTGGTTAATGTAGGATTGCTTGAGAACCCAGATGCTCCTGCATTGTGCACTGCGGGGTAAGAAAAATGTTTCATGAGCTTTTTCTTATGTGAGCTCTATAAATGGTATCCCATGCCTTGTTGCTTCTGCTGCTCTTATCCATGCTGCATCTTTGTTGGCTAGATTTTTTGCATTGCTGAAAACCTAGGTAGTCATGAGATAAATCTCCCTCATTTACCGGTGAGGCTCCCGTGTAAGATTTGTCAATTAAATATGCTAGTATCTATTTGGGGGTATTACTTTAACCATGCAACTCATGAACCATAGCTGTATAGTTTTGCAGCAAGTAAGCAACTGTTAAAGAAAGGAAATATCTGATGAAGAAGGAAATAATAAAAACATAGGAAAGAAAGAGGGAAGATGTGCAACCCAATCAATAGATTACAGAGTTGATTGCATGCACATAGACAGAACCAATAGATATTAACACAAAATTATAAGCAAAGACAACTTTCAGATCTAGATCTAGAATAACACAAAGTTTATAAGTAGATCTAAGACAAAAAGTTAGAAACAAAATGCACCGTCGACACAAAGTTCTCCGGAAATCTACTCCTTTCTATTCCTTTGCTTCAAATAGCTATCAGGGGTTTCAGCACAAAGTTTGGAACACAAGAATGTTGCTTACCAATTCTGATCCTTAACCCGAAGGTTCTTCCTCTACTTATAGAATGTAGAAGGGAAATTACAAATGGGAAACTTAACTGAACTAGAACATAAACAAGAAGTAAAGATAACATCTGGCAATCATCTTCTTTTAATTCCTCTCTAAGTGACATGCATCGGGAGTTCTAGTCAAAATTATGCACATCTGTCACTTAACTTATAGAATCGTTCCACACAACTTAAAGTAATGGTTTTCAAACCAATAACTTTAAAGTTTTACAATTACATCCGGGAACGTAGAAATAGAAGAAGAAAGAGTAGAAGAAGAAAGATCCGCCAGCTGTAACATCTACATCTTTTTTTTGTTTTGATACTGAATATACTTGTCGAACATGTAATTCAACAACTTCCCATCTGTTTTAGCCACAACTTCTTTTTCTGTTTTGAATTGCAGCAAGCCTTCGTTCAAAACCTCGATGCACGCTTCCACATCCTTCAAGCTAGGCCTGAACCTCTTAATATCTGACTGCAACGTTACCAGCTTACTGATGGAATCCATTGTGAAAGGCCTAATAGCTCCATCAATCCTCTCTTGCACCATCAGAAGAGATCCTTCCAGGGAATCAGACACTTTGCTAGGAATGGTCCTTTTGTATGAAGAAACGTTCCCGACCACTTCCTCATTGGTGAAAGCAATGACATTGTCTGGTAGTGATGATGCCATACTTTCAAGCGCCCGCATTCTTTTCAGCATGATTCTGAAGATCTCCAAGCGGAAAGAAACTGCAAACTCAAGCTGCTTCCCCTTTTCAACTGATCCATCGGGCACAATTCGTTCTGCAGTCAAAACCTCCCTCGGCAACTTATTTATCTCGACCAAAGTACTCAGGTTACTTTCAGCTACTGTGTTCATGTCCATCGTGCTTGTCACTAGTTGCTTTAGCTGAACCGATGCATCCTTCATAACCTTTAGACGGGCCGACACCTCCCTGAGTTGTACAAAAGTTTGGCGAATGATTAGACTTCTTCCATTCGTCGATAGCTTTAACCTGGTTACTTGCATCTTCCACTTCCTGCATCAGATGATCACTCACCTGCTTATGTGCTGAAATTGGTTGAGTGGAAGATTTGGCAACTTTGGCAATAATCTCACACAACTGAGACACCTGCTTTTGAAGTTCAACTTTTTCCGCCTTTTCTTTGTCAAGCCTAAGGAATAAAGCATTTATCAATGTCTGCGTGTCTTGCTTCAATCCTTCAGTAGTGGCTTGACCTATGGGTACTTTGGTCACTGTTATATCCACTGCCATGAGCTCGCCCTTATTCTTTCCTTTTGCTGGAACTGATACCTCAGCGAACTTCTGCCCTGACTCCTCAATAATCAACCTCGAAGTCACCTTAGCAACTTAGGTTTTCTATCTTTTCTGCCCAAACTCAGGAGCAGGTGCAAGTCATGTTCCTCCAAGTTGATCTCCTCTCTAGCCTCTGGGACCGACTGTGAAGCCAACCACTCTGAGAAATTGCTTCTCGGAGAATGAGAAGTTGCCGAATGTACCACCATCTCGTGCTCTGGTTCCTCTCCATCTGAAACTGCTACAGTGTCGTGGCTACCGTCCTCTGTATTGTCCAAAGACAAAGCTCTTTCAAATTCTGCCATCTGCAACTTCAGCGTTTCTTCAGGAAGAGGTGCTGATCGGAGTGGCTGAGGAGAAAACACAAATGTTTCCGGATTCAACGGAGGAACGACAGTATCCTGCTGAGGTGCAAAAGTTGGTGAAGTACTTGATGCTGGAGAAGTTGGAACTAGCACCATAGCCGTAGAAGTGACCTTTTCCTTCGAATGAGACTTCTTGTGCACTTTAATCTTTTCAGGCCTTCTGCTGCTTTCTCCCTCATGCTTCCTTTTGAGGGAATCTCCTGTGCTGAGGTTGCCTGTGATCTGATTCATCAAAGCTTCATCAAGGCAATATCCCTTTGTCAGCAACCAGTTCGAAGTATTGACCAGAACAACGACAGACCTCTCCTCGATCGTGTGGCAGCCACCAATGTTCTCTTGAAGTACAGCTCTATCTCCTCCCATCTGATGATATGCGTCAAGTAACACAGGCCCATCATCTTTAAGATCCGCAGGTATCCGTGCTAATCCATAATCAAACACTTGTTCACGCTGATAACCTGCTGAAGTCTTTCTTCCTAACTTCGTACTCGCTTCTGCACTTCATCCAGAAATCTTCTAACGAAGGCACATGCGCGTATTCCTGGGAGATTGTCTTCCTTGCCACCCCATATGGATCGAAGTTCAGCTGTGCTGGGAAGAACTCATGCTCGTACTCAGAGAACATCTCCGCTTCAATTCCTCCGGCTTTGTGAATGCTCTGACAGCTATAATAGCCCACTGTGATCGGGAAGAAGCCTGTAGACTTGTGCCATTTCGACTGTAGGTCATGCATCTCCACGAGCTGTCTGCTCAACTCCATGATGACCAATCTGTCACTTGGATATCTGGGCAACTTGACTGGTTCTCCCGAAAAGCCGGTGACCCTGAGGTATGTAAAGTCCGCAAACTGGATGAAGATACTGCCAATCTGGGATACAACTTCCCAAGCTTCCTTGCTTACCTTGTTGGTCTTCAGATCACCGTTCAGCCTGCAAATGAATCCATAGAAGAATCCATCGTTGACCACCTTATAATCTTTATTGCATGCAGGCACAGTAAGCTGCGGATAGCACTCAAAAATAGGATCCTTGGAGAGCACACCATGTCTATCCAGCTTGGAGAAGATACCCTGCGAGGCTGCTGCATATACCAAATATGAAGTCATCTTGAAGCTGTAAGTCCGCCTCACATTCCGGAGCTGCTCACCGATGTTGTCACTGATGATTTCCGACCAATTGATTATAGAATCTGCTTTGTTGATCTCAATGGTCCTGATGAAGGCATACATCCATGAGTGGAAGTTGTGAGCGTTAGCTTCGCCATTTATCCTGCATAGCAATTTGGTAATGTCATCCACCTCCTGCACCAGATTGGATCATGGAAGAGTCCTCGGGAACTTGGATGGAGATCTGGGCTTCTTCATATACCTGCTGTTCATTATGCCCACACAGTCGACTTTATGCTTCTCCCATCTGTTGCCGGTGTCCAGCATGCTGATAGTAGTCACCACCTGTCATGTTGGAATCTTCAGACAATAATTGATGAACTGTGCGTCCAGCCGGATTATTGTCTTCCCCGCAGCATCCCAGATTGATCTGGATAGTGGATGGTATGACCTTGCACACTCCATGACGAATTCTGGCAACTGAGCTGTGAATGGGAATGCTGAAGCTCGAATGATTCCACTGCTTTTGACTGCACGCATGAGAGAAGTCTTTCCAGCTCTGGATTTGTCAATCAATTCAGAAAGAGGTTCTGGGCCTAGATCTGTGTCTTCGATGTCAGCAAATCTGGAAGTAATGCATGATTCTGCTGAGCTTTCTCTTTCATCCCGCTTTGCCATGGCCGGATCTATCTTTGTCTGAGCAACTCTTTTTCTCTTTATTCGGCCGAAATTCTTTACAACTGGTGCAGATCTGGGAATTTCTTCAGATTCAGAGGATATATTCAATGTATCTGACATTGATTTAAGCTCCCTTTCAATTATATAAGCACCTGTAATGAATACCTGCAATTAATTCAGACAAAGACGGCAACCGGAACATGAACACTTGATTTTTATCATAAAAATCTGCATATAAAGCCCGCTGCCCTAAAATTTGAGGCTTTGCTTGCATGCAAAGCAAGCATAAATATTTTCAACTTCACCTGGGCACCTGTACCAATATGCAGATAATTAACCAAGCCTAAAACAAGCTCCTCCAATCCTAGGTGCCAAACCTTGAAGCTTTCCGGCAGTGAAAAACACTTCTTTGAGCAAAAATCCTCCTCCTTTGGGCGCCAAAACTGTCCGGGCTGCACTCCTTTGCTAGAAGAATTAATTAATTCATCATTATGGCAGCCCATGCTTATATAACCTTCATCATTCTATAATTAATAATTGCCTCTCCTATTCCTGACAATTAATTAATTAATAAACATGTTTTTCTCTCCAATTTGGGCGCCTATTTTGTGCATGCTCATGGCTGCCATTAAATAAATAAATTTAATTTATTTTTAGCCCTCTACTTTCACTTAACATCATGCTTTGACCTTCTATTTCTCCATGCGCCAAAAATAGGAATAAAAAACCATTTAATAAATACTTCAAAAAGTATTATTTATCCTCCAAATGGGTCACACTTTTTAGCATGCTCTAGGGCTGCATTAAATAAATAAATTTAATTTATTTTTAGCATTCTACTTCCAATCTTCTTTGACTTCCCTTTATCCATTGACTTTTCCTCATCCCTGGGCGCCAAAATTGGAAGAGAGACTATTAATAAATGCCATTAAATAAATAAATTAATGCTCCAAAGGGGTCGCACTTTTTGGCAAAGGCTGGTTTCTATTTTTAAAAGTCAATTTTGATGGGATTATTCACCCTGCATGGCAGCTCCAAAAATCCCATTATCCACTTAAGCTGTTTGACTTTCACAATGAGATTTTTTACCCTGCAAGGCAGGTAAGAAATTCCCATCAATGCCTTAAGTGATTTTTTCTTTATTTCACAATGGGAATTTTCATCCTGCAAGGCAGGTAAGAAATTCCCACTTGCCTGCTGCCTCTAATTTTCCCATCATGACTTAAGTGACTTTGCCTTCATGGGAAAAAGTACCCTGCAAGGCAGGTACAAAAATCCCACCTGCCTGCTGCGACCAAAAATCCCACTGCAACTTAAATCCATCCATTCCCAAAAATGTGACTTGTCCAGAAGAAGCTTTTTTGTGCACGACTTTGTCTTTTTAAAGAGAACTTGACTTCTTGAGGCTGATTCCTTCTGGCATGGCGGCTGTAGATGATCTCCAGATACTCCAGGCAAGAAAACAGACTGTACTGGCGAAGGAATTGACCTAGGGGAATTTCACAGAGAAAAAAAAAATGAGAAAAATAACAAAAACGCAAAACGTTGCCAGAAGTCACAGATAAAGCCCAGGATCCATTCCTGGTGAAAACCCTACTGGTATATGTGAATATTGACATGCAAAATTTCAACAGGGCTAAACCGGAGCACAATTTACTTCAAACGGGGCTCAAAATAATTAAATAAAATTTTCCTGCAGACAAAACTTGACGAAGGGATAAAACAATTTTCGGCATCTGGGTATTTGTCGAAATTGGCTCCTATGATTCACTGGGAATATCTAAACGCAATACATGCAACTTTTGGCAACAAAAACACAAAACGACCCGTTATTTTAAAAGTACGATTTTTTTTTACATGGGGTAGTCTTAGATTTTAGGGTGAAATTTGGGGACACCAATCTTCAATTTTTTTTGTCTTTCCACTTAACCAAATATTCCTTGTAGTTCATGTTACACATTGTCCTGAATCTTGTATCAATCACTCTTTTTGCTTTTGCACACACTTTCTTTGGCATTCATGTTCTCTAATCAACAAAATCTGAATATGTGACTGCGCTTTCTTCACTTTCCTTTCCTTCAAAGTAAGGATAGAAATCTGCCACAATAAAACGTTTGATATGTCTATACCTTATGGCAATTCAATCTCTTATGCATTGGATGGAAATTTTCTCAAGACTTTGCACGGTCTTATCTCTTTGAGTTCAACTTATCAAATGTACCTTTTAGAAATCTTTTCTCCCTCAAACGAGTTAAGATCATGTGTACGACCTGAAATTCAAGTTCCCTTCTTTTCATATCTGCACACTTGTATCATGTTGTACTCTTTTCCAATTGTTAGCGCACTTGTTGGTACACTTCATACATACACTTTGCAAAATCCTCAACTTTTGCACTCTTTACTTGTTCACTACTTATGCTGCACAACTCCTCTTGGACTACTTATATACACAATTTGAAACGGCGTCCTTCCCTTACTTCTATTAACTGAATTGTTATATGCAAACTCTTCTTTTGCTAGTACTAAATCCCATGTTCTTGGCTTAGCTCCAACTAAACATCTTTGAAGATTAGCTAACCTTCTATTTATAACCTCTGTCTATTGATGTGTGTTGATGATAAATTGAACGAAATTGTAGTCTGGTATTCAACTTCTTCCATAATGTTCTCCATAAATGTCGAACAAATTTAATATTTTGTCCGAAACTATGCTGCAAAGCAAACTGCACATCCTCACAATCTCCTTGAAAAAAAAGTTTGCAATGCGTGTTGGATTACTTGGTTTCTTGCATGCTATAAAACGTGTCATCTTGGAATCTCTATCCTCTAAAAACAAAAATGGAATCAAAACCTTGTTGTGTCATAGCAATCCTAAAACAAAATCCATGTTAATGACTTCCTAGGGCTTCTTTGGAATAGGCAATGTTTGATACAACCTTGCGTACCGACTTTTCCCTTTCGCCAAGTGACATACTCTACACTTTTTCACACACTTGCCTACGTCTGCACTTAATCTTAAGACGAGTAATTCTCAGCCAATTGTGCATAAGTCTTGTCATAACCAAAAGGACCTGTTAGACTTCCACTATGTTTATATTTAACCAAATTTTCACGCATTGACCCTCTAGGGATACATAATTGACTACCCTTAAACAATAGGCCTTCTCGCACAAAATAATCCAAGGAGGTATTTTGTCTACTCTTATTGGTTTTGTACATGTATGCCATGCTTCCTTGAAATCCTCATCATCCTTGTATAAATTCTTCATAGAATCAAATCCAATACTTCGACGTTCATTTTAGTCAATATTAAAATTCTCCTACTCAATGTATCAACAACTTTGTGCTTTAACACAAATGAATAGCTTTGTAGGAAGTCTAGCCACTTCATATGTCTCTAATCGATTTTCCCTGACTATTGATAAAATAGTGTGTGATGACTTGTATACAAAATGATTTCTTTAAGCAATGGATAATGTTTCCACTTCTAGAGTGCGTGCAAAATTGCATAGAACTCGTAATCATATAACAAATATTTGTGCTTTGCATTATTCAACTTCTCACTGAAGTATGTTATTGGTCTTCCTTCTTGGCTGAACACTATGCCAATTGCTACGCCTTGCATTGCAATCGGCTTGAAAAACCTTCGAGAAATATGGCAATGCTAACACGGGCTTCTTAGTCACTTTCCTCTTCCGAATTTGAAAACATTCCTGTCCAAGGAAACTCCAATCTCCTTGCATGACCTCTGTGGTAGGTGCATTTGTATTGTTGAAACTCTGAATGAACATCCAGTACAAATTTGCTAATCCACGAAAGCTTTGGGCTTTAAAACTACTCTTAGGTGTCAGCCACTCCAATATCGATTGTACCTTTTTTGGATCCGTCTTTAAACCTTCCTATGAAATCACAAAATCCAAATATACAAGCTCTTCTCTCAAAAAACTATATTTCTTCAAATTTATTAACTTCTCTTCTTGTAACCGCTTCAACACTTTCGTTAAATGCATCAAATGCTCCACCATTGTCCTGCTGAATGTTATTATGTCATCAAGATAAATTATGACAACATTACGCAAAAATGGTTTTAGGACTTCAGTCATGAGTTGCATGACAGTACTTAGTGTGATAGTCAATCTGAATGGCATAACCATCCACTCATACAATCCCTCACGTGTTTTGAATGCAGTCTTTAATTCAAGCTCTTCTTTCAAAAACTACATTTCCTCAAATTTATTAACATCTCTTCTCGCAACTGCTGAAACACTCTTTCCGTAATGCATCAAATGCTCCACCATTTTCTTGCTGAATATCATGATGTCATTAAGATAAATTGTGACAACCTTACCCAAAAATGGTTTTAGGACCTCATTCACGAGTCACATGAAAGTACTTAGTGCGTTAGTCAATCTGAATGGCATAACCATCCATTCATACCATCCCTCTTGTGTTTTGAATGCAGTCATCAATTCATTGCCTTCTTGTATGTTGATATGGTGATATCTACTCTTCAAATCTATCTTCTCGAAATATTGCGCTCCACTAAGACAATCAGTCATGTTGTCCATATGTGGCAATGAGAATCTATTCCTAATTATGATCTTGTTGATTTCTTTGCTGCTAGTGCACATTATCCATTCCGGATTCTTTTTTGGTGCTAGAACCGTTAGTAATATACACGGGCTTCGAGATTCCCTAATTAATCCTTTATCCAACAACTCCTGAACTTGCTTTTGCACTTTAGCATTCTCCTTGGGTCTATATGCTACTTTGTTTGGAAAACTCGAAGATGGGATCGAGTCCAAGTGATGACTTATACTCCTTATGGGTGGTAATTCATCTGGTAGAACTTTTGAAATAACCTCCACAAATTCATTCAACAAATCCTTCACTTCACATGGAAGTGCCTCTTCCTCTCCTGTTGTTGGACACAAAACATGCACATGCTTATCTATGAATAAAAAATAATTGCTCTCCATATTTAGGTCTCTCAGGAATTGGTTTCTCGAAATCATCAAGTTCTAGGGAATCTTGTCCACCTCTTCACTCTTTTCCCTCAAAAGATTCAAAGTGTATTCCTTCCCTTCCTTCACCAATGTGTAGGTGTTTCTGTGACTATCATGATGTGCTTTCCTAGCACACTGCTAAGGTCTGCCAAACAATATATAACAAACATCCATAGTCATTACAACACACATTACCTCATCCTTATATGTACTAATTTGGAAACTCACCAGACATTTCTCATTGACCAAGATTTGATGTCCCTTTAGCAACCAAGATACTAGGGATTCAAATGTGTTATTCTCTTCAAAGCTAGTTTGTCTACCATCTCTTGCACAACCAAGTTATTTGTACTGCAGCTGTAATCACCTTACAAATTTTTCCTCTTGATTTACATGAAGTTCTAAACAAATTCTTCTAATGTGTGAGACTATTCTCTTCCTTTGTCGGCTTCATCAAAACTCTCTTCATCATGAGATTTTCTCTTGTTTCCAACTCTTCTCCATGATGAAACGATGCAATACTCTCGTCATTGGCTTGCACAACGTGTGACATCATTTTTTCTACCACCATCATTATATGAGTGCGGGCACTTGAAGGCTCAGTGTCCATTATCTTTGTACCTAAAACATGTGCCTGTGAATCCATGTCCACGATGTCATCCATAGGATCCTCTTCCTTGGTTAGGGTTTCCTCCGCCTCTATGTGCATCATTGCATTGAGATGTTCTAGCTTCACCATCTTGCACAATCTTGCACAAAATGTCCCCTGTTGCCATTACCTTTTCCACAACCATGCACAAACCTTCCTTTGCCTCATCATCCTCCTTGTTGTCTAACACAACAACTTCTCTTCTGCTTTCAGTGCATATTGACATGAGAATTCATGCGGAATGGACATGCACAATTTGTTCACATAACACAAGATCTTCTCGGCATCATCCCCAACATGTCCCACTCTGATAGCGAGGCTATACAATTTCTTACTGTAACATCTTACACTCAACTCCTATTGCAAATTCTGCAACTTGAAAAAAATGCAATTTGGAATCTGTAGGCATGAATTCGGCCTTCAACTTCATAACCAGTCCATCCCAATTCTTTATCTTGTCTTTACCTCTTGCACTCTTTTGGTCTAGACATGCTCCCACCAATAGATATGCATAACCCTTCAACTTAGTACAAACAAACATAACTTTCTTGGGATTTTTCATGCCTTCATACTTAAAATGTTTTTCTAACTCAGTGATCCAATCGAAAGCTCTTTAAGACTTAGACTTGCATGATAGCTTGGAATATCCAACTTAGGCATACTTCCCATTCTCGTCATTGCATACAAGAATCTATCTTGTTCATCAATATCTTTTTTTGTGGCTTGATCTTCCAACGCTTCTACAACAATCTCTTCATCACCCAGATCTTCATCCAACACAACACCACTGTGTTTGGTGGCTTCCATCGCCTTCAAATGGGCTTGCATTCCTCTCATCAACTTTGCCTATTCAGGAAGTCTTAGAGCTCTAGGTATGTTTACCACTCTTGCAACGAAAGCTCCTCTGTGTCATTTCTTTGTCCATGAAATCTAGTCATTGCAAATCCTTGCAACCTCCACACCGTCTACCCAACAATTTTCATGGATGATGTCTAAACTGCTTTCTACCCACTCTCGCAAATGCAGAATATAGACGATCTGTACCTACTCACAAGGAAGAACCTCGCTTTGATACCAAATGGTGGAGCTGCAGTTAGGGAGGCCAATTAAGAACATCCATGGACCATGCAATATTTCAAATCAACATGACACTTGACTGACTTGCAGCCTTACACACATGGAAGCAATTGTTTAAACAACAATTTATTTGACTTCAAGAGGAAACAACAACTTATATAAACATGAGACCGATTGCTAACTGATATAGTCTTTACAAAGTGTTTGAGAAGATAACAATGACAACAAAAGTATTCAATCTAAGTAGATTGATCTACAACTAACAACCTAAAGCTTACAACAACCCAACTTCACCATACTGCCTCTAAGGGTGAGTTCTTATAGAACCAAGCACCACCTACTTACAATCTTATCTTGCAGCTACCTTCTTCCCATATGACATTTATTGAGGTCTCCTAAATTAAATGTGTCACAATATCCTATGCAAGATAAGGCCCAAATGTTCCTTAATGCATTTACAATCATAACTCAACTTGAAGATTCAAGAAACTTAAGTCTGATAAAAAATAACAATTGTTGGTTAGGTATCCTCGCCGGCTCCTCCTTCTATGCAACAAACAATTTGAATTCAAATACTTGAGCTCATGAAGGTTATGCATGCGTAACATTCATGTGCACAAAGATGCACACAAGTCTTCCAAGTAAATCCTTGCGCATTTGCTCAAATAACCTCCAATGACCTTGCGGTTTTAGGAGCAGATGCACACCATCAAAATAAACCTCTGGTGACAACGAGAACTTCTGAAAGAGAAGTATGTGATACCACACACAAAAGATGTGATACCGCGCAAGAAGTAAAGTTAAACATCTGAAATCTGCCCGTCGTGTGCCAAGTGCTCGAGCCTTGCGCCAAGCATCTAAAGCATTACACCAACCTTCTTAAGCTGTATCCAGAACACAAAAATGCCACAATGCATTTTGATCCTCCAATTCCTGCGCATAGCCTTTGCTGCTGATAAGCACATTTCTGCATTATGCCAGTGAATTACAAGCTTGGGCCAACTTCTGAAAGCTGTTCTGAAATCTAGAAGATACTGCAAACTTTTTGATCCCTTTTGCTGGTGCTGCAAAACAAAACAAGTATGAAAACATGCCAAAACTACTCTTAACTATTTCTGGTTGATGTGGGATTACTTGTGAATCCGAATGCTCCTCCATTGAAGGGTTTGAAGAAACTCTAATATAGGTGATCCAAACCCAGTGTTTTGCAAAAACAAGCTTTGAGAAGATCCCCTAATGAATCACTATCACAGTATAAAGCCACAAATCGATTAGAAAATGGAGCAATGGAGATTGACTCTTGCTCTAATACCATGAAGAATTTTACAACCATTGTAGAAGAGAATCAAATGGAATCCACACATCATCCAGACTCACAAGAAAATAAATTGCACATATATTGCAAAAGAATACAAGACTTATGAAGAGGTGCCCGTAGACACCATAACACTTCAATAAATAGAAATAATTACATCTTGCTTGATACCAAATGATGTGTATGTGAGAGTATTTATGCCTCACACAATATATAGGCTTGGATCCGACTAATTGTCATGGAAACATATTATTGGTTCATTAAATTAATTTATAGATCACTTTATAAAGTGAATATGGGTTTGTAGTGTGTATGTCTGGAAATCAGGTGCTGTAATTTTACCAACTACTCTTTAATGAAATAACTTTTATGTTTTAAAAAAAGAAGAAAGGATATGGGCCGTTGGGCCAATTACAAAATATAATAAAAACACATTAATGTCAGCCATGACTAAAGTGAATGCTCAAACATTTCAACTGGCTGTGATAAGACTATAAAGAGTAAATTGTGCTTTATGAATCTTGCTTGCTCCCTCCTAACTATACAAGCAACAAGAAGTTTCTTTCTTTGAGCCAAAACTTTTGGTAGGATTTTGTATGAAACATTGAGGAGTAATAGGATGCCATCCTCCTACCATTTCCTGGTTGGATTCTTCTGGGGTGTGTTTTATGAGACCTACAATAAACAATTCAACCATGGGTTCACTCCTCATAGATTCCTGGCACATTTCTATATAGGCTGGCCCTGTAACATGCCAAAACTTCTTGTAGAACTCTGCTCGAAGGGTATCTAACCCTTGAGGCTTATCATTTTTGATCTCTTTCATAGCAGCCATTTTAAGCTCTTTCATTGAAGCACTTAACTTACTCAACTCCAGCTTGCGAGAGAGAAAAGTCATGTCAAATACTACAGCTTTTTTGAAGAATTTATTTGACAAGATGTGTGGAAGCATTTGTCAAGATATCAGAACCCTCCAAGTAAAATTCCATGATCTTGTTCCTGAAAGGTTTTCTGGATCCGTTTCTCATTGTTTGTGAGGGTTGCCAGTGGGCCTTGAAGAGCTACCAGCCAATTTCTGGAGCATACCCCTAAGCTATTCCTTATCATTATTATTTAGATTCTAGAACATCAGATATGTTAAGTATGATAATAATTTTTAGAAACATCTTTCATTATGTTCCATACGATGATGACTCACTAACTGGACACTGTAATTAAATGTATTTTTTATTTGGTCTACCTAGGAAACTTGTATTCATGATGAATTTGTCTCTTTCCAAATCATTTTAGTTGGCATAGAAACGATTTTAATTTCTGGATAGAATTATGGATTAGCTTATTTAGTAATGGCAAACCACATTCCTATTAGCAAATGTTTCTTTTTTGTGAATTCCTTTTCTGTAGCATTGATATCCAAACAACGTTTAGATTCCCATGCTTGAACTGAAAATAGCTCCATTTTATATTTGATATCTGAAGAATAAATGTGAATTGTGAGAATGATGTCTTCCTTTTGATATAGATAAAGTAGATCAGATGGAGTCTCACAAGAAGAAACACAAAACAAGACCAGATTTTGTTTCATCCTTTTTGCAAGTATCTCATTCAGCTATTAGCTGTCCGATTGGAGTAAAAAAAGCTGTTCACCTTTTAAGAAAGAAAATATTCTGGTAGGAGTTGGTTTGGCAGTTGATCAATCAATCAATTCATGTTTTATCCAAAAGATTGCTTTTGATTCAAATCAAAGTAGATTACAGCTAGGTGCCACTACTATCCTTGCTGAAAACAATTCAGTAATTAGCGTTAGAAATGGATTTGGGGTCTGTGAACAAGAAACTTTACAATCTCATAATGAAGATTCCTCAAGTAAGATTGCTGGACCTGAATTTGTGCATTCCTCTATTCACGCAGGTACTGGTAGCCGGCATGTCACACCTAGAGCCCATTCAGATGAAGAACAATTGGAAAATGCATGGGTGCAGGAAGCTCATTCTTCACCATTCACACCCATGCGTGGACAAACTTGTTCAGAGACATACATGAATGCAAGAGAACATCCCCAATCACAAAGCATACTCAACAGTAAATCCACACGTGGGTGTGTAATTGAGCAGTCACAGAAAAGTACTGATGGATCTAGTCAGAATTTAGAACATAATAACATACACGGATCCTCTGAAGAAAACAGTGGAAGGAATCAGGGGACTAATATTTTAACCTTTATATCCCAGGAAGGAGTATCAATTGCTGAAAAAATAGAAGAAGAAAACCTGTAAGTATCTTATCAGTAGTTTTGCTAGTAATAATTCTTGATATTTGGTAAATTTGTATGCATGTTTTTAAACCATATAATTTGCATTGAAAAAAATGTCAAGGTGAAGTAATCGTAGAACTCGGTAAACAAACTTCTGCATACAAATCTAGAATCAAATGAATGTTATTTGTTGAAAACAGTACTGTAAACTCAAAAAGGATTTGGTTGAAGTCATGATATATATAGTTTATACCATAGTCACCAAATCCTGCCAGATATGGTCCAGATCCTGTCAGATCCAGAGATTTCAAATGTACCGAATCGGTCAGATCCTTTTTATGTTTTCTTTTTTTTTAGAATTAAAATTTCATTTCTGTGTCAAATTGCCAACTCATGTCCCAGCTGACTTGCTTTGCCCAGTCCAACATTTAAAATTTTACATATGTTTATGTTATATAATGTTTTTTTTTATGTGTGTTGCCCTTTATTTCTGAACTAAACTAAGTTTCCTGTTTTTTTTGGTTGAATTTTGGATTTTCACATTATTACCCCTGCTGTGTGAATTCAGATTTTTGAACTTGGTATTGCAAGTTTTTGTGTTTATGGATGTACACATACCAAATTTTGGCTATAATGAACTGAACAAATAGTCTGAATACCATGGAATACAAAGAGACAGTGTTTTTTGCCTTTACTCTTCTTTTCCATTTGACTTGTGCAAAATTGCCATGGACGTCAGGATGAAACTGCCATGTCACATACACAATTGTCATGACATTGGTGAAATCACCATGTCACTAGTGGAATGCCCCCAACACAAGCAAAACTGGCATGACAGTAATGCAACTGCCACCTTACAGTATCTGGTGGTTTTTTTTCTGTGTAGACTGCTCTTTGATTCTTCTCTATCTCAGGATCCTTCTCTAGTTGTTTATGACCCCAAGGCGTCTAGATAGCCTTAAAACATTTTCGCAACCTCTGTAGATCCTTGCACTAACTTGTATACTCTTTTCTTGTTGAAACATATCATATTAGGAGTATTGACGGTGTTTGAAGATGCCTTTGTTGTTTTGGCTAGTTTGTGTGATTAGTGGCCTAGTTGAACTGAACCCAACTTATTTAATAAGCCAATTTGGAGACTCCTTCCTAGTTAGGAGGCTTTTGGTCCCAAAAAGCTTAAGGACTTAAGAGACGAGGGAACAATTCTCGCACTTTTTCCTTAAAATGTCTGTTAGCTTTGCTTGGGAATTATCCTTTTAATCCCACTCGCCAAATTTTCTGCTCTCCATCCCTGTATTTCTTCAACACTCCCTTTAGGAGGCAGCATAAGATAGCCCAAATCCTGGGTTGTGAAATCAACTCCCTCCCCTCTACCTACCTTGGACTGCCCCTTGGTACTGACAAAATTTCTATGGACGTCTATAATTCTTTGCTTGACAGGTTTCAAAGAAAGCTTGCGGGATGGAAGGGCACTGTTCTTTCTAGTGCTGGAATATTTATGCTCATCAAAAGTACACTTCAGAACCTTCCTGTATATATCATGTCATTATTTTTCATTCCTTCAGCTGTCATCGAAAGAATTGAACGAATCCAAAAGCATTTCCTCTGGACAAGGACGGATGAGAAGAATAAAATTCATTTGGTGGCATGGGATAAAGTCTGTACCCATAATAAGTCAGGAGGTTTTGGCATTAAAAACATCAAAATCATTAATACTGCCCTTATAACTAAAATGGGTTGGAGACTCATAACTGAAAAGCATCCCTGGATTGATATCCTTAGGGCCAGATACCTCTCTCAAAACTCAGCCATGAGCTTATTGAGTGAGGATTCTCTTCCCACAGGCTCTCTTTTCTGGAACAAGGGGCCTGGAAAAGGGAAGTAAATGACAACTAGGCAATGGTGAAGATATTCTCTTTTGGAAGGATAATATGGTGGACTTCCAAAGCTTAAGGAGTAATAATGCCTGGGCGCAGCTGCAAGACAACCTCACTGCAGAGCATGGACACAGGGTCAGAGATTACATGGAATGTGTGGACGGCACACTCAAATGGAAGACTATTCACATAGACAAGCCCATTTTTAGAAGCCTCATTGCTGATTTAAACAAAATTACCTCCACCATTCAGATTAGTCAAACTCAAGCTAAGGATGAGTTTATTTGGGTGGATTCTTTTGATGGTGCCTACACTGTAAACTCAGGATATCAGATCTTCTCAGGAGATGTACAGAGTGAGTTCAATTGGAGCAGCATATGGCATAAAGAACTCCCTCCAAAAGTTAATCATTTTCTATGGCAGGTACTCCGCAAAAAAATTCTCGCCATTGATAATCTCATTAAGAGGGGTTCTACATTGCCTAACAGATGTTATCTTTGTAAGGATGGAGCTGAAACTATTCACCACCTACTGCTACAATGCCCCCTTGCTCAAAGTCTATGGGAACTAATCTTTTCCAGATTTGAGATGGCATGGACTTTTTCGGAAGATCTAGCTAAAGCTTTGGAGCAATGGCACCCTCCATTCAAACACAACATGCTTAGAAAACTTTGGAGGCTTGCATTCCCCCACACCATCTGGAAAATCTGGAAAGCAAGGAACTCGCTAATCTTCAGAAGCACTAGAAGTAGCAGAAAAAGACTTCTGAAAGAAATCACAATTGATTTGAAAGAGAATATTTTAAAATTCAAACCCCCTAAGAATCAATCCTTTCCTAAAGATGAAGAGAGATTTCTAAAGAACTGGAGCATAGACCTGGAGAACATTCAAGCTAGGTCTGACACCATTGACAAATCCTTGGTCAAGTGGATTCCAACCCAAGATGATTGGTGTAAACCCAATTTTGACGGTGCCTCCAAAGTTAACCCTGGAGCAGCAGGTTGTGGTGGGATCATAAGAAATCAACATGGGAAACTTTTAGTGGCCTATGCTAGACCTATGGGGACATAGTCAAACCACTCTGCAGAAGCTCTTGCTGCATTATGGGGACTCCGTGAAGAAAAAAAGCTTAAAATTACCAAGCTCATTGTTGAAGGGGACTTGCTCAACATAATCAATAACATCAAGGGTCTTTACCCACCCAATTGGAATGTCAAAGATTTCATACATGAGGCTAAATCAATTTGTAAGTTTGATTAATGGTAGCATACGCTACACGTATAGGGAAGGGAACAAAATGGCGTGTTATTTTGCTAATATGCGTGTGTAGAAACAATTACAAGTTTTGGGCAAATAATGATGAAATCCCTAAGATTGTTAAGGAAATCATGGAAAAGGATGTCTTGGACAGTTGTCCCTAAGGCTCGTATTGATTTCACTTCTGGGAAAATGGACTCATGCCACCTAGACATGTCTACACTTGAACGTCCTCCTTTTTCAACAGCCATTTCCTAGATTTTCCATATCTTTCTTCGACATGCTCATATGTGCGGTCATTGCACTTACCGGTCGCCGTTCCTACACTGCTAGCACTCTACTCATCGGCGAATCGACTACTGCTAATATGGGGGGACCTCTGTGCAGTATTGAGCCAATCTTTGATCCGACTTTGCAATCTAATGCAGAACTGTGGAAAGCTTTGGATGTCGACAACTTCACTAATTTCATTCAGAGAATCAAAGGACATGACAAGCGTATATCTATACTCTTTTCCAAGCATTGGAAAAGCAAGGTATTCACTTATAAGGGAAAAGATTTTCCAATTACCAAGAGCCTGATTTCTTTTGTTACGGGCTTGGGTTCTGATGGCATCAAATTCTACCGTAACAAGTTTGACAAAGATGTCGAGGAAAAGAAGTTCCTTCAAGGGTCGGAAGAACTAGAAATCAACAAGTCGGGGATTGTATGTTCCTCCATCCCAGCCTCGTACGACGAAGTGGCTTGCATGGTAGTCCATTATGTTACACTGGAAGGTCGTTTCTCTACCCTTCCCCTTCATCATTTGGTTTTACTAAATCATTTTCGAAGGTCCCCTAGGGTTAGTTTGGCTTACTATATCTTGCACTCCCTTTAAAAGTCCATTCTAGAACTGCATTCTCACAAGAGCGCCGTGCCACTTCAGCAAGGTGTCATATTGTTGATACACCTCTACTGCCACGATATGTTGTCAACAACCTTTCTAGCTCCACTCTGCCCCCCTACCCACTCCAACAAATCTAAAAGGCTTAGGCAACCCATTCCCCCTCCTGCTTGGAGGGTTCTTAGAAGCTCTGGTAAAACTAAAGACCTTGATGTAGTTGAGAGCTTGTTGAATATTAGTCAGTCCTTGGATGCTACTACCTTGTCCCAAGACTCCCTTGTTGTGAAAAACATTGAGTCAAAATTGGTAGAAATTATCAAGAAGCAGTAGGTTGTGGATGATACTCTGGACAAGATTGTTAGTAAACAACTGAACCACCTCACTATGCAGAAAGCTTTCCTTGATTTCATGCATGCTCAGGTCAAACGACTCTGCGTTATGAGTGGCCTTCCTAAGGAACTGTGGAAAGGGGGTAAGTAAGGCAACGAAGAAGATGATCTCCTCCAACAGTAAAAATCCTGAAATGCAGCCAACCCTGAATATGTTCAAGGTGTTGGAGGAAGTCAAAAAGGTGTTTCAAAATTGTCTCAGTTAGGAGTACTTTGTCCTTCTTGATTCATTTTGTTTTCTTACTGTTTTGTTGCTGGTTGTGTAGTTGTTGTGAAGCTACACTTTCGCTGTGCTTTTGCCTCTCGCTGGCAGTTTGACCTTGCCTCTGTTTTACTTGCTCTATTTGGTTGTTTTGGCCCTTTTGCTGGGGTGTGGCCCCCACTGATAAAAAAACCACTTTTTTCTCTATGTAACTATGTTTTATCTAGCAGTTGACTTGTAGCTGGGGTGTGGTCCCCACATATCAAAAATTTACTATGTTGTTCTTGCTTATCTGGCCTTTGGGCTTTTTGTACTTCGGGGTATGGTCCCTCGCAAAAAACCATTTACCACTAATAAAAAAAAAACTTTTCTGCTCTCCTCACTTTGTTCTCATCACCACCTATAAAACAAGATCCAATTTTTTTTATTTTTTTTATGAGCATTAGGTGCAAGGTCTTCAATGGAAGGAAACAAAAGGCCTTCTTCTTCATCTAGCATAGAAGGCTGAAAGAGATGTAAGTGTTCTACATTGACAACTAAACATATCTTCATATATGGAGGAAGATCTAGTCTAAAGCATTAGTTCCCAATTGTTTAAGAATCTCATAAGGACAATGCCTAAGTGCTTTAAGCCACACCTTGTCAGTAACTTGGAACTTGGGCTCAACCCTTTGTGAGTCATGTCCGTCTTTATATTTCGATTGAGACTTCTTCAACCTCTCTCGCACTTGGAGGTGTATTTGCTTTATCTTCTCTATGAATTTTGAGTTCTATGGATTTCTGAATCCACTCCTTACATCCTTTGTAGCCGACCCATCACAACATCAAATGACTAGGAAGTAACCAAGACATGCTTGTAAAAGAGATATATTAGAAGAATCATGAACTGCCTTTTTGTATAAATGTTGGATACATGCCAAATTTTCATCCCAAGTCTTAGGATGTTACGTATGATACCCCCTCAAGAGTCATATCAATGTTCTATCGACTAATTCGTTTTGACCATCCATTTGTGGACGGAAAGGAATTCATTGTAATATCCCTTCATAGGGCTGAAACTGAAAAACAAGGAAATAACACAAACCCCAAACTGATTTAAATTTGATTTTAGACCAGTAAACTGAAAATTTAAATCAGTATGAGACAACAGTCCGATTTTTGGGCCACATACTTGGCTGCCATAAATGTTTGAAAACAAACCAAAGAGGATAAGGATTATCAACCAACAGTGAAAAATAGTTAGTAGAGACTGAATATGTACCAGAAACATCCTGCCCCCATCCCAGTTTATCTGGATGTAGTGAAGAAGACAAAGGTCTAGCCTGTAGGACTTTATGAAGCAGAGTGAGATCCTCGTGACATGCAATGGGCCATTCTAAAACAAGAATCCATTGTTTTCCATTTTCCCAAGGAAGGGCAACAAGTCGCCCGTAATGGGCAACCTTAATCCAACCAATGCCTTGCATGTCTTCCATAATGGGTTTGAGGTGGGGAAATTGGAGAATGAGAGGTGGTTGACCTTCCCAAGAGTCCGTCCAAAAATTATCCATTTGATCATTGTTAACAATCCAAAAGAGATCTTTTTTTATCACATCTTCTTGCATTCTGATAAACGTTAAGACGGGAGAACCTTTAGAAGGGAGGGTAGATTTGATAATGTTCTCTGGCAGATTATTTTCAGCGTACTTAGCTCTAAAAGTAGCAGCCCACAAATCATTAGGGTGAACAAGTAGTCTCTAGTATAATTTAGCAGCTAAAGCTTTATTCTGTCTAGGAGAAGATCGAAATCGTAATCCTCATTCAGTCTTTGGCTGGCATAATGTCTCCCATTTAACCAAGGACCATTTCTTCTTATTTTGAACTCCGCTCCATAAAAATTTCCGACATATGGAGTCCACCTGTTTTAATATAGTGTTAGGAATACTTAGAACAAAGGCAACATATATCGACATAGCTTGAAGGACAGATTTAACCAACGTCATCCTCTCTGCTGATGAAAGCCATTTGTTCGTCCACTTCTGTAGTTTGGAATCAATCTTATTGATTAACCAATACCAATCTTTCGACTTGTTCGAGGCCAAAGGAACACCTAGATACTGAAGAGGAAGCATGCCCTTCCGAAACTATAAGAGTTCGAAAATTTGCTCTTCTTGTCTAGTAGAAGTGTGAAAAATGAAAATATTGGATTTGCCTTGCTTAATTAACTGACCGGCAGCATCTAAAAAGGTATCCAACATTTTCTGAATCTGTTTTGCTTCTTGGAGTGTAGCTCTTCCAAGCATTGTGGAGTCATCAACAAATTGGAGACAAGAAATCGGTTGGCTGTTATTGGCCAATTGAATTCCATAAGTTCTCTTTTCCTGGCAGGTTTTTTTGATAAGTTGCCCCATGCATTCTGCTAGGATAATAAATAGAAAAGGGGATAAAGGATCTCCTTGCCTAAGACCTGTGGAAGCTCTAAAATATTGTTTAGGAGAACCATTAACAAGAACAACAAAGAAAACAAAGTTAAAGCTTGCTTCTATCCATTTTATCATACAACCAAATTGATCCAAAACCTTACAAAGGAAACTCCAGTCCACTCTGTCATAGGATTTGGATAGATCTAGTCTAATAAACATTGCAGGCTTTTTCTAAATTGCCATAGAATGCAGAATTTCCTAAGCTAACACAATTTCATCGTGGATATGGTGTCTCGGGACAAATCCCCCTTGTTCTGGGGAAATAAGTTTGTGGAGAAGGGGTTTTAGTCTTTCTGATATGACCTTTGTGGAGAAGGGGTTTTAGTCTTTCTGCTATGACCTTTGTGGATTTTGTACAAAACATTGCATAGGGCTATAGGGCGGAAACCAGAGATATCCTGTACCTCGTGAGTTTTAGGAATAATTGTAATGTAAATCTTATTAATTTCCTTAAGAATTGTTTTGGCCAATCTAGCTTCTTCAAGCACTTGTAAAAGGTCTCCTTTAATGACGTCCCAAAAAGCTTGGTAAAACTCAATCGGTAAGCCATCTGGACCTGGAATTTTACCTTTCTTCACGCTGAATACTATTCCTTGGAGTTCTTTCTTTGTAACAGGTTGCATCAACTTCTCACTGTCCCGGTGTGAAATGCTGGTAGGTAAAATGTTCAAAAGCTATTGTTGGGAATCCATATCCAACAATTGAGATGTGAAAAGTTGTTGAAAGTATTGCTGAGCTACCTATTGCATCTCATTGATCGATTGAGCCTTGGAACCATCAGCCTTAGACAAGGAATGAATATAATTATGTGCTTGTCTGGCTAGCTGGGATTTATGGAAGAAGGTAGAATTCTTATCACCCTCCTTTAACCACTGGATCCTGGATTTTTGCTTCCACATAATTTCTTCTCTAATTTCCCATTCCTCTAATTCTGCCTTGAGGACACATTCTTTTTTGGAAAGATCCAAGGATAACCCCGATTGTTGGTGAAGAACTATGACACCAGGGTTCTCCCCAGACCCCCCCGAACCCTGCCTGATACATATCCGGTACGAATACGTGAGGGTACGGGTTCGGTTTCACCCAGGATATGTGGGGGTATGTCTAGGGTACGCCACGGGTACGTTTGGATGTACCTAGGATGTACCCCCACGTTTCCACTAGGTATCCTGCGCTAAAATCGTCTTTTTAAGCATTAAAAATTTAAGGCTGCTGTAGAGGTTGAATCCAGAAAACAAGATACATTTATATGTACTAATAATGGTGGTGAGTTTTGTAGCAAAGCAATTGCTAATTTCTATGCAAAAAGAATGCAACGACAATTTTCTACCCCCTTACACTGCAGTAGAGTTGCGGAAATGAGGATTTGGGTGCTGATGAGACTCGATGTATGTAAAGGGGTAATTATAAGAGTATGCCTATGGAATTTTGGGCAAAACCAATACACACAGTTGTCCATCAATCTTGACTGATATCTATACCTTTTTTTGCATTGACATTTGGGATGTATATTCATGCTGTTGATTAACAACTCCTTCATGATTACAAAAATAAAATGTCTATCTAGAATAACTTCTATAATTTTCTTCAAGTTATAGTCTGTTTTCATTATCTCTAGGCTACCCAACCCTGCTTGTAATATATGACTGTATTGAATGTTTTGAACACTGATTCAAGTTTTGTGTTACTACAGTTTTTTATGGACTGAAAACTGAGTATAGGGTTTTTTAAAATCGACGTATCCGCGTATCGAACTCGTACCCGAACCGGTACTTGTACCCGTACAATGGCAACATAGGTGAAGAACATTAATATCTTCAATGGTGTCCCCAGATTTCACTCTGAAATTTGAGACTACCCCATGTTAAAAAATTTCATACTTTTAAAATAATGGGTCGTTTCGTGTTTTAATTGCCAGAAAGTGTCTGTATTGTGTCAAGATATTCCTAGAGAATCATATTAGCCAATTTTGCCAAATACCCAGATGCCCGAAATCGTTATATTCTGTTGCTAGGGTTTGCCTGCGGAAAATTTTTATTTAATTATTCTGAGCCCCGTTTGAGGCAAATTGTTCTCCTGTTTAACCCTGTTGTGGTCTTACATGTCAATATTCCCATATACCAATAGGGTTTTAACTAGGAATGAATCCTAGGCTTTATCTGTGACTTCTAGCAACATTTTGCGTTTTTGGTGTTTTCCCATTTTGTTTTCTGTGAAATTTCTCTAGGTCAATTCCTTTGCTAGTTTAGTCTGATTTCTTGCCTGGAGTATCTGGAGATCATCTATGGACGTTATGCCAAAAGGAATTTGCCACAGGAGGTCTGGTTCTTTCTGAAAAGACAAAGTCATGCACGAAAAAGCTTCTTCTGGGCAGGTTGCATTTTTGGGAAAAGAAGGTTTTAAGCTACAATGAGATTTTTGGTAGCAGTAGGCAGGTGGGAATTTTGTACCTGCATGGCAGGGTACTTTTTCCCATGGGTGCAAAGTCACTTAAGTCATGATGGGATTATTAGAGGTAGCAGGCAGGTGGAAATTTCTTACCTGCCTTGTAGGGTGAAAATTCCCATTGTGAAATTAAAAAAATCACTTAAGGCGTTGATGGGAATTTCTTAACTGCCTTGCAGGGTAAAAAATCCCATTATGAAAGTCAAACAGCTTAAGTGGATCATGAAAATTTTGGAGCTACGGTGCAAGGTGAATAATCCCCTTAGAAATTGATTTTTAAAAATAGAATTCACCCTTGCCAAAAAGTGTGACCCACCTTGGGTGAATAATAATGCATTTAATAATATTTATTCACCCAATTTTGGTGCTTAAACATGAGGAAAAGTCAACGCATGATGAAAGGATAAAGAAGATTGGAAATAGAATTCTAATATTAAATAAATTTAATTTATTTAATGCAGCCCCCTCTCATGCAAAAAAGTGCGACCCATATTGAGGAGAAATAATACTTTTTAAAGTATTAATTAATGAAATTAATTCCTATTTTTGGTGCATAAGGTCAAAGCACACTGTGAAGTCAATGTGGACTCGAAGTAGAAAGCTAAAATTAAATAAATTTAATTTATTTAATGGCAGCCATGAGCATGCACAAAATAGGCACCCAAATTGAAGAGAAAAGCATGTTAATTAATTAATTAACTGCCAGGAATAGGAGAGACAGTTATTAATTATAGAATGGTGAAGGTTATATAAGAATGGGCTGCCATAATGATGAATTAATTAATTCTTCAACAAGTGCAGCCTAGGCTATTTTGGCACCCAATTAAGGAGGAATTTTGCACAGAAGGTGTTTTCATTGTCGGAAAGCTTCAAAGTTTGGCGCCTAGGTTTGAAGGAGCTTGGATTAAGTCTAATTAATTGTCTGCATAGTGGTACAGGTGCTCAGGTGAAGTTGACAAAATTGATGCTTGCTTTACATGCAAACAAAACCTCAAATTTTGGGGTAGCAGGCTTGATATATGCAGATTTTTATAATTAAAATCAAGTGTTCATGTTCCGGTTGCCATCTTTGTCTGAATTAATTGCAAGAATTTAGTACAGGTGCTTTTATGAAATATCCCAACCAATTCCAACTCCAATTTTTTTTGAGTTTTTAGTGCATTGAGATTTCGTCAAACACTTGTCATCGTCAAGTCTCAAAATTCTGATATTTTTGTTGTTTCTCTTTAATTGAAAGAACACGGCCAATAGAAAGTCCCACAAATGATTGCAGACAAACATAACTCCCACAATGCATAAACAATTACAAGTCTGATTGGAAACAAAAGGATTTATTTATTTATTTATGGATTCCAAATACAATGAAATTCATCTCTAAATTGCATACCCGAAAAATCCAGCTTTGTGTGATAAAATGAATGGATATCACTGGTACTGAAATGACTCAGAACTCTCGCATGCGAAGGAGCCAATAGTGGCTGCACCTGTTACACAACTGCTGCTAGACACCCCTTCTCACTCCTCTAACTGCTGCGCTCTCCAAATGGGAAAGATAGCGCCCCAATGATGGTAATAATACTTACAACTCAATGAGTAAACTGATAAACACACGCTTGCAATTAACTGTAAAGCAATATCAAAATGATCTGATGTGAAGCACAATGAAGACCCTGTAATAGATCTTCCTCCTTCGAATTGGGTTTCCGTCCAATCCGTAATCTCCATAGGGTTTCCATCCTTCGAGAGTAATTAGCAAGAGCTGCATCTGTAATTTTTTTTTTTGTTCAAAATAATAAGTGTCCCGAGTAAATGGGCCAAATCCTACCTTTTATAACCTTAATTCGAGAATTTTACATTAAAAGATAAATATAATTAATAAATCACTTTATTAATTAATTACACCATATAACGTCCGGAAACTGTATTTATCTTAATTAATTAATCATTCTTGGCGCCCAAGGTCACTGAACTTAGCATCTCATCATTTAGAACTATCACATTATCGGGAATTTCTGACGAGCTATACATACTGAGGTGCTTAGCCAAGTAGAAATTCGGTATAAGATGGATAAGCAACCTGAGTAAAATAATTAAAATAAGCCATTAATGGAAACTCCCAAAGTGCGGAAATCGTCGGAAAGCAACGGAATCGGAAATTGACTGAGCAAAAGCGGTGCCGATGACGAATAATAGCCACGAAATGAAGTCCAGTTGGGCACGCTTACTATAAATAGATACTCTTGGTCCAAGAATCTTGGAGAACACACCAGAAGCCAGAAATAACCTCAGAAAGTGCTAAGTGAGTTCTTAAGACCAACTAAACTCATTGCTACACATCAAATTGGGTCCACCAGATCGTCGATAAAACCCTTACCTGCTATGCACATCATCTCCTAAACAACGGGACTAGTTTACGAAAATGACAAATAAGCTACCCACCAAGTGTCCAAGGGTCATGTCGGAAAGAGGAACATTACATTTTATAAGAGAAAGGGACCTTAAATCAATGTCCAATACTTTGAACATATCCTCCGAATCTGAAGAAATCTCCAAATCTGCACCGGTTGTAAAGAATTCCGACTGAATAAAAAGAAAAAGAATTGCTTAGACAAAGATCAGCTCCAGCCATGGCAAAGCGGGATGAACGAGAAAGACTCAACGGAATCATGCATTATCTTCCAGATTTGCTGACATCCGAGAGATCTGGGCAGATCCAGATCCATAATTGCAAAGGACAAAAATTCATCCTTTTGTTTCTGATGCAGCCCGTGTAGAAGTCAGTGCGTGGAGAATTCCTTCCAGGATCTTGTGCATGTGCTCCCAATCTTCCAGTTGAAGCCTTCATTGAATTTGCATTCACCCGGAGTGCTTTCCAGAATTTTTAATTGCTCATATGCAATTAAAAATAAAAATGATGAGTTATTTACAGCAAACATTGCACTGATGCATGTACTGGAGAAGAACTGCAAAAGCTTCAAGGATAAGAGGGAAGACAAGTCAAAGGCAATACCCACAAGCAAATCACAGTCCACCTTCTTCCATATCTAGCTGCTTCCAGATCCAGTTTGGTGAGAATCAAAGGCAAAAGAATCAGCTGCATGCAGAATATGAAAAAGGACAAGATTGCAGCTTTCCTCTTTCTTCTTCTTTCCCTTATTTCCTTCGACAAAGTAATTGAGCGATCAATTAAATTATAAAACTTAAGTGATTGGTTTAAAAGCCATTACTTGAAGAAGTCAACTACTTGGAAATAGGTAGCAGACATGCAAAATAGAAGGTTCTATCTTCAGTTGCAAATCATGCATGTCATGCAAAGAGGAATTCCAGGAGGGAGATTGTCAGTTGTTTCCTTTCCGACTTCCACATGTGTCAGTTCAACTAAAAGCTTCCTACTTGTAATTGCCCCTCTACATGCTATAAGTAGAGGAAGAACCTATGGGTTAAAAGATCAGAATTGGTAAGCAACATTCTTGTGTTCTAGGCTGTGTTGAAGCCCCTGATATTTATTCGAAGCAAAGGAATAGAAAGGAGCAGATTGCCGAAGAACTTTGTGTTACAGTGCATTTTGTTTCTAGCTTATTATCTTAGATCTATTTATAAACTTTTTGTTATTTTAGATCTAGATCTGAAAGTTGCTTTTGCTTATAATTCTGAGTGTTAATATCTATTGGTCATTTCCGTCTATGTGCATGCAATCAACTTTGTAATCTATTGATTGGGTTGCACATCTTCCCTCTTTCTTTCCTGTGTTTTTATTACTTCCTTCTTCTTTAGTTATTTCCTTTCTTTAAACAGCTGCTTACTTGCTGCAAAACTATACAGCTATGGTTCATGAGCTGCATGGTTAAAGTAAAACCCCTAAATAGATACTAGCATACTTTATTAGCAAATCTTACACGGGAGCCTCACCGGTAAATGAGAGAGATTTATCTCATGACTGCCTAGGTTTTCAGCTATGTAGGAAATCTTATTCTTGTTCTTATTCTTACTCTGATAGCTTCTAACCACATTGCTAATTGTGTTCTTGCTAGGTTGTGCTTGGAAACTAACCATTTGCTGTTAACGCTGTTCTTTGGTTGGGCTTGAGCTTCTTGTGGCTTATCCATCTGTGTTTCCTGTACCTGTGATTCCATAAGATCCTCTGCTTCTTTTGCCTCTGGTTCCTGTAGGCTAGCATATCTATTTTTATTAATGGTTCCAACTTATTCTTTGCCATTCTTTTTGGCAACTTGCTTTTTCTTGGGTGTGATAAAGTCATCCTTAGCCTGTTCTTCCTGTTGCTGTTCTAAAACTTTATGTATGCAATCCTTTACCAAATGTCCGTACTCATGACATAACCTGCATCTAAAAGGGAGATTTTCATAATCCAATACTTGGTCCCATTTTTTGTCTTCGACGACTAGGAAAATTTTGGTAGATAGGGGTTTATTAAGATCCATCATAACACAAATTATTGCGTAGATCATTTGTTCTAGCTGTAATGAAGCATCAACCGTCATCATAATAATCCGTAGAGTGTTGCCAATTGCTGTAAATACATTCTCATTCCAATATTTTGTTGGCAATCCATACAGTCTTTACCCAAATAGGGGCCACAAAAGGGAGTTATTCATCTGGTTTAAATATGGGATGCCAGGGTTTCATAAATAAGCCTGCCCTGCCCATAAACCATGGCCCTCCTTGAAAGATAAGATCACGATCCTCTGTAGATGCGAATAATATCACAAAATAACCATTGGGGTACACAAAAATTGAGAACTCACCTTTAATACTCCAGATTTTTTTGGCCTGGTCTTTAAAGACCATTAGTGAAGGTCGAAAACCAAGAAAGGGAACTATCAGACCTCGATTCTCCAGTGCATTAATACCGCTGTGGACATCAAATTTTATAGGTGAAGAACCGGAGTGCCATCTGCTACTCGCATGCATCCTTTCTTATTTTTCCTGGGATCAGTCTTCGCCATTCTTAAAGGATACTAATGACGGGTCCAGATAAGTGACCCGAAATGTTGGACTTCATTACATATTCATACACAGTTCTCCAAATAGAATTATCTCTATGTTTAGGTGTGGAAATCTCAGAAAATCAATTCTTAAAGGAGTTCGTTGGAAATTTCTTCCATTTGTAGAAACACTCGAAGAGCCACAAAGGGCTTCTTTAAATGAAGGTTTTAACCCATCCACACCAGAGGAAGAGGGTTTGCTATCAATAATTTTCTACTGAGAAGTCATTTTTAAGATAACCTGCCATGAAGGGCAAACTCGTGAGGGCATAGTTGTGGAGGAACAAGACACAATAATACTTAGCAGGAATGGAAAAATAAAAAAAATCATGACCCAGGGACCATGACAGGGACGTAAAATAACACAACGAATAGAAAAAAGAGAGGTCAAGAGAAAACAACAAGGTTGAATACTGACGCTGACGGGGTCACAAAAGACAATGACATATACAGACAAGGGAAACGACAGAGATGGCGGTCAAAGAAAAAGCCAATGGAAATACAAACAATGACAAAACTCAATCTCCAAGGGTCAAGTTGTTGGAGAAAGACCAGTAAAAGGAACGCAAATCACAATTGAAAAATGTCAAGCCTGAAATGCAAGAGGAAAAACCCTAGTCGTGATGACCGTTTTCAGCAGCTTCCTCGACCTCCAAATTTGATTTAGTATTTATTTCTATAATTGACTGGTCATTTCAATTTGATATTGGCACTGAATCCAATTTAGTTTAATCAGTAAGTTGTCTGGATATTCAAATTTGTAACATACTTGACTTGAGCTACGAAAGTTAAATAATCATGTTGCAAAAATTCTACACCTAGGCAATCGTGTAGGAGGTCGAAATCAGTGATGTCAAAAGCAACACCTAAATCTGATTTTACTCCTTGAATAGCACTGGCCCCCTTATCCGTGATGGCAAGATCATCAACATAAACAATAAGTATCACAATGTCACCACCATCGCTTTTGACGTAAAGATTTGGATAAAAAAGACTTCTTCTGAATCTGGAATCTTGTAGGTGTTGATCTATTTTAATATACCAAGCTCAAGAAGCTTGCTTAAGCCCGTACAAGGACTTAATTAGGATGCACACCAGATGTTCATGACCATGTGCTTGAAACCCTTCAGGATGCACCATATAGACTTCCTCCGCCAAATCTCCATTCAAGAAGGCACTTTTTACATCCATATAAAAAACTTTCCATCCAAATTGTGCAACAATTGAAAGAAGCAACTGAAAAGTGGCCATCTTTGCGGTACGAGCAAAAGTCTCCTCATTATCTATTCCTTGATGTTGAGAGAAGCCTTTCGCAACAAGATGTGCTTTGTACTTATCCAAAGTACCATCAACTTTGCACTTGACTTTGTATACCCATTTATAGCCAATGGGTAGTTTCCCTAGAAGAAACTACACCAATGTCCAGGTATTATTCTTCATCGAGTCATCATACTCTATTTGCATGACAGTTTCCCATTCAGGTATGTCTTTTGCTTCAGAGTATCTTTGTGGCTTAACGATTTTGTAAAGATCAAAAGAAAGAGCAAAATGAACATGCTCTAAATCAACAATTTTATTACCAGTTTGTTGAGGCCGTGCATTTGATTGAGGCATTTCATCCTTCTGCACAACTTGCAAAGTGGAGTAAAACCCCTCAGGTCTTCTGTTGGACTATAGAAGTCTATTCTGGATGAGGCTCTACCGGATGAGGAACCAATTCAGGTTACTCTTCTATGTACTAGTGTATTTCTGGCGGGTGTCACAGATTGTTGTGGTGGAGTCCGTGGAGTATGAGATAAACTAGACCTTTCATTGGGTAAAGGAATCACAATATTTTCAGATGTGGTTTGTTGCTCATACGCAACTGCTTGTTGATTACAACTAACAATTTGTTGATCACATGCAAAGAATGACTTTGTTTCTTTCAGTCAATGTCACAACTAACAATTACTTTCTTAGTGGAAATATCAATCAGCCTATAAGCTTTAGATTGATCACTATAACCAACAAAGAAATATCTTGTAGTTTTAGAGTCTAACTTACTCCTTTTTATCGGGAACCAAAGTATATGCAGCTGAAGCAAAAATACGAAAAAACTGATAACTCAGGTTTGGTTTTGGACCAAGCTTCTTTAGGTGTGACACCCTGTAAAGCTTTGCAAGGACTTTGATTGGGAATATGTATCGCTATGTTTGCTGCTTCTCCCTAATATTTGAATGGTACACCTCTACTATGCATCATGCATCGATCCATCTCCATGATAGTTCTATTCTGCCTCTCAACCACCCCGTTCTACTTGGGTATATGAGGCTGTCAGCTAATGATGAATTCTTTCTTTACTATGGTAATCCTTGAATTACTTGGAAGTGAGTTCCCCCCCATTATCGGATCTCAATGTCTTGATTTGCCGGTTGGCATGGTTTTCCACCAATGCCTTGAACTTCTCAAAAGAAACAAAATAGTTCGACTTATTTTTCAAGAAGTAGACCCACAACTTTCTCGAATAATCATCCACAAACAAAAGAAAGTACCTCGCACTAGGAATAGTTGGAGACTTCCATGATGGCTCACAAAGATTTGAATGAACAAGATGTAGAGGCCCCTTAGCACGCCAAGCCCTTAATTGGAAATGGCTTCCTTTTTTGTTTTTTCAGCCAAACTCCTAACACACATATCTTGTTTCTCTTGAATAGTAGGCAAAACCAAGAACCATGTTGGCTCTACTAAGTTTGGCGAGATACCGAAGGTTGAGATGTCCATATCTCTCATGCCACAAAATGTTGGTATTACCCTCCACAACTAAGGCATGTAAGTTGACTGTGACAGGATCAACCAACCTATACAATGAAATATCCCTTATGGGGAGATCTCTTAAAATCCACGAAATATATAAAAATTTGCAGAAAATAAAATTATGATTTTTCTAGAATTAAATCCATTAGGGCAGCGAATTGAAATTTAAAGATAACTTGCAAAATACTTGTCCAAATCACATGAAATTTTATAGAGAGCTTGCTAAGATGAAAACAAAAACTAGAAATATATTTTTGGTTTTTTTTGAACAATATATGACTGCCAGTAATTTTCAAAATGCCCTAAATGCTGGAAAACTTAAAAAATTCATAACGATGTGAATATAATGGATAAAAATCTGATTTTCTGGAAATAACAGCTACAAATTATATAGAACATAACCCAACCTCCAGATCTGAAAATGAACACTGGGAAACCCTTGAAAAACCTCCTGCAAATCCCTAGGGATGACGTCACCCTTTAGAAGGGGCTGGAAATCCTCCAAAATGCCTCCAAAAGTTGAGCCAAACTCTGCCTTATATGCCGATACTAATCTGATATGCAAACCCTTGAAACTTCCTCTCTCTAGTACTGAAAATGGCCTCTGAAACCCTTCCTGAAACTTCTATAAAATTTGTTTGAATATCTGATCTGAATAAGCTCCAAAATAACAAACTAGGGTGGATTTTTCACCGCCAAAGAGTGCCCTACTAGCTAGGAGTGGATCTCTCACCACCGAAGCTAGGGTTCCTGTGAGATTTTACTCCACAAGCAAGAAGAAATGCAAACAACAGTTGCTTAATGCCTAAATATGTGTGAGTGTAAGAATGAGTTCCATCACTCCCCCAAACCTCATTTTATAACTTTTCATTACCTTTTTCCAAGTTGGGAGCTCCATGTGGGACTATAGTGACTTAAGTGACCCCAACGAAGAAATAGAATAATAAAGTACCATGAGCCCCCCTCGACGAAAAAATATAACAATTATTCCCACCAAGTTGCTTAATACTAATGCCAATGGAAAAATATAACAAATAAGCAAGGGGGTAATCAATCATCCATATTCAATAGCCTCCAACGTTGTTAGCCCCTCGTGTATGACCAAGGTGAAGACAAAAAAATGGCCCTTAGGCCCCCGGTGAAGGAATGGGGACATTACATACAAACTGCCTCCTTGCTCAATGCCTAGGGCAATAACTTTGTTTAGATTTACATCAGACACAATGCATTTCTTCCCAGAGAAGTTTATAAAAATATTGGGGTTTTCTATCAGTTGAATAGTAGATAAAAGATTCTTATTCACGCTAGGTACATATCTAGCATTTCTAACATTTAATTTGACATTATCATTCAATATGACACGGATATTCCCTATCCGTTCTACTGCATGAAATCTTCCATCCCGTAATGAAATTGAATCAAAACTGAAATTTGTGTGAAAATTTACGTACCAATCTTTTTGATCCGTGAAGTGTCTTGATGCTCTTGAGTCAAAGAGCCAATACCTTGTAGGGCTGTCATCCGGGCATGATGCCATAAGGGCATACTCTTCTTCAAGTTGTTCAACTGCTGCCACATTTGCTTGTCCCTTCTTTTTGTTGGCAAGATCATATTGTCTTTTTCGACAATCCTTCACATGATCGAGTTTATGACAATAGTAACACTTGACTTGATATTTAGTAGATGATTTTTCAGGTTGTTTCTATTTTGCTTTGGATTGAACAACAAAAACACTCTCCATTTGTCCAAAAATTTACTCAAGTGTCTGAATTTGTTTACGTTCCTTTTGTAGTAAATACGAACTGACTTTATCAAAAGTCAAAGTCCGACTTTCAGCCATCAAATGGAGGGCTTCAACAAATGACTCAAATGGTGATGGCAAACTATTCAACAACAACACCACCATATCATCATCATCTACTATTTTGTTAATGGAGGCAATCTGATTTCGGAGGTTTCATCCGAAGTAGGTGCTCTAACAATGACCCACCCTCTTACAACCTTGCTGAAAATAGCAAAATCTTCAGGTATGACACCTGACTCTTATATGAAGTCATATATTTGTCCTTCAGACTGATCCATAGATGACCCGCCAAAGTGGCATTGCAGACTTATGGTATAAATTCATCATATACCGACAACTTCAGCAGTAATAGGGCTTCCTTATGACGTTTTTCATAATCCGCAAAATTAGGAACATGCTTACTCCCTTTGCCACATATTATTTTATCACAATTGCGAAATTCCGCGATGGTCGGGATTTTATGGCTCCAAATATTATAATTTTGTCTAGTTAACTTTTGCGCCTTCGGTAGGACAAGGTGTTGTATATTTGCCATTCACAACAATTTGAATTTCCGACTTGGAAATTAATGTCAAGTAAAAAATGAAGCCGAAATGAATATAACAACAATGAGCGGAAATAGATATAACAACAGACTTGGGCTTGAAATTCTGATTATGCAGAACTGCTGGCATGTGCTTGCAAATTTCCGTGCCTTAAAGACGTTTTGACTCTGAGCAATGCACCCACAAAAATGTATAAAAAGTCGTGCCTTTTCCTTGAATCATGGCCATATTTTCGTGAAAATCGCAACCGAAACTTTGTGCAAACACAAGAAACAACCAGAATATTTCTTTCCTTAAAAACGTCCTGTTAAACCATTCCGTTCCCTAGAGGAATCTCAGTTTTCATTCCGTGCCCTAGCGGAGTCTCCAAAATTGTGTTTTGTTTCACTATGCACTAGAGGACTGGTATTGGTATTCTTCAGTTCGTGCCCTAGCACATGGCTTCCTCAAACTGTTCTCTTCAAAATCTTTACTTCCTTGCAAATTTCCTCAGATTTCAAATGTTTTTGAGCACTAGAGGCTTTGATACCAATGTTAGCAAATGTAGACAAAAGATGGAGTGAAGAGGAAATGGACTGCACATCAAATGAATGTGTCCTTCATTTTATAATGATTAAGAGTAGTTACAATGTAGTTGGAACAGTTATGTGACAGTTCATAACTGAAATCTACCAACTAACATGTGTGCTTATAAATATATTCATTATATTCAATAATTGGATCACCGTATGCTTCTAGCCACATCATTTATTCAAACTGCTCAACAATGGGTTTGCAACCTTACACTCCTTGAACTTTGCACCCAAACAAGTGTTGAAGAGAATTAAGATGATGGCCAAAATCCTGAAGCTTCCATGAACTGACCACTAAGTCAATCACGACAAGCTACCAGCCATGTGTTTAAGCTCCCAAACCTTTACAACTCAAATATGTGTGCCCAAAAGTTGAGGAAAAGCACTGGAAGATCTGCCACCAACACCCTGCAAATGAGCCCGGGCATTACAACCCTGAAATCATCGCCAAGCCAACAACATGATCCTATCCCGGTCTGCATGGCCACAGTAAGCCTCGAACTACCATAGCGATCGCAACCAAACAATGAAGAAATATGAAATCAACATAATAATGTTGACTTAATGATATGGTCGATGCTAACCAGGCCAACCATCCATCAAATGCAATAGAGAAATGATCAGGGATGAGTGCCAAATGCCTCCATGCCCATCAAAATCCGCTCCATTACCGAATCCCAAATCTTAGCCAGAATTGGATCCATGCTTCGATTTGATCAAGAACATGTGATAATTCTCCAAATGAAAATAATAGCAAAGAAAACGTGTAGAACTCTGAAATATCTTTCCCATAGTTTGATGGGCTGTCAATCAGAGCCTGTATGACTCATCAAATCTCCAGTCTGCCATGTGATGGTCAAACCACCACCATATTTTCAGTCTTTGATCTGATGATAGTCAAACAGATGTCAAATTTCTATGCACAGATTTGACGATGATCTAATAGATGCTAAATGTGACCTGCCATTACAAGTCCTCAACGACTACTTTTCTTGGAAGTTCTCTTGATTCGTTCTACTTTTTCCCTTGTCCAGTTTGTTTTGGGTTGAATTTACATGATAGGAGTTCTTATAGTTATAAATCAATCTTTATCCATCATTTCTCTGTTTCCATCTGCTTTTCTTGGAAGTTCCCTTGATTCCTTACTAGCCAGACCAACCATGGAATGTGGAAGTTTTGTACCTCGCATTTCTCCCTACCATCTGCCATGAGGGCCTTTCGAAACCAAATCTCCTCAAGATGGGATGGTATTGCCCATTGACAATTGACTTCACTAAATAACAAACAAGAACTTGCTTAAATAGGCACAGACAACTATCAAGTGATTGGTTTCTTCTTCATTTGGCCAACACCATGTGTGGCAAGAGCGGCATTGAAAAGCTCGCTTTCTCAGGTTGTTTGAATTAGAATTTTGTTTCTCTGGGTTAAATAATTGAACGCCTAGTCCTTGCATATGCAATTGGCTTTTCAGATGCAGATCCAGGTCTACTTTTGATCCATATTCGTTCCCTGAAGCACCTTGTACGCTTCTTTGACCATGTAACTTTCTTGTCTTTCTCACATACAAGTTTTCCTCTTCCATCACTTGGAGGAATTCTGCACCCTTCCAAAATTTCCTGCATTCTCATTTCTTCCTCTACACGATTCATTTCCTGTGTTGCTATCTGATTTCACTGTCTTCTGATAAGCTCATGACTTTTAATCTAATTCCTGTAATTCTTCACTTTCATTCCATAAGCTCTTCTTGTTTCCTCTTACAAACTGAAGGAGAAGTCTCTTCTACTAAGGGTCCTCCTGACAAGATTCAGTCCAGAAATCACCTCTATCCCTTGCCTTAAATCCTATCAAAGATAATTAACAATTATGTTTCTGCACAAGAAGAAAAATTTCCATAAATCCGATCCCTAGGGTTTGCTTTGCATTTTGAAACTGTGACCGGGATTCATATCATCTAAGTATTTACTTTTCAAAGCCTTACTCCATAACCTGTCCTTTTCTTTATAGAGTCCACATATAATATTAGCACCTCAGTCCTTATTCATCATAATTAGGTCTTGACCCCTGCCCGTCCTTCATGCTTTGGCCTGGCTTGTACATAGTGTTCCAAGCTACAAGAGGTAGTCTATTCTTGTCTTCAGTTCCTTGGGATAGAAATCTCCTTTTTATAGTTTGGTTAGTGTCTTGGAGTGAATGTGGGATTCGTAGCACGGACAAGTAGTTGGGAGTGCTTCTCGAACTGTTGAGAGTAGTTGAAGTTTTCCTGCTAATGGTTTCACTTTCCATATTCCGTACCAGCGTTCCTATGTCCTTCAGAGTCTATCTATGAATTCCTTTCATAGTGCTTTCATAATTCAGTGTTTAAACAAGGGGATGCCCGTATATTTGCGAGGAAAGGATTTATCCCCAAAGCCTACAACTCTGCATCTGCTTATTTGTGTTCTGGGAAAGGTGGAAAGATAGAACACATTGAATTTGTTATAGTCGACAAGATTCCTAGCTGCCTTATCATTATATCTTAATATACCTTGCAAGTTCCTTGCATATGTAACTGTAAGTCACTCCTGTTAGAATGGTCTCACACACAAATTGTTGGTGGGGGAGGGCATACCTGGAGGTAACTGCATGACCACTGATACTGCTTCCTGCCTGCATATTTCTCTACTAATGGGATAGATTATTATATCTAAAATAACATTCTAGTATTTTATAGTTCAATGTTTTACTTTTAGTTCTCAAATACATAAATATTGAAATACATCTTCATGGTGATAATTTTAATTCATTGCTTCTTTTCAGGAGACTTGAATCTAAATCTAGAGGACTTCTTTGTTGGAAAGCACCCAAAGTCAATAATGGCAAGGTATTCTTTTGTATCCTGTTTTTGCATGTATGCAGATACAATACTAATAACTGAAACCATGTTTCCAATTATGCAATTAGTGTTGTATGAAATTTATTCAAGTATTAGAGTGTCTTTTAAATTTACATCTCTATATAGAAAAAGGATTTTCAAAATTAAAAATTCGTAACTCATTGAAAAATGGACATTTAAAGAAGCTTACGCTTAGGATGGAGACAATTCCTCTCTTGCTTCATATTAAAGACAAAATATCAGAGTAAAGGAAAAAATGGGGGTTGAGGAGTTGCATAAGATTCTTGCATTAGTTTGATTCATGAGATATTGGTAGTTAGGAGCATCTTTGTCCAATGCAATAAAAATCGTAGTCATTTGCACAAAAAATTAATACGGTTTACCCACAATCAACTTTAGTCCATTATCTATACAAGAAAACGGACTAGATTGGTTTAGTGATTTTCTAGTTTAAAATATTCACAAAATACCACACCACTAATTACTCTCTCTACTAATGGTGGTGCGTGAATTTCAACTTGAGCTCGGGCCAAGGCACCCAATCTCTGCGGGTAACCAAATCTTGAATGGTATGAATGCCCTTGCGGGATAACCGAAGAGCTTTGATTCCTGAAGTTTTTGCAATGGGAAGATTGTCATTAGTGATGACTAGAGACCACCAAAGATTCAGAGAATTAAACGAGAGCCCTTTGCGAAAACCATTGCCAATCTAGCGCATCAATGGCTTGACCATCTCAAAGGTTTTCCAGATACTTTTGGCAACAAAAGTGCCGAAGATTTTGACCGGAGCTTTAGTGATAACAAGGGTGTGCAGCCCAATATTATTCCAACATTTCTTTCCATACGCAGCTCCAGACGTAATGCAATGTCGCAGCAAGATTTTCTAGGCCTGATTGCCAAAAAACAACGAACCACCCATTTAGAACATAAAGCCACACTTTGCCGGTAGACATCGATAATTCCCATACAACCTTGATCGCGAGGGAGACAACAGACCTCCTAGGCCACTCTCTGAAAGCCATCTGAACCAAAACTTTTACACCACAAAAAGTCCCTCAACAGCTTGACATGTTTAGTAAACGAGGTGCGAGAAGGGCACCAACACGCAGTGTAATACACATGGGTGGCGGCGAGAATTTCAGTACAAACTTGGAATTTGCTAGCCAGGGATAGCGGTTTGGAAGACCACCTTGCAACCTTATGCTCCACTCTGTTGATAACATATTGTCACAACGTGGCGGAGTCGCTGTCAAAGGCGAAGGGAATGCCCAAAAATTTGAATTGCTCGCCACGACCAATCCATCTCCAGGAGTAAGCTTTCAACTAGTCTGGGATAGGTAAGCAGCTTTGTCGGTAGCTTGAGGTCTTAGCCATTTGAATGCTGGATCTAGAAACAAGACAAAATGTATCGAGGTAGTCAAAACCTTGGCGACATTCTGTTCAGACTAAACCATGGTGAGGAAGGAATCATTGGCAAAGTGACCATTGATGAGTTGAGTTACATGATTAGGGAGGAAGATCCCCCGAATACGACCTTGAGCTGCATGATGCGTAATAAGATACCCTAAAGTGTCATCAGCTAAAACAAACAAAGCTGGCGTAAGAGGGCACCCTGTCTGATAGAATGAAAGAAGCTGATAACAATGGATTGATGGCCATTGATGGTAAGGCGAGCCGAAGCATTAGAAAACAGAGTACTGACTGTTGATCTAAAGAAATCTCCAAAGCCAAGGGCTTTGAGCATAGCCAATCAATGCGATCATAGGCCTCAATTTTGAGAAATAAAGGCCTCTGCAGAGACACCCTGGCCCATTCCATGCCTTCCCACACAACAATAAGATTATCAAGCATATATCGACCTTTAACAAAACCAGTTTGTTCGGGACGAACAATTTTGGGCAGCAGATCATCTATGTGAACAGCCAAAGCCTTGGCAAGAATTTTATATGAAACATTTAGCAGGGTGATGGAACGCCAATTATTCATCTGCTCAGGGTCGCCAACTTTTGGGATGAACTTGATGTTGCCTTGATTGATGAAACTGGCAATAGAATTGCATTGGAGAGCTTCATTATAGACACGGAGCAGACCATGTCCCACAAAAGACCAAGTTGCTTTGTAAAATTCGCATAGGAAGCCATCCAGACCCGATGATTTGTCATCAGCAAGGCAGAGCAAGGCGGCATGGAGTTCCTCCAAGGTGAGAGGAGCATTGTAGCTGACCCGCTCTCTGGGGGAAAGCACCACATCAATACATTGCTGCAAGGCAGCAACTCGCTTAATCGAAACCTCTTGAGCTTGAAAAATCAGATGATAGTGCACAATAAAAGCATTTGTGCTCTTTGGTAGCTCCGTGAGACGCTGATTGGAGCCGTAGATAGCTTTGATATGTTGACGAACACGCTTGGCTTGGAGGGATTTGAAAAAGCTTTTACAGGCTTTGTCTCCCACCTAAAGCCAATGCAGCCTCGACCGGATCTGAGCACCTCGGGCCGAAGAACACTCGATGAGCTTGAGATTGTGTCGGGTTTTATCTGCCTAAATTTGGAGAGGAATATCAAAAGGATTGGCCTCTAGCAGCAGCGAGATCCATTTGAATTCTTTGTGCAAAGACGGATCGACTCGCTTACGGACTTGGGCCACCTGATTTCCGAAATGGCTGAGAAACCGAGTGGTGCGTTGAATCACCACTTCCCACCATGAGATCCAACTGGCAGCGAATGGCAGACGTGGCGCCATGTTACAAACCTTGGCAATAAGTGGAACCATCCCAGGGTGACTCAACAGAGAAATATTAAGATGGAATTGATTAGTGGGAACCTTGAAAGGGCCCCCCTGCCAAACAACCCTAAATGTAATCGGGTGGTGATCTAACAAAAGCACATCAAACCACACCTTGACAATGGAGGGGCCTTGTGTGTCAAAATCAAAAAAATTATGCTGTGAGAGAAGCGCACGGTCGAGTTTTTTAAAAACCCGATCATATCCTTCTCGAAGATTGGTCCAATTATACCAAGCCTGGGGTTTAAATTCCTACAGTCGTCTGAGCAACGGATCAGAAAGTCCCCAACGACTTTTACAGAAATGTCAGGTCGCACGCTCGCCGACACACCAACGCATAGGAAGGGTGCCACATTTATCATCCGGATGGTCTATCATATTAAAGTTGCCACACACCAACCAATAAGTAAGAGGTAAGTTATCACCTAACCATTTCCATAAAGTTGTTCTTTCGGAGCCATCATTAGGGACATAAACATTGAGAATACCAAAAAGTAATGGTCATTAATAGACCGTAATCACCCACACATCCTGATTAGCAGGATTCCTAGTCCGATGGCGGTGATTAAGGGCCAAAAATTTCTGGCGCAATGGAAATGCTAGCACCGCTTTTACCATCAATATGTTGCGTGTGAAAATGCGTGAAATCAAGGGCAATGCAAGTTAGAGTATTTTGAAGCAAAAAACCAGAAATTTGACTTTCCTATAAGTAAATAATATCTAAACTGTCAATACGCTTGCAAGCTAAATGGAACAGAGAATTTTTTAGAGGGCTCTGTCAGAACCCCGAACATTCCATGGGATGAAATTCATGAAAAATCAGACATATCAAACTTCCTCTATCCTTGTCCTCAAAACCATCATCCGAGCTGAGAATCGCAAAAATTATTGGCAAGTGGAATTTGGTTTGAATTAGGAAGCTCGACTTGAATGGAGCGGAGTTTGGCCCCATTATCCCCTCGCACGTTGTGGGACACCTCCCGGCGTGGACTGCGAGAGCGTTGTAGAGGAAGAGAGGTTGAAGCAAGTTTTCCAGAATTCTCAGAACTTGAAAGAAAAACCTAGCTCTGCGAGGGTTTGGAACGAATGGAAACCGTTTTCTATTATGAAGAGGAAAGAAGAGCAAGCTTAAGCAGACTGAAATGCAAATTGCTTAAGAAGGAAGATCGCGCAACGGATAGAATGAGTAAAGTATGAGTAGTGCGGATGTATGAAGCTAGTAGACAATTGAGTAAATTGTAAATGAGTGCAAGTAGAGCAAATGAATAATAGAGGGAGAGATTTGTAATATCCCCTTGTAGGATATTAACTGATTATTATTAAATACTTGCTAAAAAAAACACTTAGAATATAAACCCTCCTAGGTTCACCTCAACGAACCCTAGTGTCAGCTTCAATACAACCCAAATAGGGTTGGAGTGAGCCAAGGTGAGGGTTTGATGGGCAATCTAGTTGGTATTTACACTCCTTTATCCAATAAAATTTGCAGAAGTAAAAATAATAAATAATAACTGCTGAAAATTAGCTGAAACTTTGGAAATTAATAACTCCCAAAATACTAACTCTTTTAACTTGAAACCAAATGCAGTAGAAAGGGAAAACTATGATCTTCTCATCAAAATAAATATCAGATCTTTGCATACACTAGAAACCACTCAAATCAGGCCCCGAAATTCCAAACCCAGTCGCTAGGGTTAAGGTAAATTGCATAAATAATTTCTAGCACTTAGAACCCTTCACAATACTCAATAACATGCAGATTTTACCCTCAATAAAATGCGCTAATACCCTAGACAAGTCACCCAAGCTAGAGAGAAAATATCATGTACAAACACCTTCAACACAAGAGAGCAAAATGGAAAGAACAATGGAGTCTTCAATAATCTTCAATAATGGATCCAAATAAGAGAGAGATCAATGCAAGAACTAGGGCATACATCCCATGGGCATACATCCCAATTCTCCAAGCATGGAGTGAAATCAATAATTCATCAACATGACCCTCTAAGGAAAATGCGGCCTCCCTTTTATAGAACTAAGGGGTGCAATATCCAATAAAGACCGACCTTTCCCTTTTGGAGGGAAAACATAAACTCTCATTAAAATATTTAATACTAAAACTATGTGCACTTTATTTATTTATTAAATAAATAAATAAAAGTAACTAACCTATGTGCACATTAAACTAACTAAAAAGACTCCCACTTGTAGTGCTAGGCATGCCAAGGGGTTACAATGCAAATGAAAAATAAATATTAATAATGTCTTGAAAAATGGGACATTACAAGATTCTGGAACAATAATGAAGATTAAGAAGGAAGAACATTATTGCCACTCATCAAGTTGAAGAAGTAACTACACAAGGTGGAAGTTTTATTGTTGGGGATTGGTGTCTCCAGTGAGTTGGTGCTCGAAATTGGGGATTGGTGTCTCTTGCGAGTTGATGCTCACGAATAGGTTGAGTTGGTGCTTGGCATTGGGGATTGGTGTCTCCAATAGATTGGTGCCTACAAACATTTGTAATGCAATTGATTTTGTGACTAGATTTGGACAGTAGATCCAAGCAGTCTTTTCTCTGTGGTTTTCTCCTGAGAGGGTTTCCACATAAATTGTGTCTATTATCTGTTGGATTGTGTATGATTGCTATTGTTGTGGATGTTAAAGTTTTAAATACATAAAAATTCTAAATATACTGATACACCCCCCCTCTCAGTATAAGTGTGTGCTCTTCAATTGGTATCAGAGCAAGTTCCTTCAAGAATATTTTAATAGCTAGAAGCTAGATCTCAGAAGCAAACATGGCGAGTCAAGAAGGATTCTCCTCAAATAGAGCTCCATTGTTTATTGGAACTAATTATGCTTTTTGGAGTATAAGGATGCGCACATACCTAATTGCTCTTGGTTTGGATATTTGGCAATCAGTTCTAAATGGTTATATAGCTCCAATAACTTCTCCAACAGATCAAAATGGAAAGAAGGCAAGTGAAAGTAATGCAAAAGCTATGAATGCAATATTGTGTGGTTTGTCAGAATCAAAGTTTATTAAAGTAATGCATTGTGTTTATGCAAAAGAAGTCTGGGACAAACTCAAGAACATCTATGAAGAAGATGACAAAGTGAGAAAAGCAAAACTTTAAATACATAGAAGTCAATTTGAGGGTCTTAGAATGAAGGATGAAGAAAACATTGCAGCCTACCTTCTTTGTGTAGATGAAATTGTCAATACCATCAAAGGACTTAGAGAAGAAGTTAAAGATGAAATTATTATGCAAAAAGTGTTAAAATATCTTCCTTTAAGGTTTGATGCCAAAGTTTCCGCCATCGAAGAAATGAAAGTGTAATATCCCCTTTTGGAATATTAATTAAATTTCATTAATCTACTTGCAATGGAAGTAAACTTAGAAGAGAATCCCTTCTACATTCACCTCAACTAACCCAGTGTTGGCTTCAATACAACCCAAATAGGATTGGAGTTAGCCAAGACAAGGGTTCAGATGGGCTATCTAGTCGGAATTTACACCTCTTTAACCAATTAAACTACAGAAGTAGAAAAATAAATTAGAACTGCTGAAAATAACTGCAAAATTCAAAAATTAATATCTTCTTTAATATGGACTCTTTTTGCATGAAACCAAATATAAATGGAAGATAAAATTAAGAGCTTTCAAAAGAACGAACAGTCAAAATTTTCCACCGACCGAAACCCCCTCAAAACAGCCTCCGAATCTGCACAACAAGTTGCTAGGGTTAGGAGAAATAATTAAACATATTTCCAACTCTTTTCCCTCCACTACTCAGCCCAAAATTTGTTGTTTCAGATCTGCAATAAATAGTTTATAACAATATCTTGGAAAAACCCTTCAAACCCTTCGAAAACACTATTAATAAATGCCCAAGTAAGTCGAATTGCATTAAATAAATTCCAACAATGTTAACAAACTCCAAATATCATGAAATAAGTGCATTTATCATAAAATACTGAGCAAGAACAATTCATATTCTATTCTTGCAAAAATAACATTCAAAACACAAATCTCTTTCAACAAGTCGATTTATATTATGACAAAACCAACAATAATTTCCATAATTAATTGATCAAATGATAGCTCGAAAAACTCTTCAAATAACCTCACAAACTCTCTCAATAATGACGCCTTTACTTATATTGAATAAAAATGCAAATAACTTATCAATCCAAGCTCAAAGGGCATACACACTTCACTCAAAGGTGGTGTTGAAGAACAACTTTTGTTTTAGATCATTAGTGGGCATACATCCCTCTTCAAGCATGAAAAAAAGTTTGCAAAAACCGTCAACATGCGAAAATGAGTGTCCATCATCTTTTTTTATATCTTTTCCTTGCTCATTCTCCAAAGTTCCTTCTCCATTTTTGGCGCCAAAATCTAGAAGAGAATCTTATTTTAAAAAGTGCCTGGAAATCACACTCAAAACAAATATTAAATGTATAGGGAAATTAAATTAAAAGATGCCTATATGAATCGACCCATACTTGGAATAAGTCAATTTATTCTTCATAATAATTATTAAATATTCCCAATGAATTCGACTTGCTTCTATTTAAATAATTTACTTGCAATGATTATTAAATTGGCTTGAGGTAAATCGATTTTCCCTTTTTTTAATTTATTTATTTTTGACATGCACAAATAAATAATATTTTTAGTTTTAAATTCACATGCACAAAGCAATTAATTATGGCTTGGAAAAGGGGACATTACAGAAAGATTTGGATACTCTAACAATGGATGGATTTCTAACATTTGAAATGAAAACAAGAAATGAGAAATCATCCAAACGTGAGTCAACCTTCAAAGCATCAAAGAAGAAAAAGAGCAAGAAGCCCGAGCCACATAACTGCTCCAATAATGAGTTAGATGAGGAAGAAATTCATTTTGTCAGAAAGTTGAAGAACGGATCTGGAAAATACAAAGGGAAGTTACCCTTCAAATGTTTTAATTGTGGTGAAGTAAGACATTATGCTACTAGATGTCCATATGCAAAAAATAAAAATAGTGATAATGAAGAAGATCACAACTTGAAGGAAGGAAACAAGTATTATTAGTCTAAGAGAAACTATAAGCAAGGAAACTATGAGAAAAGGAAGAACTTCTACAAGCACAAGAAGGACCTCTATACCAAGGAGGAAAGCAACTCATCTGAAGAAAGTGATAATGAGAACTCTGTCATTGATAAAGAAGAATCATTGCTCATGACAGTAGAGATTAAAGAAAGCAAATGGGAGATGGTTTCAGAAGATGTTGAAGTTGAAGTTGAAGTGGATCTTGAAGGAGAACTCATTTGTGCCCTATATGAGATCGAGATACTAAGAAATAAAAAACTGAAACAAAAACAATTTCAAAAACTTGAAGAGTATAATGCCTCAAAATCAAAGTTGACACAAGATATTGAAGAATCTAATAAGATCACCATTGGCCTGAAAACTCAACTTGAAGTGATGAAGAAGATAAATGAGGGTGTGAGAACCCATTTGAAAAAAGAAGAAGAAGACTCTGAGAAGTTAGAATTTGAGACTTTTTCCTTAAGGGAAGAACTGACGAAAAACATTTTCCAAGCTGAAGTATAGCTTAAAGTTTGAGAAAAGTTTTGAAATGCTAGATGATATACTCAATTGTTAGAGGTCATCATTCAACACGACTAATCTAGGTTTTAAAGAAAATCAAAAGTCTACTAATGTTGATTCCAAAGAACCACCAAAAGTATCAAATGTAGGCAAGCCAAGAAGATATGCAAATTCGCTAAAAAGTCCAATCAGTAATGAAAGTAGCAATAAGGAGACTCGTGTTCCTCAAAATATCAAAGATACCAACATTCCTCTAAAAGAGAGATCAGACAAATGCAGAATTTTTTTTCTTCCAAGACAACAACATCATAGAACCAGGTTTCAAAATTTTTGTTATGGTTATTGCTTTTCATGTAATCAGTTTGGACATAAAGCAGTAGATTGTAGATCTCATGCAAGAAGTTTTAATAGGAAGAAGAATGAAAATGAAAGTTCGTATGTGTCCTCAAACAGAAACTATAATTCACTCTCCTTTAATGAATTTTAACGTTGAATGTTATAAATGCCACAACTATGGGCATATAACACGTTTATGTAGAAGTGTTTTTGTTGAAACTCCTAGACAAAACAAGAATGATGAAACCATGGATAATCAAAAGGATGAACCAATAAAATTTTGGAAGAATCAAGAGCAAGAAAAGAATAAAGAAAAATCCATGCTTGTTCCAACAACGTTCTATTCTCAAAATGAAGGAAATCAATGGTATATTGATAGTGGCTCCTCAAGCCACATGACTAGAAATAAAACTAAGTTTCTCACTTTGAAAAAAGTGAATGGAGGTAATGTGAAGTTTGGAGACAATGCTACAACAAGAATTTCAAGGTAAAGGAACTATTAGTCTTAGCAATGGTAAATAAAAAATTGAAAATGTCTTGTATGTTGAAATGCTGAAGCATAATCTTCTGAGTGTGAGCCAAATGAGTGATAGAGCATACACTATAACATTTTATGCTAAGGCTTGTGAGATCAGAAAGGCAAGTATAAGAAAAGTTGTTGCTGATGCATACAGAACAACCATGGTGTCTCCAGATTTTACCTTAAAATCTGAGACTACCCCACGTCTAAAAATATTCATTCTTTTAAAATAACAGATCTTTTTTGTGTTTCTATTGTCAGAAGATGTCTGTATTACGTTAAGATATTCCCAATGAATCATACGAGCCAATTTCGACAAATACCTAGGAGCCGAAACTCATTTTATCCCTCTGCCAAGTTTTATCTGCGGGAAATTTTTATTTAATTATTTTTTAACTAAATAATGTTCTGTTTGAAGTAAATTGTGCTCCGGTTGAATCTTGTTGAAGTTTTGCATGCTAGTATTCACACATCTCAATAGGGTTTTCACCAGGAATGAATTAAGAGCTTTGTCTGTGATTTCTGACAACGTTTTTCATTTTTATTTATTTCTTTTGCGTTTTTCTCCGGTTTTCCCCATTGTCTTTCTGTTTAATTTCTGTTCTGTCCTGTATAGTCTGTTTAATTGCCTGGAACATCTGGAGATCATTTACGGCCGCTGCACTAGAAAGAACCAACCTCAGAACGCAAACTTCTAATAAAAAAGATGAAGTCAAGCATAAAAAGCCTCTCCTAGGCAAGTTGCACTTTTTGGAATGAATAGATCTAAGTTGCAATGAGAATTTTGGTAATGGCAGGCAGGCAGGAATTTCTTACCTGCCTTGCAGGAATTTTTTCCCATAAAGTCAAAGTCACTTAAGCTGCAATGAGAATATTAGAGGTGGCAGGCAGACGAGAATTTCTTACAAGCCTTGCAGGGTAAAAATTCCCATTATAAGAGAAAAATCACTTAAAGCACCAGGGAGAATTTCTTAACTGCCTTGCAGGGTAAAAATTCCCATTATGAAAGTCAAATCAGTTAAGTGAAAGAGGGGATTTTTGGAGCTGCGGTGCAGGGTAGAAATTCCCATCAAAGTTGACTTCCTATTTTTGGAAATTACTTGCTAAAAAATGTGACCCACCTTGGGTGAATAACAATGCATTTAATAATATTTATTAATGGTTTATTCACCCAATTTTGGTGCCATAAATAGAAGGAAAGTCAATGCAAGTGGAAGAGCTAAAGAGAAGTCAAGGATGCATGCTAAAAATAAATAAAATAAATTTATTTAAGGCAACCAACAGCATGCATAACTGGGCGCCCAATTTAGGTGAATAAACATGATTTTTTATTAATTAAATTGCTAGAAATAAGGACAATTATTAAAAATAGTATGTTAAGGATTATATAAGCATGAGCTGCCATAATAAAGAAGGAATTAATTCTTTTTGCTAAGGATTGTAGCCCAGATAGGTTTTGGCGTCAAGGAAAAGAGGTTTTTGCATCAAAAGGTGTTTTTCATTGCTAAAGAACTTCAAGGTTTGGCGCCTAGAGTTGCAATGGCTTGATTTTTTCTATGATAATTATCTGTATGTTGGTATAAGTGCTTTGGTGAATTAAATAATATTTTTGCTTGCTTTGCATGCAAGAAAAACCTCAAATTTTAGGGCAGCAGGCTTTATATGCAGATTTTGGTGATAAAAAATTAAGTATTCATGCCCTGGACTCCATCTTTGTCTGATTTAATTGCAAGTATTCATCATAGGTGCTCATATACGTAAAAGGGAGTTCAAATCAATGTCAGGTACATTGAATATATCATTTGAATTTGAAGAAATTGTCAGATTTGCACAAATTGATCCAATTGCAAGGGATTTCAGCAGAATTAAAAGAAAAAGAGTTCAGACAAAGATTGTTCTAGCCATGATGAAGGATGATGAAAGAAAGGGATCAACAGAATCATGCATAGCTTCCAAATTCGCTCAAGTCAATGATACAAACATAGGCCCTGAACCTATCACCGATTTAATTGCAAAGACTACTAGCAAAAGTTCATCCTCTTGTTTCTATCGCAACCTGTGTAGAAGTCAGTGCATGGAAAATTCCTTACAGGATATTGTGCATGTGCTCCAAATCTTCCAGTTGAAGCCTTCAATGAATTTTCTTGTACTTTCCTTCACCCAGAGTGCTTTCCAGAAATTTTAATCGCTCATATGCAATTAAAAATAAAAGGGTGATGAGTTTTGTCTGAATTGTTTATGGGAAACATTTTATTAGTGCATGTATTGAAGAAGAATTGCAAGAACTTCAAGGATAAAAGGGGAAGACAGGTCAAAGGCAACACCCGCAAGAAAATTGCAGTCAGTTGCTTCTAGATCCAGTTTGGTGAGAATCAAAGGCAAAACAGTCAACCACATGCAAAATATTGAAAAAGAAATAGACTGGAAGTGTTACAACTTTCTTCTAATTTTTTTTCCTCTTTCTTCCTCTTTCTCTTATTTTCTTCGACAAAGTAATTGAGCAATCAATTAAATTATAAAACTTAAGTGATCGGTTTAAAAGTTGTTACTTGAAGAAGTCAATTACTTAGAAATAAGTGGCAGACATGCAAAATAGAAGGTTTTATTTTCAGTTATAAATCATGCATGTCATGCAGAGAGGAAATCTAGGAGGGAGATTGTCAGTTGTTTCTTTTACAACTTCCACATGTGCCAGTTCATTGAAGGCTTCCTATTTGTAATTTCCCCTTTACATGTTATAAGTAGAGGAAGCACCTACATGTTAAAGGATCAGAATTTGTAATCAACATTCTTGCGTTCCAGACTTTGAGCTGAAACCCTGAATATTTTTTGCAAACTAAGGAATAGAGAGGAGACAGATTTCCGGAGAACTTTGTGTCAACAGTGGATTTTATTTTTCTTATTTCTTTTTAGATCTATTCATAGACTTTGTGTTATTCTAGATCTGGATCTGAAACTTTCTTTCGCTTTGAATTCTATATTTTATGATCTATTTGTTTTAATCTATGTGCATGCGATAAACTATTGATTGGGTTGCATATCTTCTATCCTTTCTTCCCGTTTTCTATTATTTTCCTCTTCTGCAGATATTTCCTTTATCTTACAAATGCTTACTTGCTGAAAAACTATCTAGCTATGGTTCATGAGCTACATAGTTAAAGTAAAACCAACTGATAGATATTAGGAATTTTAATTGACAAAATCTTACACGGGAACCTCACCGGTAAATGAAGGAGATTTATCTCATGACTGCCTAGGTTTTTTAGTTGAGCAGAAAATCTAGCCAACAAACCAATAATATTTACATTCTTTATGAGATTAAAGGTGAAAAATGCTACATGGGGGATGTAGATGAGAACTGGTTATGGCATAGCAGAATGGGTCTAATAAACTTTGATAATTTAGTAAAAATCAGTTCCAAGCAAGTTGTTAGAGACATGCCAAATATCACTAAACCAGCAAACACTCTTTGCAAGCAATGTCAACATGGAAAGCAGACAAGAGCTACATTCAAGACAAAATAGTACTCAACAACAAGGTTATTGGAACTTGTTCATACTGATCTTTGTGGGCCTACAAGGACTCAAAACATGCAAGGTTAGAGCTATTTCATGTTATTTATTGATGATTATTCTAGAATGACATGGGCTATTTTTCTAAAAGAGAAATCTGAGGCATTTGAGAATTCTAAGGTATTCAAGGCCATGGTTGAAAATGAAATTGATATGAAAATCAAGTGTTTAAGATTTGATCGAGGAGGAGAATTCACTTCTAATGAATTTGAAGATTTTTGTGAGCATTCTGGAATAAAAAGACATTTCTCAACTATAAGGACTCCACAACAAAATGGAGTTGTTGAAACAAAGAATATGACTATACAAGAGATGGCTAGAACAATGTTAAATGACTCCAAACTATCAGATAGGTTTTGGAGAGAAGCAATCAACATAACAGTCTACATTTTGAACGGAGGAAAAATTAGAGTAAACAATAGTAAGGCACCTTATGAAGTATGGAGGGGCAAACCAACAACAGTCAAATATTTTAAAGTGTTTGGAAGCAAATGCTATATCAAAAGAGATGATGAAGACTTGGGTAAGGTTGATTCCAAATCTGATGAAGGTGTTTTTCTTGGTTAATCTTCAAGAAGCAAAACATATAGATGCTATAATATGAGAACATTCAAGATTGTTGAAAGTGCAAATGTGAAAGTGAATGATTTCAAGTATAAAAAGAATAAGACATAAGAAATTGACTATTCAAAGGAAACAAGCAACGAAGATGAAGAAGAAGATGAAAAGGAAGAAGTTGAAAGAAAGGATACAAAAACACCATCCAGATCAGTCCAAAGTAACCATTACAAAATCAGATTATAGGTGACAAAAACATTGGAGTACAAACTAGAAGAAGATTGGCAAATGCAACTGAACATGCAAATCTGTCTTTACTATCCAAGGTAAAACCTAAGAATTTTACTGAAGCAAGTGAAGACAAGCATTGAATTAGAGCAATGGAAGAGGAGCTAGATCAGATTGAGAAGACTGAAACGTGGGATCTTGTCCCAAGACCCAAAGATAAAAACGTGATTGGCACCAAGTGGGTTTTTCAGGAACAAGCTGAATGAAGATGAACAAGTTGTAAGAAATAAGGCAAGGTTAGTCTGTAAGGGATATGCAGAAGTTGTAAGAAATAAGGCAAGGTTAGTTTGTAAGGGATATGCAGAAGTTGAAGGTATTGATTTTGAAGAAAATTTTGCTCTTGTTGCACATTTAGAGGCCATTAAAATGTTTTTGGCATTTGCTTGTTTTAAAATTTTTAGAGTAAATTTTACAAGCATCTAGGCTGCGAGCTCATTCAAAAAACGTTGCAGGCCAGGATATAAGAGATATATTCATTGCGTATCATCCACCCTCTACGTGGAAATATTTACTAACGTATTTTATTGGATATCTTGATGACGAAGATGTTTTGGAGTTGATGAAGGATTACCGTATCCTGCGCTTAGAGCTGCACAAAGCAGGTATGTTCAAAGTTGGTTTGGACATGTATTACTAAATTGCATTTTGAAAAATAGCAATATTGTCACTTTGCATTTGTGGAGTGGTTTTCTCAACCAACATTTTCGTTAATATGATTTCGATGGGTTTGCTGGGTCTGGCGTGGATGCAGAGCGGTTTCATCGACACTGAAAATCACGATACAATTGCATAGAGATGGACTACGTGAACATCTGTGATTAAATCCGTACGTGAACGCCCTCCTCTTGGCAAAGGGAGGCAGCTAAATGCCAAGCGAGAATGCCCTCCTTTGGCTCCAGTTGATAAGTCCAGCGCAAGTACGATTTATTAGCACATAGATGCCAAGTTAGGTATATTGATTCATCTCCCTTATCTCATTTTACATAATCACAAATTAAATACATGTATCTATAATGAGCTCATTAAAATAAAAACATCAAAGGGAGCAATTAATTGCCAAATGATTGCACACATATCAGAGTATAAATAACAAGGCTCGAGAATAGACACAAATATAACAAATAATGTTTCGGAGTCCATATGATTCTGTATACAAATGGTGGTATGTTTTCAAATGTTTAGAAACTCAAATGCCATGAAAATTTGTAAACCCACAATACAACGAAAGTAAACAAAAAATACCAAATGTAATGACCCTACTTAAACACAACATAAATAGTCAGATTTTACATATTAATACACATTAATATGTCAAATGAAATAGCCATATTTATTCTTCCGATAAACTAAACCCTAGACATCTCCATACGGATGCCATTGGAGGCTAACTATAGTAACCCAAATGAATAAGTTGCAGATCATGAGTTCGAGTCTCATGGGCACTTGGATTTTCCCTTGGAGCTCTTTCTATCTCTATAACAAGGGCACTTACCCCTGTTACCGTAATGTCCATTAGGTATACATTTGCACACCATACATCAATCGTTGCAGTATTCCAATAGTGATTTAGGTGAGCTTGAACATTCTTGCACCTCACCTTACATTTATCGCCACATTATGTAAACACTAAACAGCAAACAAAAATAAAAACACACTCAAAATAAAAGGCTCGCCGTGTACCGAAAAACAGATGGCCAAGCATACCTTTGGGTGCAAGTTGTGGAGGCGGGGCAACCACAGGGGCTCCCTTACCTGCACCGCTTGTTGCAGCCTGAGCAGATACCAGGAAGATAAAAAACATATATTAGTAAAATCATGGATTCATGGGTAGAAAGAAGTACAGAAAAGTTGATGCGAAACAGACCTGGAATGAAACAACAAGCAAAAAAGCTAGCAACATGCAGGCGCATAATGTTCTCCTTGTCTCCATTAATTTCTCCTCTATCTACTCCCTGCGGTTGTATTGTCTTTGAAGAATCTGGTAGTCATTTTATTATTAATTATTTAATTCCATTGTGCGCAGGTATGGTGAAGGACCATGGCATGCCAGAGTTTTGTGGAAGACACAGATTTAGGAATTGGAGCAGGCATTTTCCACCTATATAGACGCAACAAATGGAGAGTTGGAGCAGGTGGATAGACAACTACCAAACATAAATACATAGAAAACTTTACGACAGGCTGGAATTCTGGCAGGCGGCCACAAAATCAACCACCAATGGGTTGAAATTTGAGGCAGGAGTAAATGAAAATGCATGCATATCCACTGCCAAAAGAATATCTCCCTGTTTTCCTTTAGTTTTCCAGCCACATACCATTCACCTATGCCGTCTGATCCTTGACGCAAATGAATAGTGCACTGTCCAATTTGCAACGATAGGGACAGTATGGGGTTGTCAGAACTAACTGCTTGCCCTCCCTTAAATATAATTTGGAGAATGCCTTCGGCATAAATGTGTTTTTTTTCTTCTTAAAATAATCTTATGATTATTATTATTATTAAATGTAGTTTTTTGTTAATAAACCAAGGATTCTATTAGGGCTCTCAGCCATTTTGCAAATAAAAAAAAAACAAGAGTACAATTGATGTGGATTAGATACTAGCATGCGTCTTATAACTGATAGTCAACCTTTTACTAAAACAATACTCTGCAAATACCTCAACAAAGCAGAAAAAGGTGGTGAATATTACAGCGAGAACATAAAAGAGAGAAAAGATGGACTTAAAAAGTTCTATTAACAATGTTGCCCAACTTGAGGCATCTTAGAGGGTGCTTTGCCTTTCATCTCCCCCAAAGTACACTACTGTTGGGTCATGTGATCCAATTTATATTTAGGTGTTAGTGTGTTAGTTGGGGCATGCATCTCATACATGAGACATCTCCTTCTAATTAATAAAGTATTTTAGAGTACTTTAGGAGTTATGAGATTCAGGGGAAAGGAGACCGCAGCAGGCCTGTAGCAAAATGGATTACATTCATAGTCAAGAGGTTGAACCCAACAACCCAGTAAAGAAAGGAGGATGGACTAAGACAGCGGTTGAGAGATGTCAAGCTTTATGCAGAGGCATGCATATGTGGTTTGGACATGGCTTGCTAGATCCATTGACACATATTCCTGGATAAGACCATCAATATAGTACGGAAGAAGTAGCTATCTGACCCAAACATGAGTGCCAATGTGTTCAACCATGACCGGGTTGAAGTGAGGCTCCCGTTTCCTAAACATAGTCTGATATTTTTCGGAACCATGGACCATCATTGGGTACCTTTTGACACAAGTCTTCTGAAGTAATAGAAACTTGAAGGAAGGTCTTTAGGAAAGATCTTTAGAGCTGTTACTCCAAAGTATGACCACTTTATCCATTCATAGATAGTGGAGATAGCCGGCTAGGAGCCAACAAATTTATAGACAGGCGCTGCCTTCTCGAGGGCGCCAACTTCCAACTTAAGGATAGGGTCCTGAAGGACCAGTTTGAGAGGCTGTTTTTGTATTAGAAGAGTGGAAGTTTTTGTGTGGGACTTGAGAATGAGTCAGGATCTTTTAATAAAAAATTGAAGTTGGAGGAACAAAATGCAAAATAGAACCAGATTTGGAGTCTATCCTGGTTTATTTACATCAGAGAGGAAGCTGGGCGGATGCAAGAGAGTGGAGAGAGCTAAACTAGAGAGTGAATGTGGCCCAAGAATGGGTGGGTGATAATCAATATCGAAACTACTGGTAAGACAGGGAGCAGCGGTGTATTTGGGTGGGGGGAAGGGAGAGGAGGGGCTGGGGCAGTGAGATTGTGGGGAGAAGGAAGGAGGTGGCTGTGGATGGAGTTAAATAGCAGAGGACTGCCACACAGAGGACAAAAAAGACTAGAGTCATTACAATATGCAGGGCCCGAAACAATGCAGAGAGGAGAGGTGGATTGGGGGAGCAGGAAATGTCAAAGACAGGTCACGATTCAGATCAATCATTGTGGTTGGTTTCATTACGGCTGCACAGCTTTGAGAAAATAAGTCTCCCCAAAAAGGGCCAAGCCCACCGTGGGCGAAGAAGGAAGAATCCAATGTGTCATTTATTGTTTATTTATTTTATTTTATTGTTCATTTATTTTGTTAAAAAGGGACTTTCAGCTCATTGTTCATTTTAAAAATGTCTATATCTGATACGATATGAGAACTATTAAAATGTTAGTGAGCGATATCAGTTTGTTCCAATACCCTTTCCTCACACTGTAATATTATTAATTCTAGGAGTCTAGGGAGGAATAAGTACAACCAACCATTGGTATCATAGTAGACTTGATCATGGCTCAACCTTTTTCATTTGAAAAAATATGTGGCATTTATCTCATTTTGAAGAATTTAACAAAAAAAATTTGTGTTAGGAACTTCTCGTACCATTGAAGGAAAATCTATAGCTGCAACCACCTGCATATTGTGGTTGCTATTTTAAAAATTGAAGAGCTGAAGCTCCTGGTGGTCATTTGGCTTTATCACAGTCAAGAGAAAGATAATCGACTTTACCTTATTAGTAGAACTTAAGCCAGCATTTCTTTTGGAGAACTTGATAGCTTAACTAAGCCCATCAAGCCAATATTTTAGTTGTCTATGGATGGATGTAAAGAAAGCTTGTAAAGTTAGTGCACTTGAAAAATATTTACTTCGAAATAATAAAATGACAACCAAAGTTTATTAGAAAAGTTATCAAGAGTTTAGAATTTTTTTGGTTGTTTGTGGGATTTCTCTCGAGTCCTTTGTAAAGGGTTACGGATTAGAACTGTGTTCATTCTTATGTGGATCATAGAGTGATCCATAACATTGATAAAATTGCCTTCACACGCAGTTTTTCCAGAAGCTCGTTTCTTTATCTGGAGAGTTGTTTTATTTCTATAGAGAAGTTTATATATTTATAAAAATAAATCCTCTTAGTTATTTCTAGATTTATCTCTCTAAAGACAATGCAGGAAAATATAATTCAAATTTTGTGTGCAAGTGAGAATTAAAAGTTATTTTCCATCCATTACACAAAAGAATTTGCTTTATTGCAGGGTATGCATTTCAAGAATCAGGCAAGAAGACCGAGGTTCTTTCAAAAGCTTGTTCCATGTGCAAAACAGTGATTGTAGTCTACAAATTTCGTTTCTTTTGTGTCAGAGCCCAGTGTTATAGGGCAAGATATTTTTTTGTGAGAATGGAAGTAATGAATATTTTGATGGAATGAAAGAGCACATTTTGAGCGGGCAATGTGTTTACGGCAGGTGTATGTATACCTTCTATTTGATTCTTTGGTTTTCTATATTTCAAGCATTTAGAATTTTATGAGGTATGTTTGATGTAAGCAAATAAAAGGATAGTGAAAATCCCTTCTGTGAGAAATCTATTGGATTTAGGTAATATATTGTGTTAGTTTTCTGTACTCCATGTCTTTTCTAAATTCAAAAATATTACAATGTTACTATTGTTGCACATACTTTGTGTAAACAAAAATGCGTATTAGTTTGCTGTACTCCATATGTCTTTTCTAAATTCAAAATATTACAATGTTACTATTGTTGCATGTACTTTGTATAAACAAATATGCATTAAACAATATATTTCTTAGGTGGGACAATTGTGAAAGAGTTGAAAGCTGCGCGACATTTTAAATTTTCCATATTAGTTGTGCTCTTTCTTTTTGCCAATTATTACTGTATCCCCATGTTTTTTTCTGCCAAAGGTACCTACAGTCAAAGGGACTCTATACCTGAAAAGGTTTGCAAGATGCCAACATCCAAGTGGTATTTTATTCACCATAGTGAGTTAATAATAGAAAAATATTGAGTGAACAACACCTATTCAAAAACTGCTATATAGCAAAACCTTCTCAAAAGAAGATAAAATGATAAATCAAACAAGTATATTTTAAAACCTTATCAGAAGGAGATAAAATGATAAATCAAACAATGGTTATATTTTACTATTTTGATCTGACCTTCCACATCCAATCAAAACATAATTAAAAACTGAAGTGACCTATTTGTCCCAAAAACATTGAACCATCTGATATAACTCTCATCAAACCGCCTCGCGCTCAACTATGATCACTTATCTCTTAAGAATGACAATGAGGCACCAAATTAGTAGGCTGTCTAGAAAAACAAAAAAACCCTTTGTAGCAGAGATGATTAAGGAAGGAGCAAGCACAACAATCACATGTCTCTTTGGATAGTTCCTTTGTGTTATTTTCTTGCTTGAGTGCCTGAACCAAATAATAAAATTATTTGTTGTTTGGTACTTCTAGTGTTTGGTTTCAAAATGTGTTTTTGGGTGATGTGGAATTGGGTGCCTTCCTTGTTTAAGAATGAAACCTATTGCACAATCTGAGGCATTTGATTTTATCTCAAAAGGGTGCTGCAAATCAGGATGAGCAAGCACTGGAGCCAAGAAAAGGGCATTGTTTTTTGGACATTGAATTGTTTATGTTTGCCACATTCTATGAGAGGTGTTTTTCATTGGAAAGTTGATGAAGTGGTTTGGTAATGTGAGATAAGTGCTGAATGAATTTCCTATACAAATTCATTCCTCCAAGGAAGCTTTTCAGATCTGCAGTGTTTAATGAAGTAGGCTACACCTTGAGGAGCTTGGCTTTTTTTTTATGTGAATGGACTCCACATCGGTCAATTACAAAAGCCGGATATTGACTAGAAGTATTCCCAAAGGACTTATTCATTTTGGATTGCAATTTATGTTGCAAAAGATCAAGATCATTAGTAGCATGTTTGACATGATCCAATTGCTTCTAAGGACCAATATATCACCTAAATAGACTACTACGAATTTCCTCAGATGTAGGCAGAAAATATTATTACTGAGGCTCTAGAATGTGGTTGGAACATTGGTGGGATGAAGTGGGTGTGGATTTTTTTGGGGAATCTTGTTAAACGCTTGATTGTAATTTGTTAGCACACAATCTACATTCAGCGATCTCTTTAACAGGCACAATCAAGATTGGAGAACCACAGGAAGAAGTGTTTGGATGGATGTTCCCATCATCGAGTTTGGTGTCCCCAGATTTCACCCTGAAATCTGGGACTACCCTATGTAATTTTTTTTTTTCGTACTTTTAAAATAATGGGTCGTTTTGTGTTTTTATTCCCAGAAGGTTTCTGTATTGTGTCAAGATATTCCCAAGGAGCCATATAAGCCAATTTCGACAAATACCCAGATGCCCGAAATTGTTATATTCTGTTGCTGGGGTTGCCTGCGGGAAAGTTGTATTTAATTATTTTGAGCCTTGTTTGAGGCAATTTGTGCTCCGGTTTAACCCTGTTGTGATCGTACATGTCAATATTCCCATATACCAGTAGGCTTTTAACTAGGAATGAATTTTGGGCTCATCGTTTTGTGTTTTTGGTGTTTCCCTGTTTCGTTTTATGTGAAATTTCTCTGGATCAATTCCTTTGCCGGTTTGGTCTGATTCTTTGCCTGGAGTATCTGGAGATCACATACGCACATTAGTGCCAGAAGGAATTCGCCATCGGAGGTCTGGTTCTCTCTAGGAAAAGACGAAGTCGTGCACCAAAAAGCCTCTTCTGGGCTAGCCTGCATTTTTGGAAAAAGAGGGTTTGAAGTGGATCATGGGACTCTTGAGAAGCAGCAGGTAGATGGGATTTTTGTACCTGCCTAGCAGGGTACTTTTTCCCATGAAAGCAACGCCACTTAAGTCACAATGGGAAAATTAGAGGCAGCAGGCAGGCGGGAATTTCTTACCTGCTTGCAGGGTAAAAATTCCCATTGTGAAATAAAAGGAAAATCACTTAAGGCATTGATGGGATTTTATTACCTGCCTTGCAGGGTAAATAATCCCATTATGAAAGTCAAACAGACTTAAGTGAATCATGGGATTTTTGGAGCTGCCTTGCAGGGTAAATAATCCCATTGAAAATTGGCTTTTAAAAATAGAAATTGACTTTATGCCAAAAAGTGCGACCCCTTTTGGAGGAAGGAAGGGCAACTTTAAATGCATTAAATTAATTAATTTCTTCACCCAATTTGGCGCCCAGGCTTGTGGAAAAGTCAACAAAGGTAAAGTGGACAAAAGGAAATTAGAAATAGACTGTTCTAAAATTAAATAAATATTATTTATTTAATGCAGCCCCTTCATGTCAAAAAGTGCGCCCCATTTGGGAGAGAAATAATACTTTTTAAAGTATTAATTGATTAAATTAATTCCTATTTTCAGTGGCTGAGGTCAAAGCATACTGTGAGGCTTAAGTTAACTGGAAGTAGAGAGCTAAAATTAAATAAATTTAATTTATTTAATGGCAGCCATGAACATGCACAAAATAGGCGCCCCATTTGAAGAGAAGAGCTTATTAATTAATTAATTAATTGTCAGGAATAGGAGGGGCAATAATTAATTATAGAATGATGAGGGTTATATAAGCAAGGGCTGCCATAAGGATGAATTAATTAATTCAATAGCAAAGAAGTGCAGCCCAGACAAAAGTGTGCCCCATTTGAAGAGGAATTTTGCTCAAAAGAAGGTGTAATTATTGCTGGAAGCTTCAAATTTTGGCGCCTAGGTTTGAAGGAGCTTGATTTGTGTTTGAATAATTGTCTACATAGTGGTACAGGTGCTCAGGTGAAGTTGGTAAAATTCATGCTTGCTTTGCACGCAAATAAAACATCAAATTTTGGGGCAGCAGGCTTGATATATGCAGATTTTTATGATTAAAATCCACTGTTCATGTTCCGGTTGCCATCTTTGTCTGAATTAATTGCAAAAATTCATTACAGGTGCTTTTATAAGAGAAAGGGAGCTTAAATCAATGTCCAATACATTGAATATATCCTCCGAATCTGAAGAATTATCCAGATCTGCACCGGTTGTGAAGAATTCCGGCCGAATAAAGAGGAAAAGAATTGTTCAGACAAAGATAGATACGGCCATGGCAAAGAGGGATGAAAAAGAAAGCACAACGGAGTCATGCATCACTTCTAAGTTTGTAGACATTGGAGACACAATCTAGGTTCGGAGCCTCTTTCTGAATTGATTGATAGATCCAGAGCAGGAAAGACTTACCTCATGCGTGCAGTCAAAAGCAGTGGAATCATTCAAGCTACAGCATTTCCATTCACAACCCAGTTGCCAGAGTTCGGCATGGAGTGTGCTAGGTCTTACCATCCATTATCCAGATCAGTCCGAGATGCTGCGGGGAAAACAATAATCTGGTTGGACGCACAGTTCATCAATTATTGTTTGAAGATTCCGGCACGAAAGGTGGTGACTACTATTAGCATACAGGATGCCGGCAACAGATGGGAAAAGCATAAAGTTGACTGCGTGGGCATAATGAACATTAGATACATGAAGAAGCCCAGATCTCCTTCCAAGTTCCCAAGAACTCTTCCACGATCCAATCTGGTACAAGAGGTGGATGATATTGCCAAATTGTTATGCAGGATAAATGGCGAAGTGAATGCTCACAACTTCCGTACATAGATGTATGCTTTCATCAGGACCATTGAAATCAACAAAGCACATTCAATAATCAATTGGTCGGAAATCATTAGCGACAACATTGGTGAGCAGCTCCGGAACGTGAGGCGTACTTACAGCTTCAAAATGACTTCCTACTTGGTATATGCAACAACTTCACAAGGCATCTTCTCCAAGCATGATGATGTGGTGTTCTTTCTAAGGACCCTATTTTCGAGTGCTACCCACAACTTACTGTACCTGCGTGCAAGAAAGATTTCAAAGTGGTCAACGATGGATTCTTCTACGAATTCATTTGCAGGTTAGACGGCGATCTAAAGGCCAACAGGGTGAGCAAGGAAGCGTGGGAAGCTGTGTCCAGGATTGGCAGTATCTTTCATTCAGTTTGCAGATTTCACATACTTAGGGTCACCGGCTTTTCTGGAGAACTAGTTAAGTTGCCCAGATATCCGAATGATAGATTGGTCACCATGGAGCTGAGCAGACAACTCGTGGAGATGCATCACCTATAGTCGAAACGACACAAGTCTACAGGCTTCTTCTCGATCACTGTGGGCCATTATAGCTGCCAGAGCATTCATAAGGCTCGAGGAATTGAAGCAGAGATGTTCTCAGAGTACGAGCAAGAGTTCTTCCCAGCATGGCTGAACTTCATCCATTTGGAGTGGCAAGGAAGACAATCTCCCAGGAGTATGCACACATGCCTTCATTGGAAGATTTCTGGATGAAGTGCAGAAGCAAGTACGAGGTTAGAAAGAAAGATTTCAACAGGTTATCAGCACGGTAAGTGTTTGACTTTGGATTAGCACGGATACTTGCGGATCTTAAAGATGATGGGCCTGTGTTACTTGACACATACCATCAAATGGGAGGAGATAGAGCTGTACTTCAGGAGAATGTAGGGGGCTGCCACACGATTGAGGAAAGGTCTGCAGCTGTTCTGGTCCATACTTCAAACTGGTTGCTGACGAAGGGATACTGCCTTGATGAAGCATTGATGAATCAAATCATGGGCAACTTCGGCACAGGAGATTCCCTCAAGAGGAAGCACGGAGGAGAAAGCAGCAGAAGGCCTGAGAAGATTAAAGTGCACAGAAGGTCTCATTTGAAGGAGAAGATCACTTCTACGGCTATGATGTTAGTTCCGACTTCTCCAGCACTAAGCACTTCACCGACTGTTGCACCTCAGCAGGATACTGCCATTGCTCTGTTGAATCCGGCAACATTCATATTCTCTCCTCAGCCACTCCGTTCAGCGCCTCTTCCTGAAGAAACGTTAAAGCTGCAGATGGCCGAGTTTGAAAGAGCTGTCTTTGGATGACTCAGAGGATGGCAGCCATAACACTGTAGCGGTTTCAGATGGAGAGGAATCAGAGCGCGAGATAGTGGTACACTCAGCAACTTCTCATTCTCCGAGAAGTAATTTCTCAGAATGGTTGACTTTGCAGTTGGTTCCAGAGGCTAGAGAAGAAATCAACTTGGAGGAACACGACTTGCAGCTGCTCCTGAATCTAAGCGGGAAAGACAAAAAACCTAAAGTTGCTAAGGTAACTTCAAGGTTGATCATTGAGGAGTCAAGGGCAGAAGTTCGCTGAGATGTCAGTTCCGGTAGAAGGGAAGGAGGATGAGCTCACGGCAGAAGACATAACAGTAACCAGAGTACCCATAGGTCAAGCCACCACAGAAGGATTGAAGCAGGACATGCAGACATTGATAGATGCTCTATTCCTTAGGCTTGACAAAGAAAAGGCGGAGAAAGTTGAATGTCAGAAGCAGGTATCTCAGTTGTGCGAGATCATTGCCAAGGTTGCTAAATCTTCCACTCAGCCCATTTCAGCACAGAAGCAGGTGAGTGATCATCTGATGCAGGAAATGAAAGATGCAAGCAACCAGGTTAAAGCTATCGATGAATGGAAAAGTCTGATCATTCGTCAAGCTTCTGTACAACTCGGAGGGGTGCCAGCCCGCCTAAAGGTTATGAAAGATGTGTTAGATCTGCTGAAGCAACTGGTGTTAAGCACGATGGATATGAATACAGTTGCTGAGAGTAACTTGAGTACTTTGGCCGAAATAAATAGTTGTTGAGAGAGGTGTTGATTGCGGAACAAATTGTGCCCGACGGATTAGTTGAGAAGGGGAAGCAGCTTGAGTTTGCAGTATCTTTCCGTTTGGAGATCTGCAAAATTATGCTGAAAAGGATGCAGGCACTTGAGAGTATGGCATCATCTTTACCAGACAATGTCATCGCTTTCACTAATGAGGAAGTGGTCGGGAACGTTACTTCATACACATGGATCATTCCTAGCAAAGTGCCTAATTCCTTGGAAGGATCTCTTCTGATGGTACAAGGGAGAATTGATGGAGCTATAAAGCCTTTCACGATGAATTCCTTCAGTAAGCTGGTGGCACTGCAGTCAGATATTGAGAAGTTCGGGCCTAGCTTGGAGGAGGTGGAAGCATGTATCACGGTATGGAACGAAGACTTGTTGCAGTTCATGACAGAAAAGGAAGTTGTGGCTAAGACAGATGGGAAGATGTTGAATTACATGTTCGACAAGTATAGTCAGTATCAAAACAAAAAGAAGATATAGATGTTACAGCTGGCGTGTCTTTCTTCTACTTTGTCTTCTTCTATTTTCCACGTTCTCGGATGAAATTATAAAACTTTAAAGTTATTGGTTTTGAAACCATTACTTTAAGTTATGTGGAACAATTCTATTAGTTAAGTGACAGATGTGTCACTTGAAGAGGAATTAGAGGAAGATGATTGTCAGATGTTATCTTTACCTTTTGTTTATGTTTCAGTTCAGTTGAGTTTCCCATTTGTACTTTCCCTTCTACATTCTATAAGTAGGAGAAGAACCTTCGGGTTAATGATCAGAATTTGTAAGCAACATTCTTGTGTTCCAGACTTTGTGCTGAAACCCCTGATAGCTATTTGAAGCAAAGGAATACAAAGGAGCAGATTTCCGGAGAACTTTGTGTCACGGTGCATTTTGTTTCTAGCTTTTGCTTAGATCTTCTTATAAACTTTGTGTTATTTTAGATCTAGATTTGAAGCTGCCTTTGCTTATAATTCCGTGTGTTGATATCTATTGGTTTCTTTTATGTGCATGCAATCAATTCTGTTATCTATTGATTGGGTTGCACATCTTCCCTATTTCTTCCCTGTGTTTTATTATTCCCTTCTTCTCTAAATATTTCCTTTCTTTAAACAGCTGCTTACTTGCTGCAAAACTATACAGCTATGGTTCATGAGCTGCATGGTTAAAGTAAAAACCCCATATAGATACTAGCATATTTTAATTGACAAATCTGACACGATAGCCTCACCGGTAAATGAGGGGGATTTATCTTATGATTGCCTAGGTTTTTTAGATATGCAGAAAATCTAGCCAACAGAGTTTCAACCAGGCAATATGAAAAATATAACTTAAGGCATTGAATGTTATCAAATAATAGCAGATAAATAAAGAAGAAAATAAATGTGTGTTGAAGGCACTGTCCATAATGGACATAGCAGAAATATATTTATTGATGAGGGTGGTTACATTTAGTTGATCAGTTAGAGGTAGTTCCAACTGCATAACTGAACCATTCAATATAAATATTCAACATCCCCTTTGAATAACTAACCCAGAAACAACACCAAGTTTGTCTCGAAGCTTTACAAATAATAAAGGACCAAGGGGTTTATTCATTATATTGGCAGGTTGTTCCATAGAAGGACAAAGATGAAGAGAGACATCTCCCGAATCAACCTACTGTTGGATATAGTGATGATGGATTTTAGAGTATGCTTAGTGCGAGCATAATATATAGCGTTCTTTACCATTTTTAAAACACCCTGATTATCACAAAAGAGTGAACGAGGAGTAGCAGTAGCTTGAGGAAGATGAAAATCAATTAGAATCCGACGAAGCCATTCTGTGTCGCAACTAGCACTAACAACTGCCTTGTATTTTGCTTCGGTGGAAGAGATGGCTACAGTGGGCTGAAGCTTACTCTACCAAGAAACAACTCCTGAACGAAGAGAGATGTATCCAGTGATGGATCTTCAAGAATCCATTGATCCTCCCCAATCAGAGTCTGTATAGCCAATCAATATGAAATTTGCAACTCTCTGATACAAAATGCCAAAGTCAAGAGCTCCTTTGACATATCTTAGAACTTGTTTTGGTGCTCTCCAGTGAATGAGTTTTGGTTTAGACAAGAACCGAGAAAGATAGCTGATAACAAAACATAGATCCGGTGTTGTGGTTAGATATATCAAGCTACCCACCAACTGTTTGTAGAGAAATTCATCGACCAATGGTGAATCATCATGAGCTGAAAGTTACAACTCGACCTCCATAGGTGTAGAAGAAGAGTTAGACTCACACATGAAATTTTTGTAGGAGATTCGTGGCATACTTAACTTGAGAAATGAAAAGTAATTGATAACATTGCTAGAATTTTACACCAAGACAATAGCGAAAGAGGCCTAAATCAGTCATGTCAAAAGTAACACATAAATCTAATTTTTCCTTCTGAATCGCAGCAGTTCCACTGCCTATGACGGCAAGGTCATCATCATAAACAATAAAAAACACAATGTCATCACCATCGCTTTTGACATAGACATTCGAATCATAATGACTTCTTTTGAATCTTTAATTTCGAAGATGTTGATCTATCTTAATATACTAGGCTCGAGGAGCCTGCTTAAGTCCATACAAGGACATAATCAACTTGCACACCAGATGTTCACGACCACATTCTTGAAATCCCTCAGGCTGTGTCTTATGTACCTCTTCCTCCAAATACCTCTTCAGGAAGACACTTTTGACATCCATTTGAAATACTTTCCAACCAAACTGAGCAACAAAGGAAAGAAGTAAATGAAAAGTGACCATCTTTAGAGTAAGAGAAAAAGTCTTCTCATAGTCTATTTCTTCCTATTGCGAAAAGCCTTTTGCAACAATACGAGCCTTGTACTTATCCAAAGTACTATCTACGTTGCATTTGATTTTGTATACCCATTTTTAGCCAATGGGGTGTTTCTTTGGAGGCAATGGCACCAACTTCTAGGTATCATTTTTTGTCAAGACATCATACTCTAGTTGCATGGCTATTTCCCATTCTGGTATGCCTTTTTCCTCACAATATTTCTGTGGTTCGTGAATATTAAGATCAGAAGAAAGAGCAAACTGAGCATGCTCTGAGTAATCAATCTTCTTACCGGTTCTGCAAGGCCGACCATCTAAGAGAGGAGACAATTCTCTAGCTCGCACATCCTGAATAGTGGAGTAAAATTGTTTAGGTTGTCGTTAAATTGAAGATGTGGGATCTGGTTGTGGTGCTTCCAGAGGAGAAACCAACTCATGTTGGCGTATTCGATACACAAGAGTATCAATGGGAGATTGCAGAGGCTGTATTGGAGTCCGTGGAGTATGAGAAGAACCAGACTCATTATTGGGCAAGGGAAAGGAAACATTTTCCGTTGCCATTTGCTGATTGCTGCCCCCTTGCTGATTGCTGACCCCTTGATGGCTGCCAAAGAAAGACTATTTCTTTTACATCAACATCACTACTAATAATTTTCCTATTAGTAGAAGTATCAATCAATCTATAGGCTTTAGATTGATCGCTATAACTAGCAAAGAAATACCTAGAACTCTTAGAGTCTAACTTACTCCTCTTTTATCATAAACAAAACAACACGTAGCTAAACCAAAAATGCGAAAAGATGATACCCCAGGTTTGATTTTGGACCAAGTTTCTTTAGGAGTGATATCTAACAAAGCTTTGCATGGAATTTGATTAAGAATACATACATTTTTGTTTACAACTTCTCCCCAATATCTATATGGAACTCCTCTGCTATGCATCATGCATCGTGCCATCTCCATGATTGTTCTATTCTGCCTCTCTACCACCCCATTATGTTGTGGGGTATATTGAGATTGTCAATTGATGATGGATTCCTTTGTCACAATAATCTTTGAATTGATTAGAAGTGAACTCAATCCCCTTATCGAATCTCAAAATTTTGATCCGCCAGCTGGTCTAATTCTCCACCAATGCTTTAAACTCCATTGAAGAGGCAAAACAATCAGACTTCTTTTTCAAGAAGTAGACCAACATTTTTCTGGAATAATCATCCACCAACAATAGAAAATAACACGCACTAAGAACAATGGGAGACCTTCATGATGGTTCATAGAGATTGAAATGTCCCGCTTCCTAGGATAATCATGACGAAGACCTTTAGCCTATTTTGTCTACCCGACGACTAAGTAATGAAAATAAAGGTGACTTAAGTTATAATAGTTTATTATAAAATGTAAAAAAAAAAAGAACATTATATGCACTTATAATAAATTATTAGCAACTTAAAAATAGAAAAAGCAAACAAAAGGGAAAAACACTTAGAAAAAATAAATTATCTATAGAAAAGTGCGACTTGCTTATGGAGCAAAAGTAAACGGGAAATTAGGAAAAAAAAAGAAGATAGCACTTTGGGCCAAATTTTATTTATCCCTAGGGGAAAAATGTGACTTACATTTGGAAGGCAATTTGGAGGGAAAAAAGCATTTAATGTGGAAAAAGCATTGGTGATTGGTCATGGAAGGTGGCTACTGGGTTACAAGATTCTTATAAAAGCAAGTGGACTTGGCTTTGTCTCACATCGCTTTCATATTTATAAAATTCTGATTTTTGTATGAAGCTTTCAACTTTGTCTATATTATTTCTAAAGACGAAACCCTTTAGGAATACACTCTTGAGGACGAAAACCCTCTTGAGATCTAGAATGAGAACGGAAACCATTTTTCTATGTTGTGAGGATTCTCCATTCACGGGTTTCCGTAAAAGTTTTCCAATAGTTGTTGAAGACTTATTGCTGCCGGTTTGTGAGTTGTTTGAAGACCTACAAGGGCTGAATATTGCATGTTTGTTGGGAGTGTTGTTGAAGCTTCCATTTCCAGTTTTTGCATCGCTAGAGCATTGATTTCAAACTAAATTCAAGGAGAGATCATATTTGAAGTGTTTGATCAGTTTTGAGATGTTTTTGGGCCTTTCCTAAGTGGGGCGAAATTGTATTTCCAGCTTTCACTTACAACTAGGGTTTATCTACATTGTTCCAGAATTGCAGATCCGTTTTGGATGCCTTCCCGCCATTGAAAAATTCTGATTTTGGGTTCATTGGAAAGCTTATTTTTCAAGCTTCAGTATGAGCTATCATTTGCCCAAAAATTTGGAGTATTTTGCAAGTTATTGAATTTACAAGTTCTGCTGCGTTTTTGCCCTCATAAATTCCAGAATTAATATTTTTTCGAATCTGATTGGAGATCCTATTTTGATTTTCATTATCTACTTGCAAATTTTTTTCATAATTTTTGGAGGTATTTTGAGGTGGAAAAATCTATTTTTTCTAAATAGCTAGCCTAGGGCAACAAACTAGGGTTTTCTGGAAAATATTCAATTTGTGGCCTAATTTCATTATGAATTTCAGTTTGATAGTAACTGAGATTTTTGGATTTTGGATTAATTAGATTTGGCCCTAGTGGGAAATGCAGGAAATCCATTTAGGGTAAGTGGTGTCTCCAGATTTTACCCTGAAATTTGAGACTACCCCATGTTTAAACTTTTTTCATTCTTTTAAAATAACGGGTCTTTCGTGTTTTTATTGCTAGAAGATGTTTGTATTACGTTAAGATATTTCCAGTGAATCATATGAGTCAATTTCGACAAATACCCAGATGCCGAAACTCATTTTATCCCTCTGCCAAGTTTTGTCTGCGGAAAATTTTTATTTAATTATTTATTAAATAAATAATGCCCTGTTTGAAGTAAATTGTGCTCTGGTTGAAGTTTTGCATGCCAGTATTCACATATCTTAATAGTGTTTTCACCAGAAATGAATTCAGAGCTTTGTCTATGACTTCTGGTAACGTTTTTCATTTTTATTTATTTCTTTTGCGTTTTTCTCCGGTTTTTCCCTTTGTCTTTTGTTTAATTCCCCTGGGTCCGTTCTTTGTCTTGTATAGTCTATTTAATTGCCTGGAACATCTGAAGATCATTTACGACCACTGCATTAGAAGGAATCGGCCTCAGAAATCAAACTTCTGATAAAAAAGATGAAGTCAAGCACAAAAAGCCTCTCCTAGGCAAGTCACATTTTTTGGAATAAATAGATCTAAGCTGTAATGGGAATTTTGGTAGTGGCAAGTAGGCAGGAATTTCTTTCCTGCCTTGCAGGGTAAAAATTCCCATTATAAGAGAAAAATCACTTAAAACACCGGCAAATTTTTTTTACCTACCTTGTAGGATAAAAATTCCCTTCCCATGATGAAACTCAAATCACTTAACTGAAAGAGGGGATTTTTGGAGCTGCGGTGTAGGGTAGAAATTCCCATAAAAGTTGACTTCCTATTTTTGGAAATTACGCTTGCTAAAAAATGCGACCCACCTTGAGTGAATAACAATGCATTTAATAATATTTATTAATGGTTTATTCACTTAATTTTGGAGCCATAAATAGAAGGAAAGTCAATGCAAGTGGAAGAGCTAAAGAGAAGTCAAGGATGCATGCTAAAAATAAATAAAATAATTTATTTAAAAATAACCAGCAACATGCATAATTGGGTACCCAATTTGGGTGAATAAACATGATTTTTTATCAATTAAATGGACTGCCATAATAGAGAGACAATTAATTCTTTTTGATGAGGATTGCAGCCCCTAGACAGGTTTTGGTGCCAAAAGGAGGGTGTTGCATTAATAAATATTTTCCACTGCCAGGAAGCTTCCAATTTTGGTGACCAGGGTTGGAATAGCCTAATTTTGGTCATTCTGAGCATCTGCATGTTGGTGTATGTGCCTGGGTGAATTAAATAATATTTTTGTTTGCTTTGCATGCAAACAAAACCTCAAATTTTAGGGTAACAGGCTTTATATGCAGATTTTTGTGATAAAAATCAAGTATTCATGCCATGAACTCCATCTTTGTCTGAATAAATTCCAGGTATTCATCACAGGTGCTTAAATCAATGTCAGGTACATTGAATATATCTTCTGAATCTGAAGAAGTTGCCATATCTGCAGAAATTGATCCAATTACAAGGAATTCCGGCAAAATTAAAAGAAAAAGAGCTCAGACAAAGATTGTTCCAGCCATGTTGAAGCAAGGTGAAAGAGAAGGATCAATAGAATCATGCATAACTTCCATATTTGCTGAAGTCAATGATATAGACATAGGCCCTGAACCTATCACCAATTTAATCGATAGATCCAGATCTCAAAATTGTAAAGGCTTCCGACAAAAATTCATCCTCTTGTTTCTAACGCAACATGTGTAGAAGTTAGTGCATGGAAAATTCCTTCCAGGATCTTGTGCATGTGATCCCAATCTTCCAGTTGAAGCCTTCATTGAATTTACTTGTGTTTTCCTTCGTCCGGAGTGCTTTCCAGAATTTCAAATGGCTCATATGCAATTAAAAATAAAAGATGACGAGTTTTGTCTGAATTATTTATGGCAAACATTGCATTGGTGCATATACTGGAGAAGAATTGCAAAAGCTTCAAGGATAAAAGGGGAAGACAGGTCAGAGGTAGCACCCACAGACAAATCACAATCATCTGCTTCCAGATCCAGTTTGGTGAGAGTAAAAGGCAAAAGAGTTAACCGCATGCAAAATATGGAAAAAGAACAAGTCTGGGAGTGTAGCTGCTTTCTTCAAATTTCTTCTTTTTCTTTTTCTTTTTCTTATTTTCTCCGACAAAGTAATTGAGTAATCAATGAAATTATAAAACTTAAGTGATTGGTCGTTACTTGAAGTCAATTACTTGGAAATAGGTAGCAGACATGCAAAATAGAAGGTTCTATTTTTCAGTTATAAATCATGCAAAGAGGAACTCCAGGAGGAAGATTGTCAGGTGTTTCCCTTTTCATAGCTTCTGCATGCGGGAATTCATTTAAAGCTTCCTATTTGTAATTGCCTTTTATACACTATAAATAGAGGAAGAACCTACGGGTTAGAGAGAGAGAATTTGTAATCAACATTCTTGTGTTCCAGACTTTGAGCTAAAACACTTGATAGCATTCTGAAAGCTTAGGAATAGAGAGGAGGCGGATTTCCGGAAAACTTTGTGTCAACGGTGTATTAAGTTTCTTATTTCTTTCTATATCTATTCATAAACTTTGTGTTATTTTAGATCTAGATCTGAAACTTTGCTTTGAATTATGTATTTCATGATCTATTTGTTTTAATCTATGTGCATGCGATCAACTCTGTAAACTATTGATTGTGTTGCACATCTTCTCCCCTTTCTTCCCGTTTCCTATTATTTTCCTCTTCTGCAGATATTTCCTTTCTCTTACAGCTGCAAAACTGTCTGGCTATGGTTCATGAGCTACATAGTTAAAGTAATACCAACATATAGATACTAGAAAATATAATTGACAAAATCTTACACGGGAGCCTCACCGGTAAACGAGGGAGATTTATCTCATGACTGCCTAGGTTTTTCAGCTGTACAGAAAATTTAGCCAACAGTAAGAATATGGCCATTTGGGGACATTACAGATATCTGCATGAACAAGATCCAAGAGCCCCTTCGCATGCAAAATATCTTCAGTAGGAAAATGATTCCTCTTTTTCTTCCATGCAAAACATCCGGCACACATCATGCTTCTTCTGGATACTAGGCAAACCAAGTACCATTTTTTTCTACTTAGTTTGGCAAGATACTGAAGGTTGAGATGACTGTCTCTCATGACATAAAATGTTGGTATTGCCTTCTACAACTAAGGTATGTAGGTTGTCGTGGTAGGATCAACCAACTTGTACAAACCTTTGTGCCCAACACCCAAGGCAACAACCTTATTTTGTTTTATATCAGACATAATACATTGTTTTCCACAGAAATTGACAACAATATTAGGATTTTCCGTTAATTGATGTATAGATAACAATTTTTTGTTCATGTTAGGAACATATCTACCATTTTTAACCATAAGTTTTTTCTTTTTATCATTCAACTGAATACAAATATCCCCAATCCCTTCTACATAATGTGATCTCTCATCTCCTAAAATAACTGAATCAGAAGAATATAAATGAGTACGAAAGTTGACATGGCAATCTTTTTGACACGTGAAGTGCCGAGATGCTTTAGAATCAAAGAACTAGCCCCTAGTAGGTCTGTCATCCAAGCAAGATGCCATGAAAGCATATTTAACTTTTGACACGAAATTCTGTCCCTCACGACTGTGAAGAGGGACAGCAAATCTAGTACAGAAAACAACAAATCTTGATGGCCTTCGCGAGTTTTGTGACTAGTAAATTAACATGAAACATGCCACGACTGGTAAAATAATGAGTGCACTTCCAAGACCAACAAAGTAAATAATAAATGCCCTTTTATTCCACGACTGTGCCCTTCTAAACAGGTAATAAATGCCCTGCGCGATGACTATGCAGGATTCTGCAAAGAAGGAAAGATTCTTCAAGTTCGTGCCCTGTTAAGGCCTCTTCGAACTTCTAATATGTGCCTCTTGAAAGACTTTCTCGAACTACGAACCTGAATGTTATGATACCAATGTTATAAGATAATAGTAGATAAATAAATGAGAAAACAAGTATGTGTGTTGAAGGCACTGTCCATAATGGACGTAGCAGAGATATATTTATTCATGAGGGTGGTTACATTTAGTCGATCAGTTAGAGGCAATTCCAACTTCATAACCAAACCATTCATTATAAATATTCAACATTGCATGATATTGCTTACTACCTCACTCATAGTCAACATCCTTTCCTTAGTCTATGACACCCTCAATATATTAATCTAGCGAATACATAACATTCAGAATCGTAATTAACCTATGAATTTAATCATTGAAATCTTCATTTAGATAAGCGTAATCCATAATTTTATAATATCCCATTTTTCTCCATCTAATCAATAGACAAGCCCTACCATGCAAGCCAATCTTTAAAAGGTGCTTAGTTCTCTTTGAAGATCGCCTACCAAGGAATGCGGGAAGATTGGCCATGCCTTGGCCTTTTGTTGGCTAGATTTTCTGCATAGCACAAAACCTAGGCAGTCATGAGATAAATCTCCCTCATTTAACCGGTGAGGCTCCCATGTCAGATTTATCAATAAAAATGTGTTATTATCTATCAGGGGTTTTACTTTAACCACTTAGTTCATGAACCATAACTAAGAAGTTTTGCAGCAAGTAAGCAGTTGTTCAAGAAAGGAAGTATTTTATAGAAGGAAGTAAAGGAAATACAGAGAAGAAATGGAGAAGATGTGCATCCCAATTAGTAGATAGCAGAGCTAATTGCATGCACATAGAAAAAACTTAATAGATATGAACACACAAAATTATAAAACAAAGGCAGCCCTAGATCCAGATCTAAAATAACACAATTTATTAAGAGATCTAAGATTAAAAGCAAGAAACAAAGTACACTGTGACACAAATTTTTCCGGAAACTTGCTCCTTTGTATTCCTTTGCTCCAAGTTACTCTCAGGGGTCCAGCACAAAGTCTAGAACACAAGATTGCTGCTTACAAATTCTGATCTCTTCTTTAATCCGCAGGTTCTCCTACTTATAGAATGTAGGAGGGAAAGTACAAATGGAAAACTCAAACTGATCTGAAATATAAACAAGTAAAGATGACATTTGGCAATCATCCTCAACTATCTTCTCCTTAAGTGACACATGTATCACTCAACTAATAGAATGGTTCCACATTACTTTAAGTAATGCTTGCAAAACCAATAACTTAGAAGTTTTACAATTTTATCTGGGAACATAGAAAATAGAAGAAGAAAGAATAGAAGTCATGCCAGTTGTAATGTTTGTCTTTTTCTTGTTTTGATATCGGATATACTTGTTGAACATGTAATTCAACATCCTTCCATCTGTTTTAGCCACTGCTTCTTTCTCTGTCCTAAATTGCAGCAACCCTTCATTCAACACTTTGATGCACGCTTCCACATCTTCCAAACTCGGCCCAAACCTCGCAATGTCTACCTGCAGCGCCACCAATCTACTGATAGAATTCATCGTGAAAGGCTTGGTAGCTTTATCAATTCTCTTTTGTATCATCAGAAGAGATCTTTCCAGGGAATTAGGCACCTTAGTTGAGACGATCTACACGTATGAAGTGACATTCCCGTCCACTCTCTCCTCAGTGAAAGAAATGACACTGTCTGGTAAGTTTGATGTCCTACTCTCAAGTGCCTGCATCCTCTTCAACAAAACTCTGCAGATTTCCAAACGGAAAGATATTGCAAACTCTAGCTGCTTCCCCTTCTCGACTGATCCGTCCGGTACAATCTGTTCCGCAATCAATACATCTCCCGGCAGCTTGTTGATCTCGACCAAAATACTCAGGTTACTTGCTGCAACTGTATTCATGCCTTCTATGTTTGCCATCAGTTGCTTCAGTTGATTTGCTGCATCATCCATAACCTTTAGGCGGGCTGACACTTCTCCAAGTTGTATAGAAGCGTGACGAATAATCAAATCCTTCCATTTGTCAATAACCTTTACTTGATTGCTTGCGTCCTCCATTTTCTGCATAAGATGATCACTCACCTGCTTTGAAATGGGCTGAATGGAAGGTTTAGCAACCTTGACTATGATCTCACATAATTGAGATACTTGCTTCTACAGCTGTTCTTTCTCCGCCTTTTCACTGTCAAGCCTAAGGAATAAAGCGTCCATCAATGTTTGCGTGTCCTGCTTCCATCTTTCAGTGGTGGCTTGACCGAGGGGTACTTTGGTTACTGTCACATCCTCTGCTGTGAGCTCCTCCTCTAATTGATATCTTAGCAAACTTCTCTCCCGAATCCTCGATGATCAACCTAGAAGTTGCTTTGGCAACTTTAGGCTTTCTGTCTCTTCTGCCCAGATTTTGGAGTAGCTGCAAGTCGTGCTCCTCTAAGTTCATCTCTATTCTCGCTTTTGGAACCAACTGCGAAGCCAACCATTCCGAGAAGTTACTTCTCGGAGAATGAGAAGTCGCCGAGTGTACTACCATCTTTCGCTCTGCATCCTCTCCGTCAGAAAGTGCCACATTGCTATGGCTGCCATCTTCTGAGTCATCCAAGGACAAAGCCTTTTCGAATTCCGCCATCTGCAGTTTCAACGTATCCTCTGGAACAGGAGCTGAACGAAGTGGCTGTGGGGAGAAGATGAATGTCGCTGGATTCAGTGGAGGCATAGAAGCGTTCTGCTGCTGCGGTTCAATAGTTGGTGAAGTACTGGGTACTGGAGAAACCGGAGTTAAAGTCATGGTCGTAGAAGTGATCCTCTCCTTCGATCGAGATCTTCTATGCACTTTCAACTTCTCGACTTTCCTGCTGCTTTCTCCTCCGTGCTTTCGCTTGAGGGAATCTCTTGAGCCGAAGTTGCCCGTGACTTGATTCATCAATGTTTCATCAAGGCAATATCCCTTTGTCAGCAACCAGTTTGAAGTATTCACCAACACAGCTCTCGACCTTTCTTCAATTGTGTTGCACCCTCCTATGTTATTCTGCAATATGGCTTTATCTCCTCCCATTTGATGGTAAGTTTCAAGTACCACATTCCCATCATCTTTAAGATCCGCAGGTATCCGCGCTAGTCTAAAGTCGAATAGTTGCTTTGCTGATAGCTTGCTGAAATCTCTCTTTCTAACCTCGTACTCACTTTTGCACTTCATCCAGAAATTTTCTAATGAAGGCACATGTGCGTACTCATGGGAGATTGTCTTCCTGGCTACTCCAAATGGATCGAAGTTCAGCCGTGCAGGGAAGAACTCTTGCTCATACTTGGATAACATTTGCGCCTCCATCCCCCGAGCTCTATGAATGCTAATGCAGCTGTAATATCCCACAGTGATTGGGAAGAAGCCCGTAGACTTGTGCCGCTTTGACTGAAGGTTGTGTAACTCCACAAGTTGCCTGCTCAGCTCCATGGTGATCAATTTATTATTTGGATGCCTGGGCATCTTTATTGGTTCTCCAGAAAATCCTGTAACCCTGAGGTATGTGAAATTTGCAAATTGAATGAATAGACTGCCAATCTTGGACACAGCTTCCCACGCTTTATTGCTTACCCTGTTGGCCTTCAAGTCTTTGTTTAGCCTAGAGATGAAATCGTAGAAGTCATTGTTGATCACTTTGAAGTCTTTCTCGCATGCAGGTGCAGTAAGCTGCGGGTAGCACTCGAAAATGGGGTCCTTAGAAAGAACACCACATCTATCAAGCTTGGAAAAGACGCCTTGTGAAGCTGCAGCATACACCAAGTGGGAAGTCATCTTGAAGCTAAAAGTACGCTTCACGTTCCGGAGTTGCTCACCGATGTTGTTGCTAATAATTTCCGACCAATTGATTATAGAATCAACCTTGTTGATTTCAATGGTCCTGATGAAAGCATACATCCATGTTCGGAAAGTGTAGGCATTCGCTTCGCCATTCATCCTGCATAGCAATTTGACAACATCATCTACCTCCTGCACCAAATTGGACCATGGAAGAGTTCTCGGGAACTTTGAAGGAGATCTAGGCTTCTTCATGTATCGGCTATTCATTATGCTCACGCAATCAGCTCTATGCTTCTCCCACCTATTGTCAGCATCCTGAATGCTAATGGAAGTCACCACCTTTCGCACTGGAATCTTCAAACAATAATTGATGAACTCTGTGTCCAAACGAATTATTGTCTTTCCCGAAGCATCAAGCACTGATCTGGATGAAGGATGGTAAGATCTAGCGCATTCCATAACAAATTATGGCAATTGGGCTGTACATGGAAAAGCTGCAGCTCGGATAATTCCACTGTTTTTGACCGCACGCATGAGTGAAGTCTTTCCCGCTCTGGATCTATCAATCAAATCGGAAAGAGGTTCCGGGCCTAGATCTGTGTCTCCTATGTCTGCAAGTTTGGAAGCAATGCATGACTCCATCGTGCTTTACTTTTCATCTCTTTTCGCCATGGCTTTGTCTATCTTTGTCTGAATAATTCTTTTTCTTCTTACTTGGCCGGATTTCTTCAATACTGGTGCAGATCTGGACAATTCTTCAGATTCGGAGGATATTTGCAATGTATTGGACATTGATAAAAGCTCCTTTTCTTTTGTAAAGCACCTGTAATGAATTCCTGCAATTTATTCAGACAAAAATGGCCACCAGAGCATGAATAGTGAATTTTAATTGTAAAAATCTGCACTTTTCAAGCCTGCTGCCCCAAAATATGGTGTTTAATTTGCACATAAAGAGAGCATGAATCCTTTCAACAACACCTGAGCTCCTGCAACACCTGTGCAAACAATTATGCAGATAAAGATCAAGCTTATTCAAAGCATGCGCCAAATCTGGAAGCTTTTAGTCTTGTTGCCACCTTGCCTGAGCAAAATCCTTCTTCAAATGGGGGCGCACTTTTCCTCTTGGCTGAAATTCTTTACCTGTGAATCAAATAATTCACCCATATGGCCGCCCATGCTTATAACACCTTCACAATTCTATAATTAATAATTGCCCTAACAATTAAAGGCAATTAATTAATTAAAAATCATGCTCTTCTCTTTTAAAAATAGTATGTTTAAGGACAGCCATCCAATAAATTAAATTAATCCAATTTAATCCTTCACACATCACTTCACTTAAGCTTCACAGTGTGCCTTGACCATAGCCACTGAAAATAAAACTTAATTTAATGTTTTAATGCCTTAAAAAACATTAAATAACTCCCAAATGGGGCGCACTTTTTGAGAGGAAGGGGGCAGCCACTAAATAAATTAAATTTAATGCATTTAATTCATTTCTTTTATTCCCTCTTTGACTTGTTGACTTCCTCCAAGCTTGGGCACACTTTTTAGAAGAATAGATTAATTAAAATAATCACTTTAAGGCTGCCATCATCTCACCAAAGAAGGCCCACTTTTTTGCACATATAATTCTAGTTTTAAGAATTTTTTCAACAATGGGATTCTTTACCCTGCAAGGCAGGCACCAAAATCCCATGATCCACTTAAGTGATTTGACTTTGACAATGGGATTATTTACCCTGCAAGGCAGGCACTAAAATCCCATGATTTCACTTAAGTCACTTTCCTTTTATTTTATCATGGGAATTTTTACCCTGCAAGGCAGGCAATAAATTCCCACCTGCCTGCAGCCTCTATTTTTCCCACTGCAGCTTAAGTGAATTTTATAACACGGGAAAAAGTACCCTGCTAGGCAGGTACAAAATTCCCACCCTGCCTGCGGCTTCTATTTTTCCCATCGTAGCTTAAATCCTTTGTTTTCCAAAAATGCGCCCATCCCCGCAGGGGCTTTTCCGTGCACGACTTCGCTTTTTCCCAGTGATCCAGACCTCCGATGGCGACTTCCTCCGGGCATAATGTGCGTATATGTTTTCCAGCTGCTCCAGGCCAAAAATCGGGCTTACCCGGCAAAGGAATTGTTCTAGAGAAATTTCACAGAAAACGAAACGGGACACCACAAAAACACGAAAAATTGCCAAAAGTTACAAATAAAGCCCAAAACTTATTCCAAGTTAAAACCCTTCTGGTACATAGGAATAATGACATATTCGCTCATAATAGAGTTAAAACGGAGCGCAAATAGCCTCATACGGGGCTCAAAATAATTAAATACAAATTTCCCGCAGACAAATTCCGACGACAGAATATAACAATTTTGGGCATCTGGGTATTTGGCGAAAAAGGCTAATATGGTTCTTTGGGATTATCTTGACGCAATACAAGAACTTTCAGGCAATAAAAACACAAAACGACCCATTATTTTAAAAGTACGAAAATTTTTCGGATAGGGTAGTCGTAGATTTCAGGGTGAAATCTGGGTGACACCACCTTTCTCTTCAATAGAACCAAGACCCTAACAAGCCATTTTGGACCTAGAGCAAGCGTTGATCTAAAAGGAAACAAAGCAAATATCTGTAGGAAATCATGCAATACTTGTGACAAAGGAAGAAAAAAATCTCAATTTTCACAATCTTTCACATGAACTAGTCATTTGAGCAAAGCTTATAACCTAGTAAAAAATCAACAAAACAAATTTTCAAAACACCTAGAAACAAATTCCCACATCCCTAAAGCACACACAAAAAATAAAGCTTGCATTGAAACAACCCACACCTCTCTCACATATTTTTCATTTAACCCTCGTAACACTCCTCAGTCTTCAACCTCCCATGTAGAGCACAAAGACCTAAAATTGCTAAAATGGAGACAATCAACACCCCTCGAAACCATCTATCAATAAACTCCTTCATATAGCACTAAGGGAGAAAGGAGCAAAAGAAAACTTAACCAAACACAACTATCCCCCCAAAAGTCACATCACCTAACCAAAGGAGGTTAAAGACAACCAAATAAAAGCAGAGAAAGGCCTGACCCTAATAGAGGTTGAATTGACATGCAAGTTGATAGCTCTTAAAAGAAAAGGGTAAATGCGAAAAGCAATTGATTTAGTCAAAAGGTAGTCGATCTAAGGCATTTGAAAAGGGTACCAATAACCATACTTCCTATGTATCACATTGTGGTTGGCTCTTATAAACTACCAAACGGGCCACCTTATAAGTTTGTTTGACTCAGAATTTTACAAATACATCCCCTTTCTACATTAACTTATCGACATCATGGTGTCACCCAGATTTCATCTTCATCCTGAAATCTGCGACTACCCTATCCGAAATTTTTTCGTACTTTTAAAATAATGGGTCGTTTTGTGTTTTTATTGCCTGAAAGTTCTTGTATTGCGTCAAGATATTCCCAAAGAGCCATATTAGCCTTTTTCGCCAAATACCCAGATGCCCAAAATTGTTATATTCTGTCGTCGGGATTTGTCTGCGGGAAATTTGTATTTAATTATTTTGAGCCTCGTATGAGGCTATTTGCGCTCCGTTTTAACTCTATTATGATCGAATATGTCATTATTCCTATGTACCAGAAGGGTTTTAACTTGGAATAAGTTTTGGGCTTTATTTGTAACTTTTGGCAATTTTTCGTGTTTTTGTGTTGTCCTGTTTCGTTTTCTGTGAAATTTCTCTAGAACAATTCCTTTGCCGGGTAAGCCCGATTTTTTGGCCTGGAGCAGCTGGAAAACATATACGCACATTATGCCCGGAGGAAGTCACCATCGGAGGTCTGGATCACTGGGAAAAAGTGAAGTCGTGCACGGAAAAGCCCCTGCGGGGATGGGCACATTTTTGGAAAACAAAGGATTTAAGCTGCAATGGGAAAAATAGAAGCCGCAGGCATGATGGGAATTTTATACCTGCCTAGCAGGGTACTTTTTTCCCGTGTTATAAAATTCACTTAAGCTGCAGTGGGAAAAATAGAAGCAGCAGGCAGGTGGGATTTTATTGCCTGCCTTGCAGGGTACTTTTTTCCCGTGATATAAAATTCACTTAAGCTGCAGTGGAAAAAATAGAAGCAGCAGGCAGGTGGGAATTTTATACTTGCTTAGCAGGGTACTTTTTCCCGTGATATAAAATTCACTTAAGCTGCAGTGGGAAAGTTAGAGGCTTAGGCGGGAATTTATTGCCTGCCTTGCAGGGTAAAAATTCCCATGGTGAAATAAAAGAAAAGTGACTTAAGTGAAATCATGGGATTTTATTGCCTGCCTTGCAGGGTAAATAATCCCATTGTCAAAGTCAAATCACTTAAGTGGATCATGGGATTTCCGGGGCTGCCTTGCAGGGTAAAAAATCCCATTGTCAGAAATTCTTAAAAATAGAATTCTATTATGCAAAAAAGTGCGACCCACCTTGGGTGAATAATAATGCATTAAATAAATATTTGTTAATATTTATTCACCCAATTTTGGCACCCAGGCTTGTGGAAAAGTCAACAAAAGCAAAGGGGAATAAATCGTTTGGAAATAGAATTCCAAAATTAAATAAATTTAATTTATTTAATGCAGCTCCTATTGAGAAGGAATTAATACTTTTTAAAGTATTAAATGATTATATTAATTCCTATTTTTAGTGGCTATGGTCAAAGCACACTGTGAAGCTTAAGTGAAGTGAAGTGTGAATGATTAAATTGGATTAATTTAATTTATTGGATGGCTGTCCTTAAACATGCTATATTTAAAAGAGAAGAGCTTGATTTTTAATTAATTAATTGCCTTTAATTGTTAGGGCAATTATTAATTATAGAATTGTGAGGGTTATATAAGCATGGGCAGCCATATGGGTGAATTATTTAATTCACAGGTAAAGAATTGCAGCCAAGAGGAAAAGTGCGCCCCCATTTGAAGAAGGATTTTGCTCAGGCAAGGTGGAAACAAGACTAAAAGCTTCCAAATTTGGCGCATGCTTTGAAGGAGGTTGATCTTTGTCTGCATAATTGTTTATACAGGTGTTACAGGAGCTCAGGTGTTGTTGAAAGGATTCATGCTCTCTTTATGTGCAAATTAAACACCAAATTTTGGCGCATGGCTTTGAAGGAGGTTGATCTTTGTACAATTAAAATTCACTATTCATGCTCCAGTGGCCATTTTTGTCTGAATACATTGCTAAGGAATTCATTACAGGTGCTTTACAAAGGAAAATGAGCTTTTATCAATGTCCAATACATTGCATATATCCTCCGAATCTGAAGAATTATCCAGATCTGCACCAGTTTTGAAGAATTCCAGTCAAATAAGAAGAAAAAGAATTATTCAGACAAAGATAGACAAAGCTATGGCGAAGAAAGATGAAAAAGAAAGCACAACGGAGTCATGCATCACTTCTAAATTTGCAGATATTGGAGACACAGATCTAGGCTCGAAACCTCTTGCTGAATTGATAGACAGATCCAGAGCAGGAAAGACTTCACTCATGCGTGCAGGAGAAACTTCACTCATGCGTGCAGATTGAAAGCAGTGGAATTATTCGAGTTGCAGCTTTTCCATCCATAGCCCAGTTGCCAAAGTTTGTTATGCAGGTGCAGATCCATATCCAGATGCAGATGCAGATGCAAATCCATATGCAGATCCATAGATCCAGATCTCATAGTTGCAAAAGCTTCCGGCACAAAGGCTTCATCCTCTTGTTTCGAATGCAGCCCGTGAAGAAGTCAGTGCGTGGAAAATTCCTTCCAAGATCTTGTGCATGTGCTCCTCATCTTCCAGTTGAAGCCTTCATTGAATTTTCATTCACCCTGAGTGCTTTCCAGAATTTTTAATTGCTCATATGCAATTAAAAATAAGGATGATGAGTTATCTACGGCCAACCTTGCATTGATGCATGTACAACAGAAGAACTGCAAAAACCTTCAAGGATAAAAGAGAAGACAATGCGAAGGCAAAATTCCAGCTTGCTTCCAATTCCAACAACTTGCAATTCCAGCTTGTTTCCAGATCTGGCTGCTTCTAGATCCAGTTTGAATCAGTTGCATGCAGACATGAAAAAGGACAAAGTCAGCGTTCCTCTTCCTTCTTTTCTCCGACAAAGTCAGCTTTCCTCTTCCTTCTTCTTTCCTCCGACAAAGTAATTGAGCGATCAATTAAATTATACAACTTAAGTGATTGGTTTAAAAGCCATTACTTGAAGAAGTCAACTACTTGGAGATAGGTGGCGGACGTGCAAAATAGAAGGTTCTATTTTCAGTTGCAAATCATACATGTCATGCAAAGAGGAATTCCAGGAGGAAGATTGCCAGTTGTTTCTTTCCGACTTCCACATGTGCCAGTTCAACTAAAAGCTTCCAACTTGTAATTGCCCCTCTACATTCTATAAGTAGAGGAAGAACCTTCGGGTTAATCAAGGATCATAATTTGTAATCAGCAATCTTGTGTTCTAGACTTTGTGCTGAACCCCTGAGAGCAACTTGGAGCAAAGGAATACAAAAGAGCAGGTTTCCGGAGAACTTTGTGTCACGGTGTACTGTGTTTCTTGCTTTTAATCTTAGATCTCTTAATAAACTTTGTGTTATTTTAGATCTGGATCTAGAGCTTGCCTTTGTTTTATAATTCTGTGTGTTCATATCTATTAAGTTTCTTCTATGTGCATGCAATTAGCTCTGCTATCTACTAATTGGGATGCACATCTTTCCCCATTTCTTCTCTGTATTTCCTTTACTTCCTTCTTCTATAAAATACTTCCTTTCTTGAACAACTGCTTACTTGCTGCAGAACTTCTTAGTTATGGTTCATGAACTAAGTGGTTAAAGTAAAACCCCTGATAGATAATAACACATTTTTATTGACAAATCTGACACGGGAGCCTCACCAGTTAAATGAGGGAGATTTATCTCATGACTGCCTAGGTTTGATGCTATGCATAAAATCTAGCCAACACATCACCTTGGTAAAGCAAAGGGAAGGGATGGAGTTTTTGATTTAATGAAGCAATGACCTTTGGGTTTGCTGGAGTAAGCCCGACCAATCCCTTCAAATGCTTAAACCCATAAGCTCACTGATGTAATTACTAAGCAAAGCTTGTCAATTTTTCGACATCCTTCAGAAGATCCCTAAATAATATTTGTGAGAACAAGAGATCTCAATTTGACGGAAATTCAAATAACAACCAACAAAAATGGCAAGATTGTAGTAAGTTAAATATCTGGGGTGGAGTTTTCACATACAGGGAATTGTGCAATTTTGGCACAATTAGGTACAAGGTTGGAACATAATATTAACCAAAACCACATGATTGCAGCTAGAGCAAGACATTGTACACGGGAAAGCAAGTTTCTATCACTATGAAGAAAATGTTAGCTTTTTTTACTAAAAACTTTCCATATTACGAAAAATTAGGGCTTTTCTTTTATAAAACATATAAAAAATATGTGTTTGTCATTCGAAGTTGTTAAATGAGAAACACCCAATGATGCTTTACTAAGTTTTTAATATAGCCTTATACTAAAGTTTAAGGAAAGCAAATTAGTTTAGGGCAAATAAATCAATTTAGTTTTTTAGTTTGATTGTTTTTTATAAAAATACAAAACTTCAGAAAAATATAAAATAAAATTGGACAATAAGAACTTTTTTTCCATGTTGCACATGCCACTATAGTTTGGGAAATTATATGGTCCTTCAAAATCAAATGATATTCCAAGTGGCAGAGCTATGATGAAGATTATGAAGAAGGAATATTCTCTCCCTAAATGTGGAATTTGGAACTACTATGCATGCCATATCTTATTTAAAATTCCATCCATTTTTGATAAATTGTTCGGCTTTATTATAAGAAGTTGATATGGTGGACAACACTCAAGTTATTTCAACCTTTCTACAAACTGAGATCAACACTCTTACATAAACTCCACAAAAAATTATGTTAACACAAATTGATAGAATAACAAATCTCTTTCATTTAGTCTAAGTAAGCTCCTTTCATGAAGTTTTTACACACCATACATGCTCAAATTAGAGGGGAAGCCTTGTTTTTATAAGAACATGACACCCACATATAATGCATATAGTTGGACTACTTTATTTAATACATCAAATTGGCCAATATCCCATCTAGTCATATATATGTTTTTATATTTACTAATGAAATAACAAAATAAAGAGTACGCTTATCTAGTGATTTTTTATAGGTAAATGGAGGGTTGGCGGGGCCTTGAACGTTTTATTAATATCCAAAATGACATCTTACAGTTAGTTCCAGTGTTCCAAACTAACAAGACAAAAAAACACAAATTTTTTTATAAACTTAAAAATAGACTTCCATTGTCCTAGACGACAGGAAGATAAGATAATTATATTAATGTCCAACAAATGACCACAAATGTAGGTCAAAGAGACTACAGAAAAACAACGAGCACCGATACAAGGCGGGAAAACCAAAGAGTTCTCGAGAAAGATGAAATTCAAAAGCCAGAAGAGGCGGCCAACAGGAAGAAGAAATCACACACACCCATAATGGGGATGGAAAAACAAGAGAGAGGAAGAAGGGGGGAAAGACGATCAAGAAGAAGAAAAGAGTAAAACCCATAAGGGGATGGAAAATACAACTCTCCTAACATCTAAGGCCGACTGGAAGAAGCTGAGGATAGAATGTCGACCTGCCTTTCCTAGAAGAGGAGAGGAGGAAGATACCTATTCTAGGATGCTGGCAAGGACCTGCTTGTTTGGATGGCCACAATATTCGGGATATCCCTCTAATGCCTGGTGGATCTCGTCTGTCTCCTAAGGCTAGGCCTAGTACGGGCATGCCCGTGCTGACTCGGGGAACCATGGATGGTTACCTTGGGCCGAACCAACCTAGAGAAAGAAGTGGGAATGGTCTCACAAGGGCGCTTAATTCCTCTCTCCACCAGTAAAAATGTGAAGAAGGAAGTAATCCGCTGGGTAGAGTATGGTCTAGGATGTGGCTGTAGAGTGTGCTCACGAAGCTTCAAAGCCTCCTGTAAATATAAGGACAAACACCTTTGATCCTCAAACTTGAAGAAGTCAGAAAGATTTTGCGTCCTCCTAAATAAACAGTGAAATCTCCCTCTTATCTCGTTGTAAATGGGGCACCGAAAGATGAAGTGCAAATTTTCAATATCTTCCATTTTAAGAAGGCGGTGATTCCTTTACAATATTTGGGTGTTCCTTTAGCTTCTAAGAAGTTAACGGATTGACATTGGTTAATGAACAAATATGAATTAAAATTACAAAAATGGACTAATAAATGGCTATCTTCAGGAGGGAGGATGACGCTGATTAAATTTGTTCTTCAAGCTATGCCAATATATGTTGCCTCTGTGTTATACATTCCTGGAACTACCTTGAAACAAGTGGATTCTATTTGCCAGAAGTTCTTATGGAGCGGAGTTCAAGATACGAAAAAATGGTTATTACAAAAATGGGAAACTCTTTGTCGGCCAAAATAAGGTGGTCTGGGATTTAGATCTTTGCATAAGCAGAATAAAGTTTTATTTGATAAACTATATTGGAGGTTGCTTGTCTATCCTAATGATCTTTGGGCTGCCTTCATTTCAAAGTAAAGTATGCTGAAAATAATCCCCTGGAGAAAATTATTCGTTCATCCCTTCCTACTAAGGGCTCTACGACCCTAAAGGTGATCAAAATGGGAGAGGCAATTATTAAAAGGCAGCTCTTTTGGATAGTTTATAATGTGCAATTAGCAATTTTTTGGACTAATTCATGGGATGGGCAGCCCCCTCTCATCTCCCAATATCCTTAGTTCAACCCTATTATGAAGCAAATGCAGGATACTGGTTGGGTTAAAGTAGCCCACAATGGTAAACCGTCTACCCACCCATGGGGAAGTGAAAAAGAATGGATTCCGATTTTTGAATGGCCTCTTGTGGTAGAACATGAAGCTCAGATTTTGTTGAATAATGTGCTAAAGAATCGCCCTCTTTCCTCCTCTCCATTTCTTGACAAGTTGGGATGGGGACAAAATCCATCTGGCAATTATACAGTGTCCACAAGCTATGCCTCTTTGGTGATAGATAATCCTCATCCTCTTCAGTTTCTCTTTAAGAACTTATGCCAACCGGGTATGTGGCCTAAAGTCATTTTTTGGTTTGGCTCTTATTCAAAGATGGGTCTTAACAACGGACCACCTTATCAAGAAAGAATTTTATGGTTGTTTCAGATGTGTTCTGTGCTTACAAGATGAAGAATCTTCTACTCATCTTTTTTTCCTTTTCCCTTGGGTTAGTAATATATGGCAACAACTTATTGCCCTGTTTAATTTGTGCTGGAATAATTTTGTATCGCTGGAGCAGGTTTTCGAAGAATGTCAAAGACTTCTTCCACAAGGACAAAATCTTCTTCCGATGCTTTGGAGTGGTATATCTCTTCTCTTATGGAATATTTGGAAAGAAAGAAATAATATAATTTTCCAACAAATAAGCAAAGATGGATCTTATGTTTGGGAGAAAACTAAAATCAATATAGCTGAAACTCTTAAACATAAGATACCTTTGCCCCATACTCTTTCTACGGAATGGAAGCATATTTGCAATGAACTATCTCTTGAACCAGGTGATGCCACTTTGCCCCTTTTTCGTATTAATAAGAAAATCGTGAAAGAAAGTCAATCCAAAGATCCTATTTTGGGTTATGGATGACTGAATACAGATGGAGCTTCTAGAGGTAATCCAGGGAAAGCTGGTATGGGAGGCATTGGTAGAAACAAGGAGAGTGAGGTATAGTTCTTTGCAGAGAATCTGGGTATTACTACCAATAATATTGTGGAGGTGAAATTGGTCTATAGAGGTATGCAAGAAGCTGTTAAAAGTGGATGGCAGAAAATTCAAATTCTCTCAGACTCTAAGATCACTATAAAGGTGTTATTTGACAATATGGCTGACCCTTCTCCCAATTGACAAATTGCTAAAGAGGTTTGGAAGACAAAAGTATTGCAGGAAAAATTTCAATAAGTGCAGCTCAGTCACATTCCTCGTGAAAGATATAAAATTGCAGATGGTTTGGCAAACTTGGCCCTGGATAATAAGAATATTCTTTTCTATGGCTTGCCTATTACATGGTGGTCCAACAAACTACAAGAAGACATCACATATATTCGTAATCTTGATTCTACGTTATGATGATTTCTACGGCTTTACTTTTGTATAATGCTAGAGCTTGGACTAATAGTTTTCAGGCTTGACATAGCCAAATAGGTAAATTTGATTTCCATCTAATATAAAAGTCTGCTGTTTTTTAAAAAAAAAAAAAAACTTTCATAGCCTAAAACTAGGAACTCCGCAGAAAAGTCAATTTCATGCACTCAATATGGGTAAATGATATTATCACCGCATAAAACCGTTTCATTCCCTGAATGCCTAAAAAGAAAGAGTCTAGTTTACTTTTCTAGGAAGATATACAACCATAAACTTCAACACAAAAAAACCTCAGAAAACTAGTCTTGTGGATCTATAATCCTTATCTGCTATAGGTATCAATCTGTCTTTTGTTGCTACAGTCTAGAATCTGTCACAACCATTACACATAATCTTCTATAGCCAAAATCCATAATCTTCTGCAGCCACTATGAAGGGTCTTTCATAACTTAAAAAGATTTACATCCAAACACTACAGTTATAAAAACCAAAGCATCTTAAGTCATTCCCTTTTTGTGAGGGGATCTAAGAATCATATGGCCCAAAATTCTTCTTTTTCAAAAAATTAGATGAAAACCAATCAACTAAATACACTTTTGATATTGACAAATATGGGTCTATCAGCAGACATAGATAAGAAACAATTGTCTTCATGGGAACAAGAAACAATGGGTATCTGAAATCTTGTAGCTCCAATTTCTACAATCGAAGTACATGTAATCACTATGGTGCAAATAACAATTTTGGTGTCACCCAGATTTCATCCTGAAATCTGCGACTACCCTATCCGAAAATTTTTCGTACTTTTAAAATAATGGGTCGTTTTGTGTTTTTATTGCCTGAAAGTTCTTGTATTGCGTCAAGATATTCCCAAAGAGCCATATTAGCCTTTTTCGCCAAATACCCAGATGCCCAAAATTGTTATATTCTGTCGTCGGGATTTGTCTGCGGGAAATTTGTATTTAATTATTTTGAGCCCCGTATGAGGCTATTTGCGCTCCGTTTTAACCCTGTTATGATCGAACATGTCATTATTCCTATATACCAGAAGGGTTTTAACTTGGAATAAGTTTTGGGCTTTATTTGTGACTTTTGACAATTTTTCGTGTTTTTGTGTTGTCCCGTTTCGTTTTCTGTGAAATTTCTCTAGAACAATTCCTTTGCCGGGTAAGCTCGATTTTTGGCCTGGAGCAGTTGGAAAACATATACGCACGTTATGCCCGGAGGAAGTCACCATCGGAGGTCTGGTTCACTGGGAAAAGGCGAAGTCGTGCACTAAAAAGCCCCTGCGGGGTTGGGTGCATTTTTGGAAAACAAAGGATTTAAGCTGCAATGGGAAAAATAGAAGCAACAGGCAAGGTGGGATTTTATTACCTGCCTTGCAGGGTACTTTTTCCCATGATATAAAATTCACTTAAGTTGCAGTGGGAAAATTAGAGGCAGCAGGCAGGCGGGAATTTATTGCCTGCCTTGCAGGGTAAAAATTCCCATGGTGAAATAAAAGAAAAGTGACTTAAGTGAAATCATGGGATTTTATTGCCTGCCTTGCAGGGTAAATAATCCCATTGTCAAAGTCAAATCACTTAAGTGGATCATGGGATTTCCGGGGTTGCCTTGCAGGGTAAAGAATCCCATTGTCATAAATTCTTAAAAATAGAATTCTATTATGCCCAAAAAGTGCGACCCCTTTGGGGAGAAGATGGCAGCCTTTAAAGTAGATTATTTAATTATTTCTTCTTCTAATTTTGGCGCCCAAGCATGGAAGAAAAGTCAACAAAGCCAAAGGGGAATAAAAGAATTGAAAATAGATTGATCTAAAATTAAATAAATTTAATTTATTAAAAGGCTGCCCTCTTCATGCTAAAAAGTGTGCCCCATTTGGGTGATATTTAATGCTTTTTAAAGCATTAAATGATTAAATTAAATTTTATTTTCAGTGGCTATGGTCAAAGCACACTGTGAAGCTTAAGTGAAGTGAAGTGTGGATGATTAAATTGAATTAATTTAATTTATTGGATGGCTATCCTTAAACATGCTATTTTTGCATACCTAAAGAGAAGAACATGATTTTTAATTAATTAATTGCCAGGAATAGGAAGGGCAATTATTAATTATAGAATTATGAGGGTTATATAAGCATGGGCTACCATAAGGATGAATTAATTAATTCACAGGTGAAGAAGTGCAGCCCAGAGGAAAAGTGCGCCCCATTTGGAGAAGGATTTTGCTCAGGCAAGGTGGAAATCAAGGCTAAAAGCTTCCAAATTTGGCGCATGCTTTGAAGGAGGTTGATTTGTGTCTGCATAATTGTTTGCATAAGTGATACAGATGCTCAAGGTGATGTTGGAAAAATTCATGCTCTGCTTTGTATGCAAATAAACATCAATTTTTGGGGCAGCAGACTTGAATTAGTGCAGATTTTTATGATTAAAATTCACTGTTCATGCTCCGATTGCCATCTTTGTCTTGAATTAATTGCAAGAATTCATTACAGGTGCTTTACAAAAAAAAGGAGCTTTAATCAATGTCCAATACATTGCATATATCCTCCGAATCTGAAGAATTATCCAGATCTGCACCAGTTTTGAAGAAATCCAGCCAAATAAGAAGAAAAAGAATTATTCAGACAAAGATAGACAAAGCCATGGCGAAGAGAGATGAAAAAGAAAGCACAACAGAGTCATGCATCACTTCTAAATTTGCAGACATAGGAGACACAGATCTAGGTCTCGGAACCTCTTTCTGAATTGATATTGATAGATCACCAGAGCAGGAAAGACTTCACTCATGCGTGCAGGTTAAAAGCAGTGGAATTATTCGAGCTGACAGCCTTTCCATCCACAACCCAGTTGCCAAAGTTTGTTATGGAGTGCGCTAGATCTTACCATCCTTCATCTAGATCAGTGCGAGATGCTACGGGGAAAGACAATAATTTGATTGGACGTAGAGTTCATCAATTATTGTTTGAAGATTCAAGTGCGAAAGGTGGTGACTTCCATTAGCCTTCAAGATGCCGGCAATAGGTGGGATAAGCATAGAGTTGACTGCATGAGCATAATGAATAGTAGATACATGAAGAATCCTAGATCTCCTTCTAAGTTCCCAAGAACTCTTCCGCAGTCCAATTTGGTGCCAGGAGGTCGATGATATTGTCAAATTGCTATGCAGGATAAATGGCGAGGCGAATGCTTACACTTTCCGTACATGGATGTATGCTTTCATCAGGACCATTGAAGTCAACAAAATTGATTCCATAATCAATTGGTCGGAAATTATTAGCGTCAACATTGGTGAGCAACTCCAGAACGTGAAGCGTACTTTCAGCTTCAAAATGACTTCGTACTTGGTGTATGCTGCAGCTTCACAAGGCGTCTTTTCTAAGTTGGATAGATGTGTTCTTTCTAAGGACCCCATTTTCAAATGCTACCCACAGCTTACTGTACTTGCGTGTGAGAAAGATTTCAAAGTCGTCAATGACGAATTTGTCTATGATTTCATTTGTAGGCTAGACAAAGACTTAAAGGCCAACAGGGTAAGCAAGGAAGTGTGGGAAGTTGTGTCCAAGATTGGTAGTCTATTCATTCAGTTTGCAGATTTCACATACCTCAGGGTTACGGGATTTTCTGGAGAACCAATAAAGATGCTCAGGTATCTGAATGATAGATTGATCGCCATGGAGCTGAGCAGGCAACTTGTGGAGTTACACGACCTTCAGTCAAAGCGGCACAAGTCTACGGGCTTTTTCCCAATCACTGTGGGACATTACAGCTGCATTAGCATTCATAGAGCTCGGGGGATGGAGACGCAGATGTTATCCGAGTATGAGCAAGAGTTTTTCCCTGCACGGCTAAACTTCGATCCATTTGGAGGAGCCAGGAAGACGATCTCCCAGGAGTACGCACATGTGCCTTCATTAGAAGATTTATGGATGAAGTGCAAAAGTGAGTACAAGGTTAGAAAGAGAGATTTCAGCAGACTGTTAGCAAAACAAGTGTTCAACTTTGGACTAGTGCGGATACCTGTGGATCTTAAAGATGATGGGAATGTGGTACTTGACACTTACCATCAAATGGGAGGAGATAAAGCCATACTTCAGGATAACGTAGGAGGCTGCCATACACTTGAAGAAAGATCTGGAGCTGTTTTGGTGAATACTTCAAACTGGCTGCTGACAAAAGGATATTGCTTTGATGAAGTATTGATGAATCAAATCATGGGCAACTTCGGCGTAGGAGATTCCCTCAAGCAGAAGCACGGAGGAGAAAGCAGCAGAAAGTCTGAAAAGTTGAAAGTACACAGAAGATCTCAATCTAAGGAGAAGATCACTTCCATGGACATGACTTTGGTTCCAGCTTCTCTAGCACCCAGTACTTCACCAATTGTTGCACCTCAGCAGGACACCTCTATACTTCCACTGAATCTGGTGACATTCGTCTTCTCTCCTCAGTCACTCCGTTTAGCACTTGTTCCAGAGGAGATGTTGAAGCTGCAAATGGCGGAGTTCGAAAGAGCTTTGTCGTTGGATGATTCAGAGGATGGCAGCCATAACACCGTGGCACTTTCTGATGGAGAGGAGGCAGATCGGGAGATGGTAGTGCACTCAACTTCTCATTCTCTGAGAAGTAACTTTTCGGAATGGTTGGCTTCGCAGTTGGTTCCAGAAGCGAGAGTGGAGATGAACTTAGAAGAGCACGACTTGCAGCTACTCCAGAATCTGGGTGGAAGAGATAGAAGGCCTAAAGTTGCTAAAGAAAATTCTAGGTTGATCATCGAGGAATTAGGGCAGAAGTTTGCTGAGATATTAGTTCCGGCAGAAGGAAAGAAGGAGGAGGAGCTCACGGTAGAAGATGTTACAGTAACCAGAGTACCCCTCGGTCAAGCCACCACTGAAGGATTGAATCAGGACACGTAGACATTGATAGATGCTCTATTCCTTAGGCTTGACAGTGAAAAGGCGGAGAAAAAAGAACTTTCGAAGCAGGTATCTCAGTTGTGCGAAATCATAGCCAAGGTTGCTAAGCCTTCCATTCAGCACATTTCAGAGTAGGTGAGTGATCATCTTATGCAGGAAATGGAGGATGCAAGCAATCAAGTAAAAGCTATTGACGAATGGAAGGATTTGATTATGCGTCAAGCTTCTGTACAACTTGGAGAAGTGCCAGCCCGCCTGAAGGTTATCGATGATGCAGCAAATCAGCTGCAGCAACTAGTGACGAGCATAGTGGACATGAACACAGTTGCTGAGAGTAACTTGAGTACTTTGGGAGAGATTAACAAGCCGCCAGGAGATGTATTGGTTGCAGAGAAAATTGTACCGGACGGATCAGTCGAGAAAGGGAAGCAGCTAGAATTTGTAGTATCTTTCTGTTTGGAAATCTGCGGAGTTTTGCTGAAGAGGATGCAGGCACTTGAGAGTAGGACATCATCCTTACCAGACAGTATCATTTCTTTCACTGAGGAGGACGTGGTCGGAGGTGTTACTTCATACGTGCGGATCGTTCCTAGCAAGGTGCCTAATTCCCTGGAAGGGTCTCTTCTGATGGTACACAAGAGAATTGATAAAGCTATTAAACCTTTCACGATGAATTCTATTAGCAGGTTGGTGGCGCTGCAGGCGGATATTGCGAGGTTTGGGCCGAGTTTGGAAGATGTGGAAGCGTGCATCAAAGTGTTGAATGAAGGATTGCTGCAGTTTAGGACAGAGAAGGAAGCAGTGGCTAAAACAGATGGAAAGATTCTGAATCACATGTTCGACAAGTATATCCGATACAAGAACAAAAAGAAGACATAAATGTTACAGCTGGCATGACTTCTTCTATTCTTTCTTCTTCTATTTTCTATGTTCCCAGATGAAATTGTAAAACTTTAAAGTTATTGGTTTTGCAACCATTGCTTAAAGTTATGTGGAACACTTCTATTAGTTAAGTGATACATGTGTCGCTTAAGGAGAAGTTAGTGGAGGATGATTGCCAAATGCCATCTTAAAAAACCCCAAACCCTAAATTTCTACCCTAACCCTGATATCCCAAGACATAAACCCTATTTCGTGAGAGGGAGATCAACTAGAGACCAAGGGAAGGGTCAAACTCCTAGTAAGAAAGATGTGAATTTTGAATCTTCAGCTATGGGGGCATCAAAGATAGTCTTTCAACTCAAGGACATGGTAAACAACCAGATGAACAATGTGCAGGCCGACTTTGTTCATAGCTTGATCGTGATGAAGGGTAAAATGATGTTGGAATCGAACAATGGATTGAAAATAGTGAAAAGTGACATGAAAATGGAATTTGAGTCATTGAAGGAGTTGTTACAGTTGAGGTCATGCCTAGAGTCTCATAATAATGTCCATTCATGTTGCATGGGCTCCTCAAGCAATGCACACTTCAATTCAAACCACACCAACCAAGGTGGATCCTCTGCACACACCGCTGGATCTTCTAACTAATGGCGTAGCATTATTCCGAAAGAGGAGATGCGCAAGTTCAACGGGAATGATCTGATCACTTGGATCAACCAAATGGAGAATTTCTTTGATCTACATCAAGTCCCAGATGGATAAAAGGTGGTAATGGCATCCTTGTACCTGGAATCATAACAATTCATTTGGTATAGATGGATATGTGAGCAAAAGAAAAAGAAGGGTCTCTTTGTTATCGAGTCTATGTTCACTGATGAGGTACAAACACACTATAGTAATAGTGTACATAGAACTATTTTATCCAGATTGCCAAGCTACGACAAACAAGTTCAGGTAAGGAATATATCCATTAGTTCCAAAATCTATCGTTACGAGTAAATGACATCTCAGAGGATTAACAAAATGATCTCTTCTTGAGTGGATTCAAGGATAACATCCAACAAGATGTTCACATTCTTAATCCAGGTTCGATATCAAAATCCATGATCATTGCTCGGCATGTGGAGGAAAGAGATATGGTAAAATGAAGAAGCTTTGCTAATCACAAGGAACTCACGAATCTAGCACCATCATTTCCCTAACCAACATGATTGAATCCTTAGCAAATTGTAGAGAAACAAGTAAAATGCCTATGTTACAATTGTGATAACAAGTGGAGCAAAGGACATAAATGTCTCGAGAAGAAGTTATTCTACATTGAGGGTCCTAATGAGTAACAAGATGAGGAGGAAGCAATTGATGTAGAGGAAGAGGCTCCCGAGATCGAGGTGGGAGAATCTCAACCAACTATTTCTTGCCATGCCATTTAAGGAATCAACACCTAAAGGATGACATTATTAATTGACTTAGGAAACACTCATAATTTCATCAATCATAAGTTGGCCATACGCTTAAATTGTTTCGTTTATCCAACACCAAAATTTCAGGTCATGGTTGTAGATGGAGGTAAAGTTAGTTGTTTAGGAAAATGCCATAAGATTAAGCTATATATGGGAGATTACCTGCTAGAGGGCCCCATGTATGCCATTTCAATGGGAGGAACAAACATTGTATTGGAGGTCCAATAGCTTACTATTTTGGGAACAATGGAGATGATCTTCTAGGATTTGTTTATGTGGTTCCATTATGAAGGAAGGACTTTTGAGCTACATGAGATGAAGGATAAAGCTCCACACTTGGTAAGTTCTCATTAAATGTAGAAAATGCTTAGGAAGGGTGCAGATGGGTTCGTGGCACAATTATTCTCAATGGAAGCTCAACCATCAAAAGGCCCTTTAACATTAGATTTACAGGCTGTTATTAATGAGCACTCTGTTGTGTTTGGGGATATGCCGAAAGGGTTGCTACCTAAAAGAGATCATGATCATGCTATTCAACTAGTACCAGGTGGCCAACCACCCAACATTCGGCCTTATAGGTACCCTTATCTCCAAAAAAGTGAGATTGAAAAGATGGTACAAGAGATGTTAGAAGCAGGTATTATTCGCCATAGTCAAAAGTGCTTACTCTTTTCCCCAGTGGTGATGGTCAGAAAGAAGGATGAAGGTTGGCGCATGTGTCCAGACTATAAGGAGCTCAAAAAATACATAGTGAAAGATAAGTATCATATTCCTGCCATTGAAGATTTGCTAGATGAATTTACATGATGTTGTTTATTTTACAAAATTAGATTTTCGATCAAGATACCATCAAATAAAAATTCGTGATGAAGATATTCATAAAACAACATTTAGGTCACACGAGGGTCACTATGAATTTCTTGTAATGCCATTTGGCCTTACAAATGTTTGATGAATTCTTTCTAGAGTTTGATGAATTCCATCCTCCGACCATTTTTGCGGAAGTTTGTCTTGGTATTCTTTGATGATATATTAATCTACGGTAAGACTTGGGAGGATTATTTACAACATGTCAATAAAGTATTGGACACTCTTGAACAACACCACCTTTACGCCAAGCCCTCCAAATGTGCTTTTGGGGTAAGAGAGATAGAATACTTGGGTCATATCGTGTCTCATGAAGGTGTAAAAGTGGATCCTCATAAGATCCAAGCTATGGTGTATTGGCCAGTCCCTAAGACCCTCAAAAACCTTAGGGGATTCTTATGACTTATGGGTTATTATCACAGGTTTGTGAAGAATTATGGTAGAATTGCAACACCACTCACATCCTTATTGATGAAAGACTTTTTTTTTATTGGAATGAGGTGGTAACCCAAACATTTGAATCACTGAAGAAGTCCGTGTGTACCACTCCCGTTCTGGCTAACCCATACTTCTCCAACATCTTCATTGTTGAATGTGACGCTTCAGGATGTGGCATAGGCACAATACTTATGCAAGAGGGCCGGCCCATTGCATTTGAAAGTCGTCAGCTGAAAGGTAAGAACCTCTCATAACCAACTTATGAGAAGCAAATGATGGCTATTCTTCATGCAGTCAAATAGTGGAGACCGTATCTCATAGGTCGTCACTTAAAGGTAAAGATAAATCATGACAACTTGAATTCTTCTTCGAGCAAAGACTCTGATTTGAAGAACGACAAAAATGGGTCACTACGATGTTGGGATATGACTTTGAGATCATTTACAAAAAAGGAAAAAAAAATGTGGTAGTTGATGCATTATCCAAGAGAGATGAGTCCACAGAGATGTTATTAAATGCCATGTCCATACTACAGGCAGATTGGGTAGATCATGCAAGATCTGAATGGCAGAATAACACAGAAATCAAAACTCTCATTCAAAATATCTAACATGATTAAAGTTTTAGAAAAAATTGTGTGGAAAGGGGGATGCATTGTGGTATAAGTACGAGTTGTACTTATGAAAAAAAATATCCTTAAAAATCAGACTCTCTCAAAACTCCATGGTTCTCCAGTGGGTGGTCATTATGGATTCCTAAAATCTTATCACAGAGTAAAACAAGATTTCTTTTGGGAATGGTTGAAAGCAAATGTCCAGAAATTTGTGGCCGAATGGGTGGTGTGTCAGTGTAACAAGTGTGAAACTATTAAGTATGCAAGACTTTTGTAGCCTCTGTTTATTCTTAGTGAGCGGTGGGAAGAGGTTTCCATGGATTTCATCAGAGGATTGCCAAAGTATGAAGGGAAAAGTGTAATTATGGTGGTGGTGGATAGACTCAACAAGTATGCTCATTTTTGAGCTTTTCCACATCCATTTACAACGAGTACAATTGCCATATCTTTTATGGATAAAGTTCAAAAGCTACATGGCATACCCAAGATTATAATCAGTGATTGTGACCCTATCTTTACTAGAAATTTTTGGACTGATTTATTCTCATGTTTGGGTACTCAATTGGCTCGTAGTTCATCATATCATCCCCAAACTGATAGACAGACTGAGGTAGTAAACAAATGTTGGGAGGGGCATCTATGATGCTTTACTTCAGATAAGCAAGAGAGATGTATTATGTCGCTACCACTTGCAGAGTGGTGGTTTAACACTTCATTTCACACTTCATCGAAAATGTCCCCATTCCTGGCATTATACAGTTACCATCTACCATCCCTCACTTCCAATTTAAGGTTCTAGCCTAAAGTAAGAGTAGTTGAGGATCACATTCAACTCCAACAGGAGGTTCTCTCTGGCCTAAAAGATATCTCAGTCATGGCACAAAACCGCATGAAGCACCAAGCTGATCAACACCATAGTAAACACACTTTTGAAATTACAGACTTGGTTTTTGTGCGATTGTAGCGATATAAAAAACTATCTTTGAAACAATAAAAAAAATATAACAAGCTTTCACTCAAAAACTACGGGCCTTATCAAGTGTTGAAAAAATTTGGCAATGTGGCATGTAAACTGAAGCTTCCTTAGTGAAGTAAAATACATCTAATTTTCCATGTTTCTTGCTTGAAGAAGGTCATTGGATAGAAGGTGTCTTCTCAATCAGTATTACTAAAGCTTGATGAAGAGGGACATATCATTTTGGAACCTGAAGCAATCCTACAGACACGCACTAAGAAGTTGTGGACAAAGAGCGATCACCGAGTATCTGATCAAATGGAAGAATTTGGACATTGAAGATGCAACATGGGAAGATGAAGCATTCCGAGAGAAGCATCCAAAGCTTACTCACATTCGGGATAATGTTGCTTTGAAGGGGAGGGGCATGCCCTGCCTTTAACCCTAATTCATATATCAGGATATGGATAGTCGATCTGTGGCTAACATAATCTCTTATCATGTCATATCATAATTCTTTATGCTTTCATATGCTTAGTAGGTTGGGCTTAGGGATTTGGATAGTATAGTATGGCATATACAAGAGTTAGAGAGTAGGATATTATCATCATATGGATCATTTGAGTCTTATTGTATGGTTTGGAGGTAGTCCCCTCAAAGTGGCTAAGCTATTCTACTTGCATATTGTGATCATTTCATACGTATTTTTAAGGTACTTATTATTGTCATCATGCGTCTCTATGAGTATGTCCTTGGTCGTCTTCGTACTACACACGGAATGTTTGATTTCATCAGAAGCACCATTGGGGTCAAACAGGGCTGCCCCCTATTTCCTACTCTCTTTGGCATTTACATTGATGAGTTGGAATCTTTTCTTCGGGATCACATTTAGAAAGGGAATGGGTGCCTTCTTTACCATGTTCTGATTTCTATTCTCCTATTTGCTGATGATATTGTTTTACTCGCCTCTTCTCCTGAGGGGCTTCAGAGACAGCTTGATGCACTTGCTCTATTTTGTGATCTTCGGCATTTGACTGTCAATCTGGGTAAGACCAAGGTCATGGTCTTCAATGGTTTGAAGACTTCACACCTCCATTTCTTTTTCAGGGGGCAGGAGGTTGAAATCACTAATACATACAGTTATCTGGGAGTCCAGTTCTCAAGGCCTAGCTTAAGTATAAGGCATGCTCTTCAGCCGAGGGTGAATAAAGGATATGGGTCTCTAGCCATTCTCAAGAGACAATGTTTTCGGCACCATTTGTAGGACATCTCTTCCAAGATGTCGCTTATGAACTCCCTCATCCCGCCCACCGTTCTCTATGGTTCAGTTGTTTGGGGGCCCTCCCTTTTAGACACCGATTAGGCTCCTGCCGAAAGGATTCAGACTCTCCTCCTTCGCTTCATCAGATGCAAGCAAACGGTATTATCTTAGCAGAGTTCGGGGCTCGTCCTTTCCACTTGGAGACCATATTTGACATATTGACCTTTGTTCACTGTATCAGGAGGTTTGGTGATTTCTCTGATGAGTGTGACACGTACCTGTATCTTGCTTATTGTTCCTCTTTGAGTATTGCCCAGGATATGGGCCGCTGTTGGTTTTCAGGGACTTCTGCTTTATTGGATTTGGTTGGTATCCAGATTGATCGTCTCCCCCCTTTTCAGTATTCCTTGAATGCTCTTAATCATCTCTTGTCCAGTAAGTGCGGAACAGGTCCATCCAGGAGAATATCTAAAGGTGCTATATTCAGACTATTTGGGTGAATCCCGATGGGGGTTTGCGCCCTAAGATGTCCTTTTATGTAGAGCATTTTCTTGAGATCAGTGATGGGCTCATCATCCGCCCTCAGTATACCTTTTGCCACTGGATACATGCCCTCTGCATTCCTCTGGGTCAGTTTCGGGTTGGCTCCCATAGGCTTTCGTGCGAAACTGATCACCACATCGACCGAGATGACAGACTTTGGAGGCTCTATAGCCTATAGGAGATGGAGATCGAGACTTATTTCAACTTTTGCTGCCCCGTATACTACGAGATTGGAGGAAGATTTCATTGCCTCTTCAGAGGGATTCAGACCCTCCCGGTTTTCTTCAGATATATTGACTAGCAGTGTCTTGCCCTTTACATCCGTGAGACTCTGTTGCTCCGGGACCAGATTCTTCATCCCCCTCTGAGAGTCATTCCTACAGGAAAAATTACAATCTTTTTTCCGGCTCTTCTTGCAGTTGAAGGGACTAAATGACAAAGCCATTTTGACTCAGTTACAGGGCATAGATAAGTTCGTCCCTGGTTGGACCTTCACATCTCCCTCGGTTACCACTAGCAGGCTCGGCCGCACGCTCATTCCAGAGGACAACCCAGCACCACCTGTTGCCCTGGCCGTCGTTTTAGTCTCAGATCTCAGCAGGGAAGGGGGTCCTCACCCCCCTTTTCGGATTGTCATTCCATCAGGAGCTTCTTCTCATCAGCCTCGAATGTTAGGAGGGGTGTGGCTACCATTTTTGTGTAGACTTCTGGTCCTTGTTTGTACCCTCCTTCATTCCCTTCTCTGCTTCTCCCTTCTTCCCCCCCCCCCCCCCCCCGCCCCCCCTCATTTGCTTCATTGCCCCCGCTTGTGGGGGTTTAGCTTCGGGAGTTTTTGTTTGTCTGTTTTGGTTCTTTTCCTTTCTTCTCGGAACTTGTTTTGAGTTTTCCCCACTCGCACTTTGTATATTGTTTGGGCTGCAGTCCCATTGACCTACTTTTGTGGTCATTCGTTGGACATTAATATATCTTATCTTATCTATAATTTGGTATTCTTTTGTGTTCTATTGTTGCTGATATTTAGATCTATCTAAGTAATTCCATTACACTATTCTCTATCAAGAATGTAGTGATGTTTGTCTCATGCAACTTTGTGCAACAATACTAGGGATCAATGGAGTGCTCATGAAGCAACTATTAGATGTCGTGCATGTGGACCTTCTCGTGTTTGGTGCATTGTTGTTCCATTAGATTCCTCGAGAGGCATATAATATTTTGATTGTAGCACGAAATGCTTGTAGGATGACCTTGGAGAATGAACTCTGATAAGATTTGTTGGATCTAAATAGAATCTATAGGGACATTCACAACTCGTTTGTACTTAGTTTATGTTGTTGAAAGGGGAATGACATGTTAGTTCTTGCTTGACCAAATGGCACAGTTGCGACAAGGGGTCCCAATGAAGGGAAGCTTAGCCATGCAACCATTAGAGTCACACATTGGATTTGCACAAAATAATGCCTAATGCTTATTGCTTTAAAGAATAAATGATCTGGTTATAGTGTTCATCATGTATCCCTCTTCCTATGGGTTAGTCGCTCCTATCCTGTATGATACAATGGAACTTGACGTCTCTCAAACCTCTCTATCCAATCCTCAAATCTAGATCTCCTGTCCTCCCTTTCTCATGTTGGCCCTCTCCCCGGCTCAACCTCTCTTTCCTAGTTTCATAGCTTCCTACGGCTCTCCATGGAGATACTCCCCCCTCCTTCCATAGAGCTTCGACTCTACTTTTCTCTTGAATCTCCTCTTGCTTATCTTTCAAGTCTCTTAAATCTCTCCTCATTCTTCCCACTTCCATTTCTATCCACCTGTTTCACGAATTTTTTCCTTTAAATTCTTGGGATTCAATCCAATCAATGATTTGCCACCTATTTATATGTTGTCCCACCATTTGCTGCCTTGTTAGAGATCTCGTCTTTGGCAATTAGGTCTTTTGTCGTCTTGCACACTACTCCCTGTAAGATTGGTAATCCATGCACCCAATCTCTATGTACCACATGTTCTCAGTAGCTTATCCTCTTCATCCTGGTCGGCTCCAAGCTCTTTGGATTCCCAATGGTCACCTCGATTCCTTGAGCCTTGTGCCTCTCCTGTGCAACCCCTTAATCCTTGTGCGCTTCATGCCTTAGTCCACCTACGGCCTCGTGTCTTCTCCTCATTGTCCTCCATGCGCACAACTTCCACTTCCTCAATCGATAGCTTATGTCAGATTCTTGCGATCGTTGTTTTTTGCGCGACCCAATCTTAGGCTCCTTCACCATACTTGACTACTTTTACACTCCTCTTCATCCTCTCTTACGTTTCCTCCAATTCATCCTGAGAAAACCTCCGCATGCTCTTCTTGCTTTAGCTTCTCGGAAAGTCCTCGCATCTTTACATCCCCGCACAAACCTTCTCCTTCGCACCCCTGCTCCTTGTGCCTTGCACATGCTTCTTCCTCTTTTGCACTTTCATCTCCATGCACACCCATTTCCCGTGCTACTTTATAGACATTTTCCTCATGCCTTAGCCAATCTCTCACCTTCCTGCTTCATCTCATTCTTGCATGAATTTTGCGTGCTCCTTCTGTAGAGCTCTCAATACTTTTGTGCAATGCCATCCTTGCACAAGAGTTCTCAATATTTTATTTTGCTATCCTCGCACAACTTCTAAGTTGGCTGATTTTTGGGGATGCTCCTGCATCATGAAATAGAAGGGCCAAAGCCAAGAGCGGAAACATAGCTTGAAGTGGACTTGCGATCAACAACATCGCTAATCCAATGAGATTCAGTGCAACACACTAGTTACATTAAACCGCATGCAGAATAATTGGTGCTATATGTGTGTTCCTCTAATATAGTGAAGAATGCACTTTGCGACTTTCCAATGAAGCTTATGTGGTTCTTGCATAAAGTGATAAACAAAGCCAATTTCAAAAGATATATCAGGGAGGATATGAGACATAAATAAGGCTGCCAAGAAGCTGCCGATACAAACTAGCATCATTCAAAGGAGTAGAACACTTGGTTATCATCTTGACTCCAAATAGGGATGACATGGGTGCAATTACTACCCCCTTACCCTATGGCATGTATAGAGATATGTGTTGCTGTTTTGTGGATATCATACCTTTTAACATAGTCATATGATAAATTCTCTATCTTCATATTGGTATTAGGAGTTGACCAATGGAGCATCCATCATATAAATAGGGTATATATAGGAGGTTGTAGTTAATATCTAGTAATCATATTGTGATATTTTTTTTCTTATTGTAAGGTTGTGGAGGTTGTGCCCTCGATGTGGCTTAGTCATATACTTCAATATTCTACTTTGCATCATATTGTGTTATATTGTTGTGATTTTGCTTCAATGATATAGTAGTTTTATTATAGGTGGTATCAAAGCTCTGATTTTGGAAAAAGTTGGGTTGAAACCATAATTTTTGATATATATGTTGCAATCTATTGTGAAGTATTCTGCACTTTGTTAGGGTAGTTGGGGGTGTATTCAATGAAGCTACAATCTTATTTTTCACTTTCTGTGATCATTTTTGAGTGAATTTGTTTTATTTTTTAAAAAACAAAACCCCATTTATACTAGAGAGAAATCAAAGAGTACAAATTCTACAATGCCAGGCTTGAAAATTATTAGTTCAAGCATGGGCAGTTTACAGAAAAGGATACTTATTAGCATTCATTAAATCATAATCAAGAATGTTTCTCATATCTTCTTGGATCTTAGTCGACCACCACAGAGGAGGCGTAACATAACAAACAAGTTTGTGGTTGTCAAGAGCCCAAATGGCCAACCCATTCGCCACTTTATTTCTCTTTTGGAATTTGGTTGAAATGCACATCTTGAAACTGGTCCTGCATCTTGTGAATTTTCCCCACTTCTCTAGCTATTCTCCAATTTTTGCTATGACCACGCTCCGAACTAGATAGCAAGTTGACAATCACCTTAGAGTTCGATTCAATTTGGATTTTCTGCCACCCAATATTCAAATCCTCATGCATCCCTTTGTACACTGCCTTGATCTCCGCTAAATTATTGGTTGTATATCCCAAATTTTCAGCGAAGAAGGTTACAAATCTATCGAAGGATCTGCCAATACCTCCCATAGCAGCTTGGCCCAGATTACCCCTTGAGGCTCTATCTGTGTTCAATTTTCCATGCTGAATTGGGGGAGCTATTGAATGACCATCCCCTGAATTTTGTTTTTATGATGAAATGCAGGCAAAGTTGAATTTCTGGGTTGCAAAGAAAGCTGTTTACACACATGCCAGGGTGAAAGTTGGAGGTAAACATCTGTTATGTTTGATATATTCTGCATCATTGATTTCGCTTTTCTCCCAAACATAAGTTATGTCTCTTCTTTCCATTTGGAAACTTCGGCAATTACATTCCTTCCAGACGTTCCAAAGGAGAATGGTTATACGAGATCATAAAGCTGGAAGAAAATTCTGACCTTTAGGTATGTGACTTCACCATTCTCTAACCAGCTGCTCAAAGGACCGTATGCTGATCCAAGAAAGGTTAAACAATTTAGATGAAAGCTGCCATAAGGAGACAACCCAATGACATTGAAAGAACAAATGAAAAAGGGTCTCCCCATCGTTCAGCCATAAGGCAGATCGGAAGGGGCCAGAAAAGCCATGTTTCATGAGTCTATCACCAGTTAAAACTCTCCTCCTTTAAACCAGCCATACAAAGAAGGCCACCTTTGACCATAAAGCAAGCTGCCCTATGTGGGTAAAAAATGTCCTTTAGAGGATGAAGAAGTACCCCTAGTTAAAGAAGCATAGCCTGATGACAGTGTGTAAAGGCCCGTGGAAGTTCCCCCCTACTCTAAGGAGTCAAACCGTGGAGAAGTTGAAAGAGGACGGACCATAAGAATATTATTTTATCAAATTTTGCCGCTCTTGCCCAAGTTGTATTGGCCATTCGAGAATAGGAATCCAACACTATCCAATCTCCCAGGAATGAGTAGCAGACTTACAATAATCAACAGCCTTAATCCATCCTATTTCATGCAAAGCCTCCATGGTTGGCTTTAACTCTGGGGACATGGTGATGAGTGGGGGCTGCCCATCCCAAGAATCTGACCAGAAGTTGGCATTTTGACCATTATTCACAATCCAAAACAAATGTTTTTTTATAAGCTCTTCTCCTACTCTTGGGAAAACAAGAATGGGTAATCCTTTGGAGGGAAGAGATAACTGAATAATTCTGTCGGGGGGATAATTCTCTGCATATTTTGCTTTAATGTTGGCAGCCCACAAATCATTTGGATACACTAACACCCACCAATAAAGTTTAGCTGCAAGGGCCTTATTATGCTTGGAAGAAGATTTGGGTCCTAAGCCACATTCCTTCTTAGAATGCAAAAGTTTCCCACTTGACTTGAGACCACTTTCTTTTTCCCTGCAAACCACTCCATAAGAATTTCTGACCTATGGAATTCAATTGTTTCAAGATTCTACCTGGAATGTTCAAGATAAAGGATACATAGATCAACAATATTTGGAAAACAACCTTTACCAATGTCATTCTTCCTCCTAAAGGTAGCCATTTATTAATCCATTTCTGCATTTTCGGATCAACTTTATTAGTAAGCCAATGCCAATCACGGATCTGCTTAGATGCAAGAGGAACCCCCAAATATTGTAGCGGAAGAGAGCCTCTTCTGAATTGGAAGATGTTAAGAATTTGTTCTTCCTGTCTACTAGAGCAATGAAAGAAAATGATACTAGATTTGGCATTATTAATCAGCTGACCAATAGCTCTAGAAAAAACATGAATAAGTTTATGAAATTGGTGGGCTTTCAAGCAAGTGGCTTTGCCTAAAAGTGTAGAGTCATCCACAAACTGAAGATTGGGATAGACGATGAGCTTCTTTCCATTTTAGAAAGCTCACAAAAATTAATTAGGGGTATGTTTTTTAATTTTTTGGATTTGAGGTTGGCCTTATTGCAAATTCGTCCAGTCAACATTTTCTGCGCTGTCAAGCCTCAGCATGACAAGGCCGCAAATGCGAGGCCAAGGTGGATTCGTGCATGTGATGGAAAAACCCTTAGAAAGAGGAGACATAGTGAGAGTTATGATTAAGTGGGAATTTTTAATATGGTGTATTTTTCTAGTTGACAAAGTGTGCCAATTGGATGATAGTATGCCCAACATGCAAGCTGAAATGAAAGGAAATATGGACAATATGAGTCGCTTACAGTCTGAAATGAAATGAATTATGGACAATATACACATGGTCTAAAATGAATGGAGATATGGCTAGTGTCAATATGCTATTGGCTTTTCTTGTGGATTCCATCAAAAAGATGTATATTTTGCCACACTAGAACACTATTACCAATGTCCCAACCTATAAATGCGGATATGTGGGACATCCCAACCCATCCAAATGATGTAACCTCAGCCCATGGCTAACACTAATACTAGGTATCGAAAAATGTTACCCAACGAAGATGTGTAAGTTTGATTGCAATGATTGACTCACCCAGATTAATCAAATGGAGATTTTTTTGATGTATGTTAGATCTCGTGGGAAGAAGGTTACAATGGCATCCTTAGATCTAGAACTTGAGAAATTCATTTGGCATCAATGATTGTGCTCAAAATAAGAAAACTTGTAATGTCACCTGGTCAGTTTTTATGGAGGAGCTGCAAACAATGTATAACAATATTGTGACGGAAAATTACTTCAGGGAATTGGAAAAGATGACAAACAGGGTTGGTCAAGGATTATATTCATCAATTCTAGAACCTATCCCTACGAGTGGAGACAATTACAAATGAGAACTTGAATGACCTTAATTATTGCAAAATTTTGACCTACTCCTTTCAAATACTTTCAATTGTCTTCATTACCTCTCCTATTTCGAGCTAGTTCCATCATATGTTTCTTGGCGAGGCCCAACTTTATTCTATATATTAGTTTACATTTCTAGGTTTTGTGTTCATTGCTTATTTACTTTTTTATATTTGATGATTGGTCTGATCTCAGTGTCTTTTTCAGTTAGTTCAGCATGCAGTTGTCGATATTAGTTTGGTTGTCAGTTATGACGAATTGGCAGGCAGTGGATTAAGAAATGTTGAACAACATGCAAAAGCAACTTGACATGTAGATATATTCTCATTTGATTGGTGAGATGCTGTAATGATGTGATTCTTGTGCTATGAATAATGCATACGTCCACAAAACACATTTTGATGCACCATTGTTAGAAGCTATAATTAAAAAGCATATGGAAAGGGTCACTGGTTTTGTTTAGAGATTAGTGTTTGATCTTAAAGCCAATTGAATTTGATTTTCTTGATATTAAAATTCCATGCAACTAGTGAATTCCACTTGAGATGTTTGGGGTAATAGTTCATAAGCACATTATATAAGACATGAAGGGGACCTTATTTGAAAGTTTTCGAACATAGCATGTATTAGAGTGCTAAAGAGTGGCAAAATCCATAAGTGATCTCTTATAGAATATTTTCTGGTTTTTAGCCAGGAAAGTCCTTTGCTTTTAGTGTTTGTTGAATGTGAAGTTTGCAATGAATAAGAAATTCCTAGATTTTCCAAAAGGGTTTTAGAAACCTCTTTTTTGGTCACGGAAAATGTTAGAGTTTTGATGTTTCCACCATAGTTTGCCTATTCGGCGAGTACTTGCCAAAATTTTGCCTTGCTGAATATTTGCCTGTAAAACTCACCATTCGTCACATGTGAATATTCGTGAGTATTTTCTGAGAATATTCGGCGAATATTCACCGAGTTTGACCGTAAAATTTGTCCATTCGTAGGTTTAACACGGAAAACGAGAAAAACACAGGTTTAACACTGAAAAATGTAGTTTTGTCTTATAAAGGCATCATGCTGATATTTTTCTAGAACGGAGAAGAGGAAAATGTAAATTATTGTAAATTGTAACTTGCATAGATATGCAATTTATGATGATAATTTTGAATGACAATCATCATAAATTCATAGCACTTATCAGTTGGCTATTGTATTCATATGATGATACAATTTTGTGCTGTATTTGTATTCAAATCTACTAGAAAACACTTCCCAAACATTTTAGAGACTCATTTGATATATTTTGTGGCTATATTTTGCATAAAATTTATGTTTTAAAAATAAAATAGTGTATTTTTAAGTTGCCAAATATTCCCGAATATTTTCCGAGTATTGCATAGTCAAATTTTTTTTGGGTTTGCCGAATACGAGTATGCAAACTATGTTTTCCACAATCCATAAGATTGAAATATGGTTTTTGGATCACAGAAAATGTTGTTTTGTTCGAACTTGCACCTAGAAATGACATATACTTGCAATAATGTTTGAATCAGCCACAATCTCATTTTGACTGTTGTTTGTGGAAAGGCTGCATTTCTTTTTCTGGGAAAGAATATTTAGTCATTTTGGGGTCTTTTCCACAAAAACCTTGCTAAATGTGCGATTTTGAGAAATATGCATGGAAAAAATGCCATGATAGTGGAGGTAGGATCATTATGGCATGATGCCAAAAGGATTTGGGTGTGATTTGAAGCATTCTTGGCGCTGCAACATAAATCAGGCCCTAAATTTATTTATTCTTCAGTCAAAATATTATTGGCATATTAAATTTGATGTGCAAATGACTGTCACAACAAAGCCAAAAGCATGGGAAAATGACAGCCAGTTGGATGTCAAATTAATGTTTACTATAACAGTTACAAAATATTCATTTTCAGCAAAACAAGAGTTGTTTGGGAATGAGGAAGGCTCGATCTTTCATATTCTTTGATTGAAAATTTCTATTATTGTTCTCGTTATGGGAATACTAGCTGAGAACATGTGTGTCACGCTTGGGCATTGTTTGTATGTGAAAGAAAGAAGATGGTTTCCTTTTGGTGTTGAGATTGTTCACATTTTCATCAAACTGAAAATAATGATCATTCGATTGGTTTTGGTAGCAAGTTGGAAGTACTTTCAAAGTATTTCCATGTTGTTTTGGGAAGTTAAAGACTCAGTTGTCTCTTAGCATGAAGTCTTCATTGCTTTGGAAAATACACTACATTACATATCTATCGGACAATGCGAATTTTGCTTTATTCATTCTTTCTTGCTCTGATTGATTGTGCAGAGAGGATGGTTTCCGTGATGGAAAATAAAGCAAGTTGTTGATTCGTAGAATGATTGGATTTCAATGCATGTTGGGTTGAGTACTGTTTAGGATTTTGATTGAGTATATACTTGAGTTTTCCTATGTCTCATCTATTGCAGTCTGTTTAAAGTTTAGAGCAAGAGGAATGAGGTAAGCATTCTGGAAGTTTTGAAGTAGTTTTGATTTTGAGTGTTGATTGAGATTCATGAAAGACACTTCAGTTACGTTGCATTATGTTTGGATGTGAACATCTGTGAAAAAAATCAGTGGTGACGTTTGATAAATTGGCTCTTTGGTGATCAAGGGTAAACAAAACAAGAATTGAAATATGATCTTATTGTTTCAAATAGATGGGTCAAGTGACTTGGCTGGATAAGATTTCATTCTAATGGTCCTTGTTTTATCTCTAATAGGATAGATATACAATTCGATCCTTCTTTCTGTTCTGATCTCTATGTTGTTGGGATTCAGATTACTGGGTAAATATTGAGTCTTCTTTTATCTCAATTTTGATTTTGATTTTAATCAGTTTTAGAGGGAAAAGTAAGACTGGAGCATATGTGCAACTGAATTTATGTACAAAGATATTCTTGATTATTTTGCTATGGTTTTGCATTATGGGTTTTGCAAGAGAATATTTTAGTTCAGTTCTGGTTTCTTAAAAATTTCCATGGTATTGATGTTGAGATTTGATTTTGACCGATTGAAACTAGTTAAGGAGGGCATTATTTAGAATTTTTTCCATGATAAAGAGAGAGAGCAGTTGAATTGCTTTTCCCTTAATTGTTTGGGTAAAATATAGTCTAGAGCGACCCCCCCACCCCACACAGAAAATATAGTCTAGAGCGACCCCCCACCCCACACATAAATATTTTAAAACGGCTTTGTTCCTTTTAAATTTATTTTACGAGTTCAAGTAATATGTGATTACACCAAGAGGCATTCTTAGTATCTTGCAATGGTCGCGAATGGTGTAATGAAGTGAGCTCACTTTTATTTTCAATATTAAATTTAACATCTATTTAACCATCACAATGACAAGTGACTAATATTTGATATTCAAAATATTAAAACTCTTTGGTTACCTACTCATATTTGACACTCAAAATAAAATATATAATTGATATATTTATAAAAACAATACACTATCAAATAAAAATGATAAATACAAATAATAAAAAAACTAAAAGCAAGTGTAGAAAAGAAAAGAAAGGTAAAGACGTGGAAAAAGTATTTTTTTTTATTTAATCAAACCAACTCACCATTTCTTACTACATAACTTTATAGCTTTTGTTATTGTTAGGACCAAATGTTGTTTCATGGCAGTTATGAGGCTCAACTCGACCTCCCAAGTTCTAATTTTTATGCCATTTATTCCTATGATTTTATTTACTATAGACTGAAAATGGTGGTGCTAAAATGTTAAAGAGGGGTTTTGGCTTAGGGAGACACTCACAATCCACATCAATGTCTTTTGCTGTAAATTTTTCATCACTGCTCGCATCCATTCTATACTGTACAATTTTTTATTCTATGGTGGAAAAAAAAGGCCATATTTAAATGAAGAGAAAATAATAGGATAAAAAAGGCCGTCTTTAAATGAAGAGAGAATAATTTTGTTTTTCAATAGTGTTTGAGGAAAATACATGCGACTTTTAATATAATAAACAAATTGATTCATTTTTAAACAATTAAGAATTAGATGTGTATTTGTATAATGTCATATTTATTCACATAATATTTAAAAAGAAATAGAATTTGGTATATAGTTTGGTTGTAGAAAAAATAATTTAACTAGTATACCTATCTTAGATAAGTTTATGCAAAAGATCTTGATAGGTATCATTCTCGAGGAACATAAGTGGATAGGTGCCTTGGAAATGATACCTCTCAATATCTTTTACATATATTTATCACAGATAAATATGCTAATTTATATTTATATCTTAAAGTAAATTTAATTATGAAAATAATTTAAATAACTTTTACGATATGAATTTTAATTATAAAATATTTTATTTTTAAGTTATGATTTTATTTGGTTATAACTGATTTTCAAAATACTTGAAGACCTATAAAAGAATTGAAAAAATTAATTGTTTTAAGGGAGCTCAATAGGTATTCAAACCGTAGCATAAGCACTCATGTATTCTATATTTTTGACTACAAAGTATTCGCAATAACAATCTTTATCTCCGAGGAACCTAATTCAGCTGGTTATTTGATTTATTTCGGGATAAAATAAATTTGCAGTCACAATCTTTATCCTAATTTTATTTTGTTGGTGTAGAAAGTAAATTTAGGAGCATTTACACTAAATATGGTCCTATGGTATAATTTTTTTTGAGACTTCGCTGTATTTTTGTAGGGTAGATTTAAAAATGTTATATTTTAATTTATAATTAAATTTTAAAATAAATTTACTCATTTATAAATTCACATTTTACATACATTCTTACAAAATAAAAGTGGATGGAGAAACTTTTAACACCTCTTTTTTACCATTTTATTTAAAGTTTCATGTTAAAAACACTACTCTTTTTTAGAAAAAAATTCTAAAATTTTATAGTTTCCTAATATTTTAATTTCATGAGACCACTGCTCAATAAAAATATGAGCAACAATCCCCTCCACGGAATTCTTGCCCAAGAATTATAATTAACCTTCTTAATTCTTTTTCATTGCAATTATATTTTTGTAAATAGTTGTAATTTGACATTAGTGACTTCAATAAATTCACATTTCTCTCTATTTAATTTTAATCACATCTCTCTATTTAATCTTAATGACTATTTTTGTTACTTTGTACTTTGACATTAGTGACTTCAATAAATTCACATTTCTCTCTTTCGTTAGTCTTGTTGACCATTTTTGTTTCTTTGAATCTCATTATATGTAAATCTAATATTAATCTTCTAGTTTTGTTTCGGTTTTAATTTTTCCTTAGTTTAAGTTTTGCTTCTTGATGTTTTTCTTAAATCTTTAGGAGGTGGTTGCGGTGTTTTATCATACCTTGCTCGTGCAAGTGCGTAATGTTATAAAAAATAAAATATTGGATTTGAATGATGTCGTGTTACAATTTTTGAATATTATTCACTAATGTTAATTATTTGAGTGATTCAAATATAACATAAATTAGTTTGTAATTCTTTGGATTTTATTAAAACAAACTTTTTCACAATTGTGTTTTTAAATGTGGTGATCACATTGTATATTAGCTTAATTGTTGTACCTTTTTTATTCATTATTTAGGACAACTTGCTCAATAGTTTTTCTCAATAGCGATTTAATTATATTTTAAATTAGATGGATTGAAGCGTCCAAGTGTCTTTTGAATTATTTCTAGGTAAACACTTTCAATAGTTGTTCTTTTAATAGTTAATTATTACGCAGAAAATGATTTAGAGCACACATAATTTGTTAGGGTTTTAACTTTCTTGATAACACTTTAATTAGACCTAAAAGTTGAACTAGCTATTTCACTTAAGATAGTTTTCTTGTTGGTATGTCTATTTTATGATCAAATTGGTATAGTTCCAATTTGACATTCATGTTAGATGAGAGAGTTGATTCGTTGAGTGTCAACAAATTTATTTCTAATTGGACTCGAGGATTGCATTCAACAAGGGCCACACATGTTTAATTCAATTAATGTATCTAATTCTATTCTCTTGGCATGCAAAGAAGAGGAAAGATTCTTGTCTAACAAGGGACACACATTCAATAGTGTTAGATTTCCTATAACTCCTACACCATTAGTCCCTTAGACCGTGAAGTTGATTCCGTAACAAATTGAAGAAAAAATGGCAAAAGTGCTATGTTGTAATCGTGATAACAAATACAATCGAGGACATAAATGTGTTGAAAATTTGTTCTACATTGGTGGTACCAATGAAAAAGAATATGACGAAGTATCAAATTTTGTTGATGATCTATTTCCAACCAACTATTTCTTGCCATGCACTTTCAAGTAGAAGCACACCACAAACCTTTTAGGTAGTGGGTTTTTTGAAAATACAAAACAGTGACATCATTGATTGACTCTAAAAGTACTAACAACTTCATCAAGAATGCATTTGTTTCACGCTTTAACTATTATGGTTACCCAACTCTAAAATTTTATGTGATGATTGCAGATCTAGGGATATAGTTAATTGCTCAGGGAAATCCCATAGTATTAAACTCACCATGCGAGACTACTTGTTAGATCACCCTATGTACATCATTCCCGTGTGTAGAGAAGACCTTTTTTAAAGTCCAATGGCTCACTACCTTAGGAAAGATAGAGATGAATTTCTAGGAGTTGTTCATTCCTTCTCAATCAAATGAGAGGTTGTTTGAATTGAAACGGTTGTGGAAAGTTTCCAAAAATCCTATCAAATACAAGATATACTTAAATAGGATGTTGATGGGTTTGTGACATAATTGTTTTTATTATAAGTACAATGATTAAATGTGCCTATAATGATAGATTTATTAGAAATTGTAGATGTGCACTCCAGTTTTTGGATGTTCCAAAAAGATTGGTTCTCAAAATATATCATTATAGTGCCATTTAACTAATAACAAAGGTCTAATCACCCAAGATAAAACCTTCCAGGTCTTCACATGTGCAAAAGAGTGAGATTGAAAGGATGACACAGAGATGTTAGAAGCATTTATTATACACCAATCATAGTGCTTGTTCCACTTTAGTGGTAATGGTGTGTAAGAAGCATTGAGATTCGTACATACATATGAATTACATTGAACTCATCAAATACACCATCAAAGATAATTTTCCTATTCTAGTAATTAATGATACACTAGATGAGTTGCACGATGTATAAAATTTTATAGAACTAGATCTTCAGTTAGGATATCATCAAACCAGAATAAGAGATGAATATATCTATTAGACAACATTCATAACACACGAGGGCCAATATAAATTTATGGTGCCTTTTGGCCTTAAAAATGCATCATAGACATTTCAAAGTTTGATGAGCTTGTTCTTTAAGCAATTTTTGTAGAAGTTTTTCTTAGTGTTATTTGATGATATCTCGATCTACAAAAAAACATGAGAGGAACAACATCCCATGATTCATGTTTTGGAATCTCTTGAACACTGTCAAATTTATACAAAGCCTTCCAACTGTGTTTTTGGAATCAATGAGGTGAGATACTTGGATCACATTGTATTGCATGAAGGCACTAATTGAAAGTTCCATGGTATCAATGCCATGGTATAATTGAAAGTTCCTATAACCCTCAAGAACCTATGGGGCTTCTTAGGACTTAAATATTACTACCACATATTTGTTACAAAGATTCTAGACATCATAGCAACACAAATCATAACTTTCTTGAAGATAGACTCCATCCATTGGAATGTAGTAGCCAACAAAGCATTTGAGAAGATGATGGAATCTATGTGCATTATTTCAGTTGTAGTTGCTCCATATTTTTCAAAACCTTCATACTTTAATGTGATGCTTCACTGTATGTTATGGGTGCAATATTCATGCAAGAAGGTTGACCCATTGCAAATGGGAGGTACCAATTAAAAGTTAAGACTTCGTTGAAGCACATTTATGAGAAGGAAATGATGGCTATCCTTCATGTAGTCAAATAATGCATATCATATCTGATGGAAAGACACTTCAAGGGGAAGACACTTCATGACAATCTGAAATACTTCTTAGACCAATGAAAAATGGACCATGAAGATGTTGGGATATGACTATGAGATCATCTACAAGAAAGGGAAGGAGAATGTAGTGGTTGATGTATTGTTAGGAGGGATGAGTCTACAAAGGCAATGTTTCTTACCATGCCCATGTTCCTAGAGGATTGGGTGGATGAGGACAGATCAAAATGGAATGCAATAATTGCATAAAATATACATTAAATGCTCTAACAACATCCAATTATGTCAAAATATTGTTTATAAGGGGATGGTTTATGGTGTAGACTATACCTTTAAAAAGTTTAAAACTCAAGTATAATATTATGGGGGAGCTCCATATTTCTGTAGTAGGTAGACATTTAGGCATCTTGAAAACTTACCATAAGATCAATTAGGATTATTTTAGGAAGGCATGAAAGGTTAGGTGTATAAATTTGTTGTAGAATGTTTAGAATTTAAGTGAAACAAAGACACGATGATTAAGATTAGAGGTCATTTGTAACCTCTATCTATTCCAAGCTAGAGGTGGGAGGTTTCCATGAATATCATTATAGGATTTAAGTATGAAGGGAAAAATATCATCATGTTTGTTGTGGATAGACTAAAAAAATATCCCCATTTTTGTGTTTTGTAGCATCCATTTGTAGAAATTATAGTAGCAAATACCTTTATGGAGACAATTAAGAAGCTACATGCAAGCCCAAAAATTATAGTAAGTGATTGTGACCCTATTTCTACTAGTAATTTTAGGCTAATTTATGCTCATTTGCAAGTACTCAGCTAGGTCGTAGATTGTCATATTGTCCATAATCTAATGTGTAAAATGAGGTGTTTAAGAAATTCTTGGAGTGTTATGTCTATTGTTTTGCTTTAGATGAACAAGAGAGATATATTAACTGGAAGAATGGTGGTATACCACTTATTTTTATATTTCATCCAAGTTGTCTCCATTTATGGAATTGTATGCTTATTGTCTAACATCCATTACCTCATCCTTTAGAGTATAACTAGGAGTAGTCAAAGAGCATATTCAACAACAACAAGAGGCACTCTCTAGTCTCCATGGAAAATTCGCACTGATGTAGAAAAAAATGAAACAAGTAGTTTAAAAAATCTAAAGAGAGAAAATTTGAAGGAAGAGATAGGGTTTTTATGAGATTATAGCCATGTAAGAAAATTTCCTTGAGACAACATAATAAGGATTAAATTTTTCACATTATTATATAGTCCTTATCAGTTATTACAGAAGATTGGTAATGTAGCATACAAATTGGAGTTACCACATCTGGTCTTCCATGTTTCTTGTTTGAAGAAAGACATTGTTGAAATTATTCAAACCCAAAAAAAGTTATCAAAGCTTCATGACAAGGGAAGAATCACATTAGAACCTAAGGAGATCCTCTAGACACATTAAAAGGTTGTAAAGGAGGGTGGTTACATGGTATCTTATAAAGTGAAGAGTCTACCTAGTGAGGATGTGACATGGGAAGACAAAGTGTTCCTATAAAATCATCTAATGACAACTAATGTCAAGAACATCACTTGTTTGAAGGGTTGGGACACACTACACCCTTAACCCATGACATGTGTCAAGATCGTGTGGCTAACTTGTGGATAGCATAAAATTTAATTTACATATGCTAATTTGTAAATATTTGTATTGGTATTAGGGGTCGGCCTATGGAGTGTCCATAACTTAAGTATGTTATACATAGAAGGTAGTGGTTGCTATTGGATCGTCATATTGTATATTGTGTTTTTTTGTCAGGTTGTGGAGGTTGCCCCTTTGAAGTGGCTAAGTAATCTCCCTTAATATTCTACTTTTAATTATATTGTATTTTAATGTTGTGATTCTACTTAAATGATATATTAATTTCATTACAACATATTTTACAATTTGTATAGGAAAATTTACCCAAAATATCCAAGGTGTACTTGGCTTGTGAAAGACTAATCCCTTATCTATTTAAGTAATCTCTAGACCAAGAAAATAGTGAAGTATTTGTAAGTAAATAATCTCAAAGGCATATTAAAGAGAATGCTTAATGTCATCAAGGTGTGATGGTGAACTTCCTATATGGATGAGATCATTATAAAGGACATAAAGGATTAGTTCCCCATTCTGCCACAAAATGTAGACAACCCCATATTTAAATGACAATGATAGAATCACAAAGATAGAAGAAAATATCCACAATCTCATACCAAACATGAACGACTTTCTTACAACCATTGAGGGATCTCTTCAATTGACATACAAGAGAAGACAAATCCTTAAGGTAGCTCCTACTATATCTCATCTTGAAGATCAGTATGAAGAAAATAATTCTTCACATTCATATGAAGGGATGCTCATCAGTGAGATGCATAAATAGATAGAAAAAAACAAACTAAGTTTGTTTTGATTACGAGTGCAATAGTCTCATAATAGTTCATGCCCTCAATTTTGGAAAAAAAAATTCCATCCAATTGAGCCTTGTGTTTTGATGTTACTATCCATTGCAAACATGGTTTGATATATCTAAAGTATAGAGAACCAATTTTATTCCTTTCAAAAGAATGGAAAAAGTCTTAATTGTTTTGGTTACCTTACATTGCATAGGCATGTATAACTGATTATATGTTAACACATGTGAGTACCCTAAGTGGTTGTGTAGAATGAACAAAACAAGACAAACTGAGTAGAGAAATTCATGTTGCATAAGATTTTCTATTCCATTGCATGAAACCTCCAACTCTTTACATGCACATGGATAGTTAGAATAGAAAAGATCACATGTGACCAAGGAGGCAGTACACAGACACAATTCTACTTCTAGAGAACCATGTAAAGATGCACCTAACATATTTTTGGTTTATGCAAGATTGAATGAGAATTTGTATGCTCTTGCATCATACTCTCTAGATAAGAAAATATGCAATCTTTTTGCTCACACACATAGGTAGGTGATACAAACACTTTCTCCACTTGATAGTAGGCTCTTGGAATGCCCTTACACCATGCGAGGTGATCCTCATCTTCAAAATGTTAGCTAGCTTGGGCATAAATCATTCTCCTCTACCACATCCATCTTCTTACATTCTTACCCCTTCCTCTATTATCCTCAAGTCAACCATTGTTTGTGTGAGGTATCTCCCTTATCCTCTGAGCTATGTCAGTGTACATTACTTTTATAATAGGACATTGCATGTCCATCGCTTGTCTCAACTTCCTCCATGCGACGTTCCTTTACAATGCCACACACACTTATTTATACTCTTTTAACAATGCACGTTAGTCTCTACACACAAACAAATGGCTTCTACATCATATTTACACTTTAATGGAATGATAATGTATTTATGTCTATCCTTCTTCACATGTAATTTATCAGCTCTCCTATAATATAACATCTCTTGATTATAATTCCATGCCTTCCCTAAAAAGAACATGACACTTATCGATCAATATGACATCACACATAATCTTGTATGTGAATTTTCAAAGATTCATTTTTACCTTGAATTGTTCGCACATAATGCTATAATATCCCTCCACCAATCATGATAATCTGTAAGGATTTAAGTGTGTCGAACACACCAAATTCATCTTACACACCATCTCTATGGATACTAAGTCGTCATTTCTTCCAATATCTACCACTGCATTTCAGAATTTACCTATGGTATTGCATTTAGTCAATAAAATGAGTCATCTCTAACCGACTTCCTCCTTTTATGTGTCCTACAAGTTACTCCTTGCTATGAGAGAATTCTCTCCTTTTTCAAGTTACTTTGCATGTGTTGATGTTAAAATAGACCCTTCATTCACTTTCAAGACTTGTGCACTACTATAGCTTATCATATTCTCACCACCACCTTCTGCATAAGGGAAATTATATACATGGTAACAAACTTCCTCACATCTAAAGTAGGATATGTTGAATGTTCAACCACTTTCCCTTCTATACATATTTCTTCCTCTTCTTGAAGCATATCCTCCTTTGTATTTCCAATCTTGCACAAGACTCGCGCCTTCTTCGCTCCCCTAATCAAGTGTGGGTTGCTCTTTCCCACCACTGATTTTTCCTTTTCCTCTTGCAAATATATTATCAATGTTGAATGCATATTGGCATGCTTCCTCTATTGTATGCTATCTAACTATGTTGATCTTCCTGGATATTTAGTTACAAGCCAATGATATACCCGTAATATTTTATTTATCCATATCACTGACCAACATTGATGGTTATCTTGTGAAATTCCACTATGCACTCCTTCATTCTTAGCTCCTTTTTTACAAGTTTTGCAACCATTTGAACTGGTCTAACTGGTAATCTATGGGGAAAATATTTTTCTTCATCTTTTCAACTATCCTCTCCCAACGATTAATCTTATATTTACCCTTTTTGTTCCTCTCAAGCTGCAATTCCTTTTATACAAAGTTACAAGACCTTTCGTCATGGTTTGTGCTATATTTACCTTAAATATACTACAACTTCATAAAACTTGAAGTATTCCTCCATTTCAATGATCCAATTGAAAAAATCATTTGGGTTTAAATTTCTTGAACAAATTGGAACTTCCATCCTCATTTCTATTCCAATATTTTATTTATCTTGAATACATTTATCATATTTCTCGTACAAATGTTGAAGTGTCAGTATCAAATATTCTTCTTTCGCCTCTTCCTCGTCGACATTGCTCAAATCATCCCATGGGATGTATCCTATTCTTCTATCCTCCTAAAAAATATTAATCTTGTTTAAATTTCTCTCAACAAACCCACTGCTTTATGTAACCTTCTAACCATATTAGCAACCAATGCTCCAATTCACACCACTGATCTTCTTGAAGGAATTTTCACTAGTTATATTACTACGATATCCGATTAAAAACCTATGGAGGTGGTATTGCCCTTAAATTCATAATGAGACCCCTCTAAATAGAGACTTGCACTCTTTAATACCACTCCTACACAATACTACCTTGACTTAAAGGTGTAACTAGTTATTTGTACCACTAATCCAATGTGGAAAAAATTGTCTCCCCACTCACTCATAGGACACTACTTGTTTTGATACCAAATCATACATTTATTTTAACATGGTTTAATGAAGGAAAACCTTATACAATGGAATCCAAATCATTACTCATATAATTTGTGAGTACAATATGAGAATAAGACACCATTTTATTGATTACGCAAAAGGAAAATTACAAACTATAAACACAATTCTTATAACAAATGATATTTTACTCTCAAATTATTCTTTTAAACTTGCAAATTATGCATTACCTCCACATGAACCTTCCCCATTTTTTGATTGGATATCTCTTCCTTGGATAAATCATAGTATTCCTAAGCTTCTAAATTTCTAAGCTCCTTTACAATGGCCTTTCGTTGACTTATTCATAGGATGGACATAAACAACTAGCCCAACTATTATACTCTAACACTTGAGTAGATCACCATCTAATTAGGGTACTCCAACTTCCATATAACTAAATAAGAGGATCACACCTTTTTCATAGTTACAAAATCAATTGTGTAGGGACACGACAATTAATAGGTGACAAGAATATGAATATGCTATGTTGCATAGGTGTGAAAACAAAATGATATGTTGATGCACGAGAGTCCCCCAAATGGCCACAAAAATTTGACAAACCAACACACATTGAGTAGAGAGTCCTTGTACATAGGGTTACTAATCCCATGAGTAAAAATGTAAATATTTCCTTTCAAAGGGATAGGTAGAAAATGGCATGCATGAATATGTGGGCTACAAAAAGCTATAACCCCACATATCCATAAAAACACATAAAGTTGTGTAGGAAAAAAGATCTTTATTGCAACTAACATTTTTTTTGGTTCTTACAAGATTTTGATTAAACTTGGATACTTCTACATCACTTTTAAAGTTCGAAAGTAAATGCTATGTAAATAAATGCATGATGAATTCACAAAAAAATGATCATGTGCCCTAATTGTTAGTTGGATCACCAAAAATTTACATCAATTTTTAGATTAATTAGGCTTTTTGTGTAATACAAAACAATAAAAATGGAATGTAAGGTCTGGAGACTAGGAGTTATTCTGAAAAAATAAACTTCAACATTAATTGTATAAAATCAAAATAACATATTGGTTCTTTTAATAAATGAATATAAAACTAAAAATACACAAAAGAGAGAGATACTTAGCTATATACAACAGTGCAAGAAGAAAATGGGAAGACAAATTGGATAAACTAGAAGTGTAAAGCTTCACAAAGCTTCACAGTTGGAACTATGATATGGAAATGTCTAGGTGTAAGACTATACTGTCTGGTTAGGATGTATAATCTGGTCTCGCCCCTATACGGTGTTGGACGTATTCAAAATTTGAATATGCGATTTTCTCGGTCCTTCGATGTCTTGGAAATGGATTTAGTTATCAAACCCTAGTTACTGCACAGTCTTAATATTGTCTATAATAATATGAATCACTCCAAAACCCTAACCATGGGTAGAATACCTTGCAAGAAGGTTAGTGTTAGGGTTATGGTGCACCCCGTACACAACCTATGTTGAAACTAACATGAAGATGCCTTAAACCACATGTAGTTATCCACCTAACATGTAATATCTATATGGATGCAACTAGTTGGAAACTTGAAGAACCCCTTTAATCATGCTTGATTGTATTGTGCTCTTGCTAAGATTTGGATATAAGAACTTGGTGTGTTTGGTTGCGATGAACGCTAAATTCCTTTATAGAGTTGAGTGCTTCAAAATTCTTTTAGTGGAGTTGAAAATGGATGTGCATCAACTTTGGGAAGATTTAGGGAGTCTTGCGTGCCTTTTGTGAGTGTTGTAAGAGAGTATATACATAAAATGCCATATGATTTTGAGGTGGGTAAATGAGATAGTTTTAAATTTTTATATACGGTTTTAAGGTAAAATATTATGATAAGACTAAACCTAAGGGGATAAAATACCCAAAAAAATATATCGCATTGAAAGTAGAGTTGGAGAATGTGTCGGTGCAAAACCATACAAGTTGGCTAGGACCAAATTATACAACCCAAACGAACTGTACATTTTTGGACATGGAAAAGGTGAATCAAATATGAAAGTTGCACAATTATGGTAAGAACTTAAGCATTGATTTTATGGACTTATATTCATAATTTATCGACACATCAGTGTGTAGGAATAAATAAGTTAGGAGAGAGATGGAAAGATATATTGAGTGGGAATAGGATGTGGGTGATTGTCTTAGCAAAGAAGAACAATTGCAATAAATAGTGTTAAAAGGGTAAATTGCCAAACTTGAGTGTTTACACCAATAAGGTCACATGTTACTTTCCATCACTAGAAAATCGTGATGATTTCACCACACTTTTTGTGCAATTGTTTTTCCATTTTCACATTTTATGACTCTAATTTTCATCCCCCATCGCAACATAACATCATTTTATTTTTTGATGCAAATTTTGTCATATAGAGATGGGAGAGACCTACCAAAGTTGTGGTTAATTCTTAATTCATTGAAGCAAATAATGCTAGGTTTTTAATGATGGTGTGATTAAAATTAATATTTATAGTATGACAACATTAGTTTTAGCTAGGTTTGACTTCCTCAAATTGGAAATAAAAATAATACTCTATGCAACATGTGAGTAAAAATGTGATGCAATAAATTTGATGTTTGACATTTGTTAGTTATATGTCTAAAACACGTCACATCTAAAAACCATAATAAATTTCCTTAATGAGATAAGTCCATCTAATGATCCAAAAATTATTTGGACCCCCTGAGGAATACATTACGATGAATTTCAATGGACCAGTAAAAGCTTATTAATTTTCCAATAGGAGGAGGTTGTGTTTTCCAATATGCAACAACCTAATCTATCCCACTACTATAAATTGAAATTGGATATGGATATAATAATCAAGTAAAAGGTCTAACCCTTCTTAAAGGATTAGAATAAGCTATGCACAAGGGTTGGAAAAAGCTCATGGTAGAAGAAAACTTGCAACTTTGGATCGATGAGACAGATAGTGATAATATCAGACCTTGGTCCCCTGGACCATTCCTAATAAAGGAGTGCAAAGATGTAGAATTCTCTTCCCTAGGAATAATTAATCACTTTGAAGAGATAAAATTTATCCACACCCAACAAAAAGGAACTAGGTTGCATAAAAGAGAAAGTAATATAGGATTACAAATTTTATCTAGGTTTGACACTTATACCTAGCACCATAATTCCATTCTTTGTAAAGATATAAGGTACTTATTGTTTATGGATGCAAGGAAATTTTACTTCAATAATAATTCCCAAATACATTATTACTCACCAATCCGGTATCCTTTGTTGATGGTAGTTAGCAATCATAAGAGTGACATAAATCAATGCCTCATAAATTCAACTCAAACTAGCATGAAGAATCCCCACTCTAGATAACATTTCTTGCATCAATCAATGACTATTATAGTTCTATATTGAAGGTGGGTTTTAATAAAAGTGTGTGAAGGGTATAAAAATGGGCAATACACAACTATATTTATCACCCCATTTTATCATTTGAATTTATGAGGAAATAATCTATCACACTTATGATTTCTAACCTCCATCAAAACGGCCAAAAGGAAGTAGTTCATGCAGCTAGAGTGAAAATATCCTTAGCAGTGCATGTGTCTCCCATCCAATGCAACATTGAAGTTTCATTAGAGGAAGCAGAGGAGGAGATGATTATAATAGATTAACCTCTATCACTTATATCCTCATTTGTGTTGGAGATAAAAATGATATTTTTGTAAATATATCCAACCATGACAGACTTGTGTAATTTTCCCTAGTTGTTAAAACTTGAAGGTACCTTTACGTACCTAAAATTGTAGGGTATTGCAACTTCCGGAATGATGTTACACATGCCCCAATGATGATACAGGTCTCCTTGCAAGGTGTTTGGAATCTAGAAAGGCTCACCAAGTATACACTTATATCCCACATGCCCCACTCAGCCTCCGCATGCTTTGTTTTTTCCTTTTCCCCCTTTTCTTCTTGCATTTTGTCTTCAATGACGAAACCGTCGCCTAGGACAGGGCGACGGTCCCGTGACCGCCGCCTAAGATAGGGCGGTGGTCTTGTACGCATTTTCCAGATCCTTTCAACGATCGCGTCAAACGTAAATCTTGGATTTTACACGCTTTCTTCAACCACTTTGGCTTGCATTAATGTTTTTGGTTCCCTGGTAATAATGTTTTTCCATTATTTATAGTAAAAGAGTTCAAATGGGAGTTACCCTCTGGTAAATGCATTGGTTATAAATAGCCAACTTGTTTTCAAGCAAATGTCCCCTCACCTTGTCAATTCTCTTATTCGGTCTTTCAATTTCTTGCTTAGAATTCTGTCAATTTCATGTTTTGCTTCCATTATTGGTATTTTAGAGGTCATATGGTCTTCTTCTTTTAGTCTTGTTCCATTGCTACTTCATACAATCAGTTTAACATAGAATAGCTTCATTTCTAGACTAGAATTCATTAAAGTTACAGGTTTTGTTTTTTCATAAGGATAGTTTCTGAAACTCTTGGGACACTTGTGTTGTATTCCCATAATAAATCCCACTAGGAATTGCATAGTCAAGCTCTGTTCACTTGCGCTATCTCTCTCCTACTCGCATTGTATTCGGTCTATATCCAAAGCTGCCATTGTTCGAATACCATCTTTTGTTGATATTATCATATACATACTTTCTAGATTCATGAGGACACGAAGTAACGAAGAGATCACACTGAGGGGAGGAAATCACACACAACTGGATTTACCACTGTTCTATAAACGCCAGGTTTGAGCTTTCAAAGTTCTAGTTACAACATATCAAATAGAGTAGTGAATTATTTCATTTCAGTTAAAAGTTCGCTCTCAATATCACCAGGGAAGCTGTGGGGATTGATAGTTTCTGAGAAACTATGATTCGTTCCCCACTTCTGAGGCAGGATCGAGAGTCTTTCAATTTAATATATTCAGTTGATTAGATATTTAGGATAAAATCACAAGTGCACAGGAAAATAGCCATACCAGGCTACTTTGCTTGTTTTTATTCTGTTACTAGATTAGATGTCTATTTTATAAATATACTAGAGTAGCTGCTCTTCAATTTCATTGAAATACGTCATTGAAAAATACAAAGATAGAAGGATGCTTGCATAGTGTAAATACCTCTTTCGTAATCGGTTTATTAGCTTTAGTTAAAAGTTGAATCATTTTGTATGACAATCACAGGACCTAGAGATCCTAGAGAGTATATATTTGAACCCATAGTGCCTTAGCCAAATCTACCCACAACATTAGCTGATATAGATTAGGACCTCAGGATACAGGTCTTTCGAGCAACAACAAACTTACAAGTAATTAGTGAGCAACTAAGAGCATTAAACATCAAAGATGACAAAGCTTACAGATTCTGGTCAAACCATCCAAACTATAGATTGCCTTGATAAAACATCTAAATGACTGTGCAAGGATTCGAACGAGAGAAAACATTTGGTTGCGATCCTTTGTTTCCACAGCCTAACATGGGAGACCTCCTCATTGACATAGACACTAGCTTACGTATTCAAGTTTCCAGAACACCTGTTAGGTACTCCTAGAAAATCATACAACTTCTAGTTCTAAACATAGAGGCTGAAAAGGCATACGATTACTGGATAGTTGGGAGAAGGGATTGATTCTTCACATGACCATAATAGGTCCACATCAACCACGAACTCACGGTTGTGATCCCCAAGTCCCACAACCCAATGGGCCTATAAATCAGTTAAGTATTGACACCGGCTTACGAATGCTAGTATTTAGATCCTCACCACTCCCACCAGATATTATAGTACAATTCTCCGTATTGAACATAGAATCCAATCAATCTAATATTTTCTGGGCTAGACCAGAAAACCACCCATAATTGACTGCGAACCCACTAAATCGCCCATCACCATTTTATGACCTTATCTGGAGATATATAGGAAGCTCCCACAGGTCACTTCCCACGTATCCAACAACCAAGAAACAGGATCTCGGCAGAGCTCTACATTGATTGGAGCTCCCGAGCAGCCATTGTGTCCAAACGAACCAATACACCAATTCAGGTTAGGAGGGTCTTCTTCGCCTTAGATTTGTAGATTCCATTATTGCGTATTGAGGATATAAGATTACCGGATTAGCTTGTCTGTATCTATTTGCATTCAACATTCACCGATTGTCTCGACACGACCTCGGGAGGTCAGGTACGAGGAAGAGGTACTTGTAGATTCCCATGCTTGCATGTCAATTTTCCATCATACAATACCCTCTATTTTTTACAATACTCTTACATGATATGATTGTGTTCACTTTCAATACATAAACACACACATGGATTTTGGATAAATGAATAGTTTGAGATATATTTCTAGCAAGCACAAATAAGCATAATGAATGGTCCATTTATAGGCTTCTCTCTATCTAGATTCATCTATTCCCCTAGTATATTGTAAAAAGTTGTAAGAAGTAGGAAGGATTCATTCCACTGTGCATAAAAAATGGTCCTCCTCCACTCATGGGTAAAAGAATATTTTGATGGCAGTGGTAGGCAATGTTTTCCTCTCATATTACATACCAATTTAGCACACCATGATCCATGCATACCATAATGTGGCCTAACATATCTCAACTCCTTGGGTGACTCCACACACTTTTTGCATGCATTTTGTTTCTGATAGAATGTTATTGTGTTGAAGGTGTGGAAAAGGATATTCCATCGACAGATCTTTCCCACCTTCTCACTTTCAATGATAAAATTCTATTCTCATTTGTGGGTTTGTTGAACACTTTGGTTAACCCACCTATACTTAACAATTTATTTTCTGGAGTAGTGCCCTAACCCTTAGTGAATATAGTAAAAAAATATTTCATAAATTACTTGAAGCCATTATATCTAAATTACAATAAATGCTAATGTTTATGCCATTTTTGAAAAAAAAAACATAATATTAACCACTAAAATTACAGTCCATCAAAAATAATTAAGGAAACGTCTTTCCATTTTATATTAATTTTTACATTAGTGAGAATTTAGACTGTATGAGAAAACAATGAATCACAATTGGAAATATTCTATTCATAACACACTTATGTCAGAAAAGGAAACAAAATGATAAATATTGAAAATATACATAATACAATAATTAGACATGTATTAGAGATTGATTGGTGCAAATGGGGCCAATTGATCCTTAATACACATAGTTTGATATCTAGATATGTATAAGGAGGGTCAATCAAACCCTAATTATATGCATAGTGTGACAATTAGACATCTATTGGGGATCAATTGGTTATGTGTTCCAATTAGAAATGTATTAGGACTTGATTGGTCATGTTTGTGCCAATTGAACCCTAATTATATACCTAGTGCAACAACTATATGTGCATTTGGGATCAATCATTTCATTTTAGACCAATCAAACCCTAATTATACACATATCATGTAATTATATGTGTGTTGGGGATTTATTGTCCGCGTTTGTGACAAGTGATCCCTAATAAACCTAACATGACATATAAATGTGTGTTAGGGATTGATTGGTCCTATTTGTGCCAATTGATCCCTAAATATACACCCAGTGTAATAAGTAGACACGTATGAACGACTAATTGGCACAAATGGATTCAATTGAACATTTATTATGCACCTAGTGTGAAAAATATTAAAGTTTTATAAGGGATCAATAGGTTCAAATGGGGCCAATTAATCCCTAATAAAAAATTTAAAAATAGACATGTATTAGGTATTAATTAAAATAGTGGCCAATCACACCCTAATTATACACCTAATGCAATAATTAGATGTGTATTGAGGATTAATTGACCTCTTTTACAACAATCAAGCTATAATACACTTGGTATGACAATAAGATACACATTGGTGATCAATTGGCCCATTGATGTCAGTTGAACCCTAATTATACACTTGCAATAATTAGAAGTGTATTGGGGATTGTTGTCCAAAATAACACCCGATGTTATTTTGAAAAAATCATCCAAATTTTAGACTTAGGAAGCTCCAGATTGAAGACCCACACAATAAAGAAGTCATAGGGCTAGTCTTCCATGGCATGTAAGAAAGGTTTAGTGCTTTGTGTGTTAGAATTATAATGTTACATGGACTTGGAGAAGATGGAATTTTGCAGAGTTTTTTAGTTCTATGTAACAAAGCATATAATTTGCTAATAAGAGGCCACAATGTGAGGAAAAGGTGTCCCGGGAGACTGCGAGGTGAATGCACGAAAGTTTGATTGTGGCTAAGGTTAGAAGACATGAAATAAGAATGATGTTTTCCACATGTTCTCAAAAAGAAAAGGAATATTGTCACAGGTTCAAAACCCATGGAGAAAAGAAGTGGGGAACCATGACATGTAGAGAAGGTAAGTTGATTGCAAAATACATTAGTGTCATGGAACATGAGAAGTTCCTAAACAAGGAAAGCCATGGGGAAAAGTAAAAATTATCTAAAGTTTGTGAGGCATTACAAAATCCACACCTATTTTGAACCAGATTCTCAAATACTCCACCAACTTGAATTTAATTTTGAGCGACACAATCCTCCTATACTGGTGATATGATGGCGTGTGCTTGGAGAAATGTTAGGTGCCCATATATGACTTGTGAAATCTATAATGATTGGTCCTTGGTGGTGGCAGACAATTAATTTCATTAATCATTGGATGTGATTGGTATCTTATCCTCTCTCTCTCTCTCAAATTTTATAAATGTATTCTTTGGCACATAATATTGGTTCAATTTCTAGAAGTTGATAACTCTATCTTTGAGCTTGAAAACTATTTCTTGCGACCTCTGTAACTCACACGTGAAGACTTGTTTCCTTGTATTTGTGCCTGTAAATGGTTATTTTTTTATGTTAATGCAACGATGGCTTCGTTCATATGAATGCTCTGCATTTAATGTGAACATCTTTGTCCTCTTGCATGCCTTCATTATTTTCCATTTTATTTCCTTTAAAGATGTGTGCATATTTTAAATCTTGACTCGCGAGTTCACATATATGTCTTTTAGAGACATATTTGATCTATTTTCTAGTTTGGTGTATGACCTCCTCTTTTAGTTTCAAATTTCTCTCTCTCACCCTATCTCCTTGGATTTTTAGTTTAGGAACTAGATAGAGCTAGAGTAGAATATGGTTAGAGTATTTGCAATGGAATGGGGTGAGAGGGTCAAGCCATTTAATTTGTGGATAAAATTTGATTGAACCCATGAATTCAAGGTCACTCATTATTTCAATGAGATTCTAAATTCCTAATTCAACAAGGGTGTAAATTTCACTGACAACAATTTTGGCACTCATGGTGGGACTAGTTTGATGAGATTTAAATCATTTACACTAAGGTTGGTGTGTGTCTTAATGGATTTTAACCTTTGCAGGAAACTTTCTACACATCTAGAGACTCCCAAGTTTAAATATATATTTTCAAATAGTCTAGTTCCATTATTTCATCAGAAGAATATAGATAATGTAAAGTGTGTCTATAGGTTAATATTTTAAGTATTTGCAACTCTCACCAAGAATAAGAAGAAGAGGAAGAGAAAACATATATGTTCAGAGATCTATTTTACCTTTAAAGAAAAGTATATATGCTCCTCCTGGTAGGCCCATTATTTTCATGGCACATCAGAGAAATCTCCCCTTTATAATTTTTAATGGCGGTAGTCACTTTTCTCTAAATGCCCAAAATGAAAAATGGGTGTGTGCTTTGAAAAGTATTCCTTTCTTCACTGGTGAAACTTTTATAACCCCTACATATCACACCCATGATTTTGCAAATGTGTGTTCAATTTATCTTATTACCAAAGATGGTGTTGCGGTTAGGATTCTTTCTTCTTCACTAAAAGGAAAAATACTTCAATGGTATATGAGTTTGAGGCCTTCTTTGATTCACACATGGGATGAGATTAGTATAACTCTTTGTCAATAGTTTGATGAAAAAGAAAACATATCCCTGTTAGAATAACCTAAAAACATCAAGAGATCCCCTAATGAAATCACGACATATTTTAATTTCATTTTTTAGAAAACATGGGATAAAATTCTAATTCTTTTAAGACCAACTCCATGAGGTGCTTTTATTTATTTCTTAAGATATTTGAATTTTGATGTATATGTAATGATCCAATACATGAGTGTTATCAAGCTACTTTATGCATATCCAATATCCATTAGCAAAGAGAATTATTTAATTCAAGCTAAAAAATTAGCCCCTAAATTTCCTATGTACATTTTGCTTGACTTGCCCCAAAGCACCCAACCTTCTTTGGCCCCTATTCCCCAATCAAGTACCCATCCTTATTTTGCTTCCATTCCTGAGCCAAATGCTTCATCTACCACCTTCACTTCCTATTCTTCCCAAACAAATCATGATGATGACCTCATAACCCTAGTTAGAAACTTGTCTAATGAAATTATATCTTTGAAGAGGTAACAAGCTCAACAATATAGAAATTACCGAAGTTTTAACTAGCGGAAATATTCATGCCAAAATTTTAATCAAGGTTATAAAAAAACCCAATATCCAAATAAGAGATATGGCCAAAATCAGTAAATTAATAGATTACAAAGACAAAGCATGCATCTACCTCTTCTAACAATTGTTCCTTCACAAACACTTCCTACTACCAACTCAATAAAAACACTTGTTACAGTGTAAAATAATGTAATACATGAAGTTGAATGGAATTTTTCATCCAATCAACCACATAATCAGAATACTTGTGCAAATAGTGTGCAAGTATAGACCTTCATGGTACACAATTATTTTAATCAACAAGAATCTTTCATGGAAATAACAAGCATTGACCCAAAAGTAGCACAAAAAACCACCCCAGAGCCTAACTTCATGTTTTTTGGGTCTAAACATTTTTGTGCAGTTAACCATAGAAAACTTGAGCAGGCCACATATCCATGTGGAAGATGACACAAGATCAAGAGGAGGTATATTGAAATGGCTTCTCCATCCCCTTCATTGGAAGGTCCCAGTTTCAAAGATAGGTAATTTATGGACTTAGGCAGAAATGTGGCTTCATCCAGTAATCCACATAATACAGAAAACCAATAGAGTACTATGGATCCATGGAAAAAGAGAAATCCCCAACCAAATAACTTCCATGGATGGAGAAAAAATATAGGAACATACCACACCATTGATGTATAAGTCCACAGTTATCCCCTTCAACATTATCGAGCATATGAATGTGGCAATGTGGGATACCATAACTATCCCATCTTAGAGGGATATTCTACAAGAGGCTTTGAAACAACTTCCCCAATCGGAACCAACTGTTAAATAAGAAAATTCCATCATCCACATATGCCAGCTAAATGAGGAACATGTAAGAAAGGTTAAGAAACCCCACCCTTTTATATGTATCTAATTGTAGGTAAACACAATAGTGCTTAATTTTATGATTTACTCAAGAGCTAGTACCTTTGTAATGCCCAAGAAAATTGCTAATGTTTTAAGCATTGAATATAATATAGTTTCTAAAGGTGTTTTGTAACTTAATGGCTTAGCTATTAAAATTTAGGAGTGATAAAAAATATTGAGTTAACCCTCCATGCTTGTCCAAGTCTAACCATAACACAAGATATCTCAGTTATTGACTTTCCTCCTTTGTTTACCATTTGTCTATTAAGATATATTACAGCCAAGGTGGGTGGATATTTGTCTCCTAATTGGTCTCACATGATCCCAAGAAATATATATGTTACAATAAGTACCATCAAAGTTGAGCCATTATATTCTTATCATGTTGAGTCTTATGACCCAACTCCTCTCCAATATAATTATATGATATATGAAAATGAAGAGCATGAATTGGTATCAGTGCAAAAAATTACCCCTCCTTGTTCGGTGCTTGATCTATTGTTGGATGAATGAGATAAGGAACATTATGAGATTGATACTTATGAAAAATTGTGGAGACTAGTTTATGAGCCTACTACATTCATGAAGAAGAATTTACATCCCTCATACCACACAAAAAAGAATAAGAAAATGCTTTTGGATTATGGAAGATGTTCTTTGATGGATCAAGATCAAAAAATGGATATGGGGTGGGTGTAGTTATTGTATTTCCTACGGACAAACAATTCTTCTCTGCTCATATGCTACAATTTTCTTGTTGAAATAATGTGGCAGAGTATGAGGCATTGATCCATGGATTAATTTTAGCAGATTAAAGATAGATTAAGGCCTAAGTAATTGATGTCAAGCGAAAATGATGGCAAAAAGGGTTAATTGGTAAAGTGGGAAAGTGAAAAAGATGAAGGTTGATTAGTAGTGTCAGCTCACAGAGGATTCAAGATAATAAAGGATATGTTCTAAAGGGCTTAATCAACTTTTAAGCATGCCACAGACATAAGGAGTTAGCCACCGAAGTCTTGAAGTAGCCATCGAAGTCTGTAGGGAGTCTCTGAACTATTGAACATGCCAAAAAACTTTAAAATGATCCGCGGAAGCTTAATAAAGTCCGTGGGTAAAGGAATGAAGTCGCACAAGTAAAAGGAGACAAAGGACAAGCTGCGAGTGAGGATGGTGAAGTTGCGGATGTGAAGGAAGAACCACACAAGCAAGGATGGATTGAAGGAAAAAACGTGGAATAAAGGGAAGTCTGGAGAAAGCCGTGTAAAAGGAGAAAAGATGCGAAGGATTGGAGAAGAGCCAAAAAATATAGAAGCCACATATAGAAGAAAATAGCCACAGACTTGGAACAAAGCTGCGTGAAGGTAGAAGATAAGGAGGTAAGCCACGAAGCATGGAAAATATGCTAGAAGTAGAATAAAGCCATAGATAACTAAAAAGATGCCAAGAAAGATGAGATGCTGCAAACCAAAGGATATTTCCATGATACAAAATAAAATTTCAAAATAGCTAAGGAAATTCGTGAACTAAGAAAATATGGACTAGACAAGGCTCGAGGAGAATTAAATGATTCAAACATGGAAAAGTGAGATTTTTTCTCTAAAATTGATGGTGATTCGATCATCTGGTGATTGTGGCTGAGTATATGACTTGAGCTCCACAAAGAACGAAGAAATATACTATTCCAACTATTTACATTTATGCTCATTAACTTTGTGGAAATACAATTGCAGTTCTCTTTGGGGTTCCTGATTTCAAGGTAGAGTTAAATATCAAAGAAGAAAAATGGATCACTCATCCTGATCACATTGGAAATCCTAGGAAACTGAAAAATCTATTTTAGGCATCAACTAATTAATGTTTTTTGGTAAAAGGTGAAATCAAGCTAAAAATATAAGAAGAAATTATGGAGATAGGTGCACGCATTTAAAAAACCAAATCCTCATCTGAAGAAGCAAAAAGTTACACGACACACAAAATGAAGTGATGGAATGGGTCAATTGTCAATATTGAGAGAACTTAAAGCCAACTTTGAAGTTCTTTGAAATGATATGATGATATCATGTTGAGAGAGAGTGACAGAAGTTAAGTTGCTCAAGTAAGAAGACAATGTAATCGAGATAAGGAAGAGAGATAGAAACAAAAGAAGAGGAAGAGGAGGGTAGAAATATGATGTAGTAAAGAATTAGATGAGAAGAGCATCAATGTGGCATATTTGTTGAGAAAAAATATATCCAATTAGATGAACATAAGAGAGTGAAAGAGAGAACACATACAGATACAAAAAGGTGATCATAATCTATTGAGCAAGCAATATTATTACTAGATCATTAAAATTTGAATGTAAAATAAGTCTAAGATGTAGTTTAGTATTTTTAGGGGGTTGTACCCTCCCTGTGGGTGGGTTCCTACAAAATATCAGTTGTATCTAATTAAAGTAGGGGTTGGAGCTCGTTGCAAGTTAGGTGCTTTCTAAAATTAGTTGAGTTGGTGCTTAGAAAATATTTGATTGGGTGCTTCATAGGTTTAGTGGATGCTCAACCGAAACTAGTGTAATCTTTGGAATTGGTGTTCCTAATAAAGTCATGGTTTTAAGTTGGTTTTTCTCTAGAAAGGGTTTCCCACTATAAATTGAGTGTTCAGTATTCTTCTATCTTGCATGTACATGTTTTAATGCTTATGATCTGTTGTTACACTTATTAAGAAATTATAGATCACCGTTATTAAAATAGAAATTTTAATCTACGCTAATTCATGCCCCCTCTCAATGCCTATGAATCTCTAACAATAGGTATCATAGAGACATCCTTCTATTAGAAGCTTAACATGTTCAAGGAGATCCTCTTTTAACAAGCATGGAATAAAATTAGGTACGGAGTGGTTTATCACTCCTAAGATCACATATCTTCACTAGAACAAATTATGCATTCTAGAGAATAAGGATGAAAACATATATGATGTCACTTGGTTTTGATATTTGGGAATGTGTTGAGAAATGTTATAATCTTTCATCCACACCAATCACCTCTTCAGCAGAAAAAGAAGAATATGAATGCAACTCAAGAGCAATGAATGTCATTAGTATGCGGCCTGACTGAGAACAAAGTTTGTAAAATTTATGCATTGGACACAACACAAAGGAGATATGAACCAAAATGTCAAATTATTTATGGAAGGAGATGAAAAATTCAAGATAACAAATGTTGACGGACCTATAGAGCTCAGTTCGAGAACTCTGAAGATGAAGGATGATGAGAGCATAACATGGCCTTACATGCATAAGAATAGATGAAATAATTAACATGATCAAAGGTCTAGGCATGAGAACTTGGAAGAATCCATCATAGCCCAAAAGATTATGAGATCTCTGAATGGAACAAATATGATGCAAAATTTTCAGCTATATAAGAATGCCAAAGATATGAATACTCTCACTATGGATGAATTATAGAGGACTAATTTCCAGCATATGAGATGAGGACTATTGGATCTAAGACTACCAAGAAAGATGTAGCATTTAAGGTCAATGAATAAACCCATTCCAAGAAAGCAAGAAGAAGAAGAATCAGTTTCAGATAATGGTTTGGATGATGAAAATATTGAAGTAATGTTAGTAAGAAGACTAAAACATGGATCAGGTAAGTATAAAGAAAAACTCCATTTCAAATGCTTCGCATGTGGACAAGTAGGTCATTTTGTAGTTAAATGTCCAAAAAAAAATAAAGAAGCCTAGTTTGAGCATGAAGAGGATAATCATAAAACACAACAAGAGAGAAACTGGATATATAAAGAAAAATAATAAGAAGAAGTTCTTTAAGAAAAAAAGAAACTTATATTCAAAAGAAGAATAAAGTGAATCTGATTCTAGACAACTCAGGGAAACCCTAAAAATGAAAATGATTGAAGATCAGTCTGAATGCTTGTTTATGGCCATGGATGCCCCTGAAGAATGTATCTACAAAGGAAAGATTAAAATTGAAATTGAAGACTCTGATGAAGAAGAAGCCATGAAGTAAACCTTGAAGCTGATTTAGTATGTTCTATTGAAGAATTAAAATTGTGTAGAAGAAATAATCAAAAGATAAGATACACACTGAAAGATTATGAAGAACAAATCCACATCTTTGAAGAAAAAAATATTAGAAAAGAAGAAGAGGGTAATGAACTCAAAGAACTTTAAAATCAGCTTGAAAATATCTCAACCTCTTACAAATCAAAGGAGGATGAATGCACAAAACTGAACTCGGAACTTGAAGCAATTAAAAATTGAGATGGAAAAAATGAGCACCAAGTTGATTATGTATGAAAAACTAGAGAAGAGATCAAATGTTTTGACTGGTATACTAAGTGGTCAATGTGATGCAAATGATAAGTCTGGGATTGGTTTCAAGGAAGAAAGTAAGGAAAAGAAGCCTACAAAGGATAAAGGAAACAAGACCACATCAAATACAAATACATCTTCTATTGTAAATAAAGAGTTCTACAAATCTATCAAGATAAGGACTATTGCTCCCAGAATCACCTAAGTAATGAGGTACACACATTCTTTCTATGGTTATTATTATCCATGTAATTATTTTGGACATAAGGCTGCTAAGTGTAGAAAATTCTCTAGAGGCTCTAAAATAAATTTTGGCCAATCTTACACCAAACAAAACTATAATGATGTCCACTATAGTCATTATAAGAAAAGAAATGAGGCATCAACAAGTAAACAAGAAAATCTTAAACAAAATAAATGGGTGTATGTTGTAAAGTAAAATGACAACAAGAGGTAAGAGTCTTTCTCAGTAGTGCAAACCACATTCCATGTACAAAATGAAGATAAAATATAGTATCTGGATATTGGATGCTCCAACCATATGACAGTTGACAAAAGTAAATTCATTTATTTGTCAAATAATGCATCAGGCGTTGTGAGATTTGGTGATAACAACTCAACCAATATAGTTGGAAAATGAACCTTGAGTCTAGATAATGGAAATACCATAACTGAAAATGTTTTATATGGTGAAGGTCTCAAGCACAATTTGTTAAGTGTGAGTTAAATGTGCAAAAGGGGATACAATTTGATCTTTCATGGCCAACGTTGTGATATCATTAATGGAAAAATAGGAAATAAATTTGTAAAATCCAAAAGGATGAAGAACAACATGTATGTGCTAAATGAAATAAACAATGAAAATGTTTCACAAGTAAGGTTAATCACAATTGGTTATGTCACAAAAGACTTGGAAACATGATGTTTGAGAATTTGGTAAAACTTAGTGCTAAAGGGTGTGTAAAACATATGCCAAAAATTGTAAAACCAATAGATACATTTTGTAAAGTATGCCTGCATGTTAAACAAACAAGAAGATCATTCAAGTTGAAGGAATACTCTACAACCAGACCTCTAGAGTTGATTCATACAGATCTTGGTAGTCCCACTAGTACTGAAAGTATACAAGATGAAATGTAATTTATGTTGTTAATAAATGATTACACTAGAATGACATGGGTAGCATGTTTAAAGAAAAATTTAGAAGCATTAGACAGATTCAATAAATTCAAGGCACTGGTAGAGAATGAGAAGAACAAAAATATTAAATGCCTAAGATCAGAAAAAGGTGGAGAATTCTGGTCTAATGAATTCAATGAGTTTTGTGAAGAACATGGATTTATGATAAAATTATTAGCCACCAGAACACCTCAGCAAAATGGATTTTTTGAAAGGAAGAGTATGACTATGCAAGAAACGGTAATAACCATGATGAATGAATCTAAATTGCTAGATATGTATTGAAGTGAAGTGGTATACACCATAGTGTACATTTTAAACAGAGTTCAATTAAGATTAAATAGTGATAAGACACCTTGCGAACCATGGAAGAACATGCATGCTAATGTAAAACATATAATATTTTTTGGAAGCAAATGCTACATGAAAAGAGATGAAGAAAAATTGGGCAAATTTGACTCTAGGTGTGATGAAGGAATATTCCTTAGATACTCAATAGTCAACACAACTTACAGGTGCTACAATAAAAGGTTATAAAATATTGTTGAAAGCACAAATGTTAAGGTACATAAATCTCTCAATTCCAACACTCAGCACAAAAAAAATCATGAAGAACAAGAAGATAATGAATATTTGGAGAGTCTGCGAGAAGAAGTAGATGAAGAGGAAGAAAGAACAGACACTAAGGCACCCTCCAAGAAATTCAAAAGAGATCATCTAAAAAATCAAATTATTGGAAACAAATAAGGTGTCATTCTCATAAGAAGAAGACTAAGGGAGAAAAAAAATCATTAAGACATAACAGTCCTGTCCATGGTAGAACCCAAAATAGTTTTAGAAGTAAGTAAAGATCAACATTGGGTAAACTTGATGAATGAGGAACTTGATCAGATTGAAAATAATGAAACTTGGGAGTTAGTACCAAGACTGTGGGACAAAAATGTGATTAGAACCAAATGGGTATTCATAAATAAACTGAATATGAAAGGAGAAATGAAAAGGAACAAGGAAAGACTAGTGTACAAATTCTATGTGTAAATGGAATGAATTGGATTTGATGAAACATTTTCACCAGTGACAAGGATGGAAGCAATAAGCCTTGTTTCTTTCATACGTAGATTATATGAAGATGGGAGTGCTTCAGATGCATGTGAAATCAGCTTTCCTAAATGGTCTTCTGAATGATGAGGTATACATCAAACAACCTGATGGATTTTCACTAATTGAAGATAAAGATTATGTTTACAGGTTAAAAAAGCCATTGTATGGACTCAAACAAGCTCCTAGGGCTTGGTATAGTAGAGTGGATTCCTACCTCATTAAGAAGGGTTTTAGAAAAGGTGTTGCTGACAATAATATCTACATCAAAGAAGAAGGGGATCATCTATTAATTGTCATTGTGTATGTAGATGATATCATATTTGGAGGAAATTATGATAAAATGACATATGGGTTTGCTGACATGATGAAAGAAGAATTTGAAATGTCTATGCTTAGGGACCTCTCATTCTTTTTGGGATTACAAATCAGTCAATCAGACCAAGGAATTTTTACATCCCAAACTAAGTATATTAAGATATGTTGAAAATATTCAGGATTGAAGAACGTAAACCTATTCGGGAAACCAATGGAAGTTGGATGTAAGCTAATCAGAGATGATGACACATCAAAAGTAGACAAAACATTATACAGATCCATGATATGAATTCTACTTTACTCCATGACATCAAGACTAGATATCATGCAAGCAGTAGGCCTATTTGGAAGATTCTAAGAAGATCCAAACGATACACACCTCAAGGAAATAAATATAATATTAAGATATCTCATGGGAACATTTGATTACGGAATTTAGTACCCAAAAATTAGTGATTTCAACATCAAATCATATACAAATGTTGATTGGGCAATAAGTGTTGATGGTAGAAAGAGTACCGATGGAAGAGCATTCTTTGTTGAAAATTATATAGTATCATAGTTGAGAAAAAATTAATCATTAGTGGCCCTCTCGACATGTGAAGTAGAGTATATAGTTGCCACAATGTGTTACACTTAATTTCTCTAGATGAAGTAGACATTGGAAGATTACAAGGTAAATTATGAAAATCCAATTCCTTTATTATGTGATAGAATAAGTGAAATAAGTGTCTAAAAAAAAACATGTTCCACTCAAAGAACAAACATATTCCAATTAGATATCTTTTCTTGAGGGAACAAGTGAATGAAAATAAAATCAGTCTAGAATATGTGAGTGCAAAAGAAGAACTTGCAAATATAATGACCAACCCACTACCGAAAGTAACATTTGAGTAGATAAGGAATGAATTGGGGGTAATTCCTGATCCCACCAACAACTAGAAGGTGTGTAGAAAAAGAAATGGATAATTCTTAAGAATTATCAGTTCTTAATTAGTGTCCACCATTATTTTTGCAAGGGAGAGCTAGTATGCCAGCTTATTTTTAACATTTGGTATTATCATCTCAGGGGTAGCACTTCCGTGGAAAAACCAGGTCATATGGATTAGTAGCATGAGCCTAGGGGGAGCTTATTGAGGTAAAAACACAAATTATCCAGCTTACCAATATTTTCAGCGTTATGTGACATAGTTGGCCCTTTGTCATTGTTGTCAAAGGGGGAGAAAATATCAAGTCAAAAACCAACTAGTAATAACAAAAGCAGAGAGAAGATGAAAACAAAAATCTTCCAAGGGAGAGTCACAAAATATTTTTCCATCAAAAGGGTGTAGGTTTCTTCCATACTAGAGTGTTGAGGTGTTTCCATAAATGAAAAAAGGGGATATTTTTAGAACTTTGTTATTGTCATTGATGTCAAGCTATATTGATGGAAAAATTATTTAATGTCAAGTGACATTGATGGCAAAAATGGTTAATTAGTAAAGTGAGCAAGTGAGAAAGATGAAGGGTGATTGGTAGTGTCATCTCACAAAGGCTTAATGATAATCAAGGATATGTTATAAGGGAATTAATCAACTTTTGAGAATGCCAACGACATGAGGAGTTAGTCACCGAAGTCTTGAAGTAGCCACTGAAGTCTATAGGGAGCCGCAGAACTTTGACAAATGCCATAGAACTCTAGAAGGAGCTATTTAGTGAAGGCCATGGATAAAGGAATTAAGTATCCCAAGTAAAAGGTGACAAAGGATAAGCTACGAGTAAGGATGGTGAAGCCGTGGATGTGAAGGAAGAATCATGTAAACAAGGATGGAATGTAGGAAAATATGTGGAATAAAGGGAAGGATGGAGAAAGCTGTGTATAAGGAGAAAAGACGTAAAGGATTGGAGAAGAGCCGTAAAAACTATATAAGCTGTACATAGAAGAAAATGAACGCGGACTTGGAATAAATATGCATGAAGGTAGCATACAAGGAGGAAATCCACAAAGCATTGAAAATATGCAAGAAGTAGAAAAAATATGTGGATAACTAAAAAGCCACCAAGAAAGATGAGATGCCACAAACCAAAGGATATTTCCGCAATATAAAGGAAAATGTTAAAGTAGCTAAGAAAATCCATGAATTGAGAAAATATCGACTGGAAAAGGATCGAGGAGAATTAAATGATTCAGACATGGACAAGTGAGATTTTTTCTCCAAAATAGATGGTGATTCGATCATTTGGTGATTACAGCTCAGTAGATGACTTGAGCTCCATGAAGAACAAATAAATCTATTATTTTAGCTATTTACATTTAATGCTCATTGAATTTGTGGAAATATGGTTGCAGTTCTCTATGGGGTTCCTAATTTCAAGGAATAAGAAAATATCAAAGAAGAAAAATAGATCGCTCATCTTGATCACATTAGAAATCCTAGGAAAATGAAAAATCTATTTTAGGCATCTGTTAATTAATGTTTTATGGTAAAAGGAGAAATCAAGCTAAAAATAGAAGAAGAAAATTTGGAGACAGGTGCATGCATTTAATAAACCAAATCCTCAGATGATGAAGAAAAAATTTACACGACACACAAAGTGAAGTGATAGAATGGGTTAATTGTCAATATTCATAGAACTCAAATTCAACTTCAAAGTTCTTAGAAATGAGATGATGGTATCGTGCTAAGAGAGAGAAAAAAAAGTTAATATACTCAAGTAAGAAGGTGATGTAATCAAGCTAAGGAAGAATGACAGAAAGAAAGAAGAGGAAGAGGAGATCAGACAGATGATGTAGTGAAGAATCAGATGAGAAGAGCATCAGTGTAGCATGTGTTGAGAAAAATAGATCAAACAAATGAATAGAAGAGATTGAAAGAGAGACCACAAATAGATACAAAAAGGTGATCATAATCTATTGTGCAAGCAATATTGTAACTAGATGATCAAAAATTGAATTTAAAATAAGTCTAAGCTTTATCTTAGCATATTCAGGGCGTTGTAGCCTCCTTATGGGTGGGTGCCTGCAAAAGATCAGTTTTAGCATATTAAATTAGGGATTGGCACTCCTTGCAAGTTGGTGCTTACTAAAATTCACTGAGTGGGTGATCACAAAAATCTTTGAGTGGGTGCTTGAATTTGTGAAGTGGGTGCTTCATAGGTTTAGTGGGTGCTCAAATAGTACTAGTGTAATCTTTGGAATTGGTGTTCCTAATAAATCCATGGTTTTAAGTGGTTTTTTCTTCCCGAAAGGGTTTCCCAAGTATAAATTATGTGTTCAGTGTTCTTCTATCTTGCATGTGCATGTTTTAATTCTTATGATCTATTGATGCACTTATTAAGAAATTCTAAATCACCATTATTAAAGTGGAAATTTTAATCTGCACTGATTCACCCCCCCTCTCAGTGCTTGTGAATCTATAACAAGGGATATTGAATTAGTTACTCACAAAGTTAGAGCAAGGTTTGTGGACAATAGTAAGCTTTTGAAATCTTATAGACATAGAGTTAGAGATATCTTGGAGAATTTTGATGCTATCTACTTGCAAGTAGTGCTAATGAAGCTAAACAAAGAAGTAAATAAGATGAAGGACATTAGATTACAATTTCCACCAGTTAAATATCTCATCTAAGGAAATGAAAAAAAGCTAGGATTTTTATGAGAGCATCAATCTAGAACAATGAAATTAACTAGAAAATATTTGATAATAATGAACAATTTTTTTAGTTCATTCAAAATGAAGCTGAGTTCTTCTCAAAATTATAATATGATTTTTATATGGTGGTCATATCATTCAACTAAGAAGAAAAAAAATTCCTAAAGGGTTAGTCACTCTTGAAGACATCTTCAACCCTAATGATGAATTCAAAGGAGAAAGAAAGAATATAACAAAAAAAGAGGAGTACCAATCAGTCACCATTGTACAAGACAAAGAGTTACTGCTTGTAAAGGTATGCGATAAATTTGAGAAGAAAGATTTTATCTCCTTATGTCAGAAATTTAATGATGTCTTTTCATTGATTTATGAATATCTTAAGGGTTTCGATCCCAAGATTTCCAAGACAACCACAAATCTCGATCCTAGTGCCAAACCAACCATACAAAAACAAAGGCTTGTCAATCCTGAACTAGATCTCCTCGTGAGAAAAGAGTTAACCAAACTCATTGAGGCAAAAATTATTTTCCCCCTCAAGTATTCCTATTGGGTGGCTAGCTTGGTCCCTATTAGGAAGAAAAATGGATAAATTAGGCCGTGTGTGGATTTTAGGGACTTGAACATGGCCTCCTTAAAGGATCATTATCCTCTACCCTATATGGATTTTTTTTGTAGATAGTAGCTTAAGATGAAAGGTTTTCCATGCTTAATGGTTACTTAGGTTTTAATAATATCAGGGTTAGAGAAGAGGATCAACATAAGACCACATTTACAACCAAATGGGGAACATATGCATATAAGAAGATGCCTTTTTTTTGTAAAATGTGGGTGCCACATTTCAAAGAGATATGAATATTGCATTCAAGGGATATATAAATGAATTCATCCTCATCTATTTGGATGATATCACTATTTTCTCAAAAGAGAGTTGTTGGGCCCAACAATATTGGCTAAGTATAAGAAGGCGCGTGGGTGCGTGGGACCAATATAAAGAAGGACATACGGGGTTGAAGACACGTAGGTCAGGGGTTTTAGTAGGGTTTAGTAGAACCCATGACACGTGTGCAAAGAAAAGAAAAGGGTTTTGGGACTTAGCCTTATTTGGCGTTCCTGTCAGCACACGAGAAAAACGTGAACCGACTGAGCATGCGGAGTGGATAAGGTGCCAACCTGGCAACATGGTGGTCAAGAAAGGAGTATTCCATGTAATGGAAGGATCTAGAAAGACATCATTACAAAGAGAGGAGAGCTTGATTCAGAGGAAGCATGCTCCATTGGAGGACCACCTTGACACTTGGATACAAATCTGTTACTTCAGGAAGGCATGGTGGTGGAGGCTAAAAGATATATTTATAGAGATACTCAGGTAGAAGAAGGGGATGTAAAGAGTGATCAAGAGAAGGTTCTATCATCGAGAGTTGATATCGAAGATTTACGAGGTGAAGCTCTACATAAATAGTAATGGGTTCTATGGGTTAGGGTTCTCATTAAGAGGACTGTAGGAGTGATGGAATATCGAGGGGGATGGGCCTGTGATCATTGCTGTAATGAGAAAATCTCAGTTTGAGGTTGTGATGCATGACTCTTCTATGTATTAATGCACTAGTCTATTATGGCCTTAAGGGATGTAATGTGGTTACTGAACTAAGATCAATATGAAATATATGGTTTATCTCTAAATACATATTGTTCATGGGTATAAACCCTAGTACATTTTCTTTATAATATGAACCAGATCTATTATCTATTTGATATTTCTTTTGTTATCTGAATAGATGCATTGATATAGTAATTCATCCTAAGCTCTTAGAATTAATGCATGGCCCTTTTACTTCTTGCATTTAAGATTTTTTCATAAATGATGTATTCTCACACAAATCACATAAAGGAGGGGCTCGTTGCCTGTGCATGCCTCGGGTGAGCACCGAATGCCCATTGGGTGATAGGACAACGCACATGTGATTAGATTGTTGTTCTAAGGGTATAAAATGACTACATCTTGGTTTCATTTCCAGGACATCTTTTTGAAGTTGTTATGAGAAATGGAATACAACAAGGTTTCTGTGATGTGTGATGATAGAGTGCTTGACCTTGGAAAGTGTTGAAGCATGGTTTAAGAGTACGGAAGATGACTTTTCTCAAATATTCAACACTGGGTCTAAGTTCGATATGTGTAGATGGGTAGAAGAGCATATGTACTATGAGTTGTACGAGACCTTATTTTTTTGTTTTCCAATAGAGTTGTATGAATGGCTCTCAACATATGCATACAAATCAAGTTGGTACTATAGATCATGTTTGTAGACCCAAGATGATTACCAGAGGTTGCAGGATGCGGATCTGACGTGGACATGTGTTTTTGATCACTGGTGGAAAAGAGTGCTGACCATTTATACTTTGGAATATGCCATTTCTACGTATTCTTGCCTAGAGGTTATTGAGTCTGAGTTCCTATGGGAACCTAGAGGATCGTTTTTACAAGATATCCTGTTGGCTATAAAGATATTGATCATTATGCTAATTTTAGAAGCATTCCCGATGGACGACTAAGCTTCTCTGAGTGCTGGGAAAGGAAGTTAGGGTAGAGGAAGATGACAAACATTGCAGTGGAAAAAGAGAGGGAAGAAAGATGACTCAAGTATGGTGAAGCACATGAAAGGGAGACGGCTAGAAAATGTGAGGTTGCAGGAGTTACGGATATATGGAGGTAGACATTGTAGGAAGGAATTGAGGTTTATGCAGAGGACATGGAACCTGAGCAGTCTGTGTTACCCCATCTTGGAAAGCGTGGGAAAGAATCCCCTTCAAATTTTGATGAGAGTTCATCACATGGAGAAAGGATATCCATTGTTGGGCATTTGAACCCACCTAGTGACCAACCCCTGACGTTTGTTTTTCTATATCAAGGGAGAAGTATTTCTAACCCAGTTGGTATCGGTGGGAGTAATCGATTTGCACCCAGGAGATATGATTTCTTGTTTGGGACATCTATCGCTGCAAAAACCATTCCTATTTTTGGAGGGATTTTTAGGTAAAGTGCAAGCACACAGAGTTTGGGCATCATGTCTGGGAGTGGCACGGGATACACAATTGGTAGCGGAATAATATCAAAAACCATTAATGCGCAGTTCAGTGGGACATTAAGGACACTAGGCGCAACCACTTCATGTCCATTTCCAGTTACATGAGGAACTGGTGGATGTGGAGGCACAAGACCTGGTGGATCTAGTGGATCTGGTGGTGGAGGAAACACCAGAGGGAACCAATGTTCCACATCAGGAGGACAAGGGCCTCAGCCACCTCCACATGAATTATTTGAGATGTCATTACACTTACCAGAAGACATGGGTATTGAGGATGTTGTAGAGAATGTGAACAAGTCTGAACTACTATGGCGCGCAAAGGGGATCACTACTCGGAGTGGAAGGAAATTCAATTTGCAATGACATTACAAGGGTGCGCGCATAGTTGGTATCTAAAGTATGACCCCCATCAAACAATGGTAGATTACACTGCGTTAAAGAACATTGTTGGCTAGATTTTATACACAACTGAAAACCTAGGCAGTCATGAGATAAATCTTCCTCATTTACTGGTGAGGATCCCGTGTAATATTTAGTCAATTATATTTCCTAATATCTATCTGTTGGTTTTAATTTAACTGTGTAGATCATGGACCATAGCAAAGAAATTTTGCAGCAAGTAACTAGCTGTAAGAAATGTATATATGCAGAAGAGGGAAATAATTGAATGCGAGCAGAAAAAAGAAGATGTGCAGCCTAACCATTAGTTAACAGAGTTGGTCACATGCACATAGAAAAAACAAATAGATCTTGAAATGCAGAATTCAAAGAAAAGGAAAGTTTCAGATTTAGATCTAAGATAACACAAATTTTATGCAAAGATCTAAAAAGAAATAAGAAACAAATGCACCATTAACACAAAGATCTCTAGAAATATTCCTCCTCTCTATTCCTCAACTTTCAAAAAGATATCAAGGGTGTCAACTCAAAGTCTCGAACACAAGAATTTCGATTACCAATTCCGATCTCCCCTTTAACCCTAAGGTTCTTCCTCTATTTATAGTGTATAGAGGGGAAATTACAAATAGGAAACTATAATTGAACTGGCACATGTGGGAGTTATAAAGGAAATAACTGGAAATCTCCCTCTTGGAATTCCTCTTTGCATGAAATGCATGATTTATAACTGAAAATAGAACCTTCTATTTTGCATGTCTTCCACCTATTTCCAAGTAATTGACTTCTTCAAGTAATGAATTTTAAACCAATCACTTATGTTTTATAATTTAATTGATTGCTCGATTACTTTTTCGAAGAAAATAAGAGAAAGAAGAAGAAAGAGGAAAATAAATTAGAAGAAAGTTGCAACGCTTACAGTCTTGTTCTTTTTCCATATTCTGCATGCAGTTGACTCTTTTGCCTTTGATTCTCACCAAACTGGATCTGGAAGCAGTTGACTGTGATTTTCTTGTGGGTATTGCCTTTGAATTGTCTTCCCTCTTATCCTTGAAGATTTTTACAGTTCTTCTCCAGTACATGCACCAGTGCAATGTTTGTCATCAATAATTCAGACAAAACTCATCATTTTTATTTTTAATTGCATATGGGAAATTTTAAATTCTTGAAAGCACTCTAGGTGAAGGAAAGTACAAGTAAATTCAATGAAGGCTTCAACTGGAAGATTTGGAGCACATGCACAAGATCTTGGAAGGAATTTTCCATGCACTAAATTCTACATAGGTTGCGTTAAAAACAAGAGGATGAATTTTTGCTCAGAAGCCTCTGCAATTATGAGATCTAGATTTGTCAATTAAATTGGTGATAGGTTCATGGCCTATGTATGTATCATTGAACTCAAAAAATCTGGAAGCTATGCATGATTTTGATGATCCTTTTCTTTCATCATGCTTCATCATGGCTGGAACAATCTTTATTTGAGCTCTTTTTCTTTTAATTCTGCCAGAATCCCTTGCAATTAGATCAATTTGTGCAGATCTAACAATTCGTTTTGATTTGAAATATATATTCAATGTAATTGACATTGATTTGAACTCCCTTTTACTTATATGGGCACTTGTGACGAACACCTGCAATTAATTTAGATAAAGATGGAGTCCAAGGCATAAATACTCAATCTTTATCACCAAAATCTACATATAAAGCCTGTTGCCCTAAAATTTGAGGCTTTGCTTACATGCAAAGCAAGCAAAAACATTTTTTAATTCATGAGAGCACTTATACCAACATGCAGATAATTATCATAGCAAGAATAAATCCATTTGAACCCTAGGCGCAAACCTTGAAGCTCCATGGCAATGAAAAACACTTTTGATGGAAAAACCTCCTTTCCTAGGCGCCAAAACCTATCTGAGATGCAATCCTTAGCAAAAATAATAAATTTCTTCTTTATTATGGTATCCCATGCTTATATAATCCTTAACATACTATTTGTAATAATTTCCCTTCCTATTTCTGGCAATTTAATTAATAAAAAATCATGTTTATTCACCCAAATTGGGCGCCCAATTATGCATGCTGCTGGTTGCTTTTAAATTAATTAATTAAATATATTTTTATCATGCATCCTTGACTTCTCCTTAGCTCTTCCAATTGCATTAACTTTCCTTCTATTTTTGTTGCCAAAATTGGGTGAATAAACCATTAATAAATATAAATGTATTGTTATTCACCGAAGGTGAGTCGCATTTTGGCAAGAGGAATTGCTAAAAATAAGAAGTCAATTTGATGGGAATTTCCACCATAAACTGCAGCTCCAAAAATCCCTTCTTTCACTCAAGTTGTTTGAATTTCATAAAGGGAATTTTTACCCTGCAAGGCAGGTAAGAAATTCCCGCTGGTGCTTTAAGTGATTTTCTTTTATAATGAGAATTTTTACCTTGCAAGGATGGTAAGAAATTCCCACTTGCTTACCACCTCTAATATTCCCATTACAACTTAAGTGACTTTGAATTCATGGGAAAACGTACCTTGCAAGGCAGGTAAGAAATTCCCACTTTCCTGCCACTACCAAAATTCCCATTGCAGCTTAGATTCATTTATTCCAAAAAATGCGACTTGCCTAGGAGAGGCTTTTTGTGCTTGACTTCTTTTTTTTTGGTTAGAAGTTTGCTTTTTGAGGCTGATTCCTTCTGGTGTAGTAGCCATAAATGATCTCTAGATGTTCCAGTCAATTAAACAGACTATACAGAACAAAGAATGGACCCAGGGGAATTAAATAGAAAGATTACGGTGAAAACCAAAGAAAAACACAAAAGAAATAAATAAAAACAAAAAACGTTGCCAGAAGTCACAGACAAAGCTTTGAATTCATTTATGGTGAAAACCCTATTGAGATGTGTGAATACTGGCATGTAAAACTTCAACAGGATTCAACTGGAGCACAATTTACTCCAAACGGGGCATTATTTATTTAATAAATAATTAAATAAAAATTTTCCACACACAACTTTGCGGAGGTATAAAATGAGTTTCGGTATTTGGGTATTTGTCAAAATTGGCTCATATGATTCAATGGGAATATCTTAACATAATACATACATCTTATTGCAATAAAAACACAAAAAGACCTGTTATTTTAAAAGAACAATTTTTTTTAGACATGGGGTAGTCTCAAATTTTAGGGTAAAATCTTGAGACACCAGTCGGCTCCGTCTGTGGATATCTTTTCCTCTGTCAAAATGACAAGAGTAAAGATGAGATCCCAACATCTCTAGTTTCATGTCTTGTCCATTGGGTTCAGGGTCAAGTAACAAAAAAGAGAAAACAACAAAAGCTTTATTTATATACAAATAGGTTTTACCCTGTATCTCAGTTCATGAACAACTTCAGATCCTTCCCATTGAAAGGCAGTGGTAACTCAATTCCATCAAGGTAGGAAAAGAATAAATTATCTATTCCGATAGTTCTTTTGATCACAAAGGTCCCTTTCTAGAGTGAATCATATTTTCCATGCATGCCCTTCCATTCAAGTCTCTTGTCCCACAAGAGTACCCAGTCTCTGATTTCAAACTTCCTTTCTCTGGCCTTCTTGTTAAATACCTTGGGTAAGTCCTCATTAACTTCATCTTGTGGTGGCTTATCCTTTCTTCTCTTTGTGGTGAGTAAGTTTTCATCATCTTCCTCCATTCCCAGATTTACCAGCTACATTTTTTAGGAAGAACATCACCATATTCTTTGTTATTATTCAGGTACCGATCATGCTTGTGAAAAGTCTCCACTAAGGAAACTAAACCCTCAAGGATTTTTTTACCTTTTGGTTGGATTACTTCACTATTTTCATCATAACCTGGATCATTTTTTCCTGTGACTATTTGTCGTGGTGGTGATTTACTACCTTCAACACACAACCTGTCAAATTTGTCTTGCTCCAGACATACAGATGTTTTTTTTCATATTTGAAAGTCTGTCATTGTTCAACATTATCAGGGACTTTGGGGTAGTAGACCATCTCCACTTTATAGTTTCCTTGTCTGAATATGGATGGTGGTCTATCCGGATTCAATAGTGCATCTGTAACCGCCAAAGAGTCTGCCTTGGAATTCTGATTTGTTGGAATGAAGTCAATAGAGAAGGCTACAAAATCCAGTGTGGTAGAAAGAACTTTATCTCTATAATGGTTTAGCTCATCTCTTTTGACTAGAGTTTACCCTCAAACTTGTTTTACTAAAAGTTCAGTGTCTCATTGGGCTTTGAGGATTCTTACTCCTTTATTTATAGCTTGTTCCATTCCTAGCAGCAATGCTTCATACTCCATTGTATTGTTGGTGTTCTTTTACATAAACTTGTGGGAGTATGAGAATATATCATGATATGGAGATATTATTAGAAAATTGGCTCCTGATCCAAAAAACAACTATTTTTAAAATCCAGCGTCCAATTTTTTTATTCTTCTTTTGCTGGCTCTGGTTCTGGTTGAAGTTCAAGCTCATGAACATCTTTATCCATTTCCAAGAAATAGACCCCACGGTCAGATTCTTGAAAAAGAATATGAGATCTAGGATCCTTAAATTTTGTAACTCTGTACTTAGGCTTCTTTTCTGGCTCCAGCTTATGATTAATCCCCTTGATAGGAATATGGGCACATGACCAATCCATATTTACTTCTCCTCCCAACTCTTTGTAGAATTTTATTGTTAGCAACATCCCGTAGGAGACATGAATATCTACAACTAAGATTTTAATCTTTAATCTTTTGTTAGGAAAAGCTACCAGAATAGCTTGTGCATCTTTGATTTTTCCAATTAAAGGGACTTGTATCTCCATGGATTAACACCTTTTTATGGTATTTATCAAGGTAAGCCCAAGATCATCTGCAACTTTAGCTGGCATGACATTTTTAGAAGCACCCAAATCTAGAATGCAATTGCTTAACTTGAAACCATTAAGCAATAAGGATACATATAAAGGTTGTACTCTTTTAGAAGATAATGAGGGTTTAACAACTGCAGTGTTGTTCTGGGGAGGAGTATCCTTGGGTTTAGGAAAAAATCCTTTTGATGTATTGGATTGTCCTGGTGATTGTACATACCTAACTAGCCTATTTAGCTACTCAGGAAAAACTCTCAGGTATTCTGCTCCTAACATTTAAACTCTAGTTTTCTTGACATGATCAACAATGTTAAAAGAAGGTATAGATTCAAATACCTGACCTACTTTCTGTGGTTGAGATGAATAACTCACATTCTTATCTCTAGGATCCAAGGAAGAAGGTAAAGGGATGCCCCTTCTTTATTCATCAGTTAATGCCTCAGCTTGACTAGTTTTTGATCTTGTAAATACTGCATATGCATGACCATTATCGTCTTCAAGAAGGTGGTCATAGTCATGTTTAGATTTTTAGTTTAGGTAATTAATGTTGGAGTCACCATCAAGACCTAAAAAATCATCATTCTTGTGTTGATCAACGTCAACTTATTGGTCTTCTTCATTCATCTCCATGTTGTTTCTGGGATCAACTTCAATTGCTAATCTTTGGGAACCAACAATACAGTTTCAGTTGATGTTGTTAAAATTACAAGCAGGGGTAATGTTGTTTCCCTAAGCCATTTGAGCCATTTGTTTCTTCATCAGCGACATCTTATTTATTAGCTTTTGCAATAGTGAATCGGAAGTAGTAACAGAGGATGAAATCTCATCTCTAGAAGTGTGCTCTTTATCTTTCCATCCTTGATGAGGTCATCTTCAATTTCAACTGCCATGTTTTGGTATGCTAACAAGTCAAGAAGACGTGCTTTTCACAGTTGATAGCTTACTTCAGGAAGTAAAGAATTGATGAAGAAAGCATTTTGATTCTCACCATTCAGAGAAGTAGATGCCAGAATTTTGTAAATTATTCTTTGGAATTTTGCAATAAAATCCTGCATGTGCTCTTATAACTCTTTCTTCAGTTGAGTTAGTTGAGTTATCAATGTACTAGAATCTTCAGCTGGCCTGAATATTTCAAGAATGCATCTCACACAGTGGCTCAGTTGGTTATGGTGCTAGGAGCTAGCCGGTAGAACCATTCTCCAGCTAAGTCGTGTAGAGTTTCCATGAAAACCCGGACAGACACATCATGTTCTATGACAAGCACTCCATAGGATATAAAAAATGCAGCCAAGTGGTCATCTGGATTCTACTTTCCATCTCCAAAGAATTTTGGAAAATTATTTCTCGTCCCTTTAGGTAGATCATGCATAGGAGGATTCAGATTAAGAGGTCCAAAGGTTGCACCCCATGGAATAGGTGCTGCAAGAACAAGCGGCTGATTCGGATTCATGATGAAAGGAGCACGCCTTCTCCAGGAGTAGATTTTGTGGATAATTATCGCTGTTGGATTATGCTCAATATGATATGGATCTGGAGTATGCACTCTTCTTTATGGTGAAATACTTGATCTGTAACTTCTAACTTAAGGAGGATGATTGAAATTGACTTTCTCCTGCAATCTATAAAAATGGTCTATCTTTCCTTGCACTCTACTAGACCGTGTGAATGGACGTTCTGCTAGATTGAAATTATAATATAAAAGGGAACTGGAAAGAGAAAGATCTGGTCTGCTAATTTGTGTTGTTCCCCAGCGAAGTCGCCAAAAACTGTTGGCTAGATTTTCTGCACAGCTGAAAACCTAGGAAGTCATGAGATAAATCTTCCTCACTTATCGATGAGGCTCCCATGTAAGATTTTGTCAATTATATTTCCTAATATCTATCTGTTGGTTCTACTTTAACTATGTAGCTCATGGACCATAGCAAGGAAATTTTTCAGCAAGTAAGCAGCTGTAAGAAATGTATATATGCAGAAGAGGGAAATAATTGAATGCGAGCATAAAAAAAGAAGATGTGCAACCTAACCAATAGTTGATAGAGTTGATCACATGCACATAGACAAAACAAATAGATCTATAAATGCATAATTCAAAGCAAAGGAAAGTTTCAGATTTAGATCTAAGATAACACAAATTTTATGCAAATATCTAAAAAGAAATGAAACAAATGCACCATTGACACAAAGTTCTCTAGAAATCTTCCTCCTCTCCATTCCTTAGCTTTCAAAAAGATATCAAGGGTTTCAGCTCAAATTCTGGAACACAAGAATGTTGATTACCAATTCCGATCTCCCCTTTAACCCGTAGGTTCTTCCTCTATTTATAGTGTATAGAGGGGAAATTACAAATAGGAAACTACAACTGAACTGGCACATGTGGAAGTTGTAAAGGAAACAACTGGAAATCCCCCTCTTGGAATTCCTCTTTGCATGACATGTATGATTTATAACTGAAAATATAACCTTCTATTTTACATGTCTGCCACCTATTTCCAAGTAAGTGAATTCTTCAAGTAACGATTTTTAAACCAATCACTTAGGTTTTATAAGTTAATTGATTGCTGGATTACTTTGTTGGAGAAAATAATAGAAAGAGGAAAATAAATTAGAAGAAAGTTGCAACATTTCCAGTCTTATTCTTTTTCCATATTCTGCATGCGGTTGACTCATTTTCCTTTTATTCTCACCAAACTAGATTTGGAAGTAGCTGACGATGATTTACTTTTGGGTATTGCCTTTGACTTTTCTTCCCTCTTATCCTTGAAGTTTTTTGCATTTATTCTACAGTACATGCACTAATGCAATGTTTGTCGTACATAATTCAGACAAAACTCATCATTTTTATTTTTAATGACATATGAGCAATTTTAAATTCTGGAAAGCACTCTAGGTGAAGGAAAGTACAAGTAAATTCAATGAAGGATTCAACTGGAATATTTGGAGCACAAGATCCTAGAAGGAATTTTCCATGCAATGACTTCTACATGGGCTACGTTAGAAACAAGAGGATGAATTTTTACCGGAAGCCTCTGCAATTATGAGATCTGGATTTGTTAATTAAATCAGTGATAGGTTCAGGGCCTATGTCTGTATCATTGATTTCATCAAATCTGGAAGCTATGCATGATTCTACTGATCCTTTTCTTTCATCATGCTTCTATCATGGTCTGAACAATCTTTGTCTGAGATCTTTTTCTTTTAATCCTACCGGAATCCTTTATAAATGGATCAATTCATGTAGATATGACAATTTATTCTGATTCGGAAGATATATTCAATGTACTTGACATTTATTTGAACTCCCTTTCACTTATATGAGCACATGTGATGAATACCTACAATTAATTGAGATAAAGATGGAGTCTAAGACACGAATACTTGATCTTTATCACCAAAATCTACATATAAAGTCTGCTGCTCTAAAATTTGAGGCTTTGCTTGCATGCAAAGCAAGAAAAAATATTATTTAATTCATGAGAGCACTTATACCAACATGCAGATAATTATCATAGCAAGAATCATGCCATTCCAACCCTAGGAGCCAAACCTTGAAGCTCCCTGGTAACGAAAAACAACTTTTGATGCATAAAACTCCTTTCCTTGGTGCCAAAACCTGTCTGGGCTGCAATCCTTAGAAAAAAGAATTAATTTCTTCTTTATTATGGCAGCCCATGCTTATATAATCCTCAACATACTATTTTTAATAATTTCCCTTCCTATTTTTGGTAATTTAATCGATAAACAATCATGTTTCTTCATCTAAATTGGGTGCCCAATTATGCATGCTACTAGTTACTTTTAAATAAATTTATTTTATTTATTTTTAGCATGCATTATTGACTTCCCCTTAGCTCTTCCACTTGCATTGACTTTCCTTCTATTTATGGTGCTAAAATTGGGTGAATAAACCATTAATAAATATTATTAAATGCATTGTTATTCACCCAAGGTGGGTTGCACTTTTTGGCAAGAGGAATTGTTAAAAATAAGAAGTCAACTTGATGGGAATTTCCACCCTGCACTGTAGCTCCAAATATCCCCTCTTTCACTCAAGTTGTTTGAATTTCATAATTGGAATTTTTACCCTGCAAGGTAGGTAAGAAATTTAGCCTGTCTAGCTTCCCATTGGTGCTTTAAGTGATTTTTTTTTATAATGAGAATTTTTACCCTGTAAGGCAGGTAATAAACTCCCACCTGCCTGCCACCTCTAATATTCCCATTGAAACTTAAGTGACTTTGACTTCATGGGAAAAAGTACCCTGCAAGGCAGGTAAGAAATTCCCACTTTCCTGCCACTACCAAAATTCCCATTGCAGCTTAGATTCATTTATTCCAAAAAGTGTGACTTTCCTAGGAGAGGCTTTTTGTGCTTGACTTCATCTTTTTTGGTCAAAAGTTTTCTTTCTGAGGCTGATTCCTTTTGGTGCAATGGCCGTAAATGACCTCTAGATGTTCCAGGAAATTAAATAGACTATACAAAACAAAGAATGGACCCAGGGGAATTAAACAGAAACATACATAACAAATAATGGACCCAGGGGAACCTGTTATAACTGCGGGTCTATAGAGAATTACAAGTGTGAGTGTCTTGATCTGTTGCAATGCTCATGGTCCAGGAAGAAACATAAGTATGAGGAGTCCCCAAAGATTTACGAGCATATGAACTAGCAGCATCGAAAGGACAAAGGCGCTGGGATGGTGAGCATAAAGAAGGTTGACTCACAGTGGATCCCAAGAGTGGCACGGAAGTCAAGATTAGAACCTGTATTGGTGACGACATGAGTAGAATATGTGCACGCTAAGGAGATACCCATACAAAGACCTTGGCTTCAAGAGAAGAAGTGGTACATGGGAAGTATCCGGACACTTCTCATTAGAAAGAGGTGTTTCATGAGACTATGGATGTAATTCGTAGTTTGCAAGGAGAGATCTTGTTTCTGAAGGAGCAGTCAAGGAAGTTGGAGCAAAGAAAGAATGTTGAGGCTCCATAGAGGTATCTAGATGAGGTCAGGGAATTATGAAAAATGTTAAGGCAAGAGAATATTATTCCCTTACTTAGAGAATGGTTACGGGAGAATGTACCACGTGCTGGAGGATAGCGTGAAAGGTAGGTTCTACATGCCAACCTTCCTCCTCACAACCTTTACTATGACAAGGAGATCAATTTAAATGTAGTTGTTGATGGGTGGATTCTGAGTAATATCTTCATTGACACAGGTGCAGAGGGAAATGTTCTCACTCTAGATGCTTGACATCAAATGGGAAGGCCCGCATTACAACCATATTTCAATGTGTTCTATATGGAAAAGAAGACAAATTACATGCCCATTGGAGTCTTGAAGGATGCAATTATCACTATATAAGGGGCCGAGTTCACTGGATATTTCTAAGTCTTGGTGCTCACTGAGGAAGACAACTTTCCAGCATTTCTTGGGTGCCCATGGTGTTACAAGAACAATGATGACCTGTGGTTTAACAAGGGGTATTTTAGTTTTGAGAACAATGAGGAACGGGTCATCATCCCCTTGACATATGGGAAATCAAATCCCTATATTGAACCCTTGGGAGAAGAAGTCCTTGATAGAATATATGTACGCTCTATTAGAGACCCTAAGATAATTCACCCCACAGAGGGAGTTATTCAGTTTGAAGATTCTCAGTAATTGAGTGATACAACTAGCGTGGCATGTGACAATTGGGCGCACGGGATTTATGAATTAATTGGGTGGAAATTGAGAGGATCTGTAACAAGGGTAACAAGGGTGCACTTAGTCAAGCACCTAGGAGTGAAGAGGTTACCAAGTTACTTTGGAGGAGACAACATTGATGATTTCTTGAGAGAAATGGAGGCTTAGTGGAAAAATGAGAAAAGAAAGAAGAGAGATACTTAGTTATAACCTACTCAGGAATGTAGCCCGCTGGTGGGCTACACACCACGAGAGTCTTCTAGAATGTCGCGAGGTGAGGATTGCATTCTCTATTAGGTTCTCCAGGAGTAACGTGCCCATTTTCATACAATACTACCATGGTAAGGAACCCGCCTTGTTCCATATCCAACCTTGTGAGAAGGCCTGGATGGGAGACACAGAGGATTTACAACCTTTTTTTATGAATATAAGTTCTATTCAGACAAGCTTATGAGGCCTTGTGATGTTGTGCATGATACATTTCATTTGGAATGTGCCATCATTAGGGAAGTTGGTACTTGGGAATTTTATTTTGTCAAACCCATCCAACATTTTGTCGCTATTAAATTTCCAAGTCTCATTTTGTGGTATTAACATTAAGGTTAGTCATATGCCATTAGAATGCATCAATGTTATGACGATTTCATTTGACTTCAATGTTACTAGGTAAATTTAGTTCGGAGGCACTGTTTGATGACGATGAAGAGGAATTAGAAGAGGTACAACTTGAGCGTGCGTGCATGGAAAAGGAAAAAGGAAAGATGGTCTATGTGATAGATGGTGAAGAAATGGAAAGTTTAGATGTTAACGATTCTGAAGGTACACATGAGGTCACAGATATGAAAATAAGTAATATGCATGACTACCATTAATATTTTCTATGCAAAATTATAATTGCTTACCATTGGTTCATAGTAGCAAATACTTGTTAATGAAGAACTATGTTTGGGGATAATTCTCGGAATATAATGAAGAACATATTCTAAGATCATTAGAAATTATTATAGGGAGATTTCAGGATTTGTACCCGCTATTGGATGACGACATGATCTTCAAAGGAATAGTAAACCATTCTTTGGGGGAAACAATGATAGGTTTAAGGAAAAAATGCACCTAATGTGATAGAAGAGACAAAATCGGATGTTTTCTACAAACCATTATTTGTAAATGGTCAAATAGGCTTTAATTTTATATTGACAAGATTTTATAGCATTACAAATTATTGGATGTGCCATAATTTAGGAATTAAATATGTTTTAAAAATGAGGTGCAATAACAGTAATCCCTATATCCAATGGTCATAAGCATTAAAAAGGATGAGACGATAAGGATCTTTGTAGATTATAGGTATTTAAATGAGACATGCATGTCAAGTCTAACCTAACATTTTTCCAACGTCTCCATCTTCCAAAAGAACACCAAATTCTACAAGGAGTATACAAGACAAGTCTAATAACCTTCAAAGATGGGTTCTTATGGGTATCACCAAAATCTAGGATTGTAAACAAGACCAATGAAAGAACAAATTTGTAATCTGAGTGGAAGAATATTTTCCTAAAACAATGGTTATGCACCTTCTTGTAAAAAAAAATAGCCCTCCATTTGCAATTTTAATTTCAATAGCATTTTTCTCTATAAGAATTTCAGTGACTTCAAGAGTAAAATGGATTGACATAAACTTTAATTTCTTATTATGTGAAGAATTGACAATAAGGGAAAACAAGAGATGTGACATAATGTAGTATTAAATAAAATTAGGAAATGTGAAACACCTTTTTGTTGTGTATGTGGCGCAAACATTGTGCCATATTTATCCCAACATATTGTAATCATGTTTTGCATTGGAAATCGATTATCAGGACAAAAAAACAAGACAACACACAATCGAATGTTGTATGATGTTATTTGTACTATATGTTGTAGTGTGAATCTATGATTCATATAAAGAGATGCAACCTATTTGTGTAACAATAGTCTTCTATTCTCAATTGATGGTTATGATTAGGATCAACCAACATTTTTCTTCAAAATTTTTTATAGGTTGGTCCATCCTTGGTGTTTTTGGCATTAAGTGAACTAAGAATAAAGATGGGAAATTAAACTACATGATTATGTCTGATATTCATTCATATACTTTGGTTCAAAATGGATAGAACATGTTCTAAGAAGGTTTGAAACAAAACATATGACGTGTTATGTTAACCTCTTATTAGAAAGACCTGTTATCGCCAAATCACAACACCCTTCTATGTTTATACTAATGCATATACTTGAACTCACGGTGTGATTGGATAACATGGGTACTATCTCCAAGTTGTGGGACTTGCTACTTGAGATAGACCTCCAGAGAAAGCTGGTTCTTGCTCCTAAACTACCTGTCACAATCTACTCTAATGCAGGGGAAACTAACTGTTCTAATCTAAATTTCCAAGGGACCAGGGAGAGAGAATGCATAAAATGAAAGCCTACACTAAAGCGGTGATACACCAGAAAAGGAGGGTGTGAGAGTAGTCTTCAAATGCGTGAGATACAGAAGCAAAGTGCACACTAGAAGGGGTGATGACAGTTCTCCATAATCTAGCAAAATGCATTCAAAAAAATATTTCAAACATACACAATGATAATGGATCCCTACATGAACATAATAATAGACACAATATTCTTGTAATCAAGGTTGAAGGGGCAAGAAGAATGCAAGAAAACACAGCAGGGGAAGATGCATCCACAAACTTATATTTTATTAATTCTTGATATGCACAGTTCAATCGGTTACAAGATAAGGGATGGATCACCATGCAAGGAGTCCACAACAAGGGCCTGCAACACATTGGCTTCACAAAGAAATTTTGGTAGAGCTTTGCTACAAAAACTATCCCCTTTACAATGAGCCCAACACTCCAATTTATAGAAAAATGAGAAGAGAGAGAGAAGGGAAAATGGAAATCCTGAAATCTATCCTTCAATCACTTGTAAGAGGAATTAAATGGAGTAAAATGATTATATATTACTTGCAAAAGGCTCCCCATACTGTCCCAGGTGCTGCAGCAGAGAAAGAATGATGACCATGCCTCTTAATTGCACTCCCAACTACCAAATAAAACACTGTTATGAACCCGGACACGTTTTATGAAAAATCCCCATTGAATATCTCATCAAATCAATGTAATTTATTGATTTTTGTGCATCAGGCTCAGAGCCACGATTCCAATGGTACCAATTTTGTGCGATTTCGTTGAGAAATGCAAAAGTTATGGCCTTCTGAGTGCGGGCAGCTATTTTGGGTCTGGCAGGCGTTTTCTGTCATTTGACGGGAATGAGCATTAACTGACTGGAGCCGAATATGTTTCTTTTATTTAAATATATCTACCCTCATTAAAAATAAGTCAAATCTTGACTTTTCCTTTGAGGACATTGTGGATATTGCGGAAAAATCCAATTTTGTGAAAATCGGAGCTCGGAGTCAAAAGTTATCCGCCGTTTGAAGTTCACGGGTCAAACGTTGACTTTTCTTCTTTGCCTTCGGCTTTTCACCTTTTCGCGTCCCATGCGTACTTTTTTCCCAGCTTTCCCAGATGAAAATCTCCCACATCAGTCTATTTGTGCTTCCTTGTCTCTTTTGCGGCCTTTTCACCTTTTCGCGTCCCGCGCGTCCCTCGCATACTTTTGTCCCGGCTGTCCCAGTCAAAAATCCCCGAACTGCCCGAAATGGACCATCTTTCAGAAAATCGGCCGATTCGCGTCCCACACGTACTTTTGTCCCGGCTGTCCCAAACCGCGTGCGAAACAAAAACTTGACGATTTTTCTTGCTTTCAGCCATTTCGGCTTTTCGCGTCCCTCGCGTCCCAACGTCCCAACTGTCCCGCGGACCGCTTGGGACAAAAATGTCCGACTTAGCTGATTTTCTTTGTATTTCGGCCCCAAGCTTGGTACGACGAACCTCGATACGACCCGAACCCTTCAGACCTGAAATTCTTTAAAACAACCCTGCAACCTTATTTTTTGCATTTTTTTTGCATTTTTTCTAACTCGTTGGGATTTCTTCTTGGATGGGAGAGTTAGAGAAAGCCGAGGGGGCCCCAAAAACACGATTTCAGGCCTCGAATCAATCTACTTGCTCGGGACTGAATAATTTGATGCATGTTATCAAAATTACCTTGAGGGGTGAATTTTGGATAAGCAATTTTGGCGACTCAGCGGGGTTATCTCCCTGCCAGATGAAGAATGACCAGCTTGCTCGTAGCAATCCATTGGGCATGGAGTCTGTTTGATAATCTCTCAGCTGATCTGAAATTTGAAAACTTGTATCTATCGAGCCATTGAAACATTTGTTGAGCTGGTTCTCTTGTGGCTGCAATTCTTTTCCAGGAGGCTTGATGAACTGCAAACATGCACATACTAGAAGCAATAGGACATGTGCACAAGCACTTAGGGAAATATGAAACCTACTCTAATAGCAGTACAATGTGCATAAGCACTTAGAGGAATGGAAATTCTAAATTAATATTTACAAGGGTGAGAAGCTATCTTTCTAGTAGCAACGTTTGAGATAGATCCCATTGACCAGAATCTGCAATTCTTCACCATCCAACTTAGCCATTCGGAAGGCATTGCTACCTTTGCATTCAATGATCATGTATGTGCCACTCCAGATGGCATCAAACTTGGAATGCTTTCCCGTATTTGCACGATCTGCATCCCATTTCAACACTAGATCTCCAATTTGGAAGGTTCTAGGCTTGGCTTTCCTATCAAAAGTCTTCTTGATCAAGGCTTGATCCTTCTCTATTGCCTGAGCTGCATGCTCTCTAATTTCTTGGAGCTCCATTAATTCTGCATATCTAACCTCCATGGGTTCAAACTCAGCTAGTTCCAATTGTTTCATGAGTTCCAATGCTGGCAACTCTGAGTGATATAGGTAGAACTGCTTCTTTCCCATACACAAGCTTGTATGGAGAGCTTCCTGTAGACCTCTTGGGTGTGATTCTATCCGCCCATAGGGCTGATTTGAGCTTTGCATGCCAAGTCCTCTTGATTCTCATCAAGAGTCATTCTGATGATTCTTAGTATATTCTTGTTCGTAGACTCGGCTTGGCCATTACCTTGAGGGTAATAATTTGATGAAGTGCTGAGATACACACAATTATTGACAGCCCATTCAGTGATATTTGTGCCAAGAAATGCCAACGCATTGTCCGATATGATAGTGGTGGGGGAACCAAACCTCGTGACTATCCCTTCATAGAAATCTAAGATATTGGATTCACTTGCCTCTTTGAGTGCCACTGCTTCGGTCCACTTGGTGAAATAGTCTGTTGCCGTAAGTATCCACTTATGACCTTGACTCAAATTGGGATTGATAACCCCAATGAAGTCCAATCCCCATTGCATGAATGGCTGATCTATGCTGAAATTGGACGAAGGGACAGTGCTGCTAACCTTTCTTTCCCTGTGAAGAATGCACATCTCTTGCATTTCTTGACCCATGAGTAGCAATCATTGAACATCGTAGGCCAATAGTAACCAGCCTTCATGATTTTGAGAGCTGTTACTCATGGAGCAAAGTGGCCTCCTGCTTCTCCATCATGGAACTTGTGTACTATCTTCTCAACTTGACATGTTCCAATGCATCTTAATAGAACACCATTGATGTCCTTCTTGAACAAGATACCATTAATGAGTACATACGGGATAACTTGTAATCTAAAGTATCTCTTCTTTTCTTTTCTCACTTCAGGAGGGCACAAGCCTGTTTGGAGGTAATGCACCAAGTCTTGAGTCCAACATGGAATGAGTGCATCATCAGCTGGTTGTTCTTGATCATTCTGTAGCAGTAACACAACATCTTCTTCACCTTTTGAGCCGTCTGGTTGTTTGAAGCGAGTTGCTCACACAAACCTTTGCCATGAACCAGTTTGGTCACTTTGATTTCAATATCATATTCCATCACCCGAGTGATCCAACCTGCTCTCTTCTCATTTAAATCCTTGTTTAGGAGAAAGTCCTTGACACCAGCATGAGACACCAGTAGTTGAATCTTATTGTTTGAGACCAAATGTCTGAACTTCTTCAAGCTCCTGATGACAGCAAGGACATGCTTTTCGATGAAAGAATACTTTATTTCGTAATCTTCCAAGGTTTGACTGAAGAATTCTATGGGCTGTTCTGAACCTTCTCTATTCAGCTGTGTCAAGATAGCTGAGATTGTATCTGATCCTCCAAATGCATACAACATGAAGTCCTTTGAAAAGTCTGGGTTGATAAGAGTTGGAGCTTGTGATATTGCATGCTTGATGTTTTCAAAACTCTCTTTGCCTTCTGCTGTCCATTTGAATGCCAGACTCTTCTTCAACATCATTGTTAAAGGCTTCACAAGAGTAGCAAAATTAGGCACAAATCTGCAGACAAAGTTTATCCTTCCCAAGAAGCTTTGAAGAGATTTCTTGTGGTGTGGCAATGGAAGTGTTCGGATGGCTTCAACCCTTTCAGGATCAATTGTTAGCCCTTCCCTAGAGACAATGTGGCCCAACAATTTGCCTTCATGTGCCAAGAATATACACTTCTTTGGATTCAACGACACTCTGAACCTTCTACACCTCTGAAACACTTGTCTGAGGTGAAAGAGATGGTCTGCTGCATTCTTTGAGAAGACAGTGATATCATCTAGGTATACCAACACTATATTGTTGATTAAGCCTTTGAATGCCATATCCATAGCTCGCTGAAATGTTGCTCCGGCATTTGACAGTCCAAATGGCATCTTCTTGTAAGCATACGTGCCCCATTTTATAGTGAAGGCCATCTTGAATTGATCTTCTTCTTTCACCATTATCTGATTATAGCCTGAATATCCATCTAGCAATGAAAACCTTTCTGAACCAGCTACAACCTTCAATATTTGTTCCATTGATGGAAGCAGATAATGATCTTTGAGTGATGCTTTATTTAGATCGCGAAAGTCCACACACAATCTTATTTCTCCATTTCTCTTTCTTACTGGCACCAAGTTTGCAACCCAACTTGAGTGTTTGATGGGGAAGATGATACTGGCCTCAATAAGCTTGCTTAACTCTTTTCTCATGAGAGGTTCGATATGAGGATTCACTGGCCTTTGCTTTTTCCTAACAGGGTTGGATTCTGGATCCAGCTCAATAGTATGTTGTGCCAACTTTGGGTTGAAACCTCTTAAATCTTTGTAAGTCCAAGCAAAGACATCTGGGAACTCTTGACAAAGCTGAACAAAATTAGATTTCTCTTGTGGGGTACTTACTTTTCCAATTTGCAATGTCTTGCCTTCATCTACTAAGATAGGTTCTGAATCTTCACCCTTTACTTGAATGTTCGCTTTCTCCTTTTGGAACTGATCATTCGGGTTGAAGATTGACTCCAAGGTTATGAGGCCTTTTGGTAATTTGTTAGTTCTCAGCTGCACCACTTGGTCACCATATTGCTGCTCCAGCTTGTCTTGATTTCTGGCGGAGAACTCAGCTTCTTCTTGTAGGAAATTAACAATTTGCTGATCATTCTCGAAGACTTTCCAACTTGTATTGTTATCTGGAATAGCTGGTCTCACAACAAATTTGATATGAGGCTGAGTTTTCTCATTTTTGATACTTTCTACAATATCAAACACAGCCCCAATTACTACCAGTCTGTCCGCTGCTTCATTCTTTTTTCTTCGGATGGAATTGATGCTAAAAGCTTCAAAATCTTCAATAAGATCCCATACCCAATTTTTGTAGCACTTGAGCAGATTATTCTTGACAGCATGCTGCCCCTTAACTTGGTTGACAATAAACTCACTGTCACCAAAGACTTGCAAATTCTTGATGCATTTCTTCTTTGCCTAGTGCAGTCCATGAATTAAGGCTTCATACTCAGCTGTATTGTTTGAGCAAGAAAACTGAAAATGGAAGGCTGAGTAATACTTTATACCTTGCGGTGAAATGAGCATAGCTCCTCCTCTTGCACCTTGTCTACTCCTTGACCCATCAAAGAACAATTACCATACTTCATTCTTGTCCTTATGATCTAGCTTGGTGATGCTGGGGAGAGGTTGATTCTCTTCATGTAAACAATAAACTCCTAGCTCAGATTCTTCTATTTCTTGATAAGGATCAAAAGCATGCACCTTGCTTGCCAATTCATCAAGAGTCAAATCTGGGATGCTTCCAACCTTGGTGTCAGCTTCATCAGTGCTTGGATAATCTTCTTGATCAAACACTGAACAGTTGGTATTGATTTGGTTTGGAGTGTAAGGCTCAATGTGAAAGTTTGCAATAGGTTCAGATCTGATTGTGGCCTTAGTTCCATACCTTGTTCTAAACAACATGTGTGACCAATCCACCTAAAGATACCTCCAATTTTAGCAGTGAATTCTCTTGACAAGCACAATGCAAAGAGTGGTGGCAAGTCTATGACTGACACATCTTGTAACATTATTACGTTGGGACATGCGTGTAGTGTGAGGCTCAAACCTTTGATTACTCCAACCGTTGTCACTGCTGTCCCGTCTAATTGCACTACACCCTTGGAGATGACTTCATATTGAAGCCCTAACTGATCAGCTATCTGTTTTGGCATGAATGAGCTGCTTGCTCCCGAGTCAATCATGCAATTATGTACCAACTTGTCTCCTATGATCAATGAAACATAAAATGGAGGGGGCTTCAACATTTTACCTTGCTGTCCTCCATGATTCCCTTCAGGTTGGGCAGCATTTGTGAGTACCTTCTCTTACATTTGGACCTGTTGATTTGAAGTTGACCAATCCTTCATGGAAGCTTCTAGCAAATCTCTTTGGCTTGGGATGGATAGTGATTCCCACATTGATATGTTTACATTTGTCTTCTTCATTTGATCAATGATGTTGAATGGGGATGAAGCATCCCTCTATTGTCCTTTAGCTTGTGCACTCATTCCTTGCACATGGGCAGCAGCGGATGACATCTGAGTTGGTTTAGGAGCTGGTTTGGGTGCTCCTTGCATGTTTGGGACTACATTTTGTTTGCCAAAAGCTTGTGGAGTGGTAGAAGGTTGTGGATTACTTGGAGCCAATGGCTGTCCTTCACCCAAATTTCTCCTTTTTGACCTTGTGTTGGCTGCAACACTTTGAGAGGGTATTTGATTCATACCATAGAAATATTCAGCTTTCCAATTGACAAGAGTAGTTTCGTTCGGAGATGTTCCTTGCTGAGGTGCTTCTTGCTGCTGATCCTCTTCGTGGCTGGACTCTTGTGACCCACCAATGGTTTGCACCATAAGAGCCTGATTTAATGCACCGTTAAAGCACATTGATTAGTTGTGTGGCTGAATGCATGGGAAACACCAATCATATTCTTGGGCCATGTTATTTTGCATCAGTACCAAAGCTCTGGATGTGGATGCAACATTAGGGTTATCGGGCTGAAATGGTCTGTTGGCAGGAGGCCTTGCTTGATTCTGATTTACAGCTAGATTGGGTGGTCTTTGAGGATGATATGGCTGCCTGTTAGGCTGAGCTTGAGGCTAATAAGAAGGTCTAAAACTTTAGGCTTGCTGCCTCTTGAGTGTAACCAGCTCATTGCCTAGATTTTACAATTGCTTCATGACTTCTTGAAGTTCGTTTGAGGCACTAGAAGATGAAGTAGAAGCATCACTTGAATTCTGATTTCTAGGAGTGGGAATAGGAGCTAAGACAGGCACTTGACTAGTACTTGGGCTCTCTAAACTTAGATATAATGGCATTGGGGGCCTAGGAGCTAGCTTTCCAGGGATAAGCAAACAATTTTCAGCTCTAATGGTAATGCTATAAGCAACAGGGATAGTTGTGCCTCCCATGGATTGAATCAACATAGAAATATGAGAATTTAAAGCTTTAAGGTAATATAGAAAAGCACCTTCTGCTATTGGCCTGATTGCCGCTGGAATTCTCTCCCAAGTCCTTTGAAATCTGAAATTAAAATCAGTCAGCTGCTCATTGGGAGCTCTTTTAATAGTTGTCAGCTGCTCCAAAAGGGACAAGTTGTCTCCCTTTTCCCCAAACTGCTCATGGAGGGCTATACATAGCTGATTCCAATTTTGAATAGAACCTGAGGCAAGACTCCTGAACCATTGCAAAGCTTTCCCTTTGAATGAAGATGCCTGCAGTTTCACAGCAACTTGCATCTCATTGATCTCATGGATTGCACAAATGTTAGCAATATCCTTAACATGATCACCAGGAGTGGTCTGATTTTCTCCAGTGAAGTACGGAATGTTCTTCAATGCTGCAACTGGGATTGAATTTTGTGCATTTAGAGAAAGTGGGCTGCTGCCAGTGAAATTGACATAGGGGTTGTTTTGTGCCATTCTGATTGGCCTTAGAACCCTTGTTGATTGAATGAAAGGCCTACTAGGTGGAGGAGTTGAGAGAGTTCTGTTTGGTGGAGATGGAGACCTTTGGATTCTCCTCCCACTTTTCCTTATTCTTGGAGATAACTGCAGATATTCAAACAACACCTCTTCCTCTCTAGCTCTTGACCTTGTGTTGATTCTTCTCATGAGTTTTCAGGTCTGCACTGCTAAAATCAGCTGATTCTTCTTCCTTGGAGTCACCAGATGTGTAATTTATAGCTCTTTTAAAGCAAGAAACTTGCAACAAATGCACATCAATTTTGTTGTAATGAAGATGAAGACCTCTAAGGTCCCACCGGGCATGCCAAAACTGTTATCACCAAATCACAGCACCCTTCTAAGGTTTATACAAGCACATATATTTGAACTCACGGTGTGATTGGATAACATGGGTACTATCTCCAAGTTGTGGGACTTGCTACTTGAGATAGACCTCCAGAGAAAGCTGGTTCTTTCTCCTAAACTACCTACCACAATCTACTCTAATGCAGGGGAAACTAACTAACCTAATCTAAATTTCCAAGGGACTAGGGAGAGAGAATGCATAAAATGAAAGCCTACACTAAAGCGGTGATACACCAGAAAAGGAGGGTGTGAGAGTAGTCTTCAAATGCGTGAAATACAGAAGCAAAGTGCACACTAGAAGAGGTGATGACAGTTCTCCATAATCTAGCAAAATGCATTCACAACAATATTTCAAACATACACAATGATAACAAAGCCCTTTCATGTGCATGTTGATGCCTCGGGGACAACCATTGGAGCAATATTAGCACAACCTAGTGAGGGGATTGTTGATCATCCCTTGTGTTTTACAAATAGGAAGTTGACACCAGCAGAACAAAATTAAACAACTACCAAGTACGAGGCACTTTCAATGATCTACATGCTGCATAAGTTTAGGTGGTATATTCTGGAAACACCATTCATATTCTACACGGACCAGATGGCATTGAAGTATTTAGTGAACAAGCCTATTCTACAAGGGCACATATGTCACTAGGTCCTGTTATTTCAAGAATTCAAGTTTTCTGTTGTAGTAAAACCAGGGAAAAGTAATTCTGGACCTGATCACTTATCTAAGATTGACTCAAGGGAGGATGCACAAAGCATTGAGGATACAATGCCAGACGGGAAATTGTTTAGGTTACAACGCGCGCCCTTGGACTTGGAGGATATTTTAGTATTTATAAAAACATGTGTGGCACTGGATGGAATGAAGGATTTGGAAAGGAAGCAGTTAGCTATACACGCTGCACTTTACATGTTGATTAGTGGAGATTTGTACAAGTTAGGCCATGAAGAGGTTTTGCACCGATGCATGTTAGAACATGAGCGCATTGCAATTATGGAGGAAGTGCATGATGGGATTACAAGAGGGCACTATGTAGCAAATGAAACCATATAGAAGATTCTAATGGCATGGATTTATTGGGAAACCATATACGAGAATTGTATTGAGTTTTGCAAGGCCTGTGACCATTGCCAGCTCCTTGGAAAACCTGGAAGAAGGGATGAAATGCCCTTGTGGCTAATATCCAATGCTAAACCATTTGAAAAATGGGAAATTAACTTTGTAGGACCTATTTCACCTTCTGCATAAAGGATTGGTTTGTCTTAAATCATCACTTGCACAGATTACTTGACAAGATGGGAAGAGGCAACGCCTATAAGAGATTACACTACAGAAACTGCTACTAGATTTTTATGGGAAAACATGATCAGCAAGTATAGATGTGCTTTGAGTTTAACAAGTGATAGGGGTAAACATTTTCTAAATGAAAAGGTCAGGATTCTATTAGCAGAGTTTATGGTAGCCCATCACAAGACCACCCTTTATCATCCACAAGAAAATGGAACTGTTGATGCAATTTAACAAAATACTAAGTCACACGTTGACCAAGATTTGTGATGTTGGAAGATGAGATTGGGATGACAAGGTATTAGCTATTTTATGGGGATACAAAACAACCTAAAAGAGTTTGAACAAAGACACACCATTTCAATTGGTGTTTTGCTCGAACGCTGTTTTACCAGTTGAATTCATGTTACCATCGTTGCGTATAGTGCACACATGAGGTTTAGCTAATGAAAAAGCGCTGGAAGAGAGGATTGATAAATTAATGCAACTAGATGAAATGGTGATCACTTGTTAGATGGAGTCAGAAGAATGAAAAATGCCAGAAAAAAGGCATGGCATGATCGTCATATCAAGAAAAAGAAGTTTGAGGTTGGGAAAATGGTTTTGTTATATGATTCCAAGTTTTTGTGCCATCTTGGGAAATTTAAAGTCCATTGGTTAGGAACATACATCATCTTGTACATCCTTGATTCAGGCACTTGTGAGTTACAAGTTGTAGATGGGACGAGATTACTAGGTCATTTCAATGGGAGTAAGTTAAAGCCTTACTATAAACAAGTCTTCATGGTGTTTGTAAATAGGTAATTTTTCCATCTAGCTTAGGATTTCCTTTAATGCATTTCCTTTCTTGTGTGTCCCTCTCTCGTTTCTTGTTCCTTTCCATTTGTTTTTTTTTGTGCCTTGTGTTCCAATAACCACATTATTTTCAAAAGGTTGTTTATGTGCAGAGGAATGCACATCTCTTTTAGTGTGGGTTGAAGTAGTGTCATGTAAAGTATAAATTGGTAGTGGGAGTTGTGTTAAATGGCCCAGTTGAAGGATAAAAAGTGCTTAAGGTTGAGAAAGCACGTGGGAAAACGGTGGACAATATTTTTTTGTTATCAAGATAGCTTAATAAAGACCATGTACAAAGAAGGAAAAGTGCAAAAACAACATGAGGTAGGCGAGGCAAAAAATCAGGTAAAGGACAGAAGAAGTGCCTTTGGCATTGCAGATGCGAGCAGAAGAGTCTTTGGTAAGATTTTTGGGTGGACACCAAAGGTTGAAAAGGGTTTTTCACACAAGATTAGGTGCATGGGTAAAGGCACTTAAGGACGGTTTTAGTAAAAAAAGATGCATTTAATGCTAAGTATGTTGGTAGGTGGCATAACATTTATTACTAGAAAGGAGGAAAAATCTATAAGTATGAAGTTGAGCACATTATTATTTACCTTTCTATTACGAATTTAAATAGCTCTTGTGAACTAGGGCATCTAAAGAGATTTTTATGAAAATGAATAAGAATCATAGAGATCTAAGTGCGTGACTAGATTGATCTGTGAATCGGAGTGGAAGGAGTACATGGGTGTGGGGAGAGTTCTTTTGGAGTATGCTGTCTTATGGAAGAGTTTTCCTGGGTTAGGGTTTTGCTGTTAGGGCTAGGAAGTAGGAGGATTCTTCACAGAGTTGAGCCTTAGAGTTGAGAAGAGTAGTAGAGTAGAGAAAAAAGGATGAATTAGGTTCTAACCCAACAAGTGAGAATGACACCAAAGAAGGAAACTGTCTCACCAAAGAAACATAAGGGTAAGGGAAAAGGAAAACAAACCACTGCCCTTGCTAGTTTGAATGAATAGTGGTATGCAAGAGATGTAGTACCCAGATGGAGTTTTGTTAGGGAAAGAGTGGGTGTCACACTTAAGGAAGATGTCCATGAGTGACTACAATCATCGCATAAGCACTACATAAAAGGAGATGAGGTTAGAACTGGTTCGTCCAACTAATAAGAGGACACCAGAAGGAATTTCGATCTACAACGACGAAGTGAAGGTGAAATTGGAGAAGGCCAGGTTGCTACAACTATATGAGTTGCCCTATTTTGGTAAGCCTGAGAAGTTATACCAGTGGTTGATGTCACGCGTTCATGAAGACCACTTCTATTTTGTAGGCCGTAAAATGTGAATAACCCCTCAGCTTATATCAAAGTTTACTAGCTTGATTTGTGAGGGAGACTCAGTAGATGACGACTTGGAGGATAAGGAGGCCATAAAGAAGACTATGGAGGCTTATGACTACAAAAAGGGTTTGCGCTATTTTGATATCGCAGAGATCCCTGAACCTATTATGAGAATGGCCACGTGCTTGGTTACCAAGATGAATGATCAGGAAAGGTGGACACAAGTGAACAAGGCATGCTTGAATGTATGTCGGAAGATTTTTGAAGGGACCATTTACAACTTGTCCACCTATATTGCAGATGAGATCATTAACAACACGCAAGAAGGAGAAAAGATATTGTTTGGCAACATTCTCCTCACCATCATCTTCTCGGAGATTGGAGTGCTTGATGGGCTAGAGAAGTTTGTATGGGAGTATCAAGAAGAAGATCCCTCACCTATGAAAAGGTTTGAGAAATATACTTGTGTGACCATGACGGCCACTCACAAGGTGTGCCTGGAAAAATGGTACAAATGGATGCACAACGCATTCAGGGTAGAGTGGAGGATACCTGAGCAATTTCCTACGCTTGTAGATGGGGAAGTGGAGTTTTCTATATATCAACATTTTTGTATTGGCTGGTTCACCTTAACATATGGGACTAAGAGTCCATGGTGCAAGCTACCATTTTCTTTCACCGCGCAATACTTCCAAGTAGGGGTCAACCATTTTAAGGATACCAAAACACTGAGGTTCAACCTTAGTGAAGTAGACCATGACCACCACGAGCTACGGAGAAAGCTTGTATGCCCAAAGAAATGGGCGTATGTGGAGAAACATGTCTCCCACGAAGTGTAGATGATGAAACCAATGACGTTGTCACTCACTGAAAGGACTGCAACAAGGGTGTACCTGCGCATAAGGCCAAAGTTTGAGAAAGGTACCTACCTGGAGAATGATGTCTCCATTCCAAAAGAATCCATAGGGAGGAAGAAGGCCGTACCGAAGAAGAGGGAAAGGAAATAAGTGCAGGAGAAGAAGGCACCAAGTGTGCAAACAACACAATCTATGGGCACGCCGAAAGTAATCGCTAAGCCAAACACTTACGCGCATAGGAAGAAGTCCCCAGTTAGAGAGAAGACCCCATAAAATGAGGTACCAGGGAAAGAAGAGCCTCTTACACTAGAAGAATCACTAAGGAAGGTTTCTCCTATTAAAGACAAAGAAAAGGAAGAGTCTCCTATACTAGAATCACCAATTAGGAAGAAGTAGAAGGTGGCAGAAAATGCAGAATCAAAGTAGACATAAATTCTAGACGTCTATATAGGTGAAAAAGATGATGACAATCTTGAGGAAGCTCAAGACCATCCAAGGTATGATGTGCACAACTCTGAGGATGAGGAAGATGAAGAGAAGAATGATGAGGAGGAAGCAGATGCTCAAGGAAAGGGGTGAGTGAAGAAGTAAGCACCAAAGATCAGAGAACCCCAAGCCTCACCAAGGAGCAAGTGAAAGAAGCCGCAGAGAGAGAAGTGGCAGTTATCATTAAGGATTTAGTGGAAAAAGAGCTAGAACATAGCGTAAATCAAATATTAAAGGAAGTGGAAGAAGAGAGGATTGGGAAATAAGACAGAAGCATGGGTGGAGACTCTAGCTTGGCTATAAGCTTCCCTAGGGCCGCGGGCATAGGAAGGAAGAATGTGGGAGCAACACAGGGGTAGGGAATAGGTTACATCAATGACCCAAACAAGGTGCTACACACGTGCTTCTAGAGCACCATTCCTATAGAAAAACTCATGGCCATGGCTTCATTTGAAGAAGAAGGTGCATACCCATGGACTAGGAAAATGCTATCTTGGGCGTTTGAGTCCCACATCGAAAAACCTAAGTTCAAAGTAAGCCAAGGGGTGCTAATGAAGATGCTAGAGAAAAAAGGGGTAAACCCGCTTGTAAATGCTCAATAGTTGTTAGATGAGCAGGTCTGTAATGCACTCAACAAATTTTAAGTTAAGGTTGAGGCCAAAATTTTCGGGAGAAATGATAGGATGAAGTTCCTAGAAGCAGAATTGGAGAAAAAGGAGGAGGAGCTTCTCGAGAAAATTAAGGACCTGAAGCAAGAAGAGCTTATCAACACTCAGTTAAGGCATGAAGTGAAAGAGGAGAAGGAAAATATGTGTGAAGTATCTAAAAAGGTGGAAATGATTACGGATTCCATTGTCTTAAAGCATCCTGACCTAGCGCCACCCAAACAAAAATATGAATCAGCCTTACAATGTCTGGAGGATTTGACTTGCATCCTCCCAATGGAAAGGAGACCACTTAATTTAGAGTTTCCAGAAGAGGTGCTGACACGCCAAGAAAAAGAAGAGAAGCTGAAGGTTGTAGAGATCGTTACTCTGTATACCAAACTCCTTGTTGATGTAAAGGCCACCGCGCAAGTTGCTGAAGATGCTTACGATAATTACGCTGATAGAGATAGAGTAGAAAGTATCTTGGTTGTTACACATGAAACAGAACTCAAGGAGTTTCAAGAAAAGGATAAGGGGAACAAAGCAGAGTGAGATAAAATCCTAGCCTAGGTAGAGAAGAAATCAGAAGCTATAGAGACCTTGCGGGGCTCGATCAAAAACTGGCTGAAAGCGTTATACCCCCAGATCACCCGCAGGATGGATGAACTCGATGACTTGGGAAAATAACTAGAGGGTATCATTGATACAATGAGTGCCAAAGAGGAGGAGCTAGGTTTTGAGGACGTGAGCACCCTAATAGGTGACCTTTGTTAGCAAGCGTAGAGCGAGGTTGATGTCTGGGAGAAGCTAGAGGTAGATATAGGGAAGGATTTCCCTCTCCTCCTTCAACAATAAACATGTTCTCCTTCATTTCCCCATTTTTTCATTCTTTCTCCCAATTCTTCATTCCTTCATTCTTTTATTCAGATCCCTCCATTCTTTATTCATTGAAGACAAGTGTTCTCGAGGACGGAGAACATGCGCAGTGCAGGGTGATGTTGTGCCCCAGAATATTGGCTAAGTACAAGAAGGCGTGTGGGCGCGTGGGACCAATATAAAGAAGGATGCATAGGGTTGAAGGAACATAGGTGAGGGTTTTTAGTAGGGTTTAGTAGAACCCATGGCACACGCGCAAGGAAAAACAAATGGTTTTGAGACTTAGCCATATTCGACGTTCCTGGAAGCACATGAGAAAAGTGTGAATTGACTGAGCATGCGGAGTGGATAAGGTGCTAGCCTGGCAATGTGGTAGTCCAGAAAGGAATATTCGATGCGATAGAAGGATATAGAAAGACATAATTACAAAGAGTGGAGAGCTCGGATCAGAGGAAGCATGCTCTATTAGAGGACCACCTTGACACTTGGTGACCAATCTGTTACTTCAGGAAGGCATGGCAGTGGAGGCTAAAAGCTATATTTATAGAGATGCTTGGGTATAAGAAAGGGGCATCAAGAGTGATCAAGAGGAGGCGCTATCATCGAGAGTTGATAGCAGCGATTGAAGAGGTGAAGCTATGCAGAAATAGTAATGGGTTTTATGGGTTAGGGTTCTCGTTAAGAGGACTGTAGGAGTGATGGCATATCTAGGGGGATGAGTGTGTGATCATTATTGTAATGAGGAAAGCTCAGTTTGAGGTTGTGATGCATGAGTCTTCTTTGTATTAATGCAATGGTCTGTTATGGCCTTGAGGGATGTAATGTGGTTACTGAACTAAGATCAATATGAAATATCTGGTTCGGCTCTAAATACATATTGTTCATGGGTATAAACCCTAGTGCATTTTCTTTATATTATGAGCAAGATCTGTTATTTGTTTGATATTTCTTTTGTTATTTGAATGGATGCATTGATATAGTAACTCATCCTAAGCTCTCAGAATGAATGCATGACTCTTTTCCTTCTTGCATATAAGCTTTTGTCATAAATGATGTATTCTCACATAACTCACATAAAGGAGGGTCTCGGCACCTGCGCGTGCTTCAGGGGAGCGCTCAACATCCACTGGGTGATAGGCCAATGCGCATGGGATTAGACTGTTGTTCTAAGGGTATAAAAATGACTACAATAGTAAAGATCATATCAGTCATCTTGAGAAAGTCTTTAAAGATGTAGGGAATTTAGGGTGTCTCTTAACCCCAAGAAGTGCTTTTTTACAGTTCCTGAGGGTAGACTTTGGGTCATGTTGTTTAAAAGGAAGGTATTATTATTGAACCTAAAAAATCTGTTAAGAAATTATTCTTTGTTAGTGCAAACATTATATTTTACGTGCGTACATGAGGTTTTTTGTAACAAATCATGTAGAGAAGTTTGTGTGAGATATTTGAGGGATATCTTAATTGTTTATTTTTATGGCTTGAATCCTAAATTATAGGAGATCATTTCCTATATATTATCATTGGAATATAGTGTGAAATACAACATAGAGAACATTATTATTGTTTTACATGCAAAGCTCATACCAAATTCACATTTGGTATCAGAGAAGGACATTATGAGAATAAATATGAGGGACACACATATATTTATGTTGCCCGGATTTATGGTTTGAAGATCATGTGTGAAGATATTTTGATATATTGTTATTTACTATAAAATGTGTTTGATTTCACAGATGAACAATTTCAGTTTAGAGTGGGTCACCTGCTCTATTCACATGATCAATAACCTGCAATTTCAACCATACATCCATGCTAAGCGCATCCAATATACCTCTGACAACGTCCACATATTACTCCCACGCTAGCTCTAATTTCATGATTTTTTCATGGCTATTTTCTTGTGCCCACATCAAGTACCATGCAATCCTGAATTCTGATATACTCTTGTTCGTGCCCAATATTCAATAATCCTATCAATTGTGTATTATTGACTACCAATCTAATCGATTCCACTCATTAATGTCCCATGCCCTTGGAAGTTTTGATTAATATAATTGTTCTATACCATCCAATAATTTAAATCGTCATAGTTATCTATAACGTTGAATTTGTTCGAGCCGGTGAAGCGTTGCATTGTTTGAACCCCAAAGCAACTGATCCACCTAATTCTCTAACGCAGGAGAGAATCATAAATTCTGTCAAAAGTTTACAAATTGGTCGTTTTCACCTCCATATGTTTTTTTTTGCCAAGTATCATGCCATGGAGAAGTGTCTACTGAAGGGATTCAAAGTCTTTTCTGCCAAGGTTTGATACTCTAGAATAGGATTGCTTATCATTTAAGTTTTTATTACTTCTAAGTATTTATTATTTTAAAGTATTTAGGTATTATGTGTTAGAAGTTTTGTAAGGCCATTTTATAAATTAGTTAAATATCTAGTGTCAAATTTTGTGTCGATTCTACGCCATAAAATCAAAAATCAGATTTCCATAGTCTTTGTCATCTCAAAATAAGTGTTCAGTATAAAGAATTGAGTCAAAAGTCTATTTAAGTCAGTCTAGTCTAAAATAGATTTTATGGCTAATTTTATACGTATTTGATTAGTATTGGCCAAAATTATTAGTAAAGTCACTCAAAGTTTAAATATGTCTAGTTGTGATAAGAAAAGTTATTAAATATTACTTTCTAAATGTTGTCATTGTCGCCTCATTGGGGTCATTGTTCTTATCTAGAATAAGTGCCAAAAATTAATTCATTGTAAAAGTTCTAAAAATAAAAAATATTTTTTCAAGCATTTCACGATGTATTTTTGATGGAATCCAACTTCCAAATGAGGTTTGTAAAAATGAGTTGAAAGAGTTAAATAATCTAACACAAAGAATAATTTTCCATTTATTATTCAATGAACAACATACAATAATATAACTCTATGTTTCATATAACATAGGAGATCTAACAAATCTCTAATAATACACGAGTTGTTCCAACAACTCGTAACACACTAATCTAATTACATAGGTTGTTTATACAACCTCACTAATAATGCACTATAACTGTAGTACTAATTATTTTACCATATGGTAAAACATTAATTACCGTGAGCACTAGATAATTTTCCTAACATTCCCCCACTTAGTGCGAACATGGGAAAAAACCTGCCTTTGTACTTACACCTACTTTCATGATTAAGTGATTTTTACTACAGGTTGATCACAAATTCGTTGTATGGTTTTCAAACGGTTAACCATGAACTGAAAATGGTGGTTTTTAATTGGAGTACCAAAAACCAAAAATGAAGGTTTTAAAGTGGTTTACCTACAACCACATCATGATGTGCCAAGTACTATTATCATCCCTCATCACATCTCACTGCAAGGAATAACATAGGAAACTATGCTGAATTTTGTTGCTCGAACACACAAATTGAAAAACTGGAAATGGAACATTTGATCATGTTCTCCCCTCAATGTGAAATTTCCACTTATTCAAACATGAACACTGTACAATTGGAACACACCACACATAACTGCAAGAATTGAAATCAAACTGCACACACACATGTAACCAAACCTTTGTACGGCCCCGTTGTTGATGACTGACAAGAGGTCGTTGATTGACCTCCTTCCCCCGTTTTCCTCAATCCTCCGATAAAAGGCTACTAACTCATCTTGATTTGGCTTTGAGACTATTTGTACAATTCACCCCCATAAGGTGGACACCACGTACAATTGAAAATGCGTCCAATTATTGAAAAGTGAGACAATTTTTTTTAATTTTTTAGACTTTTACAATGACACAAATTTTATATTGACAACATGACCAATTATTTTGTAACTTGAATATAAAATTGATTTTGACTGGGTGACTCTTAAAAAAAATAATATTACTAATCCTAAGATCACCTAAAAAAACAACTCCTTAGACTCTAAAAATAATAATTAACAATTAGATGACTTAACTTTTGATTGGAAAATATCGACGACTAAATACTAACTATCAATTGATAATATATCAGAAGGACATTAAAAAAATAAAATAATATGGTAATGGAAAACTCACTCTATTAAAAAAACAGTATTGACCAAATAACATTTAAAAACACTTAAACCTAAATATCTAAAATTACGAGCTTACAAGAAGCTGGTTTGGCCACACAATGATGCTAAAATCCGGGTTTCGATAGAGATGTAAATTTTCTTGTAATTCTGTTGACGTGAATCACAACAATGGATGACCAAATTGAAGGAGTCATATTTCAAATTCTTTGCTTTGTATGCAAAATATGGGCAGAGCAGATCACAAAGAACTACAGAACCTTAGCCAAGTTGATTAAATAGCCATGTAAGTCCTTGTAGAGGTAGAAGAATGTGCACGATTGGACTATAATACATAGAGATGTTAGTGTAGTGCAAAGTGTTGCACGTGTATACTGGAGCTATAAAAATGAAGAAATATAAGGAGAAAAAAAAATTCTACAGGTAGGCAAAGTGTAACAATGGAACAACAGAAAATGAAGCCCAAACATTGATGTAAGACCGTAGAAACTAGTAGTTGATGTACATATTTTTACAGAGATGAGTTTAATGTAGGCGATCCGAAACAATTCCAATTTGAAAAAATATTGTTACAATGCTCCACAAACGGCCATTATGTGAGCTTTGAAAAACCTTGACTTAATTTGATAAACAATTTAGAAGAATTAATAACTAGTTTAAATGCAAATTTCAATGTGGTTGTATAGCCAATGCAAACAAGTGGAATATCTATAGGCTCGATAATGCCTTAGAACATAGTGATGTGTATATACAAAGTCTTCACTAAATGCAATAAGTCAAATGCTAGGATTAAATCAGTGAGATCTAATTGAATGCACTGAAATCCACCAGGAAAAGATGTGGCCTAGTTATGCAACATTTTAAGAACAAACTAGAATATAAAAAAACTTCTCTAATTATCACACTCACTATTTATAAAAATTCTCATATGTCGGGGTGATGGATTATAATTTACACCCCTTGAAAAACTTCACATCATCTTGACAATACATAGTAATACACTACCTAAAAATATAAGTTGCTCTAATACCAGATGAAAGAGTCGGATAATATAACACAAAGAATAATTTTCTATTGATTATATTTAATGAACAACATACAATAATATAACTCTATATTTCCTATAAAATAGGAGATCTAACAAGTCTTTAATAATATACGATTTGTTCCAACAACTTGTAACATACTAATCTAATTACATAGGTTGTTTATACAACCTTACTAATAATGAAATATAACTGTAGTACTAATTATTTTACCATACGGTAAAACATTAATTACCGTGAGCATTATATAATTTTCCTAACATGATCTCCACGATGAAATCCAGTTGAGCTAGTAACATGATATTGATCTACGACATCTCATAAGTCACCTACGATGGGGCCACACAGATGGTTTGGTGAAATTTTTCAGAGTGTTTTTTCTTTAGGTTGCGTGTGGTGTGCTTCATCTTTCAGTTGTTCATGTTTGGTTTTTTAAAGAAGTGGTATTTTCACATTGATGGGGAGAACATAATACCATTGTCCCATTTCCATTGTGATAACTTTTCCTATGTGTGTATGAGAAGCATAACTTCCTATATTATTCCCTGCAATGATATGTTGATGAGAGATGATAAGAGTAATAAACATCATGATGTGGTTGTTGGTAAGGCATTTGAAAAACCATAATTTGTGGTATGTGGTAAACCACTTGTAAAACCATCGTTTTTGGTTGTTGGTAAACTTTCACCTTTTGGTTTTTAGTTATCCACTTGTAAAACCATCACTAGGGTTTTTGATTGTCCGGTGAAAATCACCAGATCATGAGTAGGTGTAGATACAAGACATGTTTTCCCCATGTTTTCACTAAGGGGGGAATGTTCGGAAATTATTAATTTATTTGTGAAAACATTATATTTTAGCTGCATGTATGAGGTTATTTGTAATAACTCACATATAGAATTTTGTGTGAGATATTCGAGGGATATCTTAGTTGTATATCATAATGGCTTGAATCCTAAATTATAGGAGATCATTTCATATATATTTTCATTGGAATATAGTGTGAAATACAACATTAGAGAACATTATTATAGTGTGAAATTCATAGAATCTTCACTATCCTTTCTCTCCATGCCAACTCACGAGAAGGCTCTACAATCTTTCCTTGGAAAATTTAAATTCATTAGGAAATTCATCCCTAACTTTGCAGGAATTTTCAATCCCTTTACCTTGATGCTCAGGAAGGATATAATTTTCAAATGGACCACGAAAGGAAAAGAAATCTTTACCAAGATCAAATAGATAATTACTCAAGTGCCCTCACTTATCAACCCTGACTATTCAAATAATTTTATCCTTTATGCATATGGGGATAAGGACAATGTTTCTACGGTTTTGACACAACAAAATGACAAGGGTTCAGAAATACTAGTGGCCTTATTCAGTCTAACACTGAAGTATTATGAATTAAAATACAATCATGTAGAAAGAAAGGTCTTTTTCATCATGAGAAATATCAAAAAATTCAAGAGCATCCTTGCTCTTAGCCACATCAAAGTTTTAGTCTCACACCCCAATGTGAGAGACTTCATTATGGGATAAAAATTAGTGAAATGAGATCTTGGTGGGTGAACAAGATTATGGAGTATGATGTGACCATCAAGCCAACAAAATTGGTAAGAGGTAGAGCACATTGTGAGTAACAATAATTATAAAATAAAGTACTTTTATCCCACTGATGTAGTCAAAGGAGATATAAAGTCATTCTTCACTCAATGAATAAGTTTTATTCACCAATTACTCCAAATTTTACAAAAGAGGACAATTAAGCTGCTCTAAATGCCTAATATTGGCTTAAAAATTAATAAAAAGGACAAAATTTCACCTAAGAATGGTAGACTTTTCTCAACACTTTGTGACAATGCCTTCATTCGATTTCCTTTTAGCTATCAACATGTTTCTTGATTAAGAAAACAATCACTTTACTCAATCTTTACAGGACTTCCCTTCTTTTCCTTGCTAGTTCCTTTCTTGCAAAAAAAAGTAGTGTTTTTTGCTTTTTAGCCTCAACAATGCCTTTCATATCTTTTCCCTATTAGATTATTCATATACAAGTTAGTTTTAGAAAAGGATAATAATCAAAACTTCAAAATTCACCATACTCGTTTCTTTTACAAAACTGTCCCCTATAAGCTCTCAAGAACACTTTTCTTTCTCTCAATTAGGTTATGCTCTTCCACAGTTCCTCAAAATTAAATATAATATCTCTTAGTTTTATTTTCATGCCTTTGATATGCTTGTAAAATTTCATAGCATAATTCTTCACTAAATTCCTTGTAGCGTCCCTTTTGCATTTTGGCTCTTAACCCTTAACTAGGTCATGTACAAACTAAAAAATCTCATAACTTCTAATGCACTCAATTCAAGGACACAATCGCATGCATTCCCATCACCCATTATTGAATTCTTGAGGCTCGTGTAGTTTTGAAGCTTAACTCCAAAGGAAAATATGACTCCCTTTGTTAGTTTTCTCTAGAATTAAGGTCTTGACTGTGTTTTCTCACTCCCCTTCTAGATTGTCATAGATTCCTGAAAATTCCACCCTTATCTTCATAAAAGTATTTGATAATCCCTTTTAAGGGTCTACTAGCCTGTTATCTTTAGAATTTCAAAGCAAAGTTCCATGGTTTGAGCCCTTAAATCCAATTTTTTATCCAAACCCTAATTGTAGCACTATGTTTACTTGGGTAAGTGCTAAAACATTATAATTTACTTAATACACAATGTCATGGCTTCTAACTTTGTACATAGTTTTGGCTAACCTATCTCATCAGTCCTAGGCTATTAGAAAAGTCCAATAATATAAATAACCTTCATTTACCATCTATAAGGGGACTGTGCAGGATTAAAGGAAACATAGTATGTTGAATCTACTCTTTGTCTAGAAGAACAAAGAATCTTAACAAAGTATGATTCTCATATTCCTCACTGATAAACTCGTACAACCTTTTACTTAAGTTTTCAAGCATCTTATACTCTCAAATTAGTGTAAAACATGTTTAAGGTTTTTCAAACTCAAGGTTACATTGTCTCAGTTCCATTTTCAAGAGTTCCAAACATGCAAAGAAATATTCCATCTTTGTTCTCTTCTCAACCATCAATATTCTTAATTATTTTTATTATGATTTAATCCCTAACAGAAATATCACACCCTAATAAATGCCAATATCTCTTATCAGTCACATGCACACAGTCATAAATTTACCAGTCTTATCAAATTAGAGCTTTATGATTCTTTATTTTTTTACTCTTATCAACCAAGCATAGAAAATATCCATAATGGAAACACTAATAACAAGTCAAAAACTCTTTAAATAAATCATATGAAAAAAATTCAATTCATGTCAACTAACCATATCATTTTTTTTTTCAAGATTTCCCATCTTTATAAACATACAATGTTCTTTTTCATACAAAACCAGAGGTCTTTATAGCTTTGATCCTTCTCCATTCTTCTCTTCTCCTCTCTCTCCTCAAGGAGTTATTCCTTCTTCCTCCATAGAGGATAACTGACTCCACTAATTTGAACTCATCACCTTTTATCACTTTTCCATAACTATTTTTAGCCTAACACTTCATATACCCCTTTACACTCATAAGGAGTTTTATTACAATATTTACCCTTAAGACTCGTATACACATATAATAACTCACTCTAGGACTTTAACCACTAACTTAAACACTCACATGCTCTTACAAGTTCATTAGACTCATTTAAATCCTTTTAAATTTTGAATGTCCTTTTGGAGGGAAAAGGACAATTTTGAGATTCAGAGAAACTTAACCTCTAAAATTTCCTTCTCAAATATTTGTCATGCCTTGAAACACCTATCTCAACCTCCATGACTCTAAAGAAGGTTAATTTATAATTTTGAGGTTCATGTAATGATTCCCTTGCGATCCTACTCCCTAGGGAAGAAAAAGAGTCCTTCATGTACTTTGTTTGCATAACTGATTCTCTTAGTTGAGTCTTCATTGTTTTTGTTGGCATTTAGTCTTTCTTTCTGCACATTCATCTTCCTTTCTTTCCTTAAGACCTCTTGGGTCCCATATGATTTGTTTATTTCTTCCATTTCTCTGTACTTGTTCTCTTTCTTCTGTGATATTCATCTTCAGAAATGAAATTTCCAAGTCTTCTTCACTTCATTTGAGCTCTCAAATGAGCTTTTCTTTCAATGCCTTGGGCTATACATGCACATTCATACACACAAAACATTAGTTTAAAAAATAATAGACATTTGAGCCTCTTCATCATATTTTTCTTCAATTTCTTCTTTCTTCTTAATCTTTTCTTCCATGTTTTCAACTTCTTCTTCATCAAATTTCACTTCTTCATTATGTAAAGCACATTCAAGTGCCCACAATTCATCTTATTACTATTTTTGGCTGCTATATACAAAATTATAATACATATTCACCATCTCTCCTCTAAATTCTTCCTCCACATTGAATAATTATTTGCTCTCATCCCTGATTTCTTCATTCTTTTTCTGATTTTCCTTTACTTCCATCACTTCCAAGTTTTCCAAATGACTCCCGAGTTGTCCTATCTTTGCTATTACTTCTTTTCCTCTCTCATTATCAAGTTATCCACTCATTTATTCTTCATTCTCAAGTTCTTGTTCTTTTATGGAAGCTATTTTTTTCTTATGACCTCCACTTCATCCTTTATTTGCATATTTTCTTCAAGAATGGACTCCTTTTTTTTAACCTATTTTGTCTTCTTTCATAGCATCTTCATGTTTTCTTATCCTTCCCATTGCTCGAGTCTTCTCTCTTCTAATCTCAAATGCACCTTCACCTGCATTCTCTTTATCTTCTTTACAAGTTCTCTAATTTTCCATCTTGATTTCTTCTTCTTCACAAATTCTATCCCTTGAATTTGCTCTCTTTCTTTCAAGAGTACAACTAGATGCTCTATATCTCTATTAAGATCTACAATCTCTTGCTGTATCTATAATTATTTCTTCTTCATCCTTTCCTATTTTATTTTTCTCTCTCTTGCTTCTTGTTCTCTTTTCTTGTGGATAATTATCTTGGCTAACTATATTCCACCCTTATTGTAGTGCCCACTTCCCTTTGACACTTTAAGATACTGATTTTGATACTATTGATCGTACTATGGACACTATTATTTTTTGTTTTGGTATGATGGTTAGATGCTAGATCATGGATTAGTATTGATTTGGATTCAATTATTATGCTTGATGATTACTAGAGACATTTTTTATATGTGGTTGATGATATACTATTGTGACATGGACATATTATAGATGTTGATTTGGACTTATGATATTGGATATTTGAGTAGATCTGGTATGATAGATTTTGATGATGATATAGTTGATTTATTGAATTAAAAATGATAATGTTGAATTATTGATATTGTTGTGATCTATGTGTTTAGATAATTTTGAGATATTGTTTATATCATTTTTGGATGTTCTGATATGACCACGAGGCTGAAGGAGGTATTTGTATTTTGCAGGTTAAAAATCACAACAATGTTGGGGGACTGGAGACTAACCATATTAAAATTTTGGGTGAATTCAACAAGGTCACCATGGGAATTGTGTTATGTGTTTGTGTGTTGTGTTATGTTAGGATTTCCCATGGGGGGGATTTCCATTATTGTGACCATGGGATATATGTGTTTTATTTATGTGTTCCTTTTTAATTATTGTTGTATGTATTTTATTAGTAATGTGTTCCTTGTTTTAGTTAATTTTAATGTGGAAGATTAATGTGTGAAATCCTATAGTTAAACTTTTATTAAATTTAATTGGAACATGGGATGTAATTAATAAAGTGTTTGAATTTAAATGATAATGTTGGAAGAATGTGTAAGAAAATTTTAAGAGCATGTAAGGTAGATTTTGAAATGTTAAACAGTCCATCTTTTATGAAATTCGAATTTGTCCTTGGAGGCCAAATTTGGAGGCTTGTGGGACAAGTTAAACTTGTCCCACACCTCTTAAAATGATCCACCAACCATGCCTATGGTTTGGAGGTTAAAATTAGGCATTTTTAATGCTTTTTTTGAAGTGACAATTTATAAGTTTTAATTGCACTTCCCTTACATATTTTTAATGCAGTCCTTTTGAAGTATGGGTCATTTTGGAGTGTGTAAGTCATTTTGTCATTTTTTTTTTTTTTTGGTGAGGATGTTGACTTCCTCTTGATGTTGAGGAAGAATGATGTGGCATCCCAAAAGGATCCACATCATCCTCTCCTCTTCCCTCTCCTTTAAATTCAAAGCTTCTTGCTCATTTGAGGTTGTTGAAACTTTGTTATTTACTCTTGGGGGTGCATTTTTTTGATGTTTCTTTTGGAGCTTGTTTGAGGAAGAGCTTGGAGTCTTTTTGCTTGCTCATACTTGTTGATTTTGGACTACACTTTGACATTTTGGAAAGCTTGTGAGCTTGGAACAAACTTCAGTATGGAGAGGTAGGATCTGGAGCTGTATTTAATTGTCTTTCCTTCTCTTGCATGTATGCTTAAATGGTGTTTCTGTTTGCATTCTTGGCTGGTTGGGTAGAATGCTTAGGGCATGGTGTAGGAGAAGGATGTGGGGATTTCATATGGGGGGCATAAGGGATTACCAATGGCACAGTTTTATTGTGGAGGGAGTTTTGGTTTGGGATCCACCTTGGAAAATAAACTGCTTGCATTTCTTACTATGGGGGGGCATAAGGGATAAACTTGGGGGGGGGGGGGGGGGGGGGGCATAAGGAGGGGTTGGGAGATATAATGTTTATGGGGTTGATATGATTATTGGTGGTATGTATTTTTGTGGATGCCCAATTCCAAATTGGGAGGCATAAGGAGTTTCCCATAGTCCTTACTCTTGTTGGCTTGCTTGATCAAGCCTATGTGTTGTATGAATTGTTTCAAATGTAGTTGGGAACTACTGTCTTATTTTGAACTATGCATTCTGTTGATTGTATGCAATGTGAATGTTGCTTATATGTGATAGAAGCCTTTGTTGCCATGTGTTGATATTCATGGTCCATTTCAATATGGTTGGGGCTCGGGGGCTAATGAGGAAGGATGGCTTCTCCTTTCTTATTGGATGTCTTGGTTAGGTGGAGAGCATTGCCTTTTCCCCTTCCTTTTTATGATCAATTTTGCAAAGAAGAAGAATTCAACATGCTGTTGTTTGGAGAAATAATTTCATAGTTTGACAGTCATCTCCCTTTGAGTAATTTAATGTAACCTTTCCCACCTTGAGTGGATGAGATGTATTATATTTGTAATGTGAAGTTATTGAATTGAAATGGAAGATGAAATTGAAATTGATAATGTAAAGAAGAAGTATATTTGATCTCTGTTTTATTTTGGAAAGAAAATGTAAATGTTATTCCATGCTTTGTAAATTGAAATTTGATACCAATTAAAATTGGAAAAGAGATCAGTTGTAAAAGTGTTATTGAATTATGAATAGAGGAAAAATTGTAAGATGTAATTGTTGATAAATTAAAGTTGCAATAACTATTCAAACTTGTAATGTATACTAGATTTAATTGTTGTCCAAGAATGAGATTCTGTTTGAATGAGAAATAAGAAAAAAGTGTTGTTATTGTATGCATTGTATTTGAAAACAAATGAACAATGAAAGATTTCATTCCTTCTCAAAGTGTATTGAATAGTGGATTTGATTTATTATTGAAGGATGAGGTTTCTATTTGTAAAAAAGAAGAAGAAAAGAATGTGTGGGGAAGAAAGACAGTGTGATACGCTTGTAAAATGTATATTCAAATTTGATATCAGAAATGTATTTTAACAGAAGATTAAATAAATGATTGATAAGTAAATGTATTGAATTGATTCAGTAGATGTACGAGATCAATTGGAAGTTATATGCATATGTAAATGGCCAAAATTGTTAAACAAACTCCAAGGAGACAGTTCATTGTTTTAAAACTCAAATCTGACAATGCACATTTTAATAAATATGAGAAGTTCGATCTTACACTCAACAATAAGTTATGAAACTTTGAAATTAACATTTAAGAAGACTTAAAGAACTCAAATTGAGCTTAACAATTGAGACTAAATCTCTAAAACCCAAGGAATTTCAAATCGGAGCTTGCGCGGTCATTTTTTCCGTCAACTCTTGGAAAAATGCAAACTTGAATAAATGAATAAATGAACAAATTGAATTCACTAAAACATTATAAACCCTCCCTATACTGATCCTCCATGTCTTTTGGACATGTTGAGTGAAGGAGGAGTTCAAATTTAATCGAAACAAGAAGTTAGAAATTGCTAGTTTTCCAATTAAAAGCCTGCAGATATTTTTTTACAAAATTGACCCTTAAAAACTTATCAAAATGTAAAATTTATGTTTTATGTACAAAGAGATCATTGAGAGATTTCTGAAAAGTCCTCGTTTTCCCAAAACTGAGCTTTCTAGCTCAAGTTATGGCACTTTGAAGTTTTTGTGCCTTGGCGGGAAAATTTGGGAAAATTTTCCCTGGCGGGCCCGCAACCCAAAAAATTTCCCGTCGAATTTCCCTTAGGAAAATTTTAAAGAATTTTGCCTGAAAAAAAAATCCTTTTTTCTCCACTAGCCTGTAGCCAATTAGGAGGCGCCATGTGTCCTCCAGGGGCTGAGGCGGAGGCGGAGGCGAAGATAAATTTTAACCCTTAGACTTTTTGAAAATTTTTGGAAAAATTTCACCTTTTTCTCCACCGGCCCGCAGTCAACTAGAGGGAACCACATATCCCCTTGTGGATACGATAGAGGTGTGATTTTTCCTTGAACTTTACCTTTTAAAATTTTAGGGAAAATTTACCCTTTTGACCCCGCCGGCCCGCGGCCAATGAAAACGTGCCACATGGCACTCTGGGGGTGGCGGTGGGTAGGGTGGAGGCCCCTTGACTTTTTGGGTTTTGGAATTTGGGGAAAAATTTTAAAATTTCCCCCATGGCTCACAACTCTGCTGCCCCTTTACCTTTTTCTTTCCGCAGGTGTGTGGACCTGCGCCCCATTTTTTCTTCCTTTCTCCCGTCGATTGTCGTAAAGCGCAATTTCCTCCCACCGCTCTGCTTTCCCATCTCCCTCCTCCGCTCGGTGTTAGAACATGAAAAGTGTCCCCGTGGGACCCGTGAGGGCATGGAACATTTTTTTCCCTTAAGCCATGTGTTGGGAAATTTTCTCAATGCTGCCCCAGGGCACTTTTCCCCTCCTCCTACCACGTGTCCCTCTAGGGAAATTTTACCCAAGGAACTCCGCCCATTCATAACTAGATTTCTGTAAGGAGTTAGAAGGACTTCTTTATATCACTGGAAAGGTGAGAAAATTTCCTATCCATTGGGAATGGTTTAGGGAAATTTTGGAAGCATTAATTGTGAGAAAAATTTAGTTGAAGTTCTGAGCCTGTTAGAGAGTAGGCATGGGGGTAATTTGCTCCCTGAACCTAAGTAAAACATGTAACCCTAAATTTGGAACCTTGTGAACTTGTTATAGGTTAAAATGAAAAACTTGTGTCTTGGTAAATGGGTTTTTTTCTGGAACCTGTTAGTGAAAACTAATGTCTTGTAACTTAGTTGTAGACACTTCAAATAAAAAAAATTATTCCATAATTTTTCTAGCTAACCCTAGGTTGTTTCTTGGATCTCAAGTGGTTGTTTGAACGGGCGCTACATTATCAACTTTTCTCTTTCCATCTCTTTCTTCTTCTTCTCTTCACTCACTTTCTCTCTCTCTCTCTCTCTCTCTACACCTCACCTAGGATTAACACTTGGTCTTTTGGTGTCTTCTCACACTCTTCTCACTCTTCTTATTTCAACTTGTCATTCTTCACAAACACACTTCATAATTTCATTGGTTAGCCACAAAATAATTCAAATTTCAATCATCAAAGCTACTTCAACAAGAGCCTCAACTTTGATACCAAAATAATGTAGTAAAAGGATATCTAAATTCATTATTCACTCAATGAATATGTTTTATTCATCATTTACTCCAAATTTTGCAAAAGAGGACATTTAAGCTTCTCTAAATGCTTAATCTTGGCTTAAAAATGCATAAAAACGCCAAATTTTCACCTTAGAATGGTATAATTTTCTCAATACTCTATGGCAATACCTTCATTCAATTTCCTTTTAGTTATCAACATGTTTTTCGATTAAGAAAACAATCTCTTTACTCAATATTTATAGGACTGCCCTTCTTTTCCTCGGTAGTTCCTTTCTTGCAAAAGCAAGCATTTTTTTTTATTTTTAGCCTCAAAAAAGCCTTTCAGACCTTTTCCCCGTTGCATTATTAAGATACAAGTTAGATTTAGAAAAGGATAGCAATAAAAACTTCAAAATTCACCATACTCTTTTCCTTTACAAAATTGTCCCCTACAAGCTCTCAAGAACACTTTTCTTGCTCTCAATTAGGTTATGCTCTTCAACAATTCCTAAAAATTAAATATCATATCTCTTAGTTTTATTTTCATGCCATTAACATGCTTGTAAAATTTCATAGCTTGATTCTTCACTAAACTCCTTGTAGCACCCCTTTTGTATTTTGGCTCTTAACCCTTAATTAGGTCATGTACAGACTAGAAACACTAATACATTCTAATGTACTTATTTCAAGGACATAATATCAGCAATTTCCATCACCCATTATTGAATTCTTGAGGCTTGTGAAGTTGTGAAGCTTAACTCCAAAGGAAAATAGGACTTCCTTTGTTAATTTGCTCTAGCATTAAGGTCTTGATTGTGTTTTCTCACTCCCCTTCTAAATTGTCATAGATTCTTGAAAATTCCACCCTTATCTTGATAAAATTATTTGATAATACCAATAAAGGGTCTGCTATCATGTTATCTTTATAATTTCAAAGGAAATTTCCATGGTTTGAGCCCTCAAATCCAATTTTCTATCCAAATCCTAATTATAGCACTGTGTTTACTCGGGTAAGTGCAAAAACCTTATAACTTCATTAATACAAAATATTATGGCTTCTAACTTTGTCCGTAGGTTTTAATAACATGTATCATCAGTCCTATGCTATTAGAAAAGTACAATAATACAAATAACCTTCATTTTACATCTATAAGGGGATTGTGCAGGATGAAAGGAAACAAAGTATGTTGAATCCACTGTTTTTCTAGAAGAACAAAGACTCTAAACAAAGTATGACTCTCCCATTCCTCACTGATAAACTGATACAACCTTTTACTTCAGTTTTCAAGAATCTCATACTCTCAAATCAGTGTAACACACATTTAAGGTTGTTAAAACTCAGGGTTACACTGTCTCAGTTCCATTATCAAGAGTTCTAAACATGCAAAGAAATATTCTCAACCATCAATATTATTCATTTTTTTAATTATGAATTAATCCCTAACACAAATATCGCACCCTAATAAATGCCAATATCTCTTACCAGTCATAGGCACACAGTTATAAATTTACTAGTCTTATCAAATTAGAGCTTTATGATTCTTGATTTCTTTACTCTTATCAACCAAAAATAAAAAAAATCCATAATGAAAATACTAATAACAAGTCAAAAACTATTCAAAGAACTCCTATAAACAAAATTCAATGCTTGTCAACTAACCATAGCATTTGTGTTCAAGATTTCCCATCTTCATAAACATACAATGTTCTTTTTCATACAAAACCAGAGGTCTTCATAGATTTTATCCTTCTCCATTCTTCTTTTCTCCTCTCTATCGTCGAGGAATTATTCCTTCTTCCTCCTTAGAGGATAACTAACTCCACTAATTCAAACTCATCACTTTTTATCACTTTTCCATTACTATTTTTAGCCTAACTAACTTACCTTCATATACCCCTTTTCACTCATAAGGAGTTTTATTCCAATATTTACGCTTAAGACTCATACAAACATCTAATAAATCACTATAGGACTCTAACCACTCACTTAAACACTCACATTATCTTACAAGTTTTTTAGATTAATTTACATCCTTTTAAAATTTGAATGTCCTTTTGGAGGAAAAAGGAAAATTTTGAGATTCAGAGCAACTTAGCCTCTAAAATATCTTTCTCAGCTCTTTGTCATGCCTTGAAACACCTATGTCAACCTCCATGAATATAAATAAGGTTAATTTATTATTTTTAGGTTCATGTAATGATGCCCCTGCATTATAATCTCGAGGGGAGAAAAAGAGTCCTTCATGTACTTTGTTTGAATAACTGTTAGTGCAGAATCACAACACCCCCGAATGGCTTGATTTTGAAGTGGGGCATTTGATGTGATTGCACAACATGGGACCATCTCTCAAGTTGTGGGACTTGCAAAAATTGAGATGGACCTCCAAAGAAATACGGTTCTATCCTCCTAATCTATCTGCCATAAGCTACTCCAGTGCAGGCAAAACCTATCCTATCCTAATCTAACCATTCCAAGAGGACAAAGAGAGAGAGAGAGGGTAAAAGAGCCTACACTAAATGGTGATACACTAGAAAAGGAAGTGGTTGAATCACAGACCCGACCACCTGAAGTGGAGAGAGGTGAGCAGAGGAGAGGGTGGACAAGATGCACCACATACCAAAGATAGTTTTCACATAGAGTGCCACTTTGAAACCCATTAAGCACAGCTCCCAGAACTTGCAAAAGACATTAGAGCATGCATAGTATACCCTGCGACAATGAGAGGTAAGAAGAGACGATAAAATGAGCCAAGGATGGAAAAATCCATCACGAAACAAATTATATTGCTCCAAAAGTTACACGGTACATTGTCAGAGGGAAAGAGTTAAGAAAACACAATTACAAAGCCATAGGAGGAGGCTTAGACTCCACATTCGACCCTAAGGAAGAAAGAGAGAGGGGGTAGAAGAGGGAAGATCAAAAAACATTTTGATATGCCCCTCCTTTACAATATATAGGAAGAATAAGAGAGAGAGGAGGGAAAAAATTGAATCCTACTTCAACCACCTCTGCGACACATTAAATCTTGTTCTAAAAGCTCAACCATCTTCAATCAATGTCGATCTCAAATCTGCCCACAATCTGGTAGTTCTGGTTCCCTATGTCTGTTCGGCATGCCAAGGAAGAAAAATGGTGGATCAAACCAAACCCGATCCGGTTGTTGGAGAAAATAGATTCTACATTAATGGTCTGGAAGAATTTTTCCCATTTTCACCCACTAAATCCAGTTAAGAATGATATTTTATGTTTCCATGGCATAGAGGGTGTCGAGATGTTTCCAAAAAGTCTTCTTCCACCCAAATCTGATTTTCCTGTCAAAAGATATGGCCATTTGAAGATTAGGGTCTCGAGCGTGCAAATTTGAAAGAGTCTATCTGTACCAGGTTGACGTGGCAGCCTCGTGCATCTTGGAGATTCGACCCCTACCTTTCATTTCTAAAATAGTGTTGGACTGACATGTGGAGGCTTCCGTGGGATCCACGATGTTCCCTTGTATTTTTGCTGAGTCCTTTGTTTGGCGGGGCCAAAAATATGACCTTGGACATGTGGAGGCCTGATGCTTGTTTAGAGACTACCTTTTGGATTTAACCTTTGGAGATGTGCCATTTGGACACTTGGAAGTGTTCGCTGTCTCCTCCATACTTAGTCATTTTTTAGGCCCATTCTGAACCATTTACAGAACCTGAAGACCTTGAACCTTTGCTGTTTCTTTTCTTTTGAGCCTTTGGTTTTCTTTTTGGTGCCATTTGATCCTTTAAGCCTTTGGTTTTCTTTTGACATTGTTTTCTCCCCCCCGACCCTACTACTCCATTATAGAGCCTACCTGAGTTCCTCCTTACTTTTCTATTGGATTTGAAGCATGAGCTAGTTCGACGGGGCTATTTATTGAACTTCTTCTTGCAAGGGGTCATTTGATCTTTTGTGGGCCCTAACACTCCATTGTAGAGTCCCTCTGTTGCCTGATTGTAGGATTTGAACATAATTTCTTTGGTTTCTTCTGTGCGGGGTCATGGTTGATCCAATTTTACCCGAGGGAAAAATTGGGATAACAATAACTAAGTCTCTTAGCCGAGTCTTCATTATTTTTGTTGGCGTTTAGTCTTTCTTCTTTAGATTCATCTTCCTTCCTTTCCTTAAGACCTCCCAGGTCCCATATGATTTGTTTTTGTCTTCCATTTCTCTTTAGTTGTTCTCTTTCTTCTATGATCTTCATCTTCACTCTCTCTTTTGTCTTCATCTTCAGAAATGATATTTCCAAGTCACCTTCTCTTCATTTGAGATCTCAAATGAGATTTTATTTCAATGCCTTGGGTTATACATACACATTCATACACACACAAAACCTTAGCTTCAAAAACAAGAGAATTTTGAGCCTCTTCATCATATTTTTCTTCAATTTATTCTTTATTCTTTATCTTTTCTTCCATGTTTTCAACTTCTTCTTCATCAAATTTCACTTCTTCATTATGTAAAGCACATTCAAGTTCCCATAATTCATCTTCTAACTATTTTTGGCTGCTATATACAAATACATAATCAATATTCACTATCTCTCCTCTAAATTCTTCCTCCACACCGAACAATTCTTTTCTCTCATCCTTGATTTCTTCATTCTTTTTTTGATTTTCCTTTACTTCCATCACTTACAAGTTTTCCAAATGACTCCCAAGTTGTCCTAAATTTTCTATTTCTTCTTTTCCTCTCTCATTCTCAAGTTATCCACTCATATATATTCTTCATTCTCAATTTCTTTCTCTTTTATGGAAGCTAAATTTTTTCTTATGACCCCCTCTTCATCTTTTATTTGTATTTTTTATTTAAGAATGACCTCCTTTTTTACCTCTTTTGTCTTCTTTCTTAGCATATTCATGTTTTCTTCTCTTCCCATTAATTGAGTATTCTCTTTTCCACTCTCAAATGCAACTTCACCTACATTTTCTTTCTCTTCTTTACAATTTCTCTGATTGGTTATCTTGATTTATTCTTTACCACAAATTCTATCCTTTGAATTTTCTCTCTTTCTTTCAAGAGTACCATTAGATGTTCTGCGTCTTTCTTAAGCTCCGCAATCTCTTACTGCATCCATAATTCTATCTTCTTCATCCTTTCCTCTTTTGTTTTTCTCTCTCTTGCTTCTTGTTATCTTTACTTGGTGTTAATCATCTTGGCTAAATCTATTATCAAATTTTCTCTTTCCATCTCTTTCTTCTTCTTCTTCTTCTTCTCTTCACCCACTTTCTCTCTCTCTACACCTCACCTAGGATTAGCACCTGGTCTTTTGGTGTCTTCTCACACTCTTCTCATACTCTTTCCACTTACTTTATTCTCCCTCTTCTTCTTTCAACCTGTCATTCATCACAAACACACTTCAAAATTTCATTGGTTAGCCATAAAATAAATCAAATTTCAATCATCAAAGAAACTTCAACAAGAGCCTCAAATTTGATACCAAAATGATGTATTCAAAGGAGATAGAAAGTCATTATTCTCTCAATGAATATATTTTATTCACCATTTAATCCAAATTTTGCAAAAGAGGACAATTAAGCTACTCTAAATGCCTAATCTTGGCTTAAAAATGCATAAAAATGTCAAATTTTCACCTTAGAATGGTAGAATTTTCTCAATACTCTGTGACAATACCTTCATTAAATTTCCTTTTAGATATCAACATGGTAGAATTTTCTCTATAATCTGTGACAATACCTTCATTCAATACTCTGTGAATTTACTCAATCTTTATAGAACTACCCTTCTTTTCCTTGCTAGTTCCTTTCTTGCAAAAACGAGCATTTTTGTAACTTTTTAGCCTAAAAAATATCTTTCAGAAATTTTCCCTATTAAATTATTACGATACAAGTTAAATTTAGAAAAGGATAGCAATCAAAACTTCAAAATTAACCATACTCTTTTACTTTACAAATTTGTCCCGTACAAGCTCTTAAGAACGCTTTGCTTTCTCTCAATTAGGTTATGCTCTTCCACAGTTCCTAAAAATGAAATATCATATCTCTTAGTTTTATTTTCATGCCATTGACATTCTTATAAAATTTTAGAGCTTAATTCTTCACTAAACTCCTTGTAGCATCCCTTTTGTATTTTGGCTCTTAACCCTTAACTAGGTCATGTACAGACTGGAAAATATCATAAATTCCAATGCACTCATTTCAACGAAAAAATATCAAGAATTTCCATCACCCATTATTGAATTCTTGAGGCTTCTAAAGTTGTGAAGCTTAAATCCAAAGGAAAATAGGAATTCATTTGTTAATTTGCGTTTTCTCACTCTCCTTCTAGATTGTCATAGGTTCTAGTAAATTCCACCCTTATCTTCATCAAATTATTTGATAATCCATTTTAAGGTTCTGATAGAATTTTATCTTTAGAATTTCATAGAAAATTTCCATGGTTTGAACCCTCAAATCCAATTTTCTATCCAAACCCTAACTGTAGCACTGTGTTTACCCGGGTAAGTGTTAAAACCTTATAACTTCCTTAATACACAATCTTATAGATTCTAAATTTTTACATAAGTTTGGATAACCTATCTAATAACTCCTGGGCTATTAGAAAATTCCAATCATACAAATAACCTTCATTTTCCATCTATAAGGGGATTGTGCAGGATTAAAGGAAACAAAGTATGTTGAATCCACTCTTTGTCTAGAAGAACAAAGATTCTTAACAAAGTATGACTCTCCTATTCCTCACTGATAAACTCATACAACCTATTACTTCAGTTTAAAGCATATCATACTCTCAAATCAGTGTAAAACACGTTTAATTTTGTTCAAATTCAGGGTTACATTGTTTTAGTTCCATTTTCAAGGGTTCCATACATATAAGGAAATATTCCAACTTTGTTCTCTGCTCAACCATCAATCTTATTCATTGTTTTTAGTATGAGTTAATCCCTGACACAAAGATCACACCCTAATACATTCCAAGATCTCTTAGCAGTCACAGACACACAATCATAAATTTACCAGTCTTATCAAATCAGAGCTTTATGATTCTTGATGTTTTTACTCTTATCAACCAAGCATACAAAATATCTATGATGGAAACATTGATAAAAAAGTCAAAAAATATTCAAATAACTCCTATGAACAAAATTTAATGCTTGTCAACTAACCATAGCATTTGTATTCAAGATTTCAAATCTTTATAAACATACAATGTTCTTTTTCATACAAAACGAGAGGTCTTCATAGCTTTTCTCCTTCTCCATTCTTCTCTTCTCCACTATCTGTCCTCGAGGAATTTTTCCTTCTTCATCCTTAGAGGATAAATAACTCCACTAATTCAAATTCATCACCTTTTATCAATTGTCCAAAGCTATTTTTATCCTAACTAATTTTCCTTCATATACCCCTTTCACTCATAAGGAGTTTTATTAGAATATTTACTCTTAAGACTCATATACACATCTAATAACTTACTCTAGGAATCTAACAACTCACTTAAACACTCACATGCTCTTATAAGTTCATTAGACTCATTTACATCCTTTTAAAATTTGAATGTAATTTTGGAGGGAAAAGGAATTTTTTGAGATTCAAAGAAACTTAGCCTCTAAAAGCTCCTTCTTATATATTTGTCACACCTTGAAACACCTATCTTATTCTCCATGACTCTAAAGAAGGTTAATTTATCATTTTGAGGTTCATGTAATGATGCCCCTACATCACCCACTTTATGAGTACTAAGCATTATAGAGAGAACTTTGTGACCATCAAGGCTATAATTTTCATCATGGTGGCCTTGGGACCATTAAGGATAAAAAATATCCATGGGACATGACATGTCTATAGAATAACAAGAATATGTAAAATAGAGGAGATGAACATAAAAAACATAACTAGAGTGATAAAATGGATATATTTTTATCCATTGGTGTATATCTTCATGGTTTAAGAAAAACTAAAAGGTGGCATCTAAGATTGCAATCATTTTCTTACACGTTGATTGATGAGTTTATTTTTAGAAATAACCTTGATGGAGTGTTGCTAAGGTATAATGAGGGTTAATAGGTGAAAAAGGTATTGACAGAGTTCCACAATGGTTTATTTGGTAGACTCTTCTCAGCTAAGGCCACAATGATGAAAATTATAAAGGAAAGATGCTTCTGGCCCACATTGTCTATGGATTCTCATCAATGGGTCAGAAACTGTAAGGAATGTGCTCTCTTCACTAGTAAAAAAAAAAAATGGTATCCCTCCTACTTCATACCATTCATGAAGATGAGCCCTTTTATCAATGGGGACTTGATTTTATCAATATGATTAATCCATGTTAATTGCGGGTAATAAGTGGGTCTTGACAATAACTGATTACTTTACCAGGTGGATGGAGGTTATGGCACTCAAGGAAGCTAATCAATTAACTATCCTTTATTTTATTGAAGGCATTGTGATAAGGTTTGGGGTTCCCCAACCCATCATTTCTGATAACACCAAAGCCTTCTTAGGATCTTAAATCTCTGATTGGGATCTTAGACATGGAATATATTTGAAAACCTTTTTCAATTATTACCCTCAGGGTAATGGTTTGGTAGAGTCTAGTCATAAGAACCATATTAGAATCATGAAGAGAACAATGAAGATTAATCAAAGGCAATTGAATGCCAATGTGAAAAATTATCTAAAGGCAAATAGATTCATAATAAAAGAAGAAATTGGTAATTATCCTTTTGCTCTTGTGTATGGTAAAGAGGCTAGGATTCCATTATCTCTGGAGTTACCCTCATTGGAACTAGCTTAACAGTTAGAGTTTGAAGGTGTAGATCAAAGAACAATAAGAATGGTGGAATTGGTTGAGCTTGAGGAATTAAGGAAATCCACCATGATTAAATTAGAGGAACACCAAATATTGACCAAAAAGTGGTTTGAAAAGAAATTCAAGATGCAAGATTTCAAAATGAGAGATTTGGTCTTGAAATGGCACATAGAAATAGCTAAGCCAGGGTGAAACTCTAAGTTTGATGCAATTTAGTGTGGACCAAACATCATCATTGCATGAAGGCATGACAACTCTTTTGATTTTTCCAAAATTTATGGGGATGCACTTAAAATACTAGTCAATGGGATCTATCTCAAACCTTCACTTTAAGTTTTTTTACATCTTGTACATAATTGTTGTTTTGTTTCATTTCCTTGTTGTGTTAGACCTTCCCTTTTGTTGTGTGGTGATCATTGATTGAGAGCATTTCCCTCAATATTTGTGGTGATCATCTGAATAAGTTCTTGTGTACACTTTGCATGTTTCACTTGAATCATGTATGATATTATTCCTTTTTACATAGGTTTTGGGAGTCCATTGCAGTTATTCTTCACTCAATGAATAGGTTTTATTCACCAATTACTCCAAAATTTGTAAAAGAGGAAAATTAAGCTGCTCTAAATGCCTAATCTTGGCTTAAAAATGCATAAAAAGGAAAAATTTTCACCTCAGAATGGTAGACTTTGCTTAATACTCGATGAAAATACCTTCATTCAATTTCCTTTTAGCTATAAAAATGTTTCTTGATTAAGAAAACAATCTCTTTACTCAATCTTTGCAAGACTTCCCTTCTTTTCCTTGCTAGTTCCTTTCTTGTAAAACCAAACAACTTTTTAGCTTTTTAGACTCAAAAATGCCTTTTATAAATTTTCCTTGTTACATTCTTCAGATACAAGTTAGATTCAAAAAATGGGTAGAAATCAAAACTTCAAAATTCACCACACTCTTCTCCTTTACAAAATTGTCCCCTACAAGCTCTCAAGAACACTTTTCTTTCTCTTAATTAGGTTTTTCTCTTCCATATCTCCTCAAAATTAAATATCATATCTCTTAGTTTTAATTTCATGCCCTTGACGTGCTTGTAAAATTTTAGAGCTTAATTCTTCACTGAACTCCTCGTAGCATCCCTTTTGTATTTTGGCTCTTAAACCCTTAACTAGGTCATGTATAAATTGGAAACTCTCATAAATTCCAATGCACTCATTTCAAGGACACAATATCAGGAATTTCCATCATCCATTATTGAATTCTTGAGGCTTTTTAAGTTTTTAATCTTAACTCAAAAGGAAAATAGGAATTCCTTTGTCAATTTTCTCTAGCCTTAAGGTCTTGACTGTGTTTTCTCACTCCCCTTCTAGATTGTCACAAATTCCTGCAAATTCCACCCTTATCTTCAAAAAATTATTTGATAATCCCTTTTAAGGGTCTACTAGCATGTTATCTTTAGAATTTCAAAGAAAAGTTCTATGGTTTGAGCCCTCAAATCCAATTTTCTATCCAAAGCCTAACTGTAGCACTGTGTTTACCCGGGTAAGTGCTAAAACCTTATAACTTCCTTAATACACAATCTTATGGCTTCTAACTGTGTCCATAGGTTTGGAAAAACTATCTCATTAATATTGGGATATTAGAAAATTCCAATCATATAAATAACCTTCATTTTCCATCTATAAGGGGACTGTGCAGGATCAAATAAAATCGAGTATGGTTAATCCATTCTTTTACTTCAGTTTTCAAGCATCTCATACTCTCAAATCAGTGTAAAACACGTTTAAGGTTATTCAAACTCAGGGTTACATTGTCTTAGTTCCATTTTTAATGGTTCCCAACATGCAAGGAAATATTCCAATTTTGTTCTCTTCTCAACCATAAATCTTCTTCATTGTTTTTATTATGAGTTAATCCCTAACAAAAAAACCACACCCTAATAAATTCCAAGATCTCTTACCAGCCACAGGCACACAGTCATAAATTTACTAGTCTTATCAAATCAAAGCTTTATGATTCTTGATTTTTTTACTCTTATTAACCAAGAATACGAAAAATCCATGATGGAAACACTAATAAAAATTCATAATCTCTTCAAAGAACTATTATGAACAAAATTCAATGCTTGTCAACTAACCATAGCCTTTGTATTCAAGATTTCCCATCTATATAAACAAACAATGTTCTTTTTCATACAAAATGAGAGGTATTCATAGCTTTTCTCCTTCTCCATTCTTTTCTTCTTCACTATATTTCCTCGAGGAATTTTTCCTTCTTCCTCAGAGGATAAATAACTCCACTAATTCAAATTCATCACCTTTTATCACTTTTCCATAATTATTTTTATCCTAACTAACTTGCCTTCATATACCCCTTTTCACTCATAAGGAGTTTTATTAGAATATTTACTCTTAAGAATCATATACAAATATAATAACTCACTCTAGGGCTCTAACCACTCAGTTAAACACTCGCATGGTCTTACAAGTTCATTAAACTCATTTACATCCTTTTTGAACGTCCTTTTGGAGGGAAAAAGAAAATTTTGATATTCAAAAAAACTTATCCTCTAAAAGTTCCTTCTCAGATATTTTTCATGCTGTGAAACACCATGACTATAAATAAGGTTAATTTATCATTTTAAGGTTCATGTAATGATGCCCCTGCATCACCCACTTTGTGTGTAGCAAGAATTTTAGAGAGAAATTTGTGACCATCAAGGCTATGATTTTCATCATTGTGGCCTTGGGATCATCAAGGCTATAATTTTCATCACGACAGCCTTGGGACCATCAAGGCGACAAAAGACCCATGGGACACGAAATGTCTTCAGAATAAAGAGAATATGTAAAATAGAGGATATCACCATAAAAAACATAGTTAGATGGATAACATGGCTAGATTTTTTTTTCCATTGGTGTATACCTATTGGTTTAAGAAGAACTAAAAGTTGGCATCTAAGATTACAATCATTTCCTTACGCATTGATTGATGAATTTATTTTTAGAAATAACCTTGATGGCATGTTGCTAAGGTACATTGAGGGTGAATAGGTGAAAAAGGTCTTGACATAGTTCCACGATGGTTTCTTTGGTAGAATCTTCTCACCTAAGGCCACAATGATTAAAATTATAAAGGAAAGATACTTTAGGCCCACTTTGTCTATGGATTCTCATCAATGGGTTATAAAATGTAAGGAATGTGCTCTCTTCACCAGTAAAAAAAGAAAATGGTATCCCTCCCACTTCATACCATTCAAGCAAATGAACCCTTTTCTCAATGGGAACTTGATTTTATCAGTATGATTAATCCTGTGTCATGTGCAGGTCATAAGTTGGTCTTGACAACAACTCATTATTGTACTAGGTGGATGGAGGATGTGGCACTCAAGGAAGCTACTCAATCAACTATCCTTGATTTTATTGAATACATTGTGACAAGGTTTGGGTTTGTCTAACCATTATTTATGATAACACCAAATCCTTCTTAGGATCTTAAATCTCTTATTGAGATCTTAGACATGGAATATATTTGAAAACCTCTTCCAATTATTACCCTCAGGGTAATGGTTTGTAGAGTATAGTAATAAGAACTAGATCAGAATCATGAAGAGAATAATGGAGATCAATCAAAGGAAATGGCACACCAAGGTGAAAAATTCTCTATAGGATAATAAGATCATATCAAAAAGTGAAATTGGTATTTCTCCTTTTGTTCTTGTGTATCGTAAAGAGGTCAGGATTTCATTATATCTAGATTTACCCTTATTGAAGCTAGTTCAATAGTTGGAGTTTGAAGGTGTAGACAAAAGAACTATCAGAATGGTGGAATTAGTTGAGCTTGAGGAATTAAGGAAATTCACCATGATTAAATTATAGGAACACAAAATAATGACCAAGAAGATGTTTGATAAGAAATCCAAGGTGTAGGATTTCAAAATGGGATATCTGGTCCCGAAATGGGACACAGACATAGCTAAGCTAGGGTGAAACTCTAAGTTTGATGTAATTTGGAGTGGGCCATACATCATGACTACATGGAGGCATGACAACTCTTTTGCTTTTTCCAAAATTTATTGGGAGGAACTTAAAATCCTAGTTAGCAGGATCCATCTCAAACCTTCCCTTTAAGTTGTTTTTTTCATCTTGTAAATAATTTTTGTTTTATTTCATTTCCTTGTTGTGTTGGACCTTCCCTCCTTCTGTTGTGTGGTGATCATTGATTGAGCACCTTTCCCTCAATATTTTTGGTGATCATCTGAATAAGTTCTTATGTATACTCTACATATTTCACTTGAAGCATGTATGATATTATTTCTTTTTACATAGGTTTTGGGAGTCCATTGTAGTTATTATTCACTCAATGAATAGGTTTTATTAACTAATTACTCCAAATTTTGCAAAAGAGGACAATTAAGCTACTCTAAATGCCTAATATTGGCTTAAAAATACATAAAATGGATAAATTTCCACCTCAGAATGGTAGAATTTGCTTAATAATCTATGATAATACCTTCATTAAATTTCCTTTTAGATATCAACATGTTTCTTGATTAAGAAAACAATCACTTTACTCAATCTTTACAGGATTGTCCTTCTTTTCCTTGCTAGTTCCTTTCATGTAAAACCAAGCAATTTTTTATATATTAAGCCTCAAAAATGGATTTCAGACACTTTTCCTATTACATTCTTCAGATATAAGTTATATTTAGAAAATGATAGCAATCAAAACTTCAAAAGTCACCATACTCTTCTCCTTTAGAAAATCATCCCCTACAAGATCTTAAGAACAATTTTCTTGCTCTAAATTAGGTTATGATCTTTCATAGTTCCTCAAAATGAAATATCACATCTCTTAGTTGTAATTTTATGCATTTGAAATTATTGTAATATTTTAGAGCTTAATTCTTCACTAAACTCCTTGTAGCATCCCTTTTTGTATTTTGGCTCTTAACCCTTAACTAGGTCATGTAGAGACTTGAAACTCTCATAACTTCCAATGAAATAATTTCAAGGACACAATCTCAAGAATTTCCATCACCCATTATTGAATTCTTGAGGCTTGTGAATTTTTTAATCTTAAATCCAAAGGAAAATAGGACTTCCTTTGTTAATTTTCTTTAGCATTAAGGTCTTGACTATGTTTTCTCACTCCCCTTCTAGACTGTCATAGATTCCTGAAAAATTCCACCCTTATCTTCATAAAATTATTTGATAATACCTTTTAAGGGACTGATAGTATGTTATATTTAGAATTTTAAAGTAAAGTTCCATGGTTTGAGCCCTCAAATCCAATTTTCTATCCAAACCCTAACTATAGCACTGTGTTTACCCAGGTAAGTGCTAAAACCTTATAAATTCCTTAATACAGAATCTTATGGCTTCTAAATTTTTCCATAGGTTTGGCTAACCTATCTAATCATTCCTGAGCTATTAGAAAAGTACAATTACATAAATAACCTTCATTTTCCATCTATAAGGGGACTGTACAGGATTAAAGGAAACAAAGTATGTTGAATCCACTCTTTGTCTATAAGAACAAAGATTCTTAACAAAGTATGACTCTCCTATTCCTCATTGATAAACTCATACAACCTTTTAATTTAGTTTTTAAGAATCTCATACTCTCAAATTAGTGTAAAATACTTTTAAGGTTGTTTAAACTTAGGGTTACATTGTCTTTGTTCCATTTTCAAGGGTTCCAAACATGTAAGGAAATATTACAACTTTGTTCTCTTCTCAACCATCAATATTCTACATTGTTTTTAGTATGAGTTAATCCTAAACAAAAAGATCTAATAAATTCCAAGATCTCTTACCACTCACAGGCACACAATCATAAATTTACCAGTCTTATCAAATTAGAGCTATATGATTCTTGATTTTTGTAATCTTATAAACCAAACATACATAATATCCATAGTGGAAATAATAATAACAATTTACAAAATATTCAAATAAATCATATTAATTTTTTTTAATTCTTTTCAACTAACCATATCATTTGTATTCAATATTTCCCATCTTTATAAACATACAATGTTATTTTTCATACAAAACCAGAGGTCTTCATAGCTTTTATTCTTCTCCATTCTTCTCTTCGACTCTCTCTCATCGATGAATTCTTAGTTCTTAGAGGATAAATAACTCCACTAACTCAAAATCATCACCTATGATCACTTTTCCATAGCTAATTTTTTCCTAACTAACTTACCTTCATATACCCCTTTTCACTCATAAGGAGTTTTATTACAATATTTACTCTTAAGACTCATACACATATAATAACTCACTCTAGGACTCTAACTACTCACTTAAACACTCACATGCTCTTACAAGTTCATTAGACTCATTTACATCCTTTTAAAATTTGAATGTCCTTTTGGAGGGAAAAGGACAATTTTGAGATTCAGAGCAACTTAGCCTCTAAAAGCTCCTTTGTAGATCTTTGTCATGCCTTGAAACACCTATCTCAACCTCCATGAATTTAAATAAGGTTAATTTATCATTTTGAGCTTCATGTAACAATTCCCTTGCATCACCCACATGAGTAGCAAGAATTATAGAGAGCAATTTGTGACCATCAAGGCTGTAATTTTCAACATTGAGGTCTTGGGACCATCAAGTCTATAATTTTCATCATTGTGGCCTTGGGACAATAAAGGCTATGAAATACCCATGGGACATGAAATTTATGCAGAATAAAAAGAATCTATATAATAGAGGAGATCAAAATAATAAACATAGCTAGATTGATAACATGGCTATATTTTTATCCACCAATGTATATCCTCCTAGTTTAAGAAAAAATAAAAGATGGCATCTAAGATTGCAATCGTTTCATTACACATTTATTAGTGAGTTTATTTTTAGAAAGAACCCGGATGGAGTGTTGCTAAGGTACATTGAGGGTGAATAGGTGAAAAAGGTCTTGATAGAGTTCCATAATGGTTTCTTTGGCAAAATCATCTCAAACAATGATATAATGATGAAAATTATAAAGGAAAGATACTTCTAGCCCACATTGTCCACATATTATCATCAATGGGGCATAAAATGTATGGAATGTGCTCTCTTCACCAGTAAAAAAAGAATATGGTAGTCATCCCACTTCATACCATTCAAGCAGATGAACCCTTTTCTCAATGGGGAATTGATTTTATTAGTACGATTAATCTCATGTCAAGTGTGGGTCATAAGTGGGTCTTAACAACAACTGATTACTTTACTAGGTGAATGGAGGTCGTGGCACTCAAGGAAGCTAATCAATCAACTATCCTTGATTTTCTTGAAGACATTGTGATAAGGTTTGGGGTTCCCCAAACCATCATTTCTAATAACACTAAAGCCTTATTAGGATCTTAAATATCTGATTGGGATCTTAGACACGGAATATATTTTAAAACCTCTTCCAATTATTACCCTCAGGGTAATGGATTAGCAGATTCTCGTAATAAGAACCAGATCATAATCATGAAGAGAATAATGGAGATCAATAAAAGGAAATGGCACACCAAGGTGAAAAATTATTTTTCGGTTAATAAGATCACATTAAAAAGAGAAATTGGTAATTCTCCTTTTGTTCTTATGTATGGTAAAGAGTCTAGGATTCCATTATCTCTGGAGTTACCCTTATTGGAGTTATCTCAACAATTGTAATTCGAAGGTGTAGATCAAAGAACAATCAAAATGGTGGAATTGGTTGAGCTCGAGGAATTAAATAAATCCACCATGATTAAATTAGAGGAACACCAAATATTGACCAAGAAGTGGTTTTACAAGAAATCCAAGGTGAAGGATTTCAAGAAGTGAGATCTATTCCTTAAATGGGACATAGACATAACTAAACTAGGGTGAACCTCTAAGTTTGATGCAATTTGGAGTGGGCCATACATCATCACTACATGCACACATGCCAACTCTTTTGATTTTTCCAAACTTTATGGGGAGGCACTTAAAATCCTAGTCAATGGGATCTATCTCAAACCTTCCATTTAATTTTTTTTTGCATCTTGTACATAATTTTTGTTTTGTATCATTTCCTTGTTGTGTTGGACCTTCCCTCCTTTTGTTGTGTGGTGATCACTGATTGAGTTCCTTTCCCTCAATATTTGTGGTGATCATATGAATAAGTTATTGTATACAATCTACATGTTTCACTTGAAGCATGTATGATATTATTCATTTTTGCATATGTTTTTGGAGTCCAATGCAGTTATACATAGGCCATTTCAGTTATCAATAATATAATTTAAGGAATAATTGTAAAAGTTTAAGACCAGATTTCAAATTTATATTTGAATCCATGCCCAATGGATGCTTCAAGGCTATTGATATTTACATATAGCAGGAAGATGTCCCCTGAAGGTCATTAAAATATTATCCAAAATAACACCCTATGATATTTTGAACAACTCATCCGAATTTTAGAGTTAGGCATCTTTGGATTGAAGACTTTTGAAATAAAGAAGTTAGAGGGATAATCTTTTGCCACATGTAAGAAAGGATTAGTACTTTTAAAATTAGAAATGCAGTGTTACGTGGACTTGGAGAAGATGGAATTCCATGGATTGGGTTATTTACAAACATTAAATCATATATTCCACTAAGAAGAGGCTACGATGCAAAGAAAATGTGTCATGGGACACTGTGAGTTAGATGGACGAAAGTTTTAATGCGGTTAACATTAGAAGCCACATAACAAGAATGATGTGTTACATGGGTTATTAAAGAAAAAAGGAATATTGTCACATGTCCAAAATCTATGAGGTGAACAAGTGGCACAATGAGACATGTAGAGAAGGTAAGGTGAATGAATAATACATTAGGGCCATAGAACATGAGATATTTCTAAACACGAAAATAAGTGGGAAAAGTAAAATATCATCTAAATTCCATGATGCATGAAAAAATATGCACTTGTTTTGAACCATATGCTCAACTACTCCACAAACCCAAATTTAATTTTGAGTGATGTTGTCCTCTTACACTACAAATTTGATGGTGTGCACTTGAAGATATGTTAGGCACACTTACGTGACTTGTGAAATCTATGGAGATTGGTCCTTAGTGGTGGAAGGTGATTGATTTCATTAATCAATTGACATGATTGATCTCTTCTCCCCTCTTTCTTAAAAATTATATAAATGTAAGTGCTTTGGCACATAATGCAAGTTTGATTTCTAAAATTCAAGAGCTCTTCTTTTGATATTGAATAATATGTCTCATGACCTATGTAAATCGCATGTGATGAGTTATTGCCTCATCTCTCTGTGTGTAAATGGTTAAGTTTTGATGTTAATGTAAACATGGCTTCATACCTCTGAATGCTCCACAATTAATGTGAACATATCTTTCCTCTTGCATGCCTTCATTATTTTCTAGTTTATTTCCTTAAAATTCATGTGCATTTATTCAAGATTCATTCATGGGTTCACATGTGTGTCTTTCATAGCCATAATCAATCCATTTTCTAGTTTGGTGCATCACCTCCCATTTTATTTTTCAATTTCTTTTCTCTTTCTCTCTCATGCTTTCTTCTTGGATTCTTAGTTTAGGAATTAGATAGTGTTAGAGTAGAAAATGGTTGGGGTAGTTGTAGTGAACTAGGGTGAGAGAATCTAATCCTTTCATATGAGGATAGATCTTGATTGAACCCATGCCTTCAAGTTCCCTCATTGTTTCATGGAAATTTTGAATTCCTTATTCAACTAGGGTGAAAATTTCAGTGACAATAAGGATCAATTGGCCCTATTTGTGATAATCAATCCCTAATACACCTTGTGTGAAAAAAGACACATGTATTAGGAATTTATTGGTCCTAATTAAACCACCCTAATTCTACTCCTACTTTGAAAATTACATGTGTATTTGGGATCAATTAATCTCATTTGTGCCAATCTTAACCTAATTATTAACCTAGTGTAAAAATTAGGCATACGATGGGGATTGATTGACTCATTTTCACCAATCAAACCCCAGTTATATACTCATTAGTACAAGCAAATGTGTATTATTTACTGATTGTTTATACTAATTGAATCCCAATTAAACATCTGGAATGATAATTATACATGTATTGGGGCTTGATTGTCCCCATTTATGCCAATAAAACACTAATTGTATAATTAGTATTACAATTATATGTGTATTGGGGATTTATTTGCATCATTTATGAAAATCAATCCACTATACACCTCATATGAAAATAATATTTCTATTAGGGATAGATTAGCCTAAGTTGTACTAATTGAACTTTAATTACATTCCTAATGTGACAAGTAGACGTGTATTAGGGATTGAATGGTCTTATCTGAACCAATCACTCCTCAATACAAATAGTGTGATAATTAGACATGTATCTAGGATTCATTGGTCCTATTTGAACTAATCAATATATAATTATACACTTATTGCAACAATAAGATGTGTACTAGGGCATAATCAATGTAATAGTGGCCACTCAAACACTAATTATAAACCTATTGTAAATACTATTGGAGGTGTATCAAGGATCGATTGGCATAAATGTTACAAGTTGAGCCCTAATACACATAGTACAATCATTAGACATGTATTAGGGATAAATTGGTGTAAGGGGATAATTGAACCCTGATAATACATTTGGTGAAATAATTAGACATGTATTTAGGATAATTGGGCTTGTTTGCACCAATTGAACTAAAAGACGTATATCACAATAATCACAAGGGGTAACCCTGGTAGGGTGGTGCATATCACATGCGATCATACATGGAGTAATTTTTATTTACATTGTTTACACTGGTATATTGATATAGATAGGTGTAGTAGTTTAAAATGAGCCTAAATAATGAGAGTAAGTAGTGTTAAATCCCAAAAATGAGAGGTAATATTGAGAATATCATAATCACACATGCTTTGTACATTTTCAACCAAGTAACATATCTATGATAACAATTAGATGTTGTATACAATAAAATATGCTAATTTACAATTTGGCTATAATTGATTTGACTATGCATTATTTCCATCATAAATATAACTTCTCCATCCTCATTTAGCACTTTCCAGGTCCATTGTTTAGCTTGTTTATCCTTACACACTAACATGTTGATACATTCTGAAAATACAATGCATAAATTCAATAGAGAAATATCAGTCTATCAGATCCAAACTTCATTTAGAACATCTTTTATCCCTAGTCAGGGACGTATAATTTGGTTAGGATTTTATATATGGTCTTGACCCATTTATACGGTCATGGAATGACATGTCTTCTAAATACAATTTAAAATTTACATATTCGGTCTGGTTTATACTTCATATGGGTATTCCTTAGATAAATTAAGTACAAAACCCTATACAAGCAAGTAAACACTACCTCATTTTCTAACATGGAACTCCCAAGGCACTGCACTAGAGAAATCACACTTTTAAAAGGCATCCAAATATCCCTAAATATCACAAATGCACATATGAAGTCATTAAGGAAATATCCCCATAAAGTCTAAAGATACAAAACAATATAAGGAAGCCATATATCTCAACTAAAAGCATTCAAACCTATGTCCAAGTATTTTGTGTAGAACCAAGTAAAATAAATCATGGTGAACACAAATTCCAAATATGATTTATTTATCTAGATATCACATGTTATCTACAGAACAATGCATAATTTTATGCCTCTTCATAATAGTGCCAACACTGATGGTGCATAGGGGTTCCCAAAAACCTTATAATGTTTATTTTGTAGGAATCTTCATCTGTGGAAAGGATTTGAGATGATGGTCAATCCATACATATAGCCTCGATGCATATGTGACAACTAGGGTTTGATAGTGATAGAAAAATATAGAAGGTAAGTAACATAGAAAGTTACAAATAATGAATCAGAAAAGGTCCAAAAATGTACAAAATTGCTAGAACATACGATACATTCTTGACTGATTTGTATGGTCATGACCCATGAAGATTCACAATTCCATTTTTAGTTACAAAGGTTATCCAGGTTTATATTTCCTATTTTCACTATTGTACAGTCTGATATCTCTTCATAAATCATGTGAAATCAACTAAGCGCTTCTATACATCCATTTAATTTTTTCAAATGCATATTAATTTGATTAGTGTATGAAAATTATTTCTTTATGATTTGAGTTATAAATCTGAGATAATATTCCTATTGTAACATCTTTACAAGATTTGTAAATCAAATCACATCTAATATAGACCTAATTAAATTGACCTAAAATTTAATTAAGGGTTAAATTTTTTGGTGAAACTATTTTTGATTGAACTCTTAACCTATTATAGGATCCATTCCTTGTGTATTAGGCATGATGATATAAAACCCTAGGGGCTATGTTATTATTATTTCTTCATTATATCATCTTATTTCATATTATCTATGCTTTCCATGTATGTCATTCCAAGGTATTACTCACCTTTCTAATCAACTTATTGAGCATATTGAGATTTTCCCTCCTATTTAAAAGTGTTATAATCTCATGGCCTCCTATCCTTGGAATTTTGATATCACTCCACCCATTCTTGACCGCACTAATGAGGTCCTATTGCACAATGTTGAAAACCATAGTGAATATTCTTATGACTATGACCATGATGATGACATTTTAGATCATTATCAAGTAGACCTTGTGTCTACTTTTCTTGAAAAGTTTCATTAGAAAACTCAACATATTGATCCCATCATGAATATATTGCTCACCACCAAGTTGAATAGTGATTGAAAGTGTAGTGAAGAATCCCTTGTTAGGAAATCCCAACCTTTGTTTCTTTACCAACATCTCTTATTCCCACATCCGTGTTGAATATATCCTTGGGTACACTCCATATATCAATGCCAAATGTCTCTATATCTATTCATATAACTAAAATTTTCACTACACCTCCCATATCTACTCCTCATGGTTTGCATGTATCTTCTTCTAGCATATAAGATCTTGAATCTCATTTTCACACTTTACAAGCCCAAATATTACAATTGCAACAAGGTACATCTAATTCGTGTAATGTTATGGATCCCACATAGTTATTTATAAATCCACTTGCACCCAAAGTGGTTTATTTTCCTTTACCTTTTGGTCTTGTTTCTTCTAAATTTTCTATCTATGATTCCAAAGGGGAGCTTCCCCAGAAAATTTTCATAGTCCATGTTGTTTGCTTCGATTATAATTGTAATGACATCTTTCTTACCAATATTTTCCCTTGAATTCTTAAGGAATTTACATTAAAATGTTTTACACTCTTCCCAATCAATTTTTACATGCATTTAATGCTTTATCCAATTTATTTTTGGCCTAATTATTTATTAATATTGAAGAAAAAAATTATTATGCATAGTTGGCTTGAAGACGATAAGGGTCTACTAAGCCTCTTTATACCTGTATCTTACAGTAAAAGACTCTTCTCACTAAGATGAAAAATATATCAACTAATAATGAATTACAATACCTATTCACATAAAAATTATTATCCTCTTTACAATATTTGTTCATCTTTGATAAGTTTAGATCTTTCAACCACCTATGCCATACCTTGAAAGAGCATGAATATAAATTGTTACATATGAACAAACTCAAGTACGTTGATATCTCTACTCCCAAATCTACTGCTAAGTTTTTAAGTAGACCCATATTCAAAAGTAAGCCTGATGATGTCAAAAATTCCTCTAAAGACACCATTAATGCCATATCATAACCTATTATGCTCCAGTCATCACCTGTATGTTGTTAATTTACTCGCTTACTAAGCCCTCATCACATTGTCTTGAAACAATTTCCTAAGTGGAATATCATATCTCTCCCTCCACCATTTAAGGTTGATATGAGTCAAGCTCAAGGAAATAATTTTAATGCCAATCCCCGTTGTGAATATCATTGATGTGTTAGATAGTCTACATGAAACTACTTAAAACTTCTTCACATTATTCAAGATCTTATTGATTCTCAAGATATTGAATGGGATGAGCCCACTGAAACCTCAAAGACAATCAATGAATGCTAAATTGAAATTTTTAGTGGTCCACTTCCTTAGCATGATACTGAAAAATATTATTTGAATGTACATAATGTTTATCATGTAGAGGCACAATTAATCATACACTATCTTTTACTTTGATCATCACCTTTGATGAATCTGATATGGGTACTACGATTCTTTTAGATATAATTTTATTCTTTTTTACATTAATCAAAAACCCATACAGGGTGTTTTGGTCAATCTGCACAACAAAGACAATGTTTTTTCTCTCAAAATGCTTCAATTGTTGGGCACTTCTATGCACAATATTGCACTTTCTACAAATCCTCACTACCACTGTATTACTCTAGCCATCATTGTTGGTCCTATTATTAAATAAATTTCATTCTTAGTTGTATATACTCTCAGTTATGGTGCATTGCAGTCAATTCTCCCTTGGTTATGTACTCTTAGGGACATTCCCTCAGTTATACATCAATGTGTTAATTTCATGCATACTCAATAGCTTATCACTGTTAGAGGTATTCCTTGTGAGGTTTCCCCTCTTAGTGTGCATCATTCTCCTTCTACATTTTCTTCTCCTTTACCTTATATAGATAGGTCTTTGGTTGCAAACAATGTATTTCAAAACCCTAATTCCTCTACATTACTTCATAGGCCCATAATCTTGCACTTTATTTCCAATTCTATGGATTATCCTAGGCCATTTTTTACACACACTTCTCCCAATGTTGATCCTATTAGGTATCCCAATCGGCCTTCAATTTCACACTTTACATTTCAAGACTCTATGCCTCCTCATAGGACTACCACTCTAGGCACGGTTTCTCACTGTTCTCCCTCCCATAGAGTTTTACGTCAATCTAATAGTACTCATGCCACCTCCATAGATTCTCGATAACCTCATAGTGGAAATCAAACTCATTCTTCTAGTCTAATGCATTGAAACCACTTTGTGGATATTGGTACTACATTTTATTGGTGTCCATTTTGATCCCCATGTTTCTTGGCACCATCCATTCAAAACATGTTGAAGTGACCTTGCTATTTCCCCCATTTGTTCCTTTTTTCTACAAATTTCTTAGTGGTTCCTTGATAATAAAAGTTATATTTGTGTCATACTAAGACCCGACAATGTGAATTGGAAATTACATATTGAATTTTCCTCTGGTTTTGATGATTTTACAAAGTTATAGTGTTCCACAGATTTTACGGAGTAGTATTCCGTGGATTGAGGAAAATGTAGCCTTTGGTGGATTTTAAAGTAAAACAAAAATATGAGGTTAAAGGATAATTTTCCATGGGATGAAGGAAGTTGAATAGGAAAACCACAAAACAAATGCATGAATAAACTTAGTGCTTCATGAACTTAGTGATTATAGTGTTCCACAGAATTAGTCATTTTTTTAAAACAAAGGGTGTAGTCCGCTCAAAAGAAACCTCAATGCTTAGAGAAAGTTCCACAAGAAAAGTGAAACATGAAGAAGGAAGTTAGAGCATGACCAAGTATGGAGGCTATAAAATTTATGTTTAGTGGGTGTCTCAAGGTTTGGTGCTACGCGGATTTGTGAAAGCCACGAAACAAGGAAGTATGGTTGTGGGGAAAGGATTATGCATAAGAAAGGACTTAGACCTTCGCAACATCAACATAGTGCATGAGAAGTTGCATAAAAGTGACATAATAATATTAAGTGTGGGAGTATCAAATGGATAAGTATGGAAAACTGGAAAACCCACAAGAAAATGGAATTTGGTGTTTCATGGACATCATACACTAGGTATTCCATAGAATTGTTGAAGCTGTAGAACAATAGAAAAACTACACATCAAGGAAGACTACACAGAACAAGAAAAATCTATGATAGACCTAACATATCAAACCAAATATTTGGACTAAAGTAAACACCAAAAAATCCATGAGGAAAATGTGGATTATCCTGGAATCTACAAAATAAGGGAAATTTTGGTTGAATGGTTGTGTTTGAATTTCTGTCCATAACTTTCAATTTACGTATCCAATTCACCTCAAACCAAGTACATTGGGAATGTCTTGGAGAAGGATTCCTAAAGGGATAAATTTTACATAAAGTGATGTAGTAATTTGTGATATTTTTAACCATGGAAGTTTTGAGCATTACCAGTCACTTTCATAGGATATGCTTAATTTTTATCCTCCTTCTCCCATGGATCATTCGAGAAGAAGAATATTCATTTCTTGCCCCCAGAAAATGAATAATGGATGATCAGAGCATCAAGAGTCAGACATTTGGTAATTTCACATACATTCATCCCTCAATTGAATGATTTTTAATCGATTTTCTCCATGAGCACATGAATCACCAACTAACACGTTTTTCATTCCTCAGATTAGAATCTATGGTTTATTAATTTAGGATAGAGATATTGTTGTATAAAATATAAAGTCTTCTCTTTAAAAAAAGGGACTGGTTAGAATTTGTGGGTTTCTGCTTCAGAATTGTGGGTTTCTGTTTGTGAAGAAACTTTGCAAGGAATTTGTAACCTGTGATTTTCATTTGTAGGTTCATGCTAAGGTGGCTACTACTATACAACCATTAGCAGTGTTGTCATGTAAATGTGTAAAATAAGAAATATCAATTTTCAGGCATGGCAACCATACCACAGTGTCGAAAATTCTCAAAGTCATACCTCCCTAAGACACCCATAGGTCAGTCTATCCCAATCACTAGTCCTATCCTATTAGCCTAATGATATCTATATGAATATAAAGTGTCCCCTAGGTGATTTAGGAACATTTGGAGCATTCAAACATTCGAGCATTTTTGGAAAGGGCTATCATCAGCTTTACTAAGACTAGTACACTACCCCCAGAGTGGATTAGAGGAGTAAGAATCATTGTGGAGGAGTATTAAATTTATGGGAACATCAAGGAAATTATTTTGAAATATTTAGGGAAGATTAAGAGGTGTTGGAAACAATTCAACGAAAGTGGGTTTTTGGGCCTAAACAAGCACGCACCGAGAATGAGGACCTAAGCTTAAAATAAAGATTATATGATCCCTATTGATGATTTGAAATCCAAAAAAGGTGTCAATGTAAATAGTTTTCAATTACATAAATGGTGGAAAAAATGATACATCATGAAACATCATGCACTTCCCTAGGAAACTCATTCTTCTAGCGTACAACGAGTAGTCCCAAGAAATAAGGGGCCATTTGAGAGATTTTCATTCAAATTTGGATCTTTGGACCATCACCATTGGATTAATTGAGGTGTTTTTCAGTGGAATATTATAAAATTTCACCCCAAAATTCATCTGGGAGCTTGAGATATCACCTTTGTAACTCGGTCCTGATGGCAAGAAATTTTTTAAGCTGGACAAACTTGTGGATTTATTGCCAATGCTCTGGGAATCTAAGTCCCTCTACTTAATCGGTGTAGCTACCGTATATGCATGTGCGTGAAAAGGTAGATTTATGTGGTGGCCTTTCGACCGGAGATCCAACAGGGACACTCCACTGACCCTGCGGCAAAGATTGTAGATACCTGTAAGAGAGGACCCTGTCTGAAAGTGGGAAAGGGAGTGAGAAAAGAGGTAGGGGAACTAATGTTGCAGGTAGGAAATTAGATTCCTACACACACTAGTCAGAAGTATCATCCCATGCATTTAAGAGAAGAAACAACTTTGTAAGCATCATTAAGACCAAATAAAATTTGATGAACACATAGTATTAAGAAATCTCTTAGTCAAAGAAAGATAGAAACTCCTATTAATTTCTCAAACAAAAGTTGTACATAGTGGAGAAATGGAGGAAATTAAGAAGGGGGAAAAGTAGAAGAAAATGGCTATCTACTTTGCTTTCTCTAGGTACAATGCACTCTTGAGTTTACAAGATCAATTGCCAACCCTTTGCAATGGGAATGACATTACAATTTATAGAATGAGAGGTGACTTATCGTCTTTGTCATGACCCTCCATATGCCTTAATATGAATTAGGAATTTTCATATTCCACTTTAAATATTTAAGTCCCTTTTATAATAGTAAGGTGACTTAAAGTTACATTATATTTCTAAAGTAACTTAAGTCATATTAAAAAGTGCAAAGCCCAACAAAAAATTATAATATTGGAAAGTGAGAGAAAGTTGGGGGGGAAGAGGAGAGAGAAAGATAGGGAGAAGAAGAAGAGGATATGTCATTCCTGATGAAGTCTGTTGTTCCTCACTGATGGAAAGCTCTGATGCGACAAAGTTCTAAATGTCCCATATTGCCAAAGCTGCTCTTTGATTGTGGCTTACTATTTTTAGTAAATGCCCAGATGGGGGATTTACTATTTTTAGTAGGTGGCCATTTTCACTATTTTCTGCTCTGGATAATCATTTAAACCTTTTGGAGATCTTCAGTGCACACTGCTCTTTCCATAGCAGCTTTTGATGAAGACTTACCAAAAATAGCAAGCATGTGTAGGAAAATTTACTATTTTTAGAAAAGGTGTTTCCAATACTTGATTTGTGAAAAAACATACTTTTTTGGACTCTTCTTGTCATTATGATCACACCCTTTGAATTTCACATAGTTTTTACCACAAAAATGCCTGGGACTAAATTTTGAAAATTTGACTTGGAAGTGACTTCAAACACAAAGCTTCCATGGTGGCCATTAATGGAGCTCAAACTTTACAGGTCTAGTTTTTGTCTCTGTTTGCAATGAAAACAACTCCATTACGATATGTTTTTTATTTGGAGCTCGTGTGCAATTTTATAGCTCGTTTCCATTGCCGGAATGATGGGAAATCCGACGAATGTGAGCTGGTTCACAAAGAGAGGATTTTGTTGGAGAAAATGATTATGGGCACCATTTGACCTCTTGTTTGTTGCATCTTGATCAACTTGAAAAATGAAGAATTCTGCAAAAAATGGCATCTTGATCTGACTTGTATCTTGTGAGATATGAAGATTTTGCGGTTGGGTGACTTCATGGTTATCTGGCAAAAACCCTTCATTTTCTCCCCGTTCTTCATCATTTCACTCCATTTTTTCTTTGATACCTACATATTTATGTTTATAAATGGTGTGGAGAGTTTATGTGGCCATGGTGGACCGGGTGTCTGGACAATCATGCATGGAGCTATGGCAAGGTATGAAGCTGTGAAGGAGAAATGAGGAGGAAGAAACGACTAAGTGTTGGATTTAAAATTTCAAAACATGCACATGGAGGGGCTGGGTGAATTTTTATTTCCCTGATGTCCCTGACCTCAGGGATGTGAGGGACATCAATTTCCTCGATGGTCAAGGTGATGCCATGTGTCCTCGATCCGACGACAGGGGATTTGCTTGAAAAATACACATGGGGGTTGAAATTCGGTCACGTGGGTGTTCAAATGACTCCCCACAGGGTTTGGGTGCATTTTTTAATGTCTAATGTCCCCCACCTTAGGTACATAAGGGACATCAGTTTCCACAGTGGTATTGGAGGTGACACATGGTGCCCGATCCAACGGAGGGGAATGGATGCTCCAAAAATGCACCTGGGGGCTGAAACTTGGTCATGTGGGTGTTTAAATGACTCCCAATAGGGGATGGGTGAATTTTTTAGGGTCTTATGTCCCCCACCTTAGGTGCATAAGGGACATAAGTTTCCATAGTGGTCTTGGAGCTGACACATGGCACCCGATCCAATGGTAGGGAATGGATACTCCAAAAAAGCACCTGGGGTCTGAACTGTCATGTCTGGAGGTAACATGAGGGTACAAGAGGTCATATGAGGTCTGAGATGGATTCAAGGGGTCTGGGAACACTTTTCCAACCTTGATTTCCCTAACCTTGGGGGCCGTGAGGGACACAAAATCCCGCCAGGCTCCTAGTGCTGACATGTGTCCTCCCAAAAACTTGGCTAAGTCCTGAACTTGTGACAGTGATAACTTGAGCTCCCAATCGACCTTTTTGGAAAAATTGTATATGATACTGATTGGAAATTTCCTTTTGAATCCAATGGTAGGGGTTTCATGTCTTGATTATTCCATTTGATCCCTTAAAAATTGAATTTTTTATTTTTTACTCCACCTATGCTTGAGAAAAACTACCTGCAGACATGATGCGCCAAAGTGTTGTGAAAATTATTATTTCACCATCATGTAAGTATTTGAATCCTCTTTTTGGATATATATATTTTTCTTCTAACTCCATCTGGAGCTCCTAAAATCTTCTGCTGAAGTTCAGCAGCAGTTTTAGGTCTGTGTACAGCCTAGGCTTCTAACCCTGTTTTTTACACAAACTACTCCAAGTCTTGCATAACTTCCCCAGACCTTCCAAAATCATTTCCATGATTTTCCAAGGTCTTCCATTCAATTTCATGTTGAATTTTTTCCTTTTTTTCTACTCCAGGGGTCGATCCATTCCTGGGAAGGCCAACGATAACCCTTCCTAATACTGCTAGAAGATAGTATCTTTCCAAAACTCCCTAAAATCACCAAGGGGTAATGAATAGAATTACCTAAATCACCTAGTGGGATGATATTAAATTATTCAGGAGGTCATTTGGACTAATTGGATAGACTTGAGGTGTCTTGGAATGATGGGACTTAAAAAAATTAACATTGGGGTATCGTTGTCGTGTTTGGAAATTATCAATTTCCCTGTTGCACATTTACATGACAACAACTAGCTCTAGCTTGGGGACATGACATGGACTGAGCATAGTGCATACATGACATGGGAATCTAGAATCTTAATTTTAGATGATAGGGTTCGTTGACCAGTTCCTTATCCATTGGGCCCTACAGAGTCATGTACAACTTCTAGAAAGGAAGATTAGAAAGAAACACACACACACAAAACGAAGGAAAGGAAACACACGGAACATAAAAGGAAGGGAAACACACCTATCAATCACCTATGGTACAAGGTGGGGGACAACCCAATTTCACTAAAGTACTTTTCATTTCTCAAAATTTACCCCTAAAGAGGAAACACCAAATGATGATGTTCTGCGAAGCCGTTGATGGGTTCCAGAAAGTAGCCTCCTTTCCTTAATTGTTTATGAAAGCCAGGTGCTTCCATGATTGTCCTTTTAATTTTTAGGAGTGATTCCATGTGAGCTTATTGATGCTCTAGTCCTTTCTTGGAAATTCCACTTCCTTTTTGTTCTTTGAAGTCAGTCTCATAGTGCCAGTTGCCTTCCATGTTTATCAATATAGCTGATTTTCCATTGAGCATCTCATCGTTGCCCCAGGGATTCTTTTTATTCAAAATACTTGAACATTCTTGATTCTTTTATTTCCCAGGCCTATGCTCATTGATATCTTCTCCATGAGAAACATTTTATTCATCCTTTATCTCTACTCCACGGTGAGCCATTTGAGTACTGAAGGAAGGATTAGAGGAAAACTCATACTTGTCCTGTATGTTCATGACATGAGTGAAGAGATCGAGAATCAAATTGGGGTCTTCATAAAAAAGAGCCTCATATTTAGAGGTCTCGAAACTCCTTTCTTCAATTTCTTCATCATGGAAAGAGTCTTCATCTTCAAATGGGAAAGAGAATATCTCCATTTTGGTATTACATCCATAAATCATTAGCTCAAGAGCGACATCATATATTTCATCTTTCCTTATCCAATATGGCCAACCTTCACATCAGCTTCACGCTTGTCTTACAAATTTGTGGCTTGCATCAGGAGCTCGAGGATCAACTCAAGATCTTAAGTTTATTTTACGGATCTAAGTAGTACTTGTATAGACATTTCTTTCTCATTGTTTGAGGGCTCATTATAGACTGGCTTGGTCTCTTCCTAAGTGACATGATCAAGGGAGTCATCATCTTCAAATGGGAATGTGAAAATGTCTTCATCACGAATAAGAACATAATCTTATTTTTCATTTTTAAAATCATCAATAGCCATCTCCTCTTCTTCATGGTTTACATCATCTAGAAATTTGGGGCTGCCCTATTGTAGCTCGAATCTCCTCACTACTTCTTAAAAATCCAAATATCTCTGGGAAGGCATGTCTGGCCCTATCAAGATGGGAATATCCTCTTCCTCCTCAGTTTCCACAAAGTGATTCATCTAAATGCTACCTTGATATAAGATGTTAGCTTCCGGGATTCCATATTTTCGTATAGTGTACCTCATTTTACTTTCAAGAAGCAATATCTCCATGTCTCCCTTCATTAGTATGGTTGCAGATGACTAATTCATCTGAATTTTCCCTCCCAAGTCTCAGTAGAAACTTCTACTCAATAACATTCCGAATGAGGTCGGGACATCGGCTACCAAAATCATCACTGAAATTTTCTTGTCCAGAAATTTGGCGAGAGACACTTGTGCATCTTTGACCTTCCCTACAAGTGGGACCTTTTTTTACTCCAAAGAGTAACAAGAGCCACTAGGTGGAGTCATTGTAAGTTTAAGAGCCTTGGCAACCTTCGAAGGCATCACATTGTCTGAGGCACCAGAATCTATTATACAATTGTTTAGTACATATTCTCCAACAAGAAGGGAGACGAAGAAAGGTTCAATGCACTTAGAGAAAGCATGTTTTGTAAGGGAGGTGTAGGTGAGTTTGATAGCATGCCTTTGGAACTATAAGTTACAACATTGGGTGTTAGACTACCACTCTTGATGTATTGGACAAACCTCTCGAATTGTTTAGGATGAGTCCGCAAATATTCAGTTTTAGTAATTTGAACTTTGGCTTTATTTGCATATTCTATGAAGTCAAAGGTAGTAGATGTGGACAAGGGGAGTGAAGGGACTGATTTTGGGGTCTAGATAGGCTTGGGAGTAGGATTTTATGTTTGAGGAATGGAGGGTATTTTAAAATGTACACTAGGAGATTTAAAGTTATTAGATTTTGTAGGAGCATATTTGGGTTTAGAAATGGAAGAGACATTGGAAGACTTACTTGGGATTTCAGGAGTCTTCTTACTTGCTATAGGATTAGGATCCAACAATGTAGACTTCATGGAAGATGGAAGTGGGGATCCTTAACTGATTATTTTATTTTTTGGAGTCACCATAGGAGGATCATCAACCTTCTTTTGTTTTATAGTAGTGAAGGGAGATCCTCTTTTCTTGGAATGAGAATGAGTGAATACCGTGCATGAGAAACTGGGTGCATCTTCTTCATCTTCTTCATAACCTCTAGAATACTCACAAAATCTGATTTGTGCATCATTCTCAAACTCATCACTTTCTAGGAAACCGCCACCTTCACTTTCTTATTCAAGCTCTTCTTTATCTTCTTGAAATCTACGGTTTATGTTCATGGGTGGGGCCTCGAAGGTGAGCCTTTGTGGTGCTCCTACAATCTTATTTCTATTGTTTCTTTCGGAAGAAACACTTCCAAATATTTCCCTCTTCAAAGATGATATCTCATTCGCCAAATATTGCAACGATATATTGGTTCTCTCATCTTCAGAACGTTGGGCCTTGCCCTTTGATGGACTCTTGATCTTTCCAGAGAGGATGAGATCATCATCCAATTCAATGGCCATCCCTTTTTCTTCTACAATGTTCCTTGGTTGAACTCTTTGTAGTAGAAATCCTACCTCTGGTGATTGAGAATTTATGAAGAATCTTTCGATATTGTTCTGAGAGGGTGAATCTTATTCCGGTATCTTGTGAAGCAACTGTTCTAAATGAGCCACGAAGTCTCTCATCATTTCAGTTTCTCCTTTCCTCATTTGAGCCAACTACACCAAGAGGTCTTGAAAATATTTCGTTGATTTAAATCTTTCCTTGAAGGCAGCCTTGATGTCATTCCAACTAGTGATGGATTGGGAAGGTACGAGGTAGAACCATTCTACTGCTTTTTCTTGGAGGGACTCCACAAACAATCTTACAACAACATCTTCATGTTGGACACCGAGAATTCCACATGATGTCATGAAAGCAACAATGTGTTCTTTAGGATGTTGTGTGTTGTTTCCTTTGAACTTTGGAAAGTTCTTATGGGAAAATGTTTGTAGATTGTGAAGAGGAGGTTCAAGAGCAAGCGGGCCAAAATTCCTTCCCCATGGAACAATGGGTCAGGGTCTTTCTTCTTCATCTACCATTGTTGTTTCTTCTTCAGCTCTTGCTTCTATAAATTATTCTTCAAATTCTTCTTCTTCTGGGAACTCAACACTCAATGGTGGTTGAAAATGGGAGAATTTGAAGGGGAAGTATCCACAAGAGTTTTGATAGGATTTACCGGTGAACTTCGTGAAGATCCAGATCGAGAGGAGGCTTGAGAGAAGAAGTATGGATTATCTTTAATTCATTCTTGATTATTTTGTGAAGCCTCAAAATTGAAATCATCAACACCTCTTGACCTGCTCAACCGGGTGTGTCTTCCTTCGGCCAAATTTTTAAAATTCTTGAAGTGGGAATATGAAAAGACACGTGCAAAAATAAGCAGTATGTCCTGTAGTAATGGAATTTCATGAACTTCTTTTTCTTTTTATTTTTTGATATTTGATTTTTTTTGTTTTGAGACCTTGCAGTCATATTCAGGTGTAGATGTTGCTAAATTTGCTCAATGGTGGGTGCCAAAAACTGTTGGCGATAAAATTTTTCAGGTGGACAAACTTGTGGATTTCTTGCCAACGCTCTAGGAATCTAAGTCTCTCTACTTAATCGGTGTATCTACCATATATGCATGTGCATAAAAAGGTGGATTTCTATGGTGGCCTTTTGACCAGGGATCCAACAGGGACACTCCACTGACCCTGTGGCAAAGGTTGCAGATACCTGCAAGAGAGGACCTTGTCTGAAAGTGGGAAAGGGAGTGAGAAAAGAGGTAGGGGAACTAATGTTGCAGGTAGGAAATCAGATTCCTGCACACACTAGTCAGAAGTATCATCACATGCATTTAAGAGAAGAAACAACTTTGTAAGCATCATTAAGACCAAATGAAATTTGATGAACACAAAGTATCAAGAAATATCTTAGTCAAAGAAAGCTAGAAACTCCTTCTTCTTGTATTAATTTCTCAAACAAAAGTTGTACATAGTGGAGAAATGGAGGAAATTGAGAAGGGGGAAAAGTAGAAGAAAATGGCTATCTCCTTTTCTTTCTCTAGGTACAATGCACTCTTGAGTTTACAAGATCAATTGCCAACCCTTTGCAATGGGAATGACATTACAATTTATAGAATGAGAGGTCACTTATCATCTTCCTCATGAGCCTCCATATTCCTTAATATGACTTAAGACTATTCATATTCCACTTTAAATATTTAAGTCCCTTTTTATAATAGCAAGGTGACTTAAAGTTACATTATATTTCTAAAGTCACTTAAGTCATATTAAAAAGTGCAAACCCCAATGTGAAATTAGAAAATTGGAAAGTGAGAGAAATTTTGGGGGAAGAGGAGAGAGAAAGAGAGGGATAAGAAGAAGAGGATATGTCATTCCTAATGAAGTCTGTTGATCCTCGCTAATGAAAAGCTCTGATGCGATGAAGTTCTGAATGTCCCATTTTGCCAAAGATGCTCTTTGATTGTGGCTTACTATTTTTAGTAAATGCCTAGATGGGGGACTTACTATTTTTAGTAAGTGGCCATTTTCACTATTTTCTACTCTGGATAATTATTCATACCTTTTGGAGATCTTCAGTTCACACTGCTCTTTCCATAGCCACTTTTGATGAAGACTTACCAAAAATAGCAAGCATGTGTAGGAAAACGTAATATTTTTAGAAAGGGTGTTTCTAGTACTCAATTTGTGACAGAACATACTCTTTTCAACTCTTCTTGTCAATTTGATCACACCATTAGAATTTCACATAGTTTTTCCCACAAGAATGCCTGAGAATAATTTTTGAAAATTTGACCTAACAGTGGCTTTGGGCACGGAGCTTCCATGGCGACCATTAATGGAGCTCAAAATTTACAGGTCTAGTTTTTGTCTTTGTTTTCAATGAAAACAACTCCATTGAAATATGTTTTTCATTTGGAGCTCGTGTGCAAGTTTTTAGCTCGTTTCCATTTCCAAAATGACACAAAATCTAACGAATGTGAGCCGGTGCACGAAGAGAGGATTTTGTTGGAATAAATGATTCTGGGCACCATTTGACCTCTTGTTTATTGCATCTTGATCACCTTGAAAAATGAATAATTCTGCAAAAAATGGCATCTTGATCCGACTTGTATCTTGTGAGATATAAAGATTTTTCAATCGGGGGACTTCATGGTTATCTGGCAAAAACCCTTCATTTTCTCCCCGTTCTTCGTCATTTCACTCCACTTTTTCTCTGAGACCTACATATTTGCATGTATTCATGGTGTGGATAGTTTATGGGGCCATGGTGAAGCTTGTTCAGAGCAACAATGGTGAACCAGGTGTCTGGACAATCATGCACGGAGCCATGGCAAGGTATGAAGCTATGAAGGAGAAATGAGGAGTAAGAAACAACTAAGTGTTGGATTTAAACCTTCAAAACATGCACATGGAGGGGCTCAGAAAATTTTTATGTCCCTAATTTCCTTGACCTCAGGGACATGAGGGACGTAAATTTCCACGGTGGTCAAGGCGATGCCATGTGTCCTCGATCCGATGATAGGGGATTTGCTTGAAAAATGCACCTCGGGAGTGAAAGTCGGTCATGTGTGTGTCCAAATGACTCCCCATAGGGGTTGGGCACATTTTTCCATGTTTGATGTCCCCAACCTTAGGTACATAAGGGACATCAGTTTCCACGGTGGTCCTGGAGGTGACACGTGGCGCTCGATCCAACGACAGGGAATGGATGCTCCAAAAATGCACCTAGGAGTTGAAAGTCGGTCACATGTGTGTCCAAATGACTTCCCATAGGGTCTGGGAAAAATTTTCAGGGTTTGATGTCCCCCACCTTAGGTTCATATTGGAAATCAATTTCCACAGTGGTCCTAGACTGACACGTGGCTTCCGATCCAACAATAGGGAATAGATGCTCCAAAAACACACATGGGGGCTGAACTGTCAAGTATGGAGGTCACATGAGGGTCCCAAAGAGGTCATATGAGGGCTGAGAGGGATTAAAGGTGGCTGGGAACAATTTTCCAACCTTGATGTCCCTGACCTTGGGGGACATGAGGGACACAAAATCCCGCCAGGCTCCTGGTGCTGACACATGTCCTCCCAAAAATTTGGCTAAGTCCTGAACTTGTGACAGTGATAACTTGAGCTCCCGATGGACCGTTTTGGAAAATTTTTATATGATACTGACTAGAAATGGACTTATTAATCCAATGGTGGGGGTCTCATGTCTTTATTATTCCATTTTATCCTTGAAAAATCAGATTTTTGAGTTTTTACTCCACCTATGCTTGAGAAAAATTGCCTGCAGACATGATGAAAAAAAGTGTTGTGAAAAATATTATTTCAACATCATGTAGGTATTGGAATCCACTTTCTTGATATATTTTATTTTTATTCTAACTCTATCCATAGCTCCTAGAATCTTCTTTTGAAGCCCAACAACCGTTTTAGGCCTGTGTACCGCCTAGGCTTGTGAACCCTGGTTTTTACTCAGACTGCTCCAAGTCTTGCTCAACTTCCCCAGACCTTCCAAAATTATTTCCATGATGTTCTAAGGTATTCCATTCACCTCCATGTTGAATTTTTTCCTTTTGTTCCACTCCAAGGGGTTGATTCAGTCCTGGGAAGGCCAACGATAGCCCTTCCCAATACTGCCAGAAGATAGTATCTTTTTAGAACTCCCTAAAATCACCTAGGGGGAATGAATAGAATTTCCTAAATCACCTAGGGGATGAAATTGACATTAAATAGGGGGTCATTTGGACTGATTGGATTTGACCTAGGGTGCCTTGGAATGATGGGAAAAAAAATTTTGGCATAGGGGTATAGTTCTTGTGCTTGGAAATTTCCAATTTCCCTGTTGCACATTTACATGACAACAACTAGATGGCTCTAGCTTTGGGACATGGCATGGATTGAGTGCAGTGAAGAAATGACATGGGAATCCAAAATATCAATCTTAGACCATATAATTCATTGACCAGTGCCTTATCCATTGGGCCCTGCAGAGTCATGTACAACTTCTAGAAAGGAAGATTAGAAGGAAACACACACACACACACAACAGGAAGGGAAACACATGCAACATAAAGGGAAACACACCTATAAATCACCTATGGTACAAGGTAGGGGACAACCCACTTTCATTAAAGTACTTTTCATTTCTCAAAAGTTACCCTTGAATAGGAAACACTGAATGATGATTGTTCTGCGAAGCCGTTGACGGGTTCCAAAAAGTAGCCTCCTTTCCTTAATTGTTTATGAAAGCCAGGTGCTTTCATGATTGTCCTTTACTTTGTAGGAGTGAGTCCATGTGAGCTTCTTGATGCTCTGTCCTTGCTTGGAAATTCCACTACCTTCGTGTTCTCTTTGAAATTGTTTTCATAGTGCCACTTGCCTTCCATGTTTATCCATATAGCTGATTCTCCATTGAGTATCTCATCACTGCCCCAAAGCTGATTTTTGTTCAAATTACTTGAACATTCTGAGATTACTTTTCTTTCTCAGGTCTATGCTCATTGACCTCTTTTCCCTGAGAAATATTTGATTCATCCTTTATCCTTTACTCCACTGGTGAGGCATTTGAGTATTGAAGGAAGGATTGGAGGAAAACTCACACTTGTCCCGTATGTTCATGGCATGAGTGAAGAGATCCAGAATCAACTCGGGGTCTTCTGTAACTTCTATTACATCCAATATTTCTTAAATAGAGTTATGCTTCATCGTTTCCTACAGCTCATCTTGATATGCCTTTGAAGAATCTTTATTTTACAGCTCAAGGAAACTATCTGGAGGGATTACCTCATCATCTCGAGAATCACTACACTCTACCAATCCTTCATCAAAAAGAGCTTCATCTTTAGAGGTCTCAAAACTCCTTTCTTCAATTTCTTCGTCATGGAAAGAGTCTTCATCTTCAAATGGGAAAGAAAATATCTCCATTTCGGTTATTGCATCCATCAATCATTAGCTCAAGAATGACATCATATTTTCATCTTGCCTTATCTCAATATGGCCAACCTTCACATTGGTTAAGCTTCCAAATCAACTTCACACTTGTCTTGCAAATTTGTGGCTTGCATCAAGAGCTCGAGACTGAGCTCAGGATCTTCAGTTTCTTTTATGGCTCTAAGTAGTTCTTGTACAGACATTTCTTTCAAGGATTTCAGAGGCTCATTATAGACTGATTTTGTCTCTCCATAGATGGCATGATCAAGATCATCTTCATCCCCAAATGGGAATGAGAATAATTCCTTCATCTTGGATAAGAACATATAAGCTGATTTTTCTTCTTGAAAATCATCAATAGCCATCTCCTCTTCTTCATGGTTTACATCATCCAGAAATTTGGGGCTGCCCTCTTGTAGCTTGAATCTTCTCATTACTTCTTCAAAATCCAAATATCTTTGGGAAGGCATGTCTGGCCCTATCAAGATGGGAATATCCTCTTCCTCCTCGGTTTCCACAAAGTGATTCATCTGACTGCTACCTTGATACAAGATGTTAACTTCTGGGATTCCAGATTTTCATATAGTGTACCTCATTTTCTTTTCAGGAAGCAATTTCTCCATGTCTCCCTTCACTGGTATGGTTGGGGATGACCAATTCATCTGAATTTTCCCTCCCAAGTCTCAGTAGAAACTTCTACTCAATAACATTCTGAATGAGGCCGAGACATCGGCTACCAAAATCATCACTAAAATTTTCTTGTCTGGAAATTTGGCGAGAGACACTTGTGCATCTTTGACCTTCCCTACAAGTGGGACCTTTTTTTACTCCAAAGAGTAACAAGAGCCACTAGGTGGAGTCCTGATAAGTTTAAGAGCCTTGGCGACCTTCAAAGGCATCACATTGTCTGAGGCACAAAAATCTATTATGCAATTGTTTAGTACATATTCTCCAACAAGAAGGGAGACGTAGAAAGGTTCAACTTTATCAGTCCTTGATGCACTCAAAGAAAGCATGTTCTGTGAGGGAGGTGTAGGTGAGTTTGGTAGCATGCCTTTGGAACTAGAAGTTACAACATTGGGTGTTAGACTACCACTCCTGATATATTAGATGAACCTCTCAAATTGTTTAGGATGAGTCTGTAAATATTTAGTTTTAGTAATCTGCACTTTGGCTTTGTTTGCATATTCTATGAAGTCAAAGGGAGTAGATGCGGACAAGGGGAGTGAAGGGACTGATTTTGGGGTCTAGATAGGTGTGGGAGAAGAATTTGATGTTTGAGGAATGGATGGTATTTTGAAAGGTACACTAGGAGCTTTCTAGGTATTGGATTTTGTAGGAGCAGATTTGGGTTTAGAAATGGAAGAGACATTGGAAGACTTACTTGGGATTTTGGGAGTCTTCTTACTTGCTACGGGTTAGGATCCAACAATGCAGACTTCATGGAAGATGGAAGTGGGGATCCTCGACTGATTATTTTATTATTTGGAGTCGCCATAGGAGGATCATCAACCTTCTTTTGTTTTGCAGCAGTGGAGGGAGATGCTCTTTTCTCGGAATGAGAACGAGTGAATACCGCACATGAGAAACTGGGTGCATCCTCTTCATCTTCTTCATAACCTCTAGAATACTCAAAAAATATTATTTGTGCATCATTCTCAAACTCATCACTTTCAAGGAAACTGCCACCTTCACTTTCTTGTTCAAGCTCTTATTTATCTTCTTGAAATCTGCAGTTTATGTTCATGGGTGGGGCCTCCAAGGTGAGCCTTTGGGGTGCTCCGGCAATCTAATTTCAGTTTCTTCTTTAGGAAGAAACACGTTTAAATATTTCCCTCTTCAAAGATGATATCTCATTCGTTAACTTTTGCAATGATGGATTGGTTCTCTCATCTTCAGGACGTTGGGACTTTCCCTTTGATGGATTCTTGATCTTTCCAAAGAGGATGAGATCGTCATCCAATTCAATGGCCCTCCTTTGTGCTTCAACAATGTTCCTTGCTTGAACTCTTCATAGGAGAAGGCCTACCTCAAGTGATTGAGAATTTATGAAGAATCTTTTGATATTGTTCTGAGAGGGTGAATCTTCTTCCGGTATCTTGTAAAGCAACCATTCAAAATAAGCCACGAAGTCTCTCATCATTTCACTTTCTCCTTTCCTCATTTGAGCTAACTGCACGAAAAGGTCTTGACAATCTCCAGTTGATTTAAATCTTTCCTCGAAGGAAGCCTTGATGTCATCCTAACTAGTGATGGATTGGGAAGGTAGGAGGTAGAACCATTCTACTGATTTTTCTTGGAGGTACTCCACGAACAATATTACAGCAACATCTTCATGTTGGACACCAAGAATTCCACATGATGTCGTGAAAGCAGCAATTTGTTCTTCAGGACGTTGTGTGTTGTTGCATTTGAACTTTGGAAAGTTTATGTGGGAACCTGTTAGTAGATTGTGAAGAGGAGGTTCATGAGAAAGCGGGTCCGTATACCTTCCCCATGGAACAATGGGTCAAGGTCTTTCTTCTTCGTCTGCCATTGTCATTTCTTCTTCTGCTCTTGCTTCTATAAATTGTTCTTCAAATTCTTCTTCTTCTAGGAACTCAACACTCAATGGTGGTTGAAAAATGGGAGAATTTGAAGGGGACGTATCCACAAGAGTTTTGATAAGATTTCCCGGTGAACTTCGTGAAGATACAGATGGAGAGGAGGCTTGAGAGAAGAAGTATGGATTATCTCTAATTCGTTCTTGCTGATTTTGTGAAGCCTCAAAATTGAAATCATCAACACCTCTCGACCTGCTCAACCTGGTGTGTCTTCCTTCAGCCAGCTTTTTGAAATTCTTGAAGTGGGAATATGAAAAGGACACATGTAGAAATCAACAGTATGTCTTTTACCAATGGAATTTCATGAAATATTTTTTATTTTTATTTTTCAATATATATATTTTTTAATTTTGAGACCTTGTGGTCGTATTCAGGTGCAAATGCCGCTAAATCTACCCAACGATGGGTGTCAAAAACTGTTGGAAATAAAAATTTTCGGGTGGAAAAACTTATGGATTTCTTGCCAATGCTCTAGGAATCTAAGTCCCTCTACTTAATTGGTGTAGCTACCATATATGCATGTGCGTGAAAAGGTGGATTTCTGTGGTGGCCTTTCGATCGGCGATCCAACAGGGACACTCCACTGACCCTGCGACAAAGATTGTAGATACCTACAAGAGAGGACCCTATCTGAAAGTGGGAAAGGGAGTGAGAAAAGAGGTAGGAGAACTAATGTTGTAGGTAGGAAATCAGATTCCTGCACACACTAGTTAGAAGTATCATCACATGCATTTATGAGAAGAAACAACTTTGTAAGCATCATTAAGACCAAATGAAATTTGATGAACACAAAGTATCAAGAAATATCTTAGTCAAAGAAAGCTAGAAACTCCTTCTATTGTATTGATTTTTCAAACAAAAGTTGTAAATAGTGGAGAAATGGAGGAAATTGACAATGGGGGAAAGGAAGAAAATGGCTATCTCCTTTGCTTTCTCTAGGTACAATGCACTCTTGAGTTTACAAGATCAATTGCCAACCCTTTGAAATGGGAATGGCATTACAATTTATAGAATGAGAGGTGACTTATCATCTTCCTCATGACCCTCCATATGCCTTAATATGACTTAATATTGTTCATATTCCACTTTAAATATTTAATTCCCTTTTATAATAACAAGGTGACTTAATTTACATTATATTTCTAAAGTCACTTAAGTGACTTAAAGGAATATCAAAAAGTACAAACCCCAATGAAAATTAGAATATTGAAAAGTGAGAGAAAGTTTGGGGGAAGAGGAGAGAGAAAGAGAGAGGAGAAGAAGAAGAGGAGATGTCATTCCTGATGAAGTCCGTTGGTCCTCGTTCATGGAAAGCTCTGATGCGACGAAGTTCTGAATGTCCCATTATGCCAAAATGTTCTTTGAGCTGTGGCTTACTATTTTTAGTAAATGCCCAGATGGGGGACTTACTATTTTTAGTAAGTGGCCATTTTCAATGTTTTCTACTCTTGGATAATTATTCAGACCTTTTGGAGATCTTTAGTTCACACTGCTCTTTCCATAGCCGCTTTTGATGAAGACTTACCAAAAATAGCAAACATGTGTAGGAAAACTTACTATTTTTAGAAAGGGTGTTTCTAGTACTCAATTTGTGATAGAACATAATTTTTTGGACTCTTCTTGTCATTATGATCACACCCTTCGAATTTCACATAGTTTTCCCCACTAGAATGCCTGAGAATAAATTTTGAAATTTTGACCTGGCAGTGGCTTCGGGCACGGAGCTGCCATGGCGGCCATTAATGGAGCTCAAAATTTGTAGGTCTGGTTTTTTGTCTCCATTTGTAATGAAAACAACTCCATTGTGATAGGTTTTTCATTTGGAGCTCGTGTGTAAGTTTTTAGCTCGTTTCAATTACCAGAATGACGGGAAATCTAATGAATGTGAGTTGGTGCACGAAGAGAGGATTTTGTTGGAGTAAATTATTATAGGCACTATTTGAACTCTTGTTTATTTTATCTTGATCACCTTGAAAAATGAAGAATTCTGCAAAAAATTGCATCTTGATCCGACTTGTATCTTGTGAGATATGAAGATTTTTTGATCGGGTGACTTCATGGTTATCTGGCAAAAACCCTTCATTTTCTCCCCGTTCTTTGTCATTTCACTCCATTTTTTCTCTAAGACCTACATATTTATGTGTATTCATGGTGTGGAGAGTTTTTCACCATGGAAGAGCTGGTTCGGAGCAACAATGGTGGACCGGGTGTCTGGACAATCATGCACAGAGCCATGGCAAGGTATGAAGTTGTGAAGGAGAAATGAGGAGGAAGAAATGGCTAAGTGCCAGATTTAAAATTTAAAAACATGCACATGGAGGGGCTGGGTGAATTTTTATGTCCTTGATTTCCCTGACCTTAGGGATGTGAGGGACATCAATTTCCATGGTGGTCAAGGTGATGCCATGTGTCCTCGATCCGACGACAGGGGATTTGCTTGAAAAATGCACCTGGGGGCTGAAAGTCAGTCATGTGGGTGTCCAAATGACTCCCCATAGGGGATGGGAACATTTTTCCATGTCTGATGTCCCCCACCTTAGGTACATAAGGGACATTAGTTTCCACGGTGGTCCTGGAGGTGACACGTGGCACCCGATCCGACGACAGGGAATGGATGCTCCAAAAATGCACCTGGGGGCTGAAAGTCGGTCACGTGGGTGTCCAAATGACTCTCCATAGGAGCTGGGAACATTTTTCAATGGTCTGATTTCCCCCACCTTAGGTGCATAAGGGACATCAAATTCCATGGTGGTCCTGGAGCTGACACGTGGTGCTTGATCCAACGGTAGGGAATGGATGCTCCAAAAATGCACCTGGGGCTGAACTGTCAAGTCTGGAGGTCACATGAGGGTCCAAGAGGTCATATGATGGCTGAGATGGATTCAAGGGTGCTGGGTGAAATTTTCCAACCTTGATGTCCCTGACCTTGGGAAACGTGAGGGACACAAAATCCCGCTAGGCTCCTGGTGCTGACACGTGTCCTCCTGAAAAATAATTTGGCTAAGTCCTAAACTTGTGACAGTGATAACTTGAGCTCCCGATGGACCTTTTTGGTAAAATTTTATATGATAATGACTTAAAATTTCCTTCTAAATCCAATGGTGGGGGTATCGTGTCTTGATTATTCCATTTGATCCTTGAAAAATTGGATATTTTATTTTTACTCCACTTATGCCTGAGAAAAACTGCCTGCAGACATGATGCACCAAAGTGTTGTGAAAAATATTATTTCACCATCATGTAGGTATTGGAATCCTCTTTCTTGATATATATATTTTTTCTTCTAACTCCATCTAGAGCTTCCTGAATCTTCTTCTGAAGCCCAGCAGTTGTTTTAGGCCTATGTACCACCTAGGCCTTGTGAACCCTATTTTTTACTCAGACTACTCCAAGTATTTCAAAACTTCCCTAAACCTTCAAAAATAATTTCCATGATGTTATAAGGTCTTCAATTCACCTCCATGTTGAATTTTTTCCTTTCTGTTCCACTCCAGGGTGGTTGATCCAGTCCTGGGAAGGCCAATGATAGCCCTTCCCAATACCGTCAAAGATAGTATCTTTTTAGAACTCCCTAAAATCACTTAGGGGGGATGAATAGACTTTCCTAAAGCACCTAGACTTTTGACCTAAATCACCTAGGGGGATGAGATTACATTATTATGGAGGTCATTTGGACTGGGGGTAGACCCTGTCTTGGAATGATAAAACTTGAAAAAATTCACACATGGGGTATAGTTGTCATGCTTGGAAACTTCAATTTCCCTATTGCACATTTGCATGCCAACAACTGGCTCTAGCTTGGGGACATGACATGGACTAAGCATTTTTAAGACATGACATGGGAATCTAGAATCTCATTTTTAGACCAAATAATTCATTGACCAGTGCCTTATCCATTAGGCCCTGTAGAGTCATGTACAACTTCTAGAAAGGAAGATTAGAAGGAAACAAACACACACAAAAAAAAGGAAAGGAAACACATGAAACACAACAGGAAGGGAAACACATGAAAAAGAAAGGGAAACAAACCTATCAATCACCTATGGTACAAGGTGGGGGATAACCCACTTTCACTGAAGTACTTTTCATTTCTCAAAAGTTACCCCTGAAGAGGTAACACCGAATGATGATGTTCTGCGAAGCCGTTGACGGGTTCCAAAAAGTAGCCTCCTTTCCTTAATTTTTTATGGAAGCCAAGTGCTTCCATGATTTTCCTTTTACTTTGTAGGAGTGAGTCCATGTGAGCTTCTTGATGCTCAAGTCCTTGCTTGGAAATTACACTTCCTTGATTTCTTTGAACTTGGTTTCATAGTGCCAGTTGCCTTCCATGTTTATCCATATAGCTGATTTTCCATTGAGCATCTCATCACTGCCCCAAGGCTGATTTTCATTCAAATTACTTGAACATTATTGATTACTTTTCTTTCCCGAGTCTAAGCTCATTGACATATTCTTCATGAGAAACATTTGATTCATCCTTTATCTCTACTCCACTATGAGGCATTTGAGTATTGATAGGAGGATTGGAGGAAAACTCATACTTGTCTTTTGTGTCCATGGCATGAGTGAAGAGATCAAGAATCATCTCGGGGTCTTCTACAACTTCTACTGCATCTAATATTTCTTTCACAGAGTTATGCTTCATCATTTCCTACAGCTCATCTTGATATGCCTTTGAAGAATATTTATTTTGTAGATCAAGGAAACTATCTGGAGGGATTACCTCATCATCTTGAGAATCACTGCACTCTACCGATCCTTCATCAAAAAGAGCTTCATCTTTAGAGGTCTCGAAAACTCCTTTCTTCAATTTATTTGTCATGGAAAGAGTCTTCATCTTCAAATGGGAAAGAAAATATCTCCATTTCAGTATTGCATCCATCAATCATTAGCTCAAGAGTGGCATCATATATTTCATCTTGCCTTATCTCAATATGGCCAACCTTCACATTGATTTCCAAATCATTTCACGCTTGTCTTACAATTTGTGGCTTGCATCAGGAGCTCGAGGCTGAGCTCAGGATCTTCAGTTTCTTCTGTGGCTCTAAGTAGTTCTTGTACAGATATTTCTTTCTCAGTGTTTCAAGGGCTCATTATAGAAGGCTGATGGTCTCTCTCCTGATGGCATGACTCAAGGGAGTCCTCATCTTCAAATGGGAATGAGAATAATGTCCTCATCTTGGATAAGAATATAAGCTGATTTTTCTTTTTAAAAATCATCAAGAGCCATTTCCTCTTCTTCATGGTTTGCATCATCCAGAAATTCGGGGCTGCCCTCTTATAACTCGAATCTCCTCAATGCTTCTTCAAAATCCAAATCTCTCTAGGAAGGCATGTCTGGACCTATCAAGATGGGGATATCCTCTTCCTCCTTGGTTTCCACAAAGTGATTCATCTACCTGCTACCTTGATACAAGATGTTAGCTTCCAGGCTTCCAAATTTTCATACAGTGTACCTCATTTTCTTCTTGGTAAGTAATTTCTCCATGTCTCCCTTTACTGGTATGGTTGTGGATGACCAATTCATCTGAATTTTCCCTCCCAAGTCTCAGTAGAAACTTCTACTCAACAACATTCTGAATGAGGTTAGGACATCGGCTACCAAAATCATCGCTGAAATTTTCTTGTCTAGAAATTTGGCAAGAGACACTTGTGCATCTTTGACCTTCCCTACAAGTGGGACCTTTTTTGACTCCAAAGAGTAACAAGAGCCACTAGGTGGAGTCATTGTAAGTTTAAGAGCCTTAGTGACCTTCAAAGGCATCATGTTGTCTAAGGCACCAAGAATTTATTATGAAATTGTTCAGTACATATTCTCCAACAAGAAGGGAGATGTAGAAAGGTTCAACTTTATCAGTCTTTGATGCACTCAGAGAAAGCATGTTCTGTGAGGGAGGTGTAGGTGAGTTTGGTAGCATGCCTTTGGAACTAGAAGTTACAACATTGGGTGTTAGACTACCACTCCTGATATATCAGATGAACCTCTCGAATTGTTCAGGATGAGTCCACAAATATTCTGTTTTAGTAATCTATAATTTGGCTTTTTTTACATATTTATGAAGTCAAAGGGAGAAGATGTGGAAAAGGGGGGTGAAGGGACCTATTTTGGGGTCTGGATAGGCTTGGGAGCATTATTTGATGTTTGAGGAATGGAGGGTATTTTAAAAGGTACACTAGGATATTTCAAGTTATTAGATTCTATAGGAGCAGATTTGAATTTAGAAATGGAAGAGACATTGGAAGACTTACTTGGAATTTCGGGAGTCTTCTTACTTGCTACGGGATTAGGATCAAACAATGCAGACTTAATGGAAGATGGAAGTGGGGATCCTCAACTGATTATTTTATTTTTTGGAGTCACCATAGGAGGATCATCAACCTTCTTTTCATTTGCAGTAGTGGAGGGAGATGCTCTTTTCTCAAAATGAGAACGAGTGAATACCGCACATGATAAACTGGGTGCATCTTCTTCATCTTCTTCATCAACCTCCAGAATACTCATAAAATATGATTTTTGCATCATTCTCAAACTCATCACTTTCTAGGAAACTTGCCACCTTCACTTTCTTGTTCAAGCTCTTCTTCACTTTCTTGAAATCTTCAATTTACATTCATGGGTGGGGCCTCCAAGGAGCCTTTGGGGTGCTCCTTGACAATCTGATTTCTTTTGCTTCTTTGAGAAGAAACTCATTCAAATATTTCCCTCTTCAAAGATGCCATCTCATTCACCAAATTTTGCAATGATGGATTGGTTCTCTCATCTCTAGGACGTTGGGCCTTTCCCTTTGATGGATTCTTGATATTTCCAGAGAGGATGAGATCATCATCCAATTCAATGGCCCTCCTTTGTGCTTCTACAATGTTCCTTGGTTGAAATCTTCATAGGAGAAAGCCTACCTTCAGTGATTGAGCATTTATGAAGAATCTTTTGATATTTTTCTGAGAGGGCAAATATTCTTCAGGTATATTGCAAAGCAACCGTTCGAAATGAACCACGAAGTCTCTCATCATTTCATTTTCTCCTTTCCTCATTTGAGCCAACTGCACCAAGAGGTCTTGAAAATATTTAGTTGATTTAAATCTTTCCTCGAAGGCAGCCTTGATGTCATCCCAACCAGTGATGGATTGGGAAGGTAGGAGGTAGAACCATTCTACTACTTTTTCTTGGAGGGAATCCATGAACAATCTTACAGCAACATCTTCATGTTGGACACCAAGAATTCCACATGATGTCGTGAAAGCAGTAATGTGTTCTTCAGGATGTTGTGTGTTGTTGCCTTTGAACTTTGGAAAGTTCTTGTGGGAAAATGTTTGTAGATTGTGAAGAGGAGGTTCAAGAGCAAGTAGGCCCATATTCCTTCCCCATGGAACAATGGGTCAAGGTCTTTCTTCTTCGTTTTCCATTGTCGTTTCTTCTTCTACTCTTGCTTCTATAAATTCTTCTTCAAATTCTTCTTCTTTTGGGAACTCAACGCTTAATGGTGGTTGAAAAATGGGAGAATTTGAAGGGGAAGTATACACAATAGTTTGATACGATTTCCTGGTGAACTTCGTGAAGAGCCAGATCGAGAGGAGGCTTGAGAGAAGAAGTATGGATTATCTCTAATTCATTCTTGCTTATTTTGTGAAAGCTTCAAAATTGGAATCAACAACACCTCTTGACCTGCTCAACCTGGTGTATCTTCCTTTCAGCCAGCTTTTTAAAATTCTGTAGTGAACACGAAAGGGACTATGGAATATGAAAAGACACGTGCAAAAATCAGAAGTATGTCTTTTAGCAATAGGATTTCATGAACTCTTTTTTCTTTTTATTTTCCAATATTTGATTTTTTTATATATTTTGAGACCTTGCGGTCATATTCAGGTGTAGATGTTGGTAAATGTGCTCGACGGTGGGTGTCAAAAAATGTTGGCGAGAAAATTTTTCAGGTGGACAAACTTGTGGATTTCTTGCCAATGCTCTGGGAATCTAAGTCCCTCTACTTAATCGGTGTAGCTACCATATATGCATGTGCATAAAAAGGTGGATTTCTATGGTGGCCTTTTGACCGGGGATCCAACAGGGACACTCCACTGACCCTGTGGCAAAGCTTGCAGATACCTGCAAGAGAGGACCTTGTCTAAAGAGCGGGAAAGGGGAGTGAGAAAAGAGGTAGGAGAACTAATGCTGCAGATAGGAAATCATATTCCTTGCACACACTAGTCAGAAGTATCATCACATGCATTTATGAGAAGAAACAAACTTTGTAAGCGTCATTAAGACCAAATGAAATTTGATGAACACAAAGTACCAATAAATCTCTTAGTCAAAGAAAGTTAGAAAATAATTCTTCTTGTATTAATTTCTCAAACAAAAGTTGTACATAGTGGAGAAATGGAGGAAATTGAGAAGGGGGAAAAGGTAGAAGAAAATAGCTATCTCCTTTTCTTTCTCTAGGTACAATGCACTCTTGAGTTTACAAGATCAATTGCCAACCCTTTGTAATGGGAATGACATTACAATTTATAGAATGAGAGGTGACTTATCGTCTTCCTCATGACCCTCCATATGCCTTAATATGACTTAAGACTATTCATATTCCACTTTAAATATTTAAGTCCCTTTTATAATAGCAAGGTGACTTAAAGTTACATTATATTTCTAAAGTCACTTTTAAGTGACTTAAAGGCATATCAAAAAGTGCAAACCCCAATGTGAAATTAGAATATTGGAAAGTGAGAGAAAGTTGGGGGGAAGAGAAGAGAGAAAGAGAGAGAGAAGAAGAAGAGGAGATGTCATTCTCGATGAATTTTGTTGGTCCTCCTGTTCATGGAAATCTTTGATGCGATGAAGTTCTGAATGTCCCATTATGCCAAAGATGTTCTTTGAGCGTGGCTTACTATTTTTAGTAAATGCCCAGATGGGGGACTTACTATTTTTAGTAAGTGGCCATTTTCACTATTTTCTACTCTGGATAATTATTCAGACCTTTTGGAGATCTTCAGTTCACACTGCTCTTTCCATAGCCGCTTTTGATGAAGACTTACCAAAAATAGCAAACATGTGTAGGAAAACTTACTATTTTAGAAAGGGTGTTTCTAGTACTCGATTTGTGACAGAACATACTTTTTTGGACTCTTCTTTTCATTATGATCACACCCTTTGAATTTTACATAGTTTTTCCCACAAGAATGCCTAAGAATAAATTTTGAAATTTTGACTTGGCAGTGGCTTCAGGCACGGAGCTTCCATGGCGGCCATTAATGGAGCTTGAAATTTACAGGTCTAGTTTTTGTCTCTATTTTCAATGAAAAAATTTCCATTGCGATAGGTTTTTCATTTGGAGATCGTGTGCAAGTTTTTATCTCGTTTCCATTGCTAGAATGATGGGAAATCTGACAATGTGAGCTGGTGCACGAAGAGAGGATTTTGTTGGAGCAAATGATTCTAGGCATCATTTGAACTTTTTTTATTTCATCTTGATCACCTTTAAAAATGAAGAATTCTACAAAAAAAGTCATCTTGATCTGACTTGTTTCTTGTGAGATATGAAGATTTTTTGATCGAGTGACTTTATGGTTATCTAGCAAAAGCCCTTCATTTTCTCCCCGTTCTTCGTCATTTCACTGCATTTTTTTCTCTGATACCTACATGTTTCTATGTATTCATGATTTGGAGAGTTTATTTGGCCATGGTGGAATGGGTGTCTGGACAATCATGCACGAAGCCATGGCAAGGTATGAAGCTGTGAAGGAGAAATGAGGAGGAAGAAACGACTAAGTGTTGTATTTAAACTTTAAAAGCATGCACATGGAGGGGATGGGTGAATTTTTATGTCCCTGATGTACTTGACCTTAGGGACATGAGGGACATCAATTTCCATGGTGGTCAAGGCGATGTCATGTGTCCTCGATCCGACGACAGGGGATTTGCTTGAAAAATGCAGCTGGGGGCTGAAAGACGGTCACGTGGGTTTCCAAATGACTCCCCATAGGGTCTGGGTGCATTCTTCCATGTCTTATGTCCCCCACCTAAGGTACATAAGGGACATTAGTTTCCACGGTGGTCTTTTAGGTGACACGTGGCGCCCGATCTAACGGTAGGGAATGGATGCTCCAAAAATGCACTTAGGGGTATAAACTTGGTCACGTGGGTGTCCAAATGACTCCCCATAGGGGTTGGGAACTTTTTTCATGGTCTTATGTCCCCCACCTTAGGTGCATAAGGGAAATAAATTTCCACGGTGGTCCTGGAGCTGACACGTGGCTCCCGATCCAACGGTAGGGAATGAATGCTCCAAAAATGCACCTGGGGGCTGAACTGTCAAGTCTAGAGGTCACATGAGGGTACAAAGGTCATATGGGGGTTGAGGGGGATTCAAGGTGGTTGGCCACACTTTTCCAACCTTGATGTCCCTGACCCTAGGGGACGTGAGGGACATAAAATCCCGCCAGGCTCCTGATGCTGACACATGTCCTCTAAAAAATTTGGTTAAGTCCTGAACTTGTGATAGTGATAACATGAGCTCCCGATGGAAACTTTTGGAAAAAAATTATATGATACTGACTATAAATGGCCTTTTAAATTTAATGATGGGAGTCTCATGTCTTTATTATTCCATTTGATCCCTCAAAAATTGGATTTTTGAGTTTTTACTCCACCTATGCCTGAGAAAAACTGCCTACATACATGATGCGCCAAAGTGTTGTGAAAAAATTTATTTCACTATCATGTAGGTCTTAGAATCCTATTTCTAGATCCCGGAATCTTCTTCTGAAGCCCAACAACTATTTTAGGCCTGTGTACCGCCTATGCTTGTGAACCCTATTTTTTACTCAGACTACTCCAAGTCTTACAGAACTTCCCCAAACCTTTCCAAATCATTTCCATGATGTTATAAGGTCTTCCATTCACCTCCATGTTGAATTTTTTCCTTTTTTCCCGCTCCAGGGGTTTATCCATTTATGGGAATGCCAACGATAGTCCTTCCCAATACTGCTAGAAAATAGTATATTTTCCAAACTCCCTAAAATCACTTTGGGGTAATGAATAGACTTACCTAAATCACCTATGAAGTCAATTGAAATCCCACTATAAAAGGAAGGAATCCCATGTGCGCCATCCCATCACCTAGAAGAAGCTAAGCGCTCACCTGAGGCACACGTAGGTGCCAAGTCTCTCTTTTATGTGAGTTTTAGTTGGAAGCATTTATCTATGAGTAGTATAAGAGTATTCAAGAAAGAAGTTTAGACATACAAGAATCATGGGTCTCAGAACGGTCTCCATATCCTTGTAGTTCCTTCAGACCGAGTGTTTTAATAGACTCCATAACATATATTGTAATAGAAGGAAAGATACAATCATTCATTCATATCATGAAAGGAAAGAGAACTTATATGAACGAAATATACATAAAACCCATTGATATTCATATCTAATTGCATTAGGTAACCTCATTGTATTCATCATTTCATTATAAAGAGCCATAGAGGGAAGACCACAGTCACGCACATCACTAGGCTTGTGTAACTAAGCCAAAAGGAAAAGAAATTACAATGCTAAGCTTAGTACATTCCTTTCTACACCAAATTTCCACCCGTAGTAATCATGTAGAGCTTCACCCATGTTATCTCTCTCTGTGTGTATCTGTCCTATCTTATCCTCTCATGTCTATATTCCCATGTGTATGTTATCCCGATCTCCTTATCTCTATCTCTTCCCATTGCAGGCACTTGTATTTATCACCTTCCCATGCCACCAAATCACCTTGCCGCTCCCTCAGATCCGTCACCAAGTGTTGAATGTGGTCCTTCAGTGAGCATGTTTCCTCAGGCCTAAGATCTCCACTCTATCTCATGATGGTCTTCTAGAAGACTGCTTCACTAGCATGCTCTTTCCTGGGCTAAGTCCTGAAGGTCCTTTCATGCACCACGCAAACCATATTCCTCCTTAACTCTTCCTCCTGTGCTCTTTTGCCTTGCATTCCCTTCTATAACTGGGGACCCATGTGCCCACACACCTTCAAAATTAGTCAATATTTCAGGGGCCCAACATCACCCCACACTACGCTTATTCTCTACCCTCGGAAACATTCTACTTGACCAAGGTGCAAGTTGGTTCAATGGAACTAAGATGTAGACAAATATTACAAAAATGAATAAGGAATGAAAGAATAGGGGAAAGAATGAAGAATGGGGGGGAACATTAAATCAAAAGGCTGGGGAATTCCTTCCATAAGTCTTCCTCCAACTTACTCCATGTATCAACCTCATTCTGCGCCTTCTGACAGAGGTCGCCAACCAGGAGGTTTGCCTCATCAAAACTTAGGCCAGCTCCATGGGCACCCAAAGTGTCCACAATTTGTTCCATATCCTTACCCAGGTCTACGAGCTTGTCTGTTCTTTTGGTAATTTGAGGATATAGTTCCTTCAATCATGTTTTGGTTGAGCCCCTTAGTGCCTCAATCTCCTCAGATCTTCTTTCTACTTCCGTTAGGACTTTATCCCGCTTCACCATGTTTCCTTTATTTTTCTCTTAGAAATCTTTCAACTCTTCTTTAAGTGTGGCAACCAAAGATCTCACCACCTTATCTCTATCTGTGCATGTGTCATATGCGGCCTCAGCAGGTTGGGAAACAATCTTTACATCTGTGAGCACCTTGCTATACTCGGCAATAAGTGTTATCACCTTTAACTGGTCCTCCTCCTTCAGGTGCGTGGCCACTTCCTCCATAGATTCTAATGCCAAGGGTCACCTCTCCATGGTGAGGATGCATGTTAATTCTTCCAGGCATTCTAGCGTTGATGCGTACCTATCGGGGATAGGCTGGGTGTTTTAAAGTGATGGCACTTTTTATTGAGTCTACTTTCTCATAGACCTCCTGCACCTTTTACTTTTCTTCCTTAAGCTCACGCTTTAGCTATGCACTGATTAATTCCTCCTGTTTTAAGCTCCTAGCCACCTTAGCCAACTCTTCCTCCTTCTTGGCCAGCTTTCCCTCTAAAGCCCTTATGCTGTCATTCTACATGAATAGCCTCGCCTCTGTTTCCACTGCAACCTTGTTTAGAGCTTTGCAAACTTGCTCATCTGAGAGCTCCTGGGCATTCCTTAAGGGGTTATCTCCTTATACTCTGGCAATGTGATAAGTTCCTTTTGGAAAACTTCAAAGTTTGGCTTATCGACGTGGGATTCAAATGCCCAAGAAAGCATCTTCTTGGTCCTAGGGTACATGCCCTCCTTTTCAAATGATCCCATGATGATAAGTCTCTCAGTGGGTATTGTGCTCTGGAATCATGCGCATAGCACCTTCCTTGAATCATCCACATAGCCCATTATCTACCTCTGTTCTACATCCATAGGTCTTCTACCCAAGTGCGCACCTTTGGGGAAGCTGACTATCAGAGCGGGGCCTCCTAGGCTGTCATGTCCCTTTTCACTGCTCTCTTCCTTGCCTTCCTTTAGCACTATGTTTACACACCGCTCTAACTCCTGGTCTACAAGGATCTCAAGCATATTCTTCACTTCTCACTCTACCACTTCGGTTATCTACTCCTTTTTAAAATATTTGGCTCTCTATCCCTCAGCATCCCTCTCATATGCCTTTGTATCTTTAGTGCCTTCATCACCTTATGCACCTTTCCATCGCGTGAATACGAACTCTTGCTTTTCTTCTCCACTCTCCTCCTCCAAGTCATAGACACTAACTATGAAAGGTTCTAAAGGTTCCTTGTCCTTCTCTAGCTCTTCCTCCTCGTCACCACCTCCTTCACTCTCATCATCTCCTTCTCCCAGGTATCTCTCCAAGCTATCGGTCGCCTCTGAGTCAAATGCTTCATCTACCTTCTGCTTATTCCTGAGGGGTTGCTTCTGGTCAGGAGATTCTGCCTTCTCTTCTTCTTCTTGTGACTCCTCCATGGTGGTGGGTTATTTGAGTGCCTCTACTTCTTGCGTCTTCTCCTGTACTGGAGACTTATTCCTCTGAGCATAGGTGCTTGGCTTGGCACTCGTAAAAGGCATGCTCATTATCTGAGCAGTTGGTACACTTGGTGCTCCTTCCTCTCCTCTGCCCCTCTTCTTAGACATTGGCTTCTTATTTCCCAAGGGGTCTTTAGGTATTGAGATCTCATCCATCAAGTATGTGCCATTCTCAAAATTTGGCATTATGCACATATATACGCGCATCGAGGATCCTCCAGTGAAAGGAAGTGTTATTGGCCTAGTCATATGGATCTCGTGAAACATGTACTTCTCCACGTACACGTGCTTACCTCCGGGATAGTTCAGTTTCTTCCTCATATCCCTGTGCTCCTGGTCCAACTTTCCTAGCTCCAGTCTTAGCTTTTTTGATTCTTTAAATATGTTCACTCCCACTTGGAAGTATTGGGTAGTGAACGCAAAAGGGAGCTTGCACCAAGGGCTCCATGATTCGTCAATAATTTTAAACCTGCCCAAGTAGTAGTGTTGGTATACCACAAACTCAGCTTCTCCTTATGTTGCTGTTGAGAGTTGTTTAGGGATCCTCCACTCCACCCCGAATGTATTTCTCAAGCACGTATACCATTTTTCCAGCCACGCTTTGTGGGCAACCGTCATTGTATCACATGCATACTTTTCAAACCTCTTCACGGGTGAAGGGTCTTCAATTGGGTACTACCACACAAACTTATCTGGTGCATCTGACACTCCAATTTCTACAAATACTATGGTGAGCAGTACATTTCCAAAGAGGATCTTGTCCCCTTCCTTCGTGCACTTTACAATTTCCTCAGAAATGTATGCGGACAAGTTGTAAATAGTCCCCTCTGCAATCTTCCTGCAGACATGTAGTCATGGCTTGTTAAATTGCGTCCACCTTTCTTGGCCATTCAACTTTGTTACCAGGTGCGCAACCATATTCATAATTGGGTCCTTGATGTCTGAGATTTCATAATACCGTGACCATTTCTTGTAGGCATACTCTGTGACGGTCTCCTGAATGGCCTCCTTGTTGCCAAGGTCATCTTCCAGGCTATCTCCCTCACATATGAGGCCTGTAAACTATGTAATCAACTGGGGAGTTATGCACATCTTGCACCTAGTAAAGTGGAAGTAGTCCTCATGTACTTAAGACATCAACCACTAGTACAAGCGATCCGGCTTCCCAAAATAAGGCAACTCATAAAGTTGCAGCAATCTTGCCTTCACCAGCTTGACCTTCATGTCATCATTGTAGATAGGTAACCCTTCAGGTATTCGCTTGTTGGTCAGGCATACCAATTCTAATGCCATATCTTTTTCTATAGTGCTGGTGTGGTGATTATAATCACTAACTGGTATGCTTCTCAAATGGGAGTCACATTCCTTCTCCATCATCACTCTATTAGGGTACTGCATTTCTGCATACCATTCTTCATTTGTATCTACCTCAAGTTGTGGTTGTTTAGCCTTTGCTTTTCCCTTCCCTTTCTTCGGTGTCATGGTCGAGGTAATTGTGTCACTCCAATCCTCTCCTTGTTACTCTGCTTTCCTTCTCCCAACCTTCAATCTCAGATTCGCTATACAATTCTCCTAAAATCATGCCTTAGTTTGTTGAACCCTAACTTTGATAAATTCTTCACAAGACAACATCTTTTCACTTTGTTCCACACTCGTGTAATTCCTTCCTTTTGGTTCACAATACTGGATCTTTACATTTTTAATCACACAGATCTTCTCCTTGATCAAATCTAAAAAATCCCTAGCTTATATCTTTCTCTTATATCTCCAACTCTTCATTTTCGCAAATTAAAATGAGAGTGCCCCGACCTTCTATTTATAGTTTTTCCTTTTTCTGGTCATTAAATGCTACTTTACATACCCTGTAATTTTCTCATTTAATGTGTATTTTTAAAACAAAGCCTGTCTTCAGCACCTTCACTCATGCACCCTTCCTACATGAAAAATCCTCTAACCTTCTGGCACGTAACCAAACCAACCTGATAGGAGACTCTTATGTGTGCTCAACCTACACCGAAGGCACTTCTTCTATCCAGATTATTTCTTTCACCTACCTCATGTTGCTTTAAATGCGCTTCTTTTTCCTTTGTACGTGGGATCTAAAAGTAGCTTTACCCTGGCACCAACCATTCTTTTTTTTTCTTCATCTCTCTTTTAACCAAGCTACTTAACAAGGCTCTTCAACAAAACTTCCTTGGTACTTTTAATCACGTGCTTCTTCACTTTTCTCCACCCCACACTTAAACGATGTGCGGTCCTCTACGCACTCATAAATTCTCCAAAAATAGCAATAAGGTTACCGGCACCCAAGGCACAAAACAAAACAACAATGCGAAAGGGAAACACAAGGAAAGGAAAAATGCATAAGGGAAAATTCTAAACTAACTGGCAAAACTACCTTATTTACAAACACCAAGAAGACTTATTTATAGTAGGGCTTCAGCCTACTTCCATTGAAGTGTCTAGGAAACTTTGTTCCATCTAGCACTTGTAACTGGTATGCACTTGAATCAAGGATGTATGAGATTGTGTAGGGACCTAACCAATGGAATTTCAACTTCCCAGGATGGCAGAAAAATTTAGAATCATATAGTAACACCATCTGCCCAACCTCAAACTTCTTGTTTCTACTATGGCGATCATGCCAAGACTTTTTCTTTTCCTTTTCCACTGTTTGACTCCAACGAGCAAGTGATCATATCTCATCTAGTTTCATTAGTTCATCAATTCTTTCTTCTAGCGCATGTTCATCGGCTAATCCTCCTACACGTGCTATTCACAGAGAAGGTAACATAAAATCAACCGGAAAAATAGCTTCCGTGCCAAACACCAATTGAAAAGGTGTGGCTTTATTTAGTCTTTTATACATAGTCCTAGAAGCCCATAAAAATACTAATACCTTGTCATCCCAATCCTGTCTTCCAACATCACATATTTTGGTCAAGGTATGACTCAATATTTTGTTGAATGCTTCTGCAGTTCCATTTTATTGTGGGTGATAGGGAGTAGTATTATGATGAGCCACCATGAACTCAGATAGTAGGATCCTCACGATCTCATTTAGAAAATGCATACCCCTATCACTTGTCAAACTCAAAGGGCATCCATACCTTGTGATAATGTTCTCCTATAGGAACCTTTCCACCGTTATTGCCATGCAATCTTTAGTCGGGGCTGATTCCACCCACCTCGTGAGATAATTTTTGCAAGTGATGACATAACATGACCCATTCCTACATGCTTCTGGTGCAATAGGTCCTACAAAGTCTATCACCCACTTTTCAAAAGGCTCCACACTAGGAATAGGATGCAAAGGCATTTCATCTCTCCTTCCTTGTTTTCCAATGCACTAACAGTGGTCACATTCTTTACAATAATCTCTAAAATCCTTGTACATAGTTTCCCACCATAAACCTACCATTAAAATCTTGCACACGGTGGCATCACCTTCGTAATGCCTACCCACACTTCCTACGTGTGCTTCCTCCATGATGGTTAGGCACTCATATTCTAACACACATCTACACAAAACTTCATCACATCCCATTTGTATAAGTCTCCACTAATAAACATGTAGGGTGTGGCACATATGGCCAACTACTTCTTTTCCAATTCCCTCATTCCATCTGGTGCCACACCTTCTTTTAAAAATATAGCAATCTCTTCCAAATCTGAGGGCGCGTGCCACAATATAAACAGTTGCGCGTCTGGCATTACTTCCTCAATAATTTTTACATCCTCTCCTAAATCAATTCTTGACAGATGATCAGGTCCAAAATTGCTTTTTTCGTGCTTCACTACAACAGTGAACTCAAAATCTTGAAACAACAACACCCATCGACATATGGGCCCTTGAAGAATGGGCTTGTTCACTAAATACTTTAATGTCACATGGTCGGTGTAGAATACAAAGGGTGTTGCCAACATAGACTATCAAAATTTGAAAATCGCATAGATCATTGACAACTCCTCGTGCTCGGTTGTGGTATAATTTTGCTCTACTGGTGTTAACTTCCTACTCACGAAATAGAGAGGATGATCAACAATCCCCTTACCTGGTTATGCAAGTACTACTCCAATGGCAGTTCTTGAGGCATCTACATGGACATAGAAGGGCTTGTCCTAAGAGGGAAATCACAAAATAGGCACTATAATAAGCCTATCTTTTAATGCATCAAATGCCCTCTACTACGCCTTTCCCTAATGGAAGGTAATTTTGTATCTAACTAGCTCCTCTAAAGACACGGAAATCTTGGCATACCCCTTAATGAATTTTCTGTAATATCCCATATGCCCAAGGAGTCCATGCACCACGCTCTAGCTAGTAGCTTCCCTTAACCCCACAATAATTGTAACTTTAGCGAGATCTACTAGTAAGCCCTCCTTACATATGATATGCCCCAATAAAGTCCCAAAGGGTGTAGTAAACACACACTTCTTAATGTTGAGGGATATCCTCAACTGCCTACACCTTTCAAAAATTAATCTCAAGTTTTCACAATGGTCCTTAACCAGACCATATACTGTCCAATCATCTAATTAAACCTGAAGAAACTTATGAATGAAGTCCTGGAATGCTTGCACTACTATGCACGAAAATACAATAGGTGCATTTTTCAACCCAAAGGGCATGACCGTATATGTAAAACTTCCCCACTCGATGGCAAAATTTGTCTTCTCCTGGTCCTCCCTTGCAATCCAGACTTGGTGGTATCCTAAAAATCCATTCGTAAAGGAATAGATTTCACACCCAGCGACTCCTTCCAAAATTTCTTCAGTGAAGGGGGTCAGAAATGGATCAATGACACAAAATGCATTCAATTCCCTATAATCCACACAAATTCTAATCTGCCCATCTTTCTTGATGTTAATTACCATTAGAATTATCCATCCCAATTCTTCTACTGCCTCAATGATCCCAGAAGCTATCATCTTGTCTATCTCCTCCTTAACCTTCACGCGTAAGTTGGGATTCATCTGGTAGGGCCTTTTTCTAACCATACGCGCACCTTCCTTCAGTTTTATCCTCATCTCCCCTAAGGAATGGTGGATGCCTTTTAGCTCATGGTACCCACATGGGAATAAATCCTCAAATTTGTGCAACAGATCAATGATCTTTGACACTTCTTTCTCCCTCTAATAATCTCCAATAATAGCTTCCTTAGGTTCTTCTTCTGAACCGATGTTAACTTTATTCATCTTTAAAGGCTCATGGTAGGCACGCGTGCAAACATCTGCACTGTCCACTACCTCGTGCATTCCTACATAATGGCTAACATCTAAACTCTCTGATTCCTCTCCATCAATCACATATACTAACTTTCCCTTCTCCTTCTCCAAACATGTGCACTCAAGCTGTAACTCTTCTATTTCTTCAATCTCTTTGAAGCACACCTCCAATCCTAGTTCACCTAGTAGTTCTAATATCCTATCTTCTATTCTGCCACTATCCCCCATGGTAAGGCACTTGATACCTTGCAAGGCCTTATCAACCGATGGTTTAGTACTCTGATACTCAAAGGCTTGAATAAGATCAGCTGCAAGCTCTTGCCAATTCCTTGTCTAGCGGCTTGTCTCTGAATGAATGTACCATGCACACGCACAACCCAGTAATGTAGAATACAACTTGTGCACCTAGAAGGATGGTGGAAAGGCTTCTACGCCTTCATTCCAGACCTTTTCACACTCCTAGATATGGAAAGAGGTAGGCTCCTTACCATGGTACTCCTTGATGATGGTGGGTATATTACTTCTAGAAAATCTAATAGAGAGAGAAATTATTACCTCGCGCCACTCTAAAAGGCTCTCCTAATGCATGGCCCATCAATGAGTTACTATGCTAAGCAAGATGTAGCTCAACATCTCCCTTTACTCCTTCTCGTTCCTCCACTGAGCTTCTATCTCCTGTAGAAAGATCTCAGGGAAGGCTCCTCCTAAGTACTTGGGTAGTTCTTTTCCTCCAAGGCACAAACCATGCACGCCTTTGTTAACTTGGTCACTGATCCTCTCAACTACCATCCCATTAATTTTTATGTCCCATGCACCCAATTTTCACATGCCAGATTGGTGGTATCACTCACTGACTGAGCATCTTCAAACTAGATAACACCGTTAATAGGGTGTACCATCTCAGGGTCTCTGATTAAGTGCACATAAATCTTGTCCAGAACCTCTTCTCCCAATGGTTCAATGTAGGGCATTGAATTCCCATCAACTAGGGGTATAATGATCCACTCCTCTTTGTTATCAAAACTGATGTACCCTTTGTTGAACCAGAGGTGCACATTGTTCTTGTAACACCAAGGGCACCCAAGTAGTGCTGGGAAATTGTCTGCCTCGGTGAGTGCCAAGACTTAAAAGTCCCTAGTGAACTTGGATCTCTGAATAGTAATAATTGCATCCTTCAAGACACTAATGGGCATCACCTTAGTCTTGTTTTCCATATATAACACATTTGAAGATGGCTATAATGCAGGTCTCTCCATTTGATGCCATGCATCCAAAGTCAAAACATTAACCTCCATGCCAGTGTCGATGAGTATATTGCTGAGGAGCCATCCATCCACAACTGCATTCAATGTAATCTCTTTGTCATATTCGAGGTTGTGAGGGGGAAGGTTCGCATGCAAGACCTGTCTCTCACGATCTTCTCTGGCACGTGGTACCTTCTCTCTCAACTAGGATCTTAGCAAAGGGATGATGTTCTCATCACTTAGCATTTTACACACCTCCTTGACCTAATCCAGGTCATCTTTCTGTGCCTCGATCCTCCTTCCTTGTTTTTCCCTCTTGGATTGCTCCTTGATACACTAGATCTCCCTTTGCAAGCTTTAAATAACATCCATGGTGTCCTGATATATCTCCTTCTGATGCGTGGGGTCTGGGTACTTTCCATAAATGAACTCTTCCCTTGCATGTATGGCTTTTGCCCTTGTTGTTACCAAGATAGGCTCCAAACCTTCATCCTGTGTTACCCAAGGCATCCATTATATGTCTTCCTTCTTGATGATGACCATCACAACACCTTTGTCCTTATGGTGCTGCTGATTCATATGCTCATATAACTCCGGGCACTCCTCATACTTATGCTTCTTTCCACACCATGAGCACTACAACAAGTCTAGGCACTCACACTTGTAATGTTCTGTAGATCCACAGTTGAAACATGTTCCACGTAGGAACTCGCTTCTTCCTTTACGGTTACCTAGACCATGGAATCCTCCTCGAAAACCTCTTCCACGCATGCCTCCATCTGTGCACTCCTCATAATGGTGATCATCATTTTTAGAACCACTAGCAATGCTGGTTTGGCGCACCCCATGATCAATGGCCTCATGTATCTGATCAATGAGCCTACAATATTTAGTATCATGGGTCGTGGAGGTGCAAATCTTGCAATAATAGGATACATTCTTCCTGATCATGTACTGTAGCAAGGGACATCTACTGGCATCATGGTCCCCGTGATAGATTTCACAATCTAATGTCATAGTGTGTACCATCCTCCGAGGGAAATTGTCCTTAACGTGCCCCTCTATCTCATAATCTATGCACCACAAACCACTGCGAGTCTCATGGACTGAGTTTGTAGATAGCTTTTCCAATTGCTTAGCCATAGCAACAATCTGAGCCTCCAAGAACGGGCTAACACTAGTATCAATACTACCAACGGATTCAACACTCAAGGCAGCCTCCAATGCTTCACGCGGATCTGTAAAAGTCTTATGAGATAGGGCCCTTCTAAAAGGGGTGATCAATCCTCCAAAAAACCACTGTGCATGCTGAGAAGGATGTATATCATATGATAATTTAGACAAGAGAATCTTAAAGCACACATCATACTCCTGCACACTCTCTGCCATTCCTTGTTGTATCTCCTTCAAAGCACTAATGCTTTTTTGCTTGAACTTAGGAATGTGGAACTCTACCAGGAATGCATTCTTTAAGGTAGTGTAATCCACCACTTGATGAGGATCATACTTTCTATAGCAGCTATGCATGCATGATTGCAACGTGGTTGCAAATTGGCTAGCCTTTCATTCCGGGGTTGTGATACCTTTTGCGCGCCATAGCAGCTCACACTTGTGAACATGTTCTGCAGCATCCTCAATGCCCATGTAATCTAGTAAATGTAGATACATTTCAAAGAAAACTTGAGGTGTTGGCTGGGGTCCTTATCCTAAACCAGAGCCTTGGTTCCCTCCGGTGTTTCCTCCACTACCTGATCCACTAGGTCCACCAGGTCTTGTACCTCCAGAGCCACTAGATCCACCAGAACCACTAGGCCCAATAGGGCCTATATGAGCTATGTCAAGCACCCCCATGGTCCTATTGAATTGTGCACCGACGGTCTATGACAGCACCCCACTACCGCTACTATGTCCCGCGCCACTCCCTGATGCGAGACAAAAATCTTGTACACTTGCTCCTTGTCTAAAAACTCCTCCAAATACTAGAATATGTGTAGCCATAGAAGAATGAATTGAAAAATTATACCTCCTAGGCATGGATATATCTCTTCCACTAGTTTCAACTGATCAATACTTCTTCTTAGATCAGGAAAACCAAGCGTCAGGGCTCAGTCGCTAGGTGGGTTCAAATATGCACCAACAAATCTCCTTTCTCCATACGATGAACTCTCACCAAAAGCTGAAGGGGTCTCCATCACACGCTTGCCAAGATGGGGTAGCACAGACTACTCAGGTTCCACATCCTCCGCGTGAACCTCAACTCCTTCCCGCTTGATCTAGTAATCTAGTAATATCCCTTTCATGCGCTTCGCCATACTTGAGACGTCTTTCTTCCCTCTCCTTTTCTGTCATCTCATCTGCCATCTTCCTCTACCCAAGCTTCCTTACCTAGTGCTCAGATCATTTTAGCCAGCCATAGGGAGCACTTCTAAACTCATTATAACCATTAGTATCTTCATATCTAGAGGAATAGTACATAGAAACGATCCTCTAGGTTCTCGTAGAAACTCAAACTCAACAATCTCTGGGAAAGAATACGTGGAAATGGTGTATTTCAGAGTGTAGCTAGCTAGTACTCCTACCCACTAGTGATCTACAGCATGGGTCCATGTCAGATCTGCATCCTGCAACCTTTGGTAGTCTTCCTTGGTCCATATCCATAATCCATAATTCCAACTTGATCTAGATGCATAGGCTAAAATCCACCCAAATAACTCTACTGGGAAGCAATAGAAAAAAGTATCATATAGATCATGGTAGAGATCCTCCTCTACCCATCTACGTGTACCAAACTCAGGTCCAATGCTGAATCTCTAGGAAAATGCATCTTCCATGCTCTTGAACCACGATTCAACATTTTCCAATGTTAACTGATCCATCATTACTCTTTACATAGATCATGATGCATGTTATATGCCATTACAACTTCGAAAAGAGTTCCTGGCAACAAAACCAAGATGTAGTCAATTTTACTCCCACTATAAAAGGAAGGAATCCCATGTGCTCTGGCCTATCACCCAGCAGAAGCTGAGCTCTCACCTGAGGCACACGCGGGTGCCGAGTTTCTCTTTTATGTGAGTTTTAGTGGGAAGCATTCATTTATGAGTAGTATAAGAGTTTTCAAGAAAGAAGTTTAGACATAAAAGAATCATAGGGCTCAGAATGGTCTCTAGATCCTTGTAGTTCCTTCAGACCGAGTGTTTTAATAGACTCCATAACATATATTGTAACAGAAGGAAAGATACAATCATTCATTCATAGCATGAAAGGAAAGAGAACTTCTATGAACAAAATATACATAAAAACCATTGATATTCATATCTAATTGCAATAGGTAAGCTCATTGTATTCATTGTTTCATTACAAAGAGCCATAGAGGGCAGACCGCAGTCATGCACATCACTAGGCTTGTATAACTAAGCCAAAAGAAATAGAAATTACAATGCTAAGCTTAGTACATGCATTTCTGCACCAAATTTCCACATGCAGTAATCATATAGAGCTTCACCCATGTTATCTCTCTCTGTGTGTATCCCTCCTATCTTGTCCTCTCATGTTTATATTCCTGTGTGTATGTTATCCGGTCTCCTTATCTCTGTCTCTTCCCACTGTAGGCACTTGTATTTATCACCTTCTGATGCTGCCAACTCACCTTGCCGCTCCCTCAGATCTATCGCCAAGTGTCAAAAGTGGTCTTTCAGCGAGCATGTTTCCTCAGGCCTAAGCTCTCCACTCCATCTCATGATGGTCTTCTAGAAAACTCCTTCACTGGCATGCTCTTTCTTGGGCCACCTGTTGTTAAGATGGCATCTTATCCGCGCGCAACCGATCACACTTTTCACATGTTCTTCATTTTTTTCTTAAATCAGCTAAGTCCCAAATCTCCTTTCACTCTCTGTGCAAACCATATGCCTCCTTAACTCTTCCTCCTATGTGCTTTTGCCTTGCGCACCCTTCTATAACTAGGGTCCTGTGCGCCCACGCACCTTCACACTTAGTCAATATTTTAGGGGCCAAAAAACCTAGCGGGATGAGATTACATTATTTAGGAGGTCATTTGGATTGATTGGATAGACCTGGGGTGTCTTGGAATGATGGGACTTGAAAAAATTAACACTAGGGTATCATTGTCGTGCTTGGAAATTTTCAATTTCCCTGTTGCACATTTGCACGTCAACAGGTCCCAAGGTAATAGTTTTCATACTTAGCCATTTTTTGAGAAGGAAACGTGTCAACAACAGGAGCATGACAAGATTTAATGTCCCTTTCGTCCCTTTAAAAAAGGTACATAGGGGACAAAAAAATGTTCCTAGCCCCTTTTAGTCCCCAGAACACCAATTAGACCTCTCATTTGCTAATTAAGCCCCCAAGAGCTAAGTTGGAGCCTTCCCTTTCCTTGTATGGATGATCACCAAGTGTCAAAATGAGTTGTGAAGTGTAAATTGATGTACCTTTCATACCTTTGGAAAATGGACATAGGGGAAAAATAACGGTGCCCTCCCCCCTTATTTCCACGTGGTTTTTCATATGACCCAATCTCAGCCCCTGTGAGGAGAAGGTAGTCAAAATAGGTATTTGATCTTCGTCAGACGATTGTGGGAGCTCCGTAAGGAGTTAGAAAGAAAAAAAATACTTATCGGAAATCTGAGAAGATCCTATAAATTTTGGAACATTTAGGTTTTTTAGAAAACCCTGTGTTCTTCCTAGGGAAGTTCATTTTAAGTAGGAACACTCGGTGATTCCAAGGAAGAGTGTCATTTTTGGAAGAGTTTTAAGAAGAATTGGAAGATTAGACCCATTGCTAATTTTTTTCCATGATCATATGAGGATAAAACAACAAAAATATGGATTTTTGAAGGCTCCTAGATTGTCCTTCACTAAAATGACTTTGTTGGCCCCAAAGTGAAAAATCTTCCTAATTTGAAGATCGGTGCACGAATTGACATGAGATTTTTTGTGATCATCCACATTTTCAGAGGCCATTAGAATCCAAGTGTAATATTTTTTAAACATGACCCAAAAATTTTTTAGTGAAGAAACCATAGTTTCTCGTGACAAAAAATTTAAATTTTAAAATCTCCATTTCCATAGCTCGGGTTGACTTGAAATTTCTGAGGAGCATTGTAGAGAAAAAAACCATGTTAGGAAAATTCATTTCATTGCAAACCAATGCCAAGAAACCCACTTTCCAAAAATTGTAAGCCTTCCTCCACGGGTACTAGTTATTTTTGGTAAGCCATCTTCAGAAGTAGTTGCGGTGAAGACGGTGTGCACCAGAGTTAATCGGAAGATCAAAATGGCTGAGCAGTGATGAAAATGGTGAAAATTCCCACTTACTAAAAAATTAAGTTCCCTATATGGGGACCTACTAAAAATAACAAGTCATTCCTAAAAGTGGTTGAGGTGTAGGAAAATTTCACAAAAGAAGCATACACGAGGATAAACATTCAAGTTGGAGTTCAGAGAGACTGATTCTGAAACTTACTAAAAATAGTAAGTTGTCTCTTACACACTTCAAAATAGGCACCTGATCTTCGATGGACGATTCTAGAAGCTCCATAAGGAGTCAGGAGGAAAATAAATACTCATTAGAAAGATAAGATAACATAATGTCATAGTGCCATAGTGGTATGAAAAGGTGTCAAAATTAGGTAAAAAATTGAAAGTATTCAGACTTATACATATAATAGGTCAAAACAAACGGCTCAAGGTTAAAGTCATAAAGTAACAAATGGTACATTTTTTGGAGCTTTGGAAGTTTTAGGGTTATTGCAATTGAATTTGAATATAAATTTCAATTTTATATAAGTATTTTGTTTTTTATTTACTTATTTCTATTTTTGGATTTGAGAGATATGAGACCTGGTTTCCAAATTTGGGTGTGTTTTGTGATGACATGGCATGAGTTCAGGGTGGTAGCAAGGGCTGATGAGGCATTGTACACAGAGGGGCACAACCATGAGTAAGTCATTATATTTAATGTTGTTGAGTATATTAAGTTTCATTTGAGTTTTTTGCATTTTTGGAGTCATTAAGGCGTCATTATTGACAAAAATTGTGTTATAGGGTAGGTTAAGACAAAATACAATTGTGTTTGGGGGGATTTTTTTTTTTTTTCATTTTGTAGTTTTTTGGGATTCAATTTTTGAAATGTCAAAGAATTTTTAGCACACCCCATCTTCCCCTTTGAAGGAAGAGGGCCGATGGTGTCAGAGTTTTCATAGAAATTTGGAAGGGGCCGAAGACATCTGTAGAGGGGTCAATGACATCTAAGTAGTTACATATGTCTTTTTTTAATTTTATTTTGCATACTTAATTAATTTTTCGAGGTTCTAATTCCTATTTTTTTGTCATTTTGTGCATGTAGGGAAATCATAGATTCCACCTAAGGAGGAGTCTTGTTGTGGCGTGGTTGATTGGATTGATTTCTAGTTTGATCTAGGTAGAGGTAGCCTAGTTATAGGGTTATGGATTTGGGAGCATCATGCAGATGCATAGGATACCTTTAGATCTTGACCTGATCCAGATGTTTTTAGCTGCATGGGAGACTAGATCCAACATATTTTTGTGGTGGATAGGACAAGAAACCATGGATATGGCCTTGAATTTACAAGATTTCCATGGGATTTTGAAGTTACCCATTGGAGGGACCCGTATGTACTGTAATTTAAATCTTGATTCTATAGAGCATAGGTCCCTAACCATATGAGCTACTAAGAGAGATACATATGATGAGGGAATATTGTGTGTTTGACTTAGTGCAGTTTATGCCTTCGTCATTTTAGTTATCTAGAAGGTGGTTATGGGGATTGTTGTGGAAAAAAATGTGTTAGAGGATATAACAAATATTGGTTCAGAGGAGGGATATGATAGAGGATATGATGATAAGGTTCCACAGAGTGGAGGTATAGGTAGAGCTTGTCCTAGCATCATTGGGGTAGTAGTGGCACAACCATCAGGGTGGCCGAGGGAGTGGTAGATTATTTAGTTAGGAGGAGGTTTCCTGATGCATGTTAGATTCCAGATGGTCATGCTCATGAGAAAAAGGACTAGAACACAACGTAAGGGGCACATGATAGTAGTGTCATGAGACATGTTGGCAAGATTTATAATATTGAGACCTTATCGTGATGATAAGGAGGAAGAGGTATTGGGTGGTAGAGGAGATAGTGAGACCTTCATAGAGAGGCTAGCGAAACCATGGATGTGAGTCATTATGCTATTTAAATGTTTTGAAATTAGTTTTTGTGTTATATTTGTATCATTAATGATATGTGTCTATATACTTGGTTTTACAGAGAAGACAATGGAGGAGTAAATGGGTTCCTTATGTCTGGTTGGAGAGGAATCTAGGACCTTATGAAGATATAGGGACACATATGTACTAGTGGAAATAGGTAGCATAGACGTGATTATGTAGAGTTTATTACAGGCATAGGTGGCCTTGGCATAGAAGTACGATTCCCACTTATTATATGCCTAAAGGGAAGATAAGAGGATTCCCATATTGGAGGCATAATTGGCGAGAGCACATGGAAATTCCTTTAGATCCCCGATCTAGGGTAGAGTATTTATCTCGCATAAACCAGAGCTAACCAACATGACCCTCTCATCCCAAAGCATCCAGAGTCCCCCTAGAGGGTGCTAGGTTGTTTGATCCTTATTGTAGATGGTCTAGAGCCATGCATTTTTTTATAATTTTGTCAATGTATGGAACTGATTTGAGGCACATACACACACAATAACATACAAACACACACATATGATGATTATTTTGGCAGTTTTTTCCATTAGATGTTTGTATTGTATATGATGATACTCACGATACTTAGGAATAATGATAATTTCATTAGATAGGTAAAACTAATGGGAGGGGGAATCATTAAGATAGCCCAACCCACATGATGTGAAGGACCCAAGAGATAAAAAATGACCACGACATCCAATGATGTTAGGGTTTTTTCAGGTAAGTAAATCCAAACAAGGCCATAATCCTAAGTGAGGATACACATAATACCATGATGATCCAATAGGAGAGACTAGGGTGGACAAAGCCAAGATAGGTGGAATCAATACCACATTTATCAAATGGTAGGAGGAGCCAAGGAATAAGGGATGATAGATCCAAGCATGGAATTCAGTCCAAGTGAGGATGAAGTGAGATATAAGAAAATTTGTGAGAACCATAGTGGGGGTCAAGATCCCAAATGAAGGCAAGAGATCAAGAAAAAGAAGGAAAGAATATGTATTGAATGTATTAGAGATAGTTAGCCACAAGGGGTAAAATATCATAAGGTGTCAGTGATGATGTCATCAAACTAGTGTAATATGTGATCTCTAGCTTGAGACATGAGGTCCTCTATGGCATGTTACGTAATAGTAACTTTCCATAGAAATTCGGATCTCGTGTCGATCCTCCAGTCAGAGGATAATGTCATACCAAATATTATCCATAGTGGGATGAGGATCAGAGTGAGGTGGAAGCCCATAAGTAGGTTGTGGTTTAGTCTATTTAGGGGAAGGTGGTCGGTTCCGAGAGGAGTTGGCTCTATGCTTCTTGTCATGATAATAGGACTTAGGAACTATTGGCATATAATTTTCCATGCATGTAAATATGTCAAAAATGTGAAGAGGAAAAAGTCCCTCCTTAATGATGGGTGAGGTTTCCTTTATTGATAACCAAAATTTTATTTATAACTATACATTCAAAATAGTGTTTTTAGGGGGTTTTGGAGTTTAATGGAAGAAAATAAGTAAATAGGAAGAAGGAAAGAAAAGGGGTTGAATAAAATATACGAGAGGATGAATGAAAGTAAGAAACAATGCTTGTCAGATTAAGAAAACGAAGATCATAAACTCATATACACCTCAAAAATAAACATAGTGAATGACAATTGAAAAGAATACATCATATCCCTAGAGATTAAATGTTTTCACATTCATTAGACATAAGAATAAAAAATTATTAAGAAAAGGAAAAACATATAAGATACAAAGCTATCCATAAATGCTCCTTTATTCCTCTTCAAATAGGAACACAAAGTTTCTTACTATTTCTCTATAAACATTATTTCTTCTTGATCCCAAAAGTCCCTTTACAAATGATCTCTAACTTTATTTTATAACCCAAAAGTTGGTTACAAAGTAGTTAGGGTTTTTATGACATATCACTTTTGGGAATAATTTGGTCACATTATATTTTATAACTTTATTTTAATAAAGTAAAGTCGCTCTATTAAAATAACACAAATTTATCACATAAGTGACCTAATTATAAGTATTTATTACAACAATAAAGTGGGTACATATGGACCCCATATGGACAATGACATGATAAAATAAGATACTGACACATGAATTCACTATGACACTTAGGATTAGTGTCTTACCCATTGGGCCAATAGTCCGCCTATCTCACTCGTACGAGAAATGAACTCATTGGTTACTAAGGGAAACAATAACAAAACATTGAAAATATTATTTTGAGAATCCTGGATCTAAACATCTGTCTATTTTAAACTTTCTATACTTCTCAAGTGATTTCACCAGCTTTGGCTCTTTAGGAAATTTGTAAGGCACGAGACAAGTTTTATAGATGACTTGTACTTCCAAAATTTTATCAAAAAATTAATGAAAATGTACCATTATCTCTTCCATATTGATAAATAAGTTCTGGATTTTGATGAGTTTATCAAGCAAACCAGGGCAAAAACTTACTAAAGAAACATATTGATTTATGATAAAATCATAAAATTCCTCCTTCATAAGATGCACTAAGCTCCTCTGATTGTGCTCATTGAAAAATTGTAAGGGATCTCCTATATGAATTCTTGAACAATACACATGATTGTTTCCCCTTCGTATTTTACATCATCAAATTGAACTTGAACATCAATCAACATCATATTTTTATATTTGGAAAAGTTTAGCCACTTGATATGAAGACCACACTAATATAATTGTAGAATTCCCTCATTTACAAGGGATGAGAAACACATTTGTGTGAGTTCATGAATATCAAGAGCAATTTTGTCGAGAGTACTTGTTTTATCTTTGAGCGACTCCAAAAAATATAGAATGGAATACAGATAAGCATAGATCTTATCATATATTTCGATTGCTTCATTAATCACTCAAAAACCCTATATTAACAAGTTATCGATCAATGCCTTAGTTACACAACCCATATTATTTATCTCTTTTCATAGTCCAAGGGCCTCTTCATGTGGCACTGCCACTACAGAAGGGATTTTAACAATGGAAGAGATTTGATTAATTAGATGTTGGACATATGTGACTAACTTTCAATTTTATTTCTAAGTTGAATAGTATGAAGCTTATATTTCTCCATCCATCCTAGAACCATACCAAATGATTCACAAGCATAAGTTGCATCATTTTCCATGGATGATTTTCCAATCATCACTCTAGAGACTTCATAGTCCTCAACAATCATTTTTATTGTGTCTTTATCAACAATAAATGTTATTATGTCGAAGTATCAAACTCCATAGTCATTAACCGCAACCTTGGCGATGACTTTGGTTATTTTGAGAGTGTTGGAAGTTAGCAATATAATGGCCTCAATATCAACTGTAATTGGTTTATATCCTTTTCCTCTTTTTAATTTCTCCATGGAGCCAAGAGGTGACTTCTTTAAGCATTTCACCACTAAGGATCCTCACATTTGATGGGAATCATTCGAACATTGGGGGCAAGGTTTCAAATTCAGGTGGTTCCCTCATAACATCTTCGCACTGATGAGGAGGAGATGTTGCAATGTATTCACGGTGAATTGGATAAGGATACAAAGTACCTTTATGAAGAAGAGGTTCGAGTGAATTAGAGATATAAATTACTTGAATTGGTAACTGATCTAACACCACAAATTGTAAGGTGGTATTTTTAATCAACCCTTGAGAATCATTGCAAATTGATGAATGATAACTTAACTATGATATCCCAAAAACACGTTCTTTTCCATTTTTAATTTCTTTTGGTTTCTCAATTTTCTTTGTTGTTGAAGGCTGATCCTAAGATAACTTAGACCTCCATTATTTCTTACTTTTTTAGGTGTATGATGAGGCCTGTGTTGCTTGGTGAGAATATTAATGAGTATATTGTAAAATTATCTTCTTGCCTTTACTGACTGGCCTTTGATCCTCTTGTGCATTTTTATTTCTTATAATAATTTGGGACAAATCTTCTTCATACCAAGAAAGACTTATCTTTAGCACTTGTTGAATTATATCACTAAGTGATGTGTCATCCCATCTGGACCAATTTAATTTATCAAGAGGATATGATGGAAAAAATCATATTTAGGATCAATCATATTAATACCATTATATGTGAGTCATTGAGGGACTTCCTTTAATAATAATGAGGCAATTTGGTCTAATGTCTTCCTGGAGCAAAAATGACATCAGACATCAAATTTGTCTGTAAAACCAGCCCAAAATTCCTCTACTTCTTAATGGTGTCTATATTTTGGTCCTATAACTCTTTCTATAAATACAAAAATATCAAATTCCCATATTCTTACAAATTATTGCAAAATCATAATGGTCACCTCTTTATCCATTGATTTAGTCATGTAGAAGGATGGATATTTGTACACACCAATTGAAATTGGAAAACGGGCACCAGGACGATGTTTTTCTCCCAAGAAACGGTTCACTAATGAAAATGGTGATGAAAGTTCCATGAGATACCATTTGTCACTCACATATTTAGGAATCTCATAAGGTAATTTATTAAATCTGCTCGACTTGGATGTATGAAAAATTGGGAAATTGAATGAACCACGAGCCCCGTTGTGAGATCATTTCCTTATCCTACTGTGAGAATATGCCATGTGGTTTTTCTATGAGAATCCTGATAACATAGAAGATAAAAATGTCATTAACATGATGAAAATGATGTGAACTTTCTTTAAACTCTAGTTTGGATAATAGTGAAAAAACACTATTTCACCCAGGTGCTATGGTGCCTCTAGTTTCAAGACTGGTAAAAATCCTTCTTCGTGCTACTGCATAGACTAGGTAAGAGGTCATGTAAAATGATTAGTCATATTTACTTTAACTAATTTCTTGTGTAACATGTCACTAATGATGGTTGCAAAGTCTATATGAATCCTTTGATTGAGAATTACATAGATAAATTGATACATCCACAGTTGAAAGTAACATGCAAAAGGGATACCAAATACTCTTCTCGAAAAGTGATCATGTAGCATATCTCATCCTAGAAGTCAATGCGGGGAAATTCCATAGGAATTCGGGTAGCATGTGATCATCTATTGACTAACCAGTTCTTATTCACCACTTTAGACCATTTTTCTTGGTCTTCATCCCAATACTGATGTGCAGAATCTTTGGTGATTTCGGCATTCTCTTCATATTATGGAATCCTAAGTTTTTCTTCAACATTCTCAGTAATAACCCATAAGATGGGCTCATTATTGCGGTTGAAAACTCCTATTTTCTCAAGATCGTAGTGCTCAACACAAGTGATGATGAGTTCTAGACATTGAATGGAGATTGGAAACACTGTTGCTTGCGGAAAACCATTGTGGTACAGGTGTTGTGAGAACAATATACAACCTTTAGATTTTGTCCTATCACAAAATTGACTCGTATTAACATGACCCAAATTGGTTTTAGTTATATGGTCGTAATCAGAAACCAGTGTAGTTAAGTGAATGACACCTTGAAATTCATACTTTAGCACTGATTTATTTGATGTTGACATTATTAGGTAGAAGTAAGAGAAATGAAAATAAAAACACAATTTTGCGATATCAGACCCTGTTTCCGAATTCTCCAAAAAAAACAAGAAAACAAGATTCTATTCCATTTGTATATGTTATAAATCTTATCTTGTTATAGGCGTTCACTTCATAAGTGTTTGGTATAGATGAATTTTGGATGCTTTTTGTTTTATACCACAAATTTTCAACAAGACTTCTGCCTCGTAGCATTGTTTTACAAGCAACAATGTTTACTTTCTCACTTGATCCTATCACCATTTCAAGATAATGTAGCCATTTCTAGAGTGATGCACCACTTTTATATTGACATTTCCATGCAAATAAATACACAAGTTTTTTTCTCCATGCCAATGTGGAGTTCACTTCTACATAGAAACTCTACAATATAAATAATTCATATTTGTTTAGGCCGCATTTTCTTTTTTTACTATCTCGGCACCTGTTATCCTCCTCCAATAACAACGGGGGACTTCCTTTTTTTATGCATACCCATTGTCCACCTAAACCACCCATGTGAGTTCTTTCAAGCATGCACAAACTTATTTTCCTTTTCAGGTGCCAACGTGCTGAGTAATCTTGAAATGCCAATATTTGTGCCTCCTGTTCTTCTCCAATGTCAATGTGGGCTTCTCAATTCTAATGCTATCTTCCTCAGCCGTCAATATGCACACTCTCCAAGTGTGAGCTCCTTTATCAAACAAAAAAACGCAGACCTGCTGGTTGTGCACTTTTGTCTTTATATGTAAACTCGTTCTTTTCTTCGGGTGCCAACGTATTGATCTATTCTTTCCCTATGCGATTGGAACTTGAATTTATTCTCCGAAACGTGTTGCTTCTTGTGCTTATTATTGCTAGGATTGACTACTTCTCGTTCACATGGTCTTATTTGGATACTGTCACTCTTCAATTTCTTCACAAGAAGTTTGAGTTGTGTGCTCCGGGAAATATTGTCTCGCATTCATGAGACAAGAAAAGGGGTTAAAACAAAACAACTACCTCCAAGATTTTCATGTGATTTGGAGTTATAGGGAGAATGTTATGCCTCTTTGAAGTTTTAGGGCATGAGGGAATGAATAGTAAATCGACAAGTGGCATCATCTAGTTGGTTGTAGGGATGCCAAAATTTGGACGCATATCTGTTTTGATCCTTTGGATCTTTTCCACGTGGTTGCTTGAGTTAAAACTTTGACCGCAAGATCCACCCGCCTTTCTACCACGTGTCACCTTTGGATTGGTGCGGGGTTTGAGGGCTATGATTGCAAGGGAAAATATTTATGCTTATATGAGCATGTAGAGTTACGATGGAAGCACGTGAACCTGCAAAGGAATGCAACGGGGCTCACGGATGGGAGTTGATACTTGCATGAGCATGCAGTGATGTAGATAACGTCTGCGTGCCCGTAAGGGAAGGCGATGGGGATTGGGGCAAAAAATTCAAATGAGCAGGAAGTGTGATAGTGCGAAGGAAGCCCGTAAGCGTGCAGGGAGAACTGTGGGACAAAAAATGCATGCATGCATCCTGCAACTGCAAAACAAAATATAAATCTCGCCCGTAAAATTCTTCAAATGTTTTGAAATGGGAACCTTTACAAGCAACCTAGAATAGAAATTTAAATGCCAAGGGAACATCATAGAGCTTGGAAACATGCATTTAAGCCCCAAAATAGAAAGAAAACACCTGCAGTCTGTTGCCAAAGGAAAAATGAAATGCAAGTTGCTAAAAGAAATCCCAGGAGGGTTATTTTGGGTAACACCTAGTCTAGCAACATATGTAGTTTTGTGAAATACAACATCAAGAGTTTCACGAAAACCATTTCTAATAAAAATAGAACAAGTGCGTGCCTCAATTGTAGTATAATCAAGATCATACAAGTTAGTTGTAACATTTTTCATAGAACTAGGTGCATAATATATGTATCTAATGGAGAGGAGAGATCTTTAATGGGAATATTAAAGGTGTGAAAGAATATAGCATCATGAACTAAGGTTCTAGCGCTATATGTAGGAATGTGAAATATAACATGAAAACCATTTGTAAAAGAAATAGAACAATCTAATGCCTCAATTGTAGTATAGTCACGATCATTAAAAATTAGTTGTAACATTTTCCATAGCATTAGGTGCATACTTAAAAAAAAATCAAAGCAATAGATGTGAAATCCATAGACATTGTAAAAGTTTGAAAGGGGGGTATAGGTTTCCCCCAAAGATATAAGCTTTGTATATGGAGCCAAAAGAGATGAGAAATACTCTATGGGAACATTAGAGGTGGGTAAGGATATAACATCAAGACCGAGGGGTGTAACACCACATATAGGATTGAGAGATGCATCATTTATAGTAGAATGAAAATCATTCATAACATCTACTATATGAATAAATTTATTTAGTGTAAGTAGTGTCCACATTATGACGTATATGAGAATTATCATTAGATGTAAAATCATGTTTAATTTAAAATTTAGTTGTATCATTATCTAGAACAAGAGGATTTTCAATTATATCGTTATTTTTTTCCCTAATTATATCATTTTCCATTTTAAGAGAAAATAGATACTTATTCCCAAAAAAATTTACATGATCATGCATAATAGGGAAATAATTATCGTCACCTCCAATATCATTATAATATCTACAATTTCACCCATTAGTAGTGTAGACACCCTAATTTCACATCTGTCCTAAATCAATTAATTCCCCTTCCTCATTTCCCACAAAAATACACTTTGAATTAATCAAATATAATTTGATTAATTATCCATTTCAAAATATAAAAAAAAACCCAATCCTCACCACATGTCATTATTCTCCATATTTTTCTACTATTGAATTAAAAATTCAAATTCAAATCCTCACCCACCCTTCGTGGTCCCCACTCACCTAAAATCCTCCACTTATGAAGTAAAAATATAATTCAAATCCTCACCCACTCTTCGTGGCCCCCATTCATCTAGTCTTGCCCACATTTTCAAACCACTCACATAATCTTTCCTACATTTTCAAGCCACTCATCTAATCTTGCCCACATTTTCAAACCACTCACCTAATCTTGCCCACATTTTCAAACCACCCACTTAATCTTACCCACATTTTCAAACCGTGATTACTTAAATTACTCTAAGTTAATCACTCCCCCAAGCTATAAATACAACCTTACCCCTCCCCTCTAAAGACACATAGAATAAGCTTGAATGCTATATAAGTTCTTGCATCCTTTGAGCAAAGAACATCATTTTTCCTCGTCCTAATGCCCAAATAGTCTCATAATCCTTTTTTCCATCTGGTGCAAAGTAAGAGGATCGTTGTTGCAGGAAGGTCTTGCTCCGTCTTGAAGAAAAGCACCTACATATCACAAAATCTGGGCTCAATCCAAGTTTCCTAGCCCATTCCAAGGTTTGCTACGGAACGCGAAGGAGGAGGTATGATTATTGGTATTTTACTTCCTTGTTAGTAGTGTGTTTTTCCTAGTTTACATTCTGGCACGCCCGGTTACTTTCGATCTGTTACCATTAATTTCTCAATTAGTGGTTTTATTTGTTCTTTGTTTGTTATTGTTCGTTATTATTTCCTTTTCTATTCCTTATGGTCTTCTTTGGTTAACCTTCATGCTTTGGGTAGTATTTTTGTTGTGTGGTGTCTTATGGTGTATCTGCAGGTTATAACAACAATGAAACTATGAAGCTCATCCTGTCTTTGATCTCCTCGATGCTTGGTGTTTAGTTCCTAGTTTTTATTTTGCTATTTACTCATAATCTGTAGAAACACATGAATTAGTCATTAGTTTATTATCTTATTGTCATGGGATAACCAATCCGGAAAATGCATTTATTTATTTACTTTTGCTTACATAACTGCTTTGTAGGAAGTTAATCTTTTTTTTTCTTTTTTTTAGTTAATCATTTTGCGATCTAACTCTTTATTTCTGTTTATTGTTCTTTTTTAACCTTGTTGTCAAAATTTTAGCTTCTCAGGTTAAGTACAGAAGTCAGAAAATAAAAAAAAATAGCTCCCGGGACGTTTTTCTCACGGTCAAAATTTTCATTCAGAGTGCTACCATAGCCCATCTTTCGGAAGCCATAACGTTTGCTCCCGAACTCAGAATGAATTCATTTTTTTAACGGAAAGGTATCGAAAAGATATATGCAATGCAAAAATAATTTTTAGATTTAGACTTACCTAAAAATTTTGGTTTCATTTCTTCTAACACCTGTCTTTTTAACAAAAAAACAACAAAATTATAGTTATTTTTTAATTTATTATTTTTATTTTATTTCACGTAACAACCTCACACGTATGCTCTTTCTTTGCACTTCAAAAGTGATCTTGGAAATCATAAACATGAGGCCACTCGGGCTCTGCACAACACTTTTTTTTATTTAAATTTTTGTCTTACATTTCAATTTTCCATGACAACACTTCTAGGTAACGTTTTCACACTCTTCTTTCGTTGTTTTTCTTTTTTGTGAAAATAATCCTTATCACTATTTCGGAATCATAATTAATTGGAATAATTATTAGCATTTAAAAAAATAAAAAATCTATTCCAATTGTATCCGCGTATGCTCTTTTCTTGCGCCTTCGAGCGATCTGGAAAATAAAAAATGGTCACAATTTTTTTAGTTTCTTGTTCTAACATTGCAGGATCCTCTAGCTTTTTTTTTCTAACTATCATTTCAATCATTACTTTCCTTTGTCATATTATTAATATTTTTTTGTTCGTTGGTTATGTATGCTCTTTTCCTACGCCTTCGAGCGATCTGGAAAATAAAAAATAGCCACAATCACTTTTCTAACATTTCATTTGCAGGATAACTACTAATTTGTTTTTTATAGAACCGTGTTGCTAGAATATTGTCAAAAATAAAAATAAAAAAACAACAACAAAAATCCCGCAAAAATACCACCATTCAAAGACAATTGCTGAAACCAAAAAAAAAGTACACTCAGGTACGTAATTATTTTTTGCTAGTGATTTATTTTAAGTTGGAAAGAACCTTGCGTTTAATCACTTTATCATTTTGTTTTTACATGTAGATGAGGTGGATTTCATCAACACCAAAGCTACACCGGTGATGTGGACTTGACTACCACGCACCAACATCATTTGCATCTGCATTGCACATTGAGACCTAGTCTCATCACAACATTCAACATTTACCACTCCGATGCTCTTCACTTACAGGTAATGCTGTTGTGCAGCGCATGCGGGTCACGCCTAAATAGGTATAACAACGAAGCCTGGGCATCATCCCTGTAAATCTTCGGGGAGTTATAAGGACACCATACACATTCATCCCTCCATCATCTTCCACCTTTTCAAAAATCTTGTTCTGGATGTGGTGATTCACTCCGAAACAGGCAAGTAAGAATTGGTGAGTCTCCTCCAGTGCTCTAAGGGTTCCCCGTACCAATTCTATCCCCGTACAAAATTAGGTATATCCAAACTACGGTATATTGGAGGATGAATCTTTTTGGAGTGATAAGAGCCTGCATCCATCATTCCATGACATACTTGTATGACTACATTAAATAATGATCATTCCTGAAGGATCTACCTCTTCAGCCAAAACAATTTGATACACATGACTGCTTGCTGTTTGTAAACAAAATAGTTTAGCATTGTTTTTATCATAAAACTTGGCTAATATCAGTGTGTTTATTGTAAAATTCAAATCATAATCATGTTCCACAACACCATTTCTCGACCGATTCAATACCAAGCAAAACATTCAAGCAATCCCACAACGAAGATCAAAACATCATACTGATTTCATTAGCCTACTTCAGCCAACAACAAATCCACCATAGCTTGTTTTCAGCTATATCCAATAGATATTGAGTGACTTGCATTCACTCCTTATCTCATCAATTGTCAGAACATCCTTTATATCTTGTTTCAAGCTATATCAAAATGATATTACGTGACTTGTTTGAGTTCACTCATTATTTCATCAGCTGTCGAGTTTAACAAAATCCCATCCAACACCAATCCCTTCAAAGCTCATTTTGAGTTCACAACTATGTTGAGTCACTTGTTTGAGTTACTCTTCCTATAAAAAATCTAGAGTTTTTTTAAGCCAAACCAATCAACATATTCATCATAGCTCGTTTGAGCTATATCCCACTTGTATTGAGTACCTTGTTTGAGTGTACTCCTTACATTTTCGTTTGCTAAGCTTGTTTAATCCAAACCAATAAACATATTTGTCATAGCTTGTTTGAGTTATATCCCACTTGTATCCCGAGTAGCTTGTTTGAGCTTACTCCTTATAGCCTTGTTAAAACTTGATTGAGCGAAAACAAAGATCACAATCAATAGGTTGAGTTCTTCATCACACACTTATTCATTCTCCCTCTCTTTCAAACATGATGAATTCATGAAAAATGTCACGCAATGAGCTATTAGAAAAAATTAATAAGATGAAAACAAAACTCTCTCATATGGCTACCCAAATCAGTGAATGATCACCCAAGACGCCAATTATACAACCTAACGAAGACATCACTTCACGTAAATTCGAACGTCAGTTTACGCCCCTTGGAGAAACTCTCTCTAGTGTTTTTCATCAACTAAAAGAGGCTAAACTGATAATATATCCAATTACAAAACCCTTTGTCGAAGGGAAATCTAAGCCATGTTGGTACAAACCTAACACATATTGTGATTTTCATCACATTGATGGTCATCACACAGATAAATGTGTGTGATTTAAGCATTACGTCCAAGACTTAATTGATGATGACATCATCTCTGTAGAACTTGATGACAATGCTCTTGCAACTAATGACACATTCAATACCAAAACTTTCCATGAAAAGCTAACTACTATCGAAACTCCTATATATACTAATATTCCACAAGATCATGATGACAAAGGTCAAGAATATCTAATTCCAAACCAATCCATATCTTCTTCAAATTTTCTTCCATTAGTTCAAACATACATTGAACCTGTTTTGGACAACACCATTCTTCCAACATCTAATGAGATGACCTTGATTCAAGACTCTCTTTCAACCCAAGTAGATATTGAACCTATTTTGGAAAATAACATTCTTCCAACATGTAATTAGATATTGACCTCACTTCAAGACTCCCTTTCAACCCTTGATATAAATATAGACACTACAACAGAGAGTCCATCATCAAACACATTTGAGCTTGATTCTATTATTCTTATGCCTAACATCTCTAGCCTTGTTTTTGAAACACAACCACATCAAGTTTGGACACTTGTGAAAATGCAACCTATCATGTCCATTATGCTTTCAACGATCGATCTTGCATGTAACTCTTCACCAATGATTCCCACTTGTCAATACCTTTATGTGCATACATTCTACAAGGTAGATATACCTAGGAATATCTTTACACAACCTTTTCCATCTTTAATTGTGAATCTATCCTCAAAACAATCAATTAATGGACAAATAGAAGCAACAAACCAAATAACACAAACCATCATTGTTAACACACATGGAAGCTATTGGCTTAACCAAATCTATCCCACTCTTTGGGCTTACCACACATCTTATCACACACCTACTAGAGCCACTCCTTTCTCCTTTGTTTATGGTTGGAAAGCCATTTTACATGTCAAGGTTGAATTTTCATCCTTCAGAATATCCCTCAAAGATGTAATCAATCAAGATTATTATCGACACTCATGCCTTAGTGAACTCGAGCTTCTTAATGAAAAATAACTTAATGCCCTAGATCATCTTCCATTCTATCAAAATTGGCTATGGCATAGATACCATGAAAAATTCAAACCTAGAAAATTTAAGGTCAATGATCCCATTCTCAAAGAAAATCAAAAGAACACACCCAAAGAACGAGACAAACAAGAAAAATTTGAGTCCAACGAAATCATAGATAATTTTGGGTTTGGAGCTTATAAATTGGCCATTGACACAGGCAAAGTCCTTAAAAAACCCATGAATGCATTCCATTCAAATAAATTCTATTATTGAAAGCACTCTCTATTTTGAGAAATAGCGTGTACATTGTTCCTTTTGTCTTGCTTATTTCTGAATAATTTAAATTTATTCATTTCCATTGGCAGATATTTTCTTTATCAAAATCAAATCTTCATATTTATCATCATGAGACAAGTGCTAGTATAAATCCTATTAAGTTTGTGAGAATCATACTTCTTCCATTTTCAGTCACTTTCCTCTATAGTCATACCTAGAAGCTTACTGATGCTAATATATTCCCTTCAAATACATTCTTTCTTTCATAACAAAGCTCTAAACTTTGTTACCCAGTTTGTTTGTTCGTTCATCTTAGTCTTCGGTGTTGAACCCTCACATCCTACTAATCGTGTGGGGCTGAGATTGGGGGCAGACATTTCTTCCCAAATACAAAGCACTATTACAAAAAAATCTATCAATTCAATAACTTATGAATAATTCATTGACACATCTTTCATCCTTCACAGTCTTTGGTGTTGAGCCCACACTTCTTACTGGTAGTGTGAGACTGGGAATGGAGGAAGGTGCCCTTACTCGTCTACGTATTGTCTTCGGTGATAAAACCTTTCCTCTTACAAGTGGCATGGGGCAAAGCATAGAGGGTCATTCTCATAAAAACATTGTAAAATATTAAAAAAAAATCAAAACAAAACAAAAAAAAGACAAAAAGGGAATTCACTCGCCTATATTTTACCTTCGGTGATGAGCCCTTGCTTCTCACTAATAGCATGGGGCAAGGCATAGGGAGTCATTTCAAAAATACCAAATCTTACAGTGCTTACAAATTATAGAATCCCCAAACACGTAATTTAGATGCCTAAGTGAAGAGAGAACTATTCCTTAACCTCATATCTTATCAATCAGCAGGCCACAAAACTGTCTAAGTCTAACATGTGACTCATAAAGTGGCAGCCATTTTTGAAATTGGTTTAGTACCGCTATGAAGAATGGAGTCACAATTTCCCAAAGGGATTGTTGTTAGCATTTGTCTTTATATTCATTATCTACCTCCTGCGTCCTTCTTGATTCTTGGTGATGAGCCCACACATCTTACTAGTTGTGTGGAGTCAAGAATGGAGCTGGAATTATTTTCATCATATCATCACCACCATATCTTGCCAATGGAAAGAGAATTTGTGTTATTCTGAGCATAAGTTACAACATGAAACATGGTACATCGTCTCTCAAAAATAAGTCTGCACTCTGGTCCATAAATTACCAATCACTGTGTCAAAATCTACAAACATTTGAAAATCATCAAAAATCCAAACATATTTGAAAATCATCAAAAATCCAAAAATAATGTAAAAATCCAAAAATCTAAAAACATTTGAAAATCGTTAAAAATCCAAAAACAGTGTAAAAATCTAAAAATCCAAAAACATTTGAAAATTTTCAAAAACCCAAACACATTAGAAACAATCGTCCAAAATCCAACCAAAAAATTAGAACTCGTCAAAAATATAAAAACATTCAAAATACTCATCAAAAATCCAAAAACATTACACATAATCGTCAAAAATCTAAAAACAGTGTAAAACATCAGCAAAAATCCAAAAACATTTGAAAATCGTCAAAAAAATCAAAAACATTTGAAAATCGTCAAAAATACAAAAAACATTAGAAAATCTGTATATATATATAATAAACAAAAACAAAAATAAAAAAATCCACAAAATCGCTAAAAAAAAAAAACTCTAAAATAACCAACACAATTTAACCTTTGAACTAATATCCCCAATGAATGATCCAATCCCCTTATGACTACCAAATTCAAACCATTTCTCCTTGCGTGAATCCTCGCTTGGGGCAAATCCGTCTCTCATTTATTCCTTGTTTGAGGACAATGACCCAATGCTTTACTATGTCCTCGTATCCTTGCTTGGGGGCACATCCAATCAATCCTCATTGTGGAACACGTTAAGGACATGTTTATTGGTTCTTGTGTTGCATTATTAGTTGTAAATTATTAATTACTTTCTTGCATCTTGATATATTACAGGAGGCATCTTTATTTTATGCATCCTGGTGTTCTCTCTAATATTCTTATGTTATCTGATTGCATGTCGTACTGGGGCATCATACTTTCTTGATGGCCTCTGTCTATGCTCTCTTCCATTTGCATATCGTACTGGGGCATCAAACCTTTTTGATGGCCCCTGCCTATGCTATCATGTATATTACAGTCTAGTCATCCTGATCTTTTATATCACGATGCATCCTGTTATGTGCTATATTAAAATTAAGATGTTTTTCGTCATGTGAGTATCTTCTTGCATGATCAACATCTTACTTTGCACCACATCCATTCACCCATACTAATATATTCCCCATTTTGGGAATCCTACTTGATCACCATTGCAGTTTGCGAATCCTACTTGATGATCTTTCTCAAGTAGCATTCTCTATCCAGTAGCGCCTCCCCCCCACCATGCTCACGATGTATTTGATCCATTCATCCTCGCTCCTCATTTTTACTCCTCCGCCACTTATCCCCATATTACCCTTCTCACCATTCCTCTCCCCTCTCACCCATTTGTATTCTTTCCTTTCACCCTTTTTCTTCCCGCTTGACAATCTTACTTAATAACCCATTCTATATGGAATCCTCAGTGGAGGTTTACCCTCTCCCTAAGATCTTCCCACTGTAGAAGCTTCTTCACCACCTCCCCTCTCATCAAACAACAATCACCACCACACACATCTTCCCATTTCACCTCTTCTGCTTCCCATTCTCGCATCATTACTCTCACCACGCAGGCATCCCAATTAAGGATTTCCCTCACACTCTCTGCCCTCCAATACATATATTCCTTTATCCATTCATGTTACACTCCTTTGTTTCCTTTCTTTCTTATTATCACCTCATCTCATATCATATACCACCCAGGCCTACCTCACTCACTCTTTTCTCATCCTTCCCCAAATCCATCTTATGCCTGGTCATCCTACTTATATGCTCTCGTAGTATGGAAAATTCACTTGAGGGTTACCCTTCAGTCCATTTTGTCATACCTTATTCCCACCAACTCTAACATCATCCTTCTTCTTCCTCAGCTTAGCAATCTTACTTAACCATTCCAGCCACATGGCAATCTTACTTAAGACTTCCACTTAAGGTTGATTTTCCCTATGGCCTTCCCCCATCCCATCATATTTCCCCCATCTTATTTATCCCGCCTTTTATCGCGATCTTCTTCAACCTACCACTCCACCCCTGTCCCCAATATCATCTTGTCTTTCTCTTTGCATATCATCCCTGTCGGTTGGGTGATCCTACGAAACCTCTCCAGTAGCATGACGATCTTACTTAAGATATTATCTTAAGCATGACATGTCATCTTACACTTGCCTATCACTCTACAATCTCACCATCTATCTTTCCTCTTCATTCCCCATCATCACATATTTTTACCACCACTATCACCCTCCTCTTCTTGGAAATCTTACTTAACCACTCACCCAACATGACGATATCACTTAAGAGTCCCTCTTGAGGATGATCTATCTCCTTGCCTTTCTCCATCACTATGCACCCTTCACCCTTCATTTTTTCTCGGCATTCCCCATTATCACATCCTTTCACCTCCTTTTCGATTCTTGCAAACACAACTTCTCGCTTGACCACTTGTCATCTCCAGTTTCGCTCACATGGCAATCTTACTTAACCACTTCCGTCACATGACAATATTATGGCAGGGTCCTCCCTACACTTAACTTGTCATCGTGAACTTCTCCACCACCTCATTCTTCGTTCACTTTGTTGATCGCTTCTTCCACTTGGTATCTCCTACTACCCACTTTTTCCTTCTACTATTATCCTTTCTCCACATATCCTCTTACAGCATACATCTAATCTCTTCTACCTACAATCATGTTCTTTCCTCCCATTTTCCCCTTCTTGATCCATCATCCTTCATACAGTTTCTTCCCATTCTTTTTATGTCTTGGTTCTTCATCCTCACTTCGTTCATCCTCATCACCTACATCCTCTCCTCACTTTCACCTAGTCCCAACTCATCCACTTCATCTTCTCACATTCCCCCCACATTTCTACCCACACACACACATTCACCATTATTGTTAACACTCCTATACCATTCTTGCATCATCATCTTCTCTTCCTGCGCTAATAATTATAAATAGGTTTTCCTTAAAAATCATCAATCCTCATTCTGCACGACCTCATTCACTCCCTTAGACCTTCTAAAGTTTTCCTTCATTCCTTCCCTCCTCTAAGCCCACCAATCATTGTAAAAGGGTTTTCCTTAACATCCCTTTGTTGGCGTTACCCTTTCCAATCCTCATTAGCTTTCTCCTTTTCTTCATTTTTTCTCTCACCCTTCCCCACCACTCATTGTAAAGGGGATTTCCCTAATGTCCCCTCATTGGCATTTCTTCTTCTCTCCCCCATTCTCTTTTCTCTCCTATTTTTTCCCCTCAATCCCACCCTTTCTTGTCGCTTCTTACCCATCTCTCCATCTCCTATTTGCCCTCTTCAATATCTTTACTGTCTTCATCATACATCCTTTTTCTATTTTCTCTTCATCCTAGTATCCTCATTTCATGCATCTCCGCATATTTTCCGATCGATGTTATTCCTCCCCTCTTTCTTCTATGAACATTCCTTATACTGTTCCCTTTCAACTTATTACCCCCTTTCTGTATTCCCTTCCTTCTACATCATTTTCTTTGTTATCCTCTTCTCTCTCCCACCCCTTGTATTATTTCCCTTCCCCTATATCATCTCCTTCCCCTTTTTCCATCTGTTCAACGTTGTCCTGTCTTTTTTATCATACCACCCTCCATGTGCATCTCCATATGGTTTGTTCCATATTCTTTACCTTGGTCTTCCTCGCAATGACACGATTACTTCAATATTCTCCTTGTATTCATTCTATCTTCCTTTTCTCTCCCCTAATTTTCATGTTTCCTCTGACCACTTCTCCTTTTCTCTACCACCACTACCTTTTCGTTCATTCTGTATCTGTTTCTCTTCTTTTCTCTCATCTTTTTCACACTTTCCTCACCCCTCATAGTTTCTTTTTTTTCTCTGTTCTACTTCTTCTTTCGTCCTCTTTCCATTTTCCTCCATTTCACCCCTACTCCCACCTCGTTTTCTCCTTCTTATTTATCCTTTCCTGTTTCCTGCTTTTCTCAGCTCTATCATTTATTTCACTTCCATGCATCCCTCTTTACTATCTCTGTTGCTTCCTTCATTTTGCACATCTCCCTATTTTATCCCTTCCCCCTCTACTCTATCATTTTTTTGTTTTTGCCTTGTTTGTCCTTCATCGTTCCCTTCTTCCCTTATCATCCCTCTCTCTTATTTCTACCTCTTTCATTCCTATTTTCCCCTCCCCTATCTCCCTTACTCTTCTATTAATCAACCCCCAATCCTCTCCATTCCCTTTTCTCTTTCCCACACACCCTCACACCTAGCATTCAAGGCCAATTGAATCCTTTCTCCATTTGCGTCGTGCGGTCATTCCAGTATTTTCCACTCTATTATCGTCCTCTTCTCCACATAATTCATTTCTCTTATTTTCAAGAGTTCTGTCATATGTTCCATTCTCTTCAGTCCTCTCGAGGGGGCATCATCACATCTATCCATAATCACATCTTCTCATGACATTTTTGTCTTGGAGGATACTATGACATCCGTCACTCACCACTTTCTATTCTCCCTAACAAACATTCTCTCTACCTTTTGCTTAAGAAAAGTAGATTGAATTCTTCCCCCATCCCGTCTACTTTCTTGAAAGGACACTACTTTCATAGTACCCTTCCAAACAGGGGCAAATGTAGACACCCTAATTTCACATCTGTCATAAATCAATTAATTCCCCCTTCCTCATTTCCCACAAAAATACACTTCGAATTAATCAAATATAATTTGATTAATTATCCATTTCAAAATCCAAAAATTAACCCAATCCTCACCACATGTCATTATTCTCCATATTTTTCTACTATTGAATTAAAAATTCAAATTCAAATCCTCACCCACCCTTTGTGGTCCCCACTCACCTAAAATCCTCCACTTATGAATTAAAAATATAATTCAAATCCTCATCCATTCTTCGTGGTCCCCATTCATCTAATCTTGCCCACATTTTCAAACCACTCAAATAATCTTTCCCACATTTTCAAACCACTCATCTAATCTTGCCCACATTTTCAAACCACTCACCTAATCTTGCCCACATTTTCAAACCACCCACTTAATCTTGCCAACATTTTCAAACCGTGATTACTTAAATTACTCTAAGTTAATCACTCCCCCAAGCTATAAATACAACCTTACCCCTCCCCTCTAAAGACACGGAGAATAAGATTGAATGTCATATATAAGTTCTTGCATCCTTTGAGCAAAGAACATCCTTTTGCCTCGTCCTAATGCCCAAATAGCCTCATAATCCTTTTTTCCATCTGGTGCAAAGTAAGAGGATTGTTGTTGCAAGAAGGGCTTGCTTCGTCTTAAAGAAAAGCACCTACATATCACACAATCAGGGCTCAATCCAAGTTTCCTAGCCCATTCTGAGGTTTGCTACGGAACACGAAGGAGGAGGTATGATTATTGATATTTTACTTCCTTGTTAGTAGTGTATTTTTCCTAGTTTACAAGTAGAGTGGGTAGCATGTGTATGATTAGGAGTGGTGTTACTTGCATTGGGAAGCATATTAGAATATCTACAAGGAGTGGACACTTCAGTTATATTGTGAGTAGGATCACTAGTCATAGGTATAAAAATAACTTCTTTTTTAGAAAATGGATTATGCAAACAAGGATCATATAAGATACCCTTAACTATAATAACTTGATTTTCATTGATGAATATAACACATTGATGTATCATAAAAGGTATAGCCTTAAAAGTATTAATGCAAGATAAACATAGACACATGTTATATGAACCACTTGAAGAAGTAACTATGAAAAATATAGCAATAGTATCATATTTCATAGTAAGAGTAAAAAAATGTGTCCAATAGATGTTTTGGTATTAGTGTGTGTATGTTAGTGAATATTAGACATATGCAAGTAATTTAAATGTGCACGGATTACACTTAGAGTCAATATCAACCTGGACACTATGGATAGGATAAGGACCTAGAAAGGCTCAAATGTAAAGCGTATGAAAAATATCATTGGAAATAATATTGGTATTAGCAAAGGAAATAACATTCCTAGGAAGCATACTACAAGTAATTGCATCCATCACTATATAAAGTAGATTATCATGTGGAGAATTATTGGATTAGCCATGAAAATCATAGGTAGAGTAAGCCATGAAATCGTAAAGGAGAAAATATCCTAGGGCTAGGATAAGGATCATATACTGGGGAATAAAATCAAAACCTTGGGGTAGTTAGGGTTTGATACCAAAAGGACTAGCAAGGTCGGTAACCTAAGAAAAAAGGTGAAGGGATTGATTAACAAGTGGGTTTACCAAATGTTTACACACTAAATAAATAAGGGTTTGGGTATATATTAGTTTCTTATTTATATAAATACATAAGTGTAGTATATGTTATATACTTCAATTAATTAATAAACATCAATAGACAAACAAAAATATAGCTCCTAAAGTAATTTGTAAAGTATAATGAAAATAATAATTTCTTAACACACAAGAGGGGGAATTTATTTAGTTATATTATTATACTTGTAGAGGTGTGATATGGGAGTGCAAATTCAATAAGAACATTGGAAATGACTTGGAGGTGCTTCATTTATAGAATTGTGACTAGACATTAAGATGGTATGGACTCGTACAAATTGTATTGGATCGTGGTATGGTTTGATCATGATCTATATGGTACTAGATAGGTATCTATGAGAACTATTTAACTATTGACGGTTGTTATTGGCTTGAAAATTTGGTTTTATGTTTCATTTTATGGTTTTAAAATGTGAGACACCTCTTGTAGTGATTTGAAATACATGAGCACCCTATATCCCTATGTTAGCACTTCATAAACACAATTAGACAATTAAAGGAGATAAATATAGGTGTGGTAGAGTTAGAATGAACCTAGTGGTCAACCCCTACTGATCTGATCAAGAAACTACACTACATCCCCTTAAAGTAATCAGAAAACTCCATTTAGTTCTCCTATTGTATGTGCAATTATATATGTATATCTAAGCCAAATCCCTATCTTTCCCCAATTTATCTTGACATAAATATAGTGGGAATAGCTATAGAGAAAATTATAATGTGTACCCTTATTGATTTTGATATTGTGTGTTGTGTTTGATTTCCTTAACTATAGAATCATTGACAATGCTTTGTGTTGGCTTGACCTTGCAAATGACTGATCTTGAATTGGGTGGTTTACAGAATGAAAGGTATGGCTCTTGAATTTCATTTTTCTAGATTTACACGTGTATGGTCTACTCCTTAGCTGTGTTAATTTTTTGAAGGAATTTAGGAGAGATTGTAGTTATTTAGGAATATTTTTTGCAATGAATACGCTTAAAAGTGCGAGGAGAGTTAATAAATTCATTATACTTTCTTATATGGCCTTTTATAGATTTAAATTTTCATTAAGATAACTTATGATATATAAACTAACCCACTAAAATATATCAAATTAGAAAATTTATTGTTAGGTGGGAGAAGATAGTACACTTCATCTTATGAGTAAATTGTATGATGATTTAATTATATTTGTATGGTATGAAATATATAGCTCAAAGGATTGTGAAATATTCTTGGCAATATTCCTATGGAGAATATATTGTTGTAGACTAATGTGAGTGGTTCTATGAATTACTTAGAATTTTTGGTAGATAAACAAGCCATATAAATGAGATAAGGGTAAGTCACTTATGCTTGGAATTTGTGTAAAATTCATGCTTACGGTGCAAGGCCAAAATTTTCATTTTTAAATGATAAATTCATAAATTTAGGTGTTTATACCTACACAACCCTCTTCCAAACTTTCAAATCACTATATCCCATTTCATTGGGAAATTGTGTAATCTCATATTACTCTATCTTGTACTTTCATTTATTTATCTCACATATGTTGTTACAATTTTTGTTATAATCTGGACATAAAGTAGGATTTGGAGGCTTTTTATTATTCATTATAATATGGCATTATCTCATCGTTATAAAAAATTTTAATGATTGAATTAGAATAAACCTAAATTCAACATCACAATATATAAGATGGAGAAAATTTCATTTTCTATGGATGATTTACAATATGATGGATACATAGTAGGAACATTATGAGTTTTTTTTTTTTTTGTGTGTGTGTGTGTGTATACAAACACACACACACACACACACACACACACACACACACACACACACACACACACACACACACACACACACACACACACACACACACACACACACACACACACACACACACACACACACACACACACACATACATACATACATGCCATCTACAAATGGCCTTTTCCAAAAAAACAAAAAAACATCTTCATGTAATTAGAGAATTTATAGGCTGGTACTTCATTTTTCATAAATCATTTAAACTTTGAATCAGGTTACCAAAGGTGTTTCAAAGTAAATATTCATCTAGTAGGCTCTGCAACATAGAGAATTTAAAGAAATGAAATGGATACTCTTTTAATCTCATTATTTGATTTGAAAAAACCATTTAAGTTAGAGTTCAATGCATTTGACACACACTAAAAGAATTCCTTCCCTAACATGCTCACCTAGTTTCTTACCACGTTGAGATCTTCACTGCAATTTTAAGGAACCACCCAACATATGATCATAAGATTTATGTCATTAGTAATTATTTTAATCATTCTAATTATATGCATTTTGTAAAATATTAAGATCCACCTGACTCAAAATTCACCTCAATTAATGTAGATACATAATAATTTATAACTAGGATGACACTGGAAATGTATTCATATATTCAGTAGCTCCATCTTAACATCAAGCATATGAAGGGAAGTGTTGATCAAGAATAAAATTGGTTGATTATGCCTCTGAGTTGTGTGTGTTGAACCTTTCCTCATAATTCTTGACACATGTAGACATGAAATTAATAATTAGTAATAATTTAATCCATATGATTTACACTTTGTGGAAATCTATTAAAAATTGATATGCGGTAAATCAATTCCAAATTTCTACATGTAGGATGTAGTCATTTACCATCTTGGTCACATGTACATACTTCACAAGGTTTAGAGTTTGAAACTAATACAAAGGATCATTTTTGCAAGGTTATAAAACAATTTGGAGTTGAAAATATATTTTGGTGTTACTAAAATATGTCTATTAGACACACCTAAAATAAAATGTTTTTACAAACATCAAATATTACACCACCTGTGCAATTTATAAACTAGTCAACAAAAAAAAAGGTTGTATACACCTTTATTACTTCCAACCATGGGAATATATGTCCATAAATTACCTCTCATATACCCTACTAGTAATCATGGTAATGGTCTCGACAGATATTCCTAATTAGGTACCCATGTATAATAAATATGATCCCTCACAAAGTAGAGAAGAAGGATAAAAGCCATAGGAAAAAATACTCCGCAAATGAAATACAATGAGTGAAACTACATAAAAAAATGATTCACTGCAAGGTTTTTCAAAAACCCAAATATTAGTAAGATGTTTAAAGGTGTTGAGATATGTTGCAAATCATCCTATGAAACATCACACTACACAAGTAGTATAAATTTTTTTGAAGAATGTGCACTAAATGGAATGAAATCCATCACAAAAATGCATTGGGTGGTTTGAAAGCAACTGAAGATGTAGTAGATGGGATGAAATCCATTACTAAAGATGCACTCAATGGGATTAAATACATCAATTAAGAAGGTGTAATAAATTCTACAACATTAGGTGGAAAAAAGGTGAAGAACCCAAAAAATGTATAAGTGGAATGAATCCACTACTTGAATGCCAACATAAAACCACTATATACATCAAGGTAGTACCTTACATGGATACTACCAATGTATAAAATAAGTGTTAAAGATACAAGAGTCTGCCATATAACTTTCTAAAGCATGTGTAAGGGACACTCAAAACCCACAAAATGACTACCTATAAAGTGGATGCAAGGGAAATTTAGCATCCACCAAACGAAATCAGTATGACACCACATACCCATATAATGTTGAATGGGTGGAGAGGATGTAGACAATTTTATGAGTGGAATCAATCCAATAATCAAACACATACAGGTTGAAACTGTATGAACCAAAATAGCTATACTTTAAAAGAAGATAAATATCAAATACAAGATGATGAGTCCTATCAACATGCTTAATCTAAGTTTGAAAATATAGATAAAATATATCTCTCAAGAAGAAACCAAGAGAGCTTCTTTATAACTTCTAAGAAGAGAGCTCAACCAAGAAAGAATTAAGAGGTGGGAGAAATAATGTGCATGTAATGAAATGACTGGTAGAAGAACATATTTATATTCCTCTCAATGAATGTTGTTGATGTCACCAAGAGTGATTTTGTTAGTGTAGTATTTGTTTTCCTCACTCTATTCATATTATCCTACTTGGGATATACCACCTCACTTGGAGTTTCCCTACACCTATGGGATATGTTTTCTTAGGTGTAAACTTGAATACACTATTCTAGGTGTTGGTTACCACTTGACCACACTATTCTAGGTGGGTATTTTCACGATTCTATGAGGAGGTTACACATTCACCTCCTATATGTACATCTCTTACATTATTCTATTTGATCGTATTGAGTTGGAGATATTTCTGCGTTATTAAAATTATCTCTCTTGTATTTTCATAATTTGTAGTCTTGTATGAATTTTTTTATTTTATCTTAGAAAATTTCATGTCTCACGTCATTCACCTATGCATTATTTGAACCAACAGATCCGTGGTGCTTCTACGATATGGTATTATAGCCGAATTGGTATTGTGCTTATCGGGTTAATATTCTACAAATTTATTTTCATTTGAGGTTATTATTTACAAATTATTTGGGAGTTTTTTGTGTTGGTTTTTCCTTGTTTGTGGGTATATAGCCTATTTGCAGGATTATGATGTTTACAAGTCTGCATAGTGCATATATAGTTATGGAGATTTATTTTTTGCAAGCTTCTAAGGTATTTTGTAGGCCCTAAAACATTGTTGCAAATTTCCTAGAATATTTATTCAGATCTAGAGGTTGAGTTTCATACATGTGAAAGGAATTTTTACCTATGGTAGTGCTTTTCATGCATGTTCATAGTTGTAAATGGAATTTTTATGATCTAGATGAATTTCAGACCTGTAAAAGAGTTTCCAACAACCCATACATGCTTTGAAGATCCAACTTGAGTTACTATTATAAGTCCCGTGGTAGAGTTTTTCACTACATGCATATTTGTGGAAATTTAAGGGTTACAGTGCAGATATCCTTGATCCAACGTGGCCACAACCTATGTACAAACTAATATCAGGTTCATCTTTCCTCACCTAAGTTTTTTGCTAAAACTATATTTTAATAAAAGAGTGCATTTCAAGTTTTAGTGTAACTTCATTTAAAATAACGCTTATTTGTGAGAAATAATCATTATAATTACTTTTGATTGGTAGCTCAAAAATGAGTGTCACTTTTTGTAAAAGTTAATTAATTTTCATTTCCCATGCCTTGGACCTATTAATTTTGTAAGAAAAACTAATTTATAAAGTGACAAAACTGTGGGGGGACTGCTTGATATAGTCTTAGGGGCGTGTTCAGTGTGTTTACTATTTTTTTTTACATTTATTTCTTTCTACACATTTCATTGTTTTATACAACTACCACAATTTTTCTTTCTGCATTAATTGATGTAAGTACAATTGACCCACTTACACCTTTTTACTACAAGGAATAGAAATAAAAAAATGACCATTGTACTTAGGATCAAAGGGTTGTACCATATCACAATGGGGTTAGAAACTGATCTTGGTGAAGATGCAGACAAAGTTAAGTGGTTTAATAAGTGCGATGAATCTTTTGGTATCTTGTGTCTTTCAGTGTCTCCTAAACTCTTCTTTCACATAGAGTCATCCAAATATCCAAACCAAGTGTGGACAACCTTAGAAACCTTGTTTGGAAAAGTTGACACTATGAGGGGTCATGAGCTAGAAATAATACTTATCAGTTTAATTCCTAGATACTTTGAAACTTTTTAATATTTCTTTACAAATCTCAAGTCCTTATGATTTCAATTAAAGAAATGTGGAATAGAAAATAAGGATGAACAACTAGTTCTTTCTATTGGCATGTGTGAATTTGTGAGTTTTCATTGATGTAAAATCCCATTAATGAAAAATATAATGATGGAGAAGTGCTATAGGATTCTCACCAGAATGTTGACATGGTCACTTAGGTTGTTTCATGATTTCATGAGTGGAAAAGGTGAGAATGGCTTAGCCTAGTAGGCCTAATTAGGTGACCTAACTAGCCTAGATGATTGTGCTTGATGATTTAAGTTACATGGTAGATTGAGGAGAATGGTAGAGGAATCACGAGAATAATTAGAGAGTATTGAGACACTCAAATTATTTTCAGAGTACATGTACATGTGAGAGACCCAATTACATGTGTTCATCTAGACCTAATCTAGGTGCTTAGATGCTAAATGAAGCATCAAATTTAGTTTGAGATCCATGTGTGCTCATGGAGGCATACGAAGGTGTGAGACATGTTGTCTCAAGTGTGTTAGGTCCTTTTGGATATCTTGGAATCAAATTCATGAGGTTTTTCTACTTGGTCTAGGTCTAAACTAGGCCTAATCTTAGTGTTTAGAGGTCTAATAAGGCATGATTGTCACTTGCAGGTATGTGTGAGATCTTGAGGACATTAATGGAGGTATATTATGTTGTTTCTATTATATATAGGTATTTTACAAAGGTTTCATGCTTGGTTATAGTGTTGGTTCAGTTTGTTATGGCCTAGAACACATAAAACCCTAAGGCCTAGTCATGTAAATGAGATGGGGCATGAAGATTTAGAGCTATTTATGACTTGGTGTGAATTCAAGAGTTAATGGGGTTTGTTATGATGTTGTGGGAAAAATTTTAGGTTTCCACGATGAAGATTTTTCAAGATATTGAGTTTAGATCAAAACAAGGTGCTTAAGAGTGTATTTTCCAGCTCGAAGTGAGAGAAATGCTCATGGTTGAAACATGTAAAATTTGCATGGGAAGCTAATCCTTTTAGGTATGTTACATCATAGAGTTAAAAATATATCAAAGTTAGAATGAGGTCAAATTATGCCAAAATATTTATGAATGATTGTTATGAAGCTAAGTCACTTTTTATGGCTTTGAAAACCTAGGTTGAGAGTGTTAGGGGTTATAATATTAATTTGGAAACTGATTATTAATAAAACCCACCAATTGACCTAGGTCATATTTTAAAGAGTGGATCATGACCACCCACCTTGTAGTTAATAATGTGATCCTTTAGGGATTTGTTACACAAGGTTGTAACATTGTATGCGAGCTATATGTGCGAGAAAATTTGTAAGCTCATGAGAAGATGTATGAGGTGGTTCATAATTCCTTACTGAAGGTGTAACTACATGCGAAATGGTGGGAGTGTTGGATAAAAGTATATTCTCAATAAAGATAAGTGATTTTTCAGTGGCTTTTTTACCTTCCATGATTTTCCTGCTTATATCTTGTGTCACTGTGTTATTTACTTTATGTTCATGATATTTACTTTCTGTAATATGTGAACACAAACATATCAAGCTATGTTTTAATTAATGCACTTTATACTCTATACTTTTCAGAAATCTATAATGTGGATTAATAATTATTTAATTATTCATTCTTGTAAATGTTATAACATGGTATTAGAGCTGGTGATTATGCTTGTTTAGGATAGATTTGGATGATTTTGTTGATTTGCACATGTGAAGAAACTTGAAATTTTAATATGCAAAACCCTAGTTGTTTCGCGGTTGAATTCAAGACTAATCAAATTCAAAAATCCATTTCCTACCAAACTATTGAATATTGGTTTATTATTTTGTCAAATCTTGCTTGTGTATATGTTTTGTAGCCTATACTATCATTTGTGTGCATAGATCCGCACCTTCTCCATTTGCATTTTTTTCTAAGTTTATCATGCCTTCACAAAAAATTTCATGGTCCTTCATAGTTTTCTCAATTATCTGCAACTTATTTCAATTCTTTTCACACTCTTTATAGTTGTTATAGCTGTGTGACTAATTTGAATAGTTTGAGCCCTTCTTTAGCAAATTTATTCGTTCTGCAACTAGTTAGACTTGCACGGTTCTTTTAGCTATTCATAATTTTCTTCTTTTTTTAGAATTACATGACTTTAGTCTTTCCTGACTTTTACCATTCTTCTGTGGATTGTTAGACTTATGTGGTTCTTTTAGTTATTCGCGGCTTTCCTCTTTCTTTTTAGACTTATGCGGATCTGTTCGACCTATGGAATTACATTTTTTAGACTTCGAGTTATTTTAAATTATTGTTCTTTCATTGGCTTTGAGTTTCACAGAGTTTTTTTTCCTTTGAAGAGTGTCATATTTGTGACATGTGTCCTCAATGACGTATGCTGAGTTTATGCCATGTGTTTACCTTCTATATGTTATTCTTTCCTTTTCACACAGAACCTGTTATTCTGCAGTTGTTGACATAAGTTTTACATGGATCACTAAGAATTTAAGCATCTAGAGAGCACTTATCCCTTGTTCCACGGATTTCAAAATTTGAAAATTTTATATCTTTTTTTTTCTCTATTTCGTGGCCTTCTGCGGCTTGTTGTTTGTATTTTTTAGACTTCCTTCTTGGGTCTTGAACTTTGTTTAGACATTTTCATCAAATTACATTTGAATCCACTATATTCTATTTTTCACACTGTGGTTTCCTATAATTTTTGATTTTGTAACCCACCTAACAATTTGTACTTAAAAATTTGTTATGGCTAGTTTTGTTATTTTTTCATTGGATAAATCTCAATTATTAATGGAAAAAGTTATAGTATTTGGAGAGTTAGGTTAAAATATTGTTTCATGGCAAGAAAATAATGGGATCTTGTAATTGGTGTGGTGAAATGACCCACCAAAAGACATGTAAACCCTTAATATATTAGCTCCTTCTCCAAGAGATCTCAGGAAGCCATATCAATCCTATTACAGAGCATAAAATATGAATTTATACTACGTATAGGTCATATGGATTCTCCTACTGATGCATGGAAACAATACATGAAGGTATCCACCTCTCCAAAATAATTAAACTTATAATAGAACTATTTACAACTCCCATGAAGGGAGATGAAAAAATCATTAATTTCCTGACTAAAATAAAAAACATTAAAGCTCAACTGGATGGATGTAATTTTGAACTGTTTCAGGATACGCTTATGTACTTTATCATTCAGATAAACATCCATTAAAAATTCATAAACTATATCTCCATTCTTAACTCTAAATACCAAAATGAAAAACATCTATCTCATTTGGACACCCTTTCTTCACTTTTAAATCAATAAGAGCGTGTAATGGAAAATTTTGATTCAAAATAAAATTCCCTACACATTCATCTTCCTTTTGTTAAATCCTAAAAAAAAATTCTTTCCTATCCTTGACTTTATAATAATCATGATAATTGTCCAGGAAAACTTGTTCCATCTCTTCCCAGTTATGGTTGAAACTACGTCTTAAACCCATAAACCACCTCATAGCAGTATAATTTAAAGTGGAGGGAAAAAAAATAATCTTTTGGGAATTAGAAGTGTATTCATATGTTTGGCATAAAACCCTGAACTCAAAAAGGAATTGGTTAGGGTCCTATGAAACTAATCCCCGGAAAGTTGGTAAGATAGAGGGGGATATATTTTTCATAGGATCCTAATCGTTAAGGTCAAATTCGATGGGGTAGGTAAAAATTATGCCAATTGGAGGGTTTCCATTATCTACACCATTGGGATTCTCTGCTTCATCAACCATCCTTCTTTGGTCAAAAATTTGTTCCACATGCTAGTTTTGAGGGGGTTTTGAAGAGTTATTCTAATGAATATACCTCTATGGTCTCTAAGTATAAAAATAAAATCTTATCATACTGAGAATGGTTCCCTAACTATTAGAATTGGACTTAATTATTTGTGTTCCACATACCCCAAGCTCATAGGATTCTCGTTGTCACTACAAGGTCTTCAAATTTCAAAAGAAAGAGTTATGGAAATGAAATTTCTGAATGGAAACTTACCATACAACCAAGCAGTAGCTTTAGCTAGCACCTTAAAATGTTATAACATATTTACTTCCCTAGAAATGATGCCAAAAAGTGACCAGTGTCGTTGATACTCGTACTTTAATTATATATTTTTTTCAATCCAAGGTGGTGTCCATGGATGCTTGCAAAAAAGGAAACAGTAGGAACTGTGTCTCAACATGCACTTTAATATAAAAACTAATAAAATAATGAATTGATTATTATTACAAAATGAAATTCTTGAAAGGAAAAATATGGTAAAAAAATAGAATCGAAAGATTCTTAACATAAGTAACTATGGAAAAGTAAATGCATCAAAATAACAAAACCAATGCTGAAACAGTAAATGTATCCAAGAATATAGAAAGGAAATAAATGTAAATCTTCCTTTTTTTGGGTAGGAGTGGCCCTTGCTCCTTCCCTTCGATCAGGTTTGGTATTGAAATTCACACAACATAAATTTCCCCAAAATATGTTATCTTATTGAATTGAAAGATTATTCTTGTACAATCAATCAAATAACTGAGCTGAACCACTTAATCTAAATACATTATCTCTTTTATACAAGATAAATTCTATTCTCTTTAGGAGATAACTATTCATTCATAATGACTAACATCTACTTAAATAAATTTTGACTAAAACAATGATGATTTATTTTAAGGAGTACATTTATGGAAGGAGCAATCCTTGATGTATCTGGATCTGAATCAATCATAAAAACTACAAAGGAGGTCCATGATTGAATCCTTTGAGGGATTCAATCAGTGCTGGAAGATTCTTCATATATTTCATTGATTAAAGGGAATTATGGTGATAGTAAATCTCTAGTTGTTGGTTGCATCACATCTCCCAGTGAATGTAGTAACTAGACCTAAAAATCAACGTGTATATAGGTTGAGTTAATGGCACACATTTCTTGTTCATGATGTGGTTCTGCTAGTTTTATTACCAATAATTTGAGCTATCTATATGCATGCATGAATCCATTGTTTTGAGGAATTCAAAGTTGATAATTTGGATGATCTTGATGTTATACTATGAGTCCTGCACCAACACACTAATTGAGTCCTTCACTGGTGCACAAATTAAATCCTATGCTATTGCCATTTTTCTCCTATGATAACTCAACATATAATTTTCCAAATGTATTGTTAATGCTTGTAAAAATATCAATTTAAGCCATTTTTAGGAATAATTAACAAGATAAAATAACAAACATATGCACAATAATTCCTTCAAAAATACAATAAAGTATTAAGTATAAGCAGTTGACATTTACATCATGTAATATGATATCAAAATAGTATGAGGATTAACATGTTTTAAACACAACAAAAATGGGGTTCATTACACACCATCAAACATAGGTGCTTTTCCAATCACAGTGTTTCTCTCCATATTGTGCTTCAAGGACATCCTTTCAAGTTGAAAAACTTCTACAAAAAGGACCATCTCTGATACTAATCACTAGAAGCACAATGGATTGGGGGGTCAATTGGTCCTTATAAAAATTTAAAATTATATTTCAGATATAAACTCAAAAAATCATAACTAATCAATCATAATATCCACTTAATCAATACTTAATGCGTGCACACCATTAACCATCAATGAAGTAAATAACCATGAGACAAATAAGCATTACAAGAACACACGATGTAAGTGGGAAACCCTCAACGGGAAGAAAACCCACTGAAACAAAATCTTTATTGAAATGTTTCTAGATTTGTGAGGCACCAAACCCATAAGGAGCACTAACCCTACAAGGAGCACCAACTCCACAAGGAGGATACAACCCCCTAAGATGATCAAGAACCCACTCAACCACCTTATGATGTTCATATCTCTAATTTTTTTCTGCCACAAATGAAGGATACCTCTTATTCAACTCGCACTTATTCAATCAAACCCTAGGTGATCACACTTCACAAAACAAGCTCTTTAATCACTCTAAAACTCATAAAACCCTTGATCTCATGTTCTATGATTTTTCTCCACTTGAAACACACTTTAATTAGCCTTAATTAATTCTCAAACACTTGTAAATAATTTTCACCTTGGTCACTCCACTTGCACAAAACCAACTAGTTCCAAAAAGCACCAAAAACATGCTTTTATAAGCTTCTCCTCATTTAAAAATTATGCACAACCTTTTACCTCCTTTTGGTTTGACCCATACATCAAGGAAAAAAATCAAATTTTAAATACAACATTCACAAATGACCCAATTAGGTCAGCCTAACTAAAACCCTCATTACAAGTGCCAAAAATGGCTCAAAACCCCATGGGCACATTCATAAAAATGCCCTTACATTAAATGTATACACATTCATGACCAAAAACCCCTTAAATATGATTAAAATATCATAAAATATTCATACATGGTCGTGTTAAAAAATTTTCACCCATACAAAATTAGAAACTCAAAACTTTGTTTCAGATGGAAAGGATTTAATGTGATGGACCTAGCTAAGGGAAGGAAGGAAGGTTTCTTAATGTTTTGAGTTGCAGTAGATTGAAAAGCCATACAATATATAACTATGTGTGTTGTTTTGGAATGCAACACCTCACATATGTTTCCATTCCATGATCATCTTCATCAAAGTTATGAAAAATCCCCGAAGAACTAAAGCGCAAACTTGATAAAGGTGAGAATAGTTGCAGGCCTGAGGAGTTAGACTCTTGAACAATAAACACAGTTAGTGTAAGATTTACAGAATGAGGCACATTGTGAAGTTATAGGTACATTAAATTCATTATTTATTTATTTTTAAGTGTTATTGATTATGTATTGAGTTGTTTAGTTCATTATACAATCAATATTTATCAAAAATCTAAATGCATAAAGAAATATACAACTCAATTATAGAAATTAATGTCATTTATTCATAGAAATTCAATTTCTGTTTCCCACACAATCTGTGGGATGTAACTTATGTCTATTAAAGTAAAAGATGCATGTACACAAAGCTAAAAGCAAAAGAATATAGAGAAAACCCATCATTGCCTTTTGGGTCTTCTTTTGGTCTTCATCATCTCTAGTTGCATTTTCTTCATCTTCATCTTCCACATTATCCCCAGCTACCCTCTGCAAGATACATCATTGTACCTAGGGAAAAGAAGGATTTTTTTGTTTTAATAATTGAGCTCCGGGTTTAATCTATATGCTTGTGTTATTAAGTTTTAGGAAAATGAATCTTTCGAAGTCAAATAGGCATAAGATACATCACAACAGGTAGATAGAGAATCAAGGAAGAGCTATCTTGCAGAAGCACATGTACAGTTCTCAGAATCATGATAGACAAAGAAGGAAAAATCACTACATAATATAAGAGAGGCTGTAAGCCTATTATTTTTCTAACTAGTTTTCTTAAAGATAATTGTAGGTATATGTAATGATATGAAGAAATAAAAAATCTTTTACCATGAATTATTACTTACTAAAAAAATCATTCAGGATTTCAGTTGACTCAAGAAACAAGTACATAGATACCATCAATAAGAAGTGAAAGAGAGGAAACAAGAAGAAAGTGCTTTCAAGAATCAAGATGATACATATTATAAATGGCACAATCAAACATTCAAACAACAGATATCCTTTTATGACTTCCAGTAATGCATTTTCTAAAGAATCAGATTATGAAATTACTAACAAAATTCATAGAAGATCAAAATGAAAATAGCTAACTGTTCTAGTATTTACAAGTTCCATAAGAAGGTCATCCTACATTCAATTATGATACAATCCAAACAATGCATATGAATAGATGATAATGAATTCATCTTATAAAGATCATAGTAATGAATCCATTACAAGTATTAGGCTGTAGTCTATTTAGGTTCCCTAAACCAAGATTCAACAAAAGTTATTCAAATCAAAAGTAGATGGTGAATCTGATATGAGTCATAGAAGCTCAATTATCAAAGACATAAATAATTCATGTGATAAACATAATTAAGAGATTGTAGGTGCATAGAGTAACAAGATCAAATGGGCTCCTGATTGAAAAGGATAAAGGTACAATTGTTTCTAAGCATTTAAAAAGAGTTTCAGGTTGAAATATGCTTCAAGTTTTTAAAAACATCTTCAACCATTAATTGGAATTTTAAGATACATCCATTATGAAAGGGAAAAAGAAAGTATTTATGATAAGTCTTTACATTGCCTACTAGCTTCAATAAAAGTGCACAATGTTTATGGAAACAAAGTTAAGGTACAAGAAAAAGTGTTTCAGTTATAGAAAGACAAATATAGATTTCCATTAATGATGCTTAGCTCAATGAAACTATTTGCAACATAATTATAGAATAGAATTTCATTAATGCCATTAGATAACAAGGACATCTTGTTATGAAAAAATGATTGAATCATTCCTTCAAGAATCAATCTATTTAAATGTTTCATCAAGTGAATGTGATGTCCAAAACTCAGAGCTATAGATTTGTTTACTAAATGCAAGTCATAGTATTGAAAAATAAAAATAAAGGTTTCATATTCAATAGGAATAAGCAGTATGATCTGTAATGCATCAAAGATCATTTTCCATCAAAAGTAGACAATGAATAACAAAAAAGTAGAAATGGGAATTCTGCCATCATAATGTTGTATTTCCATTATCTGCAAGGTTCAAAGAAATAAAAACGAACATTTTCCAGACCAATTATGTTTTGAGACTCACAAAGCATGGCTACGTTAGAGCTTTAGATCACAAGATTGAGAAATTCACAATGTCATATATTAAAATACTCAACTCATGAAAATGGCAGATAGCAATTCAAGACCCTCATAACAACACAACTACCCATGAAAGAAGGATTCAAATACTCTACAAAAGTAATTTAAAGTTTGAAGGAAAGGTCCTAAACTTTAAGTATCTAGAAGAAGCACAAAACAACCAAGGGTAAATTCATACTTTCAAGGCCATGGATCATTTCTTACAATTACAGAGAAAACTTAACTGTTTTATCAAATAAAATCCAACATGGAAAGATTTCAGAGTTAATTGAAAAATATGACCATGAATAAATCTTTGTCATTTTATAGATAAATTCAAGAATGGGTTCAGACCCTAACAGTTTTTTCAAGAAATGGTAAAAAAATAGAAGAATATCTGTACAGGTTTATGGATGTTCAAATATTTATTTATTTTCCACAATAAAATTCAAGGGTAGGATAAAAAATTTACCAGTTTCAATCGAACCCATGAAACCCTCGAAGAACGGAATGGAGGAAGCACGAAAAATGAAGACCCAAAATTCCATTTTAGCTCGAAAAATATCCAAGTGCCAAAGACAATAGGAAACCACAAGGGTTTTAATATCCAGGTAAAAATTTTAGAATCAGAAGCTTGGAACTTGAAGAATGAAACATCTATAGGTATAAAAATGATAGACAGCCTTTCTTTTATAAATGTGGCCATTACTAAGTAAACATGCATAAGTGTTCGAGTGCACAAAGGCATGCCAATACTTAGAAAATTCTCATCGTGGCTGAGATTCCAAAGCTATTCAAACAGAAAGATAAAAGGTAGAGAATCCACACTTATAAGGCTCATAGAGGAGCTTGAGAACTATAAAAATGGAGGTTTGGATCAATTTCTCTAAGGCTTCACCAACCGCTTGGCTCAACATTGCAAAATGACTAAATGATTAGGTCTCTAAACCTTTTACCCTCCAGACCCAAAGGCAGTTTTAATCTAACTCATCTCAGATCAAAGGACAAGAATCAATGGTGCCCATTAATATCCTAACTCAATCATAGTTACTATCTTCCATTGATAAACTCAAGGGTCAATCCATTTTGACAGGGGAATAAAATTATTTCATAATCATTAAAGATTAGACTATAGTCCATGCTAAAAACAAATATGCCAGGTCAACAATACGATCACAATGCCACAGTTATAGAAAAGCTGAATCATCACTAAAATACAAAGCTACATGTTCAGGTTACAGAAGCAGTCAAAACCCAATCATCATTAAAATACCTAGGCAACATTGGCAAAAGAGGTGATGATTAATCAAAGGGCCCAAAAAGTATAAGGTTTCAACCTTATAAAAAACAAAATAATCATGCCTTGATCAAATATAGTTAGGTCTTTTAGCCCATAACTATTAAAAGGTGGTTGACAAAGATTAAGGTCTTTGACCTTAATACTAAGAAAAATATTCCAAAGAATAATTAAGGGGGGTCGTTGATCAAACAAAGACAAGGTATTATTGTCTTACATGTGCATGGGTGGCCTTTCTAGGTCAAGACAAAATTATATCATGCATGCAGATAAGATAGAACAGATGTCACATCAAGATCCATGCAAAATGGCAAAAGGATATGACTATTTTAATCATTCACTAAAAGACAAAATTAAAGATGAAGACAGACAAGATGCTTTGCATGCACATGAAGGATTACTTGCAGCTGAAGACAAAGAATAAAATAACAATTATTTATTCACCCAAGTACCTTATTTTCTCCAAATTGAGATCATATTATTCATGTAGGAGTCAAATTAGTTTGACTTGGATTATTTTTGAGAAATAAGGCTATTTTTTACATTGTATAATCTTGCATTATTATATTTAGTCCCTTTTCATTATTTAATCAATGTTAAGGGCTATTAATATCATGCAAGTGGGAGTCTAGACTTAGTCTATTTTTAGGGGGTTGGGTGAATAATTTTTGCTATATATTGTGTGCATTAGCAAAGAACAAGGGGGGATTTTTTACTGAGTACTGAAGCCATTTTGGCAAAATTTTTCCTTATATGAGAATCAATTGTTTCCTTTCATATTTTTGCAGTATTGTGTATGTATGCAATTTATTCTTGTGAATCTTATTCCCTCAATTTTATTAAGCTTGCTTAGAATATTTTACCTTGTTGCAGATTGGTGCTTTCTGCTAGTTTTAGTGTGCAATGATCTGCAATGTTGTTATGAGCGGTACCTCAACAGTAAAGTGTTTTCCATGCAATTAGTTGAAACCCATTTTTTCATGATTGTGTAACTTATTCACAACTTATTGTGAATGTATCTCTAGAAAATTTCCTTATACTTTTTGTGTATCACCTCATTTATTTTTAATTTTAATCAATATTTCACCCTTAAACCCCACAGTTAATCAATTTTAGGATACATCAATAAGGAATCGGCCTTGTAATCCTGGAGACTCACCTCAACATAGGGATACTCACAGCCCTAAGGTGTTTCCATTGTATCTATAGAAGTGAGGGAAAATCTAGCTTAGAACACCTATTATCCCTCAATCACATGGTGCACTTCTTATAGATAACAGTTTTTGGCATGCTTGGTGGGACAATGAATCAAATATTGCATGAATTTAGAGGGAAAATTTGAAGATTTGAAAATCAAAAGAAATTATTTGGAGACTTTGTGAAGTTAATTTCAGACTAGTTCAACATTTTTTATCACCAAAGTGACATCAATTCTTCAGTTGCAGCCTTTTGAGGTATTTTTCAAAAAATTAGATCTGTTATTTTTTGTTGTTTTTATAAGCAAAAAACCTATTTTTTCATTTTTATATATTATGAGGTCACGTAATCATGAATCCCCATTTTTAGTAGTATACCCAATCAGATCCATCTCAGTTTTACCCATATTATTCTTCAGATCAGTACTATGACCCCTATTAGAATGAATATCCCCATAACCCAAAACCTTCACATCAATATGATTATTAGTATGATGATTTTTATGCTTTTCAAAATCAAGGTTATGAAGATGGTCATGCTGATTATGTTGAGAAAGAAGATCTTATAATCAAGTTTAATAATTTGAAGAAGACATATTTAGCTATCAAGGAATAAGTTGAAAAATTACATACAATAGAGAATGATAGGTATCATGTTGAGGAACCCTGTCAACGGGGTTTTCCCACTTACCTTTCCCATCAAGATCCAATGCTCACATACCGTCCTTGCCAGCAAAAGTGGCCCATTTATCAAATTCCAAATTTTCAGGCTACTACAAATTCTACTCCTACTCCACAATCACATAATGAAAGGAAATATCTGTTTCTAAGCTTTCATTCTATTGTTGTTATAAATATAGACCTTGTACCCCATTCCTTTACTCAAAAATTGCATGATCAACCTGAAATTCAACCCACCCCTCCTCCTTCATCTGTAGTACTAATTCATGAAGGATAAAATCATAATATCATCCAGGAGGGGCAGCCAACTGAAAAGAACAACAGGCTGGAATTTTTGCAGAACTTGCAGGAATGGGTGTCAAAATTTTAGTTTGATTTTATTCCAGAGTTAGAGATAGAATCCATGCAGAAGGTATAGTATGATTTTGTAGCAGATCAAGTAGAAGTGGAAGATGATCAACAATATTCATATTCTGAATGCAGTGTGCATGAAGGCACCATACTCACACAAGTTACTAATCCATCACATCTTGAAAAGTCAAAAAAGGAGGAAAAATTAGTTTCAAATGAAGAGGAGTGCAAGGAGGTTGATATATAAATAGAATGTTCTGCAGATCTTGACAGTGAAGAGGTTGATTTCTTGTCAGATTTGGAAGATTGCATTGGTGAAGAACAACCCATAGAACTCACTAGTTTTACACTTTCACCATTCACCTTCTAGAACAAAGAGCCTCAGAGATCTGAAAAGGGGAAATAAATTCCATTGGATGCAGATCCCTTCTTTCCCCTTTTCAAAATATCAGTTGTAGAAGAGAATATAGTAGAGAATCCTGCTGTAGAAGAAGGAGGTGATTTTAAGTTTCCAGACTGCATGATGGATCTAAATAGTGGAAAATAATTTGACAGTAGAGCTGAAAAATAAGTCATGATAGTTATAGTACAACAGTTGGAAGAGGATGAAATCACTCCAAATCAGTCTGAGAATGATAAGGTACAACATTTTTATGAAGAAGATTAGTGTCCAAATCAATTTCAGAATGTACCTGAAGATAAATAGTAGCTTGAAGATGCTGAAAAGCTTTCAAATTAGTCTCAGAATGAGCTCAATGATGAAAATAAAATCAAAGAAATAGATCAGATCAAACTAGTCAGTTTATTTGCATTGAGGAGGTTTTTTCCTATTCAGTACCTGGCTGGTTCATAATCAATTACAATAATACCATAATTCACGCCTATTTTAGAACACAAGGAGGAGTATAATGTTCTCTAGAATCATACCCAAAACCTCTTAGAACAACTTCCCGATTAGATAGAGGTGTTTCTTAGATATTGGACTGATCTTGTAAACAAAATAAAGGTACATGTCTCATTTCCAAATTCTTCATGTTACTTATTTTCTAAGTTGAATTCATGGCCTTAGTTTTTGAGAAAGGGAAGCTACTTTACGTAACCTATTTCAAGTTTCATCTAGATTCAATTTGCTACTGGTTAGAGTAGGTTAGATTAGGATTTCCCTTCAATAAGGTGCATTTCATGCACACTTACAATGTTTTTCAATTCTATAAGTGCATTCATGCACATGGTATGGTCTAACAGATCCTTTCCCATCTTTAGTTTCATTTTTAGAAGGGTCAGTTTTTAGAAAATGACAAATTATGGTTTCATGCTTTTGACTCCATGCCCAATGTACAAGAGAAAGGCACTAGTCTTAAAGCTAGCAGGAAAATTTTCCTCACAGGATCGCCATAAATGTTGATAATTTTTCACCGGTGCAAAAATTGGCAACTCAAAACTTCATTTTAGATGGAAAGGATTTGATGCAATGGACCTAGCTAAGGGAAGGAAGGAAGGTTTATTAATTTTTTGAGTTGCAACAAATTGAAAACCCGTACAATATGCAACTTTGTGTGCTATTGTGGAATGCAACACCTCAGATATGCTGCCATTCCATGATCATCTTCATAAAAGTTATTCAAAATCCCCAAAGAACTAAAGCAAAACCTTGATAAAGGAGGGAATAGTTGCAGGTCGTAGGAGTTAGAATCTGGAACAACAAACATAGTTGTTGTAAGATTTATAGAAAGGTACATTGTTAAGTTACAAGTACATCAATTTTATTATTTCTTTATGTTTAAGTGCTATTAATTATGTATTGAGTTGTTTAGTTCATTATACAATCAATATTTATCATAAAGCTGAATGAAAAATGAAATAGACAACTCAACTATAGAAATTAAGGTCATTTATTCATGAATACATTCAATGTTTCCCACACAATTTGTGGGATGTAACTTATGTTTACTTAAAGTAAAATATGCATGCACATAAGGATGAAATAAAAATAATATAGAGAAAACCCATCATTTCCTTTTGGGTCTTCTCTTAGTCTTCATTATCTCTGATTGTAGCTTCTTCATCTTCATCTTCTGCACTATCCTTAGCCATCCTCCACAAGCTACATCACTGTACCTAGAGAAAAGAAGGAAAAATTTGTCAATAATTGAGCTCCGAGTTTAATCTGTATGCTTGTTCTATTAGTTTTAGGAAAATGAATCTTTTTAAGTCAAATAGGCATAAGATATATTAGAAAAGCTAGATACATAATCAAGGAAGTATTATCTTGCAGAAGCACATGTATGGTTCTTAGAATCATAATAGACAAAGAAATAAAAATCACTACATTATACAAAAGAGGCTGCAAGCCTATTATTATTCTAACTATTTTTCTTAAGTGTGTAGGCATATGTAGCAGATGAAGAAAGAAAAAATCTTTTGCATGAATTATTACTGTACTAACAGAAATCATTTAGTATTTCAATTTCTCAAGAATACAAGTACAAAGATCTATCAAAGTACTCATGAAATAGATGTCAATACAAGAAGATGTGATTTCAAGAATCAAGATGATACATAGGTACAAATGGCATAATCAAACATTCAGATAACAATGATCCTTTTATGACTTCCAGTAACGCATTTTCTAAAATTCATTATGAAAGTACTAATAAAATTCCAGAAGATCAAACAAGATATCTATGTTCTTATATTCAGAGTTCCAAATTAGAAGTGCATGCTGCATTCAATTATCTACAATCCAATCAATGTAATGAATAGATGATCTATGAATGTATTTATAAAGATCATAAAATGAAGCCATTATAAGTATAAGGTTGTATCCATTTAGGCTACCTAAACCAAGCTTCAACAAAAGTGCATCTTTAGATCAAAAGCAACTAGTGAATCAGATATGAGTCAAGAATCTCAATTTCAAAGGCTAAAGAATTCATTTGATAAAAAAATTAAGATATTGTAGGTCCATGGAGTAACAAGATCAAATGGGATCCTGATTGAAAATCATAAAGGTAAAGATCTGTTTCTAAGAATTTAAAAATTATTTACAGGTTGAAATATCTTCAAGTTTTTAAAGACATTTGCAACATTCATTGGAATTTTAAGATATATCCATAGTGAAACGAAAAAAGAAATTAGTTAGGAGTATTTACATTGCTACTAGCTTCAAGAGAAGTGCATTGTGTTTTCAGAAACAAAGTTCCATAAGAAAAAATGTTTCAGGACAGAACAAGATAAATACAGATCTCCATGGCATTATGATTACCTTAAGACTGTTTACACATAATTATAGAATATAATTTCATTAATGCCATCAAGAACATGGAATTTTTTTAATGAAGCAATTATTGAAGAGTCCATTTAAGAATCAATCTTTGAATAATAGTGTTTCATCAAGTGAGGATGCGAGTGCAGTCAAATCCAAGTACATATTTGTTTACTAAATGCAAGTATAGTATTGAAAAATAAAATACAAGTACAAATTTAAAAGGAGAAAGCAGATCTATAAGAGCATTAAAGCTCATTTTCCATAAAAAGTAGACAACGAAGAACAAAAATAGAAATGAGAACTATGCCATCACAGCCATATTCCCATTGTCTTTAAGGTTCAAAGAAAGCAAAAGGAACACTTTCTAGAATGATTGTGTTTTGAACTCACAAAGCATGAATACGTTAGAGATTTAGATCCAGATTGAGAAATCACATATTTACATATACTCAGCTCATGAAAATGGTAGAAAGCAATTCAAACCTCATCAAAACATAACTACCCATCAAATAAGTTTCCATATCTACAGAAGTACTTTACATTTTGAAGGAAAGGTCTGCAATTTCAAGTATCTAGAAGAAGTACAAAATAACCAAGAGTAAATTCATAATTTCCAAGCCATAGAACATTTCTTACATTTTCAGAGAAAACTTAATTGTTTTATCAAATAAACTCCAATAGTGAAAGAAGAATATTTTTGCAATGCACAACCATAAACAAATATTATTCATTTTACAGATAAATTCAAGAACAGGTTCAGACCCTAACAATTTCTTTCAAGAAATGGTAAAAAATCAAAAGAATATCTTTACAAGTTCACGGCCATTCGAATATTTATTTATTTTCTGCATGAAAATGCAAGGGTAGAATAAAAAACTTACCGGTTTCAGTCAAACCCATGAAACTCTCAAAGAACAGAATGGATGAGCATGAAAAACAAAGACCCAGAATTCCATTTTAGCTTGAAAAATATCCAAGTGCCAAAGAAAATAGGAAACCACAAGGTTTATAATATCCAGGAAAACATTTTAGAATCATAAGCTTTAAACTCAAAGAATGGAGCATCTACAGGTATAAAAATGATAGGATCACCTTTCATAAATTCAGCCATTAATAAGTCAAAATGAAGAAGTTTTCGAGTGTACATATGCACACCAATACTCATAAAACCCTCATAGTGGCTGAGATTCCGAATTTTTTCAAACAGAAAGATAAAATGTAGATAATCCACTCTTAAAAGGCTCATAGAGGAGATCGAGAACAATAAAAATGGAGGTCTGGATCAATTTTTCTAGGGATTCACCAGCTGCTTGGCTCAACATTGCAAAATGAATGAATGATTAGGTATCCAAACCTTTTACGCTCCAAAACCAAAGGTAGAGTTAATCTAAATCATCTCAGATCAAAGGAAAAGAATCAATGGTGCCCATTGAAACCCTAAGTCAATCAGAGTTAGTATCTTCCACCGAAAAACTCAAGGGTCAATCCATTATGAGAGAGGAACAAAAGTATTTCGTAATAATTAAAGCTTTGACTATAGTCCATGCCAAAAATCAAATACACCAAGTCAAAAATATAATCATGATGCCATGGTTACAGAAAATATGAATTATCACTAAAAGACCGAGCTATATGTTTGGGTTAAAGAACCATTCAAAACCCAATCATCAGTCAAAGACCCATGCCACATCAGCAAAAGAGGTGATGATTAATCAGAGGCCCGAAAAGTATAAAGTTTCAACCTTATAAAAAAACAAAAATAATCATGCCTTGATCAAATATGGTCGGGTCGTTTAGCCCATAATTATTAAAATGTGGTCGACCAAGATTAAGGTCTTTGACCTTAATACTAAGAAAATTATGTTGAAGAATAATTAAGGGGGGTCGTTGATCAAACAAAGACAAGGTATTATTGTCTTACATGTCCACAGGTGGCCTTTCCAAGTCAAGACAAAATTATACCATGCATGTAGATAAGACATAATAGATGTCAGATCAGGACCAATGCAAAAAGGCAAAAGGATATGACTATTTTAATCATTCACTAAAAGACAAAATTAAAGATGAAGACAGACAAGATGCTTTGCATGCACATGAAGGATTACTTGTAACTGAAGACAGAATAAAATATCAATTATTTATTCACCCAAGTACCTTATTTTCTCCAAATCTAGATCGTACTATTCATGCAGGAATCAAATCAGTTTGACTTGGATTAGTTTTAGAGAAATAAGGCTATTTTTTACATTATATTAATATTGTATTATTAGTTTTAGTATCTTTTCATTATTTAATCATGTTAAGGGCTATTAATATCATGCAAGTGGGAGTCTAGAATTAATCTATTTTTAGAGGGTTGGGTGAATATTTTTTCTATTTATTGTGTGCACTAGTAAAGCAAAAGGGGGGGGGGGAGATTTTTTTGGAGTACTGAAGCCATCATGCCAGATTTTACCTTATATGAGAATCAATTGTTTCCTTTCCAATTTTTGTAGTATTGTGTATGTATGTAGTTTATTATTGTGAATATTATTCCCTGAATTTTATCAAGCTTGCTTAGGTTGTTTTACCTTGCTGCAAATTGGTGTTTTCTACTAGTTTTAGTGTGCAATGATCTACATTGTTTTTATGAACAATCCCTCAACAGTAAAGTGTTTACCTTGCAATTAGCTGAAACCCATAGGTTCGTGATTGTGCAACTTATTCACAATTTATTGTGCATGTATCTCTGTAAAGTTTCCCAATAATTTTTGTGTATCACCCCATTTACTTTTCAGTTACATCCATCTTTCACCCTTAAGCCTCACAGTAAATTAGTTTTAGGATACATCAATAACGAACTAACCTTGTAATCCCAGAGATACACCTCAACATAGAGATACCCATAGCCTTGAGGTATTTCCATTGTATCTACAGAAGTGAGGGAAAAACAAGCTTAGAATACCTGTTATCCCTCAAACACAAGGTGCACTTCTTGAGTCTACTATAACATGCTTATACCTGTAATTTGTGACTATCCTCAAAATTGAACTCATCTCTTTTTCAACTTGGACACTTTGATGATTCTTTTAAAAAAAATGAGTGATGAAAATGTGGAAATATATATCTTGTCTCTCTATTACTGTATTTAAAAGGATCACTACTTCCATGACATGGTCAAGTTGTAATGGTTTATCTCCTTCAATTTGTTGATATAATTAGCCTAGATGGCCCTCACTTACTTGAAGTGATCATGTGTCAATATTTGTACTCATCCCTTTAATGGAATGCGATTACTGTAGTTTGAAAACATGATGATTCTTTCAACCCCTACTTTGGATAACAACTTCCTGCTCCCTTTTATTGGTTGTGATGAATTGATCTTGATCATTATACCTGTTTACTAGTTGTACATGGAATTTGAATTATATAGAAAAACTTCATGATTATACCCTGTAATTTGATAATTATGGAAATTAAACAATCCATTTATACCTGCAATCATCTTAAAGAAATTTGTTAGAAAAATAAAGACTTTTTGAAACACAATCAAATCAAAAATTTGAGAAAATAAAGTCAGATAGAGCTCAAATCATCAAAATAATCACCTCCCAGAGAAAAATTTCCAAGGCTTCACCATCCTATGGGATCGACAGTGATAATGACAAAATGATAAGGGTTTGATTAACTTTTTCCCCTCTAACTCAACTTGGGTTTGAGATATACAAGTGGCACCATCTCCATCAAATATTCAAAACCCTTACATAACCCAAACCTGTTGTGGTTTAGTTATGTCAAATAAAGTCACTTAAAATGATCAAGGGGTGAGTCATCATGGAGGGGGGTTCCCCATTTAATTATTTTGCATTGACTATGGGTTGTGATCAACAATCAAAAGGATGAACTATCAAACAATAATCATCGTTCTTACTTTAGGATGAGGTCTATTACTATGAGCCATGTATTTATGCAAGAAGAGCCAAAACATTATCATTATCAATTTATATGCTAATGAACAAGGTAAAGGAGAGGCTATGATGAGTAAATGAAATAAAGTCAAAACACTTTACCTTAAACCTTCAAAGTTTACCTTATTTTTTGAAAAGTAACCTCGTACTTTCCAAGGGAGAATAAAGTTAAAATACATGTGACACCTTCAAGGAAAAGACAGACTACAAGTGTCAACTCAAAGAATGCCAAAAAAGAATGATTATTTTAATCATGCAGAATAGCACAAGTGGCCAGAAGAAAAACCTATACCTCACTTGCATGTGAAGGATTACTTGCAGCAGAAGTAAAGACTAAAATAGAATTTTTAATTATTCACCTACCTACCTCATTTTTCTCAAAGTGATTGTACTTTCCATGCAGTATTATTGGAGAAGTCAAGTAAATTTTGACTAAGTCTATATTTTTGAATTAAAAAAGGCTAGTATTGCCTCAAGTAAACAACATGTGTAATTTTAGGCATTTTTTATTATTTATTCATTAAAAAGGCTAAAATTACCATGTATGTATAGTTAGACTTAGTCTATTTTTAGGGGGTGGGGGTGAATATTTTTGCTATATATTGTGTGCCTTGACAAAACATAAGAGGAGTAATTTTGGATGTACTTAGTGTTGAAGCCAATTTTGGCCAGTTTTTCCCTTGAATGAGAACCAGTTATTGCCTTTCCAGTAGTTTGCAGTGGTCTGTATTATTTTGTTAACTCTTGGGAATTTTCATTCCATGAATTAATTAGCTTACCTTGCTATAAAATTGGTGTTTCTACATATTATTAGTGTGAAATTTATCTGCTATGTTGTTGTGATTAGTCCCTCAACACAATTTTTTCCTTAGGATTGAGTTGAAACCCATTGGTTCGTGCTCTTTAATTTGTTCTCAATATATTGTGCGTGTCACTCAGTCAAATCCCTCAAGAATTTTTGTGTATGACCCCTTTTGATTTCAGTTTTAATCCATCTTTCACCCTTAAACCCCACAATTAATCAGTTTTAGAATACATTAATAAGAAATTGGACTTATAATCCCGGAGATTCACCTCAAAATAGGGATACCCACATCCCTGAGGTGTTTCCACTTTATCTGCAGAAGTTAGGGAAAAGAAATCTTAGAAAACCTATTATCCATCAATCACAGGGTGCACTTCTGAGAGACAACAAGTCATATATTTGATCAACCAATCAAATTATTTCATTTACTTGGCCCAATTCCCTTTATAATTTTGAAAACAATTGTTTCCTACACCCTTTAGCACTATGGAAACTTCATAAGGACACCAAATCAATTAAATAAGAGAAACCCATGACATGTAACCACTTTATGGAAATTTAAGAACCTATATAACACTTCTAAGAAAGTTATAAGCCTTTAATCAACCTCCTTCTCAAACCACATTTGCTTCTGACTTCACCAAAACAACCTACCAAAAGATCCATTTCCAAAGGTTATCTCATAAAATAATTTCTACATACATTCAATACATCCAAATGGATTCATTGGATGCCAAATTCATCCCTCTTCACATTCCAACAAGCATTACACAATCCATTTTATGCATCAAACACCTTCAAATTGTCACCATATCACATCCTGTATTGAACTACTAAAACTCTTCATGTCTAAAGAATGATCTAGAAACCTTGAAAAATGACAACATCATGAGACAAAAATCATATCACTGGAAATATATATGAATTATATTTCCAACAAAACTTGAATAATCTTCAAATTCCATATGTAGCCCAAGATATAACCATTTTACTAAACCCTGCTATTTGAGATCCTAAAACTACCCTTTGACCAATTAACTTGTATGGAACTCAAAACACCATGTACCTACATGAAATTGTCTTGAAACCTCCATGGAAATCAATGAAAACTCCAATACATCATGCAAAATCAAATTTTCATGCCACTCCTTTGGAAAACCTTTTCCCAAAACCTTATTCTTCAAAAGCTTCCACTTTTATGTGGGGCCCACTCATCACCATGACCTCAACCATAAATTTATGGAAAGATAACATATTCCTTTAAAAAATCCAATTATAAATTTTGATAAATAAATAAAAACTTGGTCATTATAATTCACTTTTATCAAACTTCTCCTAGCTAGGGTTTAATTAAGGTTTTATACCACTTTACCTTCTTAACATTCGATCATAAAATCCTAACGATCAAAAAACCTCATTATTTTTTTGAAACCTTATAAAATTACCTTATAATCATCCATGAAAGGCACAAGGTTCCATGTAAAGCACACTATTCACAATGAGCATCTAAATTTCAACTTCGAGCTGAAATTTCACTTGTTTTTCACCCTGTCTTACATAATCTATCATATCTGGAAAAATACACATGATGGGAACTTGAAATATTTATAAAAAATACTGTGACACATCCCTCTAACATATCCTATCATCATAATGGCAATGCCATACCTCAATATCTTCATTCATTAAGACTTACCTATGTTAACATGTTTGTTCCTCATTGTAGAAGCTAGGGTCAATTGAAATAGTGCAATAATTAATCATAAAACCTCTAAAATTGACCCAAACATGCCTGATATGCCATGATATTTCTGAATGTGTGCTTCCATGAGCTCGTATAGCTACAAACCACTCTATCATACCTCCAAGCTGTCATACATACTCTCAATGAGCACTGTAACATAGTGAACCATCTATCCCTACACCAAGACACTGCTATGAGTGCCCAATGTTGGGGTCAAACCATATAACAATGTTGCACATATCTATAATAAGATAAAGAATTAAAAAATTCATGCGGAAATAACCAAAAGATAAAATAAACAAGAGAAAGATAATACCATATTTAACGTGGTTCACCTAGTGTGGGCTACGTCCACCAAGAAATGGCCAATATTATTATTCAGTGCTTTACAGAGGAAATGTAATGAAGATCTATTGTCTTCCAACACCTCACATGGTTTTCAATGCTTTTCCCTCTCTCAGCTACTCTTTCTTTCTCACCAAGAAAAATTACATGCAAACAATTTCTATTTTCTTTTCTCTTCTTCTTACTTTCACTCATACAATGCATACATGCATATATAACTATTTTGGGTAACTTAACTATGCTTTTACAAACAATAAATCATATTTAAAAAAGATATTTATTCTAATTCTTGTTAAAGAATAAAAGCACCATCACACAGGTAACCGATGTCGGTTCCTTCTTGACCGATGTCAGTCATGCCCTGACCGATGTCGGTTATACCTTGACCAATGTTGGTCATACCCTAACCGATTCCAATCACTGTCACAACTATAAACATGTAAAATAAATCTTCTAGTGAAGCAATTAAGCTCCATACTCAACAATCTCCCACTTGGAGATCAATTGTTGCACTATACTGCACATCACCATCCTTGGTTCCTTATCCTTGGCCTGTTTCTTCCTCTTCAAGTATTAAACTCAAAGACCAACAAAAGTGGAGTGAAGCTCCAACTTCTCCCTTACCAATGGATTCGTTAGCATGTCTGAAGGGTTCTCATATATATGGATTTTTTCTTACTTCAGTTATCCATCCTCCAACACCTTCCGTATGAAGTGATACCTCAAATGAATATGTTTTGTTCTTGAATGAAATTTTGATTTATTTTCTAGATGAATTGCACTCTGACTATCATTGTATAATCTATAATCCTCTTTCTCCTTACCCAACTCTTTCATGAACCTTCTCATCCATATCATCTCCTTGCTAGCTTTTGTAGCTACAACATACTCTGCCTCTGTAGTAGACAAAGCCACAACCTTCTGCAATCTCAAAATCTAGCTAAATGTCGTTCCACCTATTGTGAAAACATATCCAGTGGTGCTCCTCCTACCATCCAAATCTCCATCCATATCTGAATCAACATAGCCATGCAAAGAAGTATATGAACCTCCATAACATAACTCCATGCCAAATGTCCCTCTCAAGTACCTGAGAATCCATTCGAATTCTTTGCAATGTTCTTTTCCTAGATTAGCCATAAACCTTCTCACAAATCCCACTATACATGCAATATCTGGTCTAGTACAAACAATGGCATACATATGACTTCCTACTGTTGAAGCATATGGAACATGTGCCATGTACTCAACCTCCTTGTGTGATGAAGGACATTGATCTTTGCTCAATTTTAAGTGTCCATCCATAGGTGTACTAACAAGTTTTGATTTTTACATGTTAAACCTTTCCAACACCTTATTGATATAAGCCTCATGAGACAAATACAACTTGTTTTTTCTGTCTCGATGAATTTACATGCCAAGGATTTTCTTTGCATCTCCCAAATCCTTCATTAATAATGTGTGAGATAGCCTTTCTTTTTAATTTTACCAATGTTCTACATACTAGATCCTTCAATCATCATATCATCTACATACAGTAACAAAATAACATAGATCCCATTTTCAAGCTTCTTAAAATAAACACAATGGTCAGATTCACATCTCATATAACCATGCTCATGCATAAAACTTTTAAATCTCAAATATCGTTGCCTTGGAGCTTTATTGAGCCCATATAGGCTATTTTTCAATTATGCACACAAGTTTCTCCTTACCCTTGAATTCATAACCAAGTGGTTGCTACATATAAATTTCTTCCTCTAAATCACCATGAAGAAAAGTCATCTTAACATCAAGTTATTCTAAATGCAAATCTTCTGTTACAACTAAACTTAGTGTCCATTTTGAATCCATCCGTTATTTTACCATCTTTCCCCTTTCTTTTACATGCTCAAAAAACATTTTTTTTCGATTTTGGTGGTCTAAAATTTTATCCATCTAGATTAAATGCTTTAAATGGTTCACAAACTTATTATTTTTCCCCAACTTGAAAGAAAAATACATGCAGGCTCTATTTTATGCCCTAAATTTCCAAATCCATGGGCCTCTGTTGTTTTTCTCCATTTTTTCAGTCCTGTGGAACTCGAATTTTCTCGTTTTGTACTCATTTCCCCTCAAAAATCATTCCCCATGGTCGAAAAAATTCTTAAAACCACTTCCCATATTCTTTTTGACCAAAAAATCCCTTACTCACAAGAAAAAAATCAATTTCAGGCGTCCTTAGAAAATTCCATTTTTTTTTTACAGTCGTACGGGTGTCATTTAACCATAAAAATTAAGCTCAAAGGACGTCTCCTACGTGGCCACTTCTAGTTGGACAAGGATCGGTGGGGTTTCTTTGAAAAACTTGGCTTTCTTTGGCTTTGGAAAAAAATTCAACATTACCCCTGCAACTCTGCAGGAGGACACATGTCATGTTCTTATGCCAAGGCGGGATGGAAGGTGGGCGGGGAACTTAGGAAAATTTTGCCTTTTTTTTGCGGAAGGGGGAAAAAAGGTGTGGAAAACCCCATGGGTCCGCAACGGAGCAAGGCGTGGACATGTGGCGAGCGTAGAAGGAAGTGTGGGCTGGGGGCAAAGGGGAAATTGTTCCCTTTTGCAAAAATACTTAGAGCAAAAAAATAAGCCATGGGTCCGAATGAAGTAGAGGAAGACACGTGGCAGGCAGAGCGGGTCGACAGGCTGGTGGAGGCAAAAGAGAATTTTTTCCCTTTTGTAAAAAAGACTTAGAATGGAATATTTGAGGCGTGGCTCCATGACAAATCAGAACAGGACACGTTGTGAGGATGGGATCGGAGGTGTAGGCCCGTGGAAGCAAATTTGAAAATTTTCCCTTGGCCAAAAAAGGGGTTAAAACATGAAATAAGCCCATGGATTTTTAGCGATAGAGAGGATGACAACTGTCAAGGACAGAGGCAGAGATGTGGGCCCGTGGAGGAAAAAGTGAAATTTTTTCAAACTCCAAAAAATTCAAAATGCACAAAACTAAGCCACAATCCCAATGGGACCCACCATATGCCACGTGTCATCACAAAATTTCAAGGGCGGAGGGGCGGAGAAAAAGGTCAATTTTTTTCCATTTTTTCAAAAATGTTAAAAGGTCAAAAAATGAGCCTGAATTCATTCCCAATCATAGTTTGACACATGGAGGGCCCAGATTGAAGGAGAAAGAGAAAATCAATGGTAACTATACATTCTTCAATTTGGGCGCCATTTTTTCTCCAGGAAGTGTGGAAATGTGAATTTTGCATCAATTTTGATCGAATTTTTGGAAAATTTGTGTTGTTTGTTCTTGTAAGGACCAATGCAAGTGGTTTTAGGGATTAATTTGTAGATTTGAGGTGTTTTTAAAGTAAATATTTCCTCATGCCCGTGAAAAATGTGAAATATCAAATTTTAAAGTTACATAATCAAATTTTGGAATGATAAGGGTGAAATGATGAAATGAAAGGGGTCTGCATGCTTGGAGAATGAAAAACATGCCTCCACAATGGATAATGATGAAGGATTTGTAATGATTCACCATTTTTGAAACATCTGGTCACTTTGGTTGTAAATTTGTCAAATGTCCCTATCTACGAATCATGTTGGAATTTTGTAAAAAACTTAATGCTGGGCATATTCTTTTCTTGGGAAAGAAGGATCAAATGTAATTTAAAGTTATATAATGCATGTTTTGAGACATGCAAAAGTTTGGAGAAACTTAGAATTTCACGGGAAAATCTGGGAAGAAGCCCATTCTCTGAAAAACCACTTGAGGGCCATTTCTAATTCCTTTCTGCATCAGATTTGTATCATGTTGAGTTGGTTTCAGTTGTAAAGCCATCAACAAGCTCTGAGATTGTCCTTATAGTATTCCCCTACTGATAAGTTTGGTCATTTTAGATTATTTTGTGTTGTCTCTTGGAAAAATTTTGTGTTTTCAATTTGTGTTTCTTGCTCTTGTTGCAGTCTTGTGCTTCAAATATCTCTTGATCATACATGGTATCATTTCTTGTTGATAGTTTAGTGGCATCTGCAATCTCACATTTAGAAGAGCTTTCATATGATAAAGAGATTAAACAGATTTAAAATCACTTTACCTTCCTTGGATTTAGAGATTATTGTAAACCTTTTGGTACACCTTAGGTCATGATAAAATAGAGATTTCTGGATGCTTTGTTGGTTCATCTGCTTTAATATTTTGTGGAAGGTTGTCAAATATTGTGTGGAAGAGTACAGATCTGGGCCTCCATTTGGTGTACATATCCTAGTTGAAGGAGTACCTTAACCCCTTTGAAGCATTCTATTGTTTAGGTGTTATAAATTTCTTACAAAGGTCCTCAAAGAATCTGGAAAATTCTTGTTAGTCTTGTCTAAAATATCCCACCAAAAATTCATTCAGAATAACTAATCCTACCCTATACTACCCCTGCATTGTATTGTGTGTCAACAAAAGAACACAATCCATTTACAAAAATGCACAAAGAAAATCAGGTTCACACCATGTCTCTAGCAGCCTTGAAAGCCTTATCTTGAAAGCATCTCCACCATTTACTAGTGAGTAGACTTCTAGATGAGTTTGAATAATGGAAAATTGTGTTTCTTATGTTTTTTATCTTAGGCCATCTCTTAATACAACTATGTGTTAGTATAAGGATATAGATCTAGAGCTACCTTCACAAAAAATTCTGTGCTGAAATATATTGGTTCTCTTCTACCTGTGGTTGAAAGGCACAATCTGCTAAATATAGATTGAGGATGCAGATCAAAATCCTTTCTTCTTTGTGCTTACCTACTCTCCTTCTTTTATAAGTATTTCCTTTCTTAAACAGCTGCTTAAAGAATTGTTCAGATAAATTGCTTCATGACCTAAGCAGTTACAATTAACAACCCCATATAAATCATTTATCATACCTCTAACTGTCTTGTACAAATCTGACATGATGTTGCCTCATCGTTAAATGAAGGAGATTAAATATGGGTACCAACACCAGCCAAACTTTTGAACAATACAGAATAGATCGTCATCTTAACTACTATGAAAGAAAAAATATCCTCAAATTCAATACCTACTTTTCTGTGTAAATCCCTTTACCACAAGCCTCTCCTTGCAGCTTTTCAGTCCACCCTCTTCTTCCTTGATTTTGTAAACCCACTTGCATTCTACAGTGCTTTCTTACCTACTGGAAACTTGACCAAATCACATGTCTGATTTTGTTCTAAGGATTCCATCTTTTCATCCATTCCATGCTCCCACTATTTTTGGGTATCTACATGCATTTCTTCTTCAAATATTTTTGGTTCACCACTATCAATCAATACATAAATAATCAAATGAAGGTGAAAATCAATGTGGAGGTCTAATTACTATTTGTGACCTTCTCACTGAGATCTGGGTGTGCTGGGGCTCATTCAGTTCCTATTGCACATTGATTTCAATCTTTTTCAATGACCAACACTGGTCACCTTTAACCGACTACGTAGTTCTATAACCAACCATGGTTCCTCCTATGCTTGCTGATCGACTATGATTGTCCTTACCAACATCAGTTCTAGGAGTACCGACATTGGTTCCTACTGGCTGATCTGTCTATGAACCTGATCATGTCTAGCTAACGATGTCAGTTAGCCTAACCATGAGATCAATGTTTCTGTAGAACCGACGTTGGTGTCATATGGATGTCTGTATTTAGGTCTGAAAAGTTGATTTTCCTTCAAATTATCCTCAACCTATTCATGTTTAGGCACCAAAACCTGATCCATGTACATTCTTTTTTCATTCCAATCAACGTCATGAATCCTAACAATCTTAGAATCTTATAAATCCCAAAATTGATATCCAAAAACACCAGAGCCATAACCAATGAAAGTACATCTCTTAGATTTAGCATCCAACTTCTTCCTATTTTCCCTATCAACATGCACAAAAACTTCTAAGCCAAAAACTATAAGAAAAGAAAAATCTACCTCTTTTTCTAGGTCAAGCTTCTTCTAGTATTCCACCATCTAGTGTTGTTGAAGGCCCAAGCTTGATCAAGTACATTGTTGTATCCACTACTTCTACCCAAAACTTCAAAGGCAAGCCAACATTTGTATCATCATGCTTCTAGCATGTTCCATGATTGTTCTGTTCATTCTTTATGCATAAATCCATTTTCATGTGGAGTTCTAGGAACCGTTATTTCTCTTTGTATTCCATTCTCTGAATAATAATCATTAAAATCCTTGTTGCAGTACTCGCCACCATTGGTAAGATCTAAGGCACTTCAATTTTAAGTTTGTTTCATTTTCTACAAGGGATTTCCACCTTTTAATAGTCTCAAAAACATTATATTTATGCTTAATACAATAGATCCATACCTTCCTTGTGGTATCATCAATGAAAGTCACATAATATTGGGATCCTCCAATAGAAGCTACCTGATTTGGTCCCCACACATCTGAGTGTACAAGCTCCAATTTCTTCTCCTTTGTTTACTGACCCTATACCTTGAGAAATATCACTCTCTTCTACTTTCCAAATATGTAATGCCTCACAAAATTCAAGATCCAATTATTTCAAATCTGATAACTTACCCTTACCCTTTAAGATCTACACTCCTTTTTCACTCATATGGCCTAGCCGATTATGCCACATGGTTGCATCTGAATCTAGAGTAGATAGCATAGAAAAAGAATTAGTAACGCATGTAGACAAATATAAATTTCCTACCTTCTTACCTATCTTGGCACAACAAGATATCCCTTGGAAACCTTCCAATAATCATGTGTGAATGTAACCATGCATATCTAGATTCACCTAGTTTCCCTGTAGATATTAGATTTCTCTTGAGGCTTAGCACATGCCTCACATTTTTCTAATACCCATGGATTTCCATTCTACAACTTTAGATAAACATCACCTTTACCAGTAATATTGCATGGCTCATCATCACCTAAATAAACTTGTCCAAAATTACCGTGAACATAATTTCTGAAATAACCTTCATTAGGGGTATCATGGAAAGAAGCTCCAAAATATAAAACCCAAAATTCTAATTTATTATCCAAGGAGAGAATAAGGGAATATTTATTTAACAATCATAACATTTACCTCTTTATCTTTGTTTAATGTATTCTCTTTATTTTCCTTAGATCTAACACTTCTTCTTTACATGTCCTCTCTTTCCATAATTCCAAAAAATTAAATCTCTATACCTAGATCTAGATCTGCCATGTCTTGAATTTGATCTCACATTCTTCTTCCTCTTTGATGATCTCTCCTTACACCTTCTCCTTTCTTTCAATAGTTAAATCATTTCCAGATGATGCTTCTCCTGAGCTTTTCTTTCTTATATCCTCATTAAGGATTACACTAACCACAACATCAAATTTCAAACCTTTAGAATCAGTTGTATTAATAACAATAATTACCCAGTTTTCCCAACTATCTGGCAAAGAGAATAAGAATAAAATTTCTTTCACTTCATCATCAAACAGAATTCTACCAATTTTAATTGATTTACATTAGAAAAGAAATCATTCAAATGATTAGATAGAGATCCACCTTCTTGCATCTTAGAATTAAACAATTTTTTCATCAAATATACGTTATTTGAAGCACTAGGAGTTTCATACAAATTTTATAAAGATTTCATCAACTCTACCATGGTTTTTACATCTATAAAATTTAAAGCTACTGATGTTTCCAGGCATCAATCTTATAGATCCAAGATCCTTTCTGTCAAGAACCTTCCATTCTTCATCAGTCATCATACTCAGTTATCCATGCTCATCTAATGGTAAGTATATATCTTTCTGATACAAATAATCCTCAACCTTCATCTTCCATAGTTGATAATTATGACCATCAAATTTCTCTACTTAGTATTAACTATTTCTTCCATTGTCTTTGCTCCCACTCAATCAGAAAACCCTCAGTGAGTAAATATTATTAACACACAAAACCTCCAAACAAAGCTCTGATACCAGTTGTTGGGGTTATACCATATAACAATGTTGCACAAATCTCTAATCAGATAAAGTATACAAACAATGAATGTGAAAATAACCAGAAGATAAAATAAATAAGAGAAAGATGACACCAGATTTAACATGGTTCACCCAGTGTGGGATATGTCCACTAAGAAATGACCAATATTATTATTCAGTGATTTACAGAGGAAATAAAATGAAGATCTATTGTCTTCCAACACCTCATAGGGTGCTCAATCTTTTTCCCTCTCTTAGCTACTCTTTCTTTCTCACCAAGAAAACTTACATGCAAACAATTGTTTTTTTCTTTTCTCTTATTCTTAATTTCTCTCATACAATGCATACATGCATATATAACTATTTTGGGTAACTTAACTATAATTTTACAAACAATAAATTATCTTTAAAACAAGAGATTTATTCTAATTCTCGTTAAAGAATAAAAGCACCATTGCATAGGTAACCGATGTCAGATCCTTCTTAACTGATGTCGGTCATGCCTTGAATGATGCTGATTATACCTTGACTAATATCGGTCATCTCCTGACCAATGTTGGTCATCCCCTGACCGATGTCAGTCACTGTAAAAACCAACAACATGTAAAAGAAAGATTCTAGTGAATAAATTAAGCTCCATACTCAACACCCAAACACTATAAAAAAATGCTATCAATATGGTCAAAATGCTTCCCAAGCATCTAATAATCTCATACTATCATGTTGCATCTCCTAGGCACCTGAATGGGGTTGCAAGAGAAAGCACACCTCACTTAATCTCACTGTACCAACAAAAAAATATCTGAAACACTTTTTCAGCATCATGTACATCATTATAGGATCATAACACAACATTTAATTTGTCACTAATTTGGTTTTGCATCATTGACAATGCCTATTAGGGCCACATGCCAACACACCAACTTCTTATTTCCCATTGACTATCCGTAATGGGTATTTAATATTGTACCTGTAACAAAAGCATTTTGGAAAGTTACACATTTACACAGAACTCAGAGAACTCAATCTTTCTTATCCAAAAGTTTATTTTCCTCTTCCTAACATTGATTATCTCGATGACCTCATCATTGGCCATGAGATGCTTTCCCTCATGGATGAATTCTCCTGTTATAATCAAATTTTCATTGCTAACAATGATCAACATTAATCATCCTTCATACTCCTTGGGGGAATTTCGATTACCATGTTATGCCCTTCAAACTTAAAAATGCAAGGGCCACTTTGATTTAACAAAAATAAACTACATGGACAATTGTTACTTTGTTAAATAATAAGATATGTTACAATAAGAAGATATGGCAGTAAAGCACACTAGATGACTCAAGAAATAAGTAATGCAAGTAAAATCCCAAGAGCAAAAGAGTGTTAGATCACTTAGCTAATTTCAAAAATATCCCAAAAGTGTGCAAAGGTGGAAGACTAATCAAACTGGAACACATGAGGTCATGGTTGAGTCTAGAAAAATTTAGAAGTGCAAGAGGAGTAGGGACTGGGGCACCTGGAATGGTACTGTGTTGCTTGGGTGCTAAGATCCCTTCCCAGGTGCCAGGGTCTACACGGGAGGTCTAGAAGTCAATTTTGTAGGGTCTATGGTTGATCATAAACTCTTTTTTTCTATCTCTAGTATGCCGTATAACTCCCACAGATGTCGTCGATACCCTCCAATGAAGATATCACCTGAAAACCCCTCAAAAGAACATTAAATCCTAAAAATAAAGATGTAAAATAAGGGGTTAGATTTTCCTTAGTTGTCAAAATGGTCATATTGTGACTGAGTTTTGCACTACATCTTAGACCCATTGTAGTTCAATGTGTGTGTGTAGATTCATGCCCTAGATGGCTCTTGTGCGTGTCGCACTTGATAGCGAACAAAGTAGATAGATGTAAAAATATGTAATAGATGTGTGCATGGAATAAAATGAACTTCCCTCATATGCATGTGATGCATAAAACTAGCCCTTGTCCCTTGTAATGTTGCTAGATGGATGCAAATATGCTCTTGAGTGCTTGTGAGATACAACCTTAGGTGATAGTATAGATGTTTAGATCTTGGTCCTTTAATTTGGTCACATAACTTTATATTTATATGCTTCTCTTGTTCAAATTTTATAATTAATCACTAAAAGGCTGACCCCTAAGAGATAAGGATGCCCAACGGATAGAAAGGACCCAAGAAGGAGTGAGCTAGATACAAAGATGTATAGGGGGCCTAGGCGTTGGTGTCTTAACTGAGAGCTAGTGTCCAGAGCTAGAAAAGGTGAAATGTGAAGGGTCAGACTAGGCAGTGAGGTCTGTAAGGTCAAAAGGGAGACTAAAAGGGAACCTAAGAGTCAAAGTATAGTGACCAACTAGTAATTTTCTCCTGTAAGATTCATATGAATATTAGTATGTGATTAGGACCTAATATTATACCCAAGTGCATGATTTTATGTCTACATTTTCCCCCACTTTATGTTGGTGAGTGTAAATCTTGGCAATATGAAGTAGATAGAGATGTGTACCTGATAACCATGTAGATCAATGTAGAAGAGCGTGCTAAGACAAAGAGATCATGGAATGATAAAAAGTGTGAAGCATCGATGTGAAAGAAGAGGAAGTAAAAAGAAAAGTGATGATAATGACCCTAGGGTGGAAACACACGTGCAGATTGTTGATGTTGTACCTATTGTTGATGACGATGTTTGTTTTGTGTTGATGTTGACTACTGCTTCCCATAAGGATGAACCTCCAAAAGAGAAGAATGAAAAAGTAGTCAAACATGGTTTATATATGTATAAAATTAATGTAAGAAATGTTTAAAATTCTAAAAATGTGAAAAAGGAACATATACACCTGATCTGTGATGAGTAAAAGAGTGTAGAGATGATACTAAAAATGTCGATGAAGATCTAGTTTTTAAGCGATCTCACGCCATGGACAAAGTAGTATAGGGAGAAAGGTCTAGTGTTATTCTATAACCTTTTACTACTTACAATAGTAAAAAAACATTACATGTGGTGTGTACAAGTCTGCTTTAATGTGAATAATTGTGATCAAACATGATTGTTAAGTTATGAAGGATTTCTTGCCCTATGAAAAGCCTCTATGACAATGCTAAATATTGTGCTAAACTGAAAAAATCTATGTATCCGCCTCCTGGTCTGAGGTGCTGAGGAAGGGATAGAAAATCCTAGGCGCCGAAGTATGATTTTGGGCACTATTGTCTATGCTAAAGTAAGGACCCAAGTATGATTCTGAGCCATGTCTAAGTCTGTAGAATGTGTTGACTCTATGTTGTATTATACTGAACTCTGACTGTAAGTGCCGAATGGGGTGACTGATTCACCTAATAGATGCCCCTCATTTTGGGTGTATGTGACATTGCTAGGAGGATGTGGCCCAATAGAGGACCCCATGCTGAACTGATACCAGTATGTAGGAGGGGATGTTCTTGGTAGAAACCAAGGCACATGCAACTAGTGGATAGAAGACAAGTGTTAGTGCAGACTAGTATGTATATAGAAAATAATGTAATCTACTAAATAAGAAGACAAATTATAACGTGAAATGTGGGTTGCAAACAAGAGACATCACTCATGATTTTTCAAGATGGTTGAGGCCATAATGGATGAAAGCATATAGTGTGCACACAAGACAAAGCATAGGGAAAATCACGTAAACAATGGAAAACAAGAGTAAGAAACATCATACAACCATGGTGGAAAATAGATCATGCAAGGAAAATTCTACACATGAAGCACCTGTTAGCATGTTAGAAAGATATAAAAAGTATGTCAAATCATGTATAATCTGATATAGTAATGTACTATGTAAAATAATGAAATAATAACACCTAAAATATGAACGAATGTGGATGCCCCTAGGATCCATTTTGGGATAGGTATGAGTTACTATGTGAAGCATTCGTGTTACGTGTAATGGTCTGTGTAAATTATTCGATCACATCTAGAAAGAAAGTGAATGTGCATGTTTGTAAGATAAATATAATGACATACAAGATATGTATCTAGCATGTGTAATAAAGTGTATATGTAAGTATAAGCGAGGAAGAACTACGTGCAAATAAGATATGCAGGATGTTGTGGATGAGATGGAATGGAATGCAATATGAATGTGATAGGGTCAGTGTGGCGCTTGAGTATGGATGTATGCATGATTGAAATTAGGTTCATATATACAAGACCCCTCAGAAGTCAAGAATGAATCGTATAGCAAGAGTGCTTCCTCGAGAAATGGCTTGAATGATGTGTATGTAAGAGGGAGATATTCAAATATTAGAACGCAAAGGGTAAATTTTAGACTGGTTTCGTGTGATGTGTAAGATGTGAATAAAGCACATGAATGATTGATGATGTAGTGTAGACCATATAATGTGTGAATAAGATGCTAGAAAGTGAAGCTTGAAGTGTAAATTGTAGAATAGTGTCACGTGATGTGATAGCTAGCAAGATTTATTGATTATGAAGACTAAACGTAGGATGATGTAAATGTGATAGGGTGAGGTTTGATTCAAATTTAGACCCTCAACATTTGAGTATGAAACATGAGACTAGAGTACATCATCCGGTAGTGTGCATTGTAAAGGTTCGATCATGATGTGTAAAATGTAGAAGAGAATGGCATGATGCATGAGCAGAATGTGCTAGAAGGATGTAGATTTGTTATAAAATGGTGTGACACTAGGAAGATGTATGTGATATGGGTCAAGTGTGAAGATGTGTAATGCACAAAGAAAAATGTATAGAATTTTTAATTATGGGAAAATAGGAAGCTCGTATGATGCATAGTAGAAGTAAAAAGATGATGTCGAAGATGTGTATAGTGGAAATGGGTAGAAATCACAAAGTGTGTATAATGTGTAGTAGTAGGTTTGAGTAGAATATGTAGAAAACACACAATATGTATGATGTGTAGGAATAAGAAGATGTTGTAGAGGCATAAGATGTGTAATGTGTAGAAAGCACAAAGTGCGTAAGATGTATAGTAGATGTAAGAAAACGATGTCGAAGATGTGTTTGATGTGTAATGTGTAGAACAAGGTGTGAGGTTCATGTGTATAGTATGCCCTCAATAGTCAAGTGTGAAAACTATCACAAGAGTGTGCCATAGGGTAACGGTGATACAAGTAGTCTATCAAAGTGTATGTGATGAATGCATATAGATGTATAAGATGATGTATAGAAAGTGATTATAGAAATTATAGATTACTCATGATGCAAGAGTAGGATGGGGGATGAGAATTATGCCCCCTAAGTGTGTGAGAATGTGCAAGCTATCCAATAAAAGTCAATGTCCTGGGTCCTCCACCCAATGTAGGAGGAGATAAAGATGTGTGAACATGCTCTAAGAGTGGTTTTATATGAGATAGACACTATACAGGTGAATGAATCCTATATGCATGTGACCGATGATTATACAACAGAAGTGGTGGATGCCTATGCGAAGCAGAATGTGGAGGTGATGGAAACCTATGTGAAATAGAACATGGAGGTGATGGACACGTATGTAAAACATGTGTAGGTGATGTATACTGAGGTCAAGGATCTGTCCAAATGGTGGGCCTATACTGGTGTGATGGAATAACATACCTATGAGAATGAGCATGCCACACATGAGTAGGAGAGATAGAAGCAGATGGTACTTTATGTTTTAAAGGCCCAGGGGACCTAGATGCTCTAGAAAGTGTGAGGGACACCTCAATAGGAGGCTGGAGCCTAGGTGTGAATAAAGGGACACCTTGATTAGTAACAACCTAGTTGTTATGCATGAAATTAAGACACAAGTGTGGAATGGAAAAAATAGATTGAGCATCCATGACCCATGGAGAACCTAAAAGCATGTCACAATATTTGATGCTTACTTCCACAATGAAAGGAACAAACATGATGAGAGGACCAATAGTGGTTGAAATATTAACATAGCCATAAGAGTGAGGTATTGGATATGCTATATACGATAGTGGATATCCAATAACAATAAGTAGTGCAATAAAACATATGTTTTGTTGGAACGATGGATTGATCATAGTATTTTTGATAGTAGTAGATCTAATAGAAGCATTTATCTACAAGTAATCAGTAAATAATGTAGCATGATAATCGAAATCAGAAAATTCAATGATAGGTGAAGATGAATCAACGTGAACGACTAGAAAATTGAGAGGTGCCGATGAAGGAGGGACAACATGATATGCATGATTTTCTAAAGATTCAAAAACTTTCTTTTCATGATTTGGAAGAGGATTGTTGAATATTTTGAGATTTTTTATTTTCATTTACTGGTGGTGAATATGATGGATCATGAAGCTCAATTTGATTTTTGTGTATAAGATCTTAAAGGAGATGGCGAAATTTGAAACAACAATCGATAGAATCTCTAATGTATTGGTGATAATCACATCTGGCATTTTCATTCCACACACAATCTGATTTCCCCATTCCTTTTCCTAATTAGCACCAGATCTTCTACCCACAATGAGTTCCTGATTGGAAAGATGATAATTTCCTCTATGAGTTTTTTAAGTTCCTTCTTCATGAGGGGTTCAATGTGGGGATTCACCAACCTTTGCTTTTTCCTAATGGGATTGGATCCTGGATCCAACTCAATAGTATGTTTTGCCAATATTGGTTAAAAGCCTCTCAAATCCTCATGACTCCAAGAAAATATATCCAAAAATTATTGAAAAAGTTGAATGAAATCATATTTCTTTTGATGAGTCCTCACCTTACCAATTTGGAGCACCTTGCCTTCACCCACTGAAATGGACTTTGAATCTTCACCCTTCACCCTTAACTTGAAAATTGGATTTCTCTTTCAAAAATTGGTCATTAGGATTGAATATTGATTCAAGAGTCACTAGACCTTTGGCAATTTATTTTTATCTTGAGTTGAACCACTTGACTCCCATATTGTCTTTCCAACTTATCCTAGTTTCTAGAAGAGAACTATGCTTCTTCCTAGAGGAGATTTATGATCTTCCAGTCACTTTTGAACACTTTCTACCTTGTATTATTTCCCAGAACAACTAGCCTTACCACTTTTTGGGGTTAATCACACAAGTTGTGTAGATATATATTTATATCTAAGCATATAAACAATAAATATGGAAATTAACAAGAAGAAATAATACACAAGATATAACATGGTTCACCCAGTGTGGGCTATGTCCACTAAGAAATAACCAATCTATTATTCAAAGCTTCGCAAAGGATATAAAATGAAGATCTTCAATATTTCACAACTCACACGAATTTACAATACTTTTCCTTCTCAATATTTTCTTTCTCTCTCTCCAAGAATTCCTTCTTATAATTATGATTAATCTCTCACAATCTTACCTTTCTAACCCTAGATTTCAAGCTTATATAAGCACATACAAACTTAGGGAACCATAGATATGCACTTACAACATTATATCACCTTTAATCAAAGGTTAGATCTAATCTTGTGACTTAAATAAAAACATATTAGCTGACTGATGTCAGTTATTGTGTAAACTTGTATGTTGTAAAACATGCTATTTGTGAAAAAATTAAGCTAAAAAATCTCTGACTTTGAGATAAATTTATCCATTGCACCATACAACTCCATCCTTGGATCCTTTCCTTGCTTTGTTTCTTCCTCTTCAACACTCAAAATAGAAGAACAATAGAAGTGAATTGTAACTCCAACTTCTCATTTGCCAATGGCTTCATTAGCATATCCACAGGGATATCATTTGTATGAATGTTCTCCAGTTTTAGTTTTCCATCCTCGAACGTCTACCATATGAAGTGATATCTCAATTGAATGTGTTTCATTCTTGAATAAATTGCTGAGTTCTTTTCTAGATGAATTGCACTTTGACTATCACTGTACAATCTGCAATCCTCTTTCTCCTTTCCTAAATATTCCATGAACCTGGTAATCCATATCATCTCTTTTCTAGCCTTTGTAGATGCAAAATATTTAGCCTCTATAGTAGAAAAGCCTACAAACTTCTACAATCTAGAAATCTAGCTAACTTTCGTGCTACTTGTAAGCTAGGAAAAATACACTCCTAATAAGGAAGTAAAATACCAACAATATTACCTCCTCCTTCGCATTCTGTAGAAAACCTCAAAATGGGCTAGGAAACTTGGATTGAGCCCTGATTGTGTGATATGTAGGTGCTTTTCTTCAAGACGAAGCAAGGCCTTCCTGCAACAATGATCCTCTTACTTTGCACTAGATGGGAAAAAGGATTATGAGGCTATTTGGATATTAGGATGAGGCAGAAGGATATTCTTTTCTCAAAGGATGCATGAACTTAGGGAATTCAAGATTGTTCTTTGTGTGTTTAGAGGGGAGGGGTAAGGTTGTATTTATATCCTAGGGGAGTCATTAACTTAGAGTAATTTAAGTAATCATGGTTTGAAAATGTGAGCAAGATTAAGTGAGTGGTTTGAAAATGTGGGCAAGATTAAGTGAGTGGTTTGAAAATGTGGGCAAGATGAAGTGAGTGGTTTGAAAATGTGGGCAAGATTAGATGAGTGGGGGCCATGAAGAATGGGTGAGGATTTGAATTATATTTTTAATTCATAAGTGGAGGATTTTAGGTGAGTGGGTACCACGAATGGTGGGTGAGGATTTGAATTTGAATTTTTAATTCAATAGTAGAAAAACATGGAAAATAATGACATGTGGTGAGTATTGGGTTATTTTTTGGATTTTGAAATGGATAATTTATCAAATTATATTTGATTAATTCAAAGTATATTTTTGTGGGAAATGCGGAAGGGGAATTAATTAATTTAGGAAAGATGTGAAATTAGGGTGTTTATATCTGCCCCTCTTTAGAAGGGTACTATGAAAGTAGTGTCCTTTCAAAGAAAGTAAACGGTATGGGGGAATAATTCAATCTAATTTTTTTAAGAAAAAGGTAGAGCGAATGTTTGTTGGGGAGAATAGAAAGTGGTGAGTGACGGATGTCATAGTATCCTCCAAGAAAAAAAATTCATGAGAAGATGTGATTATGGATAGATGTGGTGATGCCCCCTCGAGAGGACTGATGAGAATGGAATATACAACAAAACTCTCAAAAAGAAGAGAAATGAATTATGCATAGAAGAGAACGATAATGGAGTGGAAGAGACTGGAATGACTACATGATGTAAATGGAGAAAGGATTCAATCGGCCTTGAATGCTAGGTGTGAGGATGTGTGGGAAAGAGAAAAGGGAATGGATAGGATTGGGGGTTGATTACTAGAATAAGGTAGATAGGGGAGGGGAAAAAAGAATGAAAGAGGTAGAAATAAGAGAGAGGGATGATAAGGGAAGAAGGGAATGATGAAGGACAAACAAGGAAAAAACAAAAAAATGACACAGTAGAGGGTGAAGGGATAAAATAGGGAGATGTGCAAAATGAAGGAAGCAACAGAGATAGTAAAGAGGGATGCGTGAAAGTGAAAGAAATGATAGAGCTGAGAAAATCAGGAAATGAGAAAGGAGAAATAAGAAGGAGAAATTGAGGTGGGAGTAGGGGTGAAATGGATGAAAATGGAAAGAGGATGAAAGAATAAGTAGAACGGAGAAAAAAAGAAACTATGAGGGGCAAGGAAAGTGTGAAAAATAAAAGAGAAAAGAGAAACAGATACAAAATGAACGAAAAGGTAGGGGTGTTAGAGAAAAGGAGAAGTGGTAAGAAGAAACGTGAAAATTAAGGGAGAGGAAAGGAAGATAGAGAAAATACAGGGAGAAGATTAAAGGAATCGTGTCATTGCAAGGAAGACCAAGGCAAAGAATATGGAACATACCGTATGAAGATGCATGTGGAGGGTGGTATGATAAAAAAGATAGGACAACACTGAAGAGCCAGGTTATCGATGGGGAAGTAAGGAGGAAACGTGATGGAAAAAGGAGAAGAAGATGATATAGGGGAAGGGAAATAAGATGAGGGGTGGGAGAGAGAAGAGGATAACAAAGAAAATGATGTAGAAGGAAGGGAATACAAAAAGGGGGTGATAAGTGGAAAGGGAATAGTATAAGGAATGTTCAAAGAAGAAAGAGGGGAGGAATGATATCGATTGGAAGAGATACGAAGATGCATGAAATGAGGATACTATGATGATGAGAAAATAGAAAAAGGATGTATGATGAAGACAGTAAAGATATTGAAGAGGGTGAAGAGAAGATGGAGAGATGGGTAAGAAGTGACAAGAAAGGGTGGGATTGAGGGAAAAGAATAGGAGAGAAAATAGAATGGGGGATAGAAGAGGCAATGCCAATGAGGGGACGTTAGGGAAATCCCCCTTACAATGAGTGGTGGGGAAGGGTGAGAGAAAAAATGAAGAAAAGGAGAAATCTAATGAGAATTGGAAAGGGTAACGCCAATAAAGGGACATTAGGGAAAGCCCTCTTACAATGAGTGGTGGGCTTAGAGGAGGGAAGGAATGAAAAGAAACTATATAAGGTCCAAGGGAGTGAATGAGGTCGTGCGGAATGAGGATTGATGATTTTTAGGGAAAGCCCACTTACAATTATTAGCATGGGAATAGAAGATGATGATGAAAGAATGATAGAGGAATGTTAACAATAATGACGAATGCGTGTGTGGGTAGAAATGGGGGGGTTTGAGAAGATGAAGTGGAAAGAGTAAAAAAAATGGGAGGGATGAGTTAGGACTAGGTGAAAGTGAGGAGAGGATATGGGTGATGAGGATGAACGAGGTGAGGATGAAGAACCAAGACATGAAAAGAATGGGAAGAAACAGTATGAAGGATGATGGATCAAGAAGGGGAAAATGGGAGAAAATAACGTGATTGTAGGTGGAAGAGATTAGGTGTATTTTGTAAGAGGATATGTGGAGAAAGGATAATAGTAGGAGGAAAAAGTGGGTAGTAGGAGTTACCAGGTGAAAGAAGTGATCAACAAAGTGAATGAAGAATGAGGCGAGGGAGAAGTTCACAATGACAAGTTAAGTGTAGGGAGGACCCTGACATAAGATTGTCATGTGATGGAAGTGGTTAAGTAAGATTGCTAAGCGAGTAAAAAAGGAGATGAAAAGTGGTCAAGCGAGAAGTGGTGTTTGCGAGAATGGAAAAGGAGGTGAAAGGATGTGATAATGGGGAATGCCGAGAAAAAGTGAAGGGTGAAGGGTGTGTAGTGATGGGGAAAGGCAAGGAGATAGATCATCCCTAAGAGGGACTCTTAAGTGAGATCACCATGCTGGGTGAGTGGTTAAGTAAGATTTCCAAACAGTGGAGGGTGATAGTGGTGGTAAAAATATGTGATGATGGGGAATCAAGAGGAAATATGGATGGTGAGATTGTAGAGTGATGGGCGAGTGTAAGATGATATGTCATGCTTAAGAGAATCTCTTAAGTAAGATCGCCATGTTGTTAGAGAGGTTTCGTAAGATCACCTAACCGACATGGATGATATGTAAGGAGAAAGATAAAATGATATTGGGGATAGGGGTGGAATGGTAGGTTGAAGATGATGATCGTGATGAGAGGTGGGAGAAATAAGATGGGGGAAATATGATGGGATGGGGGAAGGCCATAGGGTAGATCAACCTTAAGTGGAAATCTTAAGTAAGATTACCATGCAGCTGAAATGGTTAAGTAAGATCGCCAAGCTGAAGAAGAAGAAGGATGCAGATCAAGTTGGTGGGAATAGGTTATGACAAAATGGACTGAAGGGGAACCCTCAAGTGAATTTGCCATACTATGAGAGTGTATAAGTAGGATGACCAAGCATAAGACGGATTTGGGGAAGGAAGAGAAAAGAGTGAGTGAGGTATACCTGATTGGAATAGAATACGAGATGAGGTGATAACAAGAGAGAACTAAAAAAAAGGAGTGTAACATGAATCGATGAAGGAATATATGTAGTGAAGGGTGGAGAGTGTGAGGGGAATCCTTAATTGGGATGCCCACGTGGTGAGAGTAATGATGTGAGAATGAGAAGTAGAAGAGGTAGAATGGGAAGATGTGTGTGGCGGTGAGTGTTGTTTGATGAGAGGGGAGGTGGTGAAGAAGCTTATACAGCGGGAAGATCTTAGGGAGAGGGTAAACCTCCACTGAGGATTCCATATAGAAGGGGTTATTAAGTAAGATTGTCAAGCGGGAAGAAAAAGGGTGAAAGGAAAGAATACAAATGGGTGAGAGGGGACATGAATGGTGAGAAGGGTAATATGGGGATAAGTGATGGAGGAGTAAAAATGAGGAACGATGATGAATGGATCAAATACATGGTGAGCATGGTGGGGGAGGAGGAACTGCTAGATAGTGAATGCTACTTGAGAAAGATAGTCAAGTTGAACCCGCAAACTGTAATTGTGAACAAGTAGGATTCCCAAACTGGGGAATGTATTAGTATGGGTGAATGGATGGGGTGCAAAGTAAGATGTTGATCATGCAAGAAGATACTCACGTGATGAAAATCATCTTAATTTTAATATAGAACATAAGAGGATGCATCGTGATATAAAAGATCAGGATGACTAGACTGTAATATGCATGATAGCATAGACAGGGGCCATCAAAAACGTTTGATGCCCTAGTACAATATGTAAATGGAAGAGAGCATAGACAGAGGCCATCAAAAAAATATGATGCCCTAGTACGACATGCAATCAGATAACATAAGAATGTTAGAGAGAACACCAGGATACATAAAATCAAAATGCCCCTTGTAATATATCAATATACAAGAAAGTAATTAATAATTTATAACTAATAATGCAACACAAGAACCAATAAACATATCCCTAACGTGTTCCATAGTGAGGATTGATCGAATGTGCCCTCAAGTAGGGGTACGAGGACATAGTAAAGTATTGGATCATTATCCTCAAACAAGGAAGCAATGAGAGTCAGATTTTCCCTAAGCGAGGATTCATGTGAGGAGAAGTGTTTTGAATTCGGTAGTCATTAAGTGATTGGATCATCCGTTGGGGTTAATAGTTCAGACGTTGAATTGTGTTGGTATTTTTAAAGTTTTTACGATTTTACAACATTTTTGTTTTTTGTTTATGATATATATATATATATATATATATATATATAGATTTTCTAATGTTTTTTTAATTTATTTTTTATAATCGTTTATATTTTTATTTTTTTAATTTTTTTTTAAAAAAATTTTGTGACGATTTTCAAATGTGTTCGGATTTTTGACGATTCTTTCTAATGTATGTGGATTTTTGACAAGTGTTTCTAATGTTTTTGGATTTTGGACGAGTTCTAATTTTTTTGTTGGATTTTAGATGATTTTTTCTAATGTTTTTAGGTTTTTAACAATTTTTAAATGTTTTTAGATTTTTAGATTTTTACACTGTGACAGTCAATTTATGGACTAGAGTGTAGACTTATTTTTGAGAGGCGATAAACCAGGATATTATCTGTATATACCGTGTTTCGAGTGGTAACTTATGCTCAGACTAACATAAATTCTCTTTCCATTGGTAGGATATGGTGGTGATGATATGATGAAAATAAGTCCAGCTCCATTCTTGACTCCATACAACTAGTAAGATGCGTGGGCTCATCACCAAGAATTAAGAAGGACGTAGGAGGTAGATAATGAATATAGAGACAAATGCTAACAATAATCCCTTAGGGAAATTATGACTCCATTATTCATAACGGTACTGAAACAGTTTCAAAAACAGCTTTCACTTTATGAGTCACGTGCTAGGCTTAGACAATTATGTAGCCTACTGATTGGTATTATATGAGGTGAAGGGATAGTTCTCTCTTCACTTAGGCATCTAAATTACTTCTTTGGGGATTATATAATTTGCAAGCGCTGTAAGATTTTGTATTTTTTAAATTAATCCCTATGCCTTGCCCCATGCTGCTAGTGAGAAGGAAGGGCTCATCACTAAAGGCAAAATATAGGCGAGTGAATTTCCTTATATCTTTTTTTTTTTGAATATTTTGCAATGTTTTTATGCTTTTATGAGAATGACCCTCTACACTTTTCCCCATGCCACTTGTAAGAGGTAAGAGTTTATCACTGAAGATAATACGTAGATGAATAAGGGCACCTTCCTCCATTCCCAGTCTCTCACTACCATGAAGAAGTGTTGGCTCAGCACCAAAGACTATGAAGGACGAAAGATGTGATGATGAATTATTCATAAGTTATTGAATTGATAGATTTTTAAAATAGCTCTTTGTATTTGGGCAGGAACATCTACCCTCAATCTCTGCCCCACACGACTAGTAGGACGTGAGGGTTCAACACCGAAGACTGAGATGGACGACCAAATGAATTGGGTAAATAAGTTTAGAGTTTTGTTATGAAAGAGAGAATGTCTTTGATGGGAATATATTACCATCAGTAAGCTTCTACGTATGACCATAGGTGAAAGTGACTAAAAATGGGAGATATTATAAGAAGTATGACGCTTACAAACTTAATAGGATTTATATTAGTACTTGTCTCATGATGATAAATATGAAGATGTGATTTTGATAATGAAAATGTCTGCCAATGGAAATAAATAAATTTATAAGAGATAAGCAAGACAGAAGGAACAATGTACACTTTGTTGTTTCCCGGAATAGAGAGTGCTTTCAAGAATAGAATTTCTTTGAATGAAATGCATTCATGGGTTTTTCAAGGACTTGACCTATGTCAATGGCCAATTTATAAGCTCCAAACCCAAAATTATCTATGATTTCGTTGGGCTCAAATTTATCTTGTTTTTCTCGTTCTTTGGGTGTATTCTTTCGATTTTCTTTGAGAATGAAATCATTGACCTTAAATTTTCTAAGTTGGAATTTTTTATGGTAGCTACGTCGTAGCCGATTTTGATATACTTGAAGATGATATAGGGCATTAAGTCATTTTTCATCAAGAAGCTCGAGTTCATTAAGGTGTGAGTGTCCATAATAATCTTTATTGATTACATCTTTGAAGGATATTATGAAGGATGGAAATTCAACCTTGACATGTAAAATAGCTTCCCAACCATAAAAAAAGGAGAAGGGAGTGGCTCCAGTAGATGTGTGATAAGATGTGTGGTAAGCCCGAAGAGTGGGATAGATTTGGTTAAGATAGTAGCTTCCATGTGTGTTGACAATGATGATTTGTGTTATTTGGTTTATTGCTTCTATTTGTCCATTAATTGATTGTTTTGAGGATATATTCACGATTAAAGATGGAAAAGGTTGTGTAAAGATATTCCTAGGTATAATTACCTCGTAGAATGTATGCATGTAGAAGTCTTGACAGGTGAGAATAATTAGTGATGAGATGCCTGCAAGATCGATCATTGAAAGCATGATGGACACGATAGGTTTCATTGTCACAAGTGTCCAAACTCGATATGGTTGTGTTTTGACAACAAGGCTAAAGATGTTAGGCATAAGAGCCAATATTGGAATAATAGAATCAAACTTGATGGTACCTATTGATGGAACCTCTTATGTAGTGTCTACAGTAATATCAAGATTTGAAAGGGAGTCTTGAAATGAGATCAAGGTCTCGTTAGATGTTGGAAGAATGTTGTCTCCCAAAACAAGTTCAATATATGTTTGGGCTGAAAAAAAGTCTCGAAATAAGTTCAAGTGCTCAGTAGATGTTGGAAGAATGATGTTATCCAAAACAGGTTCAATGTATGTTTGGGTTGAAAGAGAGTCTCGAAATAAGTTCAAGTGCTTAATAGATGTTAGAAGAATGTTGTCCAAAATAGGTTCAATGTATGTTTGAACTAATGGAAGGAAATTTGAAGAAGATATGGATTGGTTTGGAATTAGAGAGTCTTGACTGCTATCATTATGATCTCATGGAATTTTAGTATATATAAGAGTTTCAAAAGTAGTCAGCTCTTCATGGAAAGTTGTGGTATTGGATGTGTCATTGGTTACAAGAGTGTTGTCATCAAGTTCTATAGAGATGACATCTTCGTCAATTAAGTCTTGGATGTAATTCTTAAATCACACACATTTATCTGTGTGATGACCATCAATGCGATGAAATTCATAGTATGTGTTAGGTTTGTACCAACATGGCTTAGCTTCCCCTTCGACAAAGGGTTTTGTAATTGGATATCTTATAAGTTTAGCCTCTTTTAGTTGATGAAAAACACTAGAGAGACTTTCTCCAAGGGGGGTAAACTGGTGTTTGAATTTACATTAAGTTACATCTTCATTAGGTTATATGATCAACTTTTTGGGTGATCGTTCACTAATTTGGGTATCCATATGAGAGAGTTGTGTTGTCATCTTATTAATTTGTTCTAATATCTCATTACGTGAATTTTTTCATGAATTCATCATATTTGAAAGAGAGGGAGAATGAAGAAAGGTGTGATGAAGAACTCAACCTATAGATTGTGATATTTGTTTTGGCTAAATTAAGTTTTAACAAGTAAGGTTATAAGGAGCAAGATTAAACAAACTACTCAGGATAAATATGTGATAGCTTAAATAAGCTATAATTAAAATGGTTTAGATTTGGCTTAAACAAGCTCTGGATTGTTGGCAGGGAGAGTAATCCAAATAGGTTAATCATGATATGGTTGTGATATAAATCAAAATGAGTTATGAAAGGATTTTTGTTGGATGTGATTTGGATAAACGTGATGGTGGACAGAATAATGAGTGAACTCAAACAAATCACCCACTATTAGTTTGATATAGCTGGAAATAAGCTATGAAGGATGTTTTGACAATTGATGATATGGGGATTGAATGCTAATCACTCAATATCAGTTGGATATAGCCGAGGACAAGCTATGGCAGATGTATTGTTAGCTGAAGAAAACTAATAAAATTGGTGCGATGTTTTGGTCTACGTTTTTGGATTGTTTGGATGTTTTTGCTTGGTATTGAATTGGTCGAGAACTGATTTTATTATGGAACACAACTAGAGTTTGAACTTTTATAATGAACATATTGATATCAGCCAAGTTTTATGATAAAACAATGCTAAAATATTTTGTTTTCACATAATAAACAATCATGTGGATCCAATTGTTTTGGCTTAGGAAGTAAATTCTTCATGAATGATCATTGTTTCATACAATCATACAAGTATGTTGTGGACTGATGGATGCAGGCTCTTATTACTCCAAAAAGATGTGTCCTTTGATATACCCTAGTCTTGATATACCTAATTCTATACGAGGACAAAATTGGTACGGGGAGCCCTTAGAGCACTGGAGTAGACTCACCAATTCTTACTTGCTAGTTTCAGAGTGAATCACCACGTCCAGAACAAGTTTTGTGAAAATGTGGAAGGTGATGGAGGGATGAATGTGTATGGTGTCCTTATAACTTCCCAAAAATTTACAAGGACAATGCCCAAGCTTCGTTGTTACAGCTATTTAGGTGTGACTCACATGTGCCGCATGACATCATTACTTGTAAGTGAAGATCAGGGGTGAGATAGATACCAAACGTTGTGATAAGACTAGGTCTCAAAGTGCAATGCAGATGTAAATGTTGTTGGTGTGTGGTAGTCAAGTCCACATCACCGATGTAGCTTTGGTGGTGATAAAATCCACCTCATCTACTTGCAAAAACAAAATGATAAAGTGATTAAACGAAGGGTTCTTTTCAACTTGAAATAAATCACTAGCAGAAAATAATTGCGTACCTGAGCGTACTTTTTTTTGGTTCTAGCAATTTTCTTTGAATGCTGGTATTTTTGTAGGATTTTTGTTGTTTTTTTGTTTTTGTTTTTGACAATATTCCAGCAATGCGGTTCTACAAAAAATAAATTAGTAGTTATCCTGCAAACGAAATGTTAGAAAAGTGATTGTGGTTGTTTTTTATTTTCCAGATCACTCGAAGGCAAAGGAAAAGAGCATACATAACCAACGACCAAAAAAATACTAATAATATGACAAAGGAAAATAATTATTGAAATGTTAGTTGCAAAACAAAGCTAGAGGATCCTGTAATGTTAGAACAGGAAACTAAAAAAATTGTGGCCGTTTCTGATTTTCCATATCGCTCGAAGGCGCAAGAAAAGAGTATACGCAGATACAATTGAAATAGATTTTTTAAAATTTTTAAAATGTTAATAATTATTGCAATTAATTATGATTTCAAAATAGCGATAATGATTATTTTCACAAAAAATAAAAATGATGAAAGAAGAGTGAAAACGTTACCTAGAAGTGTTGTCGTGGAAAATTGAAATGTAAGGCAAAAAATTTAAAATTAAAAAAAAAATTGTTTTGCAGAGCCCGGGTGGCCTCACGTTTATGATTTCCAAGATCAATTTTGAAGTGTGAGGAAATACCATACATGTGAGGTTGTTACGTGAAATAAAATAAAAAATAAAAAACAAAAAAAACTATAATTTTGTTGTTTTTCGTTAAAAAGATAGGTGTTAGAAGAAATGAAACCAAAATTTTTCTGTAAGTCTAAATCAAAAAATTATTTTTCCATTGCATAGATCTTTTCAATACCTTTCCATTAAAAAAAATTAAGTCATTCCGAGTTTGGGAGAAAAATTTATGGCTTCTAGAAACGTGAGAAAAACGTCCTGGGAGCTAGTTTTTTTTTATTTTTTGACTTATGTACTTCACTTGAAGAGCTAAAATTTTGATAGAAAGGTTAAAAAATAACAATAAATAGAAATAAAGAGTTAGATCACAAAATTATTGACTAAAATAAAAGAAAAAAAATGATTAACTTCCTACAAAGTAGTTATTTTAGCAAAAGTAAATAAATAAATGCATTTTCCAGATTGGTTGTCCCATGACAATAAGATGATAAACTAATGACTAGTTCATGTGTTTCTATAGATTACGAGTGAATAAAAAAATTGGAACTGGAAACTAAACACCAAGCACCAAGGAGATCAAAGACATGATGAGCTTCATAGTTTCATTGTTGTTATAACCTGCAGATACACCACAAGACACCACACAACAAAACACTACCCAAAGCGTGAAAGTTAACCAAAGAAGACCATAAGGAATAGAAAAGGAAATAATAATGAACAATAATAAACAAAGAATATATAAAACCACTAATTGGCAAATTAATGGTAACAAATCAAAAGTAACCGGACGTGCCAGAATGTAAGCTAGAAAAAATACACTACTAACAAGGAAATAAAATACTAATAATCATACCTCCTCCTTCGCGTTCCGTAGAAAACCTCAGAATGGGCTAGGAAACTTGTATTGAGCCCTGATTGTGTGATATGTAGGTGCTTTTCTTCAAGACGAAGCAAGGCCTTCCTACAAAAATGATCCTCTTACTTTACACCAGATGGGGAAAAGGATTATGAGGCTATTTGGGCATTAGGACGAGGCAGAAGGATGTTCTTTGCTCAAAGGGTGCAAGAACTTAGATAGGGCATTCAAGCTTATTCTCCATGTGTTTAGAGGGGAGCGGTAATTTTGTATTTATAGCTTGGGGGATTCATTAACTTAGAGTAATTTAAGTAATCATGGTTTGAAAATGTGGGCAAGATTAGGTGAGTGGTTTGAAAATGTGGGCAATATTAGATGAGTGGGGGCCATGAAGAATGGGTGAGAATTTAAATTATATTTTTAATTCATAAGTGGAGGATTTTAGGTGAGTGGGTACCACGAAGGGTGGGTGAGGATTTGAATTTGAATTTTTAATTCAATAGTAGAAAAACATGGAGAATAATGACATGTGGCGAAGATTGGGTTATTTTTTAGATTTTGAAATGAATAATTAATCAAATTATATTTGATTAATTCGAAGTGTATTTTTGTGGGAAATGAGGAAGGGGAATTAATTGATTTAGGAAAGATGTGAAATTAGGGTGTCTACACTACCTACTATGAAGACATATCCAGTGGTTCTCCTCCTACCATCCAAATCTCCAGCCATATCTAAATCAACATAGTTGCATAAAGAAGTATCTAGACCACCATAGAATTTCTACATGCTAGATGTCCCTATCAAATACCTGAGAATCCATTAGATTGCTTTCTAATTCTCTTTACCTGGATTGGCCATAAATCTTCTCACAACTCCCAATACCTATGTAATGTCTGGTTTGTTACAAACCATAACATACGAAAGAATTCCAACTACTAAAGCATATGGAACTCGTGTCATGTATTCAAACCACTCGTGCGATGTAGGACACTGATATTTTCTCAATTTAAATTGTCTATCCATAGGTGTACTTACAAGTCTTGAATTATGCATATTAAACATTTCTAACACCTTATTGATATAGTGTTCTTGATACATACAATTTCTTGTTCTTCCTGTCTATATGAATTTGCATGCCAAAGATTTTATTTGCAGATCCTACATCCTTCATTGCAAATGTATGAGCTAAATTTTATTTAAGCTCAACAATATCATGTATACTAGATCCTATAATAAACATATCATCTACATACAGTAACAAAATAATATAGCTTCTATTTTCAAGCTTCTTGAAATAAACACAATGGTTAGATTCAAATCTCATATAACCATGCTCATGCATAAAACTGTCAAACCTCATATACCATTTTCTTGGGGATTTCTTGAGCCCATACAAGCTCTTTTTCAACCTACACACAAGTTTCTCCTTACCCTTGACTTCATACCAAAGTGACTACTGCATATATATCTATTCCTCCAAATCACCGTTAAGGAAACTCATCTTAACATCAAGATATTCTAAGTACAACTATTCTACTACAACTAAACTCAAAATAGTACATATGGATGTCATTTTTACTATAGGAGAAAATATCTCACCAAAATCAATACCTGATTTCTTTGTAAATCCTTTTACCACAAGCCTTGCCTTGTATTTGTAAGAGGGTACGAAAACCCACAAGCGAGGATCATGAGGGACGACGTGCACATCAACAGACGTGCGAACGGTACCATGAAGAGATCTCGGGAGGAGCAAGCACCAACTGAATATGAATGCAAAGATTCCAAACATGGGCAGAACCTTGATAAGCCACAAAAATCTCCTCTATCTCATAGATCAAATGGGGTGTACATATAGGAGGTGTTGAGTAACCCCCAGTGCTACAATCATGACAACTTGAGTATAGAGGGGGAGTTACATTCCCAGAATAGAAGTGTAAATCCCGATGACGCATAAGAGAATCTCATAATGACCCCTAAATGACACATGGACCTACAATCTCACCTAAGTGAGATGACTCACCTAATGATGTGGAAAATAACACACACCAACACCCCCCCTTCATCGTAACTTAGGATGAGGCAGCAAGTCAGAAATGAGAAATGGGTCCCGGCACAAAGCTTGATGAGGTACCCCTGCACAAGAAAAAGGTCCCAAGCAGTGAAGGAAAACCCAGTGGGAAAAACATCCACCACAAGAGAACAAAAAACTCTATAATCTAAGAAAGATTCCAAATATGGGTCTTGGCCATAGACGAGCCTGAAAGGATACCCATGTACAAAGAGGAAATCTCTTGGAAAGAAGAAGAAGAGAGAAGAAGAGGGAGACGAGAGGAATGCAAAAGATGCCATGGACGGATCTGAACTCTGCATCTCTAAGAAGTCTCCCAGAAGAATGTCAATGACGAGATCCTCTACCTCTAGACTGAAGAAGAGCCACACATAACGAACTGTGTGCCTACCCTTAGGAAGGTCAAAAATGACGTGTTGGAAGTCCGTCCACTCCAAAAAGGAAACTGAAGGTAGTAACACAAAGAACTTTGAGTCTTGTGCACGGAAGTGTGACATAGGTCTAGTGAGTGAGTGCCAAGGAACCGAAGGTAATGCCACATGTGTAGAACAATAAGAGTGAAAAAGAGAAACACCCGCAAAAAGGATTTCCAAGTGATGTGAAGGGAACAAAACATCCTCCACAATAGAAAATGGATCCACAAGCAAGGGTGGATCAATGAAGGTCTGTAGAAATGTGGAAGTGACATGATTCCCAGAAGGGGTACTCCCAACAACAAAGATGATAAACTCCTTTGAAACACCTGTAGATGGATTTGGAACCTGTAAAACATCACAAGTGTACTCTGTGAAAAGATGACTGAGGTCAAGTAGATACTCATCCCAATGAGGGGGCTCAACAAACAGAAGAGAGATGTCAGATAGGTATGAGTCATCCAATGAAGGTAAAGGAGTGGAAGGGGCCTTGCACATTGAAGGTGGAAAAGAGGTGGGTGTGATGACTGTATAAGACTGAATAGGATACTACTTGATATCTGATGAGATGTGGGAATTGTCAACACTCTTTGGAATAGTGAGAGAAAGAGGAGAGAAGTCCTCTGTAGTACTCTCGACATCTTAACTAGATGCACAATCCTTGTCATCATAATTAAAACCAAATGAGCTTGTGTCAATGGAACTATCATCAAATGAAGAAATAGAGGATACAACTAAATCAATAGCAGCAACAATGGTGGCAGTATGTGAAGGGTCTCTATAGAGGGACCGAATAACGCTCCAAACACGGTGAGGTGGATCTGAGTCTGCCATGTGAAACCAGAGAGATCAAGATACATGCATCATCATGTGACCAAAGACATGGTCACAAGTGTCAAATAAGTCCTCTAGATGATAATGATTAGTGGGTGTAGGAACTGGCCCAAGCAAGAAGGGTAAAAGACCCTCGTGGGCAAAGTAACGTTTCATGGAAGCACACCAAGCTGAATAGTTCCCTCTCCCGGTGAGAAGTGGTGGAGGCTATAAGGTGATCCTATGACACTCAAGTTTGGAAAGAGCACTCTCCATGATGAAGAATCAAAAGTGTAAGGTACACAAAAGCAAGACGTCAGACTCGACCAATAATGCGTCTGCGTGTGAAAGCCTAAGAGTACTAGTGAACCCCCCCAGACTGTGGTACTTTATAAAGTAGCGTGTTTACAAAAATGACAATGTAATCACATAATGTGCATGGAATCATACAACTTTGACTAAATAAGTGCTAAAAAATGAGCAGCGAGTCAAAAGTTATGGCATAAATACGATTCCTGCAACTAATAGAAAATGTCAATAAATGCTACAAATGCATTAAAAAAATGCCCGAAATGGGTGCAAAGGGTGTCGTGTGGGTACTCATTGGAAATGGAATCAAATTTCAGGTAGGGTTTGTTTTTCTTGCGAGGGGGGATTAGCCTCTTGCCAACCCCGGACCTCGCCCTCCGTCTTCGACATGCGTAGGAAGGAATTTAATTACAAGAAAAATAGAGCCCAAAATTCCATAAATAATGTTTTTGCCTCAAAACATAAAAAAATAGGGATTATTTTTACCTCCAAACAATTCTAAAAGGGAAAAGGTGTCCCACATTGTGGATGCACCAAGCTAATGGGTGTTGCAGGAGTTGGAGGAGACGTTGGACGGGCTGAGTTGTTGTGGTATCCACATGTCAGATGTTGCAGGTTTGAAATGCCACATGATAGGAGCTGCAGGTTTGAAACATAGCAAAGAGGCCACACGTCAAGAGCTGCAGGTTTAAAATTCCAAGGCCAAGCTAAATGTGGACTAGGCTGGGAATTCAAACCACCCTGTAGAGCTACGTGCCTGAGTTGAATACAGTAGTGGAAGGTCACGTGCTGAACCAAATCCACATGTAATGTCACGTAGGAGGGTGGAATACGTGAGTCATTGAAGCAGGTCTGAAGATTATGGGGAAGCAGCCTGAATCAATCTAACAATACAAAAAAGGGATCCTTAGCTGAACGCACAACACAAGCTCGAAGACCAAGGTCCCCAAAAAAACAACACTGATAACCATCGAGACTTAACATTTAGGAATATTAATGCCACATGAGGAACATGCCAAGAGCTATACGTGAAGAACCATGAACCAGGCACGAGTTGAATGTGTATTGGCTGCAGACCTAGCTACTAGCTTTTGTAAAGATATTTGGCATAAACAAATTACATTTGCATTGGCAAAGGAGTCATTTTCCCACCAAGAAGCCACCACGCCAAGGCCGAGCCCTCTTCTAATCTAAATAGAACCCTCCCAGCAACGATCTTGAGTAAGGAGGTAGAGCGAGACGAGCCCAAGTTGAATGCAAAGCCATGGATAATCAATGCAAATGGTGAGAGTGTCGATCCAACGAACAACCAATGCAAAACCAACTAGCAAGTTGAAAGAACTAGCTAAGGAAAAATCATGGGAAGTTTATAACGAGCTAGGGACAACTCGGTTCCCAACCAGCCCCGGATTGGCTCTTCTAACCTGACATAAAACCTAGAACCCTTAAAAATGCAAGCTAAAGCTACTCCAAAAAAATACATGCAAACCTCGAAGAAGCCTAAACATTTGCAAACACTAACACGACCAAATGAACCAAAAACAAACCCAAACAGAGGTATGAAACCCGAATCAGTGCAAGTAGAGCATGGTTAGAATTTCCATTATGACACACGCACAAGAATCTGAATATCATGCCAGAAGCTGGAAAACACATAAAAATTTTCAAGGAGTGCATGGATCCACAAGATCCGCTCTGATACCATGTAAGAGGGTATGAAAACCCACAAGCAAGGATCACGAGGGATGATGTGCACATCAACGGACATGCGAATGACAGTGTGAAGAGATCTTGGGAGGAACGAGTATAAACTGAATGTGCATACAAAGATTTGAAACACAAGAAGAACCTCAATAAGCCACAAAACTCTCCTCTATCTCATAGATCAAATGGGGTGAACATATAGGAGGTGGTGAGTAACCCCCAGTGTTGTAATCATGACAACTTGAGTAGAGAGGGGGAGTTACATTCCCATAATAGAAGTGTAACTCACAATGACACATATGACGCATGAACGCATTGACACATAATAGAATCTCATAATGACCCCTAAATGACACATGGACCTACGATCTCACCTAAATGAGATGAATCACCTAATGACGTGGAAAATAACACACACCAACAATATCTTTTCTTTCCACAATCTTCTTCCTTGATCTTGTAAACCCATTTATTCTACAATGTTCTCTTACCTTATAGAAACTTAACCAAATCCCATGTCTGATTTTGTTCTAAGGAGTCCATCTCCTCATCCATTCCATGCTCCCACTTCTTATGGGTTTCATCCTGCATTGCTTCTTCAAAAGGAAGGTGAAAATAGTTTTTGATGTTTACTTACCCTTTGTGACCTTCTCATAGAAATTTGGGGTGCCGGAGGCTCAATTTGTATATCTTGCACATTAGTATCCACCTCTAACAGTGACCGACGCTAGTCACCTATAGAAGACATTGGTTCAGACGACCGACCACGGTCCTACTCTTCAGTAACCAACATCAGTTATAGCTTCTGATGTTAGTCTTGTGTTTTTCGGAACCGATTTCCCTAACCCACGCTAGTACCTGTAGATGACTATTTTAAATCTATGAATACATTTTCTTCCACAAACTCTTCACCCATTTCATCTTTGGGTACCAAAATTTGATCCATGTACATTCTCTTTTCATTCCATTCAATGTCATGACTCCTAACAATATTAGCATCATCTAAATCCCAAAAAAAGAATCCGAAATCACCAAATCCATTACCAATAAAATTGCATCTCTTGGATTTAGAATCCAACTTCTTCCTATTTTCTTTATTAACATGCAAAAAATATTCTGAACCAAATAATCTAAGAAAATAAAGATCTACCTCTTTCCAGTCCAAGATTCTTTTGGTACTCCACCATCCAGTGCAATCAAAGGCCCATAGTTGATTAAATAAAACACTATATCTACTACTTCTTCCCAAAAATATAAGGGCAATCCAACATGTATCCTTATGCTTCTTGCACATTCCATGATTGTCATGTTCATTCTTGCTACAACACCATTCTCCTGTGGTGTTCTAGGAACCATTCTTTCTCTATGTATTCCATTCAATAAAAAAATAATCATTGAAATCCTTGCTGCAATACTCACCACCATTGTTAGATCTAAGGCATTTTAATTTTAAATTTGATTCATTTTCCAAAAGGGCTTTCCATCTTTTAAAAGTCTCAAAAAATTCATATTTATGTTTTATATAATAAACTCATACCTTTCTTGTGGCATCATTAATGAAAGTCACATAATATTGGGATCCTATATGAGAAGCTACCCGGGTTGGTCCCCACACATTTGAGTGCACAAGATCCAATTTTTTATCCTTCTTTATTTCCCCATATTTGAGAAATCTCACTCTATTTTTATTTCCAAATATGCAATGCTCGTAGAAATCAAGATCTACATCTTTCAGATTTGATAACTTGCCCTTTGCCTTTAATATCTGCATTCCTTTTTAACTCATATGGCCTAGTTGATTACGCCACATACTTGCATCTGGATATGAATTAGATAGCATAAAAAATGAATCAAGAATATAGGTAGAAAAATACAATGTTCCTACTTTCTTGCCTCTCACTACAACAAGAGATACATTTGTAACTTTCCAAGAGTCAGTTGTGAATGTAACCATGCAACTAGATTCATCTAGTTGTCCTGCGGAAATTAGATTTATCTTGAGGCTTGGCACATGCCTTACATCTTTCAATATCCAAGTATTTTTATTCTATAATTTAAGATGAACTTCCCCTTTACCAATAATATTGCATGGTTCATCATCTCCTAAATAAACATTCCCAAAATTACCTTGGACATAATTTATGAAATAACCCTTATTAGGGGTAGCATGGAAAGAAGATCTTGAATCTAAAACTCATGATTCAATTTAATTATCCAAGGAGAGAATAAGGGCATCTTGCATTACCTCAGAAGATGAAAAATTTTCCTCTTTACCTTTTTCTTGGTCATTCTCTTTGTTTTACTTGAACCAACAATCCTTCTTTCCATGTCCTTTCTTTCCACAATTCTAGTAAGTTATTCCTCTACCTCTGGATTTAGATATGTCATTTTTAGACTTTTATTTCCCATTATTCTTGCTCTTATATCTCTCCTTCTGCATGCCCCCACTTTCTATATTCAAATCATTTCCAGATGATGATTCTCCTGTACTTTTTCTATGTATTTTTTCATTCAAGATTATAATAACCACATCATCAAACTTCAAAATATTAGTAGAAAACACTATATTACTAATAACCATAACCAAGTTATCCCAACTATCTAGAAAATAACATAAGAATAAAAGTTCTTTTACTTCATCTTTAAAAGAAATACTAAATGATTTTAATTGATTTATAATATACCATAAATCATTTAAATGGTTTGATAAAGATCCACCTTCTTGCATTTTTGAATTAAATAATTTCTTCATTAAATAAAATTTATTGGAATAACTTGGTTTTTCATATAAATTAGCTAAATATTTCATCAAATATACCGTGGTTGTTGCTTTGGTAATATTCGAAGCCGCATATGCTACCAGGCTTAATCTTATAGATCCTAGAGTCTTTCTGTCAATAATTTTTCATTCTTCATCAGTCATCTTTGTAGGTCTTGCCTTTTCATCCAAAGGTAAGTATAGATATTTCTGATACAAATAATCTTCCACCTACATCTTCCATAATTGATAATTACGGCCGTCAAATTTTTCAAATATGTATTTTCCATTTTCTACCATTGTTGTAGCTCTCACTCAATCACAAATCCCTCTATGAGTAACTTTGTCAACACATAAAACCTTTAAATAAAAAACATTTGATACCAGTTGTTGGGGTTAATCACACCAGTTGTGCAGATATATATTCAGATCTAAGCATATAAAAAATACATACGGAAATAAACCAAAAGAAGTAATTCATAAGATATAATGTGGTTCACCCAGTGTGGGATGTGTCCACTAAGAAACAATCAATTTATTATTTAAAGCTTCACAGAGGATATACAATGAAGATCTTAAATGTTCCACACCTCACACAGATATACAATGCATTTCATTCTCAAGCTTCTCTTTTTCTCTCTCCAATAATTCCTTCTTACAATTATGATTAATCTAACACAATCTTACCCTTATAACCCTATCTTTCAAGCTTATATAAGCATATAAAATCTTAGGGAAACATAGTTATGCAATTATGACCATTAGATCACATTTTAATCAAAGGTAAAATCTAATCCCATGACTTAAGTAAAAACATTTCATGCGCACAAGATCAACATCATTTACCCCAACTGATGTTGGTTCCTATTAGCTGACCAATGTCAGTAAGCCGACCGATGTCAGTTACTATGTAAACCTACAAGTTGTAAAACATTTTATTCGTGAAGAAATTAAGATCCATAATTTCAACACCACTACTATGATATGAGGCTGAGTTTGATCCTTTTTTATACTTTTAACTACGTTAAATGTAGCCCCAATTGATATAATCTTGTCTGCATCCTTATTATTCTTTCTTGGAATGGAATCAATGTTAAATGCCTCAAAATATCTAATGAGATCCCATACCCAGATCATATAGATTTTGAGAAGATCATTTTTAGGAACATTGAGCCCTCTAACTTGATTTACAATGAGCTTGTTGTCTCCAAAAACTTGCAAGTTATTGATGTCTCTTTTTCTTACCTAATGTATTCCATGGATTAACGCTTCATATTCAATTGTGTTATTTGAACAACTGAATTGGAAACAGAAGGCTGAATAATATTTGTTAAACTGTTGTTGAAAATCAGCAGCACCCCTGGATGTTGATCAGATTTCTAGTTTGATATTTTAGACATCCAGTGTGATTGCACAACATTGAATCCTCTCCCCAAGTGTGGGACTTGCAAAATAAGAAAAGAATCTCCAGTTCAGAGGTTGGTTCCTCAATTCCTTTGGTCAGATTTATCACTTACAAGTTGTAGAGGTCTATATTCCTAACCCTACCCTAAATTCCAAAGGAGACAGAGATAGAGAATGCAAAAAAGCTAAAACTAATGCTAATAGGTGATGCACCAAAGGAGTGGTGAGCATTTTTTACTTCTGTAGATTGACACAGTCCATAAAAATGCAACAAAGAACCTCATGCACAAACTGATAATTGTAATGAAGGATCATAAATTAACCAAACAACACAGGAAGAGGATGAAAACTAATCACAGAGGCTGTATTGTTATTTTAATCATCAAAATCACTTACATTACAACACCTGAGAGGAAAAATAAAGTTGCAGCTCTTACAAAAGGTCTGATATTCCACCAAAATCACTTCTAAGGTGAGAAAGGGGACCTGCAATACACAAAAAATGTTCAACCCTTTGAAAATGAGCCAAATCTGGCTTTTACAGTGCAAGGGATGAGCCCAGGAGAGAGAAATGTGGGAAAACATGGAAGGGATTCAACCATTGACCAAAAAACATTCAAAACAACATGGGCATCCTTACAGACCCATCCCCTGACATTTTTAGCCATGCTGGGAGAGAATGCGAGCTATTCTTCATTAAAAATGGTGGTTGAAACGTCATTTCTACCCATGACCACGTGCCAGAGGTGTTTTTCAATTTTTTCTCTCCAAACTCTATCAAAATTCAAAATTACCTCGGAATCTTGTAGATAATTTCACCAGCTTTCCATTGATATAAAAAATGTGAAAAACCGAGCTCTCAATTGAAAGATATGGCCATTTGAAGTTTTAGGGCAAAACAGGGCCAAATCGGATTGGTGGGCAAAAATTTGAATTTGTACACCTTTTTGGTCATTTGGAAAATTTTCCAAAATTTTCCTGCGCTCCACCACTCTAGGTGCCACATGGTGGCATCTCATTAGCCGTGGGCCTTTCAAGGGAAATTTTTTCCAAAAAAACTCCGCCGAGCCATAACTTCAAAAATACATGGAGTTAGGAGGAAAACTTTACCTTTCTAGAAAGCTGAGAAAGAGCTCTATCCAATGGTGTCATTTCTAGAAGGTTTTGAGTGCTTGAAAATAAAAATATTATGACTGAGGAAAAAGAGAGGAAAAAATGAGAGGAGTTAGCCACAAAAAATGAGCAGGGGCACATTTTGGATAACAATTTTGGCGACTCAGAGGGGTCATCTACCTGCTGGATGAAGTTATTGTTAGTGCAAAATCACAGCACCCCTGGATGTTGATTAGATTTCTAGGTTGATCATACTAACATCCAGTGTGATTGCATAACATTGAATCCTTTCTCCAAGTGTGGGACTTGAAGAGTGAGAAAGGAATCTCCAGAGAAGGCTGGTTCCTATTCCTCTGTTCAGATGCACCAATGAAACGCAGAGGTTTACCCCAAAAACTAATCTAACTACCAAGGAGACAGGGAGAGAGAAATGCATAAAAATAAACCTAAGCTAGGGAGGTGATGCACCGAGGAATGAAGAACATAAGTTTTGCAAAAATAAACACAGACCATATAGACGCAATACCACACCACGCACAGGTAACCGAAATGTAATGAGAGATCAAAATGACAACAATGAATACATGAGAGGATTTAAACTTAATCACAGACATATATATTGCTCAGAGAATCGATTCAATACATTGCAGTGGCTAAGAGGCAACAGTGGCATTACAGTCCATGTGGGAGGCTTGAAAACTCCACGAATTCTCTTGCAAGCAGGAGAGAAGGGAGGAATTGCAAAACAAGAATGTCCAACCATTAGAAAGAAGCCCCTCCTTACAATTTATAGGAAGAATGAGAGAGAAAAGAGAGAGGAATTCGAAATCTACCCCAACCACCTCCTGAATGCATTTAACTCATCTCATCATGGCAGAAGCGGTGGATCCTGGCGAAACGGCGGGCTGCCTAACAAGAGCGGCGAACTGTCTGCTGCATTAAAATTGTTTGTTGACGCATCACTTCTGTTTGGTTATTCGCGCTGGAGGTGTTTCTTGATTTTCATCCTCCAAACTGAACCAAAATGCAAGATTGACCTTGGAAACGTGTAGAGAATTTTACCAGCTTTCCGTTGATATAAAGAGCGCGCAAATCCGAGCTCTGGATCAAAAGTTATGGCGATCTGAAGATTTAGGGCACGGAACAGACGAAAACGGATTTTTTGAAATTCTTCCCGCGCTCTGCCACTTGGATGACACGTGGCAAGCTCTGATTCGCTGAATAATTTTCTCTCCTCTGCCTTTTGGCGGGCTTTCCTTTGAAATTTCCTTGTGGGCCCCAGCTTGGACACGTGGCACCATTTCATTGGTTCGGTTCAGCGCTCGATAACTCGTCCCTTTGACCTTTGACTTTTTCTCCTGTGAGGACACGTGGCAGTTTCTGATTGGTCTTCGGATCCTTCGGCTCCTTCGCGTACTTCGCTTCCATTTGTCCCAGATGTCCCATTTGATTTTGGGCCCTTTGTGCTCATTTCTGACTTTTGGACCCATCTGGGACTTGACTCTTTTCGGCCGGTTCGGAATTTTTTTTTATTTTTATTTTTTTTGGCCGATTCGCACCTTTGCGGCCCAGATGTCCCAATCACTTTTTGACTGCCTGTGCTCATTTCGGCCGATCCGGCCGGTTCGGGTCTTTTGTCCCAAACGTCCTGAGCAACACAGCCAATTTTTCTTCTTTCAGCCGGATCGGCTTTTCGCGCCCGCCGCGTACTTCTGGCCCGATTGTCCCAAATGCAATTTGGGCCACCTGGAGGCTTTTCGGCCGATCCGCGCCTTGACGTCCCAAATGTCCCAGTTGCTCCCTTGAGCAGGACTTAGCCAATTCTTACACTTTTTCCTGGATCAACCTATTTGCCTTTCTGTAACTTTTTCACATTTTCTCAGAGCTTACTCCCTCCTTCTTCGGCCTGGGGAGTTAGAAAATTTCCTGAAGGGACCCTAGAAACCTGATTTTTGCTCTGAATCAATCAATTTTCTTGGGATTTGGATATTCTGATGCATGTTATCAAAATTACCCTGGGGGGGTGAATTTTGGATAACAATTTGGCGACTCAGCGGGATCATCTGCCTGCTAGATGAAAAGACCAGTTGCCTGAAGCAATCCATTGGGCATGGAGTCATCAAATATTCTGTTAGAATCCAAACTGACTCAGAATGTGCGAGGAGGAAGATGGAAAGAGACCTGACTTTAGCAGAGACATGCATCATCTCCATGGACAGCAAGCTGTGCCAAGGCACTTAGGGAAAACAAAACTAATCTACAGCAAAACAATGTGCACAAGCACTTGGAGGAAAGAAAAACTAATCTAGTATTTACAGATGTAGTGAACCTCCCTCTAGAAGCAACGCTTGAGATAGATTCCATTTACTGGAATCTGCAGTTCTTCACCATCCAATGAGGCCAATTGGAAAGCATTGTTGTTCTTGCACTTTGTGACCATGTATGGGCCACTCCAAATGGCATCAAATTTTGAATGCCTTCCTGGTTTTGCTCTGTCCACATCCCATTTCAATACTAGATCTCCTACTTGAAAAGATCTATCTTTGGCCTTCCTATCAAAGGTCTTCTTGATCAAAGCCTGATCCTTTTCCATTGCTTGGAATGCCTGATCTCTGATTTCTTGCAGCTCCATCAATTCTACATATCTCACCTCCATGGGCCCAAACTCTAGCAACTCCAGCTGTTTCATGAGTTCCAACGTTGGCAGCTCAAGTGACATGGGCAAGACTGCCTCTCTTCCGTAGACAAGCCTAAATGGAGAGTTACCTGTGGATCTTTTGGGAGTTATCCTATCTGCCCATAAGGCTGATTTCAGTTTGGTATGCCAAGCCTTCTGATTCTCATCAAGAGTCCTCCTAATGATCCTCAGCAAGTTTTTGTTTGTAGACTCGGCCTGGCCATTACCTTGAGGGTAGTAGTTTGATGAAGTGCTCAGGTAAATCCCGTTCTTGACAGCCCACTCAGTAACTTTAGATCCAATGAATGCCAATGCATTATCAGAGACTATTGTAGCAGGTACACCAAATCTGGTAGTTATCCCCTCGTAAAAGTCCAAGATGCTAGACTCATTCGCCTCTTTGAGTGCTACTGCTTCTGTCCATCTGGTGAAGTAGTCTGTGGCTGTCAAAATCCATTTGTGCCCTTGGCTCGAATTGGGATTGATGATTCCAATGAAGTCCAAACCCCATTGCATGAATGGCTGGTCAACTGAGATTGGATGTAATGGGAGGGCTGCAAGTCTCTCTTTTCCTGTGAAGAATGCACAATTCTTACATTTCTTGATCCATGCATAGCAATCACTAAAGATTTTAGGCCAATAATAACCAGCCTTCATGATTTTCAGAGCTGTCACTCTTGGTGCAAAATGGCCACCAGCTGGTCCATCATGAAACTCCTTTAATACCCTTTGAATCTGACCTGTGTTAATGCATCTCAGCAGCACTCCATTCACGTCCTTCTTGAACAAAACTCCATCAATGATGGTATATGGAATAGCCTGCAACCTGAAGTGTCTTCTTCTTGCTTTGCTCATTTCTAGAGGGCACATACCCGTCTGTAGGAAATGTATCATATTCTGAGTCCAACAGGGAGTGGACACATCATCATTTTCCTATTTTTGATCATCTTGTAATAGCAGGACAGCATCTTCTTTATCTTCTGGGTTGTTTAGTTGTTTGGAAGCGAGCTGCTCACACAAACCTTTGCCTCTTACCAGCTTGGTGATCTTGATCTCAATGTCATACTCCATGACACGGGTGATCCAACCTGCCCTTTTCTCATTTAAATCCTTGTTGAGGAGGAAGTCTTTAACCCCAGCATGTGAGACCAACAACTGGACCTTGTTGTTTGAGACTAAATGCTTGAATTTCTTCAAGCTCCTGATTACTGCAAGCACATGTTTTTCAATAAAAGAGTACCTTAATTCGCAGTCATTTAGGCTTTGGCTGAAGAAAGCAATCGGCTGCTCCTCATTATCTTTGTTCTGTTGCACCAGAATGGCAGAAATAGTGTCATCACCTCCAAATGCATAGAGGATGAAATCCTTGGAAAAGTCCGGGTTGATGAGAGTGGGTGCCTGGGAGATGGCTTCTTTGATTGCTTCAAAACTCTCCTTGCCTTCTGCCGTCCATTTGAAAGCCATGCTTTTCCTTAACATTTTGGTGATGGGCTTGACAAGGGCTGCAAAATTTGGGACAAACCTCCGAACAAAGTTTATCCTTCCCAGGAAACTCTGAAGAGCTTTCTTGTGACTTGGCAATGGTAGAGCTCTTATGGCTTCAACCCTCTCTGGATCAATTGCTAATCCTTCCCTGGAGACAATGTGGCCAAGGAGTTTCCCTTCATGTGCAAGAAAGATGCACTTCTTAGGATTCAAAGACACTCCAAACTTTCTACACCTCTGAAACACTTGCCTGAGGTGAAAGAGATGGTCTGCAGCATTCTTTGAGAAGACAGTGATATCATCTAGGTATATCAGCACTATCTTATTGATCAAGCCTTTGAATGCCATATCCATGGCTCGCTGGAATGTTGCTCCAGCGTTCGACAGTCCAAATGGCATCTTCTTGTAAGCATATGTGCCCCATTTGGTTGTGAAGGCTGTCTTGAACTGGTCTTCCTCCTTTACCATAATTTGATTGAAGCCTGAGTATCCATCAAGTAGTGAAAACCTTTCTGAACCAGCTACGACCTGCAATATTTGCTCCATGGAGGGGAGTGGATAATGGTCCTTGAGAGAGGCTCTATTCAAATCTCTGAAGTCAACACATAGCCTGATCTCTCCACTTTTCTTTCTGACCGGAACCAAGTTCGCAACCCAGCTTGAGTGCTTGATAGGGAATATAATTGCTGACTCAATCAGCTTGTCCAGCTCCTTCCTCATGAGAGGCTCCATGTGTGGATTGACTGGTCTCTGTTTCTGCCTGACAGGCTTAGTATTTGGATCCAACTCGATTGTATGCTGAGCTAAGTTGGGATTGAACCCTTTCAAGTCTTCATAGCTCCAAGCAAACACATCAGGGAATTCTTGACATAGCTGTATGAACTCATACCTTTCCTGTTCAGTTGTCATCTTTCCAATTTGCAGTGGCTTGTTCTCTTCTACCAAGATGGATGCCGAATCCTCCCTCTTGACCTGAATATTTTCTTTCTCCTTTCTAAACTGATCATTGGGGTTAAAAATGGACTCCAAAGTGATGAGTCCCTTGGGCAGCTTGTCAGTTCTCAGCTGTATCACTTGGTCACCATATTGCTGTTCCAACTTCTCTTGATTCTTAGCTGAGAACTCAGCCTCTTCCTGCAAGAAGTGGATGATTTGCTGGTCATTCTCAAATACTTGCCAATTGACATCGTTATCCGGCACTGAAGGCCTCACAATCACGTGGATGTTTGGCTGTACCTTGTTTTGTTGAATGTTTTCTACAATGTCAAAGGCTGCCCCTACTGCTGCAAGCCTGTCAGCAGCTTGATTCTCTTTCCTGGGAATGGCCTTGATGCCGAAACCCTCAAAATCTTCCATGAGGTCCCACACCCTATTCTTGTAGCATCTGAGTAGATCATTTTTGGTGGCATGCTGTCCCTTGACCTGATTTACAATCAGCTCACTATCCCCAAAAACTTGCAAGTTATTTATTTTTCTCTTTATTGCCCAATGCATCCCTTGCACCAAGGCTTCATATTCAGCAGTGTTATTGGAGCATGCAAATTGAAATCTAAAAGCTGAATAATACTTTACTCCTTGAGGTGAAATAAGCACGGCTCCACCTCCTGCGCCTTGTCTACTCCTTGATCCATCAAAAAACAGTTGCCATACCTCGTTGTCATCCTTGTGGCTTGGCTTGGTGATGCTAGGAATAGGTTGACTTTCTTCGTGTATACAATAGACCCCTAGCTCAGATTCTTCTACTTCTTGATAAGGATCAAAAGCATGCACCTTGCTTGCCCATTCATCAAGAGTCAAATCTGGGATACTTCCAACCTTAGTGTCGGCTTCATCAGTGCCAAGGTGATCTTCTTGATCAAATGCTGAGCAATTGGTATTAATATGACTTGGAGTATAGGGCTCAATGTGGAAATCTGCAATAGGTTCTGACCTAATTGTAGCTTTAGTTCCATACCTCGTTCTGAACAGCATGTGTGACCAATCAGCGGACAAATATCCCCCAATCTTGGCAGTAAAGTCCCTTGACAAACAGAGGGCAAAGAGTGGTGGAAGGTCTATGACTGATATATCTTGTAAGACAACAACATTTGGACATGCATGCAATGTAAGACTCAAATTTCTAATCACTCCAACTGTTGCTATTGCTGTCCCATCCAGCTGCACTACTCCCTTAGATGTTATTTCATACTGGAGCCCTAACTGATCAGCTATCTGTTTAGGCATTACTGAGCTACTTGCCCCGGAATCTATCATGCAATTATGTACTAGCTGATTTCCAATGATTAACGAAACATAGAAAGGGGGAGGTTTCAACATTCTACCTTGTTGTGCTCCATGATTTCCTTCAGGCTGGGCAGCATTTGTAAGCACTTTGTCTTGCCTCTGAACCTGTTGATTCGAAGTTGGCCAATCCTTCATAGCAGCTTGCAGCAGATCTCTTTGGCCTGGGATGGATAGGGATTCCCACATAGATATATTGACGTTTGTCTTCTTCATCTGATCAATGATATTGAATGGTGATGAAGGATCTCTCTGCTGTCCTTTGGTTTGCACATTTATTCCTTGTATGTGGGCAGCAACAGCTGGCATTTGAGTTGGCCTAGGGGCTGTTCTTGGCTGCCCTTGTGCATTTGAAACTGGGTTTTGCTTGCCAATCATTTGTGGAGCTGTGGAAGGTTGTGGATTGGCTGGGGCCAATGGCTGTTCTTCACCCAAATTTCTCCTTTTTGACCTTGTATTGGCTGCAACACCTTGAGAGACTGCCTGATTCATACCACAGAAATCCTCTGCCTGCCAATTTACCAATGTGGTGTCATTTGGGGTAGATTGCTGCTGGAATGTTTCTTGTTGTTGGCCGTTTTCTTGATTGCTTTCACCCTCCACACCAGTAGTTGTTACCATTAAAGCTTGAGTTAAAGCACCATTGTAGCACATGGATTGGTTATGGGGTTCATTACATGGAAAACACCAATCATACTCTTGGGCAATGTTGTTTTGTGCTGGTACTAATGCCTTAGAGGCAGATATGGCATTTGGATTATAGGGCTGGAATGGTCTATTGGCAGGAGGCCTTGTTTGATTCATATTTGCAGCTGGATTAGGTGGCCTTTGAGGCTGATATGGCTGCCTATTAGGTTGAGCTTGAGGCTGATACGAAGGTCTAAAACCTTGAGCTTGCCGTCTTTTTAGAGTAACCAGCTCATTGCCTAGATTTTGCAATTGCTTCATGACCTCCTGAAGCTCATTTGGGGCACTTGGAGATGAAGTGGAAGCTCCGTTTGAACTTTGATTTCTAGGAGTGGGAATAGGAGTTAAGACAGGTGCTTGACCAGTACTTGGGCTCTCTAAACTTGGATATAATGGCATTGGAGGCCTAGGAGCTAGCTTGCCAGCTTGAATCAGACAATTTTCAGCTCTAATGGCAATACTATAAGCAGCAGGGATAGTTGTGCCTCCCATAGATTGAACCAACATAGAAATATCAGAATTTAAAGCTTTAAGGTAGTATAGAAAAGCACCTTCTGCTGTTGGCCTGACTGCCACCGGAATTCTATCCCAAGATCTTTGAAACCTGAAGTTGAAGTCGGTTAGCTGCTCATTGGGAGCTCTCTTGATGGTTGTCAGCTGCTCCAAAAGAGACAAGTTGTCTCCCTTCTCTCCAAATTGATCATGAAGTGCAATACACAGCTGATTCCATTTTGTGATAGAACCATCTCCAAGGCTCCTAAACCATTGCAATGCTTTCCCCTTGAATGAAGACGCCAGCAATTTGACAGCTACTTGCATCTCATTAATCTCATGGATTGCACAAATGTTAGCAATGTCCTTGACATGATCACCAGGAGTGGTCTGATTTTCTCCAGTAAAATATGGAATGTTCTTCAATGCTGCAACTGGGATTGGATTTTGTGCATTGAGAGCAAGTGGGCTGCTTCCTGTGAAGTTGACATAGGGGTTTACTGGTTGCGCCATTCTGAGTGGTCTTAAAACCCTTGTATATTGAAAGAAAGGCCTGTCAGGTGGAGGAGTTGAGAGAGTTCTGCTTGGTGGAGATGGAGACCTTTGAATCCTTCTTCCTCTTTGCCTTCTTCTTGGAGATAGTTGCAGGTATTCAAACAGCACTTCCTCTTCTCCAGCTCTTGACCTTGTGATTCTTCTCATAAGATTTTAGGCCTGACTGCTGAAACTAGTTGATTCTTCCCCTTGGAGTCGCCAGATATGCAAATAATAGCTCTTTTCAGCAAGAAAATTGCAGCAGATGCACATCAACCTGCTGCGATAAAAAGAATGAGACCTCCTGTCCCACCGGGCATGCCAAAACTGTTAGTGCAAAATCACAGCACCCCTGGATGTTGATTAGATTTCTAGGTTGATCATACTAACATCCAGTGTGATTGCATAACATTGAATCCTTTCTCCAAGTGTGGGACTTGAAGAGTGAGAAAGGAATCTCCAGAGAAGGCTGGTTCCTATTCCTCTGTTCAGATGCACCAATGAAACGCAGAGGTTTACCCCAAAAACTAATCTAACTACCAAGGAGACAGGGAGAGAGAAATGCATAAAAATAAACCTAAGCTAGGGAGGTGATGCACCGAGGAATGAAGAACATAAGTTTTGCAAAAATAAACACAGACCATATAGACGCCATACCACACCACGCACAGGTAACCGAAATGTAATGAGAGATCAAAATGACAACAATGAATACATGAGAGGATTTAAACTTAATCACAGACATATATATTGCTCAGAGAATCGATTCAATACATTGCAGTGGCTAAGAGGCAACAGTGGCATTACAGTCCATGTGGGAGGCTTGAAAACTCCACGAATTCTCTTGCAAGCAGGAGAGAAGGGAGGAATTACAAAACAAGAATGTCCAACCATTAGAAAGAAGCCCCTCCTTACAATTTATAGGAAGAATGAGAGAGAAAAGAGAGAGGAATTCGAAATCTACCCCAACCACCTCCTGAATGCATTTAACTCATCTCATCATGGCAGAAGCAGCGGATCCTGGTGAAACGGCGGGCTGCCTAACAAGAGCGGCGAACTGTCTGCTGCATTAAAATTGTTTGTTGACGCATCACTTCTGTTTGGTTATTCGCGCTGGAGGTGTTTCTTGATTTTCATCCTCCAAACTGAACCAAAATGCAAGATTGACCTTGGAAACGTGTAGATAATTTTACCAGCTTTCCGTTGATATAAAGAGCGCGCAAATCCGAGCTCTGGATCAAAAGTTATGGCAATCTGAAGATTTAGGGCACGGAACAGACGAAAACGGATTTTTTGAAATTCTTCCCGCGCTCTGCCACTTGGATGACACGTGGCAAGCTCTGATTCGCTGAATAATTTTCTCTCCTCTGCCTTTTGGCGGGCTTTCCTTTGAAATTTCCTTGTGGGCCCCAGCTTGGACACGTGGCGCCATTTTATTGGTTCGGTTCAGCGCTCGATAACTCGTCCCTTTGACCTTTGACTTTTTCTCCTGTGAGGACACGTGGCAGTTTCTGATTGGTCTTCGGCTCCTTCGCGTACTTCACTTCCATTTTTCCCGGGTACTTCGCTTCCATTTGTCCCAGATGTCCCATCTGACTTTGGACCCTCTGGACTTGACTCTTTTCGACCGGTTCGGCCGATTCGCGCCTTTGCGGCCCAGATGTCCCAATCACTTTTTGACTGCCTGTGCTCATTTCGGCCGATCTAGCCGGTTCGGGTCTTTTGTCCCAAACGTCCTGAGCAACATAGCCAATTTTTCTTCTTTCAGCTGGATCGGCTTTTCACACCCGCCGCGTACTTCTAGCCCGATTGTCCCAAATGCAATTTGGGCCACCTGGAGGCTTTTCGTCCGATCCGTGCCTTGACGTCCCAAATGTCCCAGTTGCTCCCTTGAACAGGACTTAGCCAATTCTTACACTTTTTCCTAGATCAACCTATTTTCCTTTCTGTAACTTTTTCACATTTTCTCAGAGCTTACTCCCTCCTTCTTCGGCCTGGGGAGTTAGAAAATTTCCTGAAGGGACCCTAGAAACCTGATTCTTGCTCTGAATCAATCAATTTTCTTGGGATTTGGATATTCTGATGCATGTTATCAAAATTACCCTGGGGGGGTGAATTTTGGATAACAGTTACCAGTTGCTTGAAGCAATCCATTGGGTATGGAGTCATTGAATTCTCTATTTGATACCCCAACCGACTAGAACATTACAAGGAAGAAGATGGAATATCACCTAATGGAGCAAGGCCTGCAAACACATCTCCAGGAACAACAAGCTTGTGCCAAAGCACTTAGGGAAAGAAAAAATAATCTATAGCAAAACAATGTGCACAAGCACTTGGAGGAATGAAAAACCTAAACTAATATGTATAGGGTGAAGCATTTCCTTCAGTAGCAATGCTTTAGATGGATTCCATTGACTGGAATCTGTAGTTCTTTGCCATCCAATGAAGACAACTGGAAAGCATTGTTGTCCTTACACTTTGTGACCATGTATGGGCCGCTCCAGATGGCATCAAATTTTGAATGCCTTCCCAGTTTTGCTCTATCCGCATCCCATTTTAACACTAGATCTCCAACTTGGAAGGATCTATTCTTGGCCTTTCTATCAAAGGTCTTCTTTATCAAAGCCTGATCCTTCTCCATTGCTTGGGATGCCTGATTTCTGATTTCTTGGAGCTCCATCAATTCTGCATATCTGACTTCCATGGGCTCAAACTCCAACAACTCCAACTGTTTCATGAGTTCCAATGTTGGAAACTCAAGTGATATGGGAAAAATTACCTCTCTTCCATAAACAAGCTTGAATGGAGAATTACCTGTAGATCTTTTAGGAGTTATCCTATCAGCCCATAAGGCTGATTTCAATTTGGTATGCCAAGACCTCTGATTCTCATCAAGAGTCCTCCTAATGATCCTCAACAAATTATTTTTTGTAGATTCGGCTTGGCCATTACTCTGGGGGTAATAGTTTGATGAAGTACTTAGGTAGATCCCATTTTTGACAGCCCATTCAGTCACCTTGGATCCAATGAATGCCAATGCATTATCTGATATTATTGTAGCTGGTATGCCAAATCTAGTTTCTATTCCCTCATAGAAGTCTAGGATGCTAGATTCATTTACTTCCTTGAGTGCTACTACTTCGGTCCATTTGGTGAAGTAATCTGTGGCTGTTAAAATCCACTTGTGCCCTTGGCTCGAATAGGGATTAATAATTCCAATGAAGTCTAAACCCCATTGCATGAATGGCTGGTCAACTAAAATTGGATGCAATGGGAGGGCAGCTAGCCTCTCTTTACATGTGAAAAATGCACAATTCTTGCACCTCTTAATCCATGCCTAACAATCATTGAAAATCTTGGGCCAATAATAACCAGCCCTCATGATCTTTAGAGCTGTCACTCTTGGTGCAAAATGGCCACTAGCTGGTCCACCATGGAACTCTTCCAGCACCTTATGAATCTGATTTGTACCAATGCATCTCAGCAGTACTCCATTCACATCTCTTTTGAATAAAACACCATCAACAAGGGCATATGGGACAGCTTGTAACCTGAAGTGTCTTCTTTGGGTCTTGTTCATCTCTGGAGGACATAGACCTATGCTTAGGAAGTGCATTATACCTTGGGTCCAGCAAGGAGTGGGGACACCATCATTCTCCTCTTGAGTGCTTCCTTGCTCATGGTTGTCTTGCAACACCAAAACAACCTCCTTCTCATTGTATGATTCCTCTTGTTTGCTCAAGATCAACGGCTCACACAATCCTTTTCCTCTTACCAACTTGGTGACTTTGATCTCAATGTCATACTCCATGACATGAGTAATCCAACCTACCCTTTTTTCATTCAAGTCTTTGTTGAGGAGGAAGTCTTTAACCCCCGCATGAGAAACCAACCATTGGACCTTATTGTTTGAAACTAGATGCTTGAATTTCTTCAAGCTCCTGATTACTGCAAGAACATGCTTCTCAATGAAAGAATATCTCACCTCATAGTCCTTCAGGCTTTGGCTGAAGAAAGTAATTGGCTGCTCATCATTGTCTTTATTCTGCTGTACCAAAATTGAAGAAATAGTATCATCACCTCCAAACACATAGAGGATGAAATCCTTGGAGAAATCCGGGTTGATGAGAGTTGGGGCTTGAGAGATGGCTTCTTTGATTGCTTCAAAAATTTCCTTTCCTTCTGTTGTCCATTTGAAAGCCATGCTTTTCTTTAGCATCTTGGTGATAGGTCTGACAAGGGCTGAAAAATTTGGGACAAACCTCTGAACAAAATTTATTCTTCCCAAGAAACTTTGAAGGGCCTTCTTGTGGCTTGGCAATGGTAGTGCTCTTATGGATTTGAATCTTTCTGGATCAATTGCTAATCCTTCTTTGGAGACAATGTGGCCAAGGAGCTTTCCTTCATGGGCTAGAAAAACACACTTTTTAGGATTCAAGGAGACTCCAAATCTTCTACACCTTTGGAACACTTGTCTCAAATGAAAGAGGTGGTCTGGTGTATTTTTTGAAAAAACAGTGATATCATCAAGATATATCAGTACAATGTTGTTAATAAAACATTTGAACGCCATGTCCATTGCTCTTTGAAAGGTAGCTCCAGCGTTGGACAACCCAAATGGCATTTTCCTATATGCATAAGTTCCCCATTTAGTAGTAAAGGTTGTCTTGAACTGATCTTCTTCCTTCACCATAATCTAATTATACCCTGAATAGCCATCAAGTAGTGAAAACCTCTCGGAACCAGCAACAACTTGTAAAATCTACTCCATGGAAGGAAGTGGATAATGATCCTTGAGAGATGCTCTATTCAAATCTCTGAAGTCAACACACAATATGATTTCCCCAATCTTCTTTTTGATTGGAACCAAGTTGGAAACCCAACTAGAATTCTTGATAGGGAATATGATTCTTGATTCTATCAACTTATTCAATTCTTTTCTCATGAGAGGCTCCATGTGGGGGTTGACTGGCCTTTGTTTCTACCTGATGGGCTTAGTATTTGGATCCAATTCAATGGTGTGTTGAGCTAACTCGGGATTGAAACCTTTCAAATCTTCATAGCTCCAAGAAAACATATCAGGGAATTCTTGAAAAAGTTGTATGAACTCATACCTTTCTTGCTCAGTTGTCATCTTACCAATTTGGAGTGATTTTCCTCTTTCTACTAAGATGGACACTGAATCTTCTCCCTTCACTTGGATGTTTGCTTTCTCCTACCGAAACTGATCATTAGGATTGAAAATGGACTCCAAAGTAATAAGTCCCTTTGGTAGTTTGTTGGTTCTCAGCTACACCACTTGGTCACCATACTGCTGCTCTAACTTTTCCTGATTTTTGGCTGAGAATTCAGCCTCTTCTTGCAAGAAATGGATGATTTGCTGATAATTTTCAAACACTTTCCAACTTACATTGTTATCTGGCACTGAAGGCCTCACAATCACATGGATGTTTGGCTGTACCTTGTCTTTTTGAATGTTCTCCACAACGTCAAAGGCTGCCCCAATTGCTGCAAGCTTGTCAGCGGCTTGGTTCTCTTTCCTAGGAATGGATTTGATGTCAAAACTCTCAAAATATTCAATGAGGTCCCACACCCTGTTCTTATAGCACTTGAGTATATCATTATTGATAGCATGCTACCCCTTGACTTGGTTGACAATCAACTCACTGTCACCAAAGACTTGCAAGTTCTTTATTCCTCTCTTGATTGCCCAATGCAGTCCTTGCACCAAGGCTTCATATTCAGTAGTGTTATTAGAGCATGCAAACTGAAATCTAAAAGATGAATAATACTTAACTCCTTGAGGTGAAACCAGCATGGATCCCCCTCCTGCACCTTGTCTACTCCTTGATCCATCAAAAAACAACTGCAATACCTCATTGTCATCTTTGTGGTTTGGCTTGGTGATGCTAGGAATAGGCTGATTTTCTTCATGTATGCAATAGAATCCCAGCTCAGATTCTTCTATTTCTTGATAAGGATCAAAAGCATGCACCTTGCTTGCCCATTCATCAAGATTTAAATCTGGGATGCTTCTAACCTTGGTGTCAGCTTCATCAGTGCTTGGCTGATCTTCTTGATCAAATGATGAACAATTGGCATTAATCTGACTTGGAGTGTAAGGCTCAATGTGAAAGTTTGCAATGGGTTCAGACTTGATTGTGGCTTTGGTTCCATATCTTGTTCTGAACAGCATGTGTGACCAATCAGTAGACAAGTAACCTCCAATCTTAGCTATGAAATCCCTTGAAAAACATAGGGCAAAGAGTGGTGGAAGGTCTATTACTGAGACATCTTGCAAAACAACCACGTTGGGACAGGCATGCAAAGTAAGACTCAAGTTTTTAATCACTCCGACTATTGTTATTACTGTCCCATCCAAATACACCACCCCTTTGGATATGGTTTCATAGTGAATTCCCAACTGATCAGCTATTTGCTTGGGCATTACTGAACTACTTGCCCCGGAATCAATCATGCAATTGTGTACTAATTGATTTCTAATAATCAATGAAACGTAGAATGGAGGGGGCTTCAATATTTTACCTTGCTATCCTCCATGATTCCCCTCATGATGGGTAGCATTTGTGAGCACCTTCTCTTGCATTTGGACTTGCTGATTTGAAGTTGACCAGTCCTTCATGGCAACTTGTAGCAAATCTCTTTGGCCTAGGATAGATAGTGATTCCCACATTGATATGTTTACATTTGTCTTCTTCATCTGATCAATGATGCTGAATGGAGATGAAGTATCCCTCTGCTGTCCCTTGGCCTACACATTCATTCCTTGCACATGGGCAGCAACAACTGGCATTTGGGTTGGCCTAGGGGCTATTTTAGGCAATCCTTGCGTGCTTGCGATTGCATTTTGTTTTCCAATAGTTTGTGGAGTGACATAAGGTCATGAATTACTTGGGGCCAATGGCTGTTCTTCACCCAAATTTCTTCTCTTTGACCTTGTGTTGGCTACAACACTTTGGTAAATCATTTGATTCATGCCACAAAAATCTTCTGCCTATCAGTTTACAAGTGTGGTATCATTTGGAGCTGATTGCTGCTAGAATGTTTCTTGTTGCTGGTTATTTCTTTGACTACCTTCACCCTCCACACTAGTTGCTGTCACCATTAATGATTGATTCAAGGCACCGTTGAATCACATGGAATGGTTATGAGTTTCATTGCATGGGAAACACCAATCATACTCTTGAGCTATATTGTTTTGTACTGGCAGTAATGCTTTAGATGCAGATGTAGCATTGGGATTATAGGGCTGAAATGGTCTATTGGCAGGAGGCCTTGCTTGATTTAGATTTGCAGCTGGATTGGGTGGTCTATGAGGTTGATATGGCTGCCTATTAGGCTGAGCTTGAGGCTGGAAGGAAGGTCTAAAACCTTGAGCTTGCTGCCTTTTGAGTGTAACCAGCTCATTACCTAGATTTTGCAATTGCTTCATGACTTCTTGAAGCTCATTTGAGGCACTAGAAGATGAAGTGGAAGCTTCACTTGAATTCTAATTTCTAGGAGTGGGAATAGAAGCTAAATTAGGCACTTGGTTAGTACTTGGGCTCTCTAAACTTGGAAATAATGGCATTGGAGGCCTAGGAGCCAGCTTGCCAGCTTGAATCAAACAATTTTCAGCTCTAATGGAAATGCTATAAGCAATGGGGATAGTTGTGCCTCTCATGGACTGAATTAACATAGAAATATCAGAATTTAAAGCTTTAAGGTAATAAAGAAAAACACCTTTTGCTGTTGGCCTGACTGCCACTGGAATTCTCTCCCAAGTCCTTTGAAATATGAAATTAAAAGCAGTCAGCTGCTCATTGGGAGCTCTTTTGATAGTTGTCAGCTACTCCAAAAGGGACAAGTTGTCTCCCTTTTCCCCAAACTGCTCATGGAGGGCTATACATAGCTGATTCTAATTTTGAATAAAACCTGAGGCAAGACTCTTGAACCATTGCAAAGCTTTCCCTTTGAATGAAGATGCCAACAGTTTGACAACAACTTGCATCTCATTGATCTCATGGATTACACAAATGTTAGCAATATCCTTAACATGATCACCAGGTGAGGTCTAATTTTCTCCAGTGAAGTATGGAATGTTCTTCAATGCTGAAACTGGGATTGGATTTTGTGCATTGAGAGCAAGTGGGCTGCTTCCAGTGAAATTGGCATAGGGGTTGTTTTGTGCCATTCTGATTGGCCTTAGAACCCTTGTTGATTAAATGAAGGCCTACTAGGTGGAGGATTTGAGAGAGTTCTATTTGATGGAGATGGGGACCTTTGGATTCTCCTCCCACTTTGCCTTATTCTTGGAGATAACTATAGATATTCAAACAACACCTCTTCCTCTCCAGCTCTTGACCTTGTGTTGATTCTTCTCATGATTTTTCAGGTCTGCACTACTAAAACCAGATAATTCTTCTTTCTTGGAGTCGCCAAATGTGTAATTTATAGCTCTTTTAAAGAGAGAAACTTGCAAAAAATTCACATCAATTTTCTTGCAATGAAGATGAAGACCTCTAAGGTCCCACCGGCCGTGCCAAAACTATTGTTACACATCAGCAACACCCCTGGATGTTGATCAGATTTCTAGTTTGATATTTTAGAAATCCAGTGTGATTGCACAACATTGAATCATCTCCCCAAGTGTGGGACTTGCAAAATGAGAAAATAATCTCTAGTTTAGAGGTTGGTTCCTCAATTCCTCTAGTCAGATTTATCACTTACAAGTTGTAGAGGTCTATATTCCTAACCCTACCCTAAATTCCAAAGGAGACAGAGATAGAGAATGTAAAAAAGCTAAAACTAATGCTAATAGGTGATGCACCAAAGGAGTGGTGAGCATTTTTTACTTCTGCAGATTGACACAGTCCATAAAAATGCAACAAAGAACCTCATGCACAAACTGATAATTTTAATGAAGGATCATAAATTAACCAAACAACACAGGTAGAGGATGAAAACTAATCACAGAGGCTGTATTGTTATTTTAATCATCAAAATCACTTGCATTACAACACCTGAGAGGAAAAATAAAGTTGTAGCTCTTAGAAAAGGTCTGATATTCCACCAAAATCACTTCCAAGGTGAGAAAGGGGACCTGCAATACACAAAAAATGTTCAACCCTTTGAAAATGAGCCAAATCTGGCTTTTACAGTGCAAGGGACAAGCCCAGGAGAGAGAAACGTGAGAAAACATGGAAGGGATTCATCCATTGACCAAAACACATTAAAAATAGCATGGGCATCCTTGCAGACCCATCCCCTGACATTTTTAGCCATGCTGGGAGAGAATGCGAGCCATTCTTCATTAAAAATAGTGGTTGAAACATCATTTCTGTCCATGACCACGTGCCAGAGGTGTTTTTCAATTTTCTCTCTCCAAACTCCATCAAAATTCAAAAATGACCCCAAAATCTTGTAGATAATTTCACCAGCTTTCCATTGATATAAAAAATGTGAAAAAATGAGCTCTGGATTGAAAGATATGGCCATTTGAAGTTTTAGGGCAAAACATGGCCAAATGGGGTTGGCGGGCAAAAATTTGAATTTGTACACCTTTTTGGTCATTTGGAAAATTTTCCAAAATTTCCCCATGCTCCACCACTCTAGGTGCCATGTGGTGGCATCTCATTAGCTACGGGCCTTTCAAGGGAAAATTTTTCCAAAAAAACTCCGCCGAGCCATAACTTCAAAAATACATGGAGTTAGGAGGAAAAATTTACCTTTCTGGAAAACTGAGAACGAGCTCTATCCAATGGTTTCATTTCCAAAAGGTTTTGAGTGCCTGAAAAGAAAAATATTATGACTGAGGCACAAGAGAGGAAAAAATGAGAGGAGTTAGCCACAAAAAATGAGCAGGGGTACATTTTGGATAACAATTACCTTGGGGAGACACAAGCATGGCTCCTCTTCCCGGACCTTGTTTGCTCTTAGAACAATCAAATAATAGCTGTTAGACTTCATTGTCATATTTCTCATCCAATTTAGTGATGCTAGGGAGAGGTGTACCCTCTTTATGCAAGAAATATATACCCATCTCAGCTTCCTCCATCTCTTTATATGGATCATAAGCATGTCTTTTTTGATCCCACTCATCAATCATCAAATCTGGAATGTTCCCAACTTTAGTATCTTCTTCCTAGGTGCTTGGGAAATATTCTTGGTCAAAGGATAAAAACTTGGTGTTGATTGGACTTGGTATATAAGGCTCAATGTGATTATTTGCAATTGGCTCTGATATGATTGTAGCTTTAGCTTTGTACCTTGTCCTAAAGAGCATGTGTGACTAGTCAGCAAACAAGTAGCCTCCAATATTAGCAGTGAATTCTCTCAAAAAGCACAGAGAAAAGAGTGGTGGCAAGTCAATTACAGATAAATATTACTAAACTATTACATTTAGACTTGCATGTAATGTAAGGTTCTATTCCTTGATCACTCCAACAGTTGTCATTACTTTAGACCCAACTGATCTATTATTTGTTTAGGAATTACTGATTGAATTTCCCTAAAGTTAATCATACAGTTATGTACCAAGTTTTTTCCAATGATTAGATATATGTAAAATGGAGAAGGTTTCAAATTTCTACTTGTCTGACCTTCTTGTTGAGTTGCATTAGTGAGCACCCTTTTCTGAGTTTTGGATGACTCATTTGTAATGGATAAGTTGGCCATGACATACTATAGCAAATCCCTCTATCTTGGAATTATCAATGATTCCCACATTAAAATGCTCATGTTTGTTTTCTTCATCTGATCGATGATATTGAATGGGGAAAGGTTTTCCTTTTGTTACCCTTTGCTGAAACCACTTTTTCTTGTACATGAGTTGCTACAGCTGGTACTTTGGGATGATTATGTAGATTTGGGGAGATATTTGAACCAACAACTCCTTAAAGTGAGATAGAAGGTGGAGAAGTATTTGAATTTGAGGATTATACTTTGTTTATATTTCTCTTCTTATACCTCATGTTAGCTGCCACATCTTGAGAAGGAGACTAATTTATGCCACATAATTCCTCTACTTGAAAATTCACTAATGAATTATCATTTTGAGGTTCTTCTTGTGTGTTGTCTTGCTACCACGTTTATTGCAGATTTTTTTTAGTGAGAACCAATACTCTCCACCATCAAATCCTGATTTAGAGCACCATTGAAGCATGTTTCCTGATTATGAGGTTGACCACAAGGGAAACACATTTCATATTCTTGTGTTATATTGTTCTAAATTGGAACCAAGGTTCTAGATGTTGAAGTTGCATTAGGATTATATGGTTGAAATGGTTTAGCAACGAGAAGTTATTCTTGATTGATTAACAACTCCAATAGGAGGTCTCTTAGGCTAATATGGGGGCTTATTTGGTTGGTACTAAGGCTAATAGGTTCTAAAATTATGAGCTTGTTACCTCTTGAGGGTTACCAACTCATTATCAAGGTTTTGCAATTGTTTCATAAATTTTTGGAGTTCGGTTGAGGTGTTAGGAGAAGAAGTAGAAGCTTCATTGGAACTCTAATTTTTAGGAGAAGGAATAAGGGATAATATGGGAGTTTGGATAGAACTAGGATTTCCCATTTCTGGATAAATAGACACAAGTGGCCTAGGTGTGATTTTACCGGCCTTAATTAATCAATTATCTACTCTAATGGCTATAAGATAAGCTCTTAGAAAACTAGTCCCTCCCATAGACTGTATCATCATAGTTATATCAAAATTAAGAGATTTTAAGAAATAGAGGAATGCAATTTCACCAACTGGTCTTACAAAAATTGGAATCTTGTCCCACTTTATTTGGAATATGAATTTGAAATCAGCCATTTTTTCATTTGGTGCTCTCTTAATTATGGTCAATTGCTCCAACAAAGATAGATTGTCTGGATTTTACCCGAATTAGCCACAAAGAGATGTGCATAATTGATCCTAATTTCGAATTGATCATGTTGCTAAGCTACAAAACCACTGCCACATCCATCTCAGCAATCTCATGTATGAGACATAAATTTGCAATGTTTGAAATGTGATCAATTAGAAATGTGTGATTTTCTCTAGTGAAATATGGAATTTTCTCTAATGCTACCACTCGAATTGGATTCTGGGCATTGAGATTAAGTGGACTAATACCTATAAAATTAAAAAATGGATTTGGTTGTGGTGCAACCATTCTAATTGGCTTGAGAACTCTAGTTGATTGTAAAAAGGGCCTACCAGGTGGAGGTGTTGAAAGAGTCATATTCGGTAGAGATGGAGATCTATGAACTTATCTTCCTCTTTTGCCTCTCCCTGGAGATAGCTGAAAGTATTCAAATATTCCTTCCTCTCTAGTTGTTGACCATGTTTATATCCTTCTCATGAGTTTTAGACACATGTGCTAATAAAACTAGGTTACTTATGACCTTGGGAGTCGCCAGATGCCTTGTTACAAAGCCTCCAAAGGCTATAAATTCACCAAGACACACATCCAATTTTGATAAACATGGAAGAATTAACTTCTTGTCCCACCAGGCATGCCAAAACTTTTATGTCAAAATTACTGCACCCCTGAATGTTTGTAAGTAAATTTTTTGGGTAGTCAATGTAATTTGCTAAGATGGAGTTGTCTTAGGGTGTGGGAACTTGTAGTTGATACAACTCTCCAGAGAAATATGGTTCTTCTTCCTAAACTAGTACAACAAATAAATTTAATGAAGGAAAATATACTATCTAATCCTATCCTATCATTTCGAATGGACCGGGGAGAAGGAAATAACATGAAAATAAAGATATCCTCCACTAGGGGGTGATAGCACCAATAAAATGGTGGTTCAACACTCTCCGGGACTAAGAATGGGGTAGAAATGGAGATAAAAGGGATGTTTATAAATTCGTAGTCTTTAACACAAATTTACAACACCATCTCAACAAAGAACAACCATTTAGAGCATGAAAGAAACCATTAATACGCACAAAATACCTTAAATTGCAATATAGAGGTCAATGATGCAATAAAACACAAGAAAAGGGTTACAAATTAACCACAAATCTTGATTTTATTGCTCTAATAAGTGACACAGTTCATTACAGCCAATAAAAGAGGCAGAAATATCTTACCAACTTAAAATGGAAGGTTTTAGAGATTACAACACCTGTAATAGCTAGTGAAAAAGAGGAGAAGCAAAATGGAGATGTTTAACAACAAAAAAAGAGAGTTCGTTTTAACATTATATGAGTCCAAAATAGAAGGAGCTCGAATTCCTCTTCCAACCACCCAAAATTTGCATTAAATTGTTTGGAGAATGGTATGAGAACCATGAAAAAGCCATATTTCATTGTACCTTGACTTGTGAATGAAGAAATGTGACCCCTTTGTCTTCATTTAATCCATTTACTTGACATGGGACATGACAATTTAAACTAGGATGCATCTTTATCTTTTATCTTCATTTTCCCCCACCTACCTCACCAAATCTAAACATTTTATTGTTCCTGAGTGAAGTAAGGACAATTATGAGCTCATTGGAAAAAATTTCATGAAATTTGGATAATTGTGGGTGAAGAAACATCAATGCTAGTTGTGGGAGTCATATTTACCCAAAATCAAAACTCTCGGCCTCTATGACAGTTTACCAGTCCCCATACTTATTTTATTTTTGAATTTTAATTTTCACCTACCTCTTGGCCATGTGTTCACTTGTAATTGGATTGTGGGTTTATAATTGGTGTGGGGAACTAGATGTTGAGCGGAACTGGGCTTGGAGTTACTTTTGTGCCCAAAATTGTTGTAATATCTGCATTGGGCTCTATCTCCTCACCCTTCAGCTATGTTTCCAACTTGGCGAGCTAGATGAACTCACCAAGATACTCCACCAACTTGCCCCCTTTTCTCCTTCTGGGCCATGCCATGTGTCGTGGGGTTATAGGTGAAAATGTTTCTTACCTGCAAGGAAATAGTTCTCATGGGGAACTAGTTCCCCATGAACCCTCATTCTTTGCATGCCTTGGTCTTCTGACGATCTTGACTCCCATAATGTCTTAGTGAGCTAGCTGATATCCTCACCACTTGTTATCAACTTGGTGATCCCTCTCCTTAGCTAAGACTATATCTCCCCGCCTTTCTCGCTCTTTACATTACGACCTACTTGGCCTGATCGGGCATCAAACTCCATTCCGGCACAGGCCTTTGGGCCCACAAAGCCACTGTCAACCAAAATATACTAAACCAACCCCACTCCTTCATTGATATGCCACCGAGCTACTTCAGGGAACCAAGACTTGTTGGGCCCATGTTCCAAGTATTCTTGCGGACCCCAAAAAAGTGGTACTATACCATAGGTACTCCCCTTTTATTCAAATCAATTCAAACCTAGTTCCATGGAACTAATTTCTAACCAATATGGTGCAATCCGACCCCCCTCCATTTGCACTACACTACAAGACATCATTTTTTGCATTTTTCTCCAATTTTAGCTAACTTTTACTAGTTAGGATTTTTCAAGGAAAAGGAGCTAGAGGGAGATAAAATGAACATCCCAAAACTAAAAACTTACAACCTTATCAAATTTTATGCATTTTTAAACCAATATTTTAATTCCTTTTTCAACTGAGCCAACGGAGAGGGGGGTTTCAACCACTTCAAATTTCTCCAATTTTCCATTTAATCTCACTCCAGGTCAAGTGAAAGTATGAGTTATCATAATTACCTTCATGAAGAAATTATGGATAAAATTTTTGGTGACTCAATGGGGTTACTTGTCTGCCTAATAGAATTATCAGTCACCTTTCATGTCCCATTTGGCATGGAGTCAACCTGAAACTGATATGAAGCCTTGAAACTAATGTCTAAGTCACTTAAAGTGCTACTCAGACTTGAAATGTCTACTACTCACTTTAACTGACCACTCAAATCATGAAAAAACTTATGAGGAAGGATTTGTGTGATTGGAAATTTTTTTGGCTTTGAAATCCACCTCTTCTTCCCTGCATCAATGAATTGAAAAATTGGATCCTTCACCTTTGAACCTTCTTGGAATACTAATGAATGTTGTAATTGGTATGAAACTACTTGGGATGCTCATGAATTCATAAGATTTCCAGCTGCAATAGGTCTTAAGAATGAGAGAGGAGAATTTTAGGTTTATCTTCTTCTCAAAAGTGAAGAAAACCTTAAATGAACTGAGGGAGGTTGCCTACTGACACTAAGAACATGCGAGGTTTCGTGATGCCTCCCATTTGAAACAAATTCAATTGCCCTTGAAAAATTATGTTTGGATTTTGTAAGAGGGATTATAAGCTCAACTATGACTGATCCAAAGAGACAAGGGAGATGAAAACACTAAAATATCTCTCTAAACCTGATTTTAGTTACTATACATTTTAATTTTATTGAGAATTGCAACTATTTCTTGCAAATTTGAGCTTCTTATAACAATTTTCTTCCTTGTAAACACATTGAACTATGTCAAGAGACCACTAGAAGCAATAGAACCTGTAAAAAAAATTAGGGAAAGGAAGCCTATTCTAATAAACAAGGAAGTGTGATACAAGCACTTAGAGGAATTAGAAATCATAGACTAATATGTACAAAGTTCAAAATTTACTCTAGTAACAATGTTTAAGATGGATTCCATTAACTGGAATTCGTAGATCTCCTCCATCCGGTTTGGATAGCTAAAAGGCATTGTTACTTTTACACCCCATGATCATATAAGGACCACTCCATATAACATCAAATTTGGAAAACTTGGGTTTTTCCTTGTCATCATCCCACTTTAGAACCAAATATCCCTCTTGGAAGTTCCTGGCCTTAGCCTTCCTATCAAATCTCTTCTTAATTCGAGTTTGGTCCTTCTCTATTTTATTCATTGCTTAATCTCTTAGCTCTCCCAATTCTATGAGTTCTGCATATCTAGCTTCCATGGGCTCAAATCTAGATAACTCCAATTTCTTAAGAAGCTCTGATGATGGAATTTCGAGAGAGATGGACATCCTAGCTTTTGTTCCATAGACTAACTTGTAAGGGGAGCTTCTAGTTTCCTTTTAAGGTGTGATTCTATCAGCCCACAAGGTTGATTTGAGCTTGGTATTCCATGTCCTCTAATTCTAATCCAACATCCTTCTCATTATTCTTAGTAAGTTATTTTTCATGGACTCAGCTTGCCCATTACCTTGGGTGTAATAATTAGAGTAAGAACTTAGATGGATCCCATTCAAAAATCTTAGTGTTAAGAAATTTTAGAGCATTGTTTGATATGATAGTGAAATGGGCACTAAATCTGGTAACAATTCCTTCATAAAAGTCTAGTATACTAGACTTGTTTTCCTCCTTAAGTGTCACTACCTCAGTCCACTTGGTGAAATAATCAGTTGCTGTAAGTATACACTTTTTTCCTTAGCTTGAGTTTGGATCGATGACCCCAATGAATTCCAACCCCCACTACATAAATGGTTGATCAACTGAGATTGGGTGGATGGGTATGGCTACTAGCTTCTCCTTTCCAGTGAAGAATGCACACTTCTTTCATTTCTTGATCCATGTTTAACAGTCACTGAAAAACGTGGGACAATAGTAACTAGCCTTCATGATTTTGATGGCTATTACTTGTGGAGGAAAATGACCTCCAACTTCTCCATCATATAACTCATGTAGAACTCTCCTAATTTGATTTATGGAAACAAATCTCAAGAGAAATCCATTCACGTATTTCTTGAACAAGATGCCATCAATGAGAACATATAGAATGGATTGGAATAAAAAAATATGTTCTTTTCTCTTTATTCAACTCTGGAGAGCACATACTCATATGAAGGAAGTGTATCATATCCTAGGTCCAACAAAAATTAGGTGTACCATATTTTGTTTTTCCTTGATCATCTAGTAACACCAAAATAGCTCCTTCTAGAACTTTTGATTCAACATGTTGATTGGAAGTTAGTTGTTCACATGATCCTTTCCCATGGAAAAAATTAGTTACCTTGATTTCTATGTCATAATCCATGAAACGAGTGATCTAACCTGCCCTTTCCTCATTCAAATCCTTGTTTCAAAGAAATTATTTTACCCCGGCATGAGACACTAGAAACTAAATTTTGTTATTTGAAACCAATTGTCTAAACTTCTTTAGACTCTTTATAACAGTGAGGAAATGCTTCTCGATAAAAGAATACCTCACCTTATAATCTTCCAGGCTCTGGCTATAGAAAGAAATGGGTTGTTTGGATCCCTCCTTTTTCATCTGCATTAGGATGGCAGATATTGTGTCTAAACCACCAAAGGCATAGAGAATGAAGTCCTTGGAGAGATATAGGTTTATGAGATTTGGAGCTTGATAAATGTCCTTCTTGATAGCCTCAAAACTCTCTTTTCCTTTTGCTTTCCATTTAAATTAAAGGTTATTCTTCAACATCATTGTTAATGGCTTAACAAGAGTGGAAAAATTTGGCATAAACCTTTGGACGAAATTGATTCTCCCCAAGAAGCTTTGGAGATCCTTCTTGTGACTTGGAAAAGTTAGAGAGAGGATAAACTCAACTATTTCTAGATCAATTGTAAACCCCTCTTTAAAAAAAATGTTTCCCAAGATATTTATATCATGTGCCAAGAATATACATTTTTTAGGATTCAAAGATACTCCAAAATTCCCACATCTTTCAAACACTTGTCTAAGGTGAGAAAGGCAGTCAACTGTGGTCTTGGAAAAAACTATGATATCATCAAGATAAAAAAGAAACATCTCATTAATTAACCCCTTAAATTCCATGTCCATAGCCCTCTGAAATGTTTCTTCGACATTTGATATCCCAAAGGGAATATTCCTATAAGTGTATGTACCCCATTTTGTGGTGAAGTCTGTTTTAAATTGATCCTCCTCTTTCACCATAATCTGGTTGTATCCTGAGTAGCCATCTAGGAATGAGAACCTTTCTGATCCAATTACTGCTTGAAATATATTCTCCATGTAAGGAAGTGGATAATGGCCCTTGAGAGAATATCTATTGAAGTCTTGGAAATACACACAAAATCTAATTTCTCCTTTCCATTTCCTAACCGGCACCGTATTTTCTACCCACAATGAGTGATTGATTGGAAATGTGATACTTTCCTATATGATTTTTATTCATTTCCTTATTTATGAGGGACTCAATGTGGGGACTCACCAGCCTTTGCTACTACCTTATGGGATTGTATCCTAGATCCAACTCAATAGTATGTTGTACCAATCTTGGATCAAAGTCTCTCAAATTCTCATAAGTCTAGGTAAAGCTATTTATAAATTCTTGTCAAAGTTAAATAAAATGACATTTATATTGATGAGTACTCACCTTGCCAATTTAGATCACCTTGCCTTCACCCATTGAAAAGGACTCTCAATCTTCACCTTTGACCTGAATATTGGCTTTCTCTTTCCAAAACTGGTCAATAGGATTGAATATTGATTCAAGGTTCACTAGACCTTTGGGAAATTTTTTTTTCTTGAGCTGACCCACTTGAATCCCATATTGTCTTTACAATTTGTCTTGGTTTCTAGAAGATAACTCAGGTTATTCCTGGAGGAAATTTATGACCATTTGGTCACTTTCAAACACTTTCATGCTTGTGTTATTTTTTGGAAGATTTTTCCTTACCACTACTTTGATATAAGGCTGAGTTTAATCCTTTTTTATACTTTCAACTACATCAAATACAACCCCAAATTTTGTAAGCTTTTTTGCAACATCATTCTCCTTTATTGGAATGGAATCAATGTTAAATGCCTCAAAATATTCAATGAGATCCAATACCCATTTCTTATAGCATTTGAGGAGATCATTTTTGGCAGTGTTGATCCCTATAACCTGATTTACAATGACCTCATTGTCTAAAAAAACTTGCAAGTTATTGATGCCTCTTTTTCTTACCTAATGCATTCCATGGATTAATGTTTCATATTCATCTGTGTTATTTAAAAAATGAATTGGAAATGAAAGGCTGAAAAATATTTGTTAAATTGGGGAGAAAAAAGAATGGCTCCTCCTCCTCTACCATATATGCTCTTAGAACCATCAAAGAACAACTTCCAAACTTCATTATCATCTTTCTCATCCAATTTGGTGATGTTAGGGAGAGGTGTATCATTTTTATGCAATAAATAAATACCCAACTCAGCTTCCTCCATCTCTTTATATGGATCATAAGAATGTATTTTGTGAGCCCACTCATCAGGCATCAAATCAGAAATGTTCCCAACTTTATTATCTACTTCCTGAGTGCTTAGGAAATCTTCTTGGTCAAAGGATGAGCAATTGGTGTTTATTGTACTTGATAAATAACGTTCAATGTGATAATTTGAAATTGTTCCGATATGATTATAGCTTTAGCTCCGTACCTTTTCCTAAAGAGCATGTGTGACCAGTCAGTAGACAAGTAGCCTCTAATATTAGCAGTGAAGTCCCTCAACAAGCACAGAGAAAAGATCGGTGGCAAGTCAATTACAGATACATCTAGTTGAATTGTTACATTCAGATATGCATGCAATGTGAGGTTTAATTCCTTGATCACTCAAACAGTTTTCACTACTATCCTGTCCAATTACACCACACCCTTAGAAATAAATTCACACTTTAGACCAAGCTGATCTACTATTTTTTAGGTATTAGTGAGCTACTTGCCCCAGAGTCAATAATACAGTTGTGTACCAAGTTATTTCTAATGATTAGAGATATGTAAAATGGAGGAGGTTTCACAATGTTACCCATTTCACCTCCTTCGTGTTGAGTTGCATTAGTGATCACCCTTTCCTGATTCTTGGATGACTCATTCACAATGGATAAGTTGGCCAGACAGCCTGTAGAAAACCCCTCTGTCCTAGAATTGTCAGTGATTCCCACATTGAAATGCTCACTTTTTTTTCATCTAATCAATGATATTGAATGGGAAATGTTATATTATTTATACCCTTTTCTTGGCACAATGTTTTCTTGAAAATGAGGTGTTATAACCTGTAATTTGGGTTGATTATGTGGATTTGGGGACATTTTTGAACCAACAACTCCTTGAAGTGTGATAAAAGGCTGAGAAGTATTTGAATTTGAGGATTATCCTTTGTCTATATTTCTCTTCTTAGACCTTGTGTTAGCTGGCACACCTTGAGAAGGAGACTTATTTATGCCACATAAGTCCTCAACTTGTTAACTCACTAATGAAGTGTCATTTAGATGTGTTTCTTGTGTGTTGGTTTGCTGTTGATTTTCTTCCTGATTTGTTTCTTAGGGAGGACCAATACTCTACACCGTCAAAGTCCGATTTAGAAAACCATTGATGCATGTTTCTTGATTTTAGGGTTAACCACAAGGGAAACACCATTCATATTCTTGTGCCATGTTGTTATGAATTAGAACCAAGGCTCTGGATGTTGAAGCTGCATTAGGATTGTATGATTAAAATGGTTTAACAGCGGGAGGTTTTCCTTGATTCTGATTAGAAACTTAATCAATAGGTATATTAGGCTTATATGGGGCCTTATTTGGTTAGTACTGAGGCTGATAGGGTCTAACATTCTGAGCTTATTGCATTTTTATGGTTACCAATTCATTCCCAATGTTCTGTAATTTTTTCATAACTTCTTGTAGTTCGATTGAGGTGCTACAAGAAGAAGTAGAAGCTTAATTGGAACTCTGATTTTTAGGAGAAGTAATAGGGGCTAATGTGTGAGTTTTGATAGAACTAGGATTCTCCATTTTTGGATAAATAGGAATACATAGCCTAGGTGTGAGTTTGTCGACCTGAATTAAGAAATTCTTTGCTCTAATGGCTATATCATAAGCTCCTGGAAAAGTAGTCCATTCCATTGATTGTATCATAAATATATTAGAATTAAAAGCTTTAAAGAAATAGAGGAATGCACCTTCAATAGTTGGTCTTACAGCAATTGGAATCATGTCCCATGCTTTTTGGAATTTGAAGTTGAAATCAACCATTTGTTCATTTGGTAATCTTTTGATTGTGGTCAAATTCTCCAACAAAGATATATTGTCTTCCTTTTCCCCGAACTAGCCACAAAGAGTTTTGCATAATTGATCCTACTGCTATGCTCTTGAACCATAGAAAATCTCCGCCTTTGAAAGAAGAGGCTAAAATTTTCATTGCCACATCCATCTCAACAATCTCATGTATGGCACAAATATTTTCAATGTCATGAATGTGATCAATTAGAGTTGTGTGATTTTCTCCAGTGAAATATGGAATATTATTTAATGCTGCTACTAGAATTGGATTTTGATCATTGAGATTAAGTGGACTACTTCCCATAAAATTAAAAAATGGATTTGGTTTTGGTGCAGCCATTATGATTGGCCTGAGCACTCTATTTGATTGCAAAAAGGGCCTACCAAGTGGAGGTGTTGAAAGATGTATGTTCAGTGGAGATGGAGATCTTTGAACTTGTCTTCCTCTTCTTCCTATGCCTGGAGATAATTGCAAGTATTCAAATATTCCTTCCTCTCTATTTCTTGAACATGTTTGGATCCTTATTTTAAATTTGAGACACCTATGATACTAAAAGTAGTTGAATTCTAATCCTGGGAGTCACCAGATGTGTTCTTACAAATCCTCTAAAGGATATAATTTTACCAAGACACACATCCAATATTGATAAACATGGAATAATTGACTTCTTATCCCACCATGTTTGCTAAAAAATTATGCCAAAATTACTACAACCCTGAATGCTTAAAAGCAATTTCTTTGGGTAGTCATTGTAATTTTCTAACATGGAGTTGTCTCAGGGAGTGGGACCTTGTAGCTGAGACAAATTTCTAGAGAAAGTGGGTTCTTCTTCCTAAACTAGTGCAACCAATAACTCTAATGAAGGAAAATCTACTGTCTAATCCTATCATATCATTTCAAAAGGACCATAGAGAAGGAAATACCATGAAAATAAAGAGATCCTAAACTAGGGGGTGATAGCACTAAGAAAAGGGTGCTTCAACATTCTCCAGGACTGAGAATGAGGTAAAAATGGAGATACAAAGGATGTTTATAACTTCATAGTCTACAACACACATTTACAACACCATCTCAATGAAACACAACCATTTAGAGCATAAAAGAAACCATTAAAATACCTTAAATTATAGTATAGAGGTCATATGATGCAAGAAAACACAAGAAAATGGTTGTAAATTAACCATAAAGCTTGATTTTATTGTTCTAATAAGTGACACAGTTCATTACATCCAAGAAAATAGGTACTAATCTCTTGCCAAGTTCTCAAAATGGAAGGTTTTAGAACTTAAAACACTTGTAACAACTAGTGAAGAAGGGAAGAAGCAAAATGGAGATGTTCAACAAACAAAATGAGTTCCTTTTTACATTATATGAGTCCAAGATAGAAGGAGCTCTAATTCCTATTCCAACCACCCAAAATTTTCTTTAAATTGCTTGGAGAATGGTATGGGCACCCTGTAAAAGCCATATTTCATTGTACCTTGACTTTTGAATGAAGAAATGTAACCCCTTTTTCTTCATTTAATCCATTTACTTGACCTGGGACGTGTCTTTGTCTTTTCTCTTCATTTTCCCCTCCTACCTAACCAACTATGAATATTGTATTATTCCTCATTGAAGTAGGGATAATTACGAGCTCATTAGAACAAATTTCATGAAATTTGGATAATCTTGGGAAAAAAACACCAATGCGGGTCATGGGAGTCATATATGCCCAAAATCAAAATTCTTAGCCTCTGTGACAGTTTACCAATCCCCCATACTTAGTTTATTTTTGAATTTTTGTTGTCCCACTACCTCTTGGGAATATTTCCATTTGTGATTGGCTTGTGGGTTTTTAATTGGTGCGGGGAACTAGACGTTGAGCAGAACTGGGCTTGGAGTTCCTTTTTTGCCTGAAATTGCTGCAGTATCCACATTAGCTCAATCTCTCCGCTCTATAGGTCTATTCCTAACTTGGCGAGCTAGATGAGCTCACTGAGTTACTCCACCTACTCAACCCATTTTTATCCTTCTGTGTCATGCCACATGTCATGGGGTTATAGGTGCAGATATTTCTTACCTATGGGGAAGTAGTTCCCTGTGAACTACTGTTCTCTATATGCCTTATTCTTCTAGTGCTCCCAACTCTCGCAACACCTCAGTGATCTCTACAAGCTCATTGAGATCTTCACCACCCTCTATCAACTCAACGATCCCTTACCTTAGCTCAAAATATAACTCCCCACTTGGCTCTCGCTTAACACTATAGAAAACTCAGCCCGATCAGGCACCAAAATACATTCTGGTATGGCCCTTTAGGCCTACAAAGCCACTTGCTCCCACAATATACTAAAACAACTCCACTCCTTTATTAATTTATCATGAAGCTACTTCGGGGAACCAAGACCCACTCGGCCCATGTTCCAATTGTTCTTGCAGACCCTAAAAAAGTTGCATTATACCATAGGTTCTCCCCTTTTATTAAAATTGGTTCAAATATAGTTCCATGGAACTAAGTTCCAACTGATAAGGTGTCATCCAACCCCCTCCATCTGAACTACATTGCAAGACATCTTTTTTTGCATTTTCTTCAATTTTAGCCAATTTTACAGATTTTTTCAAGGACAAGGAGCTAGAAGGAGATAAAATGAACATACCAAAACTAAAATTTTTCCAACCTTATCAAAATTTTCCCATTTTAAACCAAAATTTTAATCTGTTTTTCAACTGGTCCAAGGGAGAGGGGGGTTTCAACCATTTAAAATTTCTCCAATTTTCCAATTAATCTCATTCAAAGTCTAGTGAAAGCATGAGTTATTAGAATTACCTCCATGGAGAAATTTTGGATAACAGAAGGATTGTGGAATCAAGAAGTAGCTTGTTGTAGTTGAAAAATTTCAACTTAAAGGTCTTGATAAAGAGAAGCTAGATCTTGGGTGCCAGAAGAGGAAACTTGTCATGTATGTGAAGTGATAGGTGGAGTGAAATTATTTTTAGGAATAGGAATGGAGGAAGGAACGGTAGAAGAAGGTTGAATGGTATAAGGAGGAGGTTAGGTAGTAATAGGAATATAGGTAGAAGTGACAGTAGTCTGAGAAAGCTCAGGAAAAGTAGTGGCTTCCTCATGAGCACCGTATAAAAGCATATCTAAATCTTGTGGATGCTTAGTAATGTGCTCTTCAAGATCACGAAGATGGTTTTCATCAAAGGTACCATAATATTTAGCCATGATAAAGGTTGGGTCCGAAAGGTTAGGTTAAACAAATGATTTAACAAAAATAAACTAAATGGATAGTTCTTACTTTGTTAAATATAAAGATATGTTATAACAAGAAGATATGGTGGTAAAGTACACTGGATGACACAAGAAACAAGAAATGAAAGTAAACCCTAAGTGAAAAAGAGATTTAAATCACTTAGATAATTTCCCAAATATCCCAAAAGCGTGTGAAGGTGAAAGATTGATAAAACTGGAACACAAGAGGTCACGTCTGAGCCCAATAAAATGTAGAAGTGTAGGAGTAGGGAATAGGGTTCCTGGAGTGGCACTATGGTGCCTAGGTGTGAGGATCCCTTCCTATGTGCTAGGGTATATGTAGTAGGTCCAAAATTCAATTTCATAGGGTTGCTGGTTAATTTGAAACTCTCGTTGTTTGTCACTAGTATGTTGCACAACTCTCACAGATGTCATTGATACCTTGTAATGAAGAGATCACCTGAAAACCCTCAAAAGAACATCAAATCCTAAAAAAGAAAGATGTATAATAAGGGTTCAAACTGCCCTCAGCTGTAACAATGGTGATCTTACGACTAAGTAATACACTACATCTCATACCCAATATTGTTTTGTGTTTGTGGAATCATGCCCTAGGTGGATCTTATGCGTGTCACACTTGATAGCGAGAAAAGTAGCTAGATGTAAAAAGATGTAATAGATGTATGCATGGAATAAAATGAACTTCCCTCTTATGCATGTGAAATATAAAACTACCTCTTGTCCCTTGCAACGGTGCTAGACGAATGAAAATATGCTCTTGAGTTCTTGTGAGATGCAACCTTAGGTGATACTAGTAATGCTTAGAGATTGGTCCTTTAATTTGGTCACATGAATTTATATTTATAAGCTTCTCTTGTTTAAATTTCATAATTGACCACTAAAAGGCCAACCCCTAAGAGATAAGGATGCCTAATGGCTAGAAAGGACCCAAAACGGAGCAAGATAGATACAAAGATGTCTAGTGCATCCATAGGGGATGAGGGAACTTGGGCACTAACATCATGGCTATGCACTATTTTCCAGAACCAGAAAATGTGAAATGTTAAGGGCCAAACTAGGCAGTGAGGTCCATAAGGTAAAAAGGGAGACTAGAAGGGAACCGAGGAGGCCAAGTATAGTGATCAACACCTACTTTTCTCTTATAAGAAGCATATGAATATTATTATGTGATTAGGACCTAGTATTGTACCTAAGTGCATGATTTTGTGCCAACACACTTATTAGTGCACTATGACATATATTCCATGACCTCATAAATAAAACCCTAGAATACTACATTAATGACTTCTTAGGAAAATCTAAGCAATGTAGGGACCATGTTGATGTCCTTAACATTAAATTTTCTTAAATCATCCAATATTTCCTTCACCTTAACCCTGTTAAGTTTGTATTTGGTGTTATCATCGACAAGATCCTAGGGTTCATCATTTCTATCAGGGGCATTGAAGTATACCCTTCCAAGATCAAATCCCTCATCGAGATGCCTCCTCCATTAAACCTTAAATGGATTTTCATCCTTGAAGGTAGAATTCAATCATTTCATTGTTTCATCTCATAGCTCTTAGATTGTTTTCAATCTTTCCACCATCTCCTTCGAAAGGAATTCCACTTCAAATAGGATCACAACTATAAAAATGACTTAAAGGACCTTAAACAATATCTCTTATATCCTCTTATTCTTACACTTCCTCGTGAGGGGGAGCCCTTCTATTTATACATATCCACTATTATCCATGCCCTAGGTTTTATTATAGCACATTAAGATGAGACATGTCATGAAAACATTATCTATTACATAAGCCACACCATTCAAAATTTAAAAACTCGTTATACCAAAGTAAAAAAGTAGTGTTGTGCCTTGTACTTTGTGAATTCTAAGTTTTTTCAATATATACTCAATCAAAAAACTTATGTTGTCACCAGTTTCAATCCCCTTAAAACCATGCATTCCAAACCATACCACAGTGACCGTATCACTCGATGGCTCATGCTCATGACTAATTTTGATCTAGAATTCATCCCAAAAAATTCTAGTAAAGGACAAGCCATTGCCAACCAGCTTTCTGAAGTTCCTGTATAAAAGGAAGGATTATACAGGATGGGGTAAGCATGGTCCATAAAACTATTCACTCCATGGGAAAAAGTAAAAAATTAGGTATGGCAATAAAATTGGCCATGCATAAGGCCTTTGATAGAGTTTCTTGGAAATTTTTAAATAAATTCCTTTCAAAATTTGGTTTCTAGAGTAAATTTAGGAAAATCATTCAGGCTTGCATCACTACTTCTATATTTTCAGTGATTGTAAATGGTACCTCGGTGGGATTATTTTCTAGTAGTAGAGGTATAAGACAAGGGTACCCCATATCCCCCTCAATTTTTATTATTATGCCTGAAAACCTTACCAGATCCATAATTGAGGTTGTGACTAATGGCATGTTTAAAGGATTCAAACCAACTTCCACCAATCATACAACTTTGCATCAACAATTTGGTGATGACACAATCTTGCTTCTGATGGTTTCTATTTTAGAGGCAAAAGATATAAATACTATTCTCATATTCTATGAAGCAAATTCTAGCCATAAAGTCAACTTTGATAAAAGCTTGGTGTATTTTTTCAAAACTCCTAATGATAGGCCAGAAAAAAATGCACTTATTCTGGGATGTAAAATTATTTCTTTACCCATTACCCATTTAGGATTACCTTTGGGTACTAATAAAGTCTCTAATGCTGTTTTGAATGACCTCTTAGATAAATTTCACATGAAATTGGTTGGATGGAAAGTATCCATTCTCTCTAGTGTCGTAAAATTTTTACTAATCAAAAGCACACTTCAGAATTTTCCCATTTATATCATGTCAATGTACAGTATTCCAACATCAATTTTAGACAGCATTGAGAGAATTCAACAACACTTTCTATGGCATGGAAGTGAAGAAATAGTTAGATATCATTTAGTGGATTGGGATCAAGTTTTTGTTCCAAAAAATATTGGTGGGCTAGGAATCAAGGATATCAGAAAGATGGATGTTGCTCTTATTTCTAATCTAGATTAGAGATTGCTTAAGGAAAACCAGCCTTGGACTAAACTCATTAGGATAAAATAATTGTCTCACAAAAATGTGAATTAATTCCTTTTTTAACATCAACTTCCCACCAGCTCCATTTTCTATAAAAAATCACTTCAAATCAAGCATATCCTTGTCAAAGAGAATAAATGGAAAGTTGGCAATGGTTAGGATATACTTTTTTGGAAAGATAATTGGACTGATTTCAAGATGAGTGATAAATTTGGCTCGCTCAAAGACATTCTATGTGATAATTATGGTAGTAAAGTTAAAGATTACATTGAAGAGGCTGGGAATAATAGAAATTAGAAACAACTTGAAGTTGATGAGGAAAATACTCTTGATGTATCCTCTTTGCAACAAAAAATTTCTCTCATTCCTCTTAACCAAAAGGAAAACAAGGATGAGCTTCTCTGGGTTGATTCTTTTGATGGGGACTATATAGTCAAATCAGGATACAATAGTTTTTTTGCTAGAAATCAAAATGGTTTAAATTGGAGCAGAATCTGGATGCCTGAGTTAACCCCTAAAGTACATTTTTTTCTGTGGCTAGTGTTGAAAGGAAATATTCTTACCAATGATAATCTAACCAAAAAGGGTTTCATTATGCCCAAAATATACATTATGAGAAAAAAAGAGGCTGAAGACATCAAACATCTTTTCTTGCATTGTGAATATGCTTCAAAGATTTGGAGCCTTATTTTTACAAATTTCAGCCTTCACTAGGTCCTTCCTAACTCCTTCTTGCAGACTTGGGAGCAATGAGATCCACCCTATAAACATTGTATGATAAGAAGATTATGGAATTTTCTTCTACCTCATACCATATGGAGATTTTGGAAAACCATAAATGATATAATTTTCAGGAACAACAGACAAGTATGTAATAAAGTCTTTAAGGAAATTTCTATTGTTGTCAAGGATAACATTGAAATATTTAGGCCTCCTAAAAACACACTCTATCCAAAGGAATAAAAGCATATACTTGTTTCCTGGAAGATTAGAATTGGCAACCATCATAGGAATAATCCAAATAGAATTGACAAATTGAAAGTTCATTAGATTCAGCCACCTACTTCATGGTAAAAAACTAAATTTTGATGGATGTTCCAAAGGAAATCCTGGGGCCTCAGGGGGAGGTGGAGTAGTTAGGGATCATAGAGGTTGTCTTGTTGCTACTTTTGCAGGTAAAATGGGACACAAAACAAATCACTACTTTAAAGCACTAACACCATAATGGGGGATAAGAATGGTAAGGGATTGTAGCATTTCCAATATTATAATTGAAGGGGACTCTTTGAACATAATGAATAGCCTAAATCAATTTCAAACCCCTAGTTGGACTATTAGGGATTTCATATATGAATCTATTGAGATTTGTAAATCCTTTGTGAACTTTTAAGTCATGCATACATACCGTGAAGGCAACAAAGTGATAGATAGTCTTGCCAACTATGGTGTTAGTAACAACATGTAAAAATGTTTTAGTGATGACATCGTTAAGGATAAATATGATATTAAAAATCATCATTAATGAATCCCCCCACCAATTTGAAAGTAATTATTTCCTTCACATGCAGGTTAATTAAGATCACTTTCATTTCACATGATTTTTGGGTATGCAAAGAAGGTGTTGAGAAGTGGTTTTGGGGAAGAAGAACTATAGCTGGAAAAAAATAGTAGCAAGATGAGTGGGCCTCCATGCAAAACGAAACCCATTTTTGACCCATCTTGGAAGGAGAATGTGATCTTATGGACTTATTTGCAAATGGGTGGGGTTTCTAATCTTATGGAGAAAATGCAGGGCTATGATCAAGATGTCTATGTTCAATTTGTAGCTAGGTGGGAGCAAACGATAGTTGAATATGGGGAAATCTTGGTCAAAATTACTAAAGAACTTATTACAGAGGTCACAGGACTGAGTCTAGAAGGGGCTATATTTTTCAGTAAAAGGGTCGAAAAAAATGTTGAAGCCAAGAAATTCCTTGAAGAAGGAGAAAATCTAGAATTCATTGTAGCATGAATAAAAGTGGCCTCCATTCCTGAGCCCTTTGACGAAATTACAAAGATGATTGTCATGTATGTAACTTTGGAAGGACGATATATGATAGTTCCCCTTAAGCATATGGTTTTCCTAAATCACTTTAGAAGGAATTTGCATGTCATATTTCCAAATTATCTTTTAAATTCCTTGGAACAATTTGTTCTTGAGTTTCAAAATCACACCCATGCCACCCCCTCCATCAAGGTCTCATTTTTTTGCTGCATAGACATTATATTTCCATGCTTCATGCTATCCCAGTTGCCCCTACCCCCCCTCACCCAAACTCCACTGTCCTCACCACTGCATCTGAGCGTAGGAAAATTAGGACTAAAAATCCTTTTTACCCCATCAATTAACCACTACCCTCCCAAAGGGTCCTTTACAACAGTAAAGAGATTGAATCAACAAAAAATATACTCCATATTAGCAACCCTACTATCACTTTTACTAATAAAAAGGAGGAAGGGCTACTTAGTAGAATTGATAAGTTGGAAAAGGAAGTTAGAGACCTGAAGTAAGAACTCAAACAGATTTGTAAGAGAGAAGTAAAAAGAAAGATGAATAATGACTTGGATACGGATAAAGAGCAGACTTTGCAAATCTATAAACATTTAACTCTATGGACAATATACTAGGTTTTGCAAAAGGCGGGCATGAATTTTCCGTGGCAGTGCTTAAGGCAATTTATAACTTCATGGAGAAACATGTTATAAGTGTTTGCATTCTTAGCGACATTCCTATTCCCATATGGGAATCAGATTCAACAAGGGACCTGGTTCTTTCACACCTAGATAAAAAAGGATCCCTCACATGTCACGGAATTGACATTATTCACCTCTCTTCAAAAGATAAAAACTAAAATTGATAAAGCATTCAATTAATGTGGATTGTTACTTTTTTCATACTCATGTTTTGATGTTATAAGGATGTTTCTATCAGGGTGCTTTGTTGCAGATGTGATAATTTTTGTTTTCTCTTTAAAATTTTGTTTAAACTATAGTTGTTCCTCATTCTTATCAAGGATTCTGATCCTTTTTTAATGGTTTTTTTGCACTATCTGGCTTTTGAGCCTTCTTGTAATAGGGTATAGTCCCTTCAAAACTTGGTTTACTTTTTGATGATCTTTCTAGCTTGTGAGCTCTTTTGTATCAGGGTATAGTCCCTTCAAAACTATTTACCTATGGTAAAAAACTATTTCTGAAGTTCCTCTTCCTGAAAATCAATTACCTAACAAAAAATTTCCTGAAGAAGCCCTCATTACCATCGATCAAGAATACACTCCTATCAAAATGAAACTTTTCTTCAATGGATCTAAGTATCAACAGGGTGAGGTGCTAGTATCGTTATCATACCTCCCTAAGGGACTCCTATCCCTATGTCCTTCAAATTAAACTTTGAATTTACTAATAACATGGCCGAACAAATCCCTCATCGTGGGTCTCCAACCTACTATCTCATGTTTGGTGTTCAAATCTTGGATATCTATAGGGACTCTCAGCTCATCATCAACCAAATCAAAGGAATTTATCAATGCAATAAAAAAATTCTACAAAAATATAAAACCATTTTCGAATTCATCTTATAATCCTGTGATCATTACACCATTCAAACACTTCCACGATCTTCTAATAAATTCACAGACACCATGGCTTCTCTGGCATCACTCATCCCTGTATCAACTGATGATTCCAAACTGTTTATTATTGTTCATATTCTTGATCAACCATATCACACCAATGAGATAAATTCTATCAATCTCATCAAATATAATCAATCAAACCTCTGGTACACTCAAACGTATGATTATCTCTCAAAATATAAAATTCCCTCTGATATATCTATAAATGCTAAATGATATTTTCTTCAATGCGCTACCCGATACACTATAATAGGTGGTGTTCTCTACAAACTTAGATTTGACAAATTTTTGTTATGATGTATAAAATATCATGAATCCACTAAATCTATCCAATAATTTCACAACAATATATGTGATGGAAACTATAACAGTGTGGTTGATGCTAAGTGTGTCTTATGGATGGGATATTACTGACATACTGTCAAATAATATTGTTATGTATACATCAAGAAATGTGTTAAGTGTCAACAAAATTCCATTCTTACTCACATTCCTAGTCATGATCTATAACTTGCTCAATATCTATGGCCCTTCTCACAATGGGGAATTGACCTCATTGGTTTCATCAACCCTCGTTTTTCATAATGACATCACTCTATCATCACATCTACTGAATATTTCACTAAATAGGTATAGGATATTCCCTGGTCTCTACTAAAGAAAACAAAACCATCAAAATCATCTATCAACATATAATATGTCGCTTCAGTATCCTGCACAAACTAATAACTGATAATGGAAAGTCTTTAAAAAATAAGGAAGTTAAGAAATTATGTGACACTTTCAGCATCAAACTAAAATTTTAATCTCCTTATTGTCCACAAGAAAATGGATAAGAAGAAGCCTCTAATAAGACATTTAAAAAAATCTTAAGAAAATTGATGACCAAGTAGGAAGTAATTGGCATCTCCAAATCTTGTTTTCTCTTTGGGCTTATCGAACTAGCATATGTAATCTTATAGTTGCTACACCCTTCTCCTTATTTTATATCTCCGAGGTGGTCCTATCCCTTTAATTCCATATCCCATCACTTCGGGTGTCCATCACAGACTTCGTCTCTGATGAATATTAGCTTTAAGAATGTATAACACAACTCGAGTTTTTAGATGAACATCACCTAACAGATCTCAAACATCATCATGTCTACCAAGAATGCATCAAGAGAACATTTAAAAAACATATTAAATAACATGAATTCAACATTTGTGATCTTTTCCTAAAATGAAATCAAAATGTCACTACTCTGGAAAGGATTAAATGTGGGAATGTTTCCCCTAACTGGATCAGTCCATATGTCATCACTCACAAATATGGGTCGAGATCCTATCATTTAGCCTCCCTCGATGGTACACCTTAAAATGAACCTTTGAATTCCTTGCACTGTTGGCCTTTCTAATGTTAACATATCTACTGTCATGACATTAGTCATATCAAAGATATCATTCCATCACCAACCTATCATTTTACCACTTTAATGATTTGGAAGCATGTGGTCTACCATCACCACCTTATAACTAAGACCTTAAAGATGAGCACCATGGATCTATTCACCGCATCTTTCACATGGACAAATTTATCATTAGAAGGAACCCCATTATTATTACATCCATCTACCTTTTGTCTACCAACTAAAAAAATGCTAAGGAGTACACGTGTAGTCTGTACACACATTTTTCTCTCTCCTTAAAATGGTCTACTAGGCCTATCCTCGGCATAAAAAAATAATATCTATGGATGCATATTATCAAAATATAGAATGATCCCTTGAAGGACAACTATTAATAATAATAAATATAGACTAATCCCTTGAAGGAAATTTTTCTATCAAATAAAGAAAATCCCTCAAATGTCATCTATTCAAAACTGAAAATAATAAAATTATATTCCATTCCCTCAAAGGATGGATACCCATATCATTAAATGATTCCCACATTGATTAGCATTCAAAATAGTATAAAAAATCCTAAGAAATATTCCCACATCAATCAACTTTCCCATTAAATTAAACTACCTACATTGATAAATTTGCATCAATAAAATATAGTTAGGGCATGAACCTACAAATCCATCAAAAAGAGAACATACTCTCTTGTAAAAAATTCACATGTCAACCCTTCCCATGTCATAAGAAGGTATAAAAACTCACTTCCATCTATATCTAAGATCCTACATGTGACTACCTATTGTTATTTTTATGTTAACATTTGTTATAAGGCCTCAAGTGCATTTTCATCATTATGAATCTTACCATCATGTTATATATGCATCAAATCCAGTCTAAAAGAAAAAAATTCACATTTATTATCTACCATGATTAAAGTAAATTTTGGAATAAATATATCAACACTGTTATATTTGAAGTTACATCATATCAACGTAAAAAAGTAGCATATATCAAATTTGCATCCATACTCATCACACATAAAAATACATCAAATATATATAAGCTTATCTCAAAATCAATATGTCATACATTAAAATCAACATCTATACATTTAAGCATCATATCAACATCACATATAACATCATATCTAAAACTATCTTAACATCACATCATGAATATCAACATCAAAATAAATAAATCAACACATGAATATCAAACACACACACACACACACACACACACACACACACACACACACACACACACACACACACACACACACACACATCCTAAAAAGTATTTAAAAAATGCCTTTAAAAGTATCATATACAAAACCATTGGTATCATATACAAAACCCACATATCATGTCGTAAAATCAAACTTCGATATACAATCACGAACCTGGCCTCTTGCGACCTCTTTTTCTAGCCTTGAATCTCTTTATGGATGTAAAAAACTCCATGTTATCACCAATGTCACTTGTCAAGATGATATATGCTCATTCATTCTATGCTTTGCATAACGAGGAACACTAGGGAGGTGATTTGTAACCAAGTTCTCATAGTATCTCATCTCCTCTCCAAGCACTCTATACTACTCAATGGTCACTAAACCAGGAGATTCCATCTACCCTCCTACCATTGACACTCCTATTGTAGGTACCACCACCTGATCCACACTAGGCCCTGCTCTGTGGGCTGCACTATCAGCTACCTCCGGCACCATACCCACCTCTCCATACTTCACCCACAGTACCTCCTGCTTTTGGCAATATCTATCTTCTTGTTGTAGGTATGTATCATATTCTACACATATCTACTCTACCTCATGTTTCATCCTATCATGTTCTTGGTGAGCGGTGTCATGCTCCACTATCAATCCATCCCTATCCACCTATAATATACCATGAGCTTCTTGCATCCTGGCTATCTCATCTCCACCTTCACTCTCCTACTGCCTCCTACCAACCCTATATCCACAAGCAGCCCACTATAGTGCCCACTAAGCCAAGAAACCCTCATCCACACCTACATAATCCTCCTCAATATCCTCATGCTCTCTTTCCTCCTTAGTTGGTCCCGCTGCATCCACTATTGATACAATTAAATCACTCTTAGAATCATCATGTTGGTATATTAATGGCTCACCTAGAATTTGTTGAGGAAACCTAAACTGTCACCACACTTGGGGAAATAGTATGGCTCTATCATGTCTAGTCTCCTCCCCCACACCCACATCACCCTCCTCATTCCTACCAAATCTACATCCATCCCTGGCCATGTAAGGTATCTCACATACATCCTCTAGATCACATCATATATGGACAAGCTTCATAGTCTGCTAGCCTAATATGTTTTATCTCTCTCAGCCCCATCATCCCTCAAATAATCAAACTACCATCTCAATAATTCAACTACATACTCAGTTGGGTCACTTTCTCTCCATGGTAACCCTAGCGGTCTTGTGACAACAATGTGCTCATAGGCCGAGAAGTGTAGCAAAAATCTCCACCCTCTAAAAAACATATAGAGCTCATGGTAAGTCTGAGATAATAATGCATAAGCCTAGATATATATTATCTGGTGGTCCATAATCTCTGAAACGACACCCACAAGTATCCATGCAAACCTACCACCCCCTAAATTTGGTAGTGTGTAGTATGATATCGCCAACATAATAACTGACATCAACTAGTTACCTGACACATCTACATCGTAATATGGATTAATATGGAACCCCCCTATTGTGTACCCTATCTCCCCAGCATCATCACCATATAACCACCTCATCATGTTAAAGCAATCCTCTTGGTGATTAGTACCACTTGCTTACCCAAAATAGGTAACTTGAGGATCATGTATATATCCTATAGCCTAATTTTCATATCACACATTGATAACTAGAATGTCCCAGTCATAGGATCATGTTATCCATTTTCCCTTGGGAAAAATGGATTACAAGGGGTAGGCAAGACTTTAGTACTGAAAGGAACCTCACAAGAAAATATGGGTTTACAGGAACAATGGATTATTATGAGAACATTGCGAATGGTTTCAGAAGTTGGAAATCAATTGAGGGATTTTTTCCTCTTCTGGGTTTTGAATATCCCATTGTGAGCTTATGGCAAAAAATGGGGCTTATCAGGGCAACTTTCAACCTAAAAAATTAAAATTGGTTAAATTGTTCAAATAGACCCAAAATCCATCTCACTCAGTATTCATGAGCCCTCAAGTTTGAAAAATCCAAAAATGCAAAAAAACCAGTCTACGGTGAGAAGGTTGCAAAAGGGCCCATTAAGGGGAATCGAGCTAGAAAAGAGCTCGATGAGCTAGTGAGCTAATGGGGTGCATTGGTTGAGAGGTGAGTCGAAAAACTCAAGAAATCTATCAACCAATTTGGGAAGGCGAGTCAAGCTCAAGAGGGGTAAGTTGGTAGTTGAGAGCTCAAGTCAAGATTAGGATGAGGAAACAAGGATCCTGAGAAGCTCATTTCAAAAAGAGCTCACAGGAACTCGAAAACTTGAATGGTGGGTATGGCAGGGCATGTAAAAAGATGACTTGATGAACCGAGTCAATAGATGGTTGAGTTGGCCCAAACACACCGAGTTGCGGTTAGATGAACTCATCATAATGAGTTGAAAGGAAGAGATCATAGGATAGAAAAACCAAGGTTGAGCCCCTTAGACTCAGTAGAAATGCATGTCCATGAGCTCATTACAACAAGAGATAAGAGAGAGCCGAGTCATAAACTGAGCTGGGAAATACAAGGCATCGGGCATAATAAAAATTTAAGGTACAAAATTTGTGTTGAAAGTGGAGTCAAGTCACTATAGAGATATCAGTTTCAATCTCAAAAAATGAAGCCCAAATGATGGCGAGCTCAAGGAGAATAGACTCTATAGTGGAACTTGGTTTGTTCCATGCTGATGCATAAGGTAGTTTATATTTTTGGGCTCACCGAGAATGTGTAGAGAAATTGCCAGAAGCTTGAGAATGTCAAGAACGTAATGGAGGGAGAGTTTGGATCATTAAATAATAGCTCAGAGCTGCAGGAATACAATGGCACGTGTGTGTAGGATGAGTCAAGGTCGGCTACGGCATAGTTCATAGATGCTTAGTTGAATGAAGAAATGCCAGCATTGGAAGGCTATCTTGCTTGGAAAGTTGGACAATGATGGTGAGATGGAACATGTAGGGGAAACTCATATTGGATGGGGATTGATTGAGCTAAGGAGATGTCGGTGGGTTAAAAATTTCAATGCAAAGCTCTCATGAAGAAATGGAAAGGCCGAGACCATTTTGGATCAAGATGAAGCGGGAAATGGGGGACAAGTTCCTCGGTGAATTTTTACAGGTGAGTCAGATTTTTGGGGTCAACACCCATTTCGAGGTCAATACACTAGAGGTTTCAGATTTTTTACTTTAGAATTCAATGAGCTAAAATTCCAAAACAATGGGGGGGAAGCTCTGAAATGGTTAAATTTTGAAATATGAAATTTGGACTTCAGACATTTGGGATTTTGGGAAAAATCCTAGGGCATCTCGGTGAATAATAACAAGCTCCCCGAAGTCAAAAATCTTGAATTTTTGAAATGGAGATTCCTGAAGTTGACTCAATCAATCAGTGGGGGATTTTATGTTGCGTCAGGGGAGTAGGTGAATCGGTTGAATGGCATACCGTGATGAGCCAAGTGTCGATCCCAAGTCAATGACAAATAGGTGGTGAGGTCCAAAGGAATATGGGGAAGCATCTTCGAAAGCTGAAATAACTCGGCATGGTGTGAAACAAAAAGAGAGCATGAGCTCGATGCCAGAGATGTTGTTAGGGTGGCCAATTCAAAATCATCTCGAAATCATCAAGGAGCTTGATATATCCATCCAAGAATTCAAAGTGGGGGTTTAGTAGTTAAGAAATGGCTCATTCAAAGAGTCTGTTGATGTAAGTACGGATCTCATGGAGACTGTGAGTTCAAAAAGGATGAGAGGAGCTCATGGGAAGATCATTTCGGGGCTCATCTAGTCCTTTTTTGTGGTATTGAGAATTGAGCACACACTGCAGAGGGGAGCTCGGAAAGATGACTTGCCAATGTAAAACAATGCAAGGCCAAATACAAAACCCCTCCCTCCCCTCACTGAAAGTTCCATATCCAGAGAAATAAATGTCATATTTTCACAAACTTATAGTCAATGACAAGGTGAGAGAAATAGCTTCATGATGGAGACAAAAAATAGATTTTTTTGAGGCTTTTGAAACACTAAAATTTCAGAGGTCCCTGAAAACCTGAAATGCCATATCTTGAGATAGGAATTTTAGATTCTTGCAAAAATCCAGTTGACTAAATCATGGAGAGACGATTTACAAACTAGAGATATCAAAATCAAAATTTTACAGGTGCTAGACCTCTGAAAATGCATGAAAATTGAACAGTGTTAGGGTAGGTGGAGGTGCAGTTAATGAGGGTATGGGCATGCTTTCTTCTCAAACAAGGCAAAGTACATGAATATATGGGTTTTCTAGATATCCCAATCCTTGTAGCAGGGGTCATGTTGGATTTTTGGGGTGTTTAGAGTAGATTTCAAGCTTCCTCTCTCTCTCTCTCTATCTTCCAATATTTCTTCTATAAATTATAAAGAGGTGGCATCATTAAGAGATTTGGTCATATTTCCTCCTCTACATCCATATTCTCCCTTCCTTCTATCGGGCTGTTGTGAATTTCTTAGGGCTTAAGGCCTTCACATTGAAAATTGTGATGGAAATTCTTACCTCCTCTTGCTATAGCAATGCACTGTTCATAATTTGGATTAATTTTTTTTTGTGATTCAATTGTCAATCCTTGGATCATTCTTGTTACTTTTCTTTCCTCTCACTATGCATGTAGGATCTGTGCATATTTTATGTTTCAATTGTAGGTTTTTAGTGTTGTTGTGTTTGTTTAGAAATAGTGTAATGTGTGTAATTTGGTTTGTGGTGCATGACCACCCTCTCCAAGTTCATTCTTTCATTGTCTTACAGGTTGGGAAAGTGTCTGACACTCCTTTTCTTATTGTATTATCACTCTTACTATAGGTTCTATTTCATGCAATATCTCTCCCTATATTCTTGGGATGTTAGAGTAGGTTTAGATAGGTATTTTTCTTGCATTAGGAGTAGTTGTGGTAGGTAGGATTAGGAAGAGGAACTAGCCTTCTTTGGAGAGTTGTATGATTCACAAGGTCCCACACTTCATGATAACTCCATGCTAGGTAATCACACCAAATGCTCTATCCACAACTTAGCCGTTTAAGGGGTGATGTGATTTTTCCACAATAGTCTTGGCATGCCTAGTGGGACAACCAGGTGAAAGCTCTATATTTCATAGGAATACCTTTACAACATCTTAACCATCGTGTTACCAAAACAACAATTTTGACACACTAGGTGGGAATACTTTGAAGTCAAGGTTTCATTTTTACAGTTATTCCAATGAAGATCTCGTCACCATGAAGCCTAGTTAATAAACAAGTCAATCTTGTAGGTTCCTTCACACTTCATATTTCGAAAGTCATAGATTTTGGATTTCGAGGTTCTATTGCAGGGTTAAAGTTTGAAAATAATTTTTGGAGGGTTTAACATGTGTAAAATTTTCTCAAAGTTTCACAAATGATAGAATAAAGGTTCAAGATCAAAAGGGTATTCTTGAAAATCCAAACTTTTGCATTTCAGAATTTTAGACTTTTTGAGATTTCAGACTTTTACAAATTTTGGGATTTCAAAATTTTCAGAAGTTCAAATTTCAGACTTTAAGAGGTTTTGGAGTTTTTCAGGGTTTTCATATTTAATACTTCTGGCACTTTGGATTTCGGAGATCTATCATTTCAGATTTTAGAGTTTGCATACATTTCAGACTTTCATAGGTTGCTCGACATTTTGGATTTCAAGGCTTTCCTACTTTGGAGATTTGTTGGTCTGAAAATCTGTCGGGTGGGAAGATCTATGGATGAACAGGCCAATAATGCGTAGGGCATAGCCCCTCTTTGAGATAGCAAAGCGAAACTGGTTTATTGCTATTCTACCAGTAGGAATCTGTGCAAGTCCAAGAGTATTCTGCCTTCAGGGGGTTTGGGATCTCATCCCAGTAGAGTTAGTTCCGAGGAAGAACAAAAAGAAATGAAGGAAGGAATGGAAGAAAGGTGGATCTGAAGGGAGAAAAGAAATGAATTCCAAAGTAGAAAGGTCAGAGGGTTTATGTTTTGGGCAGGTAGTAAATAGAGACAAACTTACTCACATAAACAAATACAACAATGTTGATAAACACAATGACAAAAGTAGATATGAATCTAACAGAATAGACACATGAATCTGACGTAAGAAATTTCTAATGCATATAACACATGAATTCAGCACAAAGTCTAAATATTTGTATTAATGTTTTCTTCTATTACAAGAAAGCTCAAAGTCTTTCTCTCCTCACTTCTATTTTTCATACAAAATGTCCACCTTTTGAATACTACAATTATCCAAGTATTTATAGAAGGAGAAGGAGAAAGAAGACTAAAAGGAGCCAACAACTTATTTACAAAATATCTACCAAATATCTAAAAGTCAAATGTTGAATTTGGGGTAATTTGGTGGATGACAACATCTCATGGTGTAACATGGATGATGTCATCACATGTGCTAACATAATTTTAAATATTTTTACAAAAATGGGATTTATCCTAGAAGGAGGAAGCCTATTCATCATCATACCTTTACTCGAATGGAGTGTCTTACTTCTACTCTGGAGAGGCGATATGATATTAAGCTCAATACTCCATAAACTTGTTGATCATCTTCTAAAGTTGACCATGATCGGGACCTTTTGTTTGGTCCCTGATGACTTCACAAGTTTCTCGTTCATCTCTGAGCCTATCAGGGAGCTTGAAGTATTCATTTCCTACCTCTATTAAATACCTGATGAAATCACGGCAAGCCAGAAGGTTGTTAATAGATTCCTGGTCAAAAGTGACCTCTTGCACCATGCCTTGTGATACAATTCCCTTGAAAAGCTGAATAGTATCGTTTTCTTCTCTTAAGGTGAACGATGCATTAAACAACCCTGGAGACATCCTTAAGACAATCTGCTCCATTTGATGTTTCACGTCTAGGGATTCCTCCTTGATTTTGTCTATATTTTCTACAACAAACTCCATTTGGTCAACCCGATAGTCTAAAGTGACAAGCGCTTTGTTGTGTGCTCGCGGGTGATCAATGACGCCGAATTTTAACTAGTCATCAGTCGGGCAGTCGATCATTTTCTAGAATGTCTCATGTTGTAACCTGGCATGGTCTAACTCTTCGGAGACAGGTCCTGCTATCACCTGGAGTTCATTGTTTGCATTATCTATACCTTGGTAGAGGCCTGTGAACTTCGTGATTACTTTCTCACTGTCTCTGAGGATATGCTCTCTCCAGGAGGATATTGCTGCACCTTGTTCACCAATCTTGGCGTATTCATTTATCTTCTCCTGACTAAGGACTTTAGGAGTTTCGGTGGCAACTATAGGAGGTGCATTTCCCATTCTTTGCAGAGCTTGGAGAAGATGTTCATTTTGTTCCTTTAACATTCTCTTCTTCTCCTTTTCTTCTTACAGTTTCTTGCAAAGGGCATCCACAGCTGACAAGGCCTCTCCTTGTAGGCTCTCTGATGATGTTCCCATTGTGACTTAGGTCACTGTATAATTTTTAAGAGACATATCTTCTTTCTTCTTTATGGGATCCGAGTAGGCAATCTCCATAACCCTTTCACCTGAAACACTTTTTGAAAAGTGATTTATCACTTTTTTCTTCTTTGGTTCTTTAGCCGGGATGATGGAGAAGTCCATGGGCATAATGGGGACTTTCCTCTTGTGTTGGCTTAGGTGGTTCGAGATCTAGCTTGGACTTATGGGAGTGAGACCAGAGGACAAAGAAGAAACATGGGTGGAAGGAATAAAAATTACAGTGGACACAGGGAAGTGTGTCAAAACACTTGGTGGCAGCATGGAGAAAGGGGCCAACATACCAACGCTCATGGGAATAGGAGTCACTACAAGAGAGGAGGCCATGGGGGTGGAAGGGATCTACGAGATGAGGGAAGAAATGCTGGGGGACAGATCCGTAAGGGAAGAGAAGATGGAGGAAGAGGGAGGGGGAATGGAAGAAGATGGAGGAGAAGACACAACTAAAGGAGCGGTTATTCAAGCAACATGAGGAGGGGAAGGAGGAGTGAGAGAGGGAACGGTTGGTACTTTGCCAGTTGTAGAAGTGACAACATCCTGAGTGGATGTGTTCATTAGAGCACTTACCGCTTCTTCTTTTCTTGGGGACACTAAGTCCAAAAATTGCTCTTATGCGGTAGTAGGAGGGATTTTAGGAGCTTTCTCTTGAGCAGTGCTTGTCTCTCCCACTTTATCTTTTCCTTTGCCTTTAGGCAAGTTTTTTGGCCTGGTGGGTGCATTTCCCAAGGGAGATGTGATAAAATCTACCCCAAGATAGATGATACCATTTTTCTTACACCAATGTTCGATGCTTTGCAGAGTAGGTTAAACCCTTTCTTGGATGGTCTGGGGCGCTTTGTTCCTGTCAATATCTGTAAACGGCCAATCATCCCCTTCCGTTTCTAGGTAAGCCTAATCATTTTCTAGGAAATCCTTTAGGATGATGGCTACACCATATTGAATGATCTCCGCCAGGGCCAACCAGGAGTGATCCTTTCGCCTGAGTTTGAATTCATGATTTAAGTCGATGTAGATATCGTTGATATGAGGAACATGGATAGGATCGATCTTTTCCCCTAGAAGGAAACCATGAGGATCAAAGGTTGGCCTTGCAGAGAAATTATGCTTCAAATTAGGCAATTCAAGCTCTGCATACATATCCTAAGCTTTACTTTGTGAGGGGCACATGTACCTACCTACTGTGAGGGGAAATGGAGTTCCTCCCTTCTTACTCTTCATACACTTCTCATGATAAGTGATAAGCTGCCTTGACAGCTCTAGGAGGATCGATTTAGGCCCCACATATCTCGGCAATCTTGTGGGTTCTCCCAAGAAGTTGGCAGCTCTGAGATAGGTAAACGTGGGGAATTACGTAAACAACGCTCCCCACTTCCTTGTGGTGGTGATCATGCTTTTTCTTGTCTGACCATGAGTCATGTTGGGCCTCAAGAGGTAGATGATGCCATAGAAGAAGACATCATTTATCTTGTTGAACCGAGCTATGATGTTCTCAAGCCTAAACTTTGGATAGTATTCGTATATTCTGACTTGGGCCATACCCCATACTGATTCAACCCTGGTTAGTCTCTCTCTGAGGTAGCTACATATACTACGTAGGAGTTCATATAGAACCTCCTAGTTGTTGAAAGTCATTGAAGTTGTTCCAAGATTGTATCACTGATAATTTTGGCTAGCTAAAACACTAATCAGGCAAATTTTTATTCATTGTTTCCAAATACATGAGCATCCACTTGTGAAAGTAATGGGCATCAGGGAGCCCATGTACTCTGCTTAAGAAGGTGATCGTGTAACTTAGCCCTTCTGAAAAATCGTTGCGATGAATGACTAGGGGCCACCTGCTTGACACCTTTTTATTCTTGAGGTATACCTCATTCATCATCTGCATGCACTTGTTCTCATTATCGGTCCAAATCTTCATGCAGTCTTCTTGACTTACTACCACAAAATGCCTATGGTGGGGGATGCCTAAGATAGTTTCAAAGTGTCGGGCTATGAGGTTGATTATCACTTTGCCCTCCTCATTTTTGACACAACTTGTGTCCTTGTTGTAACAATGGCCCACCAACATGATGAATTCATTTTTAATTTCACTCACTAGGAGCCCTGTAGCGAAGTGCAGACCTATAACACCCTGAAATATTGTTACTTCCTCCTGAGCATTCAAGTGTTGATATATGATTTCTTCTTTAAAAGGATGTGTTCCTTTGATTGTGAAGTCATGCTTGATATGGATTGTATCTTCTTTGCTCTTGAAGATCTTTGACTGAGTCAGGATATGCTTGGACTCTTTTATTTCTTTCATTTTTAGCACCTGAGTTTAATCTGATTTCGGGATGAATTATGGATTTACCCATCTTTATGACTCAGCCTTGGATCAGTTGCATTGATCTAAGAGACGTTTTAAGTTTATTCTGGAAGAACAAAAATTATAGACCTTATGAAGGTTGCAAGGTCTGAATGTGTTGAATGAGCAATTCAGGAGTTAACTCAGGCTGATCTTGTTAAATGAATTGGTTCCCGATATCGTAATATTAGGAAGGTCTAGACCTTGAGCCAGGTAATAAATTCAGGTGTATACTGCAAACTTTTTATCAATGCCGGATGGAATCCATTTCAGGAATGTTTTACCTGTTGATTCTTATACTGAACGATCCTACTTCAGAGACCTAGACTAGATTTATTAAGGTTAATAACCTAAACCTAAACTATAACCTATTGGTTAAATTATTAAGTAATCTAACCTAGCCCTAAACTATAAGCTAAATGTTCCTATGGTTAGCCACCTAGCACTATGGAAATTAAGGCTAAAGTATTACCTTATGATCTAACCTATGTTTCTAACCTAACTAATGATAGTGGATGAAGGGGGACCTATGAAGGGGTGTGAGCCATGGGTGGTAGTTTTTATGGCATTAAATGAAGTGGATAAGCATGAAGGATAAGGGATTTAGCGGAGATTTCAAACGGCCATCGAGATCGACGTGGCAGAATCACAAAATCTGGAAATAGTCTTTGGTTTGCTTTTGTCCATCACCAACTATGGCGGTCGGTGGCAATGGAGGTTAGGTGGGAATTTTGGAGTTAATGTCATTGATGAACTTCGGTTCCTGAGAACGGATTGCTTGGGAAGGCATGCAAATGGAAAATTTGTTGGTATTTTGGTTTTCCATTCGCTCCATTTTTCTCTCTGTTTGATCACTGGTTCTTTGAACTAGTCTACTATGTGTTGCATGGAAACTATGAGATTATCTAGCTCTTTTCTCTGTCGGGGAAAGTTTATAAGACATGGTAGTAACAAATTATTGTTGTTGAATCTATCGTGGAAGAGGAGAAGAAGGCTCGAGCACATTCAGAGGTCTTCTTCAGATTTTTAAGCAACATTACCAGGCATGTTAGGCCCTAACTTTTAAAAATCTTGCTTTCCTTCAAATGATTTCATTAGAACAACTCTGTTCAGATGATTTTTGGTTCAGTTGGTTTTAATGGTAGCAATGTATGAATTATCTTGCTGTGTTTTCATGCTGGCTTGATTATTCAGTTGATTCCTTGCTGGGTGTACATTTGGTTTCGTGCTGTTGAATTATCTTGCTGTGTTTTACATTTTGGTAGATTCTGAAGAAATGCTTTCAAAGATAATGTATGAAACTGACTCTGTTGGAGTCCATGAAATGTCTTCTTGCTTGATATCGACTTCAGTCGAAGCCTTGCTGTTTACACTTGTTGAAACTGATACTGTTGGAATTCTTGAAATGTATAGTATGTTTTGACTTCTGTAGAATTTTAGTCATGAATACTATATGTTATTGTTACTGTTGGAATTCTCGAAATGTATAGTATGTTTCGAATTCTATAGAAGTTTAGTCGTGAATACTATATGTTATTGTTACAGTTGGAATTCTTGAAATGTATAGTATGTTTCGACTTCTATAGAAGTTTAGTCGTGAATACTATATGTTATTGTTGTTGTTGGAATCCTTGAAATGATAGTATGTTTTGGCTTCTGTAGAAGTTTAGTCGTGAATACTATATGTTATTGATATTGTTGGAATTCTTGAAATAGATATTATTTTCGACTTCTGTAGAAGTTTAATTGAGAATACTATATGGGTTCGACTCCTTTTGAGTCCTTGAAACGTACTTAATGTTTCGACTTCGGTAAGAAGTTTTGTTGTGAATTTTGTTGGAATCCTTGTAATGTATAGTATGTTTTTGACTTCTGAAGAAGTTTTGCTGTGAATGCTTAATGGTTTTGACTCTGTGGGAGTCCTTGAATTGTTATCGTATGAATTTGAATCCAATCAAACCCTGGTTGTGAGTACTGGTTGGATTTGACACTATCGGAGTCCTTACGGTATTCCCATTTATACACGACTCCTGATAAATTCCTTGATATGTTGTGTGTTGGCTCGATTCCTGATTTAAGTCTTCACTGGGCATGCATATTGAAATTGACTCTTCTTAATATTATTGTGTTTATGTTCAGTTCATTTATGAGGAATTAAGGGATGTGTTTTCTTTACAAACTCGACTCTGTATGAGTCCCTGCTGTATTCGTATTAGCTCGATTTTGGATGAAATTTTGATGAAATTAATGATACGATGATGTCTTCTATGAAGTCCTTGTAGTGGTTATTCTTTCTTGATTTTGGCTTCTGATTGAAGTCCTAGCTGTATTTTAGTAGGGATTAGATTCAGCTGTATGTTGCTAAGTGTTTCGAATCAGTGGGAATGTCGTTGTGTTTGCACATGGTTACCTCTTTTGTTATTGTGTTATCTAGTCTTGTGCTTGACTAGGGTAAAGAGTTACTAGTTGTGCCATGATAGGCGATGGCGTTGGATATTTTTCATGTTTGTTGAATAATATGGAAAGTTTTGTTAAGCCTATTGGAGTTGGATTATTTATTATTGCTTGCCGTGTGAACTCTTGTATTGCTCAATAAGCTACAGGTGATTTTTATATTTGGAATTTTGATGATGCTGTAGTTCTTCTTGTAATCTCGACTGTTTAGTCGCATGCGTAAATGTATTAGCATTATTTGAGGAGTCGGTACAGTCGAGAACATTGTTGATTCAGGAATCTAATTGACTCTGTTTCTTTCTTCTAGACTGTAATTTATATGTTGATGTATAATAAGTTGAACAGGAAAATTTTCTCTCTCCTAGTCAGGAAACCTTGTGTGCTTTCTTCTTGCATCCTTTTGCGATCTCTACGGTAAGGGCATAACAAGAATAAACTAAGGTATTATATGGAGGGACTGGTATAAAATGTGAGCTGCTGTTTAAATAGGTATACTTATCAATAACATTGAAATGTGTTATGATGATAAAAGAATTAAGACAGTGAGCTTGTTGAATGTTTTAACTGCCTTGAGAAATTGATAGAAACAATTTTGTAGGAGTTTTGTTGTCTTTAGATTGGTTGTATTCATTTGTTCTTAGTCTCTAACATATAAGATGAATAGCCTGATTTATGTTTGGAATTTGAATAAATGATTTCATTTAAACAAGTTGTTTAATGAGAACAATTGGTGGATTGCAATTATTTTAAGAATTAGTGCTTATTATGCTCAGTTCACCGAACTGACCCATGTTGACAATTTTTGCAGATGGTTTCCGTAAGTGGTAAAGACACGCAGATCTGATATGATGTTCAGATCATTTAATTTGGTTTTATGATGAATTCCAATTTGATTCTCTAAATGTGCTACTTGAAGAAAGATGTTCTTTTACTGTTGAGTATTGTATCCAATATGCTGAATGCATAAAATGTATTTGATTAGCTTAGAAATGAATGAAATGAGGTATTTGTTACTTATGTGTTTGCATTTGTATCTTGATGGATTGAACTTCTTCGGTTCGAATGATTTTAAAGAGAATTGTTATTATTGTATACCTTGGAGACATTTGGGATTCTCTAAGTAAGCTTTGAAAATATTATGTGACTGAATACTTGTGAATGTTTAGTAGATCTATTATGTTCTATCTAAAGCTAAATTGGAAATTAGATCACTATCTTTCGAGAAGCTAAGGTTAAAATAAACCTCAACAGGAAGCTAAACGGGCTGAATAAATTAATACTTCCTAGTCTTGATCTAAGTCAAGACAACATTTAATTGGATTTTTAACCACTATATCTCAATTCTAATAAGTAAGATATATTTCAGTTATGAGAACTAATATAAACATAAAAGGGTATGGTTAGCAACCTTATGTGAAGATTTAGGGCTATTGCCCAGTTTCGTTGATTTAGATTACTATTTTTCGATGAACTTCTTGATGAGACCTCGATTCTTAATAACTTCTCTTTGCGTAATGGGTTTTATTGAGAAAGGCAATTCTAAGGTAAGGAACCCAGGGGTTGGGAAAAGACTACCCAAAAAGGAGCGTTTTTAAGTATAACTTTATCTCAACGTAGGTAACACCCTAAAGGTAATTAGATCTTTTCGAGGTGGTTTTGAAAAGGTTGATGACACAAGTCAACTGTAGGGTTGTACCTTTGAGAATATTAGGATCTTCTCGAAGATACAACAATGCAGGTGACTTATGGCGACACCCTTTGCATTGATCGTTAAGATTTACACCTTAAACTCAAACAAGTTTTACTCTGGGATTGGTTAGGAATGTGGTCATGTTGTAAGGTTTCCCTTGGAGACTCGGTGTATCTTAACACACTGGGTTAAACTAGGGTTGACCCTGTATGTCAGCATATCCCTAGTCCTCGGGAGCATCCCTATAATGTTGTCATATTATTAATCCATTCCTAGTGAATAACTTAGGGCAGGAGAGACTGACAGAAGTCAGTATAATACATTCTACATAACATAGGAATGGGGTGAAGGACGTATTCCAGAATGACGAGTATGCCATCAAGGAATATGAGACATAAGCAGTATGTTTCAAATCTTTGGCCAAAGTATCGCAAGCTACTGATTACGTTGTCCTATGTCACCTAGTCTAAGGGACGAGATGCCGATGAATAATTGTAACAATTATTCAGATAGGTTCCTTGGACAGAGCATTCTGAATCCCAGATTAGGGAAGAGAACCGCAAGAGTGTTGTGTTAAAATAAAAATGCCAACTCTTGATATTCATGAATAGATCGGTAGATTACCGAGTCATGGAATGAATAGATCAGAGGTACTCTGAGTCATTACAGCTGCATATGGTTATATGTTATAATAATGGTTGTTTTTTATTTGTGAGTTCTAAATTATGTATTTAGAACTAGGAAGTATTTATCAAAAAAAAAATTTACTTGTTCTAATGTACTAAAATGGGGACGTTACAAGACCACTGCCAACCAATTTAACCATCCACGGGCTACCTGTGAACTTCTTGGTTCTAGCCCAAAAGTCATCCATGTTTATATGCCCAAGTTTTGAATCTTTGATATCGAGATCACACTCTACAAGTGAGTCAGGCATCCTAACCTTTTGGTATCTATACTTCATTTCATGCTCCGTCAACTTGGCTTTGCCTTTGGACTTGGTTGGCTTCTTACTCGATGAAGACATAAGTGCACTCGAGGATTATTGTTGCTCTGCAAGAAGAATCAGAGATTTCCAACATAGAAGGGCCATGTTAGACATCAAGTTGTCCATAAAAGCTTTGTAGAATGAAAAATTACCAACTTATGAGCCTCTGGGTGCAAGTCGCATCCTTACTGCAGGCTGTAGGGGTTTTGAAAAGCAAGGCACACTTTTAGGGAGTGTTGCATGGGGGAAAGCAGTGCCAAAAGGGGCACGGGGCAGAGAAAGGCTACACACAACATTTATATGTTGATGTCAAGGAATATGCGCTCACGCCATAGGAAGTGCTTTAACTGGGCACAATTTTGTCTGGTGTAGCAAGGTCTCAGGGTGTGCCATTGGCGCATATGTGGCAGATGTTGCATGAGGGTAAGGTGTGCTAAGTGCATTTACAGAAGGTGCAACACATAGGTCAAGTACGCCAAGGGGCTTGGTTGGCATGGTGAGGAAAGGGTTTGCATAACACGCAGTGTTGTTGTAGTTGTTTTGGTGCTAGCACTTACTCCTTAGGAATTTTTCGATTTATAGGGTGCAAGGAGGGCTTATGCTACATGGTCCTATTATGCGCCAAAGGGGCATGACTATTTTTTATGCAACATAGAGAAATATTGTGCCAAAGGGGCGTAACAGGGGTTTGCAATGCGCCATAGTGAAAACAATTTCACTATGTAGGCCGATTTCCCTTTTTCTTGATTTTTACTCTTTTGAATCAGATTTTGATGTCTAGGAGGGAAAAACTAACAAGTCAAGGAGTGAAGGATAAATGGGCATGAGTTATTTATGAGGTCGAGCCTCCCAGATTTACAGATTTGGAAGAAAAGGAAAAGGAGAGTTTGCAAGTGGGTACTTGGGTTTGTAAATGGCGTTATCTTTTCCCTTTAAATTCATTTTTATTATTCAACAATCCTAATACCTAGCCCAACATCCATAAAAATAACAAGGATGGTAGAAACCACTTACCCGGTATAAATAACGATGAAGGGATGAGGTGGGTGTAGACACCAAATTTGGGTCTTACGACACCCTGTACCCAGTATCTCGTCCCACAACCTAACCCTACCTCACCACCTAAACCTTACACACTTAATTATTTATTAATTACCTTATAATTAATAAATCCACATCTCCAACCCTGCCACCTCACCTCGCCACCTCACCATGACCTAGCCCTAACCCTAAACTAACCTAATTAAGACCTATGACTTGGTCCAGACCCACACCCATGACTCATCACCCCTCACCCGCATCAAAACGAACCTAATAATGACTTTACCAAGCCCACAACTAACTCCTCAGGAGAAAAGGAGGGAAGGTTGGCTATTTTACTAAAAATAGCCAACTTTGACCTAACCGAAGTCGGTCCCTACGCGGCCGGCGTCAGTTAGGCAACTGCCATCGATTCCCTATAAATGACCTCCCCCAACCAAAAACAAGGATCGCATTTCATTTGAAAGATCCAGAATTCACTTGGCAGAGAAGAGACAAGTGAAGGAAAGAGAAGAGTTTACAGAGAAGGACATCGAGCCCAAGACTGCAACTGAGTAACTAGAGCACAGTGACACTCGTCCAAGCATTGGGAGAGAAGATGGATCACTTTTGATTGTCGGATCAACCCACCTGAGCCTTGCCTTTGTCATCACAGTCCTTGAACCTGTATCTTCATCAGGAACTAGTAAGTGGTGTCTTGTACGTTTTTAAATACAATTTCTTGAACTTCTGATTCATAGTAATTATAAGCTCACTCCTAGATCTACTACCCGATAGCACCCTACATCTAACTTTCATTCCTCTACCCTTACATTGCCCCAAGAACAGCTCCCACACTCTCTAAGTCTTCTCCATCACCCTATTGCCTACCCTTAATCATTTACCAACCTTATAAACACCATAACCACCTTACAGCCAACCTTCATTGAAAGCCCCTAAATCACTGCCCCTACCGATATCGGTTATCAGCAACCGGTACCAGTTATATATTGACCGGCATTGGTCACTGTGACTCAAACCAAAACCATCCTTTCCTCAATTGCCTTTTAACAAGGTAACTAAATTGTGATTTTGCAATAACTTCTTTGTTAGCATTTGTGTTAATTCGTATTAAAAGGGGAACTAACCACCTTCGAAAGGAAGTCTAATATTTCCTGGGCCCAAGGCAGTTCCCTCATTTATTGTCTAACTATAATCTGGTGATCTTGCATTCTTATTCACGGGTAGTCCTTCCCAAACAAAAAGGAGTTCTTCACAATCGATTTGATCTCTCTCTACAATACGTGCACACCCTCCCAACACCCAACATGTATTCCTCCTAACCCTAACCTTTATCTGTTTCTCAAGGGAATGAAAGGATAGAAGCAACTCTATTCTAAGAACGGAAACATTCTGTGCAAAACATTTTGGCACGCCCGGTGGGACCCTTCTCGGGCTTCTTTCTTTCTTGCTTGCTTTAATATAGGGAGCACACTTGTTATTTTCTTCTTCTAAATATTCACAAGATATTTTGTTATTTTGGTAAAAGAATTTATTTTTCTTCCTCATCTTTGCTTTAGTGAAATTCATCTCCTTTGTTTCATCGAATATCATTTTCGATTTGGGTTTAAAACACTTGCATCACATTCTTGCTTATTGTTTTTAATTCTAGTGAACATAGATTAAGTAACAGGTCGTACACGTGGGGGTGATATCCACAGTATTGACAAGAAATTAATCTTACTTTCACTACACAACACATACCAAATCACATCATAATCAACACAATAGCTCAAACATCCCCCCTTTTTCCGTGGTATTCCTCCACCCGATTGAGGTAACCTTATAAGCCAAAACAAACTTGACATTTCCCTTAGGTATTTTATTTAGGATTGACATCATCTTGCATCTAAGGCATAAGCCCACAATAATTAAAACTAATCCTAGGGTTAGTCTCTTGATTTGCTTGTGCATCTTGCTTGTTTTTAGTTCTGTTTCTCTGTCATACACTGTTTCAGTGATCACTTCAGAATAGTTTTGTGGGTATACTAAGCATTGTTAATCCCAAACCAGCAGCTTCTTACATCTTCTCTTTGCTTTCACAGTGACCAACACCGGTCCTATTCTACCGACATCGGTTAACTGACCGACGCCGGCTACAGTCTGACCGACATCGGTTATTCGACTGATATCAGTTACTATTTTTCATAGTTCCTGACAAACCAACAACCTACCAATTCTAACATTTTGTTGTTGTTTCTATTCCTAATAGATTTAATCCTTGTTGTGTACTCTTGTCCATGGTTGTTATCACTCAGAAACAAGCTGTAGCCATGGTTTCACATGCCTATTCTGTGCCTTTGTCTGAATCACCCCCTTCACATCCTATGGGGAATCCTACCGACACCAGTGATGTTCCCAAGATCCCTATAGGAGATAAGGACTTTGCCAAATTTTTGGATGCTAATCCTAGCACCGTACAGTACTATTTGTCCCATACCCCTGACCGTACACCTGATGGTCAACTTCTTATTGGTATGCCTATTAGTATAGCTGCTCACTTAGCTCCTTCCCCACCTAATAACTCTGCCTTACCTTCTTCATCCTTAGCCCCGTCTCCCAACTCAGTGGCTTCGAGGGTTCATACAGCACAAATTGGCTTTCCTTTGGTTAATCTGGGGCCCCACATATCATTACCGCCGACTGCTCCTACCTTGTCTCTCTCACAGACTTCGCCTTTCATAACTTGCTCTCTGCCACCTATCCACATGAGCTTTCCTTCTCAAGCTCTTCCCACCTTTTCATTTCCACACACTCATCCGGTGGCTTCAATATCTTATATAGGACATCCCTATTTGGTCACCTCAACATATTTGTCATCAATACCTTATCAACATTTAACCCCACCATTGTCTAGTAGTGGCTCTTGGCCCAATCTGCCTTCGTTTACAACAACCACACCATCATCTTACCCAACCACTGATTTAATCAAACAAATGATGGACAAGATGCAAAATCTGGAGGCTTCTGTTTCAGGAAGCCGTAACACCCTGACATACGAGCAAGTTTGTCGGGAGCCTATTCATCCTTCTGTCCCCCTTCATTCATATCCTCCTAAATGGGAATTACCAAAATTTACTTGTTTTAATAGTAAGGAGGATCCTCAACAACACTTGTGATCATTTAGACATGCTTGCTATCTGATTTCTCGTGACGATGCCTTACTACTCCGCACCTTTCCCATGTCCTTATCAGGACCCGCCTTGGAGCGGTATAATTCTTTAACCCAGCACTCAATCTTCTCTTTTAATCAATTAGCCCAATATTTTTTGGATCATTTCTCCATTAATATTGCCAAGAAAGAATCCATCACCAACCTCTATGCCATCCGACAATTTGAAGATGAATCTAACGCAGATTTCTCCTGTAGACACCCCAATTTCACATCTATCCTAAATCAATTAATTTCCCTTCCTCATTTCCCACAAAAATACACTTCGAATTAATCAAATATAATTTGATTAATTATCCATTTCCAAATCTAAAAATAATCTAATCCTCACAACATGTCATTATTCTCCATGTTTTTCCACTATTGAATTAAAAATTCAAATTCAAATCCTCACACCACCATTCGTGGTCCCCACTCACCTAAAATCCTCCACTTATGAATTAAAAATAATAATTCAAATCCTCCACCCATTCTTCGTGGCCCCCCACTCACCTAATATTGCCCACATTTTCAAACCATCCCACCTAATCTTGCCCACATTTTCAAACCATCCACCTAATCTTGCCCACATTTTCAAACCACCCACTTAATCTTGCCCACATTTTCAAACCATGATTACTTAAATTAATTTAAGCTAATCACTTCCCTCAGGCTATAAATACCAACCTTACCCCCTCCCCTCTAAACCATCCCACGGAGAATAAGCTTTCATGCCAAATCTAAGTTCTTGCATCCTTTGAGCAAAGAACATCCTTTTGCCTTGTCCTAATGCCAAAATAGCTTCATAATTCTTCTTCCCATCTAGTGTAAAGTAAGAAGATCGTTGTTGCAGGAAGGTCTTGCTCCGTCTTGAAGAAAAGCACCTACATATCAAAAAATCAGGGCTCAATCCAAGTTTCCTAGCCCATTCTGAGGTTTGCTACGGAACGCGAAGGAGGAGGTATGATTATTGGTATTTTACTTCCTTGTTAGTAGTGTATTTTTCATAGCTTACATTCTGGCACGCCCAGTTACTTTCGATCTATTACCATTAATTTCCCAATTAGTGGTTTTATCTGTTCTTTGTTTATTATTGTTCATTATTATTTCTTTTTCTGTTCCTTATGGTCTTCTTTGGTTAACCTTCACGCTTTGGATAGTGTTTTTGTTGTGTGGTGTCTTGTGGTGTATCTGCAGGTTATAGCAACAATGAAACTCTGAAGCTCATTCTGTATTTGATCTCCTCGGTGTTTGGTGCTTAGTTCCCAGTTTTGATTTTGTTATTTACTCATCATATGTAGAAACACATGAACTAGCCATTAGTTTATTATCTTACTGTCATGGGACAACCAATCCGGAAAATGCATTTATTTATTTTACTTTTGCTAAAATAACTGCTTTGTAGGAAGTTAATCATTTTTATTTTCTTTTATTTTAATCAATCATTTTTGTGATCTAACTCTTTCTTTCTGTTTATTTTTCTTTTTTAACCTTGCTGTCAAAATTTTAGCTTCTCAGGTGAAGTATAGAAGTCAGAAAATTAAAAAAACCAGCTCCCGGGACGTTTTTCTCACGTTTAAAATTTTCATTCAAAGCGTTCTCGTAGCCCATCTTCCGGAAGCCATAACTTTTGCTCCCGTACTCGGAATGACTTCATTTTTTTTTAACGGAAAGGTATTGAAAAGATATATACAATGCAAAAATCATTTTTAGATTTAGACTTACAAAAAAAAATTGGTTTCATTTCTTCTAACACCTGTCTTTTTAACAAAAAACAACAAAATTATAGTTTTATTTATTTTTATTTTTTAATTTTTATTTCACGAAACATCCTCACGCGTATGATCTTTCTTCGCACTTCAAAAGTGATCTTGGAAATCAGAAACGTGAGGCCACTCAAGTTTTAGAAAATAATTTTTATTTTTAATTTTTTGCCTTACATTTAAATTTTCCACGAAAACACTTCTCGGTAACGTTTTCACCCTCTTCTTTCATCATTTTTATTTTTTGTGAAAATAATCATTATCGCTATTTCGCAATCATGATTAATTACAATAATTATTAATATTTTAAAAAAAAACTATTTTAATTGTATCCGCGTATGCTCTTTTCTTCCGCCTTCAAGCGATCTAGAAAATCAGAAACGGTCACAATTTTTTTAGTTTCTTGTTCTAACATTGCAGGATCCTCTAGCTTTGTTTTTCAACTGTCATTTTAATAATTATTTTCCTTTTTCATATTCTTAATATTTTTTTGGTCATTGGTTTGTGTATGCTCTTTTCCTGCGCCTTTGAGCGATCTGGCAAATCAAAAACAACCATGATCACTTTTCTAACATTTCATTTGCAGGATAACTACTAATTTGTTTTCTGTAGAACCGCGTTGCTGGAATATTGTCAAAAACAAAAACAAAAACAAAAACAACAAAAATCCCGCAAAAATACCACCATTTAAAGACAATTGTTGAAACAAAAAAAAAAGTACGCTCAGGTACGTAATTATTTTCTGCTAGTGATTTATTTCAAGTTGGAAAGAACCCTGCGTTTAATCACTTTATCATATTGTTTTTGCACGTAGACAAGGTGGATTTCATCACCACCAAAGCTACATCGGTGACATGGACTTGACTACCACGCACCAACAGCATTTGCATCTGCATTGCACTTTGAGACCTAGTCTCATCACAGCGTTCGGTATTTACCTCGCCGCTGCTCTTCACTTACAGGTAATGTTGTCGTGCAGTGCATGCGAGTCACGCCTAAATAGCTGTAACAACGAAGCCTAGGCATCGTCCCTGTAAATCTTCGGGGAGTTATAAGGACACCATACACATTCATCCCTCCATCACCTTCCACCTTTTCAAAAAACTATTCTGGACGTGGTGATTCACTCCGAAATAGGCAAGTAAGAATTGGTGAGTCTCCTCCAGTGCTCTAAGGGTTCCCCGTACCAATTCTGTCCCCGTACAGAATTAGGTATATCAGGAATAGGGTATATCGGAGGACGCATCTTCTTGGAGTAATAAGAGCCTGCATCCACCATTTCACAGCATACTTGCATGATTGCATGAAAAAATGATTATTCCCGAAGGATCTACCTCTTCAACCAAAACAATTTGATACACATGACTGCTTGTTGTTTGTAAACAAAATAGTTTAGCATTGTTTTTATCATAAAACTTGGCTGATATCAATGTGTTCATTATAAAAGTTCAGACCCTAGTTGTGTTCCACAAAAAAATCAGTTCTCGACGAATTCAATACCATGCAAAAATATCTAAAAAAATCCAACCACACAGACCAAAACATCGCACCAATTCCATTAGCTTGCTTCAGCTAACAATACATTTTTCATTGCTTATCTTCAACTATATCCAACTGATATTGAGTGACTAGCATTCACTCCCCATATCGTCAATCGTCAATCATCAAAACATCCTTCATAGCTTGTTTGTAGCTATATCAAACTAATATTGGGTGAATTGTTTGAGTTCACTCATTATTCTGTCCACCATCGTGTTTATCCAAATCACAGCCAACACAAATCCTTTCATAACTCATTTTGAGTTATATCACAACCATATCACGATTAACCTGTTTGGGTTACTCTCCATGTCAACAATTCAGAGCTTGTTTAAGCCAAATCTAAACCATTTTCATTATAGCTTATTTAAGCTATCACATATTTATCCCAAGTAGCTTTTTTTAAGCTTTCTCCTTATAGCCTTACTTGTTAAAACTCAATTGAGCCAAAAAAAGATCACAATCAATAGGTTGATTTCTTCATCGCACCTTTCTTCGTTCTCCCTCTCTTTCAAACATGATGAATTCACGAAAAACATCACACAATGAGCTATTAGAACAAAGTAATAAGATGACAACACAACTCTCTCATATGGCTACCCAAATCAATGAGAAATCACCCAAAAATCCGATCATACAACCTCACGAAGAAATCAGTTCATGTAAAGTCCAACGTCAGTTTACTCCCCTTGGAGAAAGTCTCTCTAGTGTTTTTCATCAACTAAAAGAGGCTAAATTGATAAGATATCCAATTACAAAACCCTTTGTCAAAGGGGAAGCTAAGCCATGTTGGTACAAACCTAACACATATTGTGACTTTCATCGCATTGATGGTCATCACATAGATAAATGTGTGCGATTTAAGAATTACGTTCAAGACTTAATTGACGACGATGTCATCTCTGTAGAACTTGATGACAATGCTCTTGCAACCAATGACACATCCAATACCACAACTTTCCATGAAGAGCTGACTACTGTCGAAACTCCTATATATACTGAAATTCCACGAGATCATGACGACAACAGTCAAGACTCTCTAATTCCAAACCAATCCATATTTTCTTCAAATTTCCTTCCATTAGTTCAGACATACATTGAACCTGTTTTGAACAACAACATTCTTCCCACATCTACTGAGCACTTGAACTTATTTCAAGACTCTCTTTCAACCCAAACATATATTGAACTTGTTTTGGGTGACAACATTCTTCCAACATCTAACGAGACCTTGATCTCGTTTCAAGACTCCCTTTCAAACCTTGATATTACTGTAGACACTACAGATGAGGTTCCATCAACAGGTACCATTAAGTTTGATTCTATATTGGCTCTTATGCCTAACATCTCTAGCCTTTTTATCGAAACACAACCACATCGAGTTTGGACACTTGCGACAGTGCAACCTGTCATGTCCATCATGCTTTCAACTATCGATCTTGCAGGAATCTCATCACTAATTAGTCTCACCTGTCAAGACTTCTACGTGCATCCATTCTACAAGGTACTTATACCCAAGAATATCTTTACACAAAATTTTCCATCTTTAATTATGAATCTATCCTCAAAACAATCAAGTAATGGACAAATAGAAGTAAAAAACCACATAACACAAAACATCATTGTCAACACACATGGAAGCTATTGGCTTAACCAAATCTATCCCACTCTTTGGGCTTACTGCACATCTTATCACACACCTATTGGAGCTACTCCCTTATACTTTATTTATGGTTGGGAAGCTATTTTACATGTCAAGGTTGAATTCTCATCCTTCAGAATATCCCTCAAAGATGTAATCAATCAATATTATTATCGACAGTCACGCCTTAATAAACTCGAGCTTCATGATGAAAAACGACTTAATGCCCTAGATCATCTTCAAGTGTATCAAAATCAGCTACGACATAGCTACCATAAAAAATTCAAACCTAGAAAATTTAAGGTCAATCATTTCATTCTCAAAGAAAATCGAAAGAACACACCCAAAGAATGAGACAAACAAGAAAAAATTGAGCCCAACGAAATCATAGATAGTTTTGGGTTTGGAGCTTATAAATTGGCCATTGACACCGGCCAAGTCCTTGAAAAACCCATGAATGCATTCCATTCAAAGAAATTTTATTCTTGAAATAACTCTATATTCCAGGAAACAACAACGTGTACATTGTTCCTTTTGTCTTGCTTATTTCCGAATAATTTAAATTCATTCATTTCCATTGGTAGATATTTTCTTTATCAAAATCATATCTTCATATTTATCATCATGAGACAAGTGCTAGTATAAATTCTATTAAGTTTGTGAGCATCATACTTCTTCCATTTTCAGTCACTTTCCTCTATGGTCATACCTAGAAGCTTACTGATGGTAATATATTCCCTTCAAAGACATTCTCTCTTTCATAACAAAGCTCTAAACTTCGTTACCCAATTCAATTTGGTCGTCCATCTCAGTCTTCGGTGTTGAACCCTCGCGTCCTACTAGTCGTGTGGGGCTGAGATTGGGGGCAGACGTTTCTTCCCAAATACAAAGCACTATTGCAAAAAAATCCATCAATTTAATAACTTATGAATAATTCATTGCCACATCTTTCATCCTTCATAGTCTTTGGTGTTGAGCCCACACTTCTTACTGGTAGTGTGAGACTGGGAATGGAGGAAGGTGCCCTTACTCGTCTACGTCTTGTCTTCAGTGATAAACCCTTGCCTCTTACAAGTGGCATGGGGCAAAGCGTAGAGGGTCATTCTCGTAAAAGTATAAAACCTTGCAAAATATTCAAAAAAAAAACTAAAAAATAAAACCAAACAAAACAAAAAAAAAGACCAAAAAGGAATTCACTCGCCTATACTTTGCCTTTGGTGATGAGCCCTTGCTTCTCACTAGTAGCATGGGGCAAGGCATAGGGAGTCATTTCAAAAATATAAAATCTTACAGTGCTTAAAAATTATAGAATCCCCAAACATGTAATTTAGATGCCTAAGTGAAGAGAGAACTATCCCTTAACCTCATATCTTATCAATCAGCAGGCCACATAACTGTCTAAGTCTAGCATGTGACTCATAAAGTGAAAGCAATTTTTGAAACTGGTTCAGTACCATTATGAAGAATGGAGTCACAATTTCCCAAAGGGATTGTTGTTAGCATTTGTCTCTATATTCATTATCTATCTCCTACGTCCCTTCTTGATTCTTGGTGATGAGCCCACACATCTTACTAGTTGTGTGGAGTCAAGAATGGAGTTGGAATTCTTTTCATCATATCATCACCACCATATCATGCCAATGGAAAGTGAATTTATGTTATTTTGAGCATAAGTTACAATGTGGAACACGGTACATCGTCTCTCAAAAATAAGTCTGCACTCTGGTCCATAAATTGTCAATCACAATGTAAAAATCAAAAAACATTTGAAAATCGTAAAAAAATCCAAAAACAATGTAAAAATCTAAAAATCCAAAAACATTTGATAATCGTCAAAAATCCAAAAACATTTGAAAATCGTCAAAAATCCAAAAAACAGTGTAAAAATCTCAAAATCTAAAAAACATTTGAAAATCATCAAAAATCCAAAAACAGTGTAAAAATCCAAAAATCCAAAAACATTTGAAAATCGTCAAAAATCCAAACACAGTGTAAACATCATAAAAATTCAAAAACATTAGAAAATCCAAAAAAAATATAAAATTCAAAAACAAACATTAGAAAATCAAAAAATCCAAAAACAAAAACATTAGAAAATATCCAAAAGACAAAAAACATTTGTAAAATTTTCAAAAGACCAAAAACATCCACAAAATTGTAAAAAATCAATAAGTAACACAGTTCATCCTTTGAACTATTATCCCAAACGAATGGTCCAACCACCTTATAACTACCAATTTCAAACCACTTCTCCTCGCGTGAATCCTCGCTTGGGGAAAATCCGGCTCTCATTGTTTCCTTGTTTGAGGAGACTGACCCAATCCTTTGTACCTCTGCTTGGGGGCACATCTAATCAATCATCACTGTGGAACACGTTAGGGACATGTTTACTAGTTCTTGTGTTGCATTATTAGTGGCAAATTATTAATTGCTTTCTTGTATCTTGATATATTACAGGGGCATCTTGATTTTATATATCCTGATGTTCTCTGTAATATTCTTATGTTATCTGATTGCATGTCGTACTGGGGCATCATACTTTCTTGATGGCCTCTGTCTATGCTCTCTTCCATTTGCATATCATACTGGGGCATCAAACCTTTTTGATGGCCCATGTCTATGCTATCACGCATATTACAGTCTAGTCATCCTGATCTTTTATATCACGATGCATCCTGTATGTTGCTATATTAAAATTAAGATGCTTTTCGTCACGTGAGTATCTTCCTGCATGATCAACATCTTACTTTTCACCCCATCCATTCACCCATACTAATGCATTCTCTAGTTTGCGAATCCTACTTGATCACCGTTGCAGTTTGCGAATCCTACTTGACGATCTTTCTCAAGTAGCATTCACTATCCAGCAGCTCCTTCTCCCCCACCATGATCACCATGTATTTGATCCATTCATTCTCACTTCTCATTTTTACTCTTCCGCCGCTTATACCCATATTACTCTTCTCACCATTCCTGTCCCCTCTCACCCATTGGTATTCTTTCCTTTCACCCGTTTTCTTCCCACTTGACAATATTACTTAATAACCCCTTCTATATGGAATCCTCAGTGGAGGTTTACCCTCTCCCTAAGATCTTCCCGCTGTAGAAGCTTCTTCACCACATGCCCTCTCATCAAATAACCATCACCACCAAACACATCTTCCAACTCCACCTCTTCTACTTCCCATTCCCGCATCATTACTCTCACCACGTGGGCATCCCAATTAAGGATTCCCCTCACACTCTCCACCCTCCACTGCATATATTCCTTCATCCATTCATGTTATACTCCTTTGTGTCCTTTCTTTCTTATTATCACCTCATCTCATATCATATACCACTTAGGCATACCTCACTGAATCTTTTCTCATCCTTCCCCAAATCCACCTTATGCCTAGGTCATCCTACTTACACACTCTCGTAGTATGGCAAATTCACTTGAGGGTTCCCCTTCAGTCCATTTTGTCATACCCTATTTCCACCAACTCTAACATCATCCTTCTTCCTCAGCTTGGCGATCTTACTTAACCATCCCAGCCGCATGGCAATCTTACTTAAGACTTCTACTTAAGGTTGATCTGTCCTGTGGCCTTCCCCCATCCCATCATATTTCGCCCATCTTATTTCTCCCACCTCTCATCGTGATCATCTTCTTCACCCTACCATTCCACCCCTATTCCCAATATCATTTTGTCTTTCTCTTTACATATCATCCCTGCCGGTTGGGTGACCCTACGAAACTTCTCCAGCAGTATGACAATCTTACTTAAGAGATTCTCTTAAGCATGACATGTCATCTTACACTCACCCATCACTCTCCAATCTCACCACCATATTTCCTCTTCATTCCCCATCATCACATCTTTTTACCACCACTATCACCCTCCTCTGCTTGGCAGTCTTACTTAACCACTCACCCAGCATGGCGATCTCACTTAAGACTCCCTCTTAAGGATGATCTGTCTCCTTGCCTTTCCCCATCACTACCCACCCTTCACCCTTCATTTTTTCTCGGCATTCCCCATTATCACATCCTTTCACCTCCTTTTCGATTCTCGCAAACACCACTTCTCGCTTGACCATTTGTCATCTCCAGTTTTGCTCACATGGCAATCTTACTTAACCACTTCCGTCACATGACAATCTTATGTTAGGGTCCTCCCTACACTTAACTTGTCATCATGAACTTCTCCCCCGCCTCATTCTTAGTTCCCTTTATTGATCGTTTCTTCCACCTAGTATCTCCTATTACCCACTTTTTCCTCCCACTATTATCCTTTCTCCACATATCTTCTTACAACATACAACTCATCTCTTCCACCTACAATCATATTCTTTTCCCCCATTTTCCCCTCCTTGATCCATCATCCTTCATACCATTTCTTCCCATTCTTTTCATGTCTTGGTTCTTCATCCTCACCTCGTTCATCCGCATCACCCCCATCCTCTCCTCGCTTTCACTTCGTCCCAAATCCTCCCTCCCATCTTCTTCACTCTTTCCCCTTCATCTTCTCACATTCCCCCTACATTTCTACCCACACACATATTCGCCATTACTGTTAACACTCCTATATCATTCTTTCATCATCATCTTTTCTTCCCGCGCTCATAATTGTCAACGGATTTTCCCTAAAAATTATAAATCCTCATTCCGCACGACCTCATTCACTCCCTTGGACCTTCTAGAGTTTCCCTTCATTTCTTCCCTCATCTAAGCCCACCACTCATTGGCAACGGGTTTTCCCTAACGTCCCTTTGTTGGCGTTACCCTTTTCCAGTCCTCGTTCGCTTTCTCTTTTTTCATTTTTTTCTTTCACCCTTCCCCACCACTCATTGTCAAGAGGATTTCCCTAACATCCTTTCATTGGCATTGCCTCTTCTATCCCCCATTCTCTTTTCTCTCCTATTTTTTTCCCTCACTCCCACCCTTTCTTGTCGCTTCTTACCCATCTCTCCATCTCCTCTTTGCCCTCTTCACTATATTTATTGTCTTCATCATACATCCTTTTTCTATGTTCCCATCATCCTAGTATCCTCATTTCATGCATCTCCATATCTTTTCCAATCGATGTCATTCTTCCCCTCTTTCTTCTTTCAACATTCCTTCTACCATTTCCTTTCCACTTATTACCCCCTGTCTGTATTCCCTTCCTTCTCCATCATTTTCTTTGTTATCCTCTTCTCTCTCCCACCCCTCGTCTTATTTTACTTCCCCTTTTTCCATCATGTTTCCTCCTTACATCCCCATAAATAACCTGGTTGTTCAGCATTGTCCTGTCTTTTTTATCATCCCACTCTCCACATGCATCTCCATACGGTTTGTTCCATATTCTTTGCCTTGGTCTTCCTCGCAATGACGTGATTCCTTCAATCTTCTCCTTGTATTCATTCTATCTTCCTTTCCTCTCCCCTAATTTTCATGTTTCTTCTGACCACTTCCCCTTTTCTCTACCACCCCTACCTTTTTGTTCATTCTGTATATGTTTCTCTTCCTTTCTCTCCTCTTTTTCACACTTTCCTCGCCCCTCATAGTTTCTTTTTTTTCTCCGTTCTACTTCTTCTTTTGTCCTCTTTCCATTTCCCTCCATTTCACCCCCTACTCCCACCTCGTTTTCTCCTTCTTATTTATCCTTTCCCATTTCCTACTTTTCTTCACTCTCTCATTTATTTCAATGCCACGTATCCCTCTTTACTATCTCTGTTGCTTCCTTCATTTTGCACATCTCTCTATTTCATCCCTTCACCCTCTACTCTGTCATTTTCCTCTTTTTTCCTTGTTTGTCCTTCATCATTCCCTTCTTCCCCTATCATCCCTCTCTCTTATTTCTACCTCTTTCATTCTTTTTTTTCCCCTCCCCTATCTCCCTTACTCTTCTCATAATCAACCCCCAATCCTATCCATTCCCTTTTCTCTTTCCCACACCCCCTCACACCTAGAATTCAAGGTCGATTGAATCCTTTCTCCATTTGCATCGTGCGGTCATTCCAGTCTCTTCCACTCCATTATCATCCTCTTCTCCACCAAATCCATTTCCCTTCTTTTCGAGAGTTCTGTCGTATATTTCATTCTCATCAATCCTCTCGAGGGGGCATCACCACATCTATCCATAATCACATCTTCTCATGACATTTTTGTCTTGGAGGATACCATGACATCTGTCACTCACCACTTTCTATTCTCCCCAACAAACATTCACTCTACCTTTTAAAAAGTAGATTGAATTCTTCCCCCATACTGTCTACTTTCTTTGAAAGGACACTACTTTCATAGTACCCTTCCAAAGAGGGGCAAATGTAGACACCCCAATTTCACATCTATCCTAAATCAATTAATTTCCCTTCCTCATTTCCCATAAAAATACACTTCGAATTAATCAAATATAATTTGATTAATTATCCATTTCCAAATCTAAAAATAATCTAATCCTCACAACATGTCATTATTCTCCATGTTTTTCCACTATTGAATTAAAAATTCAAATTCAAATCCTCACCCACCATTCGTGGTCCCCACTCACCTAAAATCCTCCACTTATGAATTAAAAATATAATTCAAATCCTCACCCATTCTTTGTGGCCCCCACTCACCTAATATTGCCCACATTTTCAAACCATCCACCTAATCTTACCCACATTTTCAAACCATCCACCTAATCTTGCCCACATTTTCAAACCACCCACTTAATCTTGCCCACATTTTCAAATCATGATTACTTAAATTAATTTAAGCTAATCACTCCCTTAGGCTATAAATACAACCTTACCCCTCCCCTCTAAACACACGGAGAATAAGCTTTCATGCCATATCTAAGTTCTTGCATCCTTTGAGCAAAGAACATCCTTTTGCCTTGTCCTAATGCCAAAATAGCTTCATAATCCTTCTTCCCATCTAGTACAAAGTAAGAAGATCGTTGTTGCAGGAAGGTCTTGCTCCGTCTTGAAGAAAAGCACCTACATATCACAAAATCAGGGCTCAATCCAAGTTTCCTATCCCATTCTGAGGTTTGCTACAGAACGCGAAGGAGGAGGTATGATTATTGGTATTTTACTTCCTTGTTAGTAGTGTATTTTTCATAGCTTACACCTTACCTCAGGCTAAACTCATCGAACTCTTTACGCGGGCCTGCACTAAGCACATTTCTCCCACCCTCCAAATTCAAACTTTCCACACCTTTGATGAGGCCTTTACTATGGCTCGGAAACTAGAGATTCGAGCCATAGAGGAAGAGAAATTGCAGCTGCACCAAAAAAACCCTAATTTCTGAACCCAACACCACCAATTCTCACGCGTCGACTGCTTTGAAATCAAAAGGAGCTTTACATGCGGTAATGGTCAAATCCCAAGCACCGTCTAGTACCCCGCCAAAAACCACCTATAAGTATAAAGCCGAGCCCATCAATTACACTCCCTTGGGAGAAACTTATGGTATGATTTTGGACAAATTGCTCAAAGCAGGAGCTATCACCTTGCCTCCTGTTAAACCTCACTCTGGGTTTGATTCCACCCACGCTATACCTTCTTCGTACAAAGAAAACGACTTCTATAACTTCCACCGCGTGAAGGGACACAATCACGAAAACTGCAAGATGTTGAAAAACATAGTGCAGGAAATGGTTGATGCAAGGGATATAACCCTCGATAATCCTAATTCCCCTGCTAACCGAAATTTGAAAATCTTCAACAAACCATTCCCAAACCACTCATCTAACAGTAACATAAACCAAGATATCTTAGCCGAGGAGAGTGTTCATGAAATCCATGCAGTTTTCGACTCCTAACCAAAAGCTTCTATTGAGGAAATTCTAAATCAAGCCTCTTTACTAATGTAGGAAGCCATACCCCCTTCACCACCATCAAGACAAAATGATAATCTTGCGATTCCTTTACCCATAAAGGAATTAACCTCCCAGAGTTCTCTTCTCACGAATGAGTCTTCTTACACCACATCCCTGCAAGATTGTGAGTGGATGTTATCTAACTTATCTATTTCCCAAACATCTCCTTCCGTCACTCTTGCTGTAAAAGAAGAAGGCTCGCCACTGTTTCTATCATCCTTAGAAGAGAAACCTCTCAAACCGACATCACCAAATTATTTAATCATGACGGATCCCCTTAAACATACCCTCCTACCTATTAGTTCTTCATTGCCTAAATCTTTTTAGCGACCGGTTGACCTCTTAACGCCCATTGATACAGTGCCTCATTTACCTCTTGTATCACACCCACACTGGACTGGAATCACAACCCACCTCTCTTCCATATCAAATTTCCTATTCACACGTGAAGATTGTCATCCCTCAAAAGATAGATGAGTCCTATGGAAGTGTTTGAGTACACCATGCTCTACTCAAATGCAGATGACCGATCTAGACACCTCTACCATATACCCGAGGTGTTTACAAAAGCTCAAAATGCCTATGTCCTCATCTTCACCCCCCTCATCTCTACCAAATACCTCATCCACCTCTATTAACCTAACCAAACCTTCCCCTACGCTTGGAACTTCACCAATACCCAGCTAACACACCCACCTAAACGGTTAGATTTATCCAAAAATAAAGCCGTCCATCCACCTAGGAGACAAACCCAATCTCCTCAAGTTCAATCTATGCCTCTGTCACAACTAAAACCCTCGCCGTCACACCTACCTTCTATATTGGGACCTCACCCCTCCACCTTGCCTCAATTCATCATACCTCCTGCGTTTTCTTTAAAATGACCTACACCCTTTGCACCCATACTGAGATCCATGGGTGTATCAACACCGTCACCCCAAGTATCCTATCCACCTATCAACCCTAAACAAACTCCATCATCAAAGGATTTGTTTTCTGACACTCCTCTTTCTCCGTGGTTTTTTCCTGCCACCATGCCATCTGTGGCCTCATCATCTAACCAGCTAAACATAACTTCTGCGCCGACGAAGCCACGTTTAGTTAAATATAATTATTGAAACCCCTTGTCTAAACCACCACCCGTTCGACCTAACCATTACCAAAACCCACCCAATCAATAGCCTCATCTTCGTCTGAATTCGACCCGCTCAAAGGATCTTATGCCAAGATCCTTGATATGTTGGTAGAGAATACGACCATTTCCCTACCCCCACTTAGACCCTATGATCCATCTAAACCTCGACCTATAGGTTATAATGAGTCCAAAATCTGCGCTTACCACTACACACTAGGACATGATGTAGAGGGATGTAAAGCTTTGAAAGCCATCCTTCGTCAGTCACCTCTCTCAGATAGAAAGGTTAAGAAAGACAACTTGCGAAGAGAGAAACCTTTAGCTTTAATCCCCTCTCCTATACCACCTGTCCCCACCTCACCAAGATCTATCATTATTGCAACCCCACCTCTCGAAGACAATGACTTATCCCTACCATCTTCCTCCTCTCATGTTCATGAGATCAACATGATTAGTATTGCTACTCGAGGGCAGAAAAATAATGGGAAAGATAAAGAAAGCACACCTGCGGCCCCTCTACCTCTGTCCGCCATCCCGATCACACCACCACCTAAAGTGGTTATTCGTGGACCTACCTACCCCGTCTCTGATGGAGTTTCCCACTGTACCATGATCGAACAGCTTCACCAATCACCTATAAAAATGACATTGTATGATCTCATTCAAACCTCTGAATCTCATCGACAAGCTCTCATTGAAATCCTTCAAGGGATAGAGGTCTTACCTAATGAAACCTTGCTCGTTTCCTCCATCTTAACACCCAACCACGTTGCTTCTCTCACCAAACAAACTACCACTTCCGTCCCTGTGTAGTAAGCCACTGCTGTTAGTTTCTACGAAGACGAAATTGTCGACTTTGGTGCAGAAGATCTTGACGCCACTCTTTTCATCTTGGCTTACATCCAGGACATCCGAGTACGTCATGTTATGATCGACGGGGGTGCTAGCTTAAACATCATCTCTTCTAAAGCCTTCCAACAAATGAATATCCCTTCTATTTACATGTGTGCCAATCCCACCATGTTGCGTTTATTCAATGATGCTATTACTTCTACCTTAGGCACCGTGATCCTTAACATTCGTGTAGGGCCACATACTTTACCCGAACTCTTCTATGTCCTTGAGGGAGAATTCTAATACAACATTTTGTTAGGCCGCCTTTGGATCCAGGCTATGGGATGCGTTCCCTCCACCTTACATAGATGCATAAAATTCGAGTATGAGGGGAAGTCCTACACCATAAAAGCTGACGCTCCCCCCTTCAAAACCTGCAATATGTTATATCGCCCTAATAATGTGCTTGTACCAGTCAAGACACCCATTCATCCAACCCCACCATCTACTTTGATCATACCCCAACCATCTACTTCAACCACACCTCAACCATCCACCTCAACCGCACCTACACCTTCAACCAATGAAACCGCCAATGCAAATACCACTTCCTTCCCCGCGAACAACATCTCAACCTCATATCCTTTGGTAGATGTTTTTTAATGCCTCACGTTGGGGGATTATCACCTATATAACATTAGCACTTTCCATACCCCATAGGAGTACAGACGGTTACATGCGCATCCTACCTATGACCGTCGTGTGGGGGAAGTAATCCCCTACAGAACACCTAATTTCCACACCAACCTAACGTATGGGGGTGTTGATACATCCTCTATCACCCCTGAACCTCCCCTTGGTGTGGTTCCCTTCCAATATGATTTTCAATATCTAACTAATCATCGTTTCGCCCTCACCTTCCTGATGCGTTGTGCTTGGAAGGGCTTCGGTTTCGGTCTTTATGAACAAGGCCGACATATGATCATTCCTGTGACTACACGCAAACACAAAGATCGTTGTGGTCTTGGATTCTTTGAACCACCTACACTGACGACACCGCATAGCCATTGTATCCAGGAAGATGACAAAGTCACCCCTTCCAAACCATCATCACCCACAGAGTTGATAGACCCAGAATCTATCCCTCCTAAATTTTTTTTTTCGTAAACACTATCTTCCTAGGTCCTCTCACTTATCAACGTGATAATGAAGACCCATATTCTCTTCCCCTTCTGTATCCAGACATGATTGAAGAAGACTCACCTTCAATTAATGTTGTTGAGTGCCAAGATGATGACTCCATCCTCACTTATCTTGGTGCGGACGACTCTTATATTCAACGTTCCCTACCATCTGAAACTCAAACCATGTTGAATGATTCGACTATAGAAATCAACATCCACACAGAGGATGATCCTCACATTGTGAAGATCGGACAATCTCTTAACGCATCAGAACAAACTGCCTTCACTACCTTCCTCCATGCTCGCAAACCAAGCTTTCGTTTGGTCCTACGCTGACATGCCAGGAATCGATCCTGACATTGCTGTCCATAACGTTACTCTGAAACATGACTCCAAACTAGTTAAATAGAAACTGATAAAAATGTATCCACGCATTTCCCTCTTGGTCAAAGAAGAGCTTCAACGACTCCTTTTTGTTTCCTTCATCTTACCTATTGACTATCCTCAATGGATTTCTAACATCGTACCTGTTACTAAAGCAACGGGGGGACTTCGGATATGTACGGATTTCTGGGACCTTAACCTCGCTTGCCCAAAGGATGACTTCCCCCTACCAAGTATTGATCAACTTGTTGATCTCACTGCGGACCATGAGATGCTTTCTCTCATGGATGGCTTCTCGGGATACAATCAAATTATGGTAGCCCTGGCCGATCAACATAAAACTACCTTCATAAATCCTTGGGGAACCTTCTGCTATCGTTTCATGCCATTTGGCCTTAAGAATACTGGTGCGACCTATGAGTGGGCTATGACTTACATTTTTCATGACATTATGCACACTATCCTTGAGGATTATGTCGATGATCTTCTTGGCAAATCTAAACATGATAGTGAACATCTCGATGTTTTAACCATTATTTTCAATCACCTGTTACAATACTGTGTTCGTCTTCAACCAAAGAAATGTGTCTTTAGTGTCCTTTCAAGAAAACTCCTTGGTTTTATTGTCTCTTTGCGTGGCATCGAGGTCGATCCAGCTAAAGTCAAAGCTATCCTAGAAATGCCCCCACCCACTAACCTCAAACAATTACATAGTTTGCAGGGAAAAATCCAATCTATCCAGCGTTTCATCTCACAACTCTCAAATCGATGTCAACCTTTCCATCATCTCCTTAAAAAGGACATTTTCTTTCAATGGAGCAAAGAGTGCCACCAAGCCTTTGAGGCTCTTAAAGCCTATCTCTTACAGCCACCCATGCTTATCCCACCTCAGGATGATTGCCCTTTCTACCTTTACCTTTCCACCACCGACCATGTTGTAGGAGCCATGCTCGCACATTGTGACTCTGAGCATCGAGAACAAGCCATTTATTACATAATTCATACTCTTGTGGATTACGAGACTAGGTATACACATGTAGAAAAGTTGTGCCTAGCCCTATCATTCGTGGCCACCAAACTCTGACACTACCTCCTGAATCACAAAAATTTTGTCATCACCAACGCGGACCCCATCCATTATATGTACACAAAACCTCATCTAAACCAATGCATCACCCGATGGCTTATGCTCCTCACTGACCTCGACCTTGAGTTTGTACACCAGAAATCAGTCAAAGGACAAACTATCGTAGAGTAACTCGCGGAAGCCCCTTTACCTGGGGAACAATTTACCAATTTTACTTTCCCTGATGAACTCATCGCCACTCTTTCACTCAGTGAGGAGTCATATCCAATGACCCTCTTCTTCGATGGATCCAAATGCTAGTGTGGTAGAGGGGCCGGAATTGTTCTCATTCCTCTGGACGCTGAACATATGCCTCTTTCATTTCGGCTCAATTTCCCCTACACTAATAATACAGCGGAATATGAGGCCCTTGTTTTGGGTCTCCAGGTTGCATTACACTTAGGTGTAAAATCTATTCACATTTTTGGCGACTCTCAACTGGTAGTCAATCAAGTTACGGGCATCTACCAATGTAAAAATGAGGAACTTCAAAAGTACAAACATTATGTGGACTCACTTTTGACTTTATTTACTCATTATTCTATCCAAACCATTCCCCGCTCAACTAATAAATTTGCGGATACTATGGCTTGCTTGGCCTCGCAAATTCTTGCCTCACCAACTGACTCTGACATATTTATCTTGGTCCAACAACTCTTTTCCCCATCTTACTCAGTCCTGGCTGTTTTGTATGGTAAATAATGTATCTGCTAATTCGCAGGATACCTGGTATCACCAATTTCACGACTACCTTACAACTTCTGTTCTCCCACCTGACCTTACTAGTAACGGAAAACATGATTTTCTTAAAAGTGTTTCTCGTTATGTCATCATTGGGGGACTCCTCTATAAACGTGGCTTTGATGGCATCCTCCTTCGATGTCTAACCAGTGCAGAGGTCACCTATACCATCCAACAAGTCCATGACGACATTTGTGGTGGACATTTTAGTGGCCTTGTCATGGCCAAATGGATCCTTCGCCTAGGCTATTATTGGCCTACTCTTGATAACGACTGCTATAAATATGTTAAGCATTGTATTATCTGTCAACAACATGCCAACCTTCAACATACCCCTAGCCATCCGCTACAGGTCGCATGAGATCTTTGGCCTTTCTCACAATGGGGTTTAGACCTTATTGGTGAGATTCACCCACCCTCTTCGCAACGTCACCGTTGGATAATCACAGCAACCGAATATTACACTAAATGGGTGGAGGCCATTCCACTCATTTCAACCAAAAAAGAAAAAATCGTAGAATTCATTAACCATCACATTATCTGTCGTTTTGGTGTTCCTCATCACCTAATAACAGATAATGGAAAATATTTCAAAAATAATTTGTTACAAGACCTTTGTGACAACTTTGGTATCAAACTTAGTTTCTCATCACCTTACTATCCACAAGCAAATGGTCAAGCCTAATCTTCTAACAAAACCCTAACCAAAATTCTCATGAAAGTTGTTAACAATTCTGGAAGCAATTGGCATGATCACATCCCCTTTTCCCTTTGGATTTATCCTACGAGCATTCATACCTCCACTAATGCCACACCATTTTCTTTAGTATATGGTACTGAGGTTGTCTTGCCTCTCAAAATAAAAATACCCTCCCTAAGAATATCTCTCCAGGATATTCTCACCAATGATGATTTCCGCCAAGAGCGATTAGCCCAATTGGAGCTTCTTGATGAGCATCATCTTACAGCTCTTGACCACTTTAAAATCTATCAAAAGCGCATCAAGCATGCTTATGATAAGCGACTTCATGAGCGTACCTTTAAGGTTGGTGATCTTGTCCTCAAAGATAATCAACATGTAACCAAACTAGAGAAGAGCAAACGTGGAAAATTTGCTCCAAATTGGATTGGGCCTTATATTATCACTCACACTTATGGATCAGGAACTTATCGTTTAGCTTCACTTAATGGTAAGCCTGAGCCTGAACCCCTTAATGCCTTGCATCTCCGACCATTCTATTGTTGAATTTAGTGTTATATCACTTTTTATCTACCTTGCACTCGTCCCTTGAGCTCATTTACTACCTCATACACTTTGTTTCATGCATCTCAAAATAAAATCAAGCTCATGTGGTTTGGTCATCACCTCCTCTTAAAGATGCCTCCCCCTTTTTAGCCTGGTCCATGACTTAAAAGTATCAAAATAACACATTCTCAATTATACAATTATGGGATATTCTTCAGTCAAACTTCCTACAAAACTATATGCTTCATGCCAAACAGACATCTAGACCTCAAAGTTATATATAGACTGCTCCCTTGAAGGACAGCTATGTGCAAAGCCACCTCTGCTATTATAAGTAGACTGCTCCCCCGAAGGACAACTATACATAAAATCCGCATCTGCTACTATAAATAGACTGCTCCCTTGAAGGACAGCTATACAAAGTCAGCCTTTATCAGAAGCTTCTCGCATTGATCAGCTTCGTGAAGAGCTCAAGAACAATAAAATGCATATCCCATATGGACTTCCCGCATCAATCAATCTATATCCAGAAAAATAAAAGCAGTATTCAAAAGCACTTTTGAGTCATGGACTTGTCTATTTTGGTTTAGTTCTCTTTCGTCAGAATAATCACTTTATAACAAGTTCTCTGCGCCCCAGCTCTACCAGCCACCTCACCTCACCATTCGTCGAAGTAAAAAAACTCAAGGGACGTGACGTGTATCCGATATATTGTGATTATACAACTCTTTTAACCTATCAAATTCTCACATATGCAAGGTACCTAGGGATTCAAGCTCATCCTATGTTAATACGTGGTTTGTTTATCTCTTTCCAACTATGGGACACTTTTCCCTCTTTTACCTGAATCTAGGATTATGTGTTGACCTTAATCAGGACACGGTTCCCTAATACTTGGGTAAGCTAACCATCGCTTCACCTATACCTATACTAATACCGCCAATACCTTACCAACACCAACAACATTACCCTACCAATATCAATATTTTTACCAACCAACAAATTACCTAACCACAACCAAATTACCTGAATTCACCTCTCCTTAGTCCTAAGGGAGAACTACATCGGTCTGAGGCCCCTCCTTGCTTTGTGCAATGGGCTATGTAGGCATCACTCAGGAGACATGGGGTCTCCCAAGGTTAGCTCGACCATCCCCTACCATAACCTAACATGTGTTGTGTTTTCCTTAAAAATATAAATATTTTCACGTATTTATATTGATAACACTCACCTCCACAACCAACCAACCGGCCCGACCCAAGGTCACCACTAATCAATCGGCTCGACCCAAGGCCGCCACCAATCAATCATCCTGACCCAAGACCATGACCAATCAATCAGCCCGACCCAAGGCTGCCACCAATCAATCGGCCCAACCCAAGGCCGTAACCAATCAATTGGCCCGACCCAAGGCCACGACCAATCAATTGGCCCGACCCAAGGCCGCAACCAATCAATTGGCCCAACCCAAAGCCACAACCAACCAATCGGCCAGACCCACGGCCACACCAATTAAGTACCTTGACCGAAGCCTAAAAATTACGATTCTATCCACCCATCATGTAGCTGTTTGTTCAATCAAGCTCACCTATTCGTGTTTTAGCATGACTAAGATACTTGAATTGATCATCCAACCAAATTTTCTTAGACCAAGACCGTGACATTTATCTCAACCAAACATACCATTTGGTACTACTGAACATGCCTAAACATTCCTGTACCTTACCCGTTATATCCCCTGGTGCTACTTCCTATGCCTTGGATACCAGGATTATATCAGCCTTGTTTAGATAAACTATCGACCTTTGCCTATGAATTGCTTGTTTTCTCTTCAAACCATGTACCCTAGTCACACTACTACATTTTAATGTGCATCTGCCTCCTTGAACTTACCCCACAAACTTACCATCATCTCATCATAATTCACCCTTTATCAACCCTATCCCTGATTTCACGTCGCCTCAATCTGTGATAGATTTGAGGGGGATTACCTATACCCTTAACTGGGGCAACCACCTTTTATTAATTTCATTGCATCTTTAAAATACAAGCTACACGATAACAAGGGGAAAATGTAGACACCAAATTTGGGTCTTACGACGCCCTGTACCCCGTATCTCGTCCCGCAACCTAACCCTACCTCACCACCTAAACCTTACACACTTAATTATTTATTAATTACCTTATAATTAATAAATCCACATCTCCAACCCTGCCACCTCACCTCGCCACCTCACCATGACGTAGCCCTAACCCTAGACTAACCTAATTAAGACCTATGACTTGGTCTAGACCCACACCCATGACTCATCACCCCTCACCCGCATCAAAACGAACCTAATAATGACTTGACCAAGCCCACAACTGACTCCTCGGGAGAAAAGGAGGGAAGGTTGGCTATTTTACTAAAAATAGCCAACTTTGACCTAACTGATGTCAGTCCCTACATAGCTGGCGTCGGTTAGGTAACCACCATCGGTTCCCTATAAATGACCTCCCCCAACCAAAAATAAGGATCAGAATTCATTTGAAAGATCCGGAATTCACTTGGCAGAGCAGAGACAAGTGAAGGAAAGAGAAGAGTTTACAGAGAAGGACATTGAGCCCAAGACCGCAACTGAGTAACTAGAGCACAGTGACACTCGTCCAAGCATTGGTAGAGAAGATGGCTCACTTTTGATTGTCAGATCATCCCACCTGAGCCTTGCCTTCGTCATCACAATCCTTGAACCTGCATCTTCATCAGGAACTAGTAAGTGGTGTCTTGTACATTTTTAAATACCAATTCTTGAACTTCTGATTCATAGTAATTATAAGCTCACTCCTAGATCTACTACCCGATAGCACCCTACATCTAACTTTCATTCCTCTACCCTTACATTGCCCCAAGAGTAGCTCCCACACTCTCTGAGTCTTCTCCATCACCCTATTGCCTACCCCTAATCATTTACCAACCTTATAAACACCATAACCGCCTTACAGCCAACCTTCATTGAAAGCCTCTAAATCACTGCCCCTACCGATATCGGTTATTAGTAACCAGTACCGGTTATACATTGACCGGCATCAGTCACTATGACTTAAACCAAAACTAGCCTTTCCTCAATTACCTTTTAACGAGGTAACTAAATTATGATTTTGCAATAACTTCTTTATTAGCATTTGTGTTAATTCGTATTAAAAGGGGAACTGACCACCTTCGAAAGGAAGTCTAATATTTCCTGGGCCCAAGGCAGTTCCCTCATTTATTGTCTAATTATAATCTGGTGGTCTTGCATTCTTATTCACAGGTAGTCCTTCCCAAAAAAAAAGTCTTTCTTCGCAATCGATCTGATCTCTCTCTATGGTACGTGCACACCCTCCCAACACCCAACAGGTATTCCTCCTATCCCTAACCTTTATCTATTTCTCAAGGGAATGAAAGGATAGAAGCAACTTTATTCTAAGAACGGAAACATTTTGTGTGAAACAGTGGGATCCACGATCACGATAAATGGCATGTGTCGGCTGACAAGATCAAATGACAAGCACAGAGGAATAACTTTTCATGTTTTTTCAGTTGTGAAAATGACAGGTCGGGTGCGCCTATATATAGAAAAATGCACATTTATTACGCCACCAACTTTTTCTTTTAGTGCATTGGGAGAGATGTCGACATGGAGGAGATTGTGCCTAGGTGTACTTTTGGATGTGTCATCAGGATGATGGCTGCGCCTAGGCACACTTTTGGGAGGCACAACATTTGGAGTGATGACACTCCAGGAAGTGTGCCAAAGGTAAAGATGGGTGCAGTTTTGTAAGATGTTGCACTAATGGTTTTTCCACCCAACCCAAAAAGGTTGAAAATGACCAAATTCTTAAAAAATTTATTTTCGGGAAGGGATTTCTAGGCCATTCAGAACATCAATAGACCCTAATAGGGGACCGAAGTGGAATTTTTGTCTAGTTACCTGCAAAATTACCCTTACCAATTTTACAGGATAACAGTTGGCTCTTTCTGGGGACTATCTTCGAGCGAAGCTTAAGGGTAGAGAATCCTAGATTTTCATGTGCCTATCCATTAGGTTACAAGGTCAAAAACAAGGGTGACAAAAAAGAAAGGAAAAAACAACATACAGAAAGCAAACACACAACAAAAACAAACACACAACTAAAGCAAACTGTACAAAGAAGAGAGCAAGCTCTACTTCCTAAATATTTTGAGATGGTGCCCGCTATAGGGAAGTGGGAGTTTAGTTCCATCTAGATACAAGAGATATAAGCTATTCTCTCCGTTCAGCTGTCTGATCTTGAATGGCCCTCTCTAAAGAGAATCAAATTTCCCGTGCATTCCCTTTGGGTCTCTTCACTTGTCCCATAGGAGGACAAGATCTCCCACCTGGAAATCTCTCTACTTGGAATTTTTATCGAACAGTATTTTGACTTTATTCTAATGTTCGGTGATCCTATCGACCACCCTTACCCTTTTTTCTTCAAGTTCTGTTAGATACATGATCCTATTTTAAAGAGAATTCTGGAAAGTTTCATCTTCGATCACTCATGCCAAGCGTAGAGCAAGGAGTTCCGTGGAGATAGGGATCTCAATGTCAATTCCATATAACACTTGAAAAGGTGACATTCTAAGAGACCTCTTTAGGGTAATATAGTCTTCCCACAAAGCATCATACAATGACTTGTGCCATGACCGTTGATTCTCATCAACTAGCTTCCATATGATAGTCACCGGGTTTTATTGCTAGATTCAACCTGACCATTCCCTTGAGGGTAATAATCTGAGGCATGGGCCAAGGTTATTCCTTATTCATAGAAAAAACCAATAACTTCCTGGGAGGATAAGTTGGAAGCATTATCAGCGACGATCTTGTGCGGGATGCCAAATCTCACAATTATATTTTCTTTGATGAAGTTACAAACAACTTCAAAGGTGGCATTCTTAACAGGTATGGCCTCCACCCATTTGGTGAAGTAATATGTTGTTGTTAGAACATAACTATGTCCGGAACTTGATTGGGGATGGAGTGATATGATAAATTCAACTCCCCATTTCCTGAATGGTTCGTCAATAATGATGGGCCTAAGGGGAAAAGTAGCCAATTTTAGTTTACCAATGAACTATTGGCAGAGCTCACATTTTGTTACCCAGGTGGTTGTATCCTAAAATAGCGTTGGCCAGTAGTACTTGGCCCGAATGATTTTATGTGTTATCACAGAAGAGGAAAAGTGACCACCACAGGTTGAATCATGAAAACTTTCTAGTAACTTCACCTAATGTGGCTTGTCAATGCATCGCAAGAAGATGCCATCAATCCTGTGCTTGTATAAACCATCATCCCATATGACGTATCTGGCTACCCTAAGATTTACTATCCTCTTCTCCTTTAAAGTTAGATGGGCTGGACACTCATCATAAGTGAGAAATAAAGTGATGTCAGAATACCACTTGTCGTTGGTTGCAACAAATAGAACCATAGGTAGAGAATCATCTTTCTTCAGTTTATCCTGCGCTCCATTGATGCAATCAAATTTCTCTTCAGGATCCCCTGAATCTTTATTTTCAGCCATGAGTTGACATAGGCCTCTACCCCTTACCAACTTGGTTGGTTTGATGTCTAGATCATACTCTTAGACATTTGCAATCCAATTCCCTCGTAAGCTTCCTAACTCCTGTTGAGTTAGGATAGACTTAACTACCGTGTCAGGAACCAGTACTACCGTGTGAGAGTTTAGGATGTAGTACCAGAAGTTCTTGACTACTTTGACTACTGTGAAGGCATGTTTTTCTAACTGAGACATCTTCAACTCATGAATCTTGAGAAGGGAGATCATGAACACGATTGGGGATTCAACATCCTCAGAGTTTTTCTGCATTAAGATGGTAGATACAGTATGTGTGGATGCATAACTGAATATGATGAAATCTTTGGAGAAGTCAGAGCACACCAAAAATGGTTCATGAGAAACTAAGGCTTTTATATCCTCGAATGACATATTTCCTTCTTCGCTCCACAAGAAATTTTATGACCCCTTCATCATATTTGATATGTGGCGAGTCTTTTGAACGAAGTCTGGAACAAAGCATCTAAGATAATTTACCTTTCCGAAGAAGGAGTGAACACCGGTCTTACTTGTGAGCAAGGTAAGGCTCTGAATAGCCTTGACTCTTTCGATGTTTATTTTTATTCCTTCCCTACTGATAACGTGTCCCAGCAACTTTCCTTCAGTGACCCCGAAAACATACTTTTTTGGATTTAGGGAAATCCCATGTTCTCAGCATCTAATCAATACTTGCTCCAAATGATCACAGTGATCACTTCACTTTTTAGAGAACATAATTAATTCATCTAGATAAACCATGATGACCTTCCCCATAATACCTTTGAATGCAAAGTCCATAGCTCACTGAAAGGTGGCACTAGTATTGGTCAAGCCGAAAGGCATCCTGCTGTAGGTGAATGTGCCCTAGGGAGTAGTGAACGTTGTTTTGAATTGGTCTTCAGGTGAGACCTCAATCTGATTATATCCTAAAAAACCATCGATCATGGACAACATCTTTGAACTAGTTATTGCTTGTAGAATCTGATCCATTATGGGTAGTGGATAATTTTCCTTCAGGGACGCCTAGTTCAGGTTGTGAAAATATACGCATGTGTATTTTGCCATTCTTCTTTCACAAGGGCACAATGTTTGCGACCCAAGTACTATGATGGATAGGAAAGATAATTCTCATGTCTAGCATCTTTTGTATTTCTACCTGGATGGTGCCTGAGATCTTAGGATTGTAGTGCCTCTGTTTCTGACGAAAGGGTTTGACATCGTCCTTTAATGGGATGTCATGCTGAACGTCCTTAGGCTTGAAAGAATTTAGATCGGCATAAGACCATGCCAATACTTCCATATATTTCTTTAACAACTTGAAAAATTTCCACTTTTCCTCGGGTGTACAACACTTCCCAATGTTCACAAACTGTGGATGCTCTGTAGAGCCTAGATTAAAAAATTCAGTCTCTGGAGAAGAGCTAGGGTTATTCTGTCACTTTTTCCTTACGAAGTGGTTATGCTTTTCAAACATTCATTCCAGGGAGACTAAACCTTTCAGGATTTTTTTCCCCTTGAGCTAACAGATGCATCCACCTTCTATTGATTCATTTTCTTGACTAGTGACAGACTCATGACATACTAAAGTAGATCCTTCAAAATGAAGCTCATTGAAATTTTCTGCTTTCTCTAGGAAAGCAATAAGTTGATTGTCATCGTTATACCTACCAGTAGTGAGAATTTTTTGGCACGCTCAGGTGAAAGACTACCTCAATGGTATATGTGTCTATTTTTCAGCCTTGCATGAGGGAGCATAAGCAAGGCAAAGATGGCCAATGAATCGGCAATGTCATTTTGGGCTCGTGGGACCGCTTTGATTGAGAAGGTGTTAAAATCCTCAATGTTGTCCCATACTACATTGTGGTAGTGCCTGAGTCTGTCGTGTTTTACCTGGTATACTCCCTTTACCTGATCGACAATCAGTTTGATGTCACCTTGTACTGTTAGGTTCTTGATTCCTCTTTCCTTTGCAGCTTGCATGCCAAGTAGCAAAGATTCATACTCAGCAGTATTGTTTGTATTGAAAAACTACAATTTGAAAGAAAGATAAAAAATCTCCTCTTCAGGAGATATCAGGACGGATCCAGTACCACATCCACTTGTCGCACAACTACCATCAAACTACAGTGTCCATATCTTGTTAAGGTCCTCCTCTTGGACAAGAACATCCATTCCATCAGACTCAGTGGATAAGAAGTAGTTCCCTATCCCTGATGATTCGAAGAGAATCTAGGCCTTGGGGTCATCAGAGTTGGTGACCAGGTACTTCTTTTGTGATTCAAGATCTAATGTCTGCATTACTCCTTTGATGGGGATTTTGGCTTTGGACCAGTCCATATGAATCTCTCTACCGACTTCCCTATAAAAACTTCTCCCTAGTAAAATTCCATATGCTGCTGGAATATCAGCAACGAGGATGGTCATCTTTACCCTTTTCTCTGGGAATGCTGCAAATGTGAACTGTGCGTCTTTGATCTGACCAATTAATGGAACCTGTTTAGTTTCCATGGAGTAACATCTACCGAAAGGCTTGGTAAGAGTGAGGCCCAAAGCATGGGTGACCTTTACCAGCATGACATTATTGGAAGCTCCAGAATCAATTATGCAGTTACTTAGCTTGTGACCATTGATCAGGAGGGAGAGATAAAAAGGTTCAATTTTTCTTGATGCGGAAGTCGAGGCAACATTTATGTGAGATGCAGGAGGAGTGGAAAGGATTCCTTTCGGGGAGAAAGGAGAGGGGATGACAGCTTGACTTTGGATATATTTGGTCAATCTTACAAGCTGCTCAGGGTTAGACTGAAGATATTCAGCCTCAGACATTTGAATCTTGGTCTTTTTAGTGTGATCGACTATGTCGAATGCGACCAAGGGTTGCATTGACGAAGGAATGAGTCCCTCATTTCATGATGGTAGGGAAGGGTTACTGGTCTTTATGGAAACAAGAGAAGGCTGATTTGGAGGAGAGATAGGAGGAAAATATTTCTTCACAAAAGGTTTAATAGGAGGTTGAGCAGGAAGAGGATTACCTCTTTTAGCAATTGTTGGAGGTGTGTTCGACATAGCCTTCTCCTTTTGTATCTTGGCAACAACTTCTGCTTCTTTTCCTTGTGAGCGGGTGAAAACAACATATGACTATCCGCTTGCATACCCTTGGGTACCTTCTTCTTCATCAGATTCCTCATCTTCAAATTCCATATACCTAATCGTAGAGTCACCAGTCGGTTCACCGACATCTTGATCATCTTCACCTTGCGATGAAGGTTCTTCATAAATTTTCTCATCCTCTTCGATCTCGACCAGGGAATTAACCAGAGGGGCCTCAAGTGCTAACCTTGGAGCAGCAGTAAACAAATGCAGCCTTTGTGGGGTGTTGTTGGGAGTGAAGTTCCTCCGTGGGATATCTCAGTATGGAGTGGTAGACGAATCTTGATCTAATTGATTCTTTAATGAGAGCAAGTCGTTAGTCATCTTCTGGAATGTCGGATCTGATGAAGTGGCTTGAGAAGGAGTCGAATCCTTTGGTTTGGACAGCTCTCATTTTAACTCACCAAATATAAGCAGGTTATCCTCTATCTGAATGGTCGCAGCTTGAGTGAGGACCAAGGTGGTGATTTTTTCTTGTAAGAGTAAGAAACTTACTCTTGAACTCATGGTGTTCACAAAGAAACACTTTTGATTTTCTAGTGTGGGCAACATGGCAGGTGGCACATGGTTAATCAGTGAATTGAAACGGGTGATAAAATCATGCATGGTTTCATTGGCCTCTTTCTTCAAGTGAGTAATCTTTGACAGTAATGCAAATGTGTCTTCTGAAGGCTTATACTTATCTTCAAATGTAGTTCGTAATGTGGCCTAACTGGTGATAGATTCAGCCAGCAAGTGTTGGAACCACTTTGTTGCAGGTCCTTGTAAGGTCTCTAGAAAGAGGCGTACCGACACATCTTCATGGGTCACATCTAGGATGCTACATGACATAATGAATGCAGATATATGTGAATCCATGCTTTGATTTCCACTCCCATCAAATCTTGGGAAATTCTTGTGGTTTCCATGAGGGAGTGTGTGAACTGGATGCGGCAATGCAAGAGGACCCATAGTGTTTCCCCATGGTACTACCATTTGAAAAGCTGGAAAGAGGACACAGGCCGGGAGTGTGGTTCCACTTAGTAATAGGGCACTACAAATTGACGTGGAAGCTCCCTGTGAAAACTAGTTCTTTCATGGAGGTGAGGCACTTCTTGCTGACCGATCAGCTGAACTCAGCGATGAGAAATGTGTTGGTGTAATACTAAAATTGTGCCTCTGAAGTAGATCAAAAATAGGATCGAATTCTCCACGAGATCTTCTGCTACGGGTAAATGGTTCACCCGCCAGTGTATCTACTCAGATCAGCAATAATTTGGAGCAGATTTATAATAATCTTTTTGCTTGTACTTGCTGATTTTCTGATTTTTTTGAAAAAATCAGCAGCATGCACTTTTCTAAATATTCAAATTTATCCCTTTTTTAAACAACCGATTGCGGTTTAATGACAAGGATTAGTAGGGATAAAAAGTCGGATGATTTTAGTAAGCTGATTTTCAGATCTTAGATTTGATTTTTGCAAGGGTTTGAAAATATTTGTAAAAATATCAAGATCTCAAATCTAAGGAAATATATGGGTTTTTATAAAAACTCAGTGAACTAAAGGTTTCTAACTGGTCCAGATCTATAGATCTACTAAGAAAAGTTTCAGTTTGGGTCACTTCTGTAAAAATTTCAGATTTTAACAAAGGGTTAAAATTTTCAAACTGGTAGTGACTTTGACAGTTTTTTATATTTTCTTAGTTTGAATCCCAAGCGGAGTCGCCAAAAACTGTTGGCCTAAAAATCTATCGAGTGGGCAGATCTATGGATAGATAGGCCAACAGTGCACAGGGCATAGCCCCTCTTTGAGACAGCAAAGTGAAACTAGTTTATTACTATTCTACCAGCAGGAATCTGTGCAAGTCCAACAACATTCTACCTTCAAGAGGCTTTGGGATCTTATCCCAGTAGAGTTAGTTCCGAGGAAGAACAGAAAGGAATGAAGGAAGGAATGGAAGAAAGATGGATCTGAAGGGAGAAAAGAAATGAATTCCAAAGTAGAAAGGTCAGAGGGTTTATGTTTTGGGCTGGTAGTAAACAGAGCCAAACTTACTCACATAAACAAATAAAGCAATACTGATAAACAAAATGACAAAAGTAGATATGAATCTAACAGAATAGACACACAGATCTGACGTAAGAAAGATCTAATGCATATAACACATGAATTCAACACAAAGTCTCAATATTTGTATTAATGTTTTCTTCTGTTACAAGAAAGCTCAAAGTCTTTCTCTCCTCACTTCTATTTTTCATACAAGATTGTCCACCCTTTTGAATACTACAAGTATCCAAGTATTTATAGAAGGAGAAGGAGAAAGAAGACAAAAAGGAGCCAACAACTTAATGTTGACTTTGGGGCAATTTGGTGGATGACAACATCCCATGATGCAACATGGATGATGTCATCACGTGTGCCAACATACTTTTAAATACTTTTACAAAAATGGGATTTATCCCAGAAGGAGGAAGCCTATTCATCATCATCCCTTTACTCGAATGGAGTGTCTTGCTTCTGCTCTGGAGAGGCGATATGATATTGAGCTTGATACTCCATAAACTTGCTGATCATCTTCTGAAGTTGATCATGATCGGGACCTTTTGTGTGGTCCCCGATGACTTCACAAGTTTCTCATTCATCTCTGAGCCTATCAGGGAGCTTGAAGTATTCATTTCCTTCCTCTATTAAATACCTGATGAAATCGCGGCAAGCCAGAAGGTTGTTAATAGATTCTCGGTCAAAAGTGACCTCTGGCGCCATGCCTTGTGATGTAATTCCCTTGAAAAGCTGAATAGTATCGTTTGCTTCTCTTAAGGTGAATGATGTGTTAAGCAACCCTGGAGACATCCTTAAGATGATCTACTCCATTTGATGTTTCACGTCCAGGGCTTCCTCCTTGATTTTGTCTATCTTTTCTAGGACAAACTCCATTTGGTCAACCCGATAGTCTAAAGCGACAAGCACTTTGTTGTGTGCTCATGGGTGATCAATGACACCGAATTTTAACAAGTCATCGGTCGGGTAGTCGATCATTTTCTGGAATGTCTCATGTTGCAACCTGGCATGGTCCAACTCTTTGGAGACAGGTCCTGCTATCACCTGGAGTTCATTGTTTGCCTTATCTATACCTTGGTAGAGGCCTGTGAACTTTGTGATTACTTCCTCACTGTCTTTGAGGATCTGCTCTCTCCAGGAGGACACTGCTGCACCTTGTTCACCAATCTTGGTGTATTCATTTATCTTCTCCTGACTAAGGACTTCAGGAGTTTCGGTGGCAGCTATAGGAGGTGCATTTCCCATTCTTTGCAGAGCTTGGAGAAGATGTTTCATTTTGTTCCTTTAACATTCTCTTCTTCTCCTTTTCTTCTTGCAGTTTCTTGCAAAGGGCATCCACAGCTGACAAGGCCTCTCCTTGCAGGCTCTCTGATGATGTTCCCATTGTGACCTGGGTCACTGTAAAATCTGTAGGAGATAGATCTTCTTTCTTCTTTATGGGATCTGGGTAGGCTATCTCCATAACCCTTTCGCCTGAAACACTTTTTGAAAAGTGAGTTATCACTTTTTTCTTCTTTGGTCCTTTAGCCAGGATGATGGAGAAGTCCATGGGTGCAATGGGGACTTTCCTCTTGTGTTGGCTTAGGTGGTCTGAGATCCAGCTTGGACTTATGGGAGTGGGACCAGAGGATGAAGAAGAAACAGGGGTGGAAGGAAGAACAACTGTAGTGGACATAGGGAAGTGTGTCAAAACACTTGGTGGCAGCATGGAGAAAGGGGCCGACACACCAATGCTCATGGGAATAGGAGTCACTACAAGAGAGGAGGCCATGGGGGCGGAAGGGATCTGTGAGATGAGGGAAGAAATGTTGGGGGATAGATCCACAAGGGAAGAGAAGATGGAGGAAGAGGGAGGGGGAACGGAAGAAGACGGAGGAGAAGACACAACCAAAGGAGTGGTTGTTTGAGTGACATGAGGAGGGGAAGGAGGAGTGAGAGAGGGAATGGTTGGTACTTTTCCAGTTGTAGATGTGACAACATCCTGAGTGGATGTGTCCGTTGGAGCACTTACCACTTCTTCTTTTCCTGGGGACACTAAGTCCACAACTTGCTCTTCTGTGGTAGTAGGAGGGCTTTCAAGAGCTTTCTCTTGAGTAGTGCTTGCCTCTCCCACTTTATCTTTTCCTTTTCCTTTAGGCAAGTGTTTTGGCCTGGTGGGTGCATTACCTAGGGGAGATGTGATAAAATCTACCCCAAGATAGATGATACCATTTTTCTTACACCAATGTTCGGTGCATTGCAGAGTAGGTTGAACCCTTTCTTGGATGGTTTGGGGTGCTTTGTTCCTGTCAATATCTATGAACGGCCAATCATCCCCTTCCCATGTCTAGGTAAACCTGATCAATTTCCTGATCAGTTTCTAGGAAATCCTTTAGGATGATGGCTACGCCATATTGAATGATCTCCACCAGGGCCAGCCAGGAGTGATCCTTTCACCTGAGTTTGACTTCATGATTTAAGTCGATGTAGATATCCTCGATCTGAGGAACATGGATAGGATCGATCTTTTCCCCTAGAAGGAAACCACGAGGATCAAAGGTTGGCCTTGCTGGGAAATTATGCTTCAAATTAAGCAATTCAAGCTCTACATACATCTCCTGAGCTTTACTTTGTGAGGGGCACGTGTACCTACCTACTGTGAGGGGGAATGGAGTTCCTCCCTTCTTCCTCTTCATACACTTCTCATGATAAGTGATAAGCTGCCTTGACAGCTCCAGAAGGATCAGTTTAGGCCCCACATATCTCAGCAATCTTGTGGGTTCTCCCAAGAAGTTGGCAGCTCTGAGATAGGTAAAGGTGGGGAATTACGTAAACAACGCTCCCCACTTCCTTGTGGTGGTGATCACGCTTTTGCTTGTCCAACCATGAGTCATGTTGGGCCTCAAGAGGTAGATGATGCCATAGAAGAAGACATCATTGATCTTGCTAAACTAAGTTATGTTATTCTCAAGCCTCAACTCTGGATAGTATTCATATATTTTGACCTGGGGCCATACCACATACTGATTCAACCCTGGGTAGTCTCTCTCTGAGGTAGCTACATATACTACATAGGAGTTCATATAGAACCTCCCAGTTGTTGAAGTTGTTCCGAGATTGTATCACTGATAATTTCGGCCCAGCCAAAACGCTGATCAGGCACATTTTTATTCATTATTTCCAAATACCTGAGCATCCACTTATGAAAGTAATGGGCATCAGGGAGCCCATGTACTCTGCTTAGGAAGGTGATCGTGTCACTCAGCTCTTCTGAAAAATCACTGCGATGAATGACTTGGGGCCACCTACTCACTACCTTTTTATTCTTAAGGTATACCGCATTCATCATCTGTATGCACTTGTCCTCATTATCGGTCCAAGTCTTCATGCATTCTTCTTGACTTACTGCCACAAAATGCCTGTGGTGGGGGATGCCCAAGATAGTTTCAAAGTGTCAGGCTGTGAGGTTGATTATCACCTTGCCCTCTTCATTTTTGACACATCTTGTGTCCTTGTTGTAACAATGGCCCACCAACATGATGAATTCATTATTAATTGCACTCACTGGGAGCCCTGCAGCGAAGTGCAGACCACTGCCAACCAATTTATCCATCCACAGGCTACCTGTGACCTTCTTGGTTCTGGCCCAAAAGTCATCCATGTCTATATGCCCAAGTTCTGAATCTCTGATATCAAGATCACACTCTACAAGTGAGTCAGGCATCCTGACCTTTTGGTATCTATACTTCATTTCTTGCTCTGTCAACTTGGCTTTGCCTTTGGACTTGGTTGGCTTCTTACTCGATGAAGACATAAGTGCACTCGAGGATTGCTGTTGCTCTATAAGAAGAATCAGAGAGTTCCAACATAGAAGGGCCATGTTAGCCATCAAGTTGTCCATAAAAGCTTTGTAGAATGAAAAATTACCAACTTATGAGCCTCTGGGCGCAAGGCGCATCCTTACTGCAGGCTGCAGGGGTTTTGAAAAGCAAGGCACACTTTTAGGGAGTGTTGCATGGGGGAAAGTAGCGCCAAAAGGGGCGCGGGGTGTGGAAAGGCTACACACAACATTCAGATGTTGATGTCAAGGAATATGCGCTTGCGCCATAGGAAGTGCTTTAACTGGGTGCAATTTTGTTTGGTGTAGCAAGGTCTCAGGGTGCGCCATTGGCACAAATGTGGTAGATGCTGCATGAGGGTGAGGTGTGCCAAGTGCATTTGTAGAAGGTGCAACACATAGGTCAAGTGCACCAAGGGGCTTGGTTGGCACGACATGGAAAGGGTTTACACAACATGCAGTGTTGTTGTAGTTGTTTTGGCGCCAGCGCTTGCGCCTTAGGAATTTTGTAGTTTATAGGGTGCGAGGAGGGCTTATGCTATGTGGTCCTATTATGCACCAAAGGGGCATGCCTTTTTTTGATGCAACATAGAGAAATAGTGTGCCAAAGGGGCGCGACTGTGTTTAGTGTAACGGGGTTTGTAATGTGCCATAGTGAAAATAGTTTCACTATGTGGGTTGATTTCCCTTTTTCTTGATTTTTACTCTTTTGGCTCAGATTTTGATGTCCAGGAGGGAAAAACTAACAAGGCAAGGAGTGAAGGACAAATGGGCATGAGTTATTTATGAGGCTGAGCCTCCTAGATTTGTAGATCTGGAAGAAAAGGAAAAGGAGAGTTTGCAGGTGGGTACTTGGGTTTGTAAATGGCATTATCCTTTCCTTCTAAATTCATTTTTATTATTCAACAATCCTAATACCTAGCCCAACATCCATAAAAATAACAACAAGGATGGTAGAAACCACTTACCCGGTATAAATAATGACGAAGGGATGAGGTGGGGTCCACGATCATGACAAATGGCATGCGCGGGCTGACGAGAGCAACTGACAGGCACAGAGGAATAACTTTTCATGTTTTTTCAATTGTGAAAATGACAGGTCGGGTGCACCTATATATAGAAAAATGTGCATTTATTGCACCACCAACTTTTTTCTTTGGCGTACTGGGAGAGATGTCGACATGGAGGAGATTGCGCCTAGGCCACTTTTGGATGTGTCGACAGGATGATGGTTGCGCCTAGGCACACTTTTGGGAGGCACAACATTTGGAGTGCTGACACTCCAGGAAGTGCGCCAAAGGCAAAGATGGGTGCAGTTTTGTAAGATGTTGCATCAATGGTTCTTGCACCCAACCCAAAAAGGTTGAAAATGACCAAGTTCTTAAAAGTTGATTTTTGGGAAGGGAGTTCTAGGCCATTCAGAACATCAATAGACCCTAACAGGGGACCGAAACAGAATTTTGGTCTGGTTACCTGCAAAATTTCCCTTGTCAATTTTATAGGATAACAAGATTCAACCATGTTTTTCATTTTAGGATTTTGGAAGTCAATTGAAGCTAAACCAGCTCAACCACATAGCCATTTTTGGGCCCTTATAGGTGTGTATGTAGGTATCCATCTCAATTCATCAAGTTTACTTGTGATCTTGGTTGAATCACTACTTCTAGAGGCACATGCAAAACACAACTAGTGACTCCATTTTTTCAAAACCCACTCTTTGAGTAGCATAATTTCTCTCACTTTTCCACCCATTTCTATCCATTTTTTTCTTCCACGCCTCTTCTTCTTCTTTCATTCATGAAGTCATACAATCATGGCTTCATTTATGTCATGGGATTCACATCTGAGGTAGAAACTATACCAGCTCAACTCACCTCCAAAATTTCAAGATCCATCTCTATGTTATTTTCAAAATCTTCCATATCAATACTATGAAGAAAATCAACAGTATGCATACCCTTACGAGTAAATATCAGATCAGTTAGGCTATTCACCAAATTATGAGTATGGGTATGCTTTTTTTTAGGATATCCTACATCGGGGGATCTTGGGTTACAACCAAATATTGAGAACTTGGAGGCAAGTATGATGCGGGCCTAAGATACATCTCAAGAAAAAGCACTCAAGATTGGATTCGAGATACCTTTTCCATGGGTAGGCTCTATTCCAAGTTATCGCAACCCACAGGAGAAACTTGGCTTCATGATTTAAATGTTACCCCAACTTAAAGAATGTACTAAGGACATTGACTATTATGCAAGTCAATGGTAAAATTCATCATTTCCATCTTATGGTCCTTTCCCTAGTCCCCAACCACCATCATTTAAACCCGAGCATCAATTCCCAAGTTTCCAACCTACTGACCCTATTATGGAAACAATTTCTTCACCTTCCACTCTCCCAGCTCATCTCAATTTCTTATCCTTTTTCCCTTCCAAACCAAAGTCCCCTCCATAATATCATACTATAAAACCTTCCCATTCACCACCAATAATGAAAAAACCAGTTGAATTCTAACCCACCCCTCCTCTTTCATTCCCGAGTTCATGTTAGGGAGAGATCCAAAAGACTAGTCAAAAGGCACAACAAAAGGAGGAGCCTAACAAGGAAAAAATGAATCAATTTTTGAAGAGTTGGGCTGCTAAGCTTGGAATAGAAAAAATTCCTCCACTGGTCTATCCTTTAGAGGAGGATAAGGTTGGAAAGAATAGGTGGAAAAAATTAGGTTACAATAGTAGCAAAGAAAGAATAGGTAGAAGAAGGTCAACAATCAGTATGTTCAGAATTCAGTGTTCATACGGGGATTCTAATTTTGAAGATCGAAGATAAATCATCCATTGTACAATTAGTTGTGGAGGAAGAAATAGAAGCTCCAAATCCAAAATAATAAGAGCTTCATGTTATGGAGGAGGGTTGCATAGATTCAAAGGACTCGGGAACAATGTAGACCATGAAAAAAAATCCAAATTATCTCCCCACTTCATCCTCTCCATATTTTGATTTAGGAGATAATTTTGAACTCTCAAATTTTATGTTTAAAGATAAGGATTCCCATGGTGAAAAAAATTCCATGAAGGAGAATAATCCAATTTCGAGGGCACTTCAGGAAGACAAGATCATAGAGATTTTATTTCTCTCCTATATTAATGAAAGATTATATTTCCCTCATCCTTTGTATTTTATTGGAAATGGTTTGTCTAATGAATCCATCAAGGGGAAGAATCTTTAAGGCCCTGTTATCCATAACAGATCTCAAGAGAAACAAGTGGATGATTTTGGCATTTTAAACTCCATGTTGAAAAAAGAAGGTGGATGTCTAGGGAATCCTTTCCTCTAAGAGGGGAAAGAGTAAATATAAAGTCCAAATAGTGAGAATCCCAACATGAATCAGATTTCAACCACTTGTAGCAATCTATCAATGTTCCAATCAGAGGTTGCAAGAAGTCCCGAAGAGATGCATGTCATAGAGGAGTTTCTTGTTGCCATAGAAGGGGACACATGAGAGAAAATTGTATCTCATAAGAGTCCTCTTGAGATAGGATTGGAGGAATTAAATAGTTTAAGTTTCCCAATGGGAAAGGAAGGAAAAGAGAAAAAGAGTTCCATCTCTTTCATACCATTCACTCAAAGGCAACATCAGTTGTCTATAAGTGTGAAAAAGGAAGAAAGTAAATTCATAGATAGTCACCTTTTCTAGGAAAGCCTACATCAAAACTTTGCTACTGAGATTGGAACTCCGATCAATGGTAAGAACTGATGGATCATACCATGCCCCATTAGATATCTAGCTTTTTTATATCTAGAATCACAGTTCCCACAACCATTCATGTTCACCTTCAAACATGAGGATGAATTTTAAGGTACCAAGGATCAACTACATCAGCTACAACACCTCTAGGAGCCTCATGTAGATCATTCTGAGGAGGTATCTATCATGTTTCTGGTTGATACCTTAATGATTTGGATAGAAATTTGCTAGTATATCAATTTTTCACTCATGTACATAGTCATGTCCAATGTAAAATTATTTGTATGGATGCAAGTTGTAAGAAGGGGGGAGCTACTTCTCACTGCCAGTTGTAGATTTTATTTGAAGTCTTTCAGGTTAGTCTAGGGTAGGAATAGGTTTACTTTTTTTATAAGGAGTGTTTGTGTACACTTTGCATGTCTCATTTAGGCATCTATGATTTTTCATTTTGTATATAGTTTTGTTCATGTTTGCTCCAACATAGTGCACCAGTTTCAGTATGCCTCCTACAAGAAAAGTAGAACATGGAAGGAGCTCATAGTTACATGGAACAGTTAAAATTTTGAAGACAATCCAAATGTAGAGAAATTAAATTTTATAAGGGACAAGTTTTATTCTCTTGTTCAAGTCTAAGATCAAAATTAAGCTTCCAGCACCCTTGCAGGATCAGAAAAACAACCTCAATGGTAGTTGTCACATTACATGTAGCATTATTAACAACAACAATAGGCCTAGGTTTCAAGAGAAACCTAAATCATTCAAATTTACCCTTGACTGAGAAGAAGAAGACCAACCTCAAATCCTTTTTAGTGTGTTTCAATTGACAAATCTTGAGGATTTGTAGGGAAGCTTTACTGATCTTCAAGCAGTATCAAAGCAGTCATTCAGAAGAAGAGAAAAGTTCAAATTTAATAGATTTCCATAATGTCCCAACTCAGCAAATGTTTTACTTAAAAATCTGCAATGTGCTATGCTTACCAAGAAATCATGGACACAGTGTGCTCACTACATACTTGGAAAAATCAGGTTTTCGGGACAAGTTCAGAAGTCCAATTTTCAATCCCCGCAGGTCAGGATTGCAAAGAGAAGGGAAAAACTTCCAAGTTCAAAACATTTTCCACTCTCATAATTTTAACTTCAAAATTTTACTATAAAGATTAGAAGTGCAAGCAGCGGGTCAGTTCAGGTTTAGCAACACTGAGTATTCTTTGGGGGAAAAATTCAAAGGAATGGACCAGTTTTAGGCCATTCAACAATGACTTTGTGCCCAATGGAGGATTACGGATATTGGTATAGAGCATCTGGAAGGCAGATGCCCCCATGAGTTTTCAATATTGTTATCCATTTTGCCCCTTAGGAAAAATGGACAATGAGATAGGAAAGGAACCGAGGTACTAGAAGGAACCTCACACTGGAAAGTTTGGGTTTACAGGAACAATTATAGTTGTTTTGGAAACATTTGAGATGGATCTCAGACCTTGGAAATCAATTGAGGAATTTTTTCCTCTTCTGGGTTTTGAAAACACTTAGATTTACCTGGAAATGAAAAATGCGGGCTTGCGGGCCAGCTTTCGGCTAGCCAAAACAAGTGAAATTTGAATGAAAATATGAAAAATGGGCCCATGACACATCTATCTGGTTTCCCCTCAGATCCCTCCACATCTAGAAAAATGCAAAAACCCCATTCAAAGAAAATAAGAAAAAGTTCCAAAAGGGATAGTCAAGGGGCAGTCGAGCTAGAAAAGAGCTCGCCAAGTAGCTCGGAAAGCTAGTGAGCTAATGGGGTGTTCAGCTCTTCATGAGGCTCAGGAGAAAACTTGGGATTATCGACGCAGGTTGAGGAAAGCAAGACAAGACGAGGGGGGTAATTTGGCATTGGAGCTCAAGTCAAGCTATGGGATGAAAACAAAGAGGTAGTGGCTCGAATCAAGAGTTGCAGTAAAGGTGAGTGAGCTTGAATTGTGGGTAGACATGGCATCAAAAAGGTGACGCACATCGATTAGCTCGGCAAGCTGAATTACGAATGGAAAATAGGGGCCAATCACATCGAGTTACAGTTAGATAAAGATGGGTGCAACATGATGAAATGCATAGTGCCATCATTCGGAAATAACATGAGGGATTGATGCCTAAGGATTGAGTTTGGGAATGAGTGCCGAACTGAGCTCGATTAGTGATAGCCAGAAATCAGCAGATATGAGGCCGATACAATTGAGCTTGGTAAAGCAAGGCATCTGGGTGGAATGAATACATGACTCAGGGAACAGATCCGAGTTAAAATTAGACTCCACTCGCTCGCAGAGATATCAAGTTTGATATCCTAGAAATATGAAACCCAAAGGTATGGTCGAGGTCGTTCCAAAGCGTAGGATCCAGAGTTGAGTTCGGGTGCGATACCAAGATGAACGACTCAGGTGTCGACTAAAGTTAGGAACTCATGGGCTCATCGAGAGTGGTGACAATGAAATTGATAGAAGCTCAGAATAGATCAGCGGGCTAACAATGGAGGGAGCGTCGGCTTATTAGAGCTAATAGCTTGCAGCCACAGGATAAAAACACGGTATGCAATGCAGAGATAACTCGTATGTTGGCCAAGTGGCATCAGTTCACTCGTGATGAGCTTAGTCAAAAGAATATAGTGTCGACAGTTGGAAGGTATCTCGGATAAATGCATATGAAGGAGGCTCGAAGATACATGTAGGGGGAACTCACCTCAAACGAGGCTTGATCGAGCCAATGGAGAAAGCTGATGGGGCCAAAAGTTCAATGTAGAAATCGTAGGTGGAAGTTCTCGTAATTCAATGGAAAACACATTTTGGATCAGCCAAAGTGGAAAAAGGGGGACTCGTTCCTTAGTGAAATTGAAAGTTGAGTTCAATATTCAGCAGTGAGCACCAATTCGGGGTCGGGAGGCCAAAGGGAGTTTCAAAATTTGAAAACTTTAGAAATCAGAAGAGCTAAAAGTTGGAAATTACTCGGGGAGTTTTTCCGAAATGGTAAGAGCCAAATTCCTAAAACTGTGGATTTAGGGGTTTTAGACTTTAGGATTTTGGGGAATAATCGTGGGGCGGCTCACCGATGAACAGTGACAAGCTCACCAAAGTTAAAAAAATCTAAAACTCTACAAATTGAGATTATCCGAATTTGACGTGGCATTCCGAGTAGTGGAGGCAATCCTAGTCATTTTGCATCAGTGGGAGTTGGTCGGTTTAGGCAGAATGGTAGTGTTGTGCAGTGAGGAAAACTCTGGAACTTGGTAGGGGTCACATGACAAAGAGGTGGTAAACCAATGGAGTATGAGGTAAGGAAACCATATCAAATTAGGAAGGGCACAATGCCAAGTCAAGAAGACATGGGATTGCCACAAAATGTCAGCAAAGGAAGCAGGAGCTCGCCTAACAATGCAATCTAGAAGTTGTCATGGAGCGCCAGTGAAAAATTGAAGCAAAGCGGTCGAAACTAGGGGTTTGAAAGGGTAGCCAGTCCAAGCGATGTAAAGAATCAAGGTTACAGTAGACATAAGCAATGGATCATTTAAAGATCCTCATTGAGGTCCGCAAGTATGCTCGTGTGAGGCCGGCCAATCAACTCACCAATGCAGGGGGGGGGGGGTATGAGAGGAGATGCATGGAGAAGACCGCTCATTTCAGGGCAATGTCAAGCTCTCACCCGGAGTCATCTGAGGATTTGCAGCACATAGTCAATAGAGGGGATCTTGCCAAAAAGCTCAGTGAGCTGACTCACCAACGAAAACATGAATGCAAGGATATTTTCAATACATAAATCCCCAAAATTTACAGAGCCCCACAAAACTTAGTGTCATATCTTGAGCACCAGTTCTGTCATTTTTAGCAAAAGACTTAAAATCGTTGGAATCATGGAGAGAGCGATCTATAACAAGAAATTATCAAAAATGGATTTTTTAGAGGTTTGGGAACCCTAAAATTTTGGAGGTCCCCAAAAACCTGAATACTGTCATTAGGTTGAGGTGAAGGTCATTAATGAAGGTATGGGAATGATTCCTTCTTCTCAACAAGGTAAAGTACATGAAGATATGGGTTTTGCAGGTCTCCCCATCCTAGTTAGCAGGGGCTAATGATGGATTTTTTGGATGGTTGAGGTAATATTTAGGGATTCCTTTCTCTCTCTCTCTTCCAAGATTTCTTCTATAAATTGTTAAGGGGTTACATTATTAAAGAAGATGGTCATTTTTCCTCCTCAAGCACCCTATTCTCTTCTTATGTTAGGTTGTTGTGATTTGGGGATTCAAGGATTTCACTTCCAAAATTTGTAATGGCAATTCTTGCCTCCTCTTACTATAGAAATGCACTGTGCATAATTTAGGAGTAATAAAAGTGTTGTTTTGTGGTTCATTTGTCAATCCTTACATCATTTTGTTAATTTTCTCTTGCCTCTCTTTGTACTTACAAGATTTGTGTATATTCCATTATGTTTCATTGTATCATTTGGGTGTTTTGTGATTACTTAGGAATGGTGTAATGTGTTATTTTAGTCTGTGGTGCATGACCACCCTCTCCAATTTCATTTCTTCATTGTCCTACAGGCTGGGAAAGTGTCTGCGACTCCTTTTCTTGGTGTATCACCGCTCTTATTGTAGGTTTTATTTCATGCAATCTCCTTCCTTGTCTTCTTGGGATGTTATATTAGGTTTAGATAGTTATTTTTCTTGCATTAGGAGTAGTTATGGCATATTATATTAGGAGGAGGAACTGACCTTCTTTGGAGAGTTATCTAATTTGTGAGGTCCCACACTTAATGATAAATCCATGTTAGCCAATAACACCGAATGCCCCATCTACAACTTGGTCATTTAGGGGTGTTTTGATTTTTCCGCAACATATCCCATCTATTAATCAAGGCTATCACCAGCCCCAAATCTCGAGGAATCCACTGGTAGTGAAAAAATCCTCATAATCCAACAATATCCACATAATCGCACTCCGCATCAGTCACATCAAATCAGATCTTGTCAAACATCTTAGGAACCCTATCTCAAAGATAGATAGTCTCCCTCACTTGCAAAACAAAAATAAAAATATCAGTTAACTTTAAAAAAATTCATAATAATCTCCACCAACTACTAATCAACAATGATTTCATTCATATAATTTTTGACGACTTACCCAATCATAGATGAATGTATGATCAAAGTTGATCCAATGTTCCTGCCCCAATTTTCAAAAAAAGGACAAAAAAATAAAAATAAAAATAAAACACAAAATCAAGCTTACTTACCCGTCTTTTGGTCCTCTGCCTCTTCCTAGTGCTGCTGCTAGCCTCCATCTCTCCAAAAACACTCAAAAATCACAATGCAAAGCTCTCAAATCACAATCAAACATGTCACAAATGAACTATTTGCATGTCCACTTGGTTTATATATTCACCATTTTAGGAATCACTGGTGACCACTAATTGTTGATTTTATGTCCAAACACTAGCAATTTACAGTCACCTCTTATTTTAGATCTTTTTACACAAAAACATCATTTTTTATCATCTATACCTCTCATATCACTTTGCAACTCTACCAAAATCTTCATGCTTTTTCTTTGATTCCCGAAAAACCATCAAAACCCTATTGTTTTACCATATATAAATTTTTCACACTATACAGATGTTTCCTTTGACCTTTTGGTCCCATGGATCAACACATTCTCACAAGATCACTCCCCTTAGACCCTCTCCGTGTAGTATTCTTTCCACAACACACATCTGTAGGTGGTCCACATTACACATCCCTTACTAAGTGTTTTCTAAGATTATTACCATCATTAAAAACTCCTCTAAATTGGTCATTATAGACTATAATCAAGATCCTAAAGCATTTACAAGAAAACATATCCAAAATAATCAAATCTCTTCAATCCAATGACCAACATAGTCATTCATTGGCTTGGGGAGGGAGCTATATCACAATATCCTAATCACAAAATTTGGACATTCTCGTGCTATTTGTTATCTTGCAACTTGTGCCTACAGGAAACTAAACGAGGAGGGGAAAATGTAGACACCTATTTTCCACCCATAGATAACCCGACACACATCAATCAAATTGTCAGTACCTATATTATTATCCCTATCCTAAGTATCATGTAATTTACATTCGTAAAACCCATTTCACATGTGTAAAAACTCATTTACCCTCCCCTAACCACCTAGATACCAACCTAACCAATTTACCTGACTTATCCTAGCCCCCTAACCTCTTACAACTTGAAATCCTAACCTCCCACCATTTCAAAATAGCATGATATCCTGGATGACAATTGGTTTTAAATATTTTCCATTATTCTTCTTGTTGGTTTTAACCTTTGCGGTGAAATTGACGACAATCCATGATTAAAGGAGATCATTTTAGACGTCGTTGATTATAATTAATCAACAATCTCCCCCCTTATCCAATTATTCACAACCTAGGTGCAAGGAAAGTGTTTCCCCTATAAACGACATCATCATATTCAAAGCTAAGAACTCCCTATTGTTAAGGCTATCAGGACCCCAGGAACTCCATCAATTCTTTAGTCAACCTCCTTAGGAGCTCAGTTATCATTCAGTCCATTATGAAAGGTTAGATTGTCATTATCACCATATTAAATAGGTTTTCTGAAATACGTCTCTCATTCAATCATTTAGACCACCTACAAAACACTTGTGATATCTACAAGGATCTCCATTGACTCTTGATCATCGTCGATCAACCCTTTGGCCTTTGGTTCTTCTATTTATCTTCCTAAAAAATCCCAAACCTCCATTTTCATAACCCCATAGGCTTCTAGATCCCTTATAGCCTATCCTTGCATTATCAAGCCTCTTTGTCTTTTATCAGTGTCTATTTTATTAATAGTTTTATCATAGTAAACATCTACTACTTGATTGTCATCAATGCCAATTTTATTCAATTGGTGTCCATAACTCCTTGCTCCATCTTTTGGCCTCATAAACATATTCGAATATCAATTTCTAAGTTTTAAAGACTTTTAAAATCTTCATAGTCTGCCTTTGTAATATCAATTTCCTTCTTGCATTCATTTCTATCTGTTTTATTCATAATTTATCAAAAAAACATTTTTGTCCCTGATTTTCATCAATCCCTATCATTTATAAAAAATTTAGCATATATCATATTAATATAAATCTGATTTTTATCTAACAAGTTTTTGTAAGAATGTATCTTCTATAGATGATTGTTCCAGGTCTATCTCATCCTATCACAAGCATATGTTATCTTCTAATCATCTAGCAGTAATTCATTTTGGATTAGTTTGACATCCTCCATGAACTCACCTTGTGTGTCATCAAATTCGTACCAAACTTTAAAGACATTAAGGAGAAGATTGAGATCCTCCATGAGATACAAGAAGCAACCGAGGAGTTTTGGTATGACTACTTCGAGGAATTTGAGATTACCACAACCCTTTCTTGGGTCACTTACAAAGCTAAATAGGACCTTCCTTTCTATCTTGAATTCTGAACTATCTTTATTTTCATCTATGTTATTATCATTATCGAATCACCTTAATTTTATCAAACTAATTTACACTCTTCAAGGAATTCCCTTAGGATTATGGGGATTGACACTTGTTGAGCAATGTGTTATCGCGTTATCTAATATCTCTTTGTTTACCTTTCATTTCTTATAAGTCTATTCACTTAGAAAAGAGTAGTATTTTCACATTTTCCATGTTAGATCATCCTAATAGTGTGATTGTCAGTGTAGGTATTAGTAAACCCTGCTTATTTGAGTTTTTTTGTATTTTTAGCATTAATAGCACCCTAAGTAAAAACTACCTTAAATAAGTCTTATTGGTGTGTTTATCTAATTTCTAGTTATTTCATGTTGTGTTTTATGTCTTTTTCTATCCTCGTATCTTTCTATATTCCCCATATCCCTCCAATTTTTTGTTTTCCCATAAACGTATGCATATGGTCATGGCCCCCCATAACTATGAGTGTACGATTCTGGGTAATTTTTCTATGTGGTCCCTTTTGAAATTTCTTTGGGTTCCCCATAGCTAGTGGATTCTTTTATACATTTTTTCCATCTATTGTGTGCCACCTTATATGGAAATAAATCCCTAATTTGAATTCATCAGTCTATAATACATAGGTACGTTAGTAAATTTAGGATATAAACTAAAGTGAAGTGATATGGAGAACCTCATCATGAATTCTAACACTAAGAGAAAAAATAGATCTAAAAATTTTCTTTATCAAACATTCATTTTACTATAATAAGCTATATAGAGTAAAAAATACATTATAGTTGATCGGTTGGATAACGAATTTCATTATACTAAAGTGTTGTATTAAATATTATAAATATTGAGGAGCATGAAAAATATCGAGGAAGATTTTTCATTCTTTCTAGTAAGAGAATGAAGTTAGGAAGTATGTAAAAATCATACATCCAAGTATTCACATCTTGTACATGACTTTTCATAATATAAACTTGCAATTACAACTCTAATATGGTGTATATTGTCTTCTTTGTTATTTTCCTTATATTATACCATTATAGTTTTGTCATTTTAACATGTATCATTCATATAGGTTATCTATAATAACTTATTTAATAAGTTAAGTGTAGTTATCCATCGAAGTTCCTTTGACCCTGAATCATTTTTCACTAAAAATTGTACTCATAAGGGGACATTGGATTCAACCTAGGTTCCAAGACTTAGATTTGTATAAGTGCATCCTTGCATTTTTCAACAAAACCAGACACATTGTTTCCATTTTTTAAAATAATTTTCATCTTACTATTAAAGTGAACATTTATCTATATCTATTTATTTTTTTAGGATTTTGTGGGCATTTACAAAAATATTGATATTTTGGGGACTCACAGAGGTTATTACTAAACCTCTATGGAAAATTAGGTGTATTCTCCTTAATATATCATTTCTAGATGTAATAAGAACATAAATTTTTATCACTTGATTTCAAAGTTGGTTAGTATATAAACACATGTTGTCATGCTAAATGTATAGCATGAAAAGTTAAAATTTTTGACAATGACAACTAAGGACCCACTTGAAAACATCATCTTGTGGTCATTGTAAATCCTTCTTTCGGCCAATCCATCAATTATGTCACCCTCATTCTGGCTAATAATAGCATGTTAACATGGTTTTAAAGTGTGTTTCATGTATAGGGAAGTATACCTAGTTTCACTCATGAATTTGTTGAGATCCAAGGTGGAGTAGTTGTTCTTAAAGGCATAAAAAGGCTATTTTAAAGCCATTTTGCAACAAAGGAATACCCTTTGGAGGATGACTACAAGGGATCAACCCATTTAGGAGTTGTGTATAATATTATTGAATTTATCAATGGAATTTTTAAAGAATTATATGGGGTCATACAGTGTCAGGAATCATTCAAGCACAACAATGTCATTGCCAGTGTAGGGAGTGATAGCTCAAATGGAGAAAGTGGCTAAACCTGAATATACTAGGATTTATAGAAGGATTTGGAAGATAAAAATAGGTAATGGAATTCTATTGGAATTATCCACATGGTAGACACATCAATTTTGTTCCAAGTCTTCAAAATTTTCTGTGATAATTTGAGTTGCTGCAGTTTCCCCTTTGTACCAAAAGAGTGACTACACCTAAAAAATATAATTTCAAGAATAATTTTATTTTGAACAGGGTTGAAATGGTCTTATAAGGTATTCTAGAGAAAAAATCATATAAGGTTTAGAATCCTAACTCCATTTATTTCTCTCAAGTTGAAAAAACTATTTCCGGTGTTCTAAATTAAAGTTGGTGGGATGACATCAAAAAGGTTTGCAAGATTGAGCACACTTTTCACACTTATCTATCCCTTATCCCTTGTACCATGGTGCAAGGGTGAATTTCAGACACAAAAGTGAACCACCCATCAAGTAAACAATTTTCATCACTTAAGACTTGTAATTTACTCCATAGGTCACTCCAAAAGCCAAAATCATGACCCCGGGTACTCTTGACACATTTTTTATCCTTGGTTATCACTTGTCCCTTATCCCATGGTGCAATGGGATATCAAAGACGATAAATTTCACCCCCCTCTTTTTTTTACTTCCATCACTTAAGCACTTACAACTTTCTACTAGGAAGGCTCAAACTTGGTCTTGGTTCACCCTATCCCCTCCTCATTTGCACAAGCCCCCATGACATATTTTTGAGCATATGTTTCCATTGTACCAATATCAAAGGGGACATTAGGTACACTAAAATTTTCTCCCCCCTCCTCAGTAATCCTTTGATCACACAAAGGACCAAGTTGCAACTCCTGGAGACTCTGATTTTAGCTCCTTCCATCTCATTCTCATATCACCACACTATGAAACTAGTCAAAATATTGTGAAAAGAACACTTTTCTTCCCTTTTTGTCCCCTTGATTCATCTATCCCTTATTTTCTAGGTGTAAATTCACCTTCAACCCCTGACTAACCTTGGTTAAACCTATTTGGTTTAAACATGACCTAAAGTGCTTGATAGGGAGAAATAGTTAAATAAAACATTTAATAGCCATTTTTTATACTTTTCAAATTTGAATATTTCCCTCCCAAACATATCTCCATGTTGTTATGTTGCTAAAAATATATAGACACCTTCATACCTAAAAAATAGAAATTTGTTCATATCCCTAAAATGCCTCATCTAATTTTCATAAGATTTTAACATAGGCCTATCTTCAAAAATGTCCTTCTGTTGAGCCCATCCTTGCATCCATTGGAGACATGTATGATGTTTAATAGATAGAAGAAAATTTCAGCCATTACACTTGAATTTTAAGATCTATGGAGTTCTGGTGAATGACAACCTCTAAAAATTAAAGAAAAACATCCTTGTGAACAACATAAACTATTATGACCATTTTCATCCTATTCTGGCATCCAGAGTACCACCTTCTATAAAACGTAAGTTATGTTAGCTCATAATTATCTATAAATAGTAATTTGTAGGATTGTGGCCAAATTTTCCATGCTCATTCATCTCTAGTTCATGTCATTGGCCTTCGTCACCATGATTTTTAAATACTTAGGTTCAAATTGACTTTTGAATTCAAACACCGAGTATCCTAATGTGGGTGACAGTGAGGTGACAAACATGGACTTGGAAGATCATAAAATAAGGGTGCTAAGTGAATAACATGCATATATAAAGGGGAGGAGTTTGTAATGTCTAAAAATGGAAAAATTATGCCTCCAAGTGGATTCAAGGTAAAACCCAAACCCCAAATACATATTATAAAAAATATAGCAAAATAAATAGTGCAGATCTAAATTTTACTAGTAAATGGCGACTTGTATGAAGGAAGGAAATCATTGAAAAATGAAGTAATTCAACTAAATTTCTTTTCCAAATTGATCAACAATTTTTATAATGGAAAGAACATGAGAAAAATACTAGATTGGATCAAAATAGAAGGTTGGATTATTTTATAAAAAATCTATAGATGATAGTCCTCAGACATAGCTGACAATACAGTTTCCTTGACCCAAAAATTATGAAAACTAATTGATCTTGGATTCTAAAATTATGGAAAATCTATTGGTGATGAGATCTGGAATAGTCGTGCCTTAGAATGTACCAAACTCCACGAACTAGGGTGTAGATAACCCTAGATATGGCTGCAAATGGAGGTAAAAATTTTGTGAAAAGCTTCTACCTTCAAACCTTCATCGGAAGTAACAAAAATGTGCAAATCTAGCCTTCAGTAATTGTTGGAAAACAATGGAAAATTAGGTAACTCCTTGATGTGTAATAAAAACACCTTTGTGGAGAATCCTCTCAACTAGGAGAATGGTTTTCTTCCTTCTACTAGATCTCATAGAGGGTTTTCATACTCAAGAGATTATTTCTAAAGGTTTTTGTCCTTAGAAATATTTTGTAAAAGCTCTAGGCTTTGAAAAAAATTATATTTTATGTAAAATAGAAAAGCATTCCTTCAACAAGAAAGCATACTTGCTTTTATAGATTTAATGGGCCAAATAGCCTCCCCAACTTCCAATCAGATTTCATCCCTTGCATTTTATGTTTTTTTCCACCTTTTCCATCCTCTAAAGGGGTCACATTTTATCCTAGGGAGAATAATAGCAAAATTTGATTTTATTTTCTCATTTTACTTTAACACTTTATATTTTCCTTTTTTATTTTTAATATGACTTTATCATTAATAAATTAATATAAGTTTTTTATAATGTTATTTTATATTGCACTTTTATAATTAATTTATTATGATAAGTTTCCCTTTTTTCAGCCTTTAGCCATCGGAAAATAAAATTGGGCTAAAGGTCTTCATCCAAGAAGGGGATATTACATGGTTTCTCAAGTAGGATTTCTAGAATTGGTGGGGTCATCTTTGTAAGTTTAAATAGTTGTGCCATGGATCAAGTAGGAAAGGAAGTGCTCACAAAACCTCAAAACTTAGTCTTGAAGTGAATTCTCTAAGGAATGTTGGGATGTAAGAGACTAGATGGTTCAATTCATCCTAGTGACCCCATAAGGGGATCATCATGAATGGGATATGTATGAAGTTATCACAGGTTCACATAGTGTAGATCTCATGGTAGTTTTTCATCACTTGATAAATTCTTTGGAGTATGATCTCATCCTACTAGAAAAGGAGGTTACAGGCATCATATCTTGGTATAGAAAATATGTCCAAGGAAAGAACCTAATTATTGGAACATTCCTACATTATTTTTCAGAAGCATGCTCCTTGTGATCAAAAGCTTCTATGTCTTTTGATTGTCACTTCTCTCTTCCTCCTCTCTCTACATGTTAATTATTCATTAAGAATGTAATTTTTGGATTTTTTGGCTTATTCACACTTTTTAATTCCCATTGTAAAATTTCCTTTTGTATATAAATAATAAAATAAATTAATTTCATTCTTAATGGAATATTAAAGGTAACATGTGGTGGGAAGATGAAAATTCACCATGCGGAGATGAAGAGACATCGTTGCAAAACTATAAACTGGGATGGTTTCTCCATTATAAATGTGTTGATAGATTTTTGATAAGATCTTTGCATGTAATAAATTAATAATCTATAGAAGATAATACAACACAAGGGATATTGGTGGGCTGATATGCCTAAATATTTAATATATGCATAAAAATACCCTTAAGGTATGGAAACACCATACAATTCTCCTTAAGGAAGGCATAACTCCACAATCTCCCAAGACAGGAATCCACTTCGAGGGGGACACCCTGTAATCTACCTCTACCAAGTAGAAGAATTAATCCATGCATCCTAGACATAACTCATAATGATACTCATATCCTTTATATAGACATACATTACTCTTAATGGATAGGTAACACCTAATCCCAATGTAGGTCGACTCATTACCCAATATAACTAATTCCTATGTAACCCCATATATTATAAACATATAACTAACTAAGGGAAGTGTGTGCCATATGTTTGCATCTCCATCAACCTATATAAATTATAATATCATATCCTAAGGTACATAGCATTCCCTCCCTCCTTAACATGTTTTGTCCCCAACACATAAGAAGAAACCATATAGTGAATGTGCTTTAAATTATTACACACCCATACGAAATATTAGTGGGTAATACTTCTCCAATCATGATTCCATATTCCATTGCACTCCTCTTATTCCATTCATGTCCATATTTGTTCCTCCTCAGCATCCATGCATATCCATAATAATTATTCATGTGATTCTATGTCATATAATTGTTACTCCATTGATGTCATGTATAGCCATAATGATCTCTCATAAAATTCCTTATATATCCATATAGATTGCTTCCCTCATAATTTATAACATGTCTCCATGATTTTTTCCTCTCATGATGATTTGGATGTCTATATGTTATAACGTTACTATCTGCAACCTTATCAACATTTTCCTCATCTTTCTTTTCCTCTTCCATCTTGATGTTTGTTATTTATTTATTTATCTTGAGTAGATGAATTATGTTATTCTTTATAATAATGTTCTCCTTCTGAATCATCATTATTCTCTTCTTCACCATCTTCAAATTCATACTCATGCTCCATCTTGACATTACTTTTTTCTTTTCTAAGTGTGAAATCCTGCAATGTAATTTTCTTTCTCTTGTACCATAATTTCATGAATTTCTTGCGCATATTAATATTAATTTTTCCCAACGTATCTAACCATGGATATCCAAGAACAATATCCATACAACCCATGTATAAATCATTAAAATATGAATGCAAAACATATTTTTCCATAGAAATCTTTAAATCTCCAAAAACATGAATATTCATACCATCCACTTGAGATTCCTTGATATGCTTTTCTTGAACATGTAGATGTTGATCTATACCCATATTGATGAAGTTATATTTACTGCTAGGGTTTATGGAAACAATTAAATTTTTCCTTTGAATACACCCTTCAAATTAAAATATTGATGCTTCCTTCCTTGGAGATGCACTATCTAAACTTGTAACTTAATATGGTGTCTCTCCTTCTAAATCATGCATAGCTTCTTCATGATCAACTTTTTATTTTTCATATTCTTTTCCAAAATATTCTTTTTCATCCTCATCTACAACATCCTCTTCTTGTTCAACTTTTGTGGCCCATCGATCTAAGAAAGAATGTTCCATTTCCTCCCAAGACCAATCTGACATCTCTTGTTTCACTTAATGATACCACCAAGACAAATTGGAAAGAAAGATATAGAAATATTTCTCTTAAATTGTATCCACCATTCTCTAGCATCAAGTGCAACATCACCACAAAAAAATTGCAATGTCATGATTGACTAAAACTAGGATTTTAGCAATAGACCCTTTCGATAAAAAAATTGTCCTAACCATTTCAGCTAGAGGTAGGCCAGAAATCAGAAAATAAAGAACACATAACCCAACTATAGTTTTGAGATATTTCCGAAAATTTATTTTTTTTGGAAAAATTTCTAATATTTATGCATATGGAGAAAATTTGTTAAAAATCGTAATCATGTAATAACTTTCATAAAACAAATCCAATTTTATTGAAATTTTGAGGGTTTTACCAAGAAATATATTCACCTAAACCCAAAAAAAGAAATAGATAATTTTCCAAAATTTGTTATATATAGATGAAACATGAAAATTAGGGTTTGAACACTAACCTTACATAAATTTCACAAAACAACTCTAAAAAATATGAAATTTGAGGGAATATTAATTTAATGATTTAATCACTTCGCATAAAATATATCTAAAATATTCAAATTTTATCTCAACATATAGGCAAATCATCAAATTTAGGATTTGATCCCAAAAATCAGCATGCTATGATACTACTTGATAAGATATTTACATATAATAAATGAATAATATTCAGAAGATAACTCAAAACAAGAGATATTGGTGGGCCATTATGCCAAAATATTCAATATGTGTAAAATAATACCCTTAAGGTAGGGAAACACCATACAATGCTTCTTAAGGAAGGAGTAACTCCACAATCTCCCAATCCTCTTCGAGGCGGACACTTCGAATATACCTATACCAAGTAGAAGACTCAATGGATATATCTATTACATAACTCATAATGATATTCATATCCTTTATATAGACATACATTACTCTATATGGATGGGTAACACCTAATCCCAATGTAGTTGACTTATTACCCAATGTAACTAATTATTACGTGACCCCATATATTATAAACATATAACAAACAAAGGGTATGTGTGCCACATGTCAACATCTCCATCAACCCATATACCTTATAATATCATATCCCAAGGTGCATAACACTTTTGTTTTCCTATTACAAGAAAGAAGCTATTTTTTCTACTTCTGTGTCTATGTTCTTATACTTCCTAATTTTCAATTATGTAGACTTTGTAATCTTGTATAACCATGAAATAAATTTATATCTTTGAGCAATAAATTAGTATAACTTTGTGTATTTGATTTTTTAATCTTGCTGACATTTTTTTTTCTTCCTGTTGAATCTAGAAATAACTCTGGTCAATAATCGTGAAAAAATTCAAGTGCTTAGTCACAACCTTAATCATCTCCTTGTTCTTCTATTTCCCCTTTACCTTTCTCCAAGAAATTCCTTCCTTATATCCCATACAATAAATTTTCCACATGTTTAGTGGATTATTCATGTGTGATCCCAAACCTAACAACCACCCAAAAATTTAACTTTTTCCTGCATTCATTAAATGGGATCCTCCCCATTCCCAAGAGGAGGGACCTAGTCCCAAAGCATTGGTGAAAATCACTAATTTGTCCTGTGATAAATTATTTCACCAATAATTTTAGTGCCCAAAATGGGGTGGATTTAGTTTGCCTGCATTCAAAAGATAAACAAAGTTTACAAAAAAAAACAAATATATGAAAATCATTAAAATTCAAAATTCAAAAACATGAAATTCATTGCTCGAAAATCCTTTACAAATTAGAAGATTAAATATACAAAAGAGGATACCAATCAAGTGACATTATAGTATTTCATAAAACTCTATTCGAGCCACAAGAAGAAGATAACTTCATGTTTTCTTCCATTCATATTCTAATACAAGCATCTAAAGATCCATTTGTAGACCCCACTATATGTCCATTTTCATCAGCCCTTGATCTTATTTCTCAAAGAGAATAAATTGAAGAAAGAGTTGAAGAAGAAGATATGGTTGCACCTGTACCATGGGAAAAAAAAAATTGGCACTAACTCCTCCCTTCCATGAGCTGACTAAAGGGTTAAGAAATAATTTCCCCAGATTCTATGGATATGGAAAGAAACATCTAGATGAGCATATTAAAACGTTTATCACAACCTTTTTCATTCTTGGAGTGGAATTTGAAGATGTTGTTGTTCATCTATCTGTGGATTCATTACAAGATGTCATTATAGAATAAATATACTAAGTTCCATCTCGCTTAATCAATGATTGGGAAGATATGAAGAATACATTTGAAGCACAGTTCAAGCTAACATAAGATGTTCATGCCCTTCTAGACCAATTGGATCAAATGTAGAAATAACCACAAGATCCTATGAGAGAATTTGTGTCCAAATTCAATAGTTTGACTAACAAGATTCCTATTGGCACCCGTCCTAATATAGACAATCAAAAGAGGCTATTTATAAATTTTTAGTTTCCTTAAGTTGGACTCATCTTGAGAATATCTCAATCAGCTACCTTAGATGAATCTCAAGACCTTGTGGTGGAGGTACATGATGATCTTATCATGTCTGGTAAGATAAAGAAAGAATAAAACCATGAGAAACATCAAATTTATATTTTTGAGACTACTAGTCCAATTTTCCCAAAAATGGCTAATGAGCTGGTTTCTCTAAAAAACATCTTGCTCAAAGTACTCTTTACAAGGAGGTGCCTAGGAAGAATTTTTAAAATAAAAATCATATTGTTAGAGCACCACATAGGCTTTCCTTGGAAGCTCCCCCTGTTAATGAAGCTTGTGAAGCTCAAGAAGAAGAATATTCCCTATAAGTTGAAGAAATTGGAGATGCTAGCATTGGCTAATGTGAATGCTCCATAAATGATTAATAGGTAGAGTATTTTATGTATGATTTGAATAGTTACTATTATAAGGTTCTCACTCACTCACAAGCACAAAAAGATGCCTCTTCCTTTGCTTCCCAAGTGAAGCACTCTAAACCAAAAATGAAGAATTTACTTAAACAAAAATGAGAGGATCATTGCAACCTGCTTCTATGGATCCAAATAAGAAGAATCTTGAGAAAACCTCATCCAAATTTATATCTATTTCTTAGGGTAAGTCTCTTTATCCTTCTCTAGTAAAATTAGTTTCTAATTCCACTTCAAATAATGTAGTAACCACACCTTCCAATGATTTCATTATTCGCCAAGATTCCACATATTCATTCTTTGACATCATCGATCATGTCAAGAAGGAAAAAAAATAGATTTATGAAGCTAAGTATTTGTTATCGAATTCCCTCCACCGCCCACTAAAATTAAATAACAGGAATATTCCTACTGGATTAATCAAGATAGTCCCGTGGGTCTCAAACCAATGAAAATAGTCAATCCTCTGGAAAATCTGAAGAAAAATTAGCCAAATCATGATGAAAAAGAAGACTTCGGAACAAGTCAATTCAAACAAAGTGACGAACCCATGGAAGGTGCCACGTGTCATTTAGGCACAATTCCAAAAACAAAAGGGGAGAAATATAACTTCAAACTCCCAGGGGAATTCCATGTGGATTCAATGGTGACAAGCCCACCAAAGAAAGGATCCTCATATTAAATTGTAGTAAGTCCCATTACAAACTCAAGGAAGGATAGAAGGGGCCATAGAAGGTTTCACGTGTCAGCTCAGCACACTTTAAAAATATACAAGAAAAGTGGATACCTTGGAGATGCACTTGGCCTCTACATGGAATTCAGTACGAATGGGCCCGAGTCTGAAGAAGATTACAAATATTGATGGTAGGACGATGCCACATGAAACTCAGATCTTTTTGAAAAGAAAGAAAAATAAATTATTAACTTGTTTTTTCAGTAAGATAGTCAATATACAGTTCCATGTAGAGGAAACAAGCTTGCAAAAATTCAAATTATCCCTCCGCACTCAAAAGACCATAGCTAAAGAAAATTTTAACCAATTTTTGCAAGGTTAATGTCATTGGAGTCATGTCTCAAACCCGAGGCAAAACAAGTGAGAAATTTAGATATGTAATAGAGATATGAGGGTGTATTCCTTAAAAAGTGAGCCCACTTCAAGGAAGGCAGTTACAAAGTAGTTGAGAATGTGATAAATGAGTATGGCTCTCATTCCTTAATGGAAGATCATGTGGCAGTGTGAGATAGATTTGCAAACCTATGTCTGTCACTTCATTTCATTAATTACAAACTGGAAGTGGTTGGGAATATAGTTCCGGAATTATTCTCTTCTCCCCTTCTCATTCTATATATTGTAATCTGGGGGATAACAAAAAAGAGAGTTCAAAGTATTAATCAAGTTAGTCCCTTTTCTTTCAGGCCCTTGTTTCTTCTCCTCTTATGGTAGGAACATGGAACTCAAGCCTTCTTCCATAATATTTATATTGACATTTTATTACCTCTTACCTGCCAATTGTTGTATTGTGAAATTTTTTTGAGCAATATAAGATGTCCTATGATGCTTTTTGTCCATCATTTACATATTTTTATTGTCTCTAATAGCCTTTATTCACTGTTGGTATACTGTGCATATTTATAATGTTTGTTATGAGTTTTTTAGGATGTGCTTAATCGATTTGAAGTGGTGTTATGTGTGAATCTATCTCTAGCCTATGGTGCATTTCGTCCACCCTTTTCATTGTTCACTGTTTCCCATTTTAGGCAGTTGGATTCTTGACTAACTTCTTCTTTTTCAACGCATCACTTCTGTTGGTTTTGTGCTATATTTTATTTTTATTTGACCCTCATCTCACACCATAGAGAAGATCCAACTTCATTAAAATCTGGAGGTTACCTTAGGGTGCACGTCCCAATAACCTAAGGTATTTAATGAATCTGATGGTTCATCCGTAAATATAATCATCAACAGTATCTAAGAACCCACCCCGAGTAGTTTGATGAACTTATCTAGTTTATCAAAGGAATTATTTCAAGGTATGATTCTAGAAATTCCATTTCCGAAGAAACACGTCCCTCCCCTTTTGTCACTCCTCAAAATATTCTTTCTCCCACATCTTCCACTTCACAAAAAATTACAAATTTCTACCCCTCTTTGTTAATCAATTGGTACAAGTTGTGTAATGACATCATTAACTCTAGTGATTTTGACAATATCATGCCCACCAAAGTGGAAAAATATCTTTGTCTCACCCTTATTCCTTCTACTAGACAATGTTAATCCATGGGGAACAAATAAGTACCTCTCATTGGTCAAACCATATATATTAAAGTGACATTCATGGACATCCCTGAAAATAAGGTTCAGATGAACATAACATGCCAACTTCATACATAATTTATTGATAAAAAATTTCTATCAGGATGTTGGTGGAGAGTTACAGTTGGATTGGTCATATGTCACCATACCAGTCAAGGGAAAAATGAGATACACCATTCAGAGAGAGGATGATCCAAGTGCATAAATTTTGCACCAAGGTTCAAGATATGACAAATTTTTCATGAATTTTGAATAATATGTTGAGTTTCCCATACTAATGGAGGAGTGCCCTGGATTGATTGAGAAATTGAAAAATAACATGATGATATTCTTGACCCATAATTTAGCAGTGTGCACTTCTCATTATACATGGATACATGTCCTCTATTTGGTGATGGTGAGGATCATGTAGATTTTTACTTGCCACAAAACAACCTTGAGATGATAATTAATGTGGACTATGAATAAAAATTGATATTCAATAGGTTCCGACAATGTGACCCCTATGTTCCCAATCATTTTCTCAAGTTTCAGTATGAAGACTTACCCAGTGGATATGATTATGAATATGAATATTTTTCTTTTCATTTTGAAGAAGATGATATTCTACATGTGAATTGTATAAATGGAAAGGTGCTTCAATATCTTGAGGATGATTCAACTCAAGAAAAATGTATATCCATCATGAAGATGAGTACTCTAGATCAGGGTGGTCACGATGAGGAGATTGATGATCTCCATATTTCACCACCAACCTTGTGTTCATTTTCCTTATAAGAGGATGAAGCACTATGCAAGTCACATCATAGTGAGAAATGAATCAATAATGATTCAGTGAGTGTGAAAGAGAACCATTTAGAAAAATTGGTAAATGTGAGGCATCAAGAAGCATCTGATGGTGTCAAAATCCTGAAATGATTTACTAAGAACCCCCCTACACATACAATAGTCATATGGAGTATGAAAGTAATAGAACAAATACCCATGAGAGAACACATGCCTGGCTATGAACATGAAAAGATAATTAATATTATTAATTCATCTTGTAATAGTGTTGAAGTGAAAAGTGTTGAATCTTAATTTGATTCAATAAAATCTTATTATTTTATTTAAATCTGAATGCAAAGATCCATTGTAAACGATATAAAATGAAATATAAATGCTAAGCAATTTATTTAATTTTAACTATGAAAGGAAATAAGAGGGGTAAAGTACTTATATTAATTTATATTATCTCGTAGTGATTCTGGACTGGATAATGTGATGAAACAGAAGAAAATAATATCACAACAAATCAGATAAAAATTTAGTAGAGGTGGAAATGACTAGACTGGGGCACTTGGAGAGGGATAGGGGTGCCTATGGACACCCTAGGCCTGTTTTTAGGTGCCTTGGACTGCAGAAAAGGTCAGAATATGATTATGATATGGTCGCTAGGGCTTCACATTTATTCACCTTTGGTCACCTATATGTCTCACTTAGATCACCAAAGTACCTGTAAACCTACACACAAATATCCTCTTGCAAAACCCTAAAAAATACATCAAATCCCAAAAATGAAAGATGACAAATGAGAGCTCAAATTGTCCTCATCTGTCACAATGATGAAATTTCGACTGAGCATTGCAGTACATATCAGAACCAATGTATTTTTATGTGCTTGTGTTTTTAATAGTGCTCCTAGGTCACCTTCACACCAATGACACCAAGATAACATGCAATAGCTACATAAAATGCAAATGTGTGGATGGAATAGAATGAACTCCCCTTCCTATGCAGTGCATATGTAGAATAATGTTCCCAAATGCAGTCCCTTGATCTATGTAGATAGCTATCCCTTGATAATAATTGTCTGCCCATATGATGGTATGTATGTTGTGTTTATATAGTGATCTACTGTTTGAATTTCAACACTAATGACCTGATATGCCAACTAGTACCTCGAGATATCAGAGGGAAAACCAAAAATACCAACCTCAAATGTCAAAAATGAGATCAAACATAAATAGGACATGGGCGCCTAGGATGGAAAATATTTCATGGCGCTAATGTCTAGTATTGGGTGCTAGTTTTCAGAGATAAGTGATGACAAATGAGTCAATATTGACCGACATGGATCCCTATAACCTAGCCAAAACTGGGTGTATGAGTGAAAACTGTGGAAGATAAAAGAAATAGAAACCAATAAGAAAAGTGGATGGAATATGGAATGAGTCATCAATGAATACTTTTCTTATCCAAGATCCATATATAAAACAACATAGTTGGCGGAATAGTAAATAGTAATAAGTGTGTGATTTTGTTTCTACATTTTCCCCCACTTAATGTTGGTGAGTGAAAGTTCGGTAACATAAAGTAGATAGAGATGCATACTTGAGAGAAATATGTAGAATCCCATGTTGAAAAGTTAAGTGTAGATGTGGCATAAGTATATTTAGAGTAAGAACATATAGCATGGAAAACCATGGATCAACATGTTGAACCATACAACATAATGAGAGATGTGGGACCGTTATGAGAAATGTTATGCGAGATTGATGCTTGCAGTGTTGAATGATTGGAGATTTTGATTATTTTCATTAATGGAGATGTGATGGGGTAGAGAGTGATCAGTTCTTAACCCAATTACGTGTGTGTGAAAAAATGATGATTTTGGCATCTTGTCGCTAGAGGAAGAGTGTAGGGAGAGAGGCCTAGTTTTACCCTCCAACTTTAACTACATGTCCAAATGGTCTAGCCGCTATAGACTTACAAAGACTGGATCTGGCTGATTTAGATCTAATTCAATTTTTTCAAATGTGATAACCCATATAGGAGTAGTATAGGAAAGGAAATGATGTCTCATTGTCCCCACTCCACGGGTGTTGCCTAAATGTGTATGTGATGGATTCCATGTTAGGTCATCTGGAAGCAGTCGTAAAAAAAATGTAGAATAACTTCTCATGTTAGGTCATCTTGGAAAGTGGTGATATAACTCCCAAGTTAGGTCATCTAGGAGGATAAATACGTTGTGTTGTGTTGATTGATTGATATGATTTTTGGAGGTTTGAATGTATGCGATTGATTGATTAGTCACTCATGGAGAGATTTTACACTTGTTTCCCCTATATTAGGTCATTAGGGGGAATCATTAGAAAGTGATGTGAAATGTCACATGGTGTACTAAAAAAATTTGATAACGATGGGTTAGAAATGTAGATTGATCTTGTAATGGTGTAAGGGGAATTATAATATTACCCCAATTGTATGCCTCTGTTTCATCGAACGGGGGAGTGATGATGAGGATAAAAGTTGAGCCAAAAGTAAGCGTGTAATGATGTAAAGAAGAATATATGATATATATCACAAAAGTGTGTGTATATCAAAGGGAAATGATGTCAAGTTGAAATATTATGTGTGAAATGTGTACGATATAGTAGTAGGTGGAATTTTGAAAATAATGACATAAACAGGATAAAAATTAGAGTAGGGACATGCAAGATGTGATTGAAATCATTTAACTTGTGTTAGTTCAAAGGATAGGTGTGAATAATGAGCATAGCACAGTAAGTAATGAAGAATTACTATAAATAGTAATGTAAAAAAGTGAATAGGAAATTCATTTGATTATTGAAATAGTGTGATTGTGAGATTTGGGTGTGTGAAGATGCCTCAAGTGATAACACCATGATTGAGTCACTCCTTGGTAAAATTTGAAAAAAACTAAGGTAAACGGTGAAATGGGGTCTTGAGGAAATTTACACAGTCATCCTAGCATCTCTTGATTCGAAAAAATCAAGGATCAGAAAACTGAAAATTGGGAACAGCTACAAGCCCTTCCCTCTTGGCCTCATCTGCTAGAGATAGTAGAAAATTGATCAAAAGCAAGAAAAAATGAGGAAGAGTAAGGAATTTATCTTTAAACCACCTCAGTGCCTCCTCATGGCCTCTTGGTCTCAAGAAGATCTAGGAAAAATAAAAAAAAATCCAAGGAAAAGGGAGAAAAATGCAAAAAATTATCTAAGTCTCCTAAACAGCTCGTCGAGTTGGTTAGGAGGGTGAGTTACAAGATTGAAGGGTCAAGCTTCATGCAATAAGGTTGGGTAATCAATGATTTGGTCGGTATACTCATCTTAGCAAGGTGATGAGTTTAAAGGGCTTCACAAATTGACATCGCTAAGGCTGCATGGGACATGAGTCAGCAGGGCTCGGGTTCCCCGACAACCCGCTTTCCCCGTAAAGAAAAATGAGTCAACCATGAAGTGCAGGGTGGAGAGATTTTTTGGGCCCAATTTTTTGGGTGGGGATGGGTCGAGTTAACAACGGGGTCAACGAATTAATCAATGCAAAGACTTGGTAAAAAAGGAGCAAGTTCATCGGTGACACGTCGTGGTCAAGTCAGAAAATCAGGGCCTAGGTGGCTCGATGTAACTCGGGATTTGAGTTCTCGAGTGGCCCACTTTCGTCGCAATAATTGAGGCCTCTTGTAATGTGTACGTGAGGAGATTTGTGTGAATTGTGATGAGAACATTTGTGTAGGCCCAAAAAGGTCTTGGAGAACACATGTCATCTATAGAGAGTGCATTGGGAGACATAGTGGGTGACGAGGTATGAGTGGGTACCAAAGTGCTAGGCAGAATGGGGTGCGTCGAGGTGAGTTCCATGGGGGGAAGAAACCCAAAATGCACTTGGTGGGGTCTCCGAAGCAAGGAAGGTGAGTTAGTGCTAATGTGGGAACTAAGTTGGAAGGATTTGGAAGTGTGTAGGGATTCGCCAGGAGCTTGGGAAGAGCTCAGGGAGATGAGAGGGGTGCTAGCTCACCGGACCAGCTGGCGAATTGGCTGAGTTGGCCCCTAAATTAAACTTTCAACACGCAACCTCCCCCCAAGTTTAAAAATTGCAAAGTGGTGTTGCCCACTAAGGATTTTAATAGCTACCCAACATCATTTAAACATTGAAAAAATTATGAAAGGAGGGAAAAGCAAAAATCATTTCCAGCTACCCAAATTTAATGTGAAGTCCCATGGAAGAGAAGACAAGCCTGGAAAGAGATAAAGAGCTAGTAGTAATCAAATGGCCATAACTTCTTCATTTCTCAGCCAAATAGCACAAAATTTGACTAGTTAGAATCATGGCTACATCCTATACACTAAGTAATCAAGAAATTGAAGATTTGATGGATTTTTTATGGTGAAAATTTCAGAAAACAAGCCTAATTTCAAACAATGATTTCCATGTGGTTGAAATGGCATTTAATGACCAAGGGCAACCCTTTTTCTTCTGTTGTAAGTTACAAGACAAGATGGGATATATTTTGTAGGTTTCCCATCATAACTTGCAACCACTTATGATACTTTGTAAGGGGGTGAAAGGGGAAATTCTAGATTCGTAACTTCTCTATCCTCTCCCTCATTTTCTATAAATTGTAGTGACCTCTCATTTGATAAGGGGGATTTTTATTGTAACAAAACTCTGTCAAAATTGTTTTCGAACACCAATGTGCTACAGGCCTTAATTTTGGACTTCTTACATGATGAGCCAAGCCTTTCTCTTGTGATGAGATGAATTTTCCATATTAAAGGATCAATAAACTTGAGTTTGTAAATATTTCTTCTTCCCTTGCTTGTGTTTCATACATCTTCTTGGCTCTTCATTCTAGTTACAGGTGTATTGTGTTTCTTTTACTCACTTTGCAGGGTTTATTATTGTTGTGTTTCTTTGGAAATAGTGATATGAGTGTTGTTGTTGGACTGTGGTGATTGTTTTCACCCTCTCTACTATGCATTTTCTTTCATTTTCACACATTATAGAGATTTCCCACACCCTTGTCTTCGTGCATCACCTATTTTAGTGTATATTTCTTTCATTTTCATGTTCTTTCTCTCTCCCTTGTCCCCTGGAATCCATAGAGTAGGAATAGTTAGTACATTTTCTTCCATTAGAGTTAGTTGTTGCACTAGTTCAAGAAGAGGAACCAACCTTCCCTGGAGAGGTTTTTCAACTGCAAGGTCCCACACTTTGGAGAAACTCCATGTTACCCAATCACACTACTTACCTTAACAGATGCACATGCTAAGAAATTAAAGGGTGTTTTGACTCAGTGATAATAGTTATGGCACACCTGGTAGGACTAGAAAGAATTCTTTTTGTAGGTATTTCAGCATAACATCTAATCTTCATTTCATTGCAGCAAGATTGGTGTGCTCTTCTTATAAATTCTAGCATTTAGATACTTTGTAGCAGAACATCTGATGACTCCATTGGGGGCATTATTTAATTGTTTCAGTAGTGCTAGTGGATCAAGTTTATGATAATAATTCAAACCAGATCAAGAACAAAATAACAAGGGATTTTTGAATATTTGCAATTATCTCCAAGAAGAGGAATAAGGGGAAGAAGAGCTCAAAGGTCTCCATCTCCACTGAATAGAACATTATCAACACCTCCACTTGGTAGAAAATTCCTTCAATCCACCAAAGTTATAAGACCGATTAAAATGGCTTATCAACCACCTCCAAATCATTTTGTCAATTTCACAAGCAATATCCCACTTTCTTTCAATGTACAAAACCTAATTCCATTGGCAGTACTGAAGAACATCCCATACTTCACTAGGGAAAACCACACAATTCCAATTGACCACATTCAATACATTTCAAATGTATGTGCTATACATGAGGTTGTTGAAATGGATGTGGCAGTGAAATTGCCAGCTTTTTTATTTCAACGGAAAAGCTTTACAATGGTTCAGAAGCCTAGGAGAAGGCTCATTCATAATTAGGATCAATTGTACATAGCTCTTTATGGCCAGTTTGGAGAAAAATCAGAAAAATTATCTTTATTGGAGTAATTAACTACAATCAAGAGAGCTCCAAATGAAAAAATGGTTGATTTCAACTTTAGATTCCAACAAACGTGGGATAGGATTCTAATTTCCATAAGACTAGCAATTGAAGGTGATTGTCTCTACTTCCTAAAAGTTCTTAATTTTGATATAGCCATAATGATATAGTCTATGGGAGGAACACCGTTACCCATGTCCTATCCCATAGCTATTAGAGCAGAGAATTATTTAATTTAAGTCGGTAAACTTTCACCTAGACCACTTATGCCTCTTTATCCAGAAATAGGGAATTTAAGTTCTAGTCAAACCCCTACAATAGCCCCTATCCCTACTCCAAAAAATTATAATTCTAATAAATCTTCTACCTCTTCTTCTTGTACCTCAATTGAGCTTTAAGAGGTCATGAAATAATCTCAAAACTTAGGCAATGAGTTGGTAACAATTAAGAAGTAGCAAGCACAAAATTTCAGATCATATTAGCCTCAATCCCAACACAATATACCTCGATATCATTCAAATATACCACCTACTCAATCTTCTAATCAAAACAAAGGAAAAAATATTGCTAATAGACCATTTCATCCCTATAATCCTAATGCTTCCTATTCATCTAGAGCTTTACTCCCAGTTTAAAACAACATGGTATAAGAATATGAATGGTGTTTCCCATGTAGTCAACCTCATAATCAGGAAACATGTTTTAATGGTGCTTTAAATCAAGCTTTAATGGATACAACAGTTGGTGTGTCTCAATAAAAAAACCAAGAAGAAAATTATCAGCAAGAAACTACTTAGGAAACTCCTCCAAGTAAAACTACACTTGTGAACTGGCAAGCTGAGGATTTATGAGGTATAAATTAGTCCCCTTCTCAAGGTGTGGCAGCCAACATAAGGTCCAAGAAGAGGACTTTAGAGAAAGGGAAATCATCCAATCCAAGCACTTCTCAGCCTCTTATCACACCACAAGGTGTTAACAATCCAAGTGCATCCCTGAATGTGCAAAATCAGTCCAAACCACATTCTAAATTTTCCCATGTGTCAGTTGTTACATCCCATGTGCAAAGGTTGTGCCAAGTAAATGGCATGAGAAGAAAATCTCATCTCCCTTAAATATCATAGAGAAAATTAATAAAACAAATGTAAACATATCAATGTGGGATTCATTAGTAATCCTGGGCTAACAAGATGTATTGCAGGAAGCCATGGAAAATTGGTCTGCTTCAAATGATTTATCCAAAGATCAAGATAATTTGCTCACCAATACAAATTAGAAAGAAGGAGGTCAACAAGGTAAAAATATGAATCCTCCTCCATTCTATGTGTCTCTAATCATTGGGAGCAATATTATACACAATTTCATGATTGATTCAGGAGCAAGTAGTTCAGTGATGCCCAAAAAAATAGCTAATTAACTAGGCCTTAAGTATGAGCCTATGTCAAAATGAGTAGGGACATTAGATGGGACAACAATGGTAATGGTTGAAGTAATCAAATGATTAAGCCTTACATTGAATGCATTCCCCAATGTCACAATCTTACAATATGTATCGGTAATTAACTTTCCACCACACTTGGTTTTGGGCTTATTTAGAGACTTCACATCTAAGATTGGAGGCTACTTGTCTATTGATTGGTCACATATTCTCTTCAGGACAAGGTATGGAGCTAAGGCTACAATCAGGTATGAACCTATTGCAAACTTTCATATTGAGCCATACGTACAAAGTCCAATCATATCAAATTGTTGATCTTTTGATTAAGAATACCACCCAACTACTCCAGAGACAAATACCAAGGTTGGAGGCATCTCAAACTTGAATCCTTATGAATGGGAAAACAAAATACATGGATATGATCCATACAAGGAGATGAAAGAAGCTAAGTTGGGAATTTATTGCTTACAAAAATAAAATTCACCTCTCCCTAGCATCACAAAACCAGATGAAAAAGATGATAATGAAGTTTGGCAGCTATTATTTGATGGCTCAAGTAGTAGACAAGATGTTAGAGGAGGGGAAATGATTGTGTAGCCTCAAGGTATAAAATACTACTCACATTTCCTCTTTCAATTTGGTTATTCTAATAACACAATTGAATACGAAACATTGATTCATGGATTTCATTGGGTAAGAAAGAAAGGTATTAAGAACTTGCAAGTCTTTGGAGATAGTGAGTTGGTTGTAAACAAGGTTAGAGATCTCAACACTACAAAAATGACATTCTACATAATTAAAAGAACCAAGAATGGGATCTCATTGAATACTTTGGGGATTTTAACATCCTCTCCATCCCAAGAAAGAGAAATGATGTTGCAGACAAGCTTGTAGAAATTGGGGCAGGGTTTAATGTGGTTGATAGTATCAAGAAGGATCAAACCCAACCTCATATCAAATTGGTGGTAAGGTTAGCTATCCCAGACAACAACAATAGTTTGTAGGTGTTTGAAAATGATAAAAAAAAAATCATCAATTTCTTGCAAGAAGAATCTTAATTCTCCGTGAGAAATCAGGACAAATTAGAGTAGCGGTATGGTGATCAAGTGGTTCAGCAAAGCATGAAAAAATTACCAAAAGGTCTTGTGACTCTTGAATCGATATTTAATCCCAATGACCAATTCTGGAAAGAAAAAGAAAACATTTAGGTCAAGGGTGAAGACTCAAAACCAATTGCAATTGGAAAAGACAAAGTTCTCCAAATTGGCAAATTAAGTACTCCTCAAGAGAAATCTTGTTTCACCAAACTTTGTCAAGATTTTTTGGATATATTTTCCTAAAATTATAAGGATTTAGGAGGCTTCAAGCCAAGATTGGCACAACATACCAATGAGTTGAATCCATAATCCAAGACTATCAGGAAGAAGCAAAGACTGGTAAATCCTCGTATTGAGCCTCTCATGATAAAGGAATTGAACAAATTCATAGATGCAAACATATATTTTCCATTCAAGAACTCAATTTGGGTTAGAAACTTGGTGCTAGTTAGGAAGAGAAATAGAGAAATTAGATTGTGTGTGGATTTCTGGGATTTGAATAGAGATTATCTCAAATACCACTATCCATTTCCTTCCATGGAGAAAATTTTGCAACTAGTAGCTGGTTCAAAGAGATTCTCATTTTTGTATGGTTACTCAAGCTAAAACTAGATCATGGTGAAAGAAGAAGACTAGTTTAAGACAACCTTCACCATAAAATGGGGCACATATGCCTAGAGGAAGATGTCATTTGGACTATAAAATTTCATAGCTACTTTCCAGAGAGTGATGGATTTGACGTTAAAAGGGATGATTACCAACATGGTGCTTTTTTATCTTTATGATATTACTATATTCTCCAAGAATGTAGTTGATCATCTCTACCACCTCAGGAAAGTTTTCCCAAGATGTAGGAAGTTCAGAGTATCTTTGAATCCTAAAAAATGTATATTTTTTGCTTATGAAGGCAATTTATTGGGTCACATAGTTTCGAAATAAGGATTAACCATTTATCTTGAGAGATTTGAAGCTATCAGGGAACTTTCTTTTCCTATTCACAAGAAGGATCTTCAAAGCTTCTTGGGGAGAATAAACTTCCTTAGAAGATTCATGGCTGATTTTTCCACTCTTTTTAAACCGTTGACTATTATCTAGAAGAAAATTATGGCATTCAAATGGACATCAAAGGGAAAGGAGAGTTTTGAGGCCATCAAACATGCAATATCTCAAGCTCCAACTCTCATTAATCTAGATTTCTCTGCGGAATTCATCCTCTATGTCGTTGGTGGTTCAGACACAATCTCTATCATTTGGGTACAACTAAATAAGGAGAGATCGGATCAGCTCATAGCATTATTCAGTAAGAGATTGGAATATTATGAGGTGAGGTACTCTTTCATTGAGAAACATATCCTTGTTGTTATTAGGATCTTGAAGAAATTTAGACACTTGGTTTCAAACAAAAAGATTCAATTGCTAGTGTCTCATGTGGGATTCAAAGACTTTTTCCTAAATAGGGATTTTAATGAGAAAATGGTAGGTTGGATCACTCGTGTGATGGAATATGACATAGAAATCAAGGTGACCAAGTTGGTCTATGGCAAAGGTTTGTGTGAGAAGCTAGCTTCCACTCAACATGTTGAGCTAAATGATGAAGAAGAAGTTACCCTAGTGTTGCAAGATGATTAGGAATGGCTAGTTGATGATATGCCTACTCCTTGTTGGACTCAGAATATGATACATTATCTTCAAATAGGTCTATACCCTCTGGAGTTAAGCAAATCAAAGAGAATATATTTAAGACTCCAATCCATTCCATATGTTCTCATCGATGGTGTCTTATTCAAGAAGTATGTGAATGGATTTCTCTTGAGGTGCATTGGAACAAATCAGGTTGAGAAAGTACTACATGAATTCCATGATGGAGAAGTGGGAGGAAATTTTTCTCCACAAGTAACAGCTCTGAAGATCATGAAATCTGGTTACTATTGGCCCACATTATTTAAATAATTGCTATAGGTGGATCATGAAGTGTAAAAAATGTGCATTCTTCATAGGCAAGGAGAAGCTAACAGCACTACCTCTTCACCCAATCTCAGTGAATTAGTCATTTATGCAGTGGGGATTAGATTTTATCAGGGTCATCAATCCCAACTCAATCCAAGGTTAGAAGAGGATCCTAACAAAAACAAATTATTTCACCAATTGGACCAAAGCAGTAGCACTTAAAGAAGCAAATGAGTCTAGCATCTTTGACTTATATGAGGGTATAGTAACCAGATTTTGTATCTCATCTACCATTATATCAAACAACGCTCTTGCATTCCTTGGAACAAAGATTATTAAATGGTTTGTTATAAATAAAATATATCTTAGCAATTCATCTAATTATTACCCCTAAGGTAACACACAGGATGATTCCACAAATAAGAATTTCTTGAGAATCATAAGGACTTTAGATGAAAATCACAAGACCTGGCACATAAAGCTCAAATCAGCCTTGTGGGCTGATAGAATCACACCAAAAATATCAACAGGTAGCTCTCCCTACAAGCTAGTCTATGGAAGGGAGGAAAGGTTTCCCATATCACTTGAATTACCAGCATTTGAGCTTCTCAAACAACTGGAGTGGTCCGAATTTGAACCCATGGAAGCCAGGTATGAAGAAATCATGGAATTTGAAGAAGCAAGAGAGAATGCAATGAAAACCATGGAAAAAGATAAATCCTTGATCAAGAGGATATTTGACAAGAAGGACGAATCCAGAACATTCCGAGAAGGATATTTGGTGCTAAAATGGGATGTGGAATAGGAAAAATCAAGCAAGCATTCCAAATTTGATGCAATCTGAAGTGGTCCCTACATGATCACGTAGTGCAAGAGTAGTAATTCTTTCCTACTGGATAAGTTTGATGGTGAATAACTGCATATTATTTTCAATGTAATCTATCTCAAGCATTGTTACTAAGGGTAAAATCTCACCCTTGTGCATATTAGTTCAGGATTTTAAATTCCTCTAAGTGTTGTGCATAATGTCTTTTTGTTAGAGTAGTTTTCCATTTCCCTAAGTGACTCGGGAACATTTTCTATTTCTTCTAGTTTCCTCTTTGCACAGTTCATTATGTTTCCAAGAAAAGGTATTGCAACTAATAGCTCGGAATTATAAGAAACAATTATTATCCTCAAGGAAATTCTATTGGCATGGTGTCCTATTAGATATTTTCATTGATGAAAAACTACATTAATGATAAAGTTAATTATGTATGATGATTTCATGATTATGTATGTGATGCTAACATGACATTTTATATTTTTATCAGTTGTTACAACGAGATTCGGTGGTGTGTGCTTGCTTTAGAAAACCTATAGAAGTTCCTAAGAGGTGTAGATTGGTAGTGTGAGCTTCTTGGATGCTTGGAAAGCATGTTGTCATTATATCTAATATGATTTACATATTCTTGTGCACTCACAACAGTGGCATAGTGCAAGTACAAGTGGTTCACTTGGTTACATGTGCTCATTGGGAGCAGGTATGTTTGCTTGGAGTTGGAAAAATTGTTTTTGATCCATTTGAGCTCCTGAAAGCATGAAATCAAGTATATCATGGCATATGAGGTATGTTTGGGTCATTTTAAATGATTTCATGTTGAGTTATTACATTATTTCAATTTACCCTAGTTGTTATTGTGAGGATCTAGCATACAAACATAGGTAAGTCTTAGTGAATGGAGAGATTGAAGAATGGAAATAAAATTAAGATTATTGGAGATGTTATAGGGAGGTTTAATAGTTCTATAAAAAAAAATTCATATTTCCTTGATGCAAATTTTGCAAGTTATGATAGTTTATGTGAGATAGGGTCAAGAATAGGTGAAAATCAAGCTCGAATTTGAACTTCTGATGCTCGTTGTGAACAATGTTATTTACATGGGACCTTGTATATTTCAGGGATTATTCTAAGGTGATTTAATAAGGCTTCAAAAAAATAATGATTTTTTTCGATAATCACGTGTTTATGAACAAATGTTAAGAAGGTAAAGTGGTCTAAAACCCTAGTTAAACCCTAGCTAGGAGAAGTTAAGAGAAAGTGAAGTGTTGTGACCTATTTTTGATTGATACATAAAAAGTGATAATTTCATGTTGTAGAGAATTCCTCTGTATTTTCATAAATTTATGGTTGAGGTCATGGTGATCAGTGGGCCCCACGTAAAAATAGAAGTTTGTGGAGAAGAAGGTTTTAGGACAAGATGATCCAAAGGAGTAGCATGAAAAATTGATGGTGCATTATTATTTGGAGTATTTATTTATTTCCATGGGGGTTTAAGGAAATTTTCATGCATTTTCATGGTATTTTGAGGTCCAAACAGGTTGACTTGTCAAATGGCAGTTTGGGGTCTCAAATAGCAGGGTCCAGTAAAATGGTCATAACTTGAGCTAAAAGAGGAATTTTAAGATTATTAAAGTTGTGTTGGAAATTATATTAATATATATTTCCATTTATATATTTATTAAATAATTATTAGTTCATTTTAAATGTTTTTCATGTCATTATTTGAGCAATAATATTTTTGGCAGTTCAATACAACATTTGTTTTGGTGCAAGTTTGAAGCATGTCATGGATTGGGTGATGCCTCCTATCACTTGGAAAGTGTAAATAGATGCATGAAGCATCAAATTAATCCATCTGGAGTTATTTAATGTATGTATAAATGGTTTTATGATATAACCTTTGGAAACAACATTTTTGGCAGGTTGATCTGGTGAAGGAAAAAGTAGTTGTGGTTTGAAGTGAAGGATGTGTCATGAATTATAAATTTCTTATAAGTTTTATACAGGTTATGAAATTTGTTTTGAGCGGTAACATGTAATTTTTTGGTTTAGTATAATTTATTTGGTGATCAGATGAATTTTTGGGTCATGAAAAATTATGGTACTAATGTTAGGGAATTTTTAAGAATGTGCATATGGGGTTTTGAGCCATTTTACACATATGTAATGTGGTTTTTAGCTAGCCCAACCTATTTGGGTCATATGTAACTATCGTAATTAATTTTTTTAAATTTTATAGAGATGTATGGCTTGAAATTATGATGATGGACTGACATATTTTTGTTTTTAAGGAAGAAAATATTATTTAAGTACTTGTTTGGTTCATTTTTGAACTAGTGTTCTTGGAGGGAAGGTGTGCGACCTAGAGAAAGATATTTTGTAGGTATGAGAGTATGATTTGAAGGCTGAGGAAGATAATGATAGATTGAGGACTGATTTAAGGAATTAGAGAAAAGACAAGTGAAGGAAGAGCAAGAGTATGAGAGATTGAAGACCTAGTGTGTGAGATAGGGTTTATGAGATAAATTAGTGATCTCAATCAGTTGTGGTAGCATAAAAATCAGAGATCAGATTTATTTAGGTGGCTGAGTTGGTTCTTGGTCATACTTAGGGGGTTATATCCTCCTTGTGGAGTGGGTGCTTAACTAAATTAGGGGTTGGTGTTCCTTGTAGGGTTGGTGCTCCTTGTGAAGTTGGTGCTTAACTAAATTACTTTGCTTTGTGTAATATAAGAATTGTTTCATTGTGTTTTCTTCCCCGTGATGGTTTCCCACATAATTTTGGTGTCTTGTGTACTCTCTTTCTATTGATTTCATTTATGGTTTCTCATGTGCTTAAGTTGTCACATATATGATACATGGTTGAATGGATGGATGCATGAATGGTAGCAAATGATAAATGGTAAATGAATTTAAAAAATTGCAGGAATTATTCACACATCCCCCCCTCAACAGCTTGTTCTTCTAAAAAATTCAAATCCAGAGCAACTAAAATCAGATTAAGAGGAAGATTTCAATGCTCATATTTTCTTTTCCTCTTTATATCAGCAGTTGAGTTTCTCAAGAATTTTACAAATCATAAAAACAGTCTTGGGGCAGCTTGTTGTGATAATTCTAAATGCCTTGCATGTTTCCAACTACTCTAGCATTTCAAAAATGTTCCACACAGCCTGTAGGAAGGTGGAAATCAGTTTTATAGTAGTCCATATTGCTCTTTAAAACCATCATATGCCTTTAGGGTATGCAGCGCCCTCACCCTTGTCAAGAATTCATCAATCACGTGCTCTTCAAGTCTTAGCAAGGCATTGGATATTGGGGTAGGTTCAGGTGTTTTCATGCAGTCCAAATAGATTATATTTGCATGGGAATGAGAAGGGAAGATTTTTTCATATTTAAGACAATTCTCCACTCTCACAAAACCTTAATTCTGAGAATTTTATAAATGAGATGGTAAATCTGAGCAATAACAGGTAGTTCAGGTTCAAGAATAAGTATTTCAATGGCTCAGGGGTGGAATTCAAATTTTAAGATCAGTTTACAGGTATATCAGGATGACTCCATGCGTAATGGATGCTTCAGGCAACTGGTCACGCATCTAGCAGGTATATGTCCCTGAGAAGTCACCATATTGTTATCTATTTTTACCCCCTTAGTAAAAATAGCCAACTTGGGAAGATGGTACTGAGCAATGGACAAATTTTCATGAAGTAATCTGGAGTGATATAGGTGAATCTTCATGTTTTGGGAGCATTGCAAGTGGTTTTGGAAAGTTGGGGGTCAATTGAATTTTTTTTTCCTCTTCTGGATTTTCATTCCTTGGTCAAATTTGAAGAAAAATGAGATAAATGGTGAAATGGGGGCTTAAGGAAATTTACTTAGTCATCCTATCATACCTTGATTCAAGAAAGTCAAGTAAGGATAAGAAAACTATGTAGGAGATAGCAAAAAATTGATCAAAAGAATGCAAAAATGAGGAAGAGTAAGGAATTCAGATTAGGACCTCCTCAGTGCCTCCTCATGGCCTCCCGGTCTTGAGAAGATCTAGGGAAAATCAAAGGGAAAGGGAGAAAAATGCAAAAAAATATCTAAGTCTCCTAAATAGCTCACTGAGCTAGTTAGGAGGGCATGTTGCAAGGTTGAAGGGTCGAGCTTTGTGTGGTAAGGTAAGATAATTGGCGAGTTGGTCGGTATACTTGCCTTGAGGAGGTGACAAGTTCGAAGGGCTTTAAAAATTGACCTATGTGGAAATGCAGTATCACCAAGGCCGCATGGAACATGGGTCATTAGGGCTCAGGTTCCCCAAAAACCCACTTTCCCCACAAAGCAAAGCAATTCAACCATGAAGTGTGGAGCGGAGACATTTTTTGGGCCAAAGGTTTTAGATGGGGATGATTCGAGTTAACAACGGGGTCAATGAATTAATAAACGTAAAGACTTGGTGAAAAAAGGAGAAATTTCATCGAAAAAATGTTACGGCCAAGTAGGAAATGTGGGGCCTAGTTGGCCCGATGGAGCTTGGGCTTCGAGACCTCGAATGGCCCACTTTCGTTGCAATAAGCGAGGGCTCTTGTAATGCATACGTGGAGAGCTTGGCATGAACTCGGGAAGGAACATTGGGTTAGGCCCGATATGGGCTTGGAGAAAACATGTCTTCCATGGAGAGTGCTTTGGAACACATCATGGGTGATGAGGTATGTGTAGGTACCGACCGAAGGTCTTGGTAGAATGGGGCACGATGAGGCAAGTTCCCCGCAGGGTAAAATACACACAATGCACTCGATGGGGTCTCCAAAGTAAGGTTGGTGAATTGGCCCTAATGTGGGCACCGAGTTGGAAGGAGTTGGTAATGTAGAGGGATTAACAAGAATCTCGAGAAGATCTCATAGATATGAGAGGAGTGTCATCTCGGAGGGTCAACTGGCGAGTTGGCCCCTAAATTAAACTTTCAACACTCAACCCCCCCCCCCCACCAAGTTTAAAAATTGTAAAGTAGTGGGCCCACCAAGGATTTTAATAGCTACCTAACGTCATTTAAACATGGAAAATTTTATCAAAGGAGGGAAAATCAAAAATCATTTCCAGCTACCCAAATTTAATGCTCAGTCCCATGGAAGAGAAGACAAGCCTGGAAAGAGATAAAGAGTTGGATGCACTCAAATGGCTATAATTTCTTCATTTCTCAGCCAAATCGTGTAAAATTAGACTCGTTGGAATCGTGGCTCCATCCTCTACACTAAAAATATAAGAAATTGAATATTTGATAGGGTTTTTATGGTGAAAATTTTAGAAAATGATCCCATTTTTAAAAAATTATTTCTAGGTGGTTGAAAGGGCATTTAATGAGCATGGGCAGCCATTTTTCTTCTGCTGTAAGTTCTCCTCAAGTGGAAAAATGTGACTTGCAACCAATTATGGTAATTTGTAAGGTGGTGAAAGGGGAAATTTGAGATTTGTGACTTCTCTCTCACCTCCTTCATTTTTTATAAATTGTAGTGACCTCTCATTTGAGAAGGGGGATTTTCATTCTAAAAAAACTCTTTCAAAATTGTTTTGGAACACCAATGTGTTAAAGCCTTCATTTTTGACTTCTTACATGATGAGATAGGCCTTTCTCTTGTAATGAAATTAACTGTGCATATTAAAGGAGAAATAAACTAGAGTTTGTGGATATTTATTCTTTCCTTGCTTGTGTTTCTTGCATCGTCTTGCCTCTTCATTCTAGTTACAGGTGTATTGTGTCTCTTTTACTCACTTTTGAGGGTCTATTATTGTTATTTTTATTTGGAAATGGTGGTATGAGTGCTATTTTTGGATTTTGGTGATTGTTTTCACCCTCTCTACTCTGTATTTTTTTTCATTTTCACTCATTAGAGATATTTCCCACACCCTTCTCTTGGTGCATCACCTCTTTTAGTGTAGATTTATTTCATTTTCCTACTCTTTCTCTCTCCCTGGTCCCTTGGAATCCATAGATTAGGAGTAGTTAGTATATTTTTTTCATTAGAGTTAGTTGTTACACTAGTTTAGGAAGAGGAACCAACCTTCTCTGGAGAGTTGTTTCAACTACAAGGTCCCACACCTTAGATAAACTTCGTGTTACCTAGTCACACTACTTGCCTTAACAAACTCACCTGTTAAACAATTAGAGGGTGTTGTGGTTTGGTGATAACAGTGTAGATGATGGGTGATGTAGTAGTGGGAAGTTGAGATAGTGAGGGCTATGGAATCAAATGTGTAGTAATAACATGGCACAACATATGAGATGGTTACATGATGGATGGATGAGATGGAGAACAGGCATGAGCAACAACCCGTGGTGGTGGAAAAATAAGAACCTTAGAACTAGACAAAGGATATAATCATTTGGATTAACAGTGCACTTGCATGGTAGTGGAGACATAGACCACTCATGAGAGTGGTATCCAAAGGCAATGATACTCGTATCTTCTGAATTTTGCAAGAGGACATAAAGGGTGCAAAATTCATTATCGGGATAGCCATTGATATGATGATAGTTGCAGTAAGGTTGATCACATTAGTGTTGCAAGAGATGAGGTGGATAATGTTGATTAGAAGGTAAGTGAATCAAACACTTATTAAACAAGGTATGCAACACATCATGAGGCCTAGTGTGATGAGAAAAGTGTAATTGTTCCTGTGAAACAGGTGTAAAAGTCTAATGTTTCATCTGATGTGGTGGAGGAGATGAAGGATTCTTATGTTACGTAGAAGGCTAAAATTAGTTGTGAGGTGGAGGAGACAGAGACCTAGGAGGACGCGCAAGATATGAAAGTGGAGAAGAACTAGATGGTGTAGTAGTAAGATAACTAGGAGGATCTATGACATGTGCAACAATGAGGTCCTACTCTAAATCAATGGCTTTATAACATAAGAGTGTGAATGATTTGCATGTATCATATTGTAAGCATTATAGCAAAGCAGGAATCAAGCCGCAACAAAAGATGAATTTCTTTTATAAATCAATAGGTTGGAGGACTAATTGATGTATGCAAGCATTAAATCACAAAATATAATTAATGATGTAGTCACAAAATCACATCCATTAGGAATTATTTATTCTCGGTCTCATACTAATATTCATATGGTTTTTGAGTGAAGAAATTACTAATTAACCCCCACCTTTTGGCCATTTTACTGTTCTTTATGTCGTTACTTATGACCTCTCCCACATGCATGCCTAGTTTGTTTATGTCATTACGTGTTATTTTTCATTTGACTAGGGAACCTGAGCTAGTGTTGGGGTGCCGATAGGTGCCTTGGTCCCATTCGGGGCATCATGATCCTATTTCCACTTTCCTTCCATTTTTTGGAACTTTCTATCCATTTGAACATTTCATATTTATTGTGGTTGGCCTTTTTGGGGTTAGTTATGAAATTAGATCAAGAGAACCATATAAATATAAAGTTATGAAACCTTAATAAAATACCAAGCACTAGTCACTACTATCATCACCTAAGGTTGCATCCATCAAAGGCTCCATTTGCATCCATCTAGCTCCATCACAAGGCACAAGGTTAGTTCATCTACATCACACTACATAGGAGGGAAGTTTATTCTATTCTATCCACCATTCTATTACATTTCTATCCATATTTATTGCTTACTACTTTCACAAAGTGTGACTGAAACAAGAGCACCTAGGGCATGATTACACACACTTGCATGTATAGCTACATTAGGTATGAGATGTAGTGCAGTGCTCAGTTAGTAATTCCACCATTGTGGTACTTGAGGTCATTCCGACCCCTTCATATGCATATTTATTTTTTTAGGGTTTGATGTTTGTCTCGGAGTTTTGGAAATTCTTTTCTTCATTATTTATTACCAATGACATACAACGCAGTGTAATAACATTAGTGTGGTATGTGACGAAGGCTCCAGATCATATAGCAGCCCTGTAAATCTAGTTTTTGGACCTCCTGCACAAACCAAGGCACCTAGAACGTAGACTAGGGCACCCAAAAGCACCCTGATACTCTCTCAGGTGCCCCATTCCACTCAGATTTCTTGGATCTACAATTTTTTAGACCTTGGCATATTCATTTCCTCCTCCCTTTTCTCCCGTTATCTCTGCGACATAATCCAAAAATTTCACCAAAACAACTAAAAGCTCCTTCCAATGTTTCTTTCCATATTAGGGTGTATATTTTCATTAGCCTAGTTTCTTGGATCACTTTCTATATTTATTTACTGCTTTTATCTACTGTTATTTACCATTGTTCCTAGTTAGGTTAACTACCATTTATCCAGATTTTAGTTAATCATTTTGGTGAAGCTGATCTTCAAATCCACCTTCAGTCTAGGGTTTTTCTCATCTTTTATATCATGGCTTATAATATATATCAAGTCTATTTGCTTCAATTGATTCAAATACACCCATCTTTTAAAAATGCTCTTCAAAAAACCCTAGAGGATATGTGTATGCCTATCAACATGTTGCCTACACAAGTAAATGCTATTTTTGGTCATCTTTCTGAGGACTCCCTTGATTGAAAATCAAATCAATCTATTTGTAAATCCATTAAAGATCTTCATTATTTATTTCAAGATAAATTTTAAGCTATGGAATCCACGATTACATGTCTTAGATCTAAAATCCAACATCTTAAGGATACTTCTCAGGCTCATGTTTGTTATCCTTCTACATCTCATCTTCATTCTATGCCTTCTAAATGTGCTCATTTTAATACACCTCAAATCGTGTCACCCCCCATGCCTCTCAAGTTTACAATCAATGTTATGCAACAAGAAATTCTTCTGAAACTCATAACTCATCAATTAATATAGCTTGTCATCTACTCATTGTTATCCTTATTATCGACTTACAAAATATCAAGGTCTTCCATATTGTAATTAACATCAAATCAATGGAAATAATGACAATGATTGTTATGCTTTACGATGAATAATCAAGTATATTGAGCGTCAAGGTTTCATCTCATTAACCGCACAATGTTTTGTTACATGGTCCTCTCCACTGGTTACATCTCAATGGGTTTTCAAATCAGATTCATCTAATAGCATCGTGCCATAATTTCTAAGGAAATTCAAGAGCTGCCTAAGCATCCACCCCTCAAAATCTATACAACACCTCTTCTTGAGTCATCTATGACATCACCAAGTCAACATAAAAGACCTCCTTTAAAAATTAGTGCAACACCTATTCCTCTCAAGTCATCCACAACATTACCAATTAAAATTACGCAACCGAATCTCAAAATCAGTCCACCTTATTCTCCTATCAAGTCTTCTACAGTATCATCAATCCCAAATAAGATTAAGAAAATCACTTTTGTCAGAGATACTACTCCTACTGATGAACAAGACACACCTCAAATTATGCCACCATCGCATGGTCCTATTGTTGCTTCAGCCTACCATTGTGTTGGCCCTCTCTCTTATAACGACATAGACAATGCTCTCCCACAATGAAATGGCACCTCTCGCATCGCTGCATAGATCTTCATCATCATAGTACACTTGGGGGGAATCACACTTATTCCCCCTTCTAGTGTTCACACACATCTTATATTCACATCACTTCACACCTAGATCTTTATACACAACATACACTAGTATCTTCATCACCTGATGACACACTCTTGTGCTTCGGTTCAAAATTAACTATTGAGGTCTTATTACACACAAACCCCACACACTACACAATAGTTAATACACACTACGTCTATTCACACATTGCGCATCTTACATCACACATTTTATAGTTAGTTTACATCATTTGGAAATTTACACATCCACACATCATACATCATAATAGTCCTCATCATACATGTGTCACACTTGCATCTATCATTACATAATACTAATCATACACATCACATAACATACATTTCATACTATTGGTCTATCTATACATTTTTACATTGCATCTTATACATTACATATCACACATCCTACACATCATATGGTTGTCTATTATCCTCACACATATGACATCGTCTTCTACATGTTGCACTCATTACACTATAACACACTGTACTTCCTCGGTCCATACTTGACTACCAAGGGTTTACAAATCAAATGGACCTTATCATCATTCAACTATCTATCATGAAAAATTCCTAGGTTAGTGACATACGCTATAGGATAAATGATCACCTATTCCCATCATCTTATAGTGGTATATACTTTAGGCTACATCACCAATCCCTTTATTCATCTAGTAGTGATAGATGTTTTAGGATACATAATCACTCTTTCGATCATCTTATCATGATATACCCTTCAGCTATAAGGGTCACGCACATACTTCATTTCTAGGTCGCATATTGTCACAACACATAGACACGCTCATCACAACGTGTTAGACACAATACACACTATTTGACTATTTCCCGATGACACACTCTCATTTACGGTTCATTCTCGACTATTGAGGGGGAAAACCAAATGAATCTCACTGCATATATTTCCATTCACTTGGGGGAAACATGGCTCCTATCATTCCATCTTGCATTACATTCCATCCATCCACAACATATAACATATCTTGGTTGATTTTACTCTTGCTTACATTTGTTTGTATGTGGTCACTTTATTACATATGTTTGTTAGATCTCTTATATGTCCTTTATCTATACCATACACACATGTGCGTTCACTCCTTTATTTATTTGTGATAAAAAATATAAGTCTTTTGCATGTAGCACATATGTTCACCTTCTACGCATCCTACATTGGTCATTGGGGGAATCCACATTCATCTCTCACATGTGTTATTGTTTCATTTTGTACTTAGCACTCTATATTACATGGTTATACACACTTTTGACACACCAGTTATCTTTCTAACATGCTAATGGGTGCTTCATGTACAACATTTATTTACAGGATTATTTTCTTCCATAGCTATCTATTTGTTTGTCTACTATTTTTTGTCTCTTGTTTTCTACTGTATGTGGGCCTTGCCCTATGTTTGGTGTGCATACTTGTTTGTTGTATAATTCCATGATGGCCTTATTTTTCTTACGACATCATGAGTGATGTCCCATGTTTGTATCTCGCTTTATGCGGCTTACTTTTTCTTCTTGTGTGTTTACATTAATACATTGTTTGGTAGCTTATACATTGTTTGCGTAGCTTACAATGTATGATTTTTCATACTAACATTTGTCTTTGGCTAGCCTCTTGTTTTTGTGTGCCTTGGTTTCTATAAAGCACTTTCCTTTCCCCTACGAGGTAGAGTTACATAGTTCATGTAGTTAGTCCTCTTTTGGGGCCAAATTATCATATTAGTGACGTTGCATGCACCCCCAAAGAGGGGGGCATCATTTGGGGTCTACATACTAGACAACACTTATACACCAGTTTGCTTCAATTCACTTTCCGCCCTTGGAATTGTGGTTTATACAGCGAGTGGGTTTAGACAAGTCTATGAACCTCATACACAACATATTTTACAGGACATGGTTTTCCTTAGTATTATGGGGAGCAGTTATAGGTTAGAGGATATAGCAGAATTACTCTCTACACTACTTCATCTAGTGGCATTGGATCATTTAAAAACTAGGTAGTAAAAATATGCCTTCACACATATTCAAGGAAGCAGTTATAGTTTGGAGGATACAACAAAGTTCCTCCCTACGCTTCTTCAGCCTATGGTGTCAGATCGCCCAAAAAACCCAGGACAGGATATCCTATTTCTATACCCTTTCTATGATCATGAATCTGGTGTACATGTTCCTTTTACAATTTTCATACTTTCATTTCAGTCTTTTCATTACATATACATGCATCTTTTACATGTGTTTTTGACATATATACATGTGTATTTGACTACTTAATCATATTCTCCTTGCAGGTTCAATCGTATGAGAAGCAAGAAATCAATAACAACAACTACAATAATGGGGGCAACAAAAATGACATTTTTGGCAGCACACACCATATTAACCATGTATGTACATGACACACATTGGAAACTACATATGCATTTCCAACCTAGGTTCACTCTCATCGCTTTTTTGCACTTTTACATCTTTAGTTTCCATGCTCCATCATTTTTTGTTGCTCCACACTTTTTCTAGTCCTTCAGCTTGTTTTTACATCACTTTACATGGATTATCAAGTACCCATATCTATCTACTTCATGGTACCAAGATTTCTATTCACCAACAGAAAGTGGGGGAAAATGTAGTCACAAAATCACACACTTTAGAAATTATTTATTCCCGGTCTCATACTACTATTCATATGGTTTTTGAGTGAATAAAGTACTAACTAACCCCCATCTTTTGGCCATTTTACTTTGCTTTCTTTCATTACTATTGACCTTTCACACATGCATGCCTAGTCTGTTTCTATCAGTATGTTCTATTTTGCATTTGAATGGGGTGCCTGAGCTAGTGTTGGGGCACTGAAAAGCACCCTAGTCCCAGTCAGGGCATCCTGATCCTCTTTCCACATTCCCGCCACCTTTTGGGCACTTTTTATCCATTTGAACATTTCATATTTCTTATGGTTTTCCTTTTTGGGGTTAATTACGAAATAAGATCAATAGAAACATATAAATATAAAGTTATGAAACCATAAAAGGACCAAACACTAGTCACCACTATCATCACCTAAGGTTGCATCCATCAAAGGCTTCATTTGCATCCATCTAGCTCCATCAAAAGGCACAAGAATGGTTCATTTTCATCACACTACATAAGAGGGAAGTTTATTTTATTCCATCCACCATTCCATTACATTTATACACATAGTTATTTCTCGTTACTTTCACAAAGTACGACTAGTACAAGAGCACCTAGGGAATGATTGCACACACTTGTACATAGAACTACATAGGGTCTGAGATGTAGTGTAACACTCAGTTAGTAAGTCCACCATTGTTGTAGCTGAGGTCATTCTAAACCCTTCATATGAATATTTCTTTTTTTACGGTTTGATGTTTGTCTCAAGGTTTTACAGGTCTTTTCTTCATTATTGATTACCAGTGACATACAACACAGTGCACCAAAGTTAGTGCAACAGGTGGTGAAGGATTTAGATCATATAGTGACCCTACAAATCTGATTTTCGACCTCTTGCATAGACCTGGGTGCCCATAACATATACTAGGGTGCCTGCAGGTGCTGTGATACTCTCATAGGAACCCCGGTACACTTAAATTTCCTGAATCTGCAAGTTTCTGGACCTTGGCATAGTCATTTCCTCCTCCTTTTTCTCCAGTTAGCTCTGTGACATAGTCCAGTGAGTTCGCCCAATCAGCTAAAATCCTTCAAACCCTTCTTTGCATATTATGGTTTTCTATTTTCATTAGCCTAGTTTCTTGGGCCACTTTCTATATTCCTTTACTACTTTTATATATTTTTATTTACCATTGTTGCTATTTATATTAACTACCATTTATTAACATTTTAGTTAATCAAATGATAGGCTCGGTTTTACCTTGATGTAAGCTAGGTAAATGATTGTAACTATAGGGTCGTTATTGAGTATAAAGTGTCGAAGGAAGGCTTCTTTCATCTCACCAAGGTTACTAATATATCCAAAGGGTAAATGTGTGTACCATTGAAGAGCGTCATCAGTAAGGATACGGTGAAAATATTTAAGCAATAATCAACCATTAGAATAATAAGTCATGGCTAAACGATAATTCTCAAGATGAAATTATGGATTTCCAGTACCATCAAAACATGAAAATGTAGGCATGATGAATTCCTTAGGAAATGTTGAATTGTGAATCTTTTTCAAAAAAGGATTTCCATTCAAAGAATTATTATCGATAGAAGCATAATAGGCCTTACTTTCTAGTGTGAGATATTGGACTTGATATTGTAAGTGGCCAACAACATGCATGAGTGATAAGATGTCCTGTGGAGGAATGGTAGAGGATGGAAATATTGTATTGAGTGGTTACAATTTCCCATTATGAGTGCTCATAGAAATGTCAAGAGGAGACATAGAAGATGCTGATGCTAAGAGCACACTAGATATGTGTGTTGAAGAACTTATAGGCAGTGAAGAACATGGAACATCAATAGAATCGGTAGAACTAGCATCAGAAACATCATTAAGAGATGATGTAATAGAAGGAGATGAATCATGCATGTTATTAGAGATAATCTCATATGAAGACAAAAGTGGAGTGGGGGATTCACATTCAGTAGTATGTAAAGAAGTAGAATCATGACTATCAGGTGCCTCATTAAAAGTGAACAAAGATTCATATGCAAGGATTTCATTGAGCATATCATCCACATATAATGAAGGAGGAGGATAACTAGTATGTAATGCATCACGAGAAAAATTTTCAGAAATGGGAGTAGGATATGTAACTATAGAATCATCTAAACGAGTATGAGAAACAGAATCATGCACATGTGTATTGTCTTCTTTTTTATTAGTGACAACATTATCATCAAGATTAAGAATAAAACTAAGCATAACATCATCTAATTTCTCATTATAAATAACAGGAGGAGGAGTGCGGATGACTAAATAACAAGGTCTATAACTAGAAAATATTTCCAGATCATAAATGATGCTAATGGTGGAATGATCAAAGCTAGTAGGCACATTATAGTCATTAGCTAAGATTTGTCTTTGAATATCATATGGAATAATAACATTGTGATATAGAGTGGTGAGTTTAGCTATAGTTGTTTCATCATAGATAGAATTGACACTCACATGAGGAAAGACTAGCTGAGAAGGAGAAGAGCTATCCTTAACCATTAGGGTTTGAGTGGATCCTAAGGAAAGAAGTTATAAGCTACGGTTCACCAAAATTATTCAATAAAATCATATTATTTTATTTAAATTGGAATGCAAAGATCTGTTGCAAATGATATAAAATGAAATATAAATGCTAAGAAATTTATTTAATTTTAATTATGAAAGCAAATAAGAGGGGTAAGGTACTTATCTTAATTTTGCTTATCCCATGGCAAGTCTGGACTAGACTATGTGATGAAATCTAAGCACATATTATCACAAAAAACCATGGAAAAATGCAACAGAGGTGGAGATGGTTGGACTAGGGATCCTAGAGAAGGATAGGGGCGCCTGTGGGCGCCCTAGGCCCGTTTCTGGGTACTTGGGTTTGTAGAAAAGGTCTGAACCTAATTTTGATATGGTCACTAGGGATTTGCAGTTTTTCACCTTTGGTCACATGTATGTCCAGATTGCTGAGGTACTTGTAAACCTGCACATAAATATCCTCCTGCAAAACCCTAAAAAATACATTGAATCCTAAAAAAGAAAGATGCAAAATGAGGGGTCCGACTATCCTCAGCTTCCAAAATGGTGAACTTCCGAATAAACAGTGTACTACATCTCAGAGCCAATGTAGTTTTATGTGCTTGTGTGTGCAATAGTGTTCCTTGACTGCCCTCACACCAACGATACCAAGATAGCGGGAAGTAGCTAGATAAAATGAAAATGTGTGGATGGAATAGAATGAACTCCCCTTATTATGAAGTGTGTATGTAGAATAATGTGCCCAAATGCAATCCCTTGATCTATGTATATAGTTATCCCTTGATAAGAATTATTTGTCCATATAATGGTATGTATGTTTTGTTTATATAGGGATCTCTTGTTCAAATTTTAACACTAATGACACGACATGTCAACTAGTACCTCGGGAAATGAGAGGGAAAACTGAAAAGACAGACCTCAAATGTCAAAAATAATATCAAACATAAGGAGGACATGGGATCCTAGGATGGACAAGAGTGTCTGGGGTTAATGTCTAGTACCGAGCACTATTTTCCAATACCGGGTGCTAGTATCCAGAGACAAGTGACGAAAAATGAGTGAAGACTGACCGACAGGGATCCCTGTAACCTGACCATTACTAGGTGTATGAGTGACAAGTGTGGAAGATAAAAGTAATAGAAACCAACACGAAAAGTGGATGGACTATGGAATGGGTCATCAATGAATACTTTTCTTACGCAAGATCCATATATAACACAACGTACTTGGAGGTATAGTAAATAGTAGTAAGTGTGTGATTTTGTGTCTACAAAAGTAGGGCTGAATTTGGAAATGGATTTGTGCGAAGAAGTAGAATTTCATAGTAGCAATGATAATGAGTTGATCATGTAGATCCCCACTTGCAAAAGCATTCATACAGATTTCTTCAAGAAGGAAAATACAATTTTTTTTTCTTTCAAGCATATGGAGTTCTCCCGTAGCATATGGTTTTCTCAAGCAGTTGAGAAAAGGGTGTTATTTCATTGAACCAATCAATGGGTTCACATAGAACATTCATTTGGTGTTATCTACACGCAGGTAACATAGAGGAAAGATTAAATAATTCAACGAAAGTGGTTTGTTCCCTACATGTACATAGGTAAGAAAGGTTTGTTCTATTTTTCCTCAGTTTGTTTCCCTTTTCTATCATGTGTTTGTTTTGTTTTTCACTTGTTTATGTATGTTGCTTGTACTAGTTGTTTAAATAGTGAATATATTACCCAAAGGATGAGACATTGGTCTACTCCCCCATGTTATTTATGAGGTCCTTCATTATCCCTTATGGCCTATGTCCTGGATTTAGATCTAGTTGTTGTCATGCTAAATGTCTAGCATACAAAATTTATAATTTTGACCATGACAACTAAGCCCCCACTTGAAAACCTCCTCTCCCATTCATTGTAAACCCTTCTTTCAACCAACATATCAACTATGTCACCCTTATAATGGATGTGAAAAACATGTTAACATGGTTTTCAAGTGTGTTTCATGTGCAAGGAGTTATACCTAGTTTAATTCATGAAGTTGTTAAGACCCAAGGTGGAGTAGTTGTTCCCGAAGACATAAAAGGGTTATTTTTAGCCATTTTACAACAAAGGAATACCCTACAGAGGATGATTACAAGGGATCAACCCATATGGGAGTTATGTAGAGTAATATTGAATAGATCCATGGAGGTTTCAAAAAATTGTGTGGGGCCATATGGTGTCGAGAGTCATTCAATTAAAACAGGGTCATTGCGGGTGCATGGAGTGATATCTCCAACAGAGAAAGTGGACTTGTCCTAAATATCCTAGGAGTTTCGGGAGAATTTGGAAGTTACAAAAATAGGAAATGAAAAGATATTTGAATTCTCCTCATGGTAGACACATACTTTTTGTTCCAAGACTTTAAAATCATTTGTGATAGTATGAGTCACTGTAGTTGCCCCTTTGAGCCAAAAGAGTGACCATGAATAAAAAATATAATTTCAAGAATAATTAGATTTTGGAAATGGTTGGAATGGTCTTAGAATATTTTTTGGAGACAAAATCACATAAGGCTTGGCCTCCTAACTACATGTCTTTCTTCCATGGTGGAAAAAGCACTTCCGGTGTTCTAAATTCAAGTTGGCAGGATGACATCAATAAGGTTTACAAGATTGAGCACACTTTTCACATTCATATGTTCATTGTCCCTTATCTCAAGGTATAGGGGGATAGTGGGGACACAAATGTGTACCCCTATCAAGCAAATAAGTTGTGTCACTTAAGACTTGCAACATGCTCCCTAGGTCACTCCACAAGCCAAAATCATGACCCCAAGTACCCTAGGCACATTTTTTAGCCTTGTTTGTCCCTTGTCCCTTGTCTCCTGGTGAAAGAGGAAATAAGGGGCACCAAATTATTCCCCCCCTTTTTAGTGTGTTTCTATCACTTTAACACTTATAACTTATTACTAGAAAGGCTCAAACTTGGTATTAGTTCACCTTGTCCCCTCCTCATATACACAAGCCCCTATGACAGATTTTTAAGCATCATTTATCCCTATCCCATTGTCCCAACAACCAAGGGGAAATAAGGACATTAAAAGGCGCCTCCCACTCCTCAGTTATCTATTGGTCACATGTAGGACCAAGTTCCATCCCGCGGAGACCCTGATTTCATCTCCTTTCATCTCATTCTCATATCACCACATTATGTCACTTATCAAAAACCTGTGCAAAGTGCATTCTGATGCTCTTGTTGTCCCCTTGCTTCAATTGTCCCCTATTTTCTAGGGTGTAACTCCACTCCCAACCCCTGACAAACCCTAGTTAAGATTATTTAAGTTAAACATGAGTTAAAGTGCTTGAGAGGGAGAAATGGTTAAATAAAACACTTGGCCATTTTTTATGCATTTCAAATTTGAAAATTTCCCTTCCAAACTCATCTCCATGTTATTATGTTGCTGAAAAAAAATTTAGACACCTTCTTACCTAAAAATGGAAAGTTGCTCATATCTTCAAAACCCCTCATCTGATTTCCATAAGATTTTAATAGTAGCCACTTTTCAAAAACGACCTTCTATTAAGCCCAACCTTGTATCCATTGGTGGCCTTTACAATTTTTAATAGTTAGAAGAAAAATTTAGCCATTGCACTTACCTTTTCAAATCTACAGAGTTTTGGAGATTGAAAACTTCTAAAAATTGGAGCAAAGCATCCTTGTGAAAATCCTAAACTTTTGAGATCATTTTCATCTTATTCTGACATCAAGAGGCCCATCTTCTATAAATAGTAAGTTATACTAGGTCATAGCTGTCTAAAAATTGTAAGTGTTGGGATTGTGGTCCAAATGCCCATACTCATTCGTCTCTAGTGCATGTCACTAGCCTTTGTCTCCATGGATTTCAAATATTGAGCCTCAGGTACAGATCCAATTTTGAATTCAAACATCGAGTATCCTAAAGTGGGTGAGAGTGAGGTGACAAATATGGATATGGAAGATCAAAAAACAAGGATGATGAGTGAACATCATGCAAATACAGAGGGGAAGAGTTTCTTAGGTGGGCTTTTCAGAATTGGCGGGGTCATCTTTGCAAGGTTTGTCAATTATGTCATGGTTCAAGGAGGAAAGGAATCCGTCGCAAACCCCCAAATATTAGTTTCAGAGTGAATTCTATAAGGCATGTTGGGATGTAAGAGATTAGATAGTTCAATTCATCCCAGTGACCCCTGAAGGGGATCATCATGATTGGATCATGCAAGAAATGATCTCAAGTTAACATAGTTTGGATCTCGTGGAGGTGTTCTATCACTAGATCAATGCTTTGGAATATGCTCTCATCTTGCCAGAAAAGGAGGTTACACTCATCATGTCTTGGTATAGTAAAGAGGTTAAAGGAAAGAACTTCATTCTTGGAACATTCCCATAATGTCTGTCAAAGCAGGATCCTCGTGATCAACAGATTCCTCATCTCTAGATCGTCACTTCTCTCTTCTTCTCTCTCTTCCTTCTCTCTCTAAATTCTAGTTCTTCATTGAGAATACACGTTTTGGCTTTTTCGTCTTATTCACTTAAGTGACCTTTTAATTTGCATTGTAAAAGTTCATTTTCCATAAATAAGAATATGACTTAATTTAATTCTTAAGGGAATATGAAAGGTCATAGGTGGTGGGAGATGAGACTTCAATGTAAAGCTCTAAATTGGGATGACTTCTCCATTCCAAGGGGGTTGATAACTTTTGTTCTCCTAGTACAAGGAAAAAGTTATTTCTTCTATTTCCTTGTCTATGTTCTTCTAATTTCAAATTTTCAACTATGCAAGCTATGTAATCTTGTATAACCAAGAAAGAACTTTGTATCTTTGAGGAATAAATCTATAGAACTTTGTGCCTTAGATTTGTTAATCTTATTGTAGCTTACACAATTGCTTTTCTTCTTGTTGAATCTAGAAATACCCTTGGTTGATGTTTGTGAAAATTTGCAAGTGCCTATTCACAACCTTAACTTTCTCCCTATTCTCATATCTCCCCTTTATCTCTCTCCAAGAAAATTCCTCCTTTGGATTCCATACAAGCAATTTGCCACATGTTTAGTTGAGTATTCTTGTATGATCCCCGTCTTAACAGCCATCAGCAGATTTTATTATTTCCTGTGTTCAATAAATGGGAGTCTCTCCGTTCCCAAGAGGAGGGACCTAGTCCCGAAGCGTTGGAGAAAATCACTAATTTGTCTTGCGACAAATTATTTCACCAATACTTAATTTTGGTAAGATATATCTATTACTCGTACAATTTCATTAGTCCTTGGTACTTTTGTGTTTTTTGATTATGCTCTTGAGCTTCCTTGACTTCTAGTTGTTCCATATTATGTTTTCCTTTGTCCTTCTATCTTTCTATCTTCCCCATACCCCCATGTATTTTGTTGTTTTTCCCACAACCGTATATGTATGTTCTTGGGAGCCCAAAACTATGAGTGTATGGTTCTAAGGTTTTTGGCTACGTGGAACCTTGTGATAGTCATTTGGGATCCTCATAGTTATTGGATCTTGTTTGTTATTTTTTCCACCCAGTATATGTTGTCTTAGGTGCCAATAGGTCCCTAGTTTAAATTCAAGAGTTTATATAATAAATAGGTGTATTAGTGCATTTAAGACATGAAATGAAATCAAAAGGCTTAAAAATCCTCATTTTGAATTCTAACATTTAGAGCAAGAGTAGATATGAAGTATTTCTTTATCAAGCATTTATTCAAACCTGAAATGTTTTATAAAGTAAATAGTAAATTACAGTGACATTGCTTTATACATGGTATCTTGATTTCAATATTATATATTGTTATGGGGAATGAAAAATATAAAAGAAGATTTTCTCTTCTCTGGTTTACCACAAGTCTTAAAACAAATTTTTCCATAAACATTCTCCCATTAAAATTTCGAGGAAGGAGATCAATTTTCGAGAGCTATTCAAAGGAATTATAAAAATCCGAGTCAAAGTTTTCAAAAGCGTAAACACCGTTCATCAAATCAAAATTTCCTGTGCAACAATTGTAAATCCCATACACTAACGATCCCAAAAAGCTTTGATGTTAATTGTTGATATAAATCCACTTCCATAAAATAATAGGAAATTCCCAAAAAATATTAAAAACCATTAAACTAACAGGTTGAGCCTTGCTGGCGATTTCTATCTTTTTAAATTTTGAACATGCCTTCTTAAATCTTCGATTTTAATACCTTGCAAGTTGAAGCGTGTGATGCTACACCTCACAACAGAGTCACAGACAATGCCAGTGTTTCATAAAAAAGATGAAAAAGTTGTCACCGATGACAGTCAGAAAGTTCCCTGGTTAGAAAGGTTGAGACCCCATCATGAAAACGAAATCTGGCTACCACAAAAATAAGTACAAGGAGGTCCCATCACCATGTAGATGCTACTGTAATGGAAGCAGCATGCAGAGATTATAATGATATGTAACAGTCCTGTATTTAGATTTAGTATTTTTAATTATTCCTTCTCCTCTGTAAATAGCTGGGAAATGGCTGTCACCTTTCTGATTTCCAGTCAGTCAGTCAACTGTATAGGTCACTGCTTCACGTTTTTTAAAGACCCACAAGTCTATTCATTTCATAGATTGTCTGTTCCAGACAGATAGGGATTTCCATGATTTTTAACTACCTTACAGTCATGGGTGGCTTATAAGACTGTAATAAGGGACAAAACACACTGTTTTTTTAATAATGTTTATTGTTTTTTAGTGTTAAAGTGGGGACTAGTCAATATGTAATACCTTACTACTTGCAGCTTTCTGCAGATCTGTGGAAAGTGAGAGCCTATAAACTCGGTTGTTATAGATAGGCTTCTTGTCTTCTTATGGGTCTGCAATTTTTTTAATGAAACATGTCATAATTGTATTGCTTGTTTACATCTCTAAGGATTTTGTTCGGTTGGGATTTTTTGTTTAGGCGGGATCCTTGGGTTTGAATCATTTGGGGAGATCATTTACTATGTTGAAAGCTTTGGGAACTTCCAAGTTTTAATAATCTTTGAGAATCCCAAGGTTTGGAATTTGAATCCACTTGATTAGAGTATGTTGGTCATATTCTACTTCTTCAGGTTCAGCAATTTTTTTGGATATGATCTTTGCATCTGAACGGTACCTGGTCTGTTGGAGACTGCATAAGTGAAAGGAGAAAAAATCAGATATGGGTTGCTTGTTTCCGCATTTCTATACGTTGGTTTTACAGCTGATTTTTCTGTCAAACATAGCAGAGTGTGGTCATCAAGAGCAGCACTTGACTCCTCCACCTACCACCCACTTGACAGACCAGTTCTCTCATCTCTCCTTCAAAGAAGGGTACTCTGTTGTCTGGGGAGGTCCAGCAAATGTCCAGCAAGTAGATGGTGGAAACCTTGTGAGGCTTATTCTTGACAAATCTTCAGGTGCACTGTTTCACCGTTCTCTATACTTAGTTTTGCTCTCTTTTCTTGGCTGTATTGGTACTTTTTACACAGTATTCTTGTCCCTTTACAAGAATCGGTTATTTTTGACAAGTTCAATTCATTTGATCATCTCTGTCATACTCTGAAAGAATGTGAAGCTAAGCTCCTCACATGAATAAACTCAAATATGTTGATAATCCTCTTAACACTTCTACCCATAAGTTTCAAATCAAGATTATCTTTAAGAAAAAGGTTACTGATGACAAACCTGAAGCTAAAACCATTATCAATGCAATGTGGTAGTCGAGGAAATAAAATGGAAGAAAATTTTGAGACGTTCAACAGACTAGAGCAGAGGCACTAGTAGTCATGCACCTTAACTAGCAGTTCAGACATAGAGAACAGACTATTCACCTTGCAAATTATCATAAACCAATGGAAGTGAACTACTAAAAAATTCTTACACACAAAGATGGAAGAACCTGCAGGGTGGATAATTTTTTCTCCATGGAAATGTTGTTGGCTACGACTCTATGGGTGTCTGATAGGCAGGCAGAGAGATTTCAGCCTTTAGCCTAAGATTCTAAACGACAGCAAGGTCAAAATTAATTAGAAAATGAATTTTTCAAACTATTACTATAATAGTTAGTCCAATCAGATGACTAAGAGCCAGAAAATGACATGACATTAAGAGAGGTAATATTTAGTTCAGCATATGGGTTGGAGAAATCCTGATAACCCATATGCTTGAATCTTTAATGCTAGGTCTTTTGAGAAGTACCCTCTTTGGTGCAAAAGAGCAGTCTGCCCCCAACCAAAAAAAATCAGCTCTTAGAAAAAACGAGACTTGGCTAAATGCTCTAAGCCTGTCTAAAAGCTCGTATGTTTGAATTTGTTTTGAATGCTTCTCTGAACTGTTTAAATTCCATATACATGTGAAATTTTCACTACTGGACCAACATCTTCCTATATCATTATAGGCTAGGAGCCAGGATACATCTAGTATGTTTTCTGGGACATTTTAATGGAAGATAAGTAGGGGTTTTCAACAGTTATCTTATCTATGTTTATGATTTCAGTTAAGTCAAAAAGCTATTGCCGATGCATCATTCCCTGCCATGCTTTGAACAGGTTCGGGATTCATTTCACAAGATGACTTCTACTATGGATTCTTCAGTGCAGCCATCAAGCTCCCTGCAAACTACTCTGCAGGAATTGTGGTGGCATTTTACGTAAGATCTCCAGGCTATCAATCTCAAGCTTTTTCTTGTCTCATTCAAAACAAAGCAGCTTGCTTATATTCAACATAACAACCCCAGAGGTTTTTATAACCCTCATTTTTGCAGACCTCAAATGCAGATGTCTTTCCTCATACACATGATGAATTAGACTTTGAATTTCTGGGCCATGCCAGACGCAAGCAATGGATCCTTCAGACCAATATATATGTGAATGGAAGCACCCACATGGGCCGGGAAGAGAGGTTTCACCTCTGGTTTGACCCTGCAGCTGAATTCCATGAGTATAGTATTCTTTGGAACTACAACCATACTGTGTAAGTTTATTCATTCATCTTATTTTATTTCTTCTATCATATGCAATCATAGGCCTACAATGTTCTGACATATAGTGGTTATGGAGTTACCACTGGCTTGATAGAGATAGGATTCAAGTTATAATTCAAGAAACCCATATACATCATAATATCATTGACATAGATCCATTATAGAATAGGATCCATCTGAAAACCGTAATCGAATTCTACGAACTTTACTGTCACTAGTACAGATTAGAGCCATGCCTTGACCTCCAGAGACAACCTCTTTCTGAGTTCCCACACCTAAAAGAAAGAGAAACACAACCAGGACTTATCCCATTTCCTGTTATGTGCACAGGTTTTTGGTGGACAATATACCTATCAGGGAGCTACTTCATACCCAAGACAGGGGATTGCAATATCCTTCAAAGCCAATGTCTGTGTACTCAACTATTTGGGATGGATCAGGCTGGGCCACTGAAGGAGGGATGTATCCAGTAGATTACAGGTTTGCACCATTTGTGTCTTCTTACACCAACCTTGAACTTGATGGGTGTGTTTGGAATCCCACACAGTCCACACCATTGTGTTCATACAGACCACACTCCGCAAATCCCATCGATGGCTCAGAATTCAAGTCCCTGGATGCCAAACAAAGAGCTGGAATGGATTGGACCAGGAAGAGGTTCATGACATATTCATACTGTCAAGATTCTTGGAGGTATCCCATTGCACCTCCAGAATGCCGAGGCCAAAAGAGAAATTCTAGGCCAAGGGAGAATCATGAATATGATATTGATGGCGAGGCATTTGAGCAGGAGGAGCCTTCTACCATGACACAATTTTCAAAGTATGGGAGAATGAAGTTTTCAATACCTCCTTCTCAGAGAATGGCAGGAGCAGGCATTGGCATGGATAGGAGAGCCTTTGGTCGATGGTGATTTTTTCCTTTTTCTAATATCTTTCTTTGGAATTGTGTAAACATGGAGATTAAATATATATTCTTTTGGTCCGAAGATGGCAAGATATTTGAATAACCAGAAATGTAAGACCCTGCGCGCTTTCCTAATGGATAAGTGATGTTAAATTAGAGGGATAATTTGGGTAATAATACACTGATTACATAATTCAATTTTTTTTATGTAATTGAAATTGAAACAATTGAATTCGTAATTATTACATTATTTTATTTATGGGAAAGTATACAAAGATGGTTACCTATGCCTCATGTTCAATATAGAAATCAATAAATTACTATTTAAATAGTAAATAATGTTATAACATAAAATTCTTTTTCATAAGTTAGAATATAAAACTCTTTTTTATAAGGCCCTTTAAATCATTGATTGTAAATGTAAAAAGAGGTTTTTCTTAATAATGCCTTGAATAGAATTTTAATTTGCAAATAGATTCTGTTCAATATAGCACACACTAATTAACCTTTATATATAGCAATAAGGAAACTCTATTAATATAGGATATTCAAAATAATTTAAATGCTCAATTTTTATTTTTTAGAGAATTAGGGAATTAGAGTGATATAGATTATTCAAAAATTTAGTGATGAATAACAAAATCTAGTGAATGACATTTCTATATAGCGAGGAGAATTAGATTTTCAACCTTAGGAAAAATGATTCACCTTTAGCATTCTTTTAGTAACACAACAAGAACTGTAGTAGTATAATTATGAAAACTATGAGAAGACAAAAAACTAATTTGATTACCTAATTATGTATTCCACATCTCCAAAAATCTAGCTATCAAGAATTCCTTGTGACAATGGGAGATAGTTTTCCTTCCTTGAAACCCTAATCATGCCACAACACATTCAATACAATTAAAAATGTATGGTTGGTGGGGGATAGAGTAGGGAGAAATGTGGGGGATTCAAGGACATGTCTCAATCAAACCCCTTTTAGGATACTTGTTTCATCCATCCAAAGAATAAGAATTGGAGTATTTCATTACATTGGAATGCCCATTGAATTGCATTATCCTTGTTCCAATTAGGGTGATTTATGCTCTTACTAATGGTTTTAATTTTGGTGTTCGTGTGGGGATGCTTTAAAAACATTAGATTTATTTTTTACTACAACCTCAATCAATTCACTTGTAACTTTATGTATCCATTTTGTGTGTATCCTAAATGTATTAATGTCATTGTGTATTAATATACTTCTTGAATTCAAAAGAGGATCCTATAAGTGCACATGCCAAAAAAAGAGAGAGTTAAGAAATATGGATTAAAAACTCGAGACACTCAATTCAAGGGCCAGAAGGACACAAAAAGGGAGCCACAACCATAGTGGTATAGCTCTTAAAAGATTAGTACTAGTATGGTGTTAAATAAATTATTAGAAAATCAAGGATACATGGGAAGAGAGAAAGTTAGAAGAAAGAAAAATGAAGAATGAGAAGGGAGTCAACAAAAGAGAAGAAGAACATAGAATCAAACAGAGTTAGATAGAGAAGACCATATAACTGACAAAAGAAGAGTATAGTCAAAAGTCAAAGAAAACAAAAGGGGACAAATCAGAAGTTAAATAATAGAAGTAACATGTTTCAATAAGAGCCTAATTTGCACCAATAATTAAAAAAATACCGAAAAACACTAGCACCATAGTAATTATCTAGTTGTACAAAAAAGCGTTTACACAAAACTCCATTTTGATGTGTGTGTTACTTATATATATCAAAATAAAATCTATCATGTGGATCTAAAGAAGTGTCAATTTCCTAGCCACATGTAAAGATTTATCATAGTTAGTTCTTGAATAATAGTGAATTGAAATTCAGTAGAAGAGTGGGAGACCACATTATGTCCATAGTGGAGGGATAGGAATATCTAGAATTACTATCCACAATCCTATGCTTGGGACATGGAAACAAGTGCTCTTGCAAACATGTGGAAACATGCACAGTTAGTCAGTGTCTATATATAATCCCATAGTAAAGGAATTGAATAAATCTAGGAAAAGATATAATAGGAACAATGAAACTTGGTTATGTTGACAAAGTGAAATGACACTTGGTTATGTTGAAAAAGTGAAAATGTGTTTATGAAATCCTTATCTCAAAATTTGTGTTATATTAGAATATATCTAGGCCTAGGTATATCTCATTGTGAAACCAAATAGGAAAGTTTATGTGTGTACCACGGTAAGAACACATAGAATAACACACTATACCATTACAATCCCCCATTTTTATGGGTCTCGCAAAGTATTGATGCCATATTATGGCTTTAAGAAATGAAGCATATTTTCTCAGTGATTTGTAACAAAATGGAAAAAAATGATTATGGTTTTTTATAATCATTACTAGGAGATCACATTCACAAACTAAGTTTCACATTTGGGAGTGAATACTATTTCCATTACCATTTTGCTAGTAGTAAACCATTTATGTACCCCTTAGCTCCTTATTTTCTACAATTTGGTGTGATTTATTGTTTTATCTGATTTACATATAATTTCATATAGTGTTAGAAACATTGAAAATGGGGTTGATTTCATGTCGATTTGTGAATGCATTTTTTTTTTTTAATTTTTTGAAGCGTTGCTCCAAGTAAAGACGACACAATAATAGTGCCGCAAATGTGGCACAAATGCAATGCAACTAACATCACATTTGTGCTTAATTTATGTCACATTACTTTTGACAACGTGGCCTCATATTGTCTATCTAATCCCAAGCGAATTTCATTTTTACTACACCTCTCATTTTCCCTCTTGTAAAGAAGAAGACGGAGCTCAAACAACCTAGTATTTTTGTTGCATAAAAAGAAAGGTAAGTTTAAAAAAAATATTTTCTCTTATTTTTTGTAAATTATTGATAACAAGTTCAAGTGAGTTATTGATTCTATTTTCCATGTCAATAAAACACATTATAATCAATCTATTCCATGGGACCACTATCCTTGAGTAATTTTGTCAGTAAAATAAATTAAACTCATGATGTGTTCACATATCCTAGAGTCGGTATTTTAAATAGTTTGTGTTTTGTGTATGCAAACAGCTATAACATTATATAACAAAAATTGCATTATAGTTTGATAGATGTTCATACCCTAAAGTGAAACTCTCTTTTTTTTCACAGGCTTCAAGTATGCAAAAAGGGTTGTATAGTCTAGCTTTACACCAAACTTCGTTGAACTTGTGAAAAAGTTTTAATTTCAATGAACTTTATTCTCATGTAGCATGAACTCTAACTTTATCCATTATTTTCTACATTGGAATTATTTGACATGATTTTGCATTATCTTCCTTAATGTAAAATTTAGCTAGAAAATTATTCATCAATTTAAATATGTTAAAACAATGATTAAGATCTTAGGGCTACAAGAAAGATAAATGTGGGTTCCTTTTTAACGTTGGTTCCAAATAAATTTTGTAAGGTGAAATATGGTTGTTTACACTACTTTCGTAAGTGATATAGTGTTTGTTGTCTATTTTTGCACCCCTTGAAAAATAGAGCAACTTGGTTTTCCGCAGACTTGGATTGATTGGCCACGGTAGTGTTAGGAATGTCGTGGATTGAAAGGTAATGTCGCGACTAAGTGAGTAAAATTGCCGCAGAGTGAGTGGACAAGAACTTGAAAAGCGGCGGCCCGTGAAGGTCTAAAAACCGTAGAACAAAGCAAATACAAAAGCCGCGGGGGTAAGCAATAGCTAGTCCGCAAAAGTCAACATGAGGTCGCACCACATAAATAAGCTGCGGAGTAAACAAGAAAGATAGAAAAGCCTCATGGAATGAAAAAATACAATGCCATGGCACATAAATCAGAACCGCGGAAGCAAAAAATAGCTCATATGAATGGAACAAGAAAGCCGCGTACTAAAGGAGAATAATAGTTTTCTACGAATTACTAAATGAACATGAATCGGTTTTTAATCATTGCAAATCTGATATTATTTGAAGGAATCTTAGCATTCTCCATGCGAAGGGAATCGGATTTCCTGGATTAAATGTTGGTAAGTGGCAAAAGTGAAGACAAACATGTCTCCAACACACAAAGGGGTTGTTCCAGACAACTCAACCACCAAAATTAAATACATTATGGCTGTTGTTTCTTCTTTAACAAGAAAAGTGGCGTGGGGAGACAGATTTTGCAGAAATAAGCAGATCTTTTTCAAAGAATTGAATGGAGGTAGTCAGTTGGTGTAATAGGGAATTTGAATTTCCCTCTCTTCTTTCCTTCTTTCTCTTCTTCAAATTTCTATATATTGTAAAGTGATGCCCAGTTTTAATGTTGGATACTTTGGGAATGCAAGGGCATCATTCTATGTTGCACAAGGGTTCTAAGAGTCACATACCTTTGGCTATGTCTCTGTAAATTTTTTACATCTTCCTCCTGTACCGTGATGATTTTTGCATGATCTTTCAACAATTAATTTTGTTTTGTGGCTTACTTCAACCTTAGCTATTGTTTTATTGCACTCTCTTGCCTCTCATTCATTCGCAGGTGTTGTATGCATTTTTTCAGAGATCCATGTCTATTGTGCATCATGAAGGTGGAACTCTGGATGCATTTTTTATCCATGGATTTCATTTTGGCCCTCCTCATCGTTGTGATCTTCCAATTTCTCTCTTACTTGAGTATTCATCCCCTTTCTTTTGGTGTTATCGCCTTCTCTAGTTTAGGTTTAGGTTTTTTGCATCTCCTTCTCACCTTGGTCCCTTGGAAAGTTAGAATAGAACTAGATAGTTGCGTTTCAATTCCTAGGAGTGGTTTAGCATTAGGAGAAAGTAGAGGAAGTCATCCTTCTCCAGAGTTCTATCTTAGTTCGAGTCCCACAACTTGGAGACAATCCCATGTTGACTCAAATCCAAAATTTTCTATGATTCGGGCACATGTACACATTTGAGTTCCAATAATGTCCAAGAAAACAATGATCACCCCATGTCATGATTCAAAGTAAATATAGGGTATTATAAAAATCCCTAGATACTTAGAATAAGCATAAGGTAAACCAAGGTGAAAAATCCCGTAATGCTAAAATGTGAAACACAACAATACTTCTAATCATAACAATGAAGTTAAGAAATATGTGTTCTAGGGATGGTCCTTAATACGCACTTGCACAATGAATCACAAACAATTGTGGAAATATATAGGAACCTGGAAAATATATAGGAAGCTAATAAATACCAACTAGTTAGTTTCCTCTCATATCCTCACTCATCCAACCACTAAAAAAACATGTCCACACAACCACCAAAATTTTAATGAGTTTTTAGATTATAAAGTTTAGAGCTTCCTCAAGATAGTTAAGGTAGCCAAGATGGTTAATTGTGCATACAAAATGATTCATTGTGGTAGTAAACAAATACAAAATGGTAATGTCATTGAAGTATTTATAGTCCTCATCCACTCAACTTGCATAGTGTCATGCCTATTACAACATTTGTAACCCTTAATAGCTTACAAAATCCAATTTCAAATTCTTTGTGATGCATCTCAATAACATGTTTCCATCTGGCATTGAGGTAAAATTCAATTGAATAGCACACACATTTCCAATGTATCATTTAATCATACAACTCTAATTCCAATTTCAATCTCAAACACACAACATGATATAGAGAGGGTGAGTTGAAGTATGCACTTATAATTCTATTTGCAACACACAAACCCCTTGTAAACCTTCTACATATCTCAAGTTGTTAACTACTAAACTTGATGAAATTCGGTAATAATTTTATATTTATATCAAAATTACAAAATATAAAAAATTGAAGAAAAATAAGAGAAATTAAGAAAAAGAGTGAGCGTTACAAAAATATGTTGTTGGAAAAAAAATTGTCGTAAGAGTAAATTGATGGTTTTCACCAATGGTCACGCGACTAAGTTCCTCCTTTTGGGAATGAGGAGGCTCCCATTTATTGAATCTAGGAAAAGTAAAATTTTTGGTGGTCATTAGGTCAGGGATCACACAGAAATACTCCAGTAAACCTATGGAAAATTTCTTGTAATGAATGCAAGGGAAGAATTTTCTTGGGGAGAGGCTAAGGGGAGATAAGAATATAGATAGAGGGTTAAGGTAGTGAATAGGAACTTGCAAACTTCACTAACATTAACTAGATTAGGTCCACATCCAATAGGAAGAAATCAACCATGTAAGAAATAAAAAGATTAACAAATCAAAGACACAAATTTCAATTGATTTATTCCTCAAGGATACAAAGTTCCTTCTTGGTTGTTCAAGATTACAATGATTACAAAGTTAAAGTAGGAAGCAGAATAACATAGACAATTGAATATAAGAAATAGCTTATTAATTATAGTAGGAGAAAAAAATTTATCGATCCCTTTGGAATGGAGAAGTCATCCCAATTTGTAGATTTACCATGATGCCCCTTCATCTCCCCCCATGGTGACTTTTCGTCTTTTCACCAGTCACATATGACCTTTCATATTCCCTATGGAATGATATTAAGTCCTTTTCTTATTTATGAAAAATGAACTTTTAAAATGAAAATTAAAAGGTCACTTAAGTGAATAAGACGAAAATTCCAAAAAAGTACATTGTCAATGAAGAATTAGAATGTAGAGAGAGGAGGAAGAGAGAGAAGAAGAGAGAAGTGACACCATGGATATGAGGAATCTTTTGATCAGAACGATCCTGATTCTAATGGACATTGCATGAATGATCTAAGAATGAAGTTCTTACCTTTGACCTCTTTACTATACTAAAACATGATGAGTGTCACCTCCTTTTCTGGAAGGATGAGAACATACTCCAAAGAATTGATCAAATGATGGAATACCACCATGAGATCTGCACTATGTGAACATGAGATAACTTCCTGTAGAACCCAATCATGATGATCCCCTTATGGGATCATTAGAATGAATTGAACCATCCAGTCTCTTGCATTCATGTATGCCTTATATAATTCACCTCGAGACTAAGTTTTGGGGGTCTGCAAGGGCTTCCTTTCCTGTTTGAACCATGAAATAATTTTTAAACTCTATAAAGATGACTCTACCAAATATGAAAATACCATCTAAGAAACTCTTCCCCTCTTCATCTACATGGTATTCCCTCAACATCCTTGTTTTCTAGTCTTCTAGATCCATGTTTGTTACCCACATTAAGATACTTTGTGTTTGAAGTCAAAATTGGCTCTGAACTTGAGTATTTGAACTTCATAGTGATGAAGGCCAGTGAAATGAATTGGAGATGAATGAGTATGAACACTTTGACCACAATCCCAACACTTATTATGTTTACCAAGTCCTATTCTAGGATGTATATTTTTAGTGAGTTACCCAAATTAACATTTATGAGTGTTCTTGATATGCAATGAGTGATGATAACTCATAGAATGACCTGTTTTCACAACTTACTATTTTTAGAAAATTAGGACCTGATATAACTTAATATTTATAGAGGGTTGTCCTCTACATCTCAGAATAGGATGAAAATGGTCTCAAAAGTTTAGGTTATTTCTTAGGATCATCTGCTCCAATTTTTAGAGGTTTTCAATCTCCAGAACTTTGTAGATCTGAAAAGGAACATGAAATGTATGAAATCTTCATCTAGATGTTAAAAATTGTACATAGCATCAATGGCGATGATCTTATACTCATTTTCCAAAAGGCATTTTTTAGAAGAGGTTTTCTATAAAATATTATGGAAATCAAATGAGGGGTTTTGTAGATTTGAGGGTAGGCATTATTGTTTGTTAGGTTTGGTAATTTACAAACCTAAATTTCATATGTATTATAATGTGTACGCACTATAATGTGCATGCATTTTTAGTGTTGTGAAACACGTACGCATTTTTAGTGTTATGAATTTTGGAAGGGGCATATTTACAAATATAAATATTAAGTATAAGATTTCTTTTATTTAGTAAATATAAGAAACTAGGGTCACTCTGCACTTGATGGAATTGGTCTTGTAGCTCCAACAATTATAATTTAGAAGATAATCTTTCAAAATCTAACATGGTCAGTACATACTCATTTTCAAGATTTTAGCAAGGACGTAAAGCTTTAAAGGCATATATATTGTAGTTGATCTTTGTTTTGGGAAAACATATAGTCATTTTATAGGTTTTTTGACCTTTTGGATTGGTTGTTAATATTTATAGGAGTTTTATATGTGAAAATTAAATTTTACAAACTAGACAACACCCAAATATAACGACACTTGCTTGAGTATATGGACTCATGATTTTCCCCATGAGTGTAGAGTTGAAGCCTTAATTTCATCTTGGAAGAAGGTTAGTTGATTAGCTAAAATGTGGATATTCTAGTGTAATCTAATGTTATAGGAGCAGTAAACTAACTGAATAAATGAAGTAATAAAATATTGAAATAATACCCAAGTAATCTAAGTAATGAAATGTGAAACCCTAATGTGCAAAGAGGGTTAAGAAGGCCTAGTTAATTCGATGATGTCACATGATTTTGTCACAGTGGATACTGGATTAACATGAGGAAACCTTCACACAAGATCCTGGAAAAGTGCAGATTTGGATTGTTTGGATAGAATGGAACGACTGAAGAGGGATAGGGGTTCCCTGGTATGTGGAAATGACTAGGAAACCTCATATAAAGTGTCACTGAGTGTTTGCATTTGTTCATTTCCTATCACGTGAATGTCATTATATGATATCTGAAACATTGGTAAACCTATAATAAAATAATCACCTACAAAACCCAAGACAAAGCATCAAAACCCTAAAAAAAATAAAGATGCATATGAAGGGGTCAAACTGTCATCAGTTACCAAATCGATGGATTTATCACTGAGCATTGCACTACATCTCAAAACCAATGTAAATCTAGGTGTGTGTGTGTGTGTAATTGTGCCCTAGGTTGCTCTTGCGCCAATCGCTCTTTGTGAAGTAACTAGATGTAGAATGTAATAAATGTGTACATGGAAACAATATATTCACCTCCTATGAAGTGTGATGCAGATGAACAAGCTTTGTGTGCCTTGTGATGGAGCTAGATGGATACAAATGTAGCTATAAATGCCTTTGATGGATGCAACCTTAGGTGCTAATAATAAGTGATTAGTGCTTGGTCTCTCATTATGGTCACATAACTTTATATTTACATGGTTCTCTTACTTTAATTTCGTAATTAACCATGAAAAGGATGACCACCAAAAATATAAAAATCTCAAACGGCTATAAAGTGTCTAAAAAGTGAGAGGAAAGTTGCAGTCTTTTATTTTACCAAATAGCCCAAGGCATGCTGACATGTCACTCATCCAGAATTGAGCACTCACCTGAAGCACACAAGGGTACTAGGTCCCTCTTTTATGGATTCTTTGTCAAGGGGTTAGCACGATAAACAAAAATATAGATGTATTCTAGATCCATAATAACAATTTAAGTATAAACCATTAACAAATATAGATCCTAACCATATGCAAGAATAACTTATACAAGAATCAAGATTAGGTTTACCATACAAGAACCAGTCACGGATATGTTAACAACAAATATCCAACCACATAGATCCATTATATTAATTATTGTAAAAAATAGAAGCTATATACATACATAGTAATGTCACCATAATTCATGCATGCTCATAAACCAACAACATAACTAACACACATACTAAATCGTGTAAATCAATACATATTTCTAGGTAGTAGGGACTTTCCCTTCACTACTCATGCATTCTCCAAAATAGGCTACATGCTAAGAATACACATGTGCCGCTACAAGATAAATACAAGGTCATGCAAGCACTTCTAATAATAGACCTTATATATATAACACTAGTTCACATCCTATTATTAGCTTCAAAACTATGCATGTCACTTGGTTTTCCTTTTATCCCAAAACAACCTTGAGTGGCTCCCAAGTCTCCTAGAAAGACGTGCTCCACACTCAATGTATCTTTAGCTCATGGTAAACAAAAATAGCTAAGTCCTGAATTCATATTTTCCTGCGTGTGCCTTTCTTCTTCTATATTTCCACTCATACCTACGTACCCTATGTCCACACGCCCAATTCTTATGTGCCTTCAGTAATTAGGCTGTACATTAGCCCACGCTTGCTTCATTTCTGCCCCCAAAAATGGGTAACCATGAATTATCTTTCCATGAACAAAGAATAAGGAATGAAATAATACTTGAGCGCTCTATCCCTTTGTAGGTAGAATTAAATCTGGATATTCACTCTTTCTCTCTGATTTTAACTCGTTCCAATTGTTGAGCACCTTATTAGTTGTTTCTAGGATGTATGCAAGTACCTAGTCTATCTCATCCAAATTCATGTTCTCACCTTCATTATGTAATACTCTGAGAACATTCACCAAGATGGAGACCATCCCTTCCATTAAATTCATTCACCGTGTTATGAATTTTCCAATTTCCTTTATCTTCTCCTTGTGAGTGTCCTAGGCTGTTGTAAGCACATCACAATTCTCTACTACCAAAGTGAACCTCTCCTCACGCCCAAGTGTCTCATTCTTCACTTCCTTGAGGACCTCATTCTCCTCTACCAGGGTCCTTTTCTTGATTATGATTTCAATAACTATGCACATGTTTAATGCCAAATATTTCTTTTTTAATTCAACCTTCAATGTATGTAGTATAGATTCATACCCAGTTATCTTACGTGCAATCTTGGCCTTTGATTTCTATGCCTATGCCACAACATCCTTTTGTTTTGGCATGTGCACTAGACCTTCATCCATCACCTATCTACTCCTCCATATGTATTATTATACGCGCCTATGCCATAACTTTATCCTTCTCCTCTATCAGGAACTTAATTTTGATATCTTTATCTTTTCTATCTTTAAGCAGTGCCCCAATAGTTTCCACATTATCTATGTTTTGGCATGTAACCTCCATAAATACCTTTATCAATGCATTAATAACCTACTCATTTGACATCTTAGTCAATTTAACTCTCACATGGCGTGAATATGGCACTTTTTTCGTTCTCCACGAGACACATGATTCTTCACACAAGTCAAAATTAGGATCATCCATGTGAGTTTGCATACTTCGTGATAGTTGTTTCAGTGTGCACGTGGTTTCCATCTCTAAATCTATTAACTCCTGGCCATAAAAGTTCTTATGATCCAAAAGGAATTGTAACCTAACACGTATGATTTTGGTTGGGTCATTAACATACCCAATTGTAGGATTTTCATACACTCCTTCATCCTTCTCCTTCCATGAGCGCTTACCTTTTAGAATATGTATGCTCGTATCAAAAATTGGCCCTCCATCAGTCTGTGTATCAATATTCTCACCAGATGGCTCGTCCTTATCTACATCTATCTCTGTATCAATGGTGTCATTATCTATCTCCCGCTCTTTCAACTCCTTTGTATCATGTTTCAATTCTTCCTCCCAAGGCTCCTCTACATCATCAATGTTAACTAGAGTCTTTGGCACATTGTCCTCTGATTTCTCACCCTCATCATCCTCAATAGGGATATACCTGTGCCTTTTCTTTACTGGCTCTACCTTCACAGGAGAATTCCTAGGCGACCTCCTTAGTGGCTATGACGGCCCTACGCCTTGATTTCTAGTTCTTCTCAACACTCTCCTATATTGTTGGTCCCCAACACCTTCTCCTAAATCTATCTATATTCTCACTTCCTCATCTTCCTTCTACAATGGAGGGTTTGTTTTTCGTTCTCTTTTCTCCCCTACAGTGGGATACCTCCTACCATGATCCAAACCACCATTTTCTTCCATTAGTTCTTCTTCTTCTTCATGGGGAAAATTTCCCTCTTCATCCTATAGTGTGCCCACAGTATGTTTTTCATTGGGAAACATAGGGAGCTTCAATTCATTATCAACATATTTTCCATTCTCCAATTTGGGCTTAAGGTAGATATATACCTTAGTCACTCCAACCTTTGCAATTGATAGGCTTAGAGAATTGATATGAATATCATCTAAAATTAAATTCTCAATATACACAAACTTACCCAAGAAGACATATGTCTTCCGGAGTGTATGATAGTCATAATCCACCTTGTTTGCATTGAAAAAAAAACTTCATGTGTTTGAAATTTTGTGCAGTAATCACTAAAAATAGCGCGTAGTGAAGGCATATGGTATCTTACACCAAGGGCTCCACTTCCCATCCTTCATGCCAAAATTCCCTATGAAATTTTTTGGTAAAAAAAAATTGAACCTATTTTTCCAATACCAAAGGAAGATGCTTAGGTATTCCCCATTCTTATTCAAACCCAGTGCAAGGGCGCTCATACCAGAGTTATGTCCTTTGCTTGTAGGGTCCACTCATGGATCCATCACATGTGTACTTCACAGATATATCTACAAGGGACATCTTTTCCTATGGGTATTGCCAAATTTTATCTTTTGGCCCATGGGGCAGTCCAATATCTACAAATATAATATATAGGAGGATTGTGCCAAAATTTATCTTAACCACTTGGTGTGCCTCTATAACAATAGTCTCAACAATGAAGTTATCCAAATTGTAGACAACTCCTTCTGTCATCTTCTTTGCAATGTGAAACCATGCTTTGGTCACTTGTGACCACCGCTCTTGAATGTTCAACTTGGTGAGGAGATGTGTTGTCTCCCGAATAACAGGTATTTCTGTAACTTGGTAATATCCATTTTGTGCCCTCCCTTCATATAACCTAGCAATTTTCTTGTCACCTCTATGCCCTCCTTATCAGTGAGATCACTATTGACTTCGGTGCCCGAGCTTCTTAACCATGTTATTTTTCTGATCAGGGGTGCGGTAAGCCTCATTTTCTACTCAAAAAAGGAAAATAATTGTTCATAGACTTGGCCCATCAACCAATGATAAATCTTCTATGGTTTTCCAAAGTAGGGGAGTTCATAATGATGAAAAACTCCCATATTTGACAACAATTTTTCTCTTGCGTCGTCGTGTACACAACCATATCATTCTCTATTCACATATTTGTTTTTACCACCAATAGCTTATCCAATTCATATTTATTATCCTTGGTCCTATGGTTATATTCACCTAATTTGTAGCACCAAACGTGTGAATCCTAATCCCGGCCCATGAATACCCCTTCTGGATACTGCATCTCTGAAAATCAAATTTCAGGGGTGTCTTCAACTTCTATTTCTACTTCCTTTTGCTTTCTTCCCCTTATAGTTACTCTAGGTGCTTGCTTAGGTGTCATAACAACTATAAAAGTGTGTTATTGTAGTCTCTTTGAGATATTCAACTCAAACCCTGCGTGCCCTAACTCAAAATTTGAGTGCACTAGCTTCAGAGTTGAACCCTAACTATCAATTTTCCTTCCCGCACACCTTTGTTTCACTCAAACACTTTTGTCGATGGAGCACCAACCAATCCCATGCATAAATATGTCTGGTTGACTTTATTATCATAGCTCTTTGCACTTCTCATGCAACTTTCTCTCAGCTCACTGTGTAACTCGCTTGAACGCTTCTTCTTCACAATCGCAATGTAAAAATGATTTCACAACACCACATTTTATAATGTTTGAAACATTTTCCACATTTATTTCTCTCCATCTACCACCATACTCAACATTGAATGATATTTCTTTCCTTTTTCCACTTTTTTTTTTGCGCCCGAGTCATAAACTTCTAGCACTCCCACTATTTCACGGCCAAAGACCTCCTTTCGCATGCCTTCATGCACCGAAGTACCTATCCACTTTTCTTTTCACCAAGTAGCTTCCCATGTTACATCCTAGCTCATGTTACACTGTGTGTCTATTCATCCACACGTGGTCTTTGTCTATGAGAAATTTTTAGTATCTACACCTTTACTTTAGGCACCTACATAATATCTCCCTATGCATACCCATCTTTAAGAGAAAATTCAAACTCGATCCATTTATCCTATATATACTCCACCCCACGATAAAAATATGCACAGTCCTCTATGTATGAATGCAATAGATAGTAATCATCTTTTGATGCTCAAATGTGCTTATTACAAAAAACACTGAACTAATTTGACAAATCATAGCAATGATGAAAGGAAACACATATAAATGAAATGTATTAAAGGAAAACCTAATCTAATTGGGAATACTTCCTTACTAAAAACACCAAGAAGACTTATTTATAGTAGGGCTTCAGCCTACTCCTATTGAAATAACCAAGCAACTGTGTCCCATCCAACACTTGTAACTAGAAAGCGTCTAAATCAAGTATGTAAGTCACAACATATGGTCCCAACCAATACAGTTGGTACTTTACAGGGTGTCGTAAAAACTTGGAATCATAAAGAATAACCATATGTCCAACCTCAATCTTTTTATCCTTAATATGCCTATCATGTCATGCCTTCTTCCTAGTCTTTTCTATCTTCTAACTCCACCTGACAATGGCACACCTTTCATCCAACTACAATAATTTATGAATGTGCTCTTCAAGCGCTTGTTCATCATCCAGACCTCCTGTGCGCGCAAAACATAGAGAAGGTAACATAAATTCCACTAGTAAAAAATTCTCCGTACCAAACACCAGTTGAAAGGGTGTGGCTTTATTTAGTATTTTGTAAGTTATCTTGTATGCCCAAAGTACAACAAATACTTTATCATCCCATCCATTCCTTCTAACATCAAAAATATTAGTCAATGTATGTCCCAATTTTTTTGAAATCCTCAACAGTTCCATTTACATGTGGGTGATAAGGTGTTGTTTTATGGTCAGCCACCATAAATTATTCTAATAATATCTTGATAGTCTCATTAAGGAAATAAGTACCCATATCACTTGTCAAACTCAATGGGAATTCACACCTACTTATTATATTCTCCCGTAAAACCCTTGATGTTGAGTAATCCTTTATAGGTGCCACTTCCACCCACATTGTAAGATAGTTTGTACAAGTTGTAATGTGGTGTAACCTAGTCCTATGCGCAAGTGGCGAGATAGGACCCACAAATTCAATTGCCCATTTTTTAAAAGGTTATACACTAGCAAGAGGCCTCAAAGGAATTCCATCTCTATGCCCAAGTTTTCTAAGGCACTAACAATGATCACGTGCCTTGGCTATTCTCAATAGTCCTTGTATATTGTTTCCCACCATAGGTGAGCCAATAAGATCTTGCATGCGGTGGTATCTTCTGAATAATGGCCACCAACAATCCCACTATGAGATTCTTCCATAATAGCTTTGCACTCATGGCGTAAAAATTCATCCCATTTGAGTTTGTATAAATCTCCACTAATCAACATGTAAGGTTTGCCGTGTATGGCAAGTTATTTCTTCTCTAGACTCTTCATCCCTTCAGGTGCCACACCAGTACATAAAAAGACAACAATATCTTCTAAATTAGAGGGCATGTGGTTCAATCTAAATATTTGTACATCAGGGATTTTATCTTTAATGCTTTGCACGTTCTCACCTTAATTAATCCTTGATAAATGATCCTGTCCAGAATTGCTCTTGCCTGGATTAACCACCACTGTAAAGTAAAATTCTTGAAAAAACACAATCTAACAACATATGTGCCCCTACAAAATGGAATTTTTCACCAAGCAATTCAATGCCATATGATCTGTATAGAATATAAAAGGGGTAGCCAACAATTATTGTCTAAACATATGTAGTGCGTAAATCATGGACAAGGCTTTGCACTCTATAGTTGTATAATTTTGTTCAGTTGGTGTCAACTTCATGCTTGCGAAACATATGGGATGATCAACAATCCCATCATGAGGTTATGCTAATACTATGCCAATGGCCATGCAAGAGGCATCAACATGTACATAAAATGGCTTATCCCAAGAAAGCACAAAATGGGTGCAGAAGCGATTCTTTCTTTCAATGTATCAAATGTTGTCTGTTGCGCCTCACTCCAATGAAATTTTCCTTTACTCTTCAATAATTCCTTTAAGGGTGCAACAATCCTAGCATACCCCTTAATGAAATTTCTATAATAACTTGTATGGCCCAAAAATCTGTAAACCTCTCTCTGATTGGTAGGTTCCTCTAAACCTAAAATAACTGTAACCTTGGTTAGATCCACCAAAAGAAATTCCTTGCATATGATATGTCCCAAAAAATTCCCAAAAGGTGTACCAAAACTACACTTTTTAATATTCAAGGAGACACTTAATTATATACAATACTCAAGCGTGAGCCTCAGATTGTCACAATGATCTTTTACCAACCCATATACAGTCCAATCATCAAAGGAAACCTATAAAATCTTGTATATGAAGTATTTAAAATACTGTACAATAATGCGTGAAAAGACTACATGTGCATTTTTTAACCCAAAAGGCATGACTATGTATGCAAAAATTCCACATTCAGTGGTGAAATTCATCTTCTATTGGTCCTCCTTAGCAATCCTCACATGACGATATCCAGAAAATCCATTAGTGAAGGAGTAAGTCCTGCGTCGTATAACGCCTTCCAAGATTTATTCTGTAAAGGGTGTAGGAAAAGGATCTATCACACATGCAACATTAAACTATCATTGGTCCACACATATCCTTACCCTACCATCCTTATTTATGTTAATCACCATAGGGCTAACCCACTCTAACTCCTGAATGGGCTCAATGATTCGAAATTTCAACATCTTATCAATTTCTTCCTTTACCTTGACACGTAGATTAGGATTCATTATGTAAGGCATTTTCCTAACTGGGAACGCACCTTCCTTTAACTTGATACTCATCTTACCTAAAGATGGATGCACCCCTTTCAACACATGATATCCTCATGGAAATAAATCTCCTAAGTCGTGTAGTAGCTCAATAATTTTAGAAACCTCATGTTTAGACCAACAATCACCAATAATGGCCTCTTTTGGTTATGCATCTATCCTAATGTTTACTTTTTTTTTCACAGGTTCATGATACCTACACACCTTCTAATCTGCACTGTCCAAGACCTCATGTGTACCCACATTATGGTCAACATCTAGATTCTCCACTTCTTCATCATCAATCATGTAAACCAATTTACCCTTCTCTTTTTCTAACCAGGCGTGCTCAAGTTCCATCTCATCTATCTATTCTTCATCAAAGCATGCCTCCAAATCCATTTTTCTAAACATGTCTAACAGGAGTTATTCATCCTTCACTATCCCCAATTATAAGGTGCTTTATAATCTTTGATGTTGTATGCACCAGAGGTTTAGTAGAAAAATAATCGAAGGTTTGAATCATACCTGAGGTCATCTTCTTCTAGTTAACTATTTCTCTTGTTAATTCTACATGTACATACCATGCACACACACAATCGCTAAGTGTGGCATAAAATTTATGTACCTAGAGTGATGGCAGAAAGGCCTCCTACCCCTCTGTCCTTCCCATGAAATTCACAATTTTTTTAGGGTACATTGCTCCTAAGAAACCTAGTAGAGAAGGCGATTCTCACTTCCCACCACTCCAAAAGGGTATCTTTGTGTGTAGTCCACCAACGCGTAGTTGTTCCGCACAGGGTATAAATCAACCTATTTATTCTTTCTACCCAATCTTTCCATTGAGCTTCCATGACGTGTAGAAATACTTTAGGATTTCCTTTGCTAGTATACTGAGGTATTTGGTTGATGCCCAAATGCCTAACCATGATGAGTAATTGTGTTCTTAATCTCACGCCCAATCATTTCATACGTTCCATGCACCTAGTTGTCACATGCAACACTTATAATATCACTCATAGACTGGGCATAATCCTAATGAATAAATCCTTCCTTGGATGGTTAGTGCAACACATGATCCCTAAATGTGCGCGTGCATATCCTATTTAAATCATATTCACTCAATATTTCCACAAAAAGGGGAAGATTTTTCATCTTTCAAAGGAATAATCATACGCTCTTCCTTATTCTCAAAACTGATATATCATTTATTAAAGTGTAGATCAACATTATTCACATAACATCGAGGGCATCCAAGCAATGTTGGAAAACTATTTACCTCTGCAAGCGCTAAGACCTTAAATTCCCCAGTAAACTTGGCCACTTGAATAGTAATAGTGTCATCTTTCAGTACTCTAGTGGGCATGGCTTTAGTCTTGTTTTCCATAAATAACACATTTAAAGATGGCTATAATGGTGGTCTCCCCATTTGATTCCACGCATCCAGAGTGAGTACATTTACTTCCACACCTGTTTCAATCAATATATTACTCATTAGCTATCCATCAACAACCACATTCAAATTGTTCTCTTTATCATAATAAAGACTGTCAAGAGGTAAGTTTGCATGCAATATCTGTCTCTCGCACTTAACTCCAACGTGTAGTATATTCTCCCTTAACCATTCCCTTGACAAAGGAATTATGTTCTCTTGGAGTAGTAGCCTACAAACCTCCTTCAAGTAATCATCATCCGTCTAGGGAAGCTCAACTTCTTTGGCCTAGTCTAGCTTCCGCAATTTCTCCTTCAAACATTGTATCTCACCCTGTAAATTTCCAATAACCTCCATAGTTTCTTGATAAACTTCCTTCTGATGAGTAGGGTTTGGATAGTTTGCATACAATACCTCCTATTTTGTAATAAAAAGCTTCTTCTTTGGAACTTCCCTAGTGTGCACCACCTCATCACGTGTAGTAACCAACACAGGAAACATCTCAGGATCAGGCACTACCTTTGGCATTCATTGATCTTCCACAGTGCATTGTACTCTAACCATCCCCACGCCCTTATCCTGCTTGTGTTTCTTTCTCATATGCTCATAAAAATATGGGCATTCCTCAAACTTGTGATCCTTTCCACACCATGAGAAAATAATTTTCTAAGGGAATTCACGCTTATAATGATTAGGGGATCCACATATATAACATCTTCCATGGGGGAAGTCACCTCTTCCACCATCATGACCTCGACCTCTGAATCCTCCATGCTAACCTCTACCTCTACCACCTCCATCAAAGCACCCTTTATTTTGATTATGGTTGTGATGCTCACCTAGTTCCTTAGAACTGTATGCAACACTAGTTTGACGTACACCAGTCTCAATGACATCATGAATATGATCAATAAATCTATAGTTATCCATGTCATGAATGGCAGACTTACAAATTGTATAATAACATGACATGTTCTTCCTTATCACACGTTGAAATAAGCTGAACCTACTTGAATCATGATCTAAATAACATATTTCACAATCCAACATGGAACACATTGATTTACGAGGGAAACTATCCTTGGTATGTCCTTCTACCTCGTAATCTGTACACCAAATACCATTACGCGTCTCATGAACTAAATTAGCTTAAAGTTTTCTAACTTTTTCTATAGATGCAATCTGAGCTTCCAAAAGTGGGCTAACACTAGTGTCTACACTCCCAACTACCTCAGCGCGTAGAGTTGCCTCAAGCACCTCGCGTGGATCTATAAAATTCTTTTGTTAGAATTCCCTCCTAAAAGGTGTGATCAAACCTCCAAAGAAACATTAAGCCTACTGACTAGGGTGGATATCGTAGGATAACTTCAATAACAAAGTTTTAAAGTGGACATCGTACTCCTTAACGCTCTTAGCCATGCCCTGGTTGATATCCTTCAGCACGCTAATTCTCTTCTTTTCAAACTCAGGTATATGGAACTTAGCTAAAAAATCATCACATGACATGATATAATCTACACAAGTTAGGTTGGGATCATACTTCTTATACCAACTGTGTGCACGCCCTTGAAAAGTAGTAGTAAAATGAATTTCCTTAAGCTCAAGATTTGTGATCCCCTTAGTGCGCCATAGTATCTCATGCTTGTGCACACGATCAGCTCCATCTTCAATTCCTCTATACTTTGGTAGGTGAAGATACATCTCATAATAAAATTGTTGGGGTTGGTGCGGACCGTGCCCACCAGATCTAGAACCTGTATTATCTCCAGTATTCCCTCCACCTCCAGAACCACTAGATACACTAGATCCCAAGCCACCTAATCCTCCTCATGTAGCAGGCATCAGACCAAAGGATGTGTTACCTTGTGTCACAACAGTTGTACTAAACTGAACTCCCACTGTCTGTAAAGTTTTGCTACTCCTAAATGTAATACCAATTTATACGCACCCATGTAATGTGTTGATGACGTGCTAAAAGATATACCTCCAACTGGTCCCCTAAATAACAAGGACAACATTTTTTCTGCCATAGATGAATGTGCTATCTGATTAACTCCTAAATTTAAGTGAAAATTAAATCTACTTGTCACTACCAAAACATCTACACTATCTATATTCTCAATAACTATCTCAAAAAATTAAACACCAAGCGCAAGGACTAGGTCACCTGGTAGGATCAGATGCATGCTCATGGTTCTTAGTCTTTCCTCAGATGCGCTCTCATATAAAATTGAGGAGGGTTCTCTGCCATGCTTACCCAAATGGGGGAGTTCCAGATGCTCTGGCTCCACGTCTTCCAGGTGATCTCCAAATCCTTCAAGAGCCATCTCTCTCTACAACACCATTCGTTCCACAGTTTCATGTTGCTTTTTCAAGTCCCTCTCACATGCTTCATTAAACTTAAACCACTTTTCTTCCCTTTTTATTTTTGCCACCAGGTCCGCCATCTTTCACCACACCTGTTCCTTCCCCCACACATGGTGGGATTTAGCTAGCAATATGATGTTCTTCCAAAACCAAAGTTATAATCAAGATCTTAATTGGTAAAGGGATAACGTGCAAATAAGATCCTCTAGGTTCGCACAAGAACTAGAACTCAATAACTTCAAAACATTAATAAGTAGAAACAATGTATTCCAACATGTAACTATGCAAAACACCACTCCACCAATGATCTATAGTGCAATTCCAAGTCAAATCAGCATTAGACTGAGCCTGGTAATCTTCCTATGTCCATACAATTGTTCTAAACCTCCAATTTCTCTTCGATGCATAAGCTATTACCAAATCTTACAAATCTGTAGGGAAAAAGAAGAAGAATGTATCATAAAGCTCATGATACAGATTCTATTCAACCCATGTGTGTGCATCAAATTAAGGTACAATGTTAAATCTATGAGAAAAATCTTCCTCTAAATTATATACCCAATATTCAATGCTGGCCAAAGTCAACTGATATGTCTTCATCATGCAACATCCTTGAAATAATTTGAAAGGAGGTCCTAGAAATGGAACCAAAATGTAGTCTTTTATTTTACCAAACAACCCAAAACGCATTGGCACATCACTCATCCATAACTGAGCACTCACTCGAAGTGCGTAAGGGTACCATGTCCCTCTTTTATGTAAGCTTTGTCAAGGGGTTATCATGATAAACACAAATATAAATGTATTCAAGATTTATAATAACAATGAAAGTATAAACCATAAACAGATCTAGATCCCAACCATATGTAAGAATAACTTATACAAAAATCAAGATTAGGTTTACCATACAAGAACCAATCGCAAATATGTCAACAACCAATATCCAACCACATATATCCACTGTATTAATTACTGTAAAACACAAATGCTACATATATATATATATATAGTAATGCCACCATAAGTCATGCGCACTCATAAACCAACAACATAGCTCTATTACATAACTAACATGCATACTAAACTGTGCAAATCAATACATATTTATAGGCAGTTGGGAGTTGCCCTTCACTACTCATGCACTCTCCAAAATAGGTTACATGCTAAGAATAGCCATGCACCGCTACAAGATAAATAAAAAATCATACAAGTTCTTCTAATAATAGACCTTCTATAGATAACTCTAGTTCACATCCTATTATTATCTTCAAAACTATGCATGTCACTTGGTATTCCTTTTATCCCAAAAAATCCTTGAGTGGCTCCCAATTCTCTATATTTTTGCGTGCTTTCCAAGTCTCCCAGCAAGACGTGGTCCACAGTTAATAAATCTTTAGCCTGTGGTAAATAAAAATGGCTAAGTCCTGAAGTCATACTTTCCCGCGTGCACCTTTCTTCTTCTTTATTTCTATGTGTACCTATGTGACCTATTCCCGCATGCCCAATCCTTATGTGCCTTTAGTACTTAGGTTGTAATTCATTAGCCCAACATTACCCCACACTCGCTTCATTGCTGCCCCCGAAAATGGGTAACCATGACTTATCTTTCCATGAATTAAGAATAAGTAATGAAATAATAAATATACACAAAGAATGAAAGAATACTTGGGCACTCTATCCCTTTGTAGGTAGAATTAACTCTAGATATTCACTTTTTATCTCTGTTTCTAACTCGTTCTAATTGTTGAGCATATTATTAGGTTTTTCTAAGATGTTTGCAAGTACTCCTTCCATCTCATCCAAATTCATGCTCTCACCTTCATTCTGCAATACTCTGAGAACATTCACTGGGCTTGAGACCATCCCTTCCACTACATCCATTCGTCATGCTATGAATTTTATAATTTCCTTGATTTTTTCCCTGTGAGGGTCCTCGGTTGTTGCAAGCACATCGCTCTTCTCTACTACCAAAGTGAGCCTCTCCTCACGCCCAAGTGTATCATTCTTCACTTCCTTGAGGACCTCATTCTCCTCTACCAAGGTCCTTGTCTTGATTATGATTTTAGGATCCACACACACGTTTAATGCCAAATCTTCCTTTTTCAATTCATCCTTCAATGTCTGTAGTATAAATATAAAATTCATACCCAGTTATCTTGCACGTAATCATGGCATTTTCTTTCTCTATCAATGCTGCAACATCCTTTGGATTTGGCATGCACACTAGACCTTCATCCATCACCATATGAACCAGTGTGCGTAAATAATGCATTACAGATCAGAAATTCTCCTATAATTTCTCTTCCATATGTGGCTTTGCCTTCAAAATTTCATCGTCTATCTACTCTGCCATATGCAATACTATATGCACCTTTTCCTCAACTTTCTCCTTCTCCTCTTTCATGCACTTGATTTTGAAATATTTATCTTTTCTATCTTCCAGCAGAGCCTGAATAGTTATCGCTTTGTCTATGTTTCAATGTGAAACCTCTATAAATATCTTGGTCAATGTATTACTAACATGTTCATCTAACATCTAAGTTAGTTTAACTATCACATGGCATAAATGTGGAACTTTCTTCATTCTCCATGAGACACATGATTCTTCAAATACATCAAAATCAAGCTCATCCATGTGAGTCTGCATACTCCGTGATAGTTGCTTCCATGTGTGTGTGGTTACCATCTCTTAATCCATTAACTCCTAACCATAAAGGTCCTTGGGCTCAAAAGTGCTTTGGAACCTAGCACATATGATTTTTGTTGGGTCATTAACATACCCAATTGTAGGAGTTTCATACACTCCTTCATCCTTCTCCTTCCCTGAGAAATTACCTTTTAGAATGTGTACACCTATATCAAGAACTTTCCCTCTATCAGTATGTGAATCAATATTCTCACCAGATAGCTCACCCTTATATGCATCTATCTCTATATCAATGGTGCCACTATCTATCTCCCACTCTTTTTACTCCTTTATATCATGTTTCAATTATTCCTTCTGAGGTTCCTCTACATCCTCAGTGTTAATCAGAGTCTTCAATGCGTTATCCTCTAATTTATTGCCCTCGTCATCCTGAGTAGGAATGTACCTAAACCTTTTCTTTACTGGCTCTACCTTCATAGGAGAAGTCCTAGGAGACCTCCATTGTGGCTTTGATGGCCTCATGCCTTGAGTTCTAGTTCTTCTCAATACTCTCATATATTTCCATTCCCCGCCGCCTTCTCTTAAACCTATCTCCATTGTGCCTATCTCTATTCCCACTTACTTATCTTCATTCTACAATGGAGCAGTTGTTTTATGCTCTCTTTTCTACCCTACATTGGGCTACCTCTTTTTTCCATGCTCAAAACTACCACTGTCTTCCCTTAGTTCCTCTTCTTTTTTTTCTTCTTCATGAGGAAAAGTTTCCTCTTCATCCTGCAATGTATCCACAGTATGTTTTCCCTTGGATAACTCAAGGAGCTTGTATTCGTTCTCAACATATTTCCCATTCTCCAATTTTGGCTTAAGGTAGATATATACCTTAGCTACTCAAGCCTTCACAATTGCTAGGTTTTTGAATTGATATGAATATCATCTAAAATTAACTTCTCAATATACACATACTTACCCAGGTAGACATATGTCTTTAAGAGTGTATGATAGTCACAATCCACCTTTTCTGCATTGAAGAAAAACCTTCGCATGTTTGAAAATATGTGCATTGATTCTTGAAAATAACGTGCAATGAAGGCATATGGGATCTTACACCAAGGGCTCCACTTCCCAATCTTCATGCCAAAACTCACTATGCAAAAATGTTGGTAAACATCAAATTGAACATGTTTTTCGAATACCGAAGGAATATCCTCAAGTTTTCTCCATTCTTCTTTAAATGTAGTGAGCAGGAACTCATACCAAAGTTCTGGCCTTTTCTTGTAGGGTTCACTCACGGATCCATCACATGTATACTTCAAAAATATGTTTGCAATCCTCTGGGTATTGTTGAATTTTATCTTTTGGCCACTTTGACACTCTTATCTCTACAAACACAATAGATTGGAGGATCGCCAAAACTTATCTTATCCCCCTACTATGCCTCTATAACAATAGTCTCAGTAATGAAATTATCCAAATTCTATGAAACTCCTTCAGTCATCTTCCTTGCAATGTGCAACCATGCTTTGTTCACTTTTTACCAGTGCTCTTGACTTTTCTCATCAACTACTGATAAATCTTCTCTGGATTTCGAAAGTAGGGGAGTTCATAAAGATGCAAAACTCCCATATTTGAAAATAGTTTTTTGTCTTGCATCGTAGTATACGAAATTATCATTCTTTATTCCCATAGTTATTTTTACCACCAACATCTTGTCTGATTCATCTTTATTATCTTTGGTCCTATGGTTATAGTCACTTACTTTGCAGTGCCAAATGTGTGACTCCCAGTCATGGACCATGAATACCCCTTTTGAATACTGCATCTCTAAAAATTGACTTTCGGGGGTGTCTTCAACTTTTGTTTCTACTTCCTTATGTTGTCTGCCCCTTGTAGTCACTCTAGGTGCTTGCTTAGGTGTCATAACGACTATAAAAGTGTGTTCTTATAGTCACTTTGAGATCTACAACTCAAAACCCACATGCCCTAGTTAAAAATTTGTGTGCCGTCGCTTCAGACTTGAACCCTAACTACCAATTTGGCTCCATGAATTCCTTTGTTTCCCTTAAACACTTTCACCGATGGAGTAGCAACCAATCTTGTGTAAAAATACGTCTGGTTCAATTTCTTATCACATATCTTCACACTTCTCACAAATCTCACTCTTCAACTCACTCGAACGCTTTATTGGTGCTCAAAATAGTATCACCCCATATTGCCTTTGAAAATCTATCGATTTACGACCTCTGTCACTCTCTTTTTCCCTGTGTTGTGCCTGGTTAATCTTTGGTACCATTTTTAATCTCTTCCTGGGTTGTAGATCACTTATGGGTCCATGGTTTGCTCCTTGTTTCTTTGTTCCTCTGGAAAAGGTCTGTAATTTGGATCTCCCATTCTTTGTTCATCTAAGAACTTAGGTTCTCCCATATTTTCCTTTCTCCACGGTCGGGATTTGTTTTCTTTTTCATTTCTGCCCTAAATACTTGAAGAAAAATGAATGGATGTGTCTCTTATGGACGTATTTGAGCCTTGTAACATTTCTAAATTCTCTGTCCTTGGTGAAATTTTTATTTTCATGATCAAATGATCATTTTTCTATATTTTACGGTTTGAAGGGTGTTTCTCTCAGTCAAATTTACATCCTTGCATTGATAGGGGACGTGGCACCTTTTGGTTAGACACGGCTCGGTTGGGTACGTAAAAAATTCTATGAATCGCCTCAACTTAAAATGTGTCCATGTGGAGGAACGACACTCATTTGAAGATCTAATTTTTGGTTTGGCCTTGGAGTAGCACCGAGAGGACACGTGGAAGTTTCCGCTACTTTTCTCAGACTTAGATAAATTTTATGCAGCTAAAATAGTTTGGTGGAGAACAGGGACACATGGCGAGCCCACGCTCCCTCAGAGTCTTTTAAAGAAGCACTAGGAGGACACTTGAAGGCCTCTACTCACTTTACATTTTTCTTGGACTTTTCAACAACCAAAGGAGACTACCCCAAAGCATGACAATTGGCACCTTCCACTAAGCTTTGAGCCTTCAAACAAGTTTTTCCAGGTCAGGACACATGGTGAGCCCATGCTCATTCAAGATCTCAATTTTTTGGGACCGTCTCAAGGTGCGCCATAGTGACACGTGGAAATTTGACAAGTTAAAAGGAGTGAGGAAGTAGACCATCGGAGGTAACTTAGAATTTTTTCCTCTTATGCTCAAAATGGTTAAGATATCAAAAATGGCCCACAAGCCTGACAAAGGATCAGTCAAAGGGGCGGGGAGGCGGACTATTAGGGGTAACTTGCATTTTTTTCCACCTGATTTTCAAAGGATAGAAACATCAAAATGGCCTGCAAGCCCGATGGAAGAAAGGTCAAAGCTTGCTCCAGTCAACGGCAAAGGTGCGGACCTTCGGAGGAAATTCAGAAAATTCTCCCAATGTGGGAAAAAGAGTTAAAAGTGAAAAAGGAAGTGTGGTTCCGCTAGGACCCACATTGGAAACTTGAAGTGGCAGGGCGGAGTTGTGGGGAAAACTTGGAAAATTTTCATTTTTCAAAAAAGAGGGCCAAATGGTAGAATTTATCTGCGGTTCCTTTGGGACCCACCTCAGGACATGTGTCAGGCTCATTTCTCGAGCGTAGAGGTGTGGAACAAAATGTGAATTTTTTCCAATTTTCCAAAAGTTGTAAAAGTCAGAGGGAACCCCCAGGCCTATTTTTTTTAAAATTGAATCTTCCATGTGGATGGCTCAAATTCAAAGGAGAAGATCAATGGCATATGTGAGTTTGAATATGATTTTCCCCCGATTTTACTAAAACACACCTGGAAGTGTGATTCTTCATGATTTTTTGGTATTTCCTACACGCAAGATAGAAAGGGGAGTTAATGTTGATATCTGAGTTTTGTGGGGAGATCTAGAAGATGTCTTTCACCATTAAAATGGTCTGACTATCGTCCTTTATCAAATTTTCCATTTTTCTTCTCCCAAGCATGTAAGGAGCCAGATTTGATAGATTAGGGGTGGAAGTGGTTGGCAAATTGAATGAGTGATCTACCAGAGGAAGGAGTTGAATGTGGGAGATATTTGATAGATCTTCCCCCTCAAGCACCTAGCAACATTTTACATATATGATTCTGGGAATCACGATCGTGATCATGGAAAGCACTAGTAGCACTCAAGGTCTATATTTTGGAGGGGAAAAGGGTCTCTATTGTAAATTTTATAAATGGCAAAAAAAATTCTTGTAAATGGTTGGAGTGTTATGGGTCGGGACTGAATTTTCTAATAGAAAAAAGTTTGACATAGCCCATCATTTTGAAAATCCATTTGAGAAAATTATATATCTCTTTTCTATTAAATCATATCATGTCAAGGTGGTTGCAAGTGTACAACCATTGACAAGCTCTGAGATTGTTCTAGAAACTTTCCCCTGTTGATAGATTTAATCAAATTTGAGTTATTCAGTGTTGTCTTGAGAAAAATTTGTTTGTTTTATTTCAAAATGTATGTGAGTAGTTTTTCTTGTTTCTGTTGCAATCTTGTATTAAAATCTGATTCAACCACATAGGCCTCAATCCTTGTGATAGTTAGTGGCATTTACATTTTCATTTCTCGGAAGATATTTCATTTAGGATTGGAATAAACGATTTAAAATCACTTTTCTTTCATTTGTTGATCTGTAAGCCTTTGGGTGTACCTTAGGTGTGATTTGACTCAGATCTTGATGCTTTGTTGGATTTTCTAACTCGATCCTTCATGATAGAATCTCAAAGATTGTGTGAAAAAGTGCTAATCTGGACCTCCATTGGAGCAAATATTCTAGTTAAAGAAACATTTTAGCTATTCTATGGCATTCTTTTGGTTTAACCTTCCATTTTGTAAGATTCCTCAAGGATCTGGTGAATCAACTTCATCCTACCCCACCTCCACCAAAAATTTATTCAAAAATAACAAATCATACATGTACTACCCCTATTTGTCCTGTGTGTATACCAATGCATAGTTTCTAGTACCAAAACATGCAGAAGCAATCAGGGTCCTAAATGTCTTTAGTAACCTTTGCCTTGTTGTGAAAATATCTTCGTGATATAGAAGTGACAACTCGTGAGAGTCATATGTGGTGTGTTGATCATATTTTCTGAAGGTCTTCTCTATAAAATTTATGAAAAAGAAGGATTTACGAACATTTTTCAATAACAAAGGTTACAAAATAGGTTCTCTTACCTTGGTTTAAAGGCATAACCTAAAATAGTTAGGATCAGATCACATCCTTTTAAGGTGCTACCCACCCCTTTCAAAACCTGAGTGCTAACAAGTCAGATAGATTTCTTCCCCGACTACAAAGCGACATACATGATTATCTATTTGTCTCTGAGTGTCCTGTCAAATCCATGATGTTTCTTAGTTTTTGAAGGAGATTAAATTTGAGTACCAACATGCTTCTGGCGTTGTTGCCAGGGAATATATTTTATACGCAGACCCTGGTGCTATGTGCAACGTTTCCTGTCTTTACAAGTTTTTACACTAGCTTTCATTTGATAAATCTGGGTAAAGAAAAGTCATAATCTTTCCATTTCCAATTTCTAGCATTAACAAACATTTGACAGATCATATTTAGTGCATTTTCACAACTAGGGTGGAAATCCTTAGTGGCGACTCCCTGTTGATCTGATTTTTTAATGAGTACCAGTGTCTTAAAACTCTATCAAAGTCAAATTTGTTACTAATATTGGCAAATCTGGAAGGAAGAAGATCTTTCTTTACTGGGGATCCTACTAGGACAATGTTTCCAGAGCTAGGAAAAGCAACATTAGAAGGAATGAAAGCCTAGAGAGTTATGGGAGAACAACAGACAACAAGGGGGATCTCCATTGATGAAAGTGATCAGCCTATCATTGAAGACTACCATTCAAGTGACTATGAATTAGGTAGCCTCTTTGTGGAATTGAATTCTCTAACTAGAGAAGGGCCTTCATTTGATTTTGAAAAGTTTACTTCACATTCTACACCTGTATTTTCTGAGGTTGATAGGGATTTCCAAGAGATAAGGCCTTTAGGGGGTATCCATTTTGAAAATTAAACTCCTGTGTTCCAAGGACCCTCAACCCCTTATCAATTTGTCACCCGTCCAGGCTCACCTCCTCAAAACAATATGGCCCAACCCCCACCCAGACCTCCATTTGTTGTAAACACTTTTGGACATATAAATTTTGTGGGAATGGCTGGTTATCCAAATGCAGTGCCTCAAGATGTAAGGAACATACTACCAAAGTTCCAAGGGAACAATGCTATTACTGGTGATCAACATCTAAATCTTTTTATCAATATGATGGAAGAATTTGAGATTGAACATGAAGATGTATATATCAAGCTGTTTATCCATACCTTGGAAGAGGATGCCAGGGACTGGTATAAAGCATTGCCAGATAACTCTATTGATTCTTGGACTGAGATGAGTAATGCATTTAGATTGCAATATGATGATAGAACTGACCCTAGGTTTCTTTTTACATAATTTTAAAACATCAAAAAGAATCCTAATGAGTCAGTACATGATTTCAACACAAGGTTTAATAAGACCTTGAGGAGATTGCCTATTAGGATAAGGCCTTGTGATGAGTCATGTTTGATCAAATATTCTGATGCATTTGATAAAAAAGATACATATTACTTAAGAGACAAGAACCCCACAAATTTGAGGCAGGCCTTCACCATGGCTTTGTAAATAGAGAACAACATCAAGGTAATTGGAAAGCCTCCAAAAAGGGAGGGTGTAAAATTGATTAACCCAGAAAAATCTCAAACAAGTAAAGTTGTTGATTTGGAGGAGGTTGTGAAAACTTTGGCAGGGGCTGTCAAAGAAATTTCCTACAAACTAGCCCAGGCTAAGAAGGGAATTGGGTAGAGCTCACAAGGTCAACACAAGCAACAAAAGCCAAGACAGGTTTACAAATCACCAAATATATTATGACAGAGGCAAAGGACCTGTTGGATTTGGAAATAGACAGCCCCAAGGTATGGAAAATAGAATGGTGTCTGACCCTTTGGCTGTCAGGGTTGTTGTTGTGGAGGAAAAAAATGTCATTGATTGGTGTGACAAATGTTTCATGCCCCATTCTTCTTGTGAAGAAGATCAACAAAAAGAAGAATCTGATGAAAATGATGATGATGTCTGCATGATGGGTTGTTCCACAAGCTTACAACAAGGGGCAACTTCAACTGAGGTGATAAGTGCCCAGACTGCTGCCACTTTTTGGGACTACATTCATAGGGTACCTATTCTTCCTCCCTCTCATATTTTAGAAGTAGATACTATACAGGTTTTTGAAACTCCCAATAATGACTTTGAATATTTAAGGGATTTAATGATAAAGAAGTATGATGGAGGAATTCCATCTGAGGAGGATAGATAGTTACTGATGAATGTTGTTGTTGCTCAAGAGAAGGAATATAACACAAGAAGTAAGGTTGTCAAAGGGATAGGACCTCAAGCTAAGCCAAAATCTCCCTTACTTTCAAACATTCCTAAAGAGGCTCCTAAGAAAGATGCATCTCCTGAGAGCCCTGTAGTTCCAAACAAAAAGAATACCCCTACTCATGCCCAAGGTATCAAAAATACCATACCACCTAATGAGTGTGTTGGCTTTCCTTCCAATACTGCCTTTCCAAGGAATGTCCCATATGATATTGCCCAAGTTTTAAGTCAAATCAAAGTCTATGTTCCAATTGTTGAGTTGCTTAGGATTCCTGAGCACAAAAAGAGAGCATTTGAATACTTGGGATTGAAAGAAGAGAAGACTGCCCTAGGAAAAAATGTAAATATTGTGGAGACTCCTCCAATCATTCAAGAATTAGAGACACCACCAACATTAGAGTACCTAGATGAACCTCCTGAGGTCTATTTGGGGACATCCTTGGTGGAATCTCATATGAATGTGGATCCATTCTTCACCACTTCGATCATTAAGGATAGACTGCTGCACAACTGCATGTTTGACTCAAGGGCATCATGCAATGCCATGCCTTTGGAAGTCATGAATGAGCTAAATATCAAAGTGACAACAGCATATGGTAAGTTCACTACCATGGATTCTAGAGAAGTTCCAGTAGTGGGATGTGTGAAGGGTTTGGTGGTGCAGCTTGCATCTTACCCAGGTAAAAAATTAATACTTGATGTTTTCATCGTTGACTACCCTGCCAAGTGGGGTATGCTACTATCAAGAAAATTGGCTACAAGTGTTGGCAGGAGTGTCCAAATGGATATGTCCTATGCCACCATTCCAATTGAGGGCAGCCTTGTCAGGTTGTATGGAGAAAAGAAAATGTTGCATCTTATTAAGGATCCTAACAATGCATCCTATGAAGTATTGTACACAAATGTTGATGCTGACAACTTTGTAGGATTTGCTGATGGAAAGGAGCACAAGATTAAGGAATGTGTCTTGAAAAAGTAGGATCTCCTTGGACTCTATTGTTTGATGGAGCTTGCTCCAAGTTTGGGAATGGTGCTGGTGTTGTTCTACTTTCTTCTGGTTAGGAAATTTTTTTTTTCCTTCAAACTCAACTTTGAGTGCACCAACAACATTGCTGAGTATGAGGCACTGTTGTTGGGTTTAATAATTACTTAGAAATATGGTATCAAGGACATCATTGTCAAAGGAGACTCATAATTAATTGTAAAACAAGTCAAAAAACTATATGCCACAAAGAATCAGTGAATGAAACAATATAAACATATAGTTTGAGATCTTATTGAGATGTTTGATTCATTCAACATAGTGCATCATGATAGGAAATTCAATGACTTGGCAGACAATCTTGCAGTGTTGGGGTCTCGGTTTGACAATTGTACAATGTATCCATATTGTGAATATGAGATTGAGGTATTGACAAGACCCTTTGTCCCTGACAACACTAAACACTGGTAGGTTTTTTATGATGACACTCAAATCAGAAGATTTCTGCAAAACAAGGGAGAGTTTGCTTATCAATGCATTGATTTGGAGCCAATGGTATGTACAATAGAGGGAAAGGAAACCTTTTTTGGCAAGGGAATCATCTAGCTAAAGACCAATACCATTCCTAGAGGGATGGTTGCTCTTGAGTCCAATTTTGATAATGTTGATCGCATTGTTGACAGATGCATAGAAACCTCAAGGGATATTGAGGAGCATGATCTTGGTACAAAAGATAAGCCAAGGAAAATTTGGTTAGGCAGTAATCTCATTAAGGAGAAGAAGCAGTCATACATCCAGTTGTTGAAAAACACCAAGATTGCATGGCTTGGACCTATTCTAAACTAAAATCATATAGAGAGGACATGTTTCAGCATGAGATTCCCTTTGAGTCTAATGCAAAGCCATTTAGGCAGAAGAAGAGGCCCATCAATCCACTCTTATCTCTCAAAATGCAAGAGGAACTTAAGAAACTAAGGGATGGAGAGATTATTCAGCCCACAAGGTATTCTTCTTGGGTTACAAACCTAATGCCAGTGAGAAAGAAGAATGGTGACATCAGGTTGTGTGTAGATTTCAGGAATTTGAACAGAGCATCAATGAAGGATAATTATCCTTTACCAAATATGGATAACATGCTATAGTTAATGAATGGTTCTAATTTGCTTTCCCCCTTGGATGGTTTCTCTTGTTATAGCCAAGTAGTGGTGAAGGAATCAGAAAGGATCAAGACAACCTTTACTACTCCTTGGGGGAACTATGTTTATGTCAAGATGTCTTTTGGTTTGATGAACACTGGAGCTACCTTTCAAAGAGTAATGGATGTTGCTTTTTTTGGTTACATCAATGAGTTTATTGCAGTTTATCAAGATGATGTAACTGTATTCTCCAGAAATATAAGTGACCACTTGTTGCACTTGGAGAAGATGCTGATAAGATGTAGAGAATGTGGCATCTCACTCAATCCAAAGAAGTTCCATTTTGGAGTGTAGAAGGAAAAGTTTCTTGGTCACATTGTGTCACAAGAAGGAGTGATGATTGATCCAGAAAGAGTAGAGGCCATCAGCAAGGTCCTAATCCCAAGAACCAAGAAAGGAATTCAGTCCTTCTTTGGGCAGATAAACTTCATATGAAGATTCATATCAAACTTTTCTAAGTTAACCATTCCAATCACTTTCATGCTAAAGAAATACCAGACCATCAAATGGGTGGAGACTGCCATCCAAGCTTTCAATGGGATTAAAGAGGCACTAAAGCATACACCTATTCTGGAAGCTTCAAACTATAAGAAACCTTTCCAACTATTTTCCATTGCTTCAGAGAACACTATTTCTTCTGTCTTGCTATAGAAAGATGATGAAGGGGTTGAGAGGCCAATTGCCTTCTTTAGTAAGGCCTTGCAGGGGGCTGAGCTGAAGTACACTATCATGGAAAAGAAAGCATTTTCCTTGGTAAAAGCAACAAAGGTTTTCAAGCCTTACATTTTGAGTTCTAGGATTGTTGCTTATGTTCCCCACACCATGGTAAAGGGCATCTTATCAGAGATGGAAGTCTCAAGCAAGAGATGCAGGTGGGTGAACAAGTTGCAAGAATATGATATGGATATCCAAACCATGAAGTTCATAGGAGGTTTGGGCTTGACTAAGCTTATGACTGAGAGAAACTTGCAAACTATTGAGGTAAATGAGGTAGATGGAGAAAGGGAAGGTGTTTTTGAAAGGTTGACGAGTTCTGAGTGGTACAAGGATGTAATTTTCTATCTCAAACACTTATGCTGCCCTGAGTATTTAAGTAAGAACCAGAAAAGAGATCTTAAGTTGGCTTCCCATAAATATGTCATCACTGATTATGGGTTAGCTTGGAAGAACCCAGAGGGAGTCCTCTTAAGGTGCATTACTGAAGAAGAAGCCCCCAAGATAATTACTGATCTCCATGGAGGAATTTTTGGGGCACATTTTGTTGTAAGAGTAACAACACACAAGATCCTGAGGGCTGGTTATTGGTGGAAAACTCTCTTTGAGGATACAACTCGTTTGGTTAGAAGATGTGAGAGTTGTCAGCGCTTCTCTAGAATACTGAAAGCTTCAGGCTCCCTTCCTTTGCAGCCTGTATCAATTGAAGCTCCATTCAAGCAATGGGGAATGGATTTCATTGGTGATATTTCAGACCCTTCAAGTGTTGGCCATAAGTGGATTCTTGTAGCCACTAATTACTTCACCAAGTGGGTGGAGGTAATCCCCACCAAAAGAGCAACACACCAAATTGTCATGGACTTTCTATTAAACCATATCATTTGCAGGTTTGGGGTGCTAGTAAAGATTGTTGCTGACAATGCCATGAGCTTTAGAGCCAAACCTTTGATGGAAATGTGTAAGGATTATGGGATCAAATTGACATATGCCTCCAATTACAATCCCCAAGGAAATGGACAAGTTGAGTCTAGTAACAAAAACTTGTTAAATATTATCATAAGAACCTTAGAGCTAAATAAGAGAAAGTGGGGTGAACAGTTGAAGTTTGTTGTTTGGGCAGATAGGATCACTGCTAAAAGAGCCACGGGAAAGAGTCCATTTGAGTTGGTGTATGGAACTCAGGCCTTGCTGCCCCTGCATATGCAATTATCCTCATATCAGTTCATTCAATAGCTAGAGGATCAAGAGGTAGGTCCCTATGATGCTCACATTAACCAGATTGTTGAACTTGATGAAGAGAGGAGGGCATCCCACCAGAGGCATGTAAAGTTCAGAGCAAGGCTGAAGAAGTTATTTGATAAGAAGGTCACTCCCAGGGCCTTCAATGTTGGATATCGTGTACTGCTATGGGATATCAGACATGAAGACAAGGGCAAGCATGGAAAGTTTGACTCGTTATGGATGGGCCCTTACTCCATTGATATTAGAATTAGTGAACATACCTTATTCCTCAAGGACTTGGATGGTGAACTACTCAAATTTCCTGTTAATGATAGGAAATTGAAGCATTTTTTGGATTTATTCCTCTAAATCAAGGCAGAAATCTTGTGTACAGTGTATAGTTTGTTGTTTATTTCCTGTCTTTTGTGTTTTTGTTCATTCTGGTCCTCGGTGACCTATCTTTGTTGGTTTCTTTGTTTCATTTTTTGGGAGATGGCTCTGTTTCTCTACTCTGCAAGTTGACTTCATTGCCCAATGGCTATTCTTAGCACTTGGTCTACCTTTGTTCTTGTGGCACTCATGGGGAGTGCCCATCCCCAAGTCGAAGCTGATGTTGGTGCTAAAAATAATCTCGCCCCAGTTTGCCTTTGAAAATCTATCAATTTAAGGCCTCTGTCACTTTCTTTTTGCCTGTTTTGTGCCTGGTTAATCTTTTTTGCCATTTTTAATATGTTCCTGGGTCATAGATCATTTATGGGTCCATGGTTTGATCCTTGTTTCTTTGTTCCTCTAGAAAAGGTCTGTAATTTGGGTCTCCCATTCTCTGTTCATCTAAAAACTCGAGTTCTCCCATATTTTCTATTCTCTATGGTCGGGATTTATTTTATTTTTCGTTTCTACCATAAATACTTGAAGAAAAATGAATGGATGTGTCTCTTATGGACATATTTGCGCCTTGTAACATTTCTAAATTATATGTCCTTGGAGAAATTTTCATTTTCGGGCTCAAATGATCATTTTTTTGTATATTACGGTTTGACGGGTGTTTCTCCTGGTCAAATTTACATCTTTGCATCGACAGGGGATGTGGAACCTTTTGGTTAGACATGGCTCAGCTAGGTACTTCAAAATGTCTATGAATCACCTCAACTTAAAATGTGTCCACGTGGAGGAACGATGCTCATTTGAATATCTACTTTTTGGTTTGGCCTTGGAGTAGTGCCGGGAGGACACGTGGAGGTTTCCACTACTTTTCCTAGACTAGATAAATTTTATGCAACTAAAATAGTTTGGCAGAGAACAGGGACACGTGGCGAGCTCACGCTCGCTCAGAGTATTTTAAAGAAGTGACAGGAGGGCACTTGGAGGCCTCTGCTCACTTTAAATTTTTCTTGGACTTTTCAACAACCAAAGGAAACTACCCCGGAGCATGACACTTGGCACCTTCCGCTAAGCTTCAAGCCTTCAAACAAATTTTGTCGGACCAAGACACATGGTGAGCCTGTGCTCATTCAAGGTCTCAATTTTTAGGGACCATCTCAAGGTGAGCCATAGTGACATGTGGCAATTTGGCAAGTCAAAAGGAGGGGGGAAGTGGACCATCAGAGGTAACTTAGAATTTTTGCCTCTTATTCTCAAAAGGGTTAAGATATCAAAAATGGCCCGCAAACCCAATAAAGGATCATTCAAAGTTTGTTTCAATTCAAAGGGGCGGGGAGGCGGACCATCGGGGGTAACTTACATATTTTGCCTCCTAATTTTCAAAGGATTGAAACATCAAAATGGCCCACAAGCCCGATGGAAGAAAGGTCAAAGCTTGCTCCAGTCAATGGCGGAGGTGTAGGCCTTCGAAAGAAATTTGGAAACTTTTCCTTTTGTGGGAAAAAGAGTTAAAAGTAAAAAAGGAAGCGTGGTTCTACTAGGACCCACATTGGAAACTTGAAGCGGAAGGGCAGAGCTGCGGGGAAAAGTTGGAAAAAATTTCTTTTTCCAAAAAGAGGGTCAAATGGCAGAATTTATCCATGATTCCTTTGGGACCCACCTCAGGACATATGTCAACATCATTTCTTAAGGGCAGAGGTGCGGAAAAAAATGTGAAATTTTTCCATTTTTCCAAAAGTTGTAAAAGTCAGAGGGAACCCCCAGGCCTTTTTTTTTTAAAATTGAATCTTCCACGTGGATGGCCCAAATTCAAAGGAGAAGATCAATGACAACTGTGAGTTTGAATCTGATTTTCCCCCCATTTTACTGAAACATGCCTGGAAGTTTGAGTCTTCATGATTTCTTGGTATTTCCTACACGCCAAGCAGAGAGGGGATTTAATGTTGATATATGAGTTTGGTGGGGAGATCTGGAAGATGTATTTTGCCATTAAAATGGTTTGACTATCATGCTCAATCAGATTTTCTATTTTTCTTCTCCCAAGCATGCAAGGAGCCATATTTGACAGATTAGGGGTGGAAGCAGTTGCCAAATTGAAGGAGTGATCTACCGAAGGAAGGAGTTGAATGCGGGAGATATTCGATGAGATCTTCCCCCTCGAGCACCTGGAAACTTTTTACAGATCTGATTCTGGGAATCGAGATCGTGATCATGGCAAGCACTAGTAGCACTCAAGGTCTAGATTTTGGAGGAGAAAAGGGTCTCTATTGTAAATGTTATAAATGGAACAAATTTTTCGTGCAAATGGTTGGAGTGTTAGGGGTCAGGACTGAATTTTCTAATAGAAAAAATTTTGACATAGCCCATCATTTTGAGAAGCCATTTGAGAAGCTTGTATATCTCTTTTGTATTAAATATGATCATGTCAAGGTGGTTGTAAGTGTACAACCATTGAAAAGCTCTGAGACTATTCTAGAAACTTTCCCCTGTTGATAGATTTAATCAAATTCAAGTTATTCTATGTTTTTTGAGAAAAAAGTGTTTGTTTTATTTCTGAATGTATGCAAGTAGTTTTTCTTATTTCTGTTGCAATCTTGTATTAAAATATGATTCAATCACACAGGCCTCAATCCTTGTGACATTTTAGTGGCATCTACAATTTCATTTCTCAGAAGAGCTTTCATCTGGGATTGGAATAAATGATTTAAAATCACTTTTCTTTCATTTGTTGACAGAGATTGTCTGTAAGCCTTTGGGTGTACCTTAGGTGTGATTTGACTCAGATCTTGATGCTTTGTTGGATTTTCTAACTCGAGCCTTCGTGATACAATCTCAAAGATTGTGTGAAAAAGTGCTAATCTGGGCCTCCATTGAAGCACATATTCTAGTTAAAGAAACATTTTAGCTATTCTATGGCATTTTGTTGGTTTAACCTTCCATTTTGTAAGATTCCTCAAGGATCTGGTGAATCAAGTTCATCCTGCCCCACCTCCCACCAAAAAATTATTCAAAAACAACCAATCCTACCTGTACTACCCCTATTTGTTCTATGTGTATACCAATGCATAGGTTCTAGTACCAAAACATACAAAATAAATCAAGGTCCCAAATGTCTTTAGTAACCTTTGCCTTATTGTGAAAATATCTCTGTGATCTAGAAGTGACAACTTGTGAGAGTCAGATTTGGTGTGTTGATCATTTTTTCCCAAGGTCTTCTCTATAAAATTTATGCAAAATAAGGATTAACCAACATTCTTCAATAATAGAGGTTAAAAAATAGGTTCTCTAACCTTGGTTAAAAGGCACAACCTAAAATAGTTAGGATCAGATCACATCCTTTTAAGGTGCTACCCACCCCTTTCAAAACTTGAGTACTAACAAGTGAGATAGATTGCTTCCGCAATTACAAAATGACATACATTATTATCTATTTGCCTCTGAGTGTGCTGTCAAATCCATGATGCTACTTGGTCTTTGAAGTAGATTAAATTTGGGTGCCAACACACTTCTTCTTCACAATCACAATGTAAAAATAATTTCAAAACACCATCTTTTGTAATGTCTGTAAACTTTTCCAAATTTATTTTTCTCGACCTACCACCGTACTCAGCATTAAATGATTTTTATTTCCTTTTTCTGCATCCCAGTCATAACCTTCTACCACACCCACTACTTCTCAGACAAAAACCACCTTTTGCATGCCTTCATGTATTGAAGTACCTATCCACTGTGCCTTTCACCAAGTAGTTTCTCATGTTGCAGCCTACCTCACATTACACTAACCTGGAGGACAGTATAGAGCACACATTGTCACTAAATCTCCCAATATCAACACAATACAGAAGACCACTTTGAGAGATTTCTGTTGACTATTTAAACATCGAAAATGGAGTCCATATGTGTAAATGGTGGCTGGTTAAAGTTATGGTCAACTCTAGGTGGGACTAGGTCAGCTCACAAATTACGACCGAGTGGGTAAAATCATAAAAATAAAGGTTGTTTGAGTTGGTTGAAACCTCTAGTATTCAAAGAGTGAGAAGTTGGTTACGAGAATAAGAGGCTCAAATTTTATAATGGAAGGCAGCCCAGTTTCCATGAGAACTATTTTACTATCATCGACATGGTGGGTCCTCAAGCCACCACATGGCTTACCACCACAAGTTTGATTTCACTCAATTTTCCTATCAAGAGTCGACAAGTGGACTATATGTGGATGAGTTGCATTATGTATCGAGATCGACAACCTATGGTTATAGGTCAGTGGGGTAGTCAAATTCCCACTAATGCCCATATTATTCTCAATGACCAAGTTGACCCCATTAGTTGGTAGAGTTTCCATATAGCTTGGGCTTATCAATAGTTGTTTATCCTTATATATTGCTTGGGCTAAGCCCCTTATATGTCATGGAGTGGATATATATATATATATATTCCTGGAAGGTTCATATATCCCTAGTGAGTCAGAATTGGATTGTTTAGCATAGTGGATCAAGATTAATATGCCACAACACATATACAGCTTGGCCAGTATCAGGCTCAAAAAATAATTCACAACCCATAATTCAAACAAACCAATGGCTCGACAGATATACCGATGGATCTATAGTGAACAACTCACCACATATACATGGCTGACCAAAAGGAGAAAAGGTGTGACTAGAGTCACATGTTACATAGGCATCTGAGCCCAATTCAAACCCTCCACACTCCTTTCACACCAAAAAATGTGGGAAAAATCCCACATCTCAGCAAAAACAGCCCAACAAAACATAGAGCGGGCAAGTTTGAACCTGTGACCTCCCTCCTACAAACAAACAACCTCACCAACTTACCTATATAGGTGGCTAGGATAAGATAAGGGTGATAATCCCTATATAAAAATTCTTCGGGCCAATTTGGCCTATATAACGGACTTCTCCCATTTGACACAGGGAGGAGCTCTAATCTATTTTCTTAGAGTTAAGTGGGGGATTTTTAGAGGCCAAAGAGGAGGATATAGAGGCTCTTTAGCAATTTGCAAAGGCATTTTTATTTTAAATGATATTTTATTGTAATTAAGTCCTAATTATTTAGGCATATAATTGTAAGGGAGCTAAGTCTTGTTTTTATAGGAAAATTGTAAGAAAATTAGGATTTATTTATAAACTACCCAATTGGCCTATCGAGCCCCACAAATGACTTGCGAATCCTGGAGTTCGATCAGAGTTCCATAGGGAATCTTAAGCATGTCTGGAAGGTTGATTAAGTGTCATAGGATTCTTATACACCAAGAAAGTGGAGGATGGTCCTTGAGATATATCAGTTATCCTTCGAAGGACTAGAGATACTATTAGGAAAGTTGTTTTAAGTTCCATTAGATTATATTGTACTTGTAAATTTTAACTATTAGAATGGTTCTTTAAGAACCTAGAGATGTAGGCAATTACTGATCTCCGTAATCAATTTATGTTATCTTGGGAGTCCTATTATGATTTTTCATGAAGCTTTTGATGAGAAAAAAAAATATAATTGATTAAGAATTTTCATTGTTAAATCGGAAGAATGGATAAATTGTAATAAATTTCAGTATCCATAACCCACTTCAAAAAGATACCTGAAATGCAGGATTAAGTCAATTTAATTCTGAAGAGTTGATTTTGATAGTCCTGGGTCCTTTCAAACTTTTTGAGTTAGAATTTTCAACTTAATTTTTTGGATCATACATTGTGCCTCTATTCATCCACATGATGTATTTTTTTATGAGCATTTTTTTTGTATCCACACCTTTATTTCAAGCACATGCATAATATATCCCTATGCATACCCATCTTTAAGAGAACTTTAAAAATCTATCCATTTATCTTGTATATACTCCACCCCACAATAAAAGTATGTGCAGTCATATGCACATGAATGCAATAGATAGTAATCAACTTATGGTGTGCAAGCACGCTTATTACAAAAAAAATGAACTAATTTGAAAAAGCATATAAATGATGAAACGAAACACATATAAAGGAAATACATTAAATAAAAATCTAATATAAATGGCAATATTACCTTATTACAAACTCCAAGAAGACTTATTTATAGTAGGGCTTCAACCTAATCCTGTTGAAATAACTGGGCAACCATGTCCCATACAGCTCCTGTAACTAACAAGTGCCTGAATCAAGTATGTAATTCATAACATATGGTCCCAATAAATGCACTTGGAACTTTCTAGGGTGGAAAAAACTTGGAATCATAAAGAAGAACCATCTTTCTAACCTCAATTTTTTTATCCTTAGTATGCCTATCATGCCATGCCTTCTGCCTGACCTTTTTTGTCTTCGAACTCTACCTAGAAATGGCGCACCTTTCATCCAAATGCATCAATTTTTCAATGCACTCTTCAAGTTATTTTTCATCATATAAACCTCCTGCGTGTGTAATATGCAGAGAAGGTAAAAAAATTCTACTAGTAAAACAACCTCAGTGCTAAACACCAGTTGAAAGGGTGTGGCTTTATTAAGTATTTTGTAAGTTTTTATGTATGGCCAAAGTACAAAAAAGACTTTATCATACCATTCCTTCCTTCCAACATCAAAAATATTAGTCAATGTATGTCCCAATATCGTGTTTAAAGCCTCAACAATGTTGTTCTCCTGTGGGTGATAAGGTGTTATTTTATGGTGTGCCACCATAAATTTTCCCAATAATATCATGATAGTCTCATTAAGGAAATGAATACCCCTATCACTTGTCAAACTCAATGGGCATCCATACCTGCTAATTATATTCTCCCATAAAAACCTTACTGTTGTGTAATCCTTTCTAGGTGCCACTTCTGCCCACCTTGTAAGATAGTCTATACATGTTATAATGTAGCACGATCCAATCCTACGTGCAGTTGGGGAGATAGGACACAAAAATTCAATTTCCCATTTTTCAAAAGGTTGTTCATTATCAATAGGCCTTAAAGGCAATTCATCTTTATGCCCATGTTTTCCAAGGCACTGACAATGGTCACATGCCTTGGCATATTCTTTACAGTCCTTGTATATTGTTTCCCACCATAGGCCAGCCAATAAAATCTTGTACACAATGGTATATCATGAATAATTTCCACCAAAAATCCAACCATGAGCTTCTTCCATAATAGCTTTGCATTCATTCTCAAGTACACATTGGCACAAAACTTCTTCTTGGCTTATTTTGTATAAATCTACACTAATCAACATGTAAGATGCGACGTGTATGGCAAGTTGTTTCTTCTCTAGACTCTTCATCCCTTTAGACGCCACACTAGTACACAAAAAAGACAACAATATCTTATAAATCAAAGGGTACATAGTTCAATCTGAATAGTTGTGTATCTGGAATTGTATCCTTAATGCTTTGCACATCCTCAACTTAATTAATCCATGATAAATGGTCTGGTCTAGAATTTATCTTGCCTAGCTTAACCACCACTATATTGTCAAATTCCCAAAACAATAGAATCCAATGGAATATGCGCCCCTGTAAAATGGGCTTGTTCACAAATTAATTTAGTGTCATGTGATCTATATAGAATATCAAAGGGGTAGCTAGCAAGTATTATCTAAAATTAGGCAGCACGTAAATCATGGACAAGGCCTCACGCTCTGTAGTTGTATAATTTTTTTCAGCTGGTGTCAACTTCTTGCTTGTGAAACATATGGGATGATCAATAATCCCATCACCATGATATGATAATATTGTGCCAATGGCCATGTGCAAGGCATCAACATGTACATGAAATGGATTATCCCAAGAAGGAAAGCACAAAATGGTCATAGAAGTGAGTCTTTCTTTCAATGTATCAAACGTTGTTTGTTGCACCTCACTCTAATGAAATTTTCTGTTACTCTTCAATAATTCCTCCAAGGGCATGGATATCCTAGCATAATCCTTCATGAAATTTCTATAATAACTTGTATGGCCCAAGAATCTACACACCTCTCTCTTATTAGTAGGCTCCTCCAAACTTAAAATAACTGCAACCTTAGTTGGATCCACCAAAAGAAATTCCTTGCATATGATATGCCCCAATAACATCCCAAAAGGTGTAGCAAAACTACACTTTTTAATATTCAAGGAGATACTTAACTATCTACAACACTCAAATGTGATCCTTTAATTGTCATAGTGATCTTTTACCATCCCATATACAGTCCAATCATCCAAGTAAACCTGTAAAAATGTGTATATGAATTCTTCAAAATCCTTTATAACAATATGTGAAAATACTGAATGCATATTTTTCAACCCAAAATTTATGGCTATGTATGCAAAAATTCCCCACTCAGTGGTGAAATTCATCTTCTGTTGGTCCTCCTTAGCAATCCTCACCTAATGACATCCAGAAAAACCATCAGTGAAGGAGTAAATCTCACTCCCTACAACGCCTTCAAAGACTTCTTCTGTAAAGGGTGTAGGAAAAGGATCTATCACACATGGAGCATTAAACTCTCTATATTCCTCAAATATTCTTATCCTACCATCCTTCTTTATACTAATCACCATAGGTCTAACCCACTCTAACTCCTCAGTGGGATCAATGATTCCAGATTTCAACATTTTATCAATTTCTTCCTTTACCTTGACTCGCAGATTAGGATTCATTCTATAAGGCATTTTCCTAAATGGGCATGCACCTTCCTTTAACCTTATCCTCATCTCACCCAAAGATGGATGCACCCATTTCAGCTCATGATATCCTTATGGAAATAAATCTTGTAATTCACGCAATAGCTCAATAATTTTAGAAATCTCCTGTAGACCAATAATCACTAATAATGGCCTCTTTTTGTTTTGCATTTATCCCAATGTTAGATTTCTTTTTTTTCATAGGTTCATGATACATTCTTTCCTTCTCATCTACACTTTCCAACACCTTGTGCGTACCCACAGTGTGGTCAAAATCTAGATTCTCCACTTCTTCATCATCAGTCCTATAAACCAGTTTAACCTTCTCTTTTTCTAACCAGGTGCACCCAAGCTACATATCATCTATCTCTTCTTCATCAAAGTGCACCTCCAAATCCATTTCTCCAAACATTTCTAATAGGATTTCCTCAGCCTTTTCACTATGCCCCATTGTAAGGTGCTTTATAATCTATAATGCTCCATGCACCGTAGGTTTAGTAGAAAATAAGTCAAAGGTCTGAATCATACCTGAGGTCATTTCCTACCAATTAATTTTTTCCCTTGTTAATTCTGCATTTACATACCATGTGTGTGCACAACCGCTGAGTGTGGTGTAGAACTTATGTACCTAGAGTGATGGCAAAAAGGCCTCTCGCCCCTCCGTCTAGAGTCTCTCACACTTCTGAATGTTATGATGAGTAAAATCCTTCCCATGAATTTTAAAATAAAATTAGGGTACATTTCTCTTGTGTAATGTGTAAAAATGCATGTATATATGTAAAACACACACACACACAGGTGTGTGTGTGTGTGTAAAAATCATGTAAAGAAAGTATAAAAATGATAAAGGAACTTGTGCACCTGATCTGTGATGAGAAAAAGGGTGTAGAAAGGATCTTGTCAATGTTGTGTGAGATTTTTTGGTGATCTCATGCGACTGGCCAAAAAAGTGTAGGGAGGAATGTCTGATTTATCATTTAACCTATAACTACTTCCTGAGAGTGAAGATATCTCTGCACTATCTATTTTTTTAGCAATCCAATGCCATGGCAGTGTAGAGAGGAAGGTTTGGTTTATCCTCTATCCTATAACTACTCCCGAAAGTTCTAAGGACACTTTATCCTTTAAAAGTCATTGTGTATGGATTTTTGTAGACTGGTATGGTTGTGTAACCCAATGTGTCATGGGAAAAAATTGAAAACCGAACTGTATTGGTATTGTGTTGTGTAGTGTGTGTAAACCCAAATAATGCCCCCCTCTTTAGGGGCACTTGCAATATCAAAGATAGGAGAATGTGGCCCAAAATAGGACTAGCCACGGATACTAAAACTCTACCCTACCGGGGGAAGGGAATGTGTTTGGTAGAAACCAAGGCACACAAAAATAAGTGGACATGAAACAATTGTTGGTAAAAACAAGCATGTATGTAGAAAATAAGGGTAAGCAATGCAAACAATGTGTAGGAAACTAATGTAAACACCAAAAAATATAATTTAGGCAACAAAAAGTGGGTTGCAAACATAAGACATCAATCATGATGTTGTAAGAAACTCAAGGCTGTAGTGGGTGCAAACAAACAAGTGTGCACACAAGACAAAGGGAAAATCCCACAAAAAAGAACAAGTAATAGCAGACAATATAACAAACAAGTATGGAAGCAAATATTCCTGCATTACAAATGTTACACATGAAGCACCCATTAGCATATTAGAAAGATAAAATGTATGTCAAAGTGTGTATAAACCAAAGTAGTATGCTATGAAAAAAAATGAAACAATAGAACCTTTAGCGTACAAATGTGAATGCCCCCATGAGCCATTGTGGGACTACTAGTCAAGAATCCATGTTGTGTGTAATATACCTGTATAGTCTGCGATCACAACTAAAAAGTAAGTGAATGTGCATGTGTGTATGATAATGATAATTTCATACAAGATATCTATCTAGCATGTGTAATAAAGTGAACATGTAAAAGCAAGTTTGGGTAGGATTAAATCCAACCATAAAACGTAGTATATGTTGTGGATGGATGGAATGGAATGTAGATTGAATGATAGGAGCCACATTCCCCTTGAGTGAATGGAATTTTATAGAGTGAGGTTCATTTAGTATGCCCCCTTGGTAGTCAAGAATGAACCATGAACAAGATTGCATCATTAGGAAATGGTTGAAACATGTGTTTTGTGCAACATGTTGTGATGTGTGTATTGATGATATATGACATAGATGAGTTGTGCGTGATGTTGTAGCCTAAGCGTATATCACGAAAATATGAATAGAAGGGAGTGGTGATTTAGCATAAATTGTATACCACTAAATGATGCAAGTGAAAGTGATGATGTAGCCTATCACGAGATGATGCTAAAGGAAGTGACCCTATAGCCTAGAGCATATATCACTTAATCTAGGTATGTCACATGAGAAAATATTGAACGATCAATGTGTAAGGGTGATGAGGTCCATTTATGATGTATACCTGTAGATGCCCCACTTTCACACCTATCCTAAATCAATTAATTTCACCATTCTATTTCCCACAAAAATGCACATTAAATTAATCGATGTTAATTGATTAATTAATCCATTTCAACCCCTAAATTAAACCCAATATTCCTCACATGCCAAATATTCCCCATGTCCCCCCACTTGTGAATTAAATATTCAACTTTGATTCTGGACCATTCCTCATGTCTCCCATTAACCTAATCATCATTACTTTACATAATTAGGATTAATCTAAACCCACAAGTTAACCCCAATTTTAGGCTATAAATATAGCCTCTCTCCCCCTATTTCAAAATAAGCTTGAATATCATATCAAAGATTGTGCATCGTTTGAGCATAGAGAATTATCCCCACCTCGTCCCATTGCCCAAATAGCCCCATTTTCCTTTATCCATTGGTGAAAGGTAATTCAATCTTGTTGCAGAGAAGGCCTTGCTCCGGTTCATAGAAAATCCCTACGTTTCATACAATCAAGGCTCATCCACACTTTATTGCCCATTATGAGGTTTGCTAAGGAATCGTGAAGGAGAAGGTATCTGGCTAGTTGCTTTACTTTCTTGTTATTAGTGTATTTTCCTAGTTCACATTCTTGAACGCCCGGTGGGACTTACCCACGACTTATTATTTTTAGTCTTGCAAATCATTGCTTTATCCATCATTTGCCTACTGTTTTTTGTTGTTATTCTTTCATTTGTTGATCTATATGGCATTTTGTGGCTAACGTTTACATTGTGGGAGATATTATTGATTTTTGGTGTATTATGATGTTTGTGGAGGTTCTGATAGTGATGAACACTTTGCTTGCCATGTCATGAACCTCTTCGAGGGGAGTCATTCATCCGGAATTTATATTTTTGTCACATGTCTTAATAACCTCTTTTGTGCATCCATTTTGGGATCCATTGGTATTTGCATGTTGGTTTATTTCTTTTCGTTTTGTTTCTCATTGCATTATTCTATTTTGTGCAGATATCGGGTACCTGAAAAACAAGAATCGACTAACTTTTTTTCTCCGTTTTGCTAACCATGTAGATTTCAAAAATCTAAAAATCCAAAACATCTTGATTTATAGTCATTATTTATTGTGATATTTTTTTGAATATTTAGCTTTCGATTTCTAACTTGGTTGTAGGCTGCAAGGGGTTCGTTTGTCATTAATTTTCATTATAAATCTGTTTTATTTTAAAAATATCAAAGAAAAAAAAATCATACTTTGAGTTCTAATATCATGGGAAACTAGTCCAGAAAATAATATCATTTCTTGGCTTCTATTTTCAATCTTCGTGTTATAATTGATATATATATTCATTTACCTCTTCATTTTCAAATATTCCTATTGATATTAGTTTTAAACACTATCCAAATAATTAGTAGATCTAAATTTATTTATAGATTTAAATCTTACTTTCAAACAAAATAAAAAAATAGATCCCGTTTCCCAAAAACAAAAATATGTAGATCTTCATCTACTAAAAAAACACATTGTTCAAAAACATATCTTTATTTAGATCTTCATTTACAAAATATCTAGATCTATACTTGTTTAAATAAACCAAAAAACAAAAAACATGAAACCCCATTCTAACATCTCCTTCTTATCCCTCCTACCAGCTCGGTCAAGCTGACAAACCCCTTCCCCATCCTAGATTCCCCAATCCTCATCCCTTTACTCCCTTTGACAACTCGGTCAAGCCCTCACAACCCCCAACCAAAATTTCTAGACTCTACCCTAACCCAAACCCATCCGCATGGATGCCCATCCCAACTCCCTTACAATCCATCCCAGTTTCAAGCCACTCAGCCACCACAAACCCTAAAAATTGACTACCATGTGTCGAACAACCCATGACTCAACTCATCCACAGATATACTACGCCTCCCAACCAAACAATTTAATTTTCAATCCTCCTTCCGACCACTCGACCGAGTCATTTCCTCCATAATTAGATGCACACCTCACAAATCTGATCCACTCTGATCTCACCATTGCAAACACCCAGTCGAGCTGCCATCATCCACCCTACACATACAATACAAGCCAATACAATACTTAACTAGTTTAATCAATTTTGCATTTTAGGTCAACATAGTAGTTTTGAACCTTAATTTGTTATTTTTTTCATTTCTTTATTATTAACTTAAATAGTGTTTCATTTCCTTTTCTTTGTACTCTTATTTTTTTCATTTCATTTGCTTATATGGTTTTAAATAAAATGTCTTGTTATCTTATTTTAATTAATTCCTTTGTTACTCTAATAATAAGGCTAAATTAATTTTATTAGCTTTTCATTTCATTAGAACCATTACTAATTATTTTTCATCTTTTTCACCCAATAATCTAATTGTGTAACTTTTTTTTAGGGTTATTGGACATTTTTGTCCACCTTTTGACGCTCTTTTGGTGTTTTTCATCAATCATTTACTTGTTTTGATCATTTTTATGAATGCTTTGTAATCGGACACATTAGTTATTTAATTATATTCTTAGATTGATTTCAATGATTTAAATCAACTTTTTAATTCAATTAGAACTAATTATTTTCTAAATTAAATTAATCAAATTAAATTGACTAGTCATTTAAATACACTAATTTAGATTTTTAAATCAAATAATCTATTCGATTAGATCTAATTATTTTCCTAATTAGGACCTTGAATTATTTTCATCATTTTTGATCCCAAACGGACTCATCATACAATGTGGTTTTGCAGGGCTCTTACTTTGGTCGAAATCCTTCACTGTCAAAGACTCAATTTTGAAACAAATACATGATCCAAACCCCTTTTTGTGTGGCTTTTCTTACCTTTTTCCAATCATACACGTTGTGTATTTAGGGTCCCCAGACATTTCGAAACACCTTGGTGTTATCTTTTAATCATTTCATCATTGTCTATGCACTTTGCACTATCATCTCATGCTTCTACAATCTTCAACATATTGTTGTTCTTCATTTTCACCTCCTTGAAGCCAAGTTTCTAATCGATGTTAAGGGCATTCACATGTTGAAATATGTGGAATCCATCCCTTACCTATTCGCAACAGTTGGAACTAATATGCAGAAAATAATTATAGATCTCACATTAAAAAGGTGCATTGGATAAATCCAACACAACGATCAGAGATCCCTCCAAAGTTTACGGCCAACTCATTTCACACCATTTATGGGCATAAAATCCACCAAGAATCACTTGCTCAGATACATCATGGTAGGCAAGTCCAAATAACTGTCGTTACCAATTAACAGTTTTTACCCCGTTCCATTTGGAGCTATGCTCCAACCAAATCTGCGAAGAATTTGACGTCTCTGTGACGTTGACGGTGGGTCCCGCTTTACATTATCCTCGAGTCAATTCTTTCGGATGCATAAGACAAAATAAATGCGACTTTCTCCGGCCGCCGCATTGTTTGATACTAAATTGTCGCGTCAAGTGACGTCAATTAACCTATGCTGCCGAAAACCGGGGTATCAAGGCAATTGGTACGGAGAATCGGATTTCGCTTTCTCATGAAAATTAGATTCTCCGGATTTTGATTATTTATTTTGGAATTTAGCGTTAATGGACAGACCATTTTGCCGTCAAAATTCTGACGTCGACAGAGGCGTGTCACCCCCTAGATGACGACTTTCCAGGTGGCTGTTGCGACCACCGTGAACGGTAACCAAGTCGCTGACAGCGAATAGATACGTGTACCGCACTCTAACAGTTTTATCAGGCTCCATAAGAACATTAATAATCTCCCACTTGGATTTTGATTTGGAGATGAGATAAGTCGTCGTTAACCCTTAATGTTGTCATCCGCATTATTTTAAGAAAAGCTGAACATAGCTGTAGTTTATCCCTTGTGAAAACCTGTGGAGATGTAATATCTGTTGGAGTTGTTGACTTGTATGGATCTTCGTCCAACTTCAACTTATCTTCTTGTTATGTTTTCCTGATTGAAGTAATAATTTTATTGTTTTATGCTTTAATTTTTTTATTGGATTAGTAGAGTGTATGTCATATAAGACTCAAAAAATCTTTCTATACTAAACAAATAGGTTCTAACCTCTATTGAAACCCTAAGATACCTATCACATGTCATTAGATTGTTGTCAAATTAAACGCTGGTAATTATTATCAGCATCTCACATCTCACAGGTTAACATTTCTAAAGTCCATATAAAATAGGAAATCAAATCACACTTTATGATCCATCATCAAGTTACACCTCTTTACATAAATAAATTATATATATATTTTAATGAAAATTACAAAACAATTTAGTCTAAACAAGTTAAAAGTTGAAATCTTTATATTCATATGAATAAATATTTATTTTATTCAGTTAAAAATCCTAAACAAATAATAATATACTTAATTGTTAATTAATCTAAAATTGTAATATATAATTGAAGTCAAGATGGATCAACCTAGAAATTTATGTATGGATTATAAACTCTATTCTAAATAATATTTTGATTGAACCTTCAATCCAAATGATGAATGCAAGATTGAAATATGATGTAAGTATTTTGTTTGCTTGATTTCTCTTTATATCTTATTGCCCTCACATCTCATCTTGCAACTCTTGTGTACTTGCAATATTTAATTATTCTATATTCTAAAGTGTTAAGGAAATTGTGTCACTACTACACAATGTGTGAATAGTGCCATATGTCGGCTCCTTGTGCATCGAAAATCAATCTTTTTGAGTATATTTTAGCGAGAAGAAGGAAGAACTGAGGAAGATGAGGAATTCACACAATACATGAAGGAAATGCATGAGAAACTACACAAATAGTTGGATCAGATTAATCCATAATACAATGACTGCACATACTTGAGGAAAAGACACTTGAAGTTTGAGGTTGGTGTCAGGAAATAAGGGATAAAATATGCAAAACAATCCCACATAGAAATCGCAATAGTAGAAACTAATATGCAAAATATTATCACAGATCTGAAAAATAAAGGTGCAGAAATTAAAAGAACACAACACAAAGACAATATTTAACGCGGTTCACCCAATTTGGGCTACGTCCACCAAGAATCACTTGCTCAGATTTTATTACAAGCCACCTCTCTCTCAATACAATAATCAGATCTGTTTGGAGCTATGCTCAACAAACTATCTTGAATTCACACTTGAACTCACACACCTCCACAATGTAACATCAACCCTACCATATGCACAAAAGAACATAAATATGCAAATGCTTAAACAATTTTACAATACCGTGGGTACCAAAACCATAGGCCAAAATCGTTGCATAAACATATGGGTCAAAAATCCGGCCCATATAAAAAGAGCACGCTTCCCGAGATATCAGGCACATTTTTTGAGGCCAAATTTTTTTCTCATGGGTTGTGCCCCCGAACCCCTATTATCGGGGGCTGCCGCCCTAAACCCTCGCTCGGGGCTCAACCCAGCCCCGAACCCCAACAAGAAAACTATGGATAGTGTACAATACTTTTAGTGTAAAGTCTTCAACACTGCCACACATGAAAACATGCTCCACAACATAACAATCTCTTACTTGGAGACTAGTTTTCCTCTGAGAAAGATTCTTAACCCTGCACTATCATCTGTAAAGACCAACCAAAGTTGAACACAACTTCAGTTTCTCCCTTGTGACCACCTTGGTCATCATATCTGCAGGATTCTGACTGGTATGAATCTTCTCTAGCTTCAACTTCTTTTCATCCAAAGTTTTCCTAATGAAATGGTACCTTAACTATATATGCTTCGTCCTACAGTGGAAAGTAGAGTTCTTAGCTAGGTTTATAACACTCCGACTATCACTATGTAACTTACCTTCCTCCTCCTTATGCCCCAACTCCTCAAGCAATTGTCGTAACCAAATCATCTCTTTACTTGCCTCTGTGGCAACAACATACTCAGCCTCCATGGTTGACAAAGCCACCAGCTTCTGTAGTCGTGAAATCCTGCTCACAGTTGTCCCACCTACAATGAAATATAACATGTGGTGCTCCTCATGATGTCTACATCTCCAGCCATATTTGAACCTACACAACCACGCAAAGTGGTTTCCAATCCACTGAAGCACAAAACCGTCCCCATGGTCCCTCTCAAATACCAAAGGATCCACCTTATTGTAAGCCAATGCTCTTTACCTGGATCACTCATAAATCTACTCACTGCTCCCACTGCATGTGCAATATCAGGCCTAGTGCACACCATGGCATACATCAAACTGCCAACCGCTAATGAGTAAGGTACCTTGGACATCTGGTTTCTCTCCTGCTTTGTCATGGGACACAACTCCTTTGATAAATTGAAATGGCCTGCCAAAGGAGTCCTAACTAGTTTAACATCTTTCATATTAAACCTCTCTAAGACCTTCTTAATGTACTCTTTCTTGAGATAAAGTCAACTTTTGTTCCTTCCTATCCTGAGATATCCTCATAACAAGGATTTGTTTGGCTTCCCCCAAATCCTTCATATCAATGGAGTCACTTAGCTACTTCTTGAGTACCTTTATTTCCTGCATGTTTTTGCCAGCAACCAACATATCATCCACATACAAGCACATGATAATATAACTACCATCTTGAAAGTACTTTGTATACATGCAATGGTCAAAATGAAATCTGATATAACCTTGCTCCATCATGAAGCTATCAAATTTATTATACCATTGACATGGAGCTTGTTTCAGGCCATACAAGCTCTTCTTTAGTTTGCACACCATCTCCTCTTTACCTTTGACCTCATATCCCTTTGGTTGTTGTATATATAGATCCTCCTCTAAATCACCATGGAGAAATGCAGTCTTTACATCTAACTACTCTAAGTGCAAGTCTTCTACTGCCACTATTCCAAGAACAATTCTAATAGAATTCATTTTTACTACAGGAAAAAAAATCTCATCAAAATCTATAAAAACCCTTGACCACCAACCTAGCCTTGTATCTTTTCTTTCCTCCTTCTTTAACTATGTACACCCACTTATTCCATAATGATATTTTTCCTTTGGCTACCTTCACTAAATCCCAAGTCTGGTTCTCCATGAGAGACTTATGTTCCTAATCCATGGATTGCTCCCACTTCTTCCTAGCATCTACCTGCATTGCTTCATCAAAGCTCTCTGGATCTCCACTATCAGTGAGTAATAAATAATAAAGAGAAGGAAAAAACATTCAGGTTCTCTTCTTACCCTAGAAGACCTCCTCAATATAGGAGTTTGGGGTTCTGTTGAGGCGGTTCCTGAACTGATTTCATGTGTCACTTTCCCATCCGGAAGATCCCCTACCGCTGCATATCTTTCTTGGATTCTTCCTTGTTTTCTGCAACTGCTGCTTATATATGACTTTCTCATTAAAGACCACGTCCTAGATCGAATGATTTTCTTGTCCTTAATACTCCAACATTTATATCCAAAGTCATCACCACCATAACCAATGAAAGTACATTTTTCTGATTTAGCCTCTAACTTGGTCCTATCATCCTTGTCTGTATGAACAAACACCTCACACCCAAAGACTCTAAGAAATGAATAATCAACTTTATTACCATACCAAGCCTCCTCAGGTATGCCTCCATCCAAGGAACTTGAGGGTCTTCTGTTTATCAAGTACACAGCTGTGCTCACCGCTTTTGCCCAAAAAGAAAGAGGCAGTCCTGCATGTATCCTCATGCTCCTAGCACATTCTATTATTGTTTTGTTCATCCTTTCTGATACCCCATTCTACTGTGGAGTTCCTAGAACCATCTTTTACCTACGGATTCCATTCTTAGAACAGTAATCATTAAATTCATTGCTGTAATACTCCCCTCCATTATCTGACCTGAGACATTTTAACTTAAGGCCTGTTTCATTCTCTACCAAGGCTTTCCATTTAACAAAAGTATCAAATACATCAGATTTGTTTCTAATACAATAAACCCAAACTTTCCTTGTTGCATCATCAATAAAAGTAACATAATAACTTGAACCCCCAAGAGATGATACTTGAGCCGGCCCCCACACATCAGAATGTACCAGCTCTAACTTACCCTCTTTCTTCATAGGTCAAACCTTGAGAAACCTTACTCACTTTTGTTTCCCATATATGCAGTTCTCACATAAATCCAAACATATTTCTATATATCTAGGAAAATTCTTCTTTATGATGTCCATGCCCTTATGGCTCATATGACCGAGCCTATAGTGCCATAATGTTATATCTACATCTGAAGCCACAAGATTACAATCATTAGTACTATCAGTGGTTAAATACAAGGTTCTAACCTTCTTACCTCTTGCCACCACAAGAGCACCCTTGGTGACCTTCCAAGAGTCAGCTGTAAATATCACAGTACAACCATCACTTCCCAATTGCCCCACTGATATCGAATTTCTCCTTAATGTAGGCACATGTCTGACATCCTTCAATAGCCATGTATTCCCATTCTGCATCTTAACCTGAGCATAACATTTTCTAACTATACTGCAAGGCTCACCATCACCAAGAAAAACATGCCCAAAATGCCCTTGAACATAATCAACAAAATAATGCCTATGTGGAGTAGCATGAAAAGAATCCCCTGAATCTAAAACCCAAGATTCATTAATATTATGTAAAGAAAGAATCAAAGCATCCTAGCATACATTACCCGATGCCACATTTGCCTCGTTGTTTTCTTCTTGTTGTTTCTTCTTGTCTCAAAGCTCCCAACAGTCCTTCTTTACATGCCCAAACTTTCCACAGTTCCAACATACAATCTTGCTCTTGGATTTTGACGTTGTCTGATCTTTCGATTTTCCACGGTTTCCTTTATTCTTCTGTCTCCCTCTAGTTTCAACTGTCAAAGCATTCCCTGAAGTAGAAAACTCCCCAGAGCTTTTTCTTCACATTTCCTCACTTAGAATCACCCCTACAACATCCTCAAACTTCAACTTCGAGTTAGCTGGAACCGAGTTGCTTACTGCCATTACCAGGCTATTCCAACTTTCAGGTAAAGAGTACAAAATTAATAAAGCCCTAACTTCTTCATCAAATTCTATTGTAACCAAAGCTAGCATATTCATGACCGTATTGAAATCATTTAAATGATCTGCTACTGAACTATTCTCAGACATCTTCATATTAAACAAATTTTTCATTAAAAATATCTTGTTAGAGGCAGAGGGTTTTTCATACAACTTCCCTAATGCATCCATTAGATCTTTTGTCTTCTTTTCCTTTGAAACATTAAATAATACCAAAGATGCAAGACACAGCCGGATCATTCCAAGTTCCTTCTGATCCAAAAAATCCTATTCTTCATCTGTCATACTTGAGGGTTTGTTCACCTTCTCAGACAACGGAGTATAAAGATCCTCCTGATAAAGGTAATCTTCCATCTGCATCTTCCAAAGATTGAAATTCTGCCCGTTGAATTTATCAACCCTAGATCTTCCATTATCTTCCATAGTTCCCACTCAAGCTAAAAACTTTCCCTATGATTCAACACTTTAGCAAACCAAACTAGGCTCTGATACCAATTGTTAGGAAATAAGAGATAAAATATGTGGAATAATCCCTTACAGAATCGCAACAATAGAAACTAATATGCAGAAAATATTACAGATCTCAAATAAAGTGTAGAATAAATAACACAACACAGAGAGACAATATTTAATGTGGTTCACCCAATATGGGCTACGTCCACCAAGAATCACTTGCTCAGATTTTATTACAAGCCTCCACTCTCTCAATACAATACCCAGATCGGTTTGGAGCTATTCTCAACAAACTCTACACAATTCACACCCAAATTCAAAGCACATCTACAATACATTTTCTTATCTTTCTATCATATGCATAAGACCATATAAATAGACAATTGCTTAAGCAGTTTGATACAAAACCATAGGTATCAAAACCATGGGCAAAAAACCATGGGTATGAAAACAATGGGTACCGAAAACCATGGGCCCAAAAACATCCCATAACAGTTACCCATTACCCATGGGTTAATAAACCACCCATGAAAATTTTCTTTGGGGGCTTTGCCCCCGAACCCCCTTAACCCGCTCACCGGCGAGCGGGACTTCCGTAAAAATACCTGATTGTAACACATAGAAGGCGTACCACACTCTAACATGAAAACATGCTCCACAAATATAACAATCGAAACTCTTAGTGCATATGTTCCTCTCTCACACTTGTTACAAGTGATCTTAAGAACTAGAAACACGACAGTTTTGTATTTTCTCATTCTCTTTTTGTTTTCATTTGAAAATAAAATTCAGTACTAACCTTTGTTGTGCAAAACCATATCTTTTGAAATTTAATTTGTTAACTTTGTCTATAAGATTCAATACCTTATTGTTTTCTATCTCTAACTATCATCTAGATCATTATTTTGTTTCTTTGCATCATTAATATTTGTTTGATTGTTGGTTTTGTATGCTCTTCTTCTACGCCTTCGAGCGATCTGGAAAATTAAAAAAGGCCACAATTGTTACTTTTTTAAAAAAAAATTCTAACACTTCATTTGCAGGATAACTACTAATTTATTTTCCACATGACCGTGTCGCTCGAATTTCACCAAAAACAAACAATTTTTTTAAAACATCCTTGGAAAATTACCACCGTAAAAGAAAATTTCTGAAACCAAAAAAAATTAACATGCTCAAGTACATTTTCATTTGCCACCAGTGATTTATTTCAAATTAGAAAGAACTCTACTAATAATCACATCATCATTTGTTTTTAGATGTAATAGAGGTGGATTTCATCACCACTGATGCTACAACAGTGACATGGACTTCATTAGCACACACCACCAGCATTCATATTCGCATTTACATTTGCACTCTGAGACCTAGTCACATCAAAACATTTGGTATTTACAATGCCTCTAGGAAGTATTTATGGGTGATTCATCATGACTACTACTACACTTAACGCCTAATACAACTATAACAATGAATCCTGGGCATCATCCCTATAAATATTCAGGGAGTTATAAGGACACCATACACACATCCATCCCCCCATCACCTTCTACTTTTTCCCAAAACCTACATTGGATGTGGTGATTCACTCCATAACATTTAAGTAAGAATTGGTGAGTCTTTTTGGAGTGATAAGAGCCTACATCCACCATTCCACAACATATTGTACGATTACATGAAACAATTAGTATTCCTACAAGATCTACCTCTTGATCCAAAACCATTTGATACACATGACTACTTGATGTTTGTAAACAAAGTAGTTTAGCATTGTTCTTATCATAAAAATTGAATGATATCAATGTGTTCATTGTAAATTTCAAATCCCAGTCATGTTCCATAAAATCATTTCTCAACAGATTCAATACCAAACAAAACACGGAATCAATCAAACAATGAAGACCAAAATGTTATGTTGATTTCATTAACTTGCTTCAGCCAACAAAAAATCCTTTATAACTTGTTTCAAGCTATATCAAATTGATATTGAGTGACTTGCGTTCACTCTTTATCTCATTAATTTTCAAGCTTGTTTAAGCTTCATCCACAATTGAATCCCTCATAGCTTGTTTCAACCTATATCAAACTAATGTTGAATGACTTGTGTTCACTCCTTATCTCATTAATTGTCAATCTAGTTTAAGCTTCGTCCACCAATGAATCCATCATATATTGTTTCGAGCTATATCAAACTGAAATTGAGTGAATTTTTTGATTTCACTCCTTATTTTGTCAAATTTTGAGTGTATCTAAACCATATTCGATGTAAATCCCTTCATAGGTCGTTTTCATTTATATCACAATTGTGTTGAGTTAACTTGTTTGAGTTACTCTTCATATCAACAATCAAGAGATCATTCAATCTAAATCTAAAAACATGACACAAATCCCCTAATAGCTCGTTTTGAGTTATATCACAATCATATTGAGTTAAATTTCTTGATTTATTCTCCCTATCAGCAATCAAGAGTGTATTCAAGCCAAATCCAAAGCAAACCCATTATAGTTTATGCTTGATCATGTTTTCTCAAACATCATAGCCTATTTTACAACTTAATCAGGCACACACATATCTCATCATGGTATTCACGCGTAGTCACAACCATGAAAATGATGATGAAGAGGTTACACAATCAAAACTAATGAAGAACAGGAACAAGTAGTCAAGGTGTTAGAACAAAACAATAATGAATACCTACCGCATCTCCTAGCCATGGGGGGAAAACTACCCCCTGAATTTGGGACTAAAAATATACACAAACTTATAGAAAATGGTGAATCGAGTCACCATAATGAAATACCAAATAACCCAAATAACTCTTCAACCAAAAATTTATTTACCAAAATCCAAGAGTTAACCAAGAAACTTGAGAAAGCAACTTCTAAGGCTTAAAAGTTACATGATCATGATCAAGAATTCCTTGATACCCCATTCACACAAGAATCAAAACATATGAAAGAAACAATTCAGGGGTTATAAAAGCACTTAAAATAGTTCAAATTTGAAGAATTATGCTCCTATCCATTTGATCTAGAAATGTTACACTTACCATTTGCGTCATCCTTCAAAATTCCAAATTTTTATAAATACAAAGGCAAGGGTGACCCCTGTGAACATGTCAAGGAATTTTACATGAAATGTTAGGAAGTAGCTTATCGTGACATATATCTTTTATGATTATTTCCTAAAGGTTTAGAAGGACATGTCTTAGACTGGTTCCTTCATCTCCCAAAAGGGTCAATCACAACTTTCGAATACCTATCGAAAAAAATTGTTGAACATATTTCCTTCAACCTAGAATAAAAAGTAACCATGATAGATCTTTGCGGTACTAATAAAAGGCCCAACAAGAAATTTTCATCCATTTTCCAATGATGGAGAGGGATTGCAAGCCGATTTCTTTGCTCAATACCAAAAGGGCAATTAGTCATCATCTTTGTTCCAAACCTCATTGTAGAATTATCATTCCACATACAAATGCATTGTTTAAGTAATTTCTAATAAGTCATCAAAAAAGGGACACAAATCGAGAAATACCTCATTTCTAAGGGCTTACTTAAAACACCCTTTAGGGACCAAACTCATAGGGACACCCCTCAAAATCAAGAAAAATCCAAATTATTTAATTAGAACTGAAATATAGTCAATGACAGTGTTACCGATTCTCACCATGTCTGAAACATTCAAAACAATCCACCCAACACAATTAAATCTAATTAACAACTAATTGTCATCTCTAGAAAGGAGGTTCATCCTCATGACCGGTGAAGACAGCTCACTCCACTTGGAGAAATCCTATCTAGCGTCTTCCATCACTTAGAAAATGCCAACATGATCTCTTACCCCATTGTCAAACCCTTCAAATAAGGGAAACCCAAAACAAATTGGTCTAAAGATAATGAATATTTTGATTGCCATCACATAAAAGGACACTCTACATATCATTGCATGTAAATCTACCATTATTTCCAAGACCTTATTGAACATGGAGACATAAAGGTTGAAAATACCTCTTATACAAAGTCCCCTAATGAAAAACTCAACATGTTCAAAAACCCCTTCCCTAACCATGATTATAATTCGAAGGACAAGGGTCAATCATCAAACAATGTTGAGTATGACTCGGTCATCTCAACCATAGACTATGACCAAGATCTATTAGCTACAATAAAGATGAGAGTCGACTATGTAGTTACCACTAGATAGAAAAAAGTGTGGATCTCCACTATGAAATAATCCACTACCTTGTCTCCCACACCACCTCTTAATCCAACATCTAATTCCACCACCAATTCCACTCCCCAACCTACACCATCATTCAACATTTTCAAACAATTGGAAAATACCACAGCACAAATTTCCACCATGGAATTAGTAAAGTCTTCTCTCGCACTACAACGCATCCTTACACAAACATTGAAGGAAGCTCGTGTCCCAAAAGACATCAATTCACAATAATTCTAAGATTTAATAGAAAATATTTCAACACCCAATCCTATTATATCATTTAGTCCCACTGATCTTCTTGACCCCAACATGCTAACAATCATTATCTATACGTCAAGGATTATATAACTGATCATAAGATCAAACGTGTATTAGTTGACAATGGAACAACATTGAATATTTGATCCATGAAAATCCTACGATATCTAGGTTACACTAAAAAATATTTACAAGATGGCATCATAACCATTCGTGGGTATGATAATAGTGAAACAAAGTATGAAGGTACAATCACATTACCTTTCAAGGTTGGACTAGTCACTTTAGACATGTTGTGTCATGTGGTGGATGTAGACGTTGAATATAATATTCTCTTTGGTCAACCATGGATTCATTCCATGAAATTTGCACTATCCACATTTCACCAATGTATTAAATTCCCCCACTTGGGAAAATAATTTACATTATGTTTTGATACCCAACCCTTCGAATGTTGTAGATTCCTCAAAGGGAGATATAAAAATGCTCACTACTGTCTATTGGCAGATAAATATGCTCCACCTCACAAAATGTGTGTCAATCCAGATATGCTTCCCAAACATACTCTGAAACCATCATCTTCTAGTAAACCAACATCTTCTAATCAACCAACATCTCCCAATCAACCAACATCTCCCAATCCATTCTCTTTTGCTAATCAACCCTCTTCATCTAAAACCATTCCCCCTTCCACTAACCAATCATATTCTTCGTCTAACCAACCTTCCTCTTCTAATAATACATCTTCAGTTTAGATACCCTCCCCTTTGGTTAATCAAGATTCATCCTCTAATACACCCCCTCTTCTTATAACCCATTCTCTCCATCTTTCAAAACTACTAAACTGCCTTCCCCACCACGTGAGGTACCTACTAGTTCCTCAAAACACACATTAAAAATCATTGACAAAGGATGCGGTGAATACCAATTCTAAGATGTTTTGAACTCTTTTTACATCAGTAAATCCCCAAAAACTTATGGAAAACCCAATGCTCTATAACTTAGAATTCACCCCACTTACAAATTGAGTCAGTCATTTTGGAAGAAGTTTGGTTATCTAGACAACAAACATATTCCAAGTTCATCAGGATCTTGGTTATACGATGACGAATTTGATCCATGTGATGATTCCCCTCAATTTACCAAAGCTCATCGAATGATGAAAAAAATGTGATGGAAGGGTAAAGGACTCGGTCTAAATGGAAAAGGTCATTTAGATCCAATCACTTTCACCAAACATCATGGTAAACATGGCCTTGGTTTCAAGATACTTAATGTAACTCCGTATTAATATTGAGTGACAATAATGACATTAGTTCTGATAGTGACACCGGGTCTACACACAACCTTTTTAAAGACCTTGTTGAAACAAATATCTACTTTGAATATCTATCCATTAATTTCATTAATTTTGAGATACTTCATCCAACTGTCATAGAACATAAACAATTACATGATGTGGCCATGGACATGTTCCAAAACAATGAAGCCATTGAATATTTCCTTAGAACTCGTGATTAAATTCCCCTTTCTGACCATAAAAAAAAATTGATATTAACCTTGATGAATCTGCTTACTTCGGTGAGGAAATAGTATGCTCAGATCCTCTACCTTTGGAAACCTTAGATAATAAGTGAAAATACAAAATTTCCCATAGTCAAAATCTCGTCGCCGCCTTATCCAAAAAACATATCAATAAAAGGACCCAACATCACAAACAAAATCCTTGTGCAGATCCCCCTAGATCTCTCGACACTGAGGACTTACATCAACCACTAGAAACATTTTCCAAAAAGGATACATCCAAAACAACGATTGAGGAAACCAAATATATTAACATCGGTACTCCTGAACAACCAAAACTTTTACAACTCGGCATCAATCTGTCTGATCATGATTGTGTAGATTTCACAACACTCATTGAATTTCAAGACATTTTCACATGGACCTAAAAATATATTCCATGCTTAGATCCATCTCTCGTAGTACATCACCTTGTGGTACATCTAGATGTAAAGCTTGTAAAACAAAAATTACGTAAAATGCACCCCAAGGTGGCATTTCTTGTAAAATATGAACTTCAGAAACTATTAGAAGCATACTTTATTTGACCTATTGACTATTCTGAATGGATATCCAACATAGTTCCCATAGCCAAGAAAAATCTTGGCATTAGGGTATGGACATATTTATGAGATATCAACAAAGCTTGTCCAAAAGATGACTTTCCCTTTCCAAGCATAGACGATTATCAACTCCATGGAAGGTCATGAAATTCTCTCCCTAAGGGATGGATTTTCTAGCTATAATCAAATATGCATCGTTGAAGAGGATCAACACAAAATAGTGTTTACTATACCATGTGGCACCTTCTGCTATAAGGTCGTGACTTTCAGATTGAATAATGCAAGTGTCACATATCAATGAGTCATAATAGTCATATTTCATGATGTGTTGTATGATATCATGGAATATTATGTTGATGATTTATTAACAAAATATAAAACATAGATAGAAAATTCAAGTGTGTTGAGATGCATCTTTAAAAGGTTACGTGAGTATAAAGTTTTCCTTAATCCAAAGAAATGTGTATTTGGGATAACTTCCTGAAATTTATTAGGATTTATTGTCTCGAAAAGGTATAGAAGTCGATCCTGCCAAATTCAAAGCCATCATGGAAATTCCTCCTCCCCAAAATCTCAAACAATTATGTAGTCTCTAGGGAAAAATCCAATCCATTAGACATTTCATATCACAGTTAGCCAATAAGTGTCATCATTTTAACCAATTTATTAAGAAATATGTGCAGTTCCAATGGAATCAAGATTGCCAAGATTATTTCACCAAACTCAAAGAATACCTCTCAGTTCCACCTATCCTTATGTTACTATTTGTAGATAAACCCATGCTTCTTTATATATATGTCACTGAGCATTCCATAGGAGCTTTGCTAGCACAACACAATGATCAAGAAAAAGAACATGTCATTTATTGCCTTAGTCAAAAACTTATTGAGCACGAGGCAAAATATTCCCAAATTGGAAAAGTATGTTTGGCAGTCACTTTTGCATTCCATAAGCTACGTCATTACTTGCTTAATCACACAACTAAATTGATTGCTAAGGTTGATCCCCTCAAGTATCTCTTGTCTCGACCTATTCTCACAGGAAGAATTTCTAGTTGGGTCATCCTATTTAGTAAATTTGACGTCAATTTCATTCCTCAAAAATAAATTAAAGGACAATCCCTCATAGACCAACTTGATGAGGCACCTCTTCCCAGAATAGAACCACTTCATTTTACATTTCCTGATGAATATCTTTTGTACATATATATTGTGCCATCTTGGACTCCATAATTTGATGGTTCTTGTAACCTCCATGGATCAGGAGCTGGTATTTTTCTTATCACACCTGGCGGACATGTCATCCCCAAGTCATTTTGATTAGCATTTATGTGTACTAATAATATCGTAGAGTATGAAGCTCTCATAGTAGGATTAAAACTAGCTATATATTATAACCTTAAAGAGTTGGTTGTATTTAGTGACTCTTTACTTATCATTAAATAGGTTAGTGATGAATACCAGGTTAGTGATGAATACCAGGTTAAGGATGAATTTTTTTTCCAGATAAACACATATTAGATAGCCTCTAAAGATATTTTCAATTGATTAGTTTTGACCAAATCCCTTGAATTCGTAATAAATCTGCATATGCTATGGCAACTATTGGATATCTGTTATAAATTGCATCCAATCAACCCTAGACACATTTTCTCATAGAAAACCTCTTAACACCTACCTATAATATACCTAAAACCACTATGGTATGTGAGATCGTGGGTCCTAATGATCCTTGGTACCATGATATTTATGATTTCATCCACAATAAAGCATTTCCTACCAACATGAAACCAAATTATACACACACTTTAGCACAATGTGCCTCCTATTACACCATTTTATCTGACACTCTCTATAGATGAGGTTATGATAGCACCATACTTTGATGTATTAATCAAGAGGAGGCATCTAGTGTTCTAACTGAATTCCACTCTAGTATCTGTGGAGCACACACAAATGACATGGCTTTAGCTAAGAAAATCCCGCGTGTTGGGTATTATTGGCCCACCATGGAGAATGACGCATGCCATTTTTTCAAACGATGCCAAGCTTTCCAAACACATGGCAACCTTATCCATGCACCTTCCCAATCATTGTAATCAATCACCACACCATGAACCGTCTCTCAATGGGGCTTGATCTCATCAGTAAAATTAGACCAACATCATATGATGGACATAAGTTCATTATTACTGCCACTGATTAATTCACTAAGTGAGTAGAAGTTATGTCTCTCACCTATGTTACCGGCATCCAAATATCAAATTTCATTGTTAACACTATCATATGTCCATTTGGCATTCCATCATCTATAGTCACAAATAATCAAAAATCATTTAAAAACTAGGATGTAAAAGACATCATCAAATGCTTCCACATAAAACTTAAGTAGTCTACTCCATATTACCCCCAATGTAACGGCCAAGTAGAAGAAACCAATAAGAATTTAAAATCCATCATGGAAAAGATATTCGATACACATCGATGAAATTGGCACACTCAAATTTATCCTTCTCTTTGGGCTTACTACACACATATAGGAGCCACCCCATTCTCCCTTGTTTATGGTTGCGAAGCCATTTTACCTGTTGAGGTTGAACTCCCATCCTTGAGAATATCCCTTAAAGATGTAATTAATGAAGATGAATATCGACAATTGTGGTTTAATGAGTTTGAGTTTCTCGATGAAAAATGACTTAATGCCCTCAATCATCTTCAAGTCTATCAAAACTGACTGCAACATAGTTATCATAAAAAAGTACAACCCAGAGAGTTTGAGGTTGGTGATCTCATTCTCAAAGAAAATCAAAAGAATACAACTAAAGAGACATAAAAACAAGGAAAATTTGAGCCTAATTGGTTATGAACCTATGTAATTATAGCTAAATTTGGCTCTGGAGCCTATAAATTGGCCACAAAAGATGGTTAGGAACTTGACAAACCGATGAATGCAATACATTTAAAGAAATGATATTCTTAAGGCACTCTCTATTCTAGGATATAATTACCGGTACATTCCTCATGTCTTACTCATCTAAAAATAATTTAAAATTATTCATTCCATTGGCAGATATTTTCATTATCAAAATCACATCTTCATATTCAACATCATGAGAAAAGTGTTAATATAGATCCTATTAATTTTTTTGAGTATCATACTTCTTATAATGTTTCCCATTTTTGGTTACTCTCACCTATGGTCATATATAGAAGCTTACTGATGGTAATATATTCCCTTTAAATTAATTCTCTCTTTCACAAAAAATCTCTAAACTTTTTTTACCTGGTTCATTTGACCGTCCATCTCAGTCTTCAGTGTTGAACCCTCATTTCCTACTAGTCATGTGGGGCTGAGATTGGGGGAAATGTTCTTTCCAAATTATAAAGAACTATTGTACAAATCAATAAATCAAATAAATTATGAATAATTCATTGTTGCATCTTTTGTCCTTCATATTCTTTGGTGTCGAGCCCACACTTCTTACTAGCAGTGTGAGACTGGGAATGGAGGGAAGTGTCATTACTCATCTACGTCTTGTCTTCAGTGATGAACCATTACCTCTTATTGGTGGCATGAGGAAAAGCATAGAGGTTCATTCATAAATCACAATGTATAAAATGTAATCAAAAACTAAAAAAAATCAAAACATTCAAAAAAACTAATTTTGTTTTTACTCACCTATGTTTTTCCTTCGATGATGAGTCCTTGCTTCTTACTAGTAGCATGGGGCAAAGCATATGGATTCATTACAAAAATAAAAAATATTATAAATCTGAAAGTTCTTACAATTATAAAATCCCCAAAGAAGTAATTTAGATGCCAAAGTGAAGAGAGAACCATCCCTTCACCTCATATCTTACAAATCAGTAGGACACGTAACTATCTAATTAAAATACATGACCTATAAAGCATAATTCATATCAAAGTTGGTTCAAAGACCTTAAGAAGAATTAAGTCACAATTTTGTAAAGGGATTATTATTAGCACTTGTCTCTATCTGCATCCTACATCCTTCTTGATTCTCGGTGATGAGCCCTCGCATCTTACTAGTTGCGTGGAGCCAAGAATGGAGTTGGATTTCTTTTCATCTTCTCATCACAAACATATCCTACCAATGGAGTGAGGTTTTTTTAATTATTCCAAGCATGAGTTACCATGAGGAACATGGTACATATGGACGATACCATGTTTTATCACCTCTTATAAGCAGTTTGCATTTTGGTTTATAAAATTCCAAAAAACAAAATCCCCAAAAAAGTATAAAAATCCAAAAAATTCAAAAAAACATTCAAAAATATCAAACATCCAAAAAAATTAGAAAATCTGGAAAATCCAAAAACATTAGAAAATATCAAAAATACAAAAATATTTGAAAAATCTTCAAAATCCCAAAAACATACAAAAATCTTAAAATTATAAAAAAATTCAAAAAATCACAAGATCCGATAAATTTGTAAAACCATAAAAAACCCCAAAACTTAAATAATCAACACAATTCATCCTTTTAACTATTATCCCCAAAAAAATTCCAACCACCTTATGACTATCAAATTTAAACCACTTCCCCTTGCGTGAATCCTCGCTTGGGGAAAATTTGGCTCTTATTGTTTCCTTGTTTGAGGACAATGACCCAATCCATTCTACGCCTTTGTACTCCTTCTTGGGGGAACATCTGATCAATCGTCACTGTGGAACACATTAGGGACATTTTTCCTAGTTCTTGTGTTGTATTATTAGTTACAAGTTATTAATTGTTATCTTAAATCTTTATATATTATAGGGGGCATCTTGATTTTATGTATCCTGGTGTTTCCTCTAATATAATTTTGTTACTTAATTACATATCGTATAGGGACATCATATCTCTTTAATGGTCCATGTCTATGCTCTCTTGTACTTGTATATTGTATTGGGGCATCATACCTTTTTGATGGCCCGTGTCTATGCTCTCATGCATATTACAATCTAGTCATCTTGATCCTTTATATCATGATGCATCTTGTTATGTGCTATATTAAAATCGATATGCTTTCACCTCATGATTATCTTCCTACATGATCGAACACTTACTTTTCACCCCATCCATTCACCCGTACTAATATATTCTCCGATTTGGGAATCCTACTTGATCACCATTGTAGTTTTTGAATCCTACTTGAGGATATTTCTCAAGTAGCATTCATTATCCAGAAACTCCTCACCCCCCACCATGGTCACCATGTATTTTATCCATTCATCCCCACTCCTCATTTCTACTCATTCTCCACTTATCCCCACATCACCCTTATCACCATTCATGTCCCCTTTCACCACTTTGTGTTCTTGTTGGTGAGAAAATTTTTTGGGGGAAAATTTTGTGGGATTTTTTACCAACGCTCTGGGAATCAAATTCCCTCTACGTAAATGGTGCAGCTTAGGTATAGGCATGCATGAGTAAGGTGAGTTTTATCTAGGTTGGCCTTGCGGTCGGGGATCAAACATGGACACTCCAATGACCATGCGGAAAAAGCTTGTGGATACCTACAAGAGAGGAATTTGGTAGGAGAACAGGAAAGGGAGTGAGAATGTTAAATAATATGACTAATGTTGTAAGTAGAAAATCATAATCTTTCATACATCAGTTGGAAGTTTCATCACATGCATTAAAATTGAGAAGAAACAACTCTGCAAATAGAAACAAGACCGATTATAATTTATGAGCACAAAGTATAAATAAATTCCTCAATCAAAAGAGGGCTAGAAATTCCTTCTTATATTGATTCTTAAAAAAAAATTGTACATGGTATGAGAATAGAGGAAATTTGAGAATGGGGGAATGGAAAAAAAAATTATCTCTTTGATTTCTTCACAAGGATCTCTCTCTCATGAATTCACAAAAAACAACTAAGAATACCCTCAAATGAGGATTTCATTACAATTTATACAAGAGAAGAAACTCTTCATCTTCCTAGTGACTTTTCATATGCCATATTTTTTTACTTTAGGCTATTTATATTCCTATCAAATATTAAGTCCCTTTTATAAAAACAAGGCAACTTAAATTTTACATCATGTTTCTAAAGTCACTAAAAGGCATATTAAAAACTACAAATCCCAACATGAAATTAGAACATTGAAGAGAGAGAATTTTGGGAGGGAAGAGAAGAGAGAGAGAGAGAGAGAGAGAAGGGAGAAGAAGAAGAGGCAGAATTATGCAGAAGAATGAGCTGCTACATCAGACTGGATCTCACTCCCCGACCGGTCTCCATCTTGTGTTGATGAGAAGATCTTTGTTTCTCCAAATTCTTTGTTGAAATGAGTTGTTGCAAGTTCCACTCTATCAACGTGAGGAATGCACATACAGATTAGAGTTTCTATCCACCCTTCAAACACACCATTGATATATTTTCACTTCCCAAACCATGATGGATGCTTCTTTACAATGAGTGCAATGTTAGCCCGAATCTCTGAGAGGAACTCCAGAGCATCCTTAGTGAAGGATAATGGATTTCCCACCTATTTATTAACATATTCCTTGAATGGCCCAATCAACTCATTGGTAGTTGTTTCTTCTCCCATTGTAGGCACTCAAAGTTTCTAAATTTGACAATTGATACTATCCTACAACTTGTATGTTTGTTCTAATTTTTCATCCAACTCGGTAATGGCTCGTTTGATTGGTAAAGTCTCCCAAAGGAGTGCCAAAAAATTTCATGTAAATCAAATCCTGAAAATAAGTATTTCTCATTTTACTCAACACTTGACCCAGAGGGTCCCAGTAATGTCTTTCTTTCTCCAAATATTATCTAAGCATCCACATCTTGTTTGTAGTTGCACACATGTAGGAAAAGAGTTTGACTACCTCTTGGAGCACTGACTTTCCCTTTTCAAAAATTGTGTCGATCTAGTCATTATTAACTCGCCCCTACATTGTGATCACATGTGTCCTCTTGATAGATTCTGGACTGAATTTGTTGATGGGTGTAACTTCTTTGATGGTAATTGTTGAGGCATTCGGATCCACCAGGTGTTGTACATAGGACAAAAGAGTTCACACTTGTTATTTTAGCTCATTAATCTTCTTATTATATTCTTTGTTCCTTGCCACAAAGTGAGTGGAAGAATGTTAATACATATGCAAATACCCTTCATGCATAGTCGGCTTCAGATGGATTGTTCTCATTTCATAATCAGCCAAATTCATTTCATCCACTGGGTTGATCAAATTCAATTGGGCTACTTCAATATAATAATTACCTATTTCTCCATTGTAAAAATGTGAGGCTGTGTTTGCAAACTTCCTTTTCCTTCCCTTGGCCAATGAGGAAGTTTTTGATAAATCTAGGGCCACCATTTGTTGAACAATGTGAGTATCAAGTGTTATTTTTTCCTACATCCATGGGAACATTTCATCAGACTAAGGCTTTACGAAAATTGCATCAACCATTCCCTGATATAGAAGAGGAGGCATATCTTGGATGGGAGAGGCATTTGTTTTGAAAAAAGGTGAGAGCTCTTGTGGTGGTTTGAATACTAGGTCTTGAACTACGTGTTCTTCCTCCACTTGTGTTTCTGTTAGTGGATCTTCTTCTTGAATTTTTGTAACCAAGTCTTCCCCTTTCATTATTGCAACTAAGCCTTCTTCTGTCATGAATCTATTTGGTGAATTTTCATGAGAAGAAGTCTCTAATTCTGTGGATTTTCATTTTAAAATTGCTCCAGATTGTCTTGAACTTGAAGTAACTTCCAGAAATTTTGACGATGACTACCTAGAAGCTTGTTTATGACTTGTGGGGGTACCTCATTATTGGATGATCATGGCTCTCTTTTTCTATAACCAATCCCTCACTCCTGACTACCTCCTCAGTTTTTTCCTTTATATCCCCTGACTCATGAATGTGCCAATCAACTTGAGGAAATAGGGAAACCTTGATCACCTCATTCTCAGGATCATACATTTATGTCACATCATATTGCAAACTATCTTCATACCAGGAGAACCATAATTTCTTCACCTCATCAACTGTCATCCTCGTATGATCCTTCTCCCGTACTTAAAATTTGTCAACACACTTGGCCTAATAGTCTTTAATTTGTGGATCATGGTGCAATTATGGGACATGAAAAGATTCAGGATCGTCTCAAATATCAAAATTGGGTCTGGCAATGTAGGAATGTAGAGTCAGATGTGTAAAGGAAGCCTCTAGATGAAATGTATCATTCGCATTCTTACATATGAACACCCTAAGAGAGATGTGAAATGAAATTAGCTTCCTTTTCTTTCTGTTGATTATGTTGTTTACCTGTATCGACTACCTGCATAGCTAAAATAGTATAATTTGTTCACTAAGGTACTTGGGTAACCTTATGGGAACTTGGTCAAAACCGAAAAGTCACAATTAGGAGAAAGTAGAGAATTGTATGAAATGTGGGCCATATTTTTTTATTAAGTATGTTACTTGTGGCGACATCCTTTCTTCCAAATAACCCTCTAAATTTTGGACCATGTACATCATGAATGCATCATTCACTCGGGTGAAGTACATGTGACTTTCCTCCATTACCAACTACGGGATTTTCTCGAATGTGGGCACCCTAGAAGAAATGTTCTATGTGAGAGGAAATCCCTTAAATTCCCTTGATATGGTGAGAAAATAGACCAAGTAATAATTCATGTGGAACTTCTTTGTCATGGGAACTTGGAGTAGTTGAAGATGTAATTTATCATTGATTATCTTCCCCAGTCAATTCGTTGCTTTCCTTCAGTCACTGTTAAGATGAAAAGGGCCATAAAATCTTGGAAGTCCCTTGTGTTTGCTTCTCCCATCACTATGTTGAGGAGAGTGATTGTGTTTGAATAGCCTTCATGAAACTCACATCTCAAAAGTTTTTTTGGCATCCTTGAGGGATTTCTCCATGTCTTCATCCATTATCCTAGTGTAATCCCTTTCACATATGCATCCATCTTTTCTCACTTGTGCACGGCCTTCTCCTTCATGATGATACCCATGTTGGGTTATGTTGGAACTTATAGAGAGAGTGAGATGGTTCTAGGATTAATGACTACCTTTTTCATGCCATTTTTGGCTCGAATTATCTGTGTTTTAGGATCATAGTGGTGTGAGCAGGCCAAGACCATTTTAGTGCTTTGTATAGACATGGAGTGTCCTGCAACTACAAACAACCCACTTGTGAATACTCGATCTTTGATCTTCCCTCTTTCCTTTGTTTTCATGTGATCCTTAAGATCATTGAAATCCATATAGGATACATTACTGTTAGTGCTGAATCACAGCACCCCTAAGTGTCTGCAACTCGATGGGTTGAGACTCTCAGTGTGATTGCATAACATGGAGATTTTCCCAAGTGTGGGACCTTACAAAATCAGAAAATCTCTCCGGATGAAGGCCAGTTCCTATTCCTTTGTTCAGATGCACACGAAAAAAGTGCAGAGGGTTTACTCAAAATCTAATCTAACTTTCCAAGGAGACAGGGTAAGAAGATGCATGAAAATAAACCTAAACTAACAAAGGTGATGCACCGAGGAATGAAGAACACCTATCTTTCCAATAAACACAAACCATTAAAATGTGATGCAAGATCATGCACAGATAACAAAATTTGCAGTGAAAGATCAGGAGGATGCAAATGAACACAGAGAGGGTTGAGAATCATCCACAGACATGCATTACTTGCTCCAAAGATTGATACAATACACTACAAAATGCCAAGAGGCAAATTTGCATTACAGTTTTAAATGGGAGGTTTGAACTCCACAAATTCACCTGCCAAAGAGAAGAAGGGAGGGGCAAAACAAGAATGTCCAACGCTTAGAAAGAAGCCCCTCCTTACAATTTATAGGAAGAATGAGAGAGGGAAGAGAGAGGAAATCCAAATCTACCCCAACCACCTCTAGGTTGCATTTAATTCATCTCATTATGGTGGTAGGTGAGAACCCTAGCAAACTTAAAAGTGGCGAACTGTATTTTGCATTAAAGCTGGTTGTTGAAACGTCATTTCTGGCCATTACCACGTGCCAGAGGAGTTTTTCAATTTTCTCTCTCCAAACTAAACCAAAATGCAATATTTACCCTAGAATCATGTAGAGAATTTCACCAAGTTTCCATTGATATAAAGAATGTGAAAATATGAGCTCTGGATCGAAAGATATGGTGATTTGAAGATTTAGGGAAAAAACAGGCCCAAAACGGATCGGCGGCAAAAAAATTTGAATTTTACCTCTTTTTACATTTTGGAAAAATTTTAAAATTTTCCCCACGCTCCGCCACTTGGATGACACGTGTCAGGCTCTGGTTCATCCATGGGCTCATCCTTTGGAAAATTTCTTGCCACTTGGACACGTGGCATGACCTGATTCGTTAGCGGCGCAGCGGGCCAAAACACTCCTTTTGGATTTTTGGTGAAACACTTAGCCAAATTTCCAAATTTTCCTCTTCTGACACATGGCACGTTCTGATTCATCTGCGGGCCTCCTTGTCTATTTTCGGCCATTTTTCCTTTTCACGTCCCACGCGTCCCTCGCGTACTTTCTCCCAACTGTCCCAAACTACTCTTTGAAATGGAATTGTTCCAACTTTTCACATCCTAGACAAAAATCTCCTGCTTCGACCGGTTCGGGCTTCCTTGTTCCTGTTTGCGGCCTTTTCACCTTTTCATGTCTCACGCGTCCCTCACGTAATTTTTGTCCCAACTATCCTGGACTACCTGGGACAAATATCTCCGAACCGCCCGAAATGGACTGTCTGTCGGCAAATCGGCCGATTCGCGTCCCACGCGTACTTTTGTCCCGATTGTCCCAAACCGTTGCGCGAAACAAAAGACTTAGACGATTTTTCTCTGCTTTCGGCCGATTCGGCTTTTCGCGTCCCGACGTCCCAACTGTCCCGCGGACCAACTGGGACAAAAATGTCTGACTTAGCCAATTTTCTTTGTTTTTTCGGCCCCAAGCTTGGTACGACGAACCTCAGTATGACCTGAACTGGTTCGACCCGAACCCTTCAGACCCGAAATGCTTTAAAACAGTCCTGGAACCTTATTTTTTGCATTTTTTCCATTTTTTCTAACTTGTTGGGATTTCTTCCTGGATGGGGAAGTTAGAAAAAGGCCGAGGGGACCCCAAAAAACATGATTTTGGGCCTCGAATCAATCTTACTTGCTCGGGACTGAATAATTTGATGCATGTTATCAAAATTACCTTGAGGGGTGAATTTTGGATAACAATTTTGGCAACTCAGCGGGGTCATCTGCCTGCTGGATGAAGTTACCAGTTGCCTGAAGCATCCATTGGGCATGGAGTCATGAGTTGTAGCCTACAAACTGATCTGAACTTTGAAAACCTCCCTCTGAGCCACTTGGAAACCCACTGAAATGGACTGTGCAAGAGCAAAACCAGCACCACAAAAACTATGTACAAAACTGAAAATCATACATGCTCCAAATGGAACATGTAGAGTGTGCACAAGCACTTCTTTTACTGAAAGCAAAACTACCTATCCTATTATCTAACTAGAAGCAAAAGTGGGCTAAACAAACCCTGCAACTGGTTGTGCAAAATAGCTTCCTTTCTTCAAAATTGGCAACCATGCAACTGATTTGGCATTGAACATGGCTGATTGGATGAATGGAAAATCAACAAGAAGCTGGTCTTCTACCCAAATCATCAAGGTGTCAACTGAAAACAAATCCAATACCTCTTTTAGTTGCTCTGCATTTGGATTGAAGAGGTATGACAGCTGATCCTTGGTACTTTGTAGCTCACCCTCATGCTTAGAAGCAAGCATGACTGGTTGTGACTTCTCCTTTGACTCCAATGAAGTCAAATACGTTATTGGGCAAAGTATGATCCATTTGATATGCCCATAGCTCTGATTTTCAACTCCAAAAATGGAGTCTTCTTGTAGACCTTCTTGGGTGGGTGATGTGGAAGCAATGGTAGAACTTTTCTGCCATTTCTCTTCCTCCAATGAAGAACATGAAAGATTAAAATCTTCCAATCTTGGTTCCAAAGAGCTGGTATAAGATGAAGGCTGCTGCAAATGGGTGCTCTCCTTCATGACAGTAGGCTCAAGTATTTGGGACGTGGATGATGAAAGAGAGAATGGTGGAAACTCAACTGGTTCTTCTTCATCAAAACAGTCCTCCAAATCTGACAGATAAACTACCTCATGGTTGTCCTACTGCAAATGCTCAACTTCCTCCATGGTGTCCTCTTGATCTGTAACTTGATCATCATGGTTTCTTTCATCCTCCAACATTGAGTTTGAGAGATCAAACTCTTCTTCAGCACTAGAACTTGAGAGAGATGAAGTAGAAAGAAGAACTGAAGGTTCTCCTGTAGCCTGCTTTGTGCTCAAAGCCCTTGGATCTGTAATTTTCTCCTCCACAACTAGAATGTGCTCCTCTTCTTTTGGATTTGGAGCAGCTTCTTCCTCCTCTACTACTTGAAGGACAATCCTGCTCTTGATAGAACTCTTCCTCTAGCATGAAGTTCGTCAAGTCAAACTCTTCAATCTGCTGCTCTAGAGGACAAGTTGGGACTGTAAGATCTTCTTCAGAGCTTTCTTCCTCTATGGCTGATTGTGCAACTTGAATTGAATCAGCATTCCCTTCAAATAGAGTGCCAACATGGACACTACTTTTTGAGCAAACTGACTGCTGATCTGCTTCTTCTTTTTGCTCTTCTTCTGCTGCCACAAAATCAGTCTTAACCACCACCTGTTCTCCAACTCCAACCTCTTCTGAAGGCTTAACCATCAAGGGGATCTTTTTCATCCCAAATTTAAGAGCCCAACTCTTCAGACTTTGAATTTCTTTATCTTTGTTTGGCTCTTCTTTCTGCTGTTGTTTTCCTTGACTGGCATTCTGATTTTTATCCTCCCAACATGGATTTGGGAATGCAAGAGGAGAAGTGGATTGTAACTCAATTGATTTGGAAATTTTTTGTGGTGGTGGAGGAGGTAGAAACTCTTGTTTCTTTGGAGGAGAGGGTATTTCTGTTAGCTCTTGTGGAGGGGATGGTTGTTTGGAAGGAAAAAGGACAGAAGAATCGATATGTGGTGGAAGACTAGGGAATGGAGAAATGGAATTAACTCCTGGGGAAGCATTGACTGGATTTAGAATTTGAAATTCCAAATGAGATGATGTTGCTTGAGTAATGGGAAGAGAAAAACCAGATGATGGTGTAGAACTTACCCATTGACAAGGTTGTTCAACACCAAGTGTATAGGCCTCTATTTCTGCTGTCCATTGTGAAAGTTGGGGTAGCATCTTCATCATGAAGTCCAGCTTCTCCTGAGGGCTGAAGTGTCTTGGAAAAGGGCCTCCCCATGGACAAGGAGTCCTGCAACCAATTCTGAAAGCCTTCATTTGAGCTGTTGCTCTTGATTACACCATCTTTGCCTCCATCTTTTGGATTTTTTCCACAAAATCTGCATCTTCCATTTGATTGTCTTCATTGCATGCGTACCCTTTCTCTTGATGTGCTTCACAACCAAACTGACTTTGGTACTGCTGCTCATATGGGTAGACATGCTGATTTTGAATTTGACCAAAATGCTGATTTGGAGGATTTGTAAAACATGTTGGAGGTGTGATATGCTGCTGTTGTTGAAAATGTGAATTCCATGATGGAAATGAAGTCATGATTGCACAACTTCATGGAATGGAAAAGAATGAAAGAGATGGAAAGAAAGATGGATGGAAATGGATGGAAAACGGGTCTGCAACTCAGAGAATGAGTTATTTACCAGATGGAGTCACCAGATGTGCTTTTGAAAGTGCCTCCAAAAGGCTGAATCTTTAACAGGAACACACCAACCTGTCAAAGATAAAGTGGAAGACCTCTAAGGTCCCACCGGGCATGCCAAAACTATTAGTGCAGAATCACAGCACCCCTGAGTGTCTGTAACTTGATGGGTTGAGACTCTCAGTGCGATTGCATAACATGGAGCTTTTCCCAAGTGTGGGACCTTGCGAAATCGGAAAATCTCTCTGGATGAAGGCCGGTTCCTATTCCTCTGTTCAGATGCACACGAAAAAAATGCAGAGGGTTTACTCAAAATCTAATCTAACTTGCCAAGGAGACAGGGTAAGAAGATGCATGAAAATAAACCTAAACTAACAAAGGTGATGCACCGAGGAATGAAGAACACCTATCTTGCCAATAAACACAAACCATTAAAATGTGATGCAAGATCATGCACAGATAACAAAATTTGCAGTGAAAGATCAGGAGGATGCAAATGAACACAGAGAGGGTTGAGAATCATCCACAGACATGCATTACTTGCTCCAAAGATTGATACAATACACTACAAAATTCCAAGAGGCAAATTTGCATTACAATTTTAAATGGGAGGTTTGAACTCCACAAATTCACCTGCCAAAGAGAAGAAGGGAGGGGCAAAACAAGAATGTCCAATGCTTAGAAAGAAGCTCCTCCTTACAATTTATAGGAAGAATGAGAGAGGGAAGAGAGAGGAAATCCAAATCTACCCCAACCACCTCTAGGTTTCATTTAATTCATCTCATTATGGCAGTAGGTGAGAACCCTAGCAAACTTAAAAGTGGCGAACTGTATTTTGCATTAAAGTTGGTTGTTGAAACGTCATTTCTGGCCATTACCACATGCCAGAGGTGTTTTTCAATTTTATCTCTCCAAACTGAACCAAAATGCAAGATTGACCCTGGAATCATGTAGATAATTTCACCAGCTTTCCATTGATATAAAGAACGTGAAAATCCAAGCTCTGGATCGAAAGTTATGGCCATTTGAAGATTTAGGGAAAAAACAGGCCCAAAACGGATCGGCGGCAAAAAATTTTGAATTTTACCTCTTTTTGCATTTTGGAAAAAAATTTAAATTTTTCCCGTGCTCCGCCACTTGGATGACACGTGTCAGGCTCTGGCCATGTCTGCCATTCGGCTCATCCTTTGGCCAAAATTTCTTTGCCACTTTGGAAAACATTTTGCCATGACCTGATTTTTTGGCCGGGGCAGCGATGGCCAAAACACTCCTTTTGGATTTTGGTGAAATTTTTAGCCAAACTTTCCAACTTGGAAAAATTTTTAAGTCCTCTTCTGACACGTGGCACATTCTCCCGCATTCGGCCGTGGGCCTCCTTGTCTCTTTTTGGCCATTTCACCTTTTCACGTCCCACACGTCCCTCGTGTACCTTTGTCCCAACTTTGTCCCAGACTTCCTGGGACAAATAAATCTCCACCCAAAATAGCTTCGTTCCTGTTTCAGGTCTTCCTTGTTCCTACTTTGCGGCAACTTTTCACCTTTTCCCCGCCCGAAATCTGTCATCGCATCCCTCACGTACTTTTTCCCAACTGTCCCAGACTGCCTGGGACAAATATCTCTGGACCGCCCGAAATGGACTATCTGTCGGTAAATCGGCCGATTCGCGTCCCGCGCGTACCTTTGTCCCGGATGTCCCAAACCGCGCGAAACAAAAGACTTAGATGATTTTTCTTGCTCTTCGCCATTTCGGCTTTTCACGTCCCTCATGTCCTGTCCCAACTATCCCGTGGACTTCCTGGGACAAAAATGTTTGACTTAGCCGATTTTCTTTGTTTTTCCGGCCCCAAGCTTGGTACGACGAACCTCAGTACGACCCGAACCCTTCAGACCCGAAATGCTTTAAAACAGTCCTGCAACCTTATTTTTGCATTTTTTCCATTTTTTCTAACTCGTTGGGATTTCTTCTTGGATGGGAGAGTTAGAAAAAAGCCGAGGGGACCCCGAAAAACATGATTTTTGGCCTTGAATCAATCTTACTTGCTCGGGATTGAATAATTTGATGCATGTTATCAAAATTGCCTTGAGGGGTGAATTTTGGATAACAATTACTATCCTCTATCTCATACTCAGAAGTGAAAGGTCGTGTCGGCTTCTGTCCTAAAAACTTTTATTTCATGATTCCTCAACACTTACTACTTCTAGAAAGGGCAACTTACTATTTTTAGTACATGTGAAAATTCTTCTCTGAACTCCAATCATAGCTACCAATTTTAATTTTCAACTCTTAGAATGCTCCTTTTGTGGAATTCACCCTCTAGAATGACTTACTATTTTTAGTAAATTTCTATGAGACAACTTACTATTTTTAGTAAGTGTGAAAATTCAACTCCTTAGAACCTTGACTGGATGTGACAACTTGAGTTCCTCTTCTTCCCATGTTCCCCTCACCTTCGAGAATGGTTTACGATTTTTAGCAAGTGTCCATGGGATCACTTGCTATTTTTAGTAAGTGTCAATTCTGGACCAAGATGAGCATTTCGATGATTTTTCCCTGTGATACCTCTTATGTGTTCACCACCTCCTTTACAACTTCTTTAGATGGTGGCTTGTCTGAAATAACAATCTCCCATATAGAAGGCGTGTTATTTTTAGTAAGTGTACTCCTAGTGGCTGGATCATGGCAAAACAAAGTTTTCTTTTGGTTTTTTTTCCCAATATCACCCCTCTGAAATTTAAGGTCTACCCAATCACTGGTTCATGAGATTTTAAAATTTTAATTTTTTCACCTGGCAGCAGCTACGGACATGACAACCATTAACGAAGCTTAAAAATTGGAGGTCTAGTTTTCTCCTCCGATCATGACGAAAATTATATTTTTAATGTGGGTTTTTCTTTCTCATTCCATTGGTGAATTTTCTCTTCAAACTGATTGCCGGTTTGAAGGGAAATTTGATTTTTGTTTTCGTTGTGCCAAGAGCGAAATTTCTTCACTACAAACAATTCTAATTGCAAATGGGATTTTTTTGGTGATTTTTTTATGGTCTTCAAGAATTATGAACACAGAAACAAATGGTTCTTCAATTCGTTCCCTGGTTTATAAGATATGTCAATTTCTTTGTCTCACGGCAATGAGGGTTTTCAAATAAAGATCTTCATTTTTCTCTTTCATTCTTCATTCCTCAATCATTCCTTCCTCTGAGATCACTTTGATTTCATGGTTTGATTTACTTGACAGATTTGGTTTAGAGTGAAACAATGGTGGTAAGAAGTTCTAAACAAGAATGGTTAGGGCTATGATAGGGTGTGAAGCTATGAAGAAGAAATGGAGAGAAAATGGCTAAGTATCGGCTTTAAAATGTTTAAAAAATACATACCAAGGATAGGCCACATTTTTATGTTCCTTTAGCTAAAGGTACAAAAGGTTCATCAAATTGCACATCACACCTCCTCACGACACTTTTCAATCATCCAATGGTTGAGTATTAGGGCTAGGGAGCTGGAGAAAAGCACCTGGGGGCTAAAAATCAGACGTATGGATGACTAGGAGGGATACCTAGGGCTGGGTGCATTTTTACTATCCCATATTTCCATTTATCTAAATGGATGAGAGGGACATCTATTTACACATCACACTTGGAGCTAACACTTAGTGGGCATTCGACGATTGTTCATTTGGCTCCAACTTGTTCCTGGGGGATGAGTTGGCAATGCAAAGGGTTCTATGGGTGACCAGAGGGAAAAATAGGGTTGGGTACATTTTAATTTCCCCTATGTCCCTTTTCTTAAGGGATGAAAGGAACACCAAAATGTGCCAAGATCCTGGTGTTGACACATGTCCACTGTGAGAATTGGCTAAGTATGGAGCACTCACCTTGAGCCAGCTTGTGACGGCGATAACTTGAGCTCCCAATGGAGTTTTTTGAAAAAAAATTATATTAACTTGACTAAAAAATGCCTTTTGAATCCAATGGTGGGGGTATTAGCTCTTGATTCCTCCATTTATGCCCTAAAAAAGTCTTATTTTTATTCTGGCTCCCTATTTAAGCAAGAGAAAAACTAGATATATACCTATTAAGCCTAGGTGTTGTGAAAAATATGATTTCACCATATTTTAGAGATCTGAATTCCCTTTCTGATGATGTATTTTTTAGCTCCTAACTCCTTCTGGATCTCCTAAAATTGCTTCCTGAAGATCGAGAGCTTTTTTGGCCCTATGCACTGCCTAAGCCTATGAATCTTGTTTCTAATGAATCTGCCCCAAGACCTCCAAATATTTCTTGAATCTTCCATTATAAATTTATTAATGTTATTAGACCTTCAATTCATTACCATTTTGTATTTTTCTCCTTTTTTCTGCTCCAAGGGGTTGCACCAGTCTCGGGAAGGCCAGCAGTGGCCCTTCCCACAACTTCTTGAAATTTACATTCTTCAAGAACTCCTAAAATCACCAAGGGGAATTGACTTGACTTTCCTAATTCACCTAAGGGACTGAGTTAACATCCATTGGGAGTTATTGGAATGACTAGGTAAGGCCAGTACTAAGGATGGGTATACCTAGGGTTTCCTGGAAATTTAAAAAGTGAAAATTTTTGCACATGGGTATCATTGTCATACTTAAAAATTGTAAATTTTCCTACTGCACATTTGCATGACAACAGTTCTTCCCTTCCAATCTTCTACTTTTAGCTTGAAAATCTTACTTAATCACCCCTTCCATGTGGGATTCTTGGTTGAGGTATACCCTATTCCTAAGATCTTCCCATTGTAGAAACTTCTCCACCATCTCCTCTTTCATCAGAAAATACCACACACATCTTTTCACTCTACCTCTTCCACTTTTATTCTTACCTCATCACTCTCACCACGTGGAAATCCTAATTAATTATTCCCATCACACTCTCCATCCTACACCATATATGTTCCTCCATCCATTCATGTCACACTCCTTTATTTCCTTCCTTGTTATCAGCTCCTCCCGCCTCTTGTTCCATTCTAGCCTACACCACTCACTCTTTTCTCATCCTTCCTAGTATCCATCTTCTTCTTGGTAATATTACTTATACACTCTTGCAGTATGGAAAATTAACTTCCATATTTTCATACCATTTTCCCACCAACTCCATCCATCACTTACTTCTTCCCATCATTCTTATTATTCAGCTTGGCGATCCTACTTAGTCATCCCTATCGCATGAAAATATTACTTAAGAGTCCCTCTTAAGGATGATCTGCCATCTTACCCTCCCCCATCCCATCATATTTCCTCCCTCTTATTATTCCTGCCCCTTGTCATAATCATCTTCCCCAACCAACCATTCCACCCATGTACCCAATACATTCTTGTCTTTCACCTTCCGTATCATCACTGTCGGTTTGGCGATCTTACTTAAGAGTCCCTCTTGAGGATATTCTGTCATCTTGGACTACCTCAGTACTCCAAATTCTCACCATCCAAATTTTCTCACCAATCCCCATCATCCCATCCTCTCACCTCCTCTTTCATTCTCACAAATACCACCTCCTGCTTTCTCACGTTTCATCTCCATCATACCTCGCTTGGCAATCTCACTTAACCACTTTTGCCACATGACAATATTACTTAAGGATCCTCCTTAATTTGAACTCATCATTATAGGCTTCTCCCTTGCCTCATTATTCATTCCCTCCATTGATCGTTTCTTCCTCCTGGTCTCCCCTACCAACCACATTTTCCTCCTACCATTATCCTTTATAGACCTATCATATTACAAAGTGTGTTTACCATCCTACACTTGTAATCATGTTCATTTCCCCCATTTTCCCCTTCTTGATTCATCATCCTTCATACCATTTTTTTCATGTCTTGTTTCTTCATCTTCACCCCATTCATCCTCATCTTCCGCACCCTCTCCTTGCCTTCACATTGTCACAACTTATCACTCACATTTTCTTCACTCTTCTCATTACATATTCTCGAGTTCTCCCACATATCTACCCCCATACTTACCCACCATTATTATTTATCTTCCCATAATATTCTTTCATCACCATATTCTATTTTTGACGCTAATAATTATTGGTGGACTTTCCCTAAAATTCACTCATTCCCATTTTGTGTAGCCTTGTTCACTCTCTTTGACCTTCTCCATTTTTTCTGCATTCCTTCCTTCCTCTGTGCCCACCGATCATTATCAATGGAATTCCCCTAACATCCCTTCATTTTCATTTCCTCTTCCATTCCTTGTTTACTTTTTCCCTTTCCTCACTTTTTCTCCCATCCTTCCCCACCGATCATTATCGGTGAACTTCCCCTAACATCCCTTCACTGGCATTCCCTTTTCTATCCTTTTATCTTCTTTTTTCTTTGTCAATTCTCCATCGCCCTTTTCCATGTTGATAGTTATCGGTGGACTTCCTCTAAAGCCCCTTCACTGGGATTTCCTCTTCTATCCCCCATTTTCTCTTCTCTCCCCTCCCTTTTCTCCACTCTCACCCTTCCTTGTTGCTTCTTCCCCACCTCTCCATCTTCCCTTCACCCTCTTCAATATATTTAATTTCTTCATCATACACCCTCTTTTCTATTTTTTCATCATCCTCTTATCCTCATTTCACCCATCTCCACATTTTTTCTTATATGTTTCATTCCTCCCTTCTTTATTCTCTTTACATTCTTTATACTGCTCACTATTCACCAAATATCTGCATTCTTGGTTTCCTTCCTTTTGCATAATTTTCTCTATTGTCCTCCCTTCCTTCCCACTCCTCGTTTTATTTCACTTCCTTTGTATCATCTTCTTCCCCTTTTTACCTCTCATTTCCTTCTTACTTCCCCATTGATAACCTAGATCTTCAGTGTTATCCCATCCTTTTTATCATTCCACCCTCTTCATGCATTTCCATGTGATCTGTTCCATATTATTTACCTTGGTATTCCTCACAAGGACCAGATTCCTTCAATCTCCTCCCTGTATTCACTATTTTATCTCTTCTTCCCCCATAATTTTTACCTTCCTACTACCCTTCCTTTCCTTTCTCTATCACCCTTACCTTTTCAATCATTTAGTACTAGTTTCTCTTCTTTTCTTTGATCTTCTCCACATCTTCTTGGTTCTTCATCATTTCTTTATTTTCTCCGTTCTACTACCTCTTTTTTCTTCTATAAAGTCTTCATCATCCTCATCTCCTTCATTTTTCCATCCTTCTCTCCCTTTTTCTTGATTTTTCCCCTACTCTTATCTCTTCTTCTTGTTTGTCTTTCCTCATTCATTTCTCCTATCATCATTCTCTATTATTCTCTTCCACCTATTTTTGTCTTCTTCACCTCCTACTTCTATAGTTTATTTCCTTACTCAACTCTATCATCTCTTTCATTTTCCATCATTTCTCTCCCTACATCCCCTTCACCCTTATTCACTCCCTTCATTTTGAATCTCTCTCTCCCTTTTTCATAATTTCACCCTTTTCTCTGTCATTTTCTTGTATTCTTCTTGTTTGTCCTTCATCATTCCCTTCTTCCCCTATCATCTCTCTCTCTTATTCTCTTCTACATCTTTCATTTCTTTTTTCTCCTCCTTTGTCTCTATCTACTCTATTCTATACCCTTGTCTCCTTCACCTTTGAATTTTCTCGCTCTTCTCATAATCAACCACTACTCATGTCCATTCTTTTTTCTCTTTCCACTCTTACTCATTACGTCCTTCAACACATCCTCACACCCAACATTCAAGGCTGATTGAATTCTTTCTCCATTTACACAGTGCATTCATTCCATTCTCTTACACCCAATTCTCATCCTCCTCTTTGTAGAATTGACCTCTCGTCTTTTCGAGAGATCTACCATATCTTCCATCACCATCATCCCTCTTGAGGGGGCATCATCACATCTATCCATAATCACATCTTCCCATGACATTTTTTTTTCAAGGATACCATGGCATTCATCACCTACCACCTTCTAATCTCTCTAACAAGCATCTACTCTAATTTTTGCTTAGCAAAAGTAGATTAAATTCTTCCCCCATTCTTACAAGTGAAAGTTTGTTCTATTTCTTTCTTAGAGAATGCTTTCTCTTTTCTTCCTCCAATAAATTTTTATCAAAGGAACACCTTCCTTAAGAAGAATATATTCAAAATATTCAATCTTACCACCTGGGGCATATTCATCCATATCATCTACTTTCTTTCAAAGGAAACTACTTTCATAATACCCTTCCAATGAGGGGAAAATGTAGACACCCCAAATTCACACCTATCCTAAATTAATTAATTTCACCATTCCATTTTCCACAAAAATTCAAATTGAATTAATCAATGTTAATTGATTAATTAATCTATTTTAACCCCTAAATTAAACCCAATCTTCCTCACATGCCAAATATTCCCCATGTCCTCCCACTTGCGAATTAAATATTCAACTTTAATTATAGACCGTTCCTCATGTCTCCCATTAACCTAATCATGCTTACTTTCCATAATCATGATTACTCTAAACCTCTGAGTTAACCTCACTTTTATGCTATAAATAGAGTGTCTCCCCCCTCTTTCTGAATAAGCTTGAATATCATGTCAGAGATCTTACATCATTTGAGCATAGAGCATCCACCCCACCTAATCTTAATGCCCAAATAGCCCCATTTTTATCATCCCAAAGCCATTATCCCCTTTATCCATTGGTGCAAAGTAATTCAATCTTGTTATAGAGAAGGTATTGCTCCAGTTTATTGGAAGAACCTACATTTCATACAATATGGGCTCATCCACAGTTCATTTCCCATTCTGAGGTTTGCTAAGGAATCATGAAGGAGAAGGTATCTAGCTAGTTTCTTTAATTTCTTGTTATCAATTTATTTCCCTATCTCACAATACCCTCAACAGTCCAGTATGGACCGCAAGACTAGAGTGTGTCACTAGGTAGTGAGTGTAGTGCGTAGAAGAGGATGAGAAAAATGTGTAATGTGCGTAGTAGGGTGTATGGTATGAAATCCAAGTTACGTAGATGTCCTAAGATGCATAGTAGAGGTAAGACGCAAGATGTAATATGTAAGGTGTATGATGTGTGAAAATGTGCAATATGTAATGGCTAATGTGTAATATGTGAGGCATGAGTAGAATATGTATGATATATGTAGGATAAGATGTAGGATGCAAAGTGTAGAATGTATGAAGACATACAGGGGCTATAGTGTAATGTGTGGGGTTCGTGTGTATAGAAGGCCCTCAACAGTCAAGTGTGAACCGAATCACAAGAGTGTGTCATCAGGTAATGACGATGTAAATGCATTTGCTAAGATGTATGTATAAGTATGAGGGAAAAAAATGAGAGAATAATATGTCAAATGATGTTAGGGAGGAGTATATATGTCATGCCCCCCAAGCATGCATTAATGAATAGATTATTTGATGAAAGTGAAAGGTGAATGTCCTCCACTTGATGAAAACATGTGATCATGCTCTAAGAGTAGTGGTATAGTAGATAAACACTATGTAGGTAAGTGACTTCTATGTGCATGTGATGGATGAGTATATAACGAGTGGGTAGGCAGAAAAAAATGCATAGGTGATGGAGACTGATGAGAATCTAAGTGTGAAGGTGATGGACACCCACATGGAATAAATGAGGTGGATATTTAGGCCGAGATACTGTAGCTATGCGAGGAATGGATCTATGCCGATGTGCAGGAATAGAAGAGTGGTGAGGCCGTGTAGATGGTGTGCAAACAGGTGAACTAGGAGTAGATATTGCTTTAAGTAACATGGATTGTGATGTATTAGATTAATTAGGAGATGCGATAACTAGTGTTGGAGGAGATAACGACCATGGAGTAGATGGAGGTACACTTTTGATAGAAATGACATGGTTTTTATGAATGAATTTGAGTCGTAAATGATTCATAGAGATGAGGGAATCAAACCTACAAATCCAATTGAGGTCTAGAAGCATGTCAAAACCATCGACCACTTGTCTAATAAGGAAGGGTACAAGCATAGTAAGAGGTCCTACCATAACACACAGTTTAACAACACCATATGAATTTCTCATTAGATATGGAATTTAGGAACACAGGTAACCGATATCATTGAGAAGTGGAATAGAGCATGCACTGATGGGCCAGGATGGATTAACCTTAGTATTATTGATGGTGACTACTCCGATAGAGGTATTGACATGCAAGTGATTAGAAGTTAAATTTTCATGATATTCGTGGTCAAAGAAATAAATGATTGGAGGAGAAGTGTTAGTATGTTCCACCAAAAATTCAAGAGAGCATGTTGTAGGAAGAGGCACTGTGTGATATACATTGTTAGCAGAATATTCCATCACTATTGTGTCATGTTTTTGGTAGAGGGTTATTGAATATTTTGAGCTTAGGATTTTCATTGATATGTGGAGAAACTGTAGGTTCTGGAAGCTCAAGTTTACCACTATCAATCAAACCCTGAATAAGAAATCGAAGTTGGAAGAAATAATCAGTGGAGTGTCCTATGCACTCATGATAGTCATAATGGAAATTCTCATCAAATTTATGTTCTTTTGGTTGAGATGGATCTATTTTTAGTGGAGAAGGAAGTGTAATGAGGTTAATATCAACAACTTACGATAGTAAAATATGCGAAGGTACACTAGACTTGGTGAATATACACTGATGCGGTTGTGATTGAATCTCCTTAGTAGTAGATATGGTGTTGATGGTAACTTTTGTGTCTATTGGTTTACTTATAGATGGTTTAAATATTTCCTTTCTTTGAAAACGTGTAGAGGATGATTCTTTCTCTTTGTATTTAAGCTTTCTTATGGATAAAAGCTTTGTTCTGCAAAGCTTTAGAGTATGAAAAAGTTGACCAAAAGAAGGAGAGGTCTCAAAGAGAACACTCTCTTGGAGATGTGGTAAGAGATTCTGAATTAACAAGTCCTAAAGCTCAGCATCCATAAACAAATTTGACATCTTAGCTAAGTTTTGTTTGTAACGTAAGACATAATCCACTAAGTGTTCATTATATCCTTATTTATGTTGTGTGAGCTGGGAATAAGAGATCTTAGAGTTGATGATGATAGAGAAATGAGTGAGAAAAGCATCGGATAGATGTCTGAAAGATGTTACCAAATGAAAAGGTAGCTCATAAAACCAATGCATCATATAATCTTGTAAACTACGGGGAAAAATCTTAAATAGTATGGTATGATCATCCACAGTTTAGGCGTGCTACATGAAAAGCTAGGAGATGCTCTTATGGGTCACTATGGCCTTTAAAGATGGGAAATTTGGGAGAGATGAAGTTAGGTGGAAATGGATAGGTAGATATAGTAGGTGCAAAAGGAGCATGTAGTAGTGAAGTAGAGTCTAGAGATGGTGATGCACGAGAAGTAGCGATGTTGGCTAGATTTTTTCCACAACCGAAAATCTAGGTGGTTATGAAATAAATCTCCTTCATTTAACAGTGAGGCTCCCGTGTAATATTTCTGTCAATTATGGATCTTAATAACTATCTGTGGGTTTTAATTTAATTGCAAAGCTCTTCAACCATAGCTAAGCAATTCTGCAGCAAGTAAGTAGTTGTTAATGAAGTATTTTCAACCAAGAGGGGAAATAATAGAAATTGGGAAAGAAGAAAGTAAAATGTGTGATTCGACCAATAGTTTACAGAGTTGGTCTCATACACATAGAAAAAACAAAAATATCTCACAAGATAGACGTAAAGGAAAAGGAAAGGAAAATTTTCTTATATAAATCTTAGATAACACAAATTTTATCTAAAAATCCACACAAAAGTAAGAAGCAATGCACCATTGACACAAATTTCTCTGGATATCCACTTCTATTCAATTCCTCAACTTTCACGTAAAAGACATCAAAGGTTACAACACAAAGTCTGGAATTCAAGAATGTTGATTATAAATTGTCATTTTTTAAGCCGTAGGCTCTTCCTCTATTTATAGTGTATAGAGAGAAATTACAAATAGGAAGTTTTTAATGAATTTCCACACGTGGAAGCTATGAAAAAGGGAAGCTGATGGAAATATTCCTCCTGGAATTTCCACATGACATGCATGATTTATAATTGAAAATATAACCTTCTATTTTGTATGTCTTCCACCTATTTCCAAGTAATTGAATTCTTCCAGTAACTTGAAGTAACAACTTTTAAACCAATCACTTAAGTTTTACAATTTAATTGATTACTTAATTACTTTGTCAAATAAAATAAGAGAAAGAAGAAGAAAGAGAATAAATTAGAAGAAAGTTACTACAACACTCCCATTCTTGTTCTTCTTCCATACTTTGCATGTTGATCCAACCTGTATTGCACCTCTACCTCATGAATGATTTGAATTATATCTTTGCCTTGAATCCGAGATGTTTTTTCTTTTTATATGTTGTTGAATATTTTCCTTTGATTCTCACCAAACTGGATTTGGAAGCAACTAACTATGATTCTCTTGTGGTTGTTGCCTCTAACCTGTCTTCTCCTCTTATCCTTGAAGATTTTTCAATTTTTCTCTAGTATATGCACTAATAAAATGCTTTCCGTAAACAATTCAGATAAAACTCATCACTTTTTATTTTTAATTGCATATGAACAATTTTAAATTCTAGAAAGCACTATGGGTGAAGGAAAACACAAGTAAATTCAATAAAGACTTCAACTAGAAGATTGGGAGCACATGTACAAGCTCTTGAAAGGAATTTTCCACGCAATGACTTCCACATTGGTTGCATTAGAAATAAGAGGGTGAATTTTTTTCTGCAAGCCTTTGTAATTATGAGAGTTGGATCTATTTCTTCCTTTGATTCTGAAGATATATTCAATGTATCAGATGTTGACTCCTACTTTCTTCACCAATATGGGCATAAATGAAGTATTCCTACAAATAATTCAAACAATTATGCAGTCCATAGCATGAATATCTAATTTCTTCACCAAGATCTGATTATAAAGCCTGATGCCCTCTATTTTTAAACTTTGTTTGCATGCCAAGCAAGATAAAAATATTATTTTATTCACTTGTGCACTCACATCAACATGTAGATAGCCAAAATGATAAAAATGAAGCCTTTCTAACCTTATGTGCCAAAAATGGATGCTTCCTAGCAATTAATTTTAAAAAATCATCTTTTAGGCATTTATCTATGCCATAATGGGTCGCACTTTTTGGCTAGAAGTCATGTTAAAAATAAGAAGGAAAAGCAATGGTAATTTGTACCCTTCCAGGAAGCTCCAAAAATTCCATCTTTCACTTGAGTGATTTTTCTTTAATGATGGGAAAAAACAACCTTCCAGGCAGCCCCAAAATTCCCACCTTTCTTCCACCACCAAAATTTCCATTAGCAGCTTAAGTGATTTGACTTTAATGATGGGAAAAAACAACCTTCGAAGTAGGTATAAAATTCCCACCTTTATTCCACCACCAAAATTCCCATTGGCAGCTTAAGTGATTTGACTTTAATGATGGGAAAAAACAACCTTCCAATAAAGAATAAAAATTTTCATTTTTGGAAAGGGTCCGAGAAGATATAGCAACAAAAACTTGCACGTGCCATAATTTTCACTCTGTGGCTCCATTTTAGGTGTCGCTTTATCTAAAAGTGCATATTTTCTTGAGCTCTACGCATTAATGACAATATTTTTATTATTTTCATAAAATTCATTTTTTCACCTTTTTAGACCAAATGACTTCTTACAGTCTTCTGAAAGAATCTTGAGCTCTGATCGCCTTTAGACATTATTAATTAAAAATACTAGATAGCTTTTCAAAACCCCAGGCCTAGGAAAAGGTCTGACATGAAGAATGAATAGGCTGTGGGAATCACCAAAGAAAACAAACCAAAATTCAAACAAAAAGAAATAAAACAAAACAAAAGAAGTTGTGGGCAATTGCTCGAAAAATTTCTTCAATTAGCTTATCTGTACAAATTCTTCCTCTGAGTGAATGTTCTGTGGTAATAATGATGGAGTGAAGTGATTTATATAACCTAAATCCTCCAATTTTAGCTCAATCTATTTTTAAAAGAAATTTATTTATTTAATAAATAAATAAAATGCTTTCAGAAAAAGTCTAGTGAAGGTATTGAGTGATTTTTGACATGTGGGTATTTTTAAAATCTGGCTTTTATGAATCTCTGAGGATACCTTAGAGAAATGCAAACAAATATAGGAATAACAAACACAAAACGACCTGTTATTTTAAAAAGAATGATTTTTTTTAAAGTGGTAGTCCCAAATTTCAGGGTGAAATCTCGGGGACACCAAGCAAGTTGGAGCTAGCAAATTTGGGTTTGCAAATCCTGATATAAATAAATTAAATTAAGATTATTCGAAGAAGATCCAAGCTACATATTAGGAGTGATAGGGTGAATGGAAATAGCAGAAGTGGTAGTAATGGGAGCTGAAACATAAATGGGTGGGGTGGAGGCCATGTGAGCTGAAGAATGAGAAACTATAGAGGCAGAAGCATCACGAGTATTCTTATCAGCAATCAAAGCATGTAGGATATACCGAAGATGAGTGGGATTATCATGCAAAGCTTGTTGAAAATCAGTTTGTGTATTTAATTGGTCTTGTTCAACATTGGTATCTTCATCATAGGAATTTTCACTACCAGATGCTTTTATCTCTTGAAGAGGAACTTGGAGATATGTATCTAAAGGATTCTCAGTTGTAGCTACATAAGTAGGGATATCAACCATTGGTTTGGAAACCCTACGGGTGAAGGAAGGAAGCTCACAATATTGAAAATACCCAAAATGACCACTACAAGTGACAGACATACTAATAAAAATCCCAAAGAAAAAGTGTATTCGAAGATCTTTTTCACCAGAATGATTAACTAAAATGTGGATATTCTCATATAATCTAATGTTATAGAATTATTAAAATAATTAAATAAATGAAGCAATAAAATACTTAAATAATACCCAAGCAATATAAGTAATGAAATATGAAACCCTAATGTGTAAAGAGGGTTAAGAGGGCCTTATCTGATTCAATGATGTCGCGGGAATGTGTCGTAGTGGAGACTAGATGAATAAGAGGATGAAACCTTCACACAGGATCCTGGAAAAGTGCAGATCTAGACTGTCTGGCTAGACTAGGGCACCTAGAGAGGGAAAGGGCACCTTGGTCTAAGATATGGGTGCCCTGGTCTACGGAAATGACTAAGAAACTTCCTCTAAATTTTTGTTGAGTGTTCTCCTGTGTTCACTTTATGTCGCATGAATTTCATTATATGATCGCCGAAGCATTAGTAAACCTACAATAAAAGAATCACCTACAAAACCCTAGACAAAGCATTAAAACCCCCCCAAAAATAAAGATGTATATGAAGGGGTCGAAATTTCCCCAGCTGCAAAATTGATGGAATTATCATTGAGTTTTGCAATACATCTCATACCCAATGTAGTTTTAGGTGTGTGTGTGTGTGTGTGTGTGTGTGTGTGTAATTGTGTCCTAGGTTGCTCTTGTGCTAGCCGCACTTTGTGAAGTAGTGAGTAAGTAACTAGATGTAGAATGTAATAAATGTGTCCATAGAAACAATAGACTCTCCTCCTATGAAGTGTGATGTAGATGAACTAGCCTTGTGTTCCTTGTGATGGAGCTAGATGGATGTAAATGTAGCTATAGATGCCTTTAGAGGATGCAACCTTAGGTGGTGATTGTAAGTGCTTAGTGCTTGGTCTCTCATTATGGTCACATAAATTTATATTTATATAGTTCTCTTGATTTAATTTCGTTATTGACCTTGAAAAGGATAGCTGCCAAAAATATAAGAAGCTCAAACGGCTAGAAAGTTCCTAAAAAGTGAGAGGAAAGTGTAAAGAGGATCATGGTGCCTGGGGCGCCCCAATTAGAAAAATGAAAAATGCAGTATGAGAGTACAAACTGGGAAAGTACGGGTGAAAGATCGAAAGTAGAAACAACAAGCAAATCAAGATGGCCAAAAGCATGGGTTAATTAGTACTCTTTTCACTAAGAACTATATGAATAGTAGTGTGAGATCGGCACTAAAGAATGACTCAAAGTGTCTGATCTTGTGTCTACAGTAACATCATATTAGGTATGACTACATAATTTACAAGCATGAAACTATCTAATTAACTATATAAATAGGTCTAATAGGTGAAGTGGATCTTATCTATTTCTCCACACTAATCCATGTATTCATCTTAGGTTGATTGAGCTAACTTGATGAATTTGAATACAAGATGACTGATTAATGATGAATGAACAGACTCAAATCCCTCCAAAATGACACTCTTTCTCCATCATGAGATCGTCTTTGTAAATAGAATATAGTTGGACCCCACACCATGTGTGTGTGTGTGTGTGCACGCGCGCACGCTTGCCCCGTGTCCTATATTTAAAAAGTGGGGTTTTTGATCGGTCAATAATGAGTAAATATAGGGGTGCATGACATCTAGGGCCAAAGTGTACTTAATTGAGCGAGATGTGTGTAAGAATTATTCCATTTAAGTGCACAATGATAAATGGGCTGAAGACTACCCTTCCAAGGATAATTGCCAAATGACCATTGGTACTAGTTTTAGGGATAACTACACTTGACTGAATCCTATCACTTATCTTAAATACTCACTAGAGTTGGTTCATGCCACTAATAAATCTGAGAGGAATCATACCTAAGTGAAGGAGAAGTTATATCACCATTACTTCATTATGCTAAACCATATAAAGATATGAACTTTTAATTTTCTATGACCTGAATAAGTCCAACACTCATATGCACTAGGGTCCAGTGTGCATCATGAATCTAGGATATTGTTAGGCTAAAAATGCCCTACTATGAAGGGGTAATCATATTCTGCCAATGCCTCAATCTGGGGCTTTCAACCAACCTCATTTGGGTTTTGGCCTCACATTATCACAGGCACAACATGATACCAAGATGTCACCAAATGGAATTGAACACAAGCTCATCATTATGGTATTGACTCCGCTTTTCTTGCCATCTCGACATAGTAATGGGTTTCCTGAATAACTGAATGGAATGATACTTGAACCATGAAACGGTGATAGTTTTTTTGTCAATATTTTGACCAGTAAGCTACTTGTTCTTTTCATAAACCCATATTGCTCGTTACAAGGCAATGTGAAATCCAATTCTTGAACTACCAAAACTGTTTCCAAGAGTATAAATTTGCAAATATGTCAGACTTCTTAAGGAAACAGGGTTTTATTGCCACTCATACTTATCAACTCTCATCATGCTCACTGATGAGCATTCCCTGTAATGACTTGTATGGCAATTATACGGGATTCTTGATGTTTCAGTTCATTCATAGACCTGCGATTGATGTCTGGCAAATAACATTTCGTTATCCTATACATTATAAGTATAATCATATGCATTGACGAGGCTCAACTACAAATGTTCATTATAAACTGCTTCTACACTGCAAACAATGATTGCTCTCTTTTAATTAATATATTTAACTAAGATGAATCCCTTCTGCCACAATCAAGTTGAGGTCCCTCTTCTCTCCCTTTATTTTCTATGGGGACATAAAGTTGTATTTGTTGGTTTTTCACCTAGGATGTTTATGCAGATTATGTAAATAACTATTTCTTTGGGACGAGGATGGTGTCAAACTTGGGTGAAACATCATGACCAAGAATATACCTTGAAGAATACTACTGTTAGTGCAAAGAGTAGTAAGTGTTCAAATGTGTGACTTAGCCTATCCGGATTTGGAAAGCTCACTTGCGATCATTACCATGCGGCCACTTTTTATACACCGTACTTAGAGTTTGCTTTTATCACTGTGAGCATAGGACTCTCCTTCTGAGGTAAAGTATTCTACGATGTGTGACTCAAAATAACATTTACAGGTGATCGGTTTAATACATGGTAAAATTCAGGTCTGTACTCGAAGTTGCATACTTTCAGAGCTTAATCCCATCTTAAATGATAGTATACGCTCATCGATGAAGTTTGACACATATCAGTAAAGTACTTAATCTTTTAGATAAATTTCTGTCTTCCCATTTGTCAGAGAGATTTTCGCAAGTAATCTTTTTGCTTCAGAATTGTTTCCTCATAACTCATACGACAACTAACCCAGAATGTTCTAGAGTAGGAAACATTGGATCATTGAAGCTCTCGATCCCTACACCCTGAATACCTATTGATGAACAAATGTTAAACAAAATGATTCTTTATTTACTTCGAAATAAACTAATTGTAGTCATACACCTGTCAATTGTTTGTAAAATCAGCTTCAGGAAACAGCTTTATAAATTCCCTAAACAATTCCCAGAGAAATGTTAAATAGTTGCAAAATGGCTACAAATAAGAGAAATGTTAAATAAAAAATAAACAATTGAGAGAAATATTAAATAAAATATTCTTTATATACTTTAAAATTAATGTTGTGGCATACAAGTCTTGTTTAGATGTACAGTTTTTCACGTCAAAATATAAAATGTTCCAGCCATGTTCTAACATGGAGATGTTGGCTCAGTTTCTTGTGTTCAAATAATTCTAGGGTTCCCTAGCCAAGAAAATCTCTCACTCATCTGTATCAAAACAAGTTAGAAAATCAATTTTACCCCCTAATTATATCATACATTACATATTTAGTTGATTTGTTCAATAAGAGAATAAATATTGAATAAATTGATCCATGTGGAACTTATTGGAAATATATAATTTGATTTTTTACTTCATCTCTAGGACTAATTAAAAATATAGGCATGAATCAATCAATCAATTTGATTGAAATTGAATCTATATAATTTTGGATGCATGAGTATCATGAGGGAATTGAATTTCTTATATAATTTTTACTATATTAGTTAAGTACATGGCAACACACAAGGATGGTGAGAAGGATAATGGAGAAAGGAACTTTTGAAACATAAAATTTGGGTGATGGTGACAATTACATAGGGATTTCATGAATGCTTTGTGCAATAGTTGAATTGTATGATGCACATTAATTACAAAAGTGAAAGAATATAATTTGTGCACGAAGTGAGTCAAGTCTACCATTTGAGGGACTAAAGTGAAAAGTAGTAGAGACACGAGTTGAGTCACATGGAATAAGTGAAACTTTTCAAGGGTCATGAAGAAACACCATTGTAATAGATTCAGGATTTTTGTTGATTTTTGTAACAGTCCCAATAAAGGGAGTAGTATTTTTATATGTTGTTTGAATTTTTTTTTAAATTAATAAAAACATATACACATGTTTTGATTTATTATGTATTATAATACATTTCATGATTCCATATATTTGAGAAGTTGTTGTTTCCTTTGAGAGTTGTGAAGTTTATAAAATCTAATTTTGACACATCTAACACTCCTACAAATGTTAGTAAACAATCCAAATGGCCCCAAAACCTAAGAAATGACTATATTATTTCCCAAAATAGACATCAATTATAGAATTTAAACCCTAAAATATTTGGGCTGAATTCTGAAATCCTAAAAAATACCTATATAGTGACCAATTTAGATTATAAAAAACTACCTCCAAAACCATGAATCATGGAGTTGTGAGACTAGTTCCATAAAAAGTATAAATAATAATAAAGTATAAGAAATAATAAATTATAAATAATAATAAATGAAAAATATATATAAATGGAAGGATGCCACATACACATATATTACCCATACATAAAGGAATGTGTATGCGTTATAAAGTGTATGTGGTATATTGTGTATGTGTCATAACACATACATGTTCCATTATTATGCACACAAACCAAGATTTTCTAGGCTTGGGATTGTTTTGGTTTCCCAAACCTGAGCCTTAGACCTGTTACAATACACCAACTTGCATGTTTTTGACAAAAATTGTAAAAAAAATACCTTTCACCATTATAAATCCTTAAAAAACAATTGCAATATTTCTTAAAATTTTACCTACAATGTTAAGAAAACTATCCTCTTTATAAATATATATACTTTTAATATTTTTTTACTATTGTAAAGTTTCCATTTATATTTACTTTTGTGATTGTAAACACTTATATGTTTTCATGTATATTTTGTTTCACTTCTCCAAATTGAAATATATATATATATATATATATATATATATATATATATATATATATATATGTAGTCCCAAACTAGGACTAATTCTATACATATTCAAAAACAAAATCTAATTTTTCGCTATTTTCTGAGGTAGTTGGGGGCACACCATCAACTATCCGTTATTTTTTTTAAATCTTTGTACTTGAAAAAAAATCACTAAAATAATCTAAAAAGAATCTATACCAAACTAGATGCTCATATCTATCTTTCTACTAGAGGGTTCTCAAAAATACTAAATAATGCTAAAAATGGGGGGAGGGGCATGAACGACTGTTTAATATGTTTTTTTTACAAAAACAAGATCACCTATTAACATTTTAGATTTTTAACTTACTTACACTTAACCGTTTTTTTAAAATTAGTAGTTTAGAAACTAGATTCGAAATGCTATAATTCATGTTCTTATAACATATTCAAATTTTGTGTGTAACTATCTCAAATAACTCGTACAAGTTGAAGTTTTTTATTTTTCAGAAGAAAAAAAAGTGTCCACTTAAGACCTCGTTTTGGCCCCCCATTTCATTGCACTTACCCATGAGCAAATTTCCATTTTTTGGCATGAAGGTGGTTGACAAATTTTTAGCAACATAACAACATGGAGGTGAGTTTGGGAGGGAAAAAATACAATTTTAAATGCATAAGAAATGGATAAGTGTTTTTTTGTATGATAGTCTTCCTATAAAGCACTTTAACTCATGGTTAACCCAAACAATCTTAACCAGGGTTAGTCGGAGTTAGAGGTGGAGTTACAACGTAGAAAGTAGGGGAAATATGTTTAAAGGGGGGTAATAGGGGCACCAAAGTGTGATTTTAAGTAGATCATGACAAGATACATCATGTGGTTTCATGTGAGAAAGATGAAAGAGATGAAAACAAGCTCTCTGGGGATGAAATTAAGTTATGCATGTGATCGGAAGCTGGATCCATGGAGGGGACACATTTTTGTGTCTTTGTCATCCCCATAGATGTGGGACAAGGGCTAGGGGACAAATGAGGGTGAGAAATGTGACATGGGTCAAGTCATTGTTGTCCAAAATAATCCCTTTGATTATTTTGACAACACAGTTCCATCTTGGCTCTGGCTTCAAGTTTTCAGGATGTGCATGCCTTTGGTTTTCTTCCTTGGTGCATTTCCTTGGTTTTAGTTCCTCATGTGCACCTTCAGATGTTCTTTTTTCCTCTCCATTTCTTTTTCCATTCCCTCGCTTCCTTCTGCGCATATTTCACAGGCACATGCGGATTTGCCTTGTACTTTTGCAAGTACCCGACATGTAAAATCCCACATGCATACCCTTCTTTCTTGAGTCACATACATCGTAGTGTGTGTACTCATTCCCCTTTTTCATTCTTCCCTCTCGCATCATGCCATCACACTCCCTTACTTGCATGCTTTCATTCCTTTCGACACACCTCCTTCTCCCTCTTGGCATGCTTCACGTTCCCCCTTCTTCGAAATTCTCATGCACTCCTTTCGTTAGACACCCTCGTTTCCTTGTAGTCTTACATGTCTTATCAAGTACGTAACCCTTTCCTCTTTCCCTTGCACATTCTCTCTTATGCACGCTACTGAACTTATGCATTCTTACTTTCCTTGCCTTCGAATCCCACGCATGCACCCAATATTGCAACCATCGCACCAATCACAGCGCACCACGTGTACATTCTGGGTATTTTCATATAAATTGTAAATCATGATAAAAAATTAGAATGCACCAAATATGTTCCTAATCCTTATGGTGAATGAATTTGCAACATGTGGTAGAGAAAAAACTAGAAGATAATAAGATGACTGTTGTGCCCAATTAGATGGCGCCACATGTCTTATGTGTTCCTCTTACACTACTGAAATTAAAATCACCATAAATTATTCCACAAATCTTGAAATCATGTGTGCCAAGTTTTTTTTTGGAAATATGTTAACTTGGGCTACACTCTAGGATTTTAAAAATCTGATTTTGGCAGGATTTGGTATGTAAAATAGGGAAAATGTGACTCAGGACATTAATGCACACTTACACTCGATTCAATCACCAGAATTTCATGGGATTTGGCTTCTTTCCTTCTTCCACAAGAAAAATGACGTGGGTAGGTGAATTTTTAGACATTTATTACATGTTGTTAGTGGTTGTGATTGGAAATCCAATTTTTCCCTCTCTTTTCCCTCCTCTTCTATCCCATTCTTTTATATTTTTTTGAATAATGCTCATTTGTAAAGGTTAGACTCTCTTGGATTACAAGAGCATTATTTAGAGTAATGTATTCTTTACATTTTGAGTTATAGGCCTCATATCTAGCTCATTGTGTGTGGATTATTTCCTTATCCTCTCATTATAATCCACTATGCATACTTTGGAAACAATAAGAGTTCTATTTTTTGGCTATCTTCTACCCTAATTTATGTTTTATTGCATTTAATTTCCTTCTTTTGTAGTGGTGATGTGTTGTGCATAATTTACATATCTTACAAGGTCACTTTTCTATTGTGCTCCATGGAAATGAGAGCGTGAGTGTTGTTTTAGATTATGGCACTCATGCATGCCCTTCCTTTCACCATTTTCCATCATTTTCACTCATCTTGAGAGTATTCATCCCCTTCTTTCTAATGTTATCACTTCCTTTTAGCTTAGTATTTCATTTTATGCATCTCCTTCTTGCCTTGGTCCCTTGGAGTCATAGAGTAGAGTTAGATAGTTGCATTTCCCTTCCTAAGAGTAGTTGTAGTAGTAGAAATAATAAAAGGAATTTTTCCCTCTCCAAAGGTTTGTCCAAAGTGCAAGTTCCCACAACTTGGAGATAGTACCATGTTGCCTCAAATCCCTAGATCTTCATGACTCAGGTGCTATGTAACATCTTTAGCAAATTGATATCTTTCTCCTCCTTACACTGCAAGTGTTGATATGTGATTTTTTCTAAGAAGGTGTATTCTTTTTACTGTTGGGAATCATGCTTGCAAAGGGATAAATTATTGCCACTCATGGATTCATTTTTCTATATTGTTGTTGCTTGGAAGTAAAATTATTCTTCCTTAGGCTTTGTTAAATTTGTGAACCAGAATTTCTATTTGCTCTCTTATTTTTAATAATAGCAAAAACTTGGATCAATTCCATTGATCCAAGGTATGCTTCAGTTTCTTACTTGTTCAATTTGTTAAGTCGACATTCTAGAATGGAAGGTATTAAGAGGAATAAGCCTTTGTAAGTTTACAATTTTTCGGACCCTTCTTTTGAGGTCCTTGTTTTACATTTTCTGTGAAATACGAAATTAGATCTTATAGTCAATTTATTATGACTTGGTTGGCATAAGAAGGAAAAAATATTTAGCCCTAGACTATTAGGATCTATTCTTACTGGATCCTAACCTAAGGTAAACTAGACCTACCTTAGATCTATTTATAATTATGCATGTTGCATCCTAATCTAGGTTGTATGTTTTACAAGTGAGGGATTTGGAAATAACCTAAGGTAATGATAGGTCAATCCCTAACCTATTACCTAATACTAAACTACTTTGGGGTATGGCTTATCCTATGATGGAAAACTCACCTAAGGCAATGTTTAATGACCTAAGGTAAATAAATTTTAACTAGCCTAAGGTCAGTTCCTAAACTAATGTTTATCTAACCTAAACTAATGTAAGGTGAAAGGGGACCTAAGGGGCCACATGGAAATTGGGAGGTGGTGGCGATGGTTTGAATGGAATTAAAGAGATTTTATATTTGAATTTATGGGTCATGATACTGTTAGTTATGGTGGAGGCATGAAGTTTGATGGAATGCCTAGCTGACATTATCACTAAAGATAGAGATGTATGCTTTAGTTAAGTTAGAGTCTGCCAATTTTAGATGGCAATGGCCTAGAGATTTAGGTGGAAAAGTGGAATTTAATGGCATTAATGATAAATTTTTTTGGCAAGAAAACCTCCTAGGAAACCATGCAAACAGAATTCTTGGAGGTTGTTTGGTCTTTCATTCATTTCAATTTTTGCTCTACATGGAGATATCTGGTTCTAAGAACCAACATTTTTGTTTGCAATTTGTTTCTATTTTGGCTCATTTTGACTATTTTTGATCCAATGGAGGTATAAAAGGAAAATGAGAAAGAAGTTTCAGGTTGTTGACTTCGTTTGGAGAAGAGGGAATTGTGGAGGCCTTGCTGGAAATCTTCTTCGAATCAATGGAAGCACTATTAAGCATGATAGGCTCTACCCATTAAGTTGTTCTGATTTTCTCTAATCATCTTCATTAAAACAACTTTGCTCTTGTGATCAATGGGTTTTTACTTTTTAAATAATGCCTAGATTTCTTGCTTGAAACATCTATGTATTTTGTTATTAATGAGTCTTGTTAGACAATTTGGAATATGGGTGGTTTCCTGTTTAAGTTAATAGGTAATCATACCTTGATATTTGGTTGAGTTTGAATAATGTCGAACATATTGAATCATGCATGTCTGCTAAAAAGGGTTTATGGAAATATGTTGTTTCTTTAAGCCTTGGAACTGGGTTTTTTGGTTATGGTTGTTTGAAGGTAAGAAAAGTGTCCTTCTCTGTCGCATCTTTGATTGGTTAAAGTATTGTTACTTCTATTGGAACTGTATATATATGGATGTTTGGTTCAATGTTGTGTGAGTTCGAACTTGTATGGAAACCGTTATGAGTAAGTACCTTCTTCTTAGAACTTTACTGAAGAAACTTTCACTGCTTCGAACTCTGTACTTTGATGAAATCTAAGTTGATAATGGGTGTTTGGATTTTCTGTATTTGTGGAATCAAAATCGTTTGGAAACAAGAATGAATGATTTAATTGTTCTCTTACCCTTTCAGTTAAAACTTAGTTGCTCAAACCTTATTTCTTTTATGGAAACTATGTGGTAATGGTTACTTGAATACTAAGATTTAAATTCATCTTGTTTGAATATAACAATGAACGATTTCTTTCTTTTCTAAACTTTATATATTTTAGGATTTTTCTTTAAATATGTGGAAGAATGAACTAAAGGTTGGATAGATGAAGTCCTATTTTGTTTATGGATATTTCGAGAGTTGGTTTTCTCTAAGTGATATTTTAATTTATTCATGTAGCTCTGGTTGAGCTTGCTAGATGTTTATCTTACTGTCTTCTTCACTTTTGAGTTAGATGTTGATCAATTAAACTTATTGTTCTTGATCTGGGTAACCCACTTAAGTAACTTATTAGAACAAACTTGTTAAAATATTACGGTTGTAGTTGCGGGAATATTTAATGAATGTATATGTGGATTTTTGGTTGACGTTTCATGATTTGGAACTAACCAATCGGTTCACTATGAAGGGTTTTCTAGATACATCAGTTCTATGATCTCTGAGTATGTTGAAGGACTAGTATGTCTTGTTGACTTAGTAGATGCGTACAGTTGAGCCTATCCATATAAATATAATGGAAGGAACTCTAATCATCTCTGTAGTTGATTTGTGCACCTGTAGCTAAGTCATGTCATTCTTTGTGTTGCATATTCTTTGAAATCGAATTAGGATAGATCTTTCTCTGTCCATTCAAAATATGTTTTCTCTCACCTCTGTGAGGATGCAAGAGTGAGTCTTTCTTACCGATTGTTGCACTATCATCTGGAAGGAATGAGAATTCTATGGCTTCTTGACTGATACTTTAATGATTCAGAATGACTGTTGAAGGTTGTTATTTTTCCTATAGATGTTTAACAATTCTTGTTATTTCATCTCCTTCTTATCATGGATAAATGTTCTATTGATACTATAATTGTGTAATGATGGGGAGCCTTATTTTGAGAACTGGTTTGAATACTTCAGTTGTATACTCATTTTATCATCCTCTAGTACATGATTTCTATTCTTAAAAGAGTTAAAGGATGTTGTAATTGGGTCTGTACCAGTCCTTTTATGACATTTTTTACTTGAGATAGATTGTTGTAATCCTCATCTAAACATGATTGATTGACTCCTTTCTCTTCTATTCTCTGAGGTAAAGTTTTCATCGTTGTATCTTTCAAAAACTGTTGAGATTATGTGTTGCATTCTCCTTTCTGAGTTGTGAATTGATATTCGGCTTAACCGAATTGGGAGGAAAGTTCTAACTTGTTTTCTCTTAGTTCGTCCTTCCCCCTTTCTGTATAAATCTTGTTATAAAGTTAACAGGTTCAGCTGCATTACTTTCATGAATGCATTTGAGTAGTCATTGATAATTCTTACTTATTCACTTCACTTGTATTAAAGAAATCAATATTTGTAATAGTTGATTTATGTGAAATGCTATTTGTTGAGTGAATACTTTCCTAACTCTAATGTGTGGCCTAACTGGAGAACTTAGGCTATATCTTGGACTTTAAATAAGGATGTAGCATCTGAAATAGGAATTTCTTATTTTATGCTGTAGATGATTGGTCCTAAAGCCTTTTATGAAGCTGGAATTAGCTTGGCTATAGATGCCTTTTTACGAAATTTAATAATATTGAGTTTGACAGTACTTGTTTCTTAGAGTAACTCTATTTTGGAAAAATAATGGAGTTAGTTTCTATATTTCTAATTCAGATTGAATTATATAGGAAATAATTAGTAAGTACCTTTATTAAAAGGAGATAAGTAATTTGGTTGAAACATTACTTATATGATATAATGTTGTAGGGTGCAGATTATATCATGATTGTTTCTTAAATGTTAGTTCAGATTGTTTAATTTTTCTTCTTTTATGGTTTTTATTACTTATGATTTACTTATTTGTTTGGCCTTACTGTTTCATAAAAGTAGAGTTGGTTTTATGAAACAGTTAGTTAAAATCACATCGTTTTAATGGTTAGTGATTATCATGCTCAGTTCAATGAACTGACCCCTGCTAGCAAATTTTGTAGATGGAATTTGTAAGTGATAAAGGAAGGCAATAACTTATATGATGTATTGGTTGCTTAAATTCTGGATATTTTATAGATAAATTTGATTCATTATTGAAATGTATTGAAAGAAGAAAAGTTGTATTCTTTAATGATCTTGATGTTGTTTGACATGATATATGTCTGAAATGCATGGTCCTGTAAAATATGTATTTTACCATGATGAATTGAAGAAGATTGAGAGTTACTCATACTTGATATGTCGTTTCCTAGTGAATTATATGAAGTAAATTTGTAATCTTATTTACATTGTTATCATTCTTATCTGAATGGATCCTTATTTCGGTTGTAACTGATTAGGTTGTATGTATGGGAATTAGTTACTATATCCCTTATTTGAATGAAACTAAGTTGGCATGCATAGATGTCCTTTTATATAATCATACAAGGTTTATTGAAAAGATGATAATAGAAGTATAACTTAACTACCATGACTCGTGTAATGGAAAAGGTTATAACGAACCCTATCACTTAACTAGAAAAAGGAAGGTTCGCTCCCTCTAAAGTAATACCTTGATAGGTTTCAAAACAAATGTTTGGTATATGAGGTCGTTAATCAATTAGACTTCATCTCTATGAAGTGTACTTTGATGGAACCTATTTTGGATCTTAAACAGGATATGAATGGTTGAGTTATATTAAGTAAATCTTATGATGGGTGTTGTTTCAGTTTTCGATTAGCTTCACGTTAAGCAAAAGTTAATGAATATAAAAGTAATCATAAGTTTATGAGTTCTGTATTACATTAACAACTCAATTAAGGATGAAAAACTTAAGGGTTGTTGGAATTAGGGTTAAGCGGGGTTGTTGTAATTTGAAACTTAATTAAGAAATAATAGGTGTAAATGACCTCTTCTTGAGGTGTGAAAATCAAGATGGGTAGTTCTGTCAGATGTTGGAACATGCCAATTACATGATTGTACCTTTGTGAAGACTAGGGTCTTCACAAGGATACAGTGTTACAATTGACATGTTGCAACACCCCTCAGCATTGGTTCAACTAGATCTACACAAATCTGGACTTGAACTTAGTTTCTCTCTAGGTCAGATTTGGGATATGAATTTGCATAGGAAGTGACTCACAATGTCTTAGGGTAACTAGGCACATCTAATTGACTTAGGTTGATTGAGTATGTCTATATACCCTAAGTCATCACAAGTGGTTCCCTATACCAAATTATGTCACTAACATGGGTTAGGGCCAAACCTTGAACAAGTGAACTGACAGAAGTCAATGAAAACCATTCTAGATAACAGAGGAGTGGGGTGAAGGACGTATTCTGTTATATTAGTATGCCATCAAGGAATAGTAACATGGACAGTATGTTGGAAATCTTTGGCCAAAGAATCGCAAGTTTCTGGTTGTGTTGTCCTGAGTCACCTAATTTTAGAAATGGGATTTCAGATGAATATTGGTAACAAATATTCAGATAGGTTTCTTATAAAGAACACTCAATACCCATAATAGGGTAATAGAACTAAGTATACTTAGTATACACTTAGTATTCAATACCTTAAGTTAACATTAGAGATTGGTTAGAAACTGAGTCATGAAATGAGAGATCGGTAGGTCACCGAGTCATTTACAACTGCATATGGTTATCTGTTATGAGATTGATTGGCATGGAATGTGTGTTCTAAATTGTGATTATTTAGAATAGAGAACATTTTGTATAAAAAAAATTCCTTTGTTTCTAAAGTATTAAAATGGGAATGTTACATGCTGTGCAATTTTAAGCCCCAACAGTCATCATGAGGAGGGGGCAAATTTTGATCAAGACATTTGTTTGCACTTTCCTAACATCTCATGTTGCAATTCTTAATTTAAGAAACATAAATTCAATAGGAGAACACACTCTACTATCCCTTATTTCCCTTTGCAATTTTGGACAATGAAAATGGGATACACAACCTTGAAAAATGTGCCAAGGTTCTGTGCATCATGAGGAAGGGGGTGGATTTTGAGTTACACATGTTTCTAACCCGACACACCAAGTTGCAAGTTTTAAGTAACAAAAGTGTAACTCCAATAGGGGATTAATTTTCCCCACTATCCCCTTGCACCAAGGAACAAGGGAAGGGACAAGTGAGGCTTTAAAATGTGCTCAAGCTTGAAAACCATTTTGATGTCATCATGCGTAATTAGAACACATAGAGTGCTTTTTCAACCCTGGGAGAAAGACATTGAGTTTCGGAGGTTAAATATTATATGATTATGACTCAAAACCACATGATGAGATCATTTCAACCAATTCCAAGAGAAAATTGTGATTTCAATTTGATTTTTATGCCTAGTCACTCTTTTGGCACAAAGGGATAGTTGCAGTGACTCATATTATCACGGAAGATTGTGAAGACTTACACCAAAACTGATGTGTCTAACATGTGGATAATTCCAATATATTTCCATTTCCTATTGTTTTTCTTCCAACTCCTCCTGAATCTCCCATTATCTTCAAGACAAGTCCACTTTCTCCATTGAAGCTATCATTTTATACACCCACAATGACCCTATTTTTCTTTAATGACTCCTGACACTTTATGGCCCCATAGAATTATTTTAAAATGCCTTGGATCTCTTCAATACTCCTATGCAAAACACCGAGATGGGTTGATCCCTTCTAATCATCCTCCAAATGGTATTCCTTTTCTGCAAAATGGTAAAAAATAGCCCTTTTATACTTGCTATCAGCTAATTTTGACTATACAAAATTAATAAACATGAAAATTTTAAAATTTCACGTGATTTATCACTCTCGTTGTGATCGTCTTTTTCTCCCGAACGTTTTGGTCATCGTTTCGTCTGTTTCGGGTAAGAACTCCTCCCACCAAGTCGCAAACTCTGTTAATAATTACTTAATTAATAATTAATTTATTTATTACCCTTTTATTTAATAAAATTAATTTTATTAAATTTTGGGGGGTTTTAATTAAATAAATATTTATTAAAAATCAATGGACAAGTTTTTTGTTATTGTCATGGGAAATAAGAATTCCACCTCAAATTGTCGGGATTGCCAGATTGGCTTTCTGCACCTGGATTTCTTTTTCCTGGAAAAATCTTCTTTTTTCCCCATGTGTGGAATTTATCCTGATGATATCCAACCCAACCGGATGGAAAAATGGAAAAATATCTCCCAATTTCCCACATGGGGAAATAAATGGGAATTGCCAACCTGCTTTGCCATTGCCATGGGCAGATGATTAAGTTTTTTCCCGTATTCCCCTGGCAAGTAATTCCCACTACTTAAAGAAGGGGAAATTGGTTATTTCAACAGAAATAAATAAGCGGTTACAGGGAATCTTCTTTAATCCTCTTAATTTTTCCTCCGTGAAAGACTGTTGGAAAAATTCATGCAAAGAAAGCTTCGAAGATATTTTATTTCCAATTTCTTCTTATTTCCCTATGTGAAAACATTTTCCGAGAAATATTTTTCCAAAGGTTCATAGCACATTCTTCACAGACATTAATTCTTCACTCATTCCAAGTAAGCTATTGAAACAACTCCATCAGGTGTGCATGTGAAGAAATTTTAGAGATCCACGCAAAGAGGGGAGCTCACGCAACAAAAGGCAAAGAACGCACACACATTGGGAGAAATAAAATGGTTGGGTTTTTGTTTTTGGGTAGCTATCCACCTTGAAAGGAGAAATAATAGTTTTCAATGCCAAGCAAGAGAAGAAACCAATGCCAAGGTGAAGACTACTGCCACACATTGGTTTAATGAATAAAAATTCATGCAAAAATAAATAAGTTTTCACAACACGTGCAACAAAGAGGAAGAAAATCCAAATATAATTATCTCATGCATCAACTTCATGTAAAAGAGGTAGAATATCCACATATACATTAAAGAATCCAACACATTCCATATAAAAAAAGAGAAAGGAGCTCCCACGCATTGCAAAAGAATAGGCAGTCCAAATAAAAAAGTAGTTGTTCATTCATCCATGCTAGGGGAAAGAGAATAATCAACACAAGTTTTGAGAAAAAGAAAGTATTCAGGAAAAAGAAAGATACAAGTTTTTCCAAATGCATTGAGGGAAGAATAAAATTTTCTACGCAAAAGAGAATAAAAAAATACCACACAATCACCAATCAAATTAAAGAAAAGATTTTCACCACAAAGTAGAGATTATTTTTCCACATATCATTCCAAAATTCATTACCGATATATATCAGCACAAAGAAAATTGAATTTAATGAAAAAAATGATAGATGCAGAAAGAACGTGCCGCGGCTTGTCTCTGTTGAAGTAATTAACTTTGGAGCTTGATATCTTGAAGCTAGATGATTTTTCGTGAAAAAACCAATCATTTCCCACAAATTTACTCATGTTAAGGTGTTTATATACACATTTGTAAATACACAACACCTCATTTGTTAATTTTCACGAAGCCAAATAAAACACAGTTCGTTTAATTTTCGTCGTGCGCATTATTTCAGCTTATCGGAAGGCCTACTTTGAGAACCCGAAATTTGGGCCTGAGTGATTGTTGAGAAGAATGGTTTGGTTCATTGAATTATCCCCACCTTCATGTACTCCTTTCCAAATTTCAAATTTGCAATACCTTGTTTGATATTTTTCACGGAGCCAAATAAAATGCAGTTTGCTTGATTTTGCTGCACACACAGTTTTCAGCTTGTCAAGGAGATTGACTTTAAGGGTCGATATTTTGAAAGCACATGATCGTCAAGACAAAATGATTTTTTTTTTTTAATTATTCTCACCTTCATATGTTTCCTTGACAATTTTTAGATTCTCAAGGTGACGTTTGGTATTTTTCCCAGGTTAAAACCAAATGAGATTTTCACAGTTTTACACCTACATTTTCCTAGCAATTTCAGAAGAGTCAACTTTGACCTTTAATATTTAATTGAAGAATTTTATTTGGGAAAAAATCATCTAACACATAGAATTATTTTACTTTAATAGACTCCCTCATCCAGTGATAGCTTCTCAGAACAAGATTTGTTATTTTTCTCAAGGCAGTTTCAAAGGCGATTTGTGTAATTTTGTAAGAAGACAGTAATAGCCTAAAATCACGCTTCTATCACAATCATGTCATATTAAAAAAAAATGATGTTGTGGTGGGTTCCAAGGCATTCTACCCACCTCGGTGCTCCATTCAGGGTATGAGAACATCGTCGATACCAACTTGGGACATGTCGACGTAAGTTAGTTCTGCGATCGCATATCAACCGAAGGCGAGTCACAATTTTCCTGACGCTTTTTCCAAATTGGTCATCACTTGCATGGATACAATACGACACTAACATAGTTTGGTGACTCAACTCCAACGGCTCCAAAGTGGAAGCAACCTCGACTTAAGAGTTCTCAGTCGCATCTCTGCAATGCAAGCACTTCTCAACGACACCAATGGGTCACCTCTGACTTCCTCATTATGCAGTATAGGTTGTAGTTATTGGTAGAGGTATCTTAAGATTCAAAATCCATTTTTATCAACAGAGATCAATAATGGAAAAAATTTGTCTACATCAATTTTCTTCACTTAATCATTGTACGGATCTATTCGTTGACATACCAAGACCAATGACAAATGCAGTTAGGTTGATCATTAAGCAAGGCCACATCATTCAAGCATGTCCCTGTCAAATCTCAGTTAGCAGTGGGTGTGATACTTCATCGGCTAGTCTTAAAGTTGGAGCGTTCTCGAATCAGAATGGCAATACTTCAGGATAGTGAAAAAGACGAAAGACAACTCCAGGAAGTGGATTGCAATCTCAACTCTTGGAAGTTATTCTCAAAGGAAAAATATCAAGATCTGGGTTGTGACAAGCCAAGGTGGCGTAATGACTACGGTCTCGTGAAAAATGAATAATTCACCATAGAAAGTTTTTTGGAGCATGTGGAGAATTGCATGTAATCGTGAATGTAAATGCGAATAAAGACAAAATTTCTCACACCAGGATGTCGCTCAAACTGAGAGTTGGATGAATTGCTCAAGTTTCAAGCTTGGCTCTCTTTTCATTTTGAGGATTGTGGAGCATAGTCAATGAGTTAATTCATGTACGACCGAGATAGGAGGAATATTGGCCCAATGGATAAGGCCATGATCTTAGGTGTCTTGATCTAGGTGGTGTGTTGCTGACTAGGATGTCTATGTGTGTGTCCAAGTCATTTAAGTGGGGTCCACGTGTACTCATTGCTTTTATTTATATAATTTTCCTAAAATGGCTTTAAAATTATTATAAAGTGAGATTATTGTTAAACTCACTTTTGACAAATTTTGGATAGCTTAAGTGGTTTCTATTTTTAGTCATTTTTAAAAAGTTGGTTGAAAAATTCAAAGTCACTAAAGTGCCCTATTTAATGTGCATGTAAATCCTAACTACTTTGTAACCAATGTTTGGGTTATAAAAGGAAGTGAGGGGCTCATTTGTAAGGGGGACTTTGAGAGAGGAGAAGAAAATACTTTTGTATGCGAGCTTTACTTTAAGGAAAGAAACTTTGTGTTCTTTTGAGAATACATTTTGGAGTTAATGAAATATGAACGTTGTGTCCCATTCATTGTCTCTTGTAACATTTGGTGTTCTTATGTTCATTAGATATTAGAGTTTGAATCTTGCATGCAAATATTGTCTTGGATCTTATCGTCAACTATATTAATATGTTGTTCTAGTTCGCAATGAACAAGCTCTAATTATCCACTTGTTCATGTGTGTTCCCTTTTACTCATTCTTGTTTAGCTAACTCAAACTACATTTTATTTGTGTTATTTGTTCATCGTTCTTCTTTGTGCAATATTAGGCTCTACTTTTACCTAACTCTTGAATGTTCCTTCCATTCATTCATTTCCATTTCTTTCCTTCATTCGATTCTATCTCCATCATTCACTTTTCTTTCCATTGATGTTCCAAAATGCCCCCACATACAATTTTGAATGTACATATGTAAATATTGTTTTGGTTTTTAATAAAGGTAGCCTCACCTTCATTGAGGAGGGAATTTTTTCCCTTACTATTGCATGTCATTTGCATGCGTGTAAATCCATATGTTAACAATACCTCAGGGAACAACTACTCCACCTTGGATCTTAGAAACTTCATGAGTCAAACTAGGTATAATTCTCTGCACATGAAACACGCTTGAAAACCACACTAACATGTTCTTCTCAGCCATAATGAGGGTGACATAATTGATAGGTTGGCCTGAAGAAGGGTTTATAATGACCGGGAGAGGAGGTTTTCAAGTGGGATTTTGCTTTTCATGACCAAAATTTTAAATATTTGCACGCTAGAAATTTATCATGTCAACATATGTGAACCAAATAATTTGGCAAGTTTTTACAAAATAATGATATTGTTGTAATTTTCTTATTAGTATTAAATTTTAGCTAATATTTGTAAAATAATTAATTGTTTTTATTGGTGTAGATATGTTAGCCCCTAAAAATTTAATATGCTCTTCACCATGTCTAAAATTGTCTAAACACTCATATACATAAACAATATGGAAATTTTAGGCAATAATAAAGACAACATGGATACGATAGAGGATAAATTAGAAAAATATTTTGAAGAGGAAGAAGTTGACTATAGTTTCAGTGAGGCATGGAGAAACAAATTATCAATTAATTATTGCAAATCTATATGCAAAAAGGGTGAAATATCATTTTACACCTTATGAGGAAGATTCCAAAGATGATTTATAACTTCCAATCAAAATTTTAAAGAAATGTCAATATGATTTTCCCTATTGACGAAGTTATGGGGCTTGGCCAATGGATAAACTACTTCCAACACCTTATGAAGAATTTACATTTTGGGATTGGAGCTACATGACACGACCTTCTACTATTCATACTCCAAGTCTTGAGTTTAACATCAATTAATGTTGGGTCTAATACTCAATGTTTAGTTGGTCTGCCAATATTAACTTTTTATGGCCCAATGTACTCGTTTGTAGATTGGACTCATGTGGCGAGATACAAAGTAAGTATGTCAAAATATGACATGTGTTGCAATGCAAAGTCAATGGAAGAGCTAATTCATATACCCTGAGATAAAATTATCATATGTATATCGATGTACACCCTTATGCATTTAAAAATATTAGTGGACTCATCAATAGTAATCATGGGTGTTCATGTCTTGCATATCCCAATTTTCAAATTATAGAGTGTATAAATGGAAAACAATATGAAATGAAAGGGCCAACATTACCTCTTTTTCATGGTGGAGGTGATAAAAAATATCAAAGATGGTGAATAGCTTATGATTAATAATGGTTTTAAGGGAAAAGAAACACCAACGAGATTGAGGGAAAAGATGTTGACATTAATGATTGATGTATATGTATTGGCTATTTGAAACATAATTTCTCTCACAATTGAATTTCTTGTTCAGTTTTGAAAAAACTCTAATGTTATAGTTTTGTATGTTATGTGAAATGTTGTTTCTTTCATAGTATATGATCTTATAAAAAATTGAAGAATTTGATGATATTTTGTCTAATGATTTGTATATATAATTGATGAACAAGATGAAATTTTAAAAAATAGTAAAAAAATATTGTGTTGTGGGACATCACTACCTTTATATTCAGATGAGGATCCTCATCCATCCCTTACACCACCTTCATCATCACCTCCAAAGTCAGCTCTATAGTCACCTTCAACATCACCTCTACCATCACCACATGTCACATTACATCAACCTCGTAGATCCACTAGATAAAATTACAATGTTTAATTTGCATGGTGTTCATATATATATATATATATATATATTGAATCCTTTACATCGATGTACCCCTATACTAGAACAATCATGGAATGAATTTAGTAAAGAAATTAAGGAAGGAATAACACCAACTCCACCTATGTGAAATCAATTTCCTTGCAATATTAATCTATAAAATGAAGGAAATATATGTTAGGTATTCATTGTATTAGTTGTTAGCATGGGTTGTAATATGTCAAAAATTAATGTGTGTGACTACACACACACACACACACACACACACACACATATACATATACATATCTACATACATTCACACATGCATGCATACATACATACATACATCCATACATCAAATTTACCCAATCCTAAGTCAAAGATCAAATTACAGTACAAATAGAAAAATTAGTACCTGGTGCAAAATCTAAAACAACATGGTGGATGGATGTAAATTTATCTGTAAGACCTTTCTAATGCCTATTTGAACTCAAAAAATGGAGATTTGGTGAAAAGTTATGGATTGTTGAAGTTTACATGCAACCATGGGCTTCGACAAGAAAAATATGGCAAATAATAGTCAAATATGGAAAACCATCCTATACCACAGTGAAGATCTTGGAACCATCTTTCCAACTCCTGTAAACACACAACAACTTGGTGTCGTATGACCAAGTTATGGCTCCTATAGTGATAACAACTCTAGAAGGCCTTAATACAGATGCATGACCTAGTACAACCAACTAGGGTGTAGATGGGGCCGAAATATGCAACAAGAACTCTGAATTTGAATATAGGCGAATGTTATATGGATCTATATTGAAATATGCCTTTTGAATGCAACAACGAGGTCAAATCTGATCTAGGGTGCTTTGTTTGCAAGCTCCATGTTAGATCTCGTTGAAAAGAGGGAGGAGGATATTAAAGGCGGCTCTGATAGCAAGTTAGAGAAATGACAAGTCAAGATCTTATGTAGCATCAATGGCCTCCACACACATGGGAAATCAACAAGGATAATTAGGAGAATATGTCCCTTGATTATGAGCAATGCAAATGTATACAAATGACCCTAATTTTACAACGATCAACCTTATTTACAAAGGCAAAGGTTAGGTGGAGCACTCAAGGAAATTATGACAAGTTTCTTAATCTTATGAAGTGAGATCAAAAGTATAACTTAAATACAAACATTCAATGCGTAAGTGTAGTTAACTACATAGTGTGAATATGACCTAAATAGTGAACTAGTTAACTACACCACCCCATTCACAATATCAATACATAATATAAAAGTAGAAAAATCAATTTTTTAGTATTTTATTAAATTATAAGATATGATATTTGCATCTAAATATTATAAATAATAATATTAGGGATAAAATATTTATTTTGATTAATTCGAGAAAAACTAACTAATAGAAAAATGATTACTATAATTACCCAATGGTAAGAACTAATAATATGGTTTATTTTATCCCCGACCTCCAAACCTCCCAATATGAAAAAGTTGAGAGGATCCATTAAATTTTCACTAGTCAATGTGTACCCCCACATCAATTTTCTCTATTCTTTAAAGTTTTCTTACACGTTTAATATTTATTTATATATTTGTTTATCATTGTTTTAAATATTTATTTATATATTTGTTTATTCACTTTTATTTATTATTAGGATAATTTGATATTATTAAAACCCATTTATATTGGAAAATTAATATTAAAAATTTAATAAATATTTCTAAATACATTTATTTAGAAAACATCGGAAGTTAGAGATCAAATTCAAAGTTCTTATTTTAAATTTTCCACAAACTTATTATGAATAGCTTTCTATCAACTCCATATTAAATGAATGCTATATATTATAATATATGCACAGTATGGAATTGTTAGTAAAACCTTTTAGAATTATAAGAAAATACATTTGATAAGTGTAAATCCAAACTCTTCAACTTTTATTGACATCTCTCATCATATACCAAAATGAAAACTTTGAAAAAGTAGGGAAAAACCATTAAAAACACAATTGTATATATGTTTGTAAAATATAGAAACATATTAAAAACTATCATTATTTTGATAAATTAAAGTAATATATATCTACATGTATAAAAAACAACATTAATAGATAGCAAAAACTTTCTTGAAATCTTTGTTTTTCTCACCAGCCTAACACAAATTTAAATTACGTAGGAGAGAAGAGAGGAGGTTGCGGGTGAGATCACAGTTCTTAAATTCAATATGTTTGAGTCCTTGTACCTTCTAGAGGATTTCCATGCTTTGTATTCATGTCTAAGACGATGCTACAAAAGCGAGGTGTTGCGTTTGTCTTCATTGAGCTTGTGATTGAGCTTACGCTTCTTTACAACGACTCTTCTTTCTAAGTTGGATCCTCAAAATGTTGTGATCAGCCATCTTCTATCAACTATCTTTACAGAAGTGTGCATGTGGGTTGAGGTTCAAAAAGGTAAGGAGATTGATGAATGTTAGAGGAATTAAAAATATACCCAGATATAGTTGAATTAAAGGCCATAAAAATGGTCCATGTTTTTTTGTGTGGGAAACAATCACACCGACAAACACATGAGATCTATGTAAAGTTGGAGAAAATTTCTTGAGAGATGAAGGCAGTGTTGGCAATGGTGAAAGATTGATGAATTAGAACAAATGTAAAAGACAAAACAAACAACCTTAATAAATGTATTACACAACACCTATCACATCAAAACACATTTCCAAAATAGTTTTACATTTGCAACCCATCTGACATACTTGTGCTTTCAATGATAAAGAAGAGCCCAGGTTTTGTTCTCTCGCATGTTTTTTTAATTATAGAATATCGTAATCGTAGACATCAAAAGTCACGGGCATCTTCATGGAGTGTTCACACCATTTCACTAAATGTAACCAATAATTGTGTAACTTGATCAACTCACCTTTGCTAGTATATTCCCAACATGTGCCAAAATAGGAGCTTCAAAACAGAATGTGGACATCTACCAAAGTGTTGTGGAGAAGGACAGTTGTCAGATGATTTAGCTGGGAATACCCATGTAAATATGTATGCAAAATGTGGATACATACACAAGGCACGAGAACTTTATATGATTTTGATTTTTCAATTTTTTGGGAATTTACAAGTGATCCTTATCGGGACAATTAATATTGATATTAAGAAAAGACTAACATTAATTGTATTATAGAATGAGAACATTCTATGTACATCTCATCTAAAGTATCTTACAACTCATGTATACAAAATTAAAAAACATATAAAAAATATTGATTATTTTAATAAATTACCATAATATCTCTTTATATAGAAAAAATAACAAAGTAAACATTAACATCTTTTCCAAAACACTTTACCACAACATTTACAATTGCTACACAAATATTTACATACTAAAGCGACGTGTGTGTACAAGCCCTTGAAGAAATTGTAATAAACGTCCTCATTCACTTTTTTGACAAGTTTACAACGATCAACCTTAATTATGTCCCTTGATTATGAGCAATGCAAATGTATAAAAATGACCCTAATTTTACAACGATCAACCTTATTTACAAAGGCAAAGGTTATGTGGAGCACTCAAGGAAATTATGACAAGTTTCTTAATCTTATGAAGTGAGATCAAAAGTACAACTTAAATACAAACATTCAATGCGTAAGTGTACTTAACTACATAATGTGAATAGGACCTAAATAGTGAACTAGTTAAGTACACCACCCCAGTCACAATATCAATGCGTAATATAAAAGTAGAAAAATCAAATTTTTAGTATTTTATTAAATTATAAGATATGTTATTTGCATCTAAATATTATAAATAATAATATTAGAGAATATTTATTTTGATTAATTAGAGAAAAACTAACTAATAGAAAAATGATTACTATAATTACCCAATGGTAAGAACTAATAATATGGTTTTTTTTATCCCCTACCCCCAAACCTCCCACAGTATGGAAAAAGTTGAGAGGATCCATTAAATTTTAAACCCAACATCAACTTTTTGAAACAACATACAATACCTTTTTAACGAGGGAATTTTGTGCATATACATGCATGCTATGCCTACTTTCTTTCACGAGTCAATGTGTACCCCACATCAATTTTCTCTATTCTTTAAAGTTTTCTTACACGTTTAATATTTATTTATACATTTGCTTATCATTGTTTTAAATATTTATTTATATATTTGTTTATTCACTTTTATTTATTATTAGGATAATTTGATATTATTAAAACCCATTTATATGGGGAAATTAATATTAAAAATTTAATATATATTTCTAAATACATTTATTTAGAAAACATCGAAAGTTAGAGATCAAATTCAAAGTTCTTATTTTAAATTTTCCACCAACTTATTATGAGTAGTTTTCTATCAACTCCATATTAAATGAATGCTATATATTGTAATATATGCACATTATGGAATTGTTAGTAAAACTTTTTAGAATTATAAGAAAATACATTTGATAAGTGTAAATCCAAGCTCTTCAACTTTTATTGACATCTCTCATCATATACCAAAATGAAAACTTTGAAAAAGTAGGGAAAAACCATTAAAAACACATTTGTATATATGTTTGTAAAATATAGAAACATATTAAAAACTATCATTATTTTGATAAATTAAAGTAATATATATCTACATGTATAAAAAACAACATTAATAGATAGCAAAAACTTTCTCGAAATCTCTGTTTTTCTCACCAACCTAACACAAATTTAAATTACGTAGGAGAGCAGAGAGGAGGTTGCGGGTGAGATCATAGTTCTTAAATTCAATATGTTTGAGTCCTTGTACCTTCTAGAGGATTTCCATGCTTTGTATTCATGTCTAAGACGATGCTACAAAAGCGAGGTGTTGTGTTTGTCTTCATTGAGCTTGTGATTGAGCTTACGCTTCTTTACAACGACTCTTCTTTTCTGAGTTGGATCCTCAAAATGTTTGTGATCAGCCATCTTCTATCAACTATCTTTACAGAAGTGTGCATGTGGGTTGAGGTTCAAAAAGGTAAGGAGATTGATGAATGATAGAGGAATTAAAAATATACCCAGATATAGTTGAATTAAAGGCCATAAAAATGGTCCATGTTTTTTTGTGTGGGAAACAATCGCACCGACAAACACATGAGATCTATGTAAAGTTGGAGAAAATTTCTTGAGAGATGAACGCAGTGTTGGCAATGGTGAAAGATTGATGAATTAGAACGAATGTAAAAGACAAAACAAACAACCTTAATATATGTATTACACAACACCTATCACATCAAAACACATTTCCAAAATAGTTTTACATTTGCAACCCGTCTGACATACTTGTGCTTTCAATGATAAAGAAGAGCCCAGGGTTTGTTCTCTCGCATGTTTTTTTAATTATAGAATATCGTAATTGTAGACATCAAAAGTCACGGGCATCTTCATGGAGTGTTCACACCATTTCACTAAATGTAACCAATAATTGTGTAACTTGATCAACTCACCTTTGCTAGTATATTCCCAACATGTGCCAAAATAGGAGCTTCAAAATAGAATGTGGACATCTACCAAAGCGTTATGGAGAAGGACGGTTGTCAAATGTTTTAGTTGGGAATACCCATGTAAATATGTATGCAAAATATGGATACATACACAAGGCACGAGAACTTTACTCTATATGGTTTTGATTTTTCAAATTTTTGGGAATTTACAAGTGATCCTTATCAGGACAATTAATATTGATATTAAGAAAAAACTAGCATTAAATTGTATTATAAAATGAGACCATTCTATGTGCATCTCATCTAAAGTATCTTACAACTCATGTATACAAAATTTAAAAACATATAAAAAACGTTGATTATTTTAATAAATTAACATAATATCTCTTTATATAGAAAAAATAACAAAGTAAACATTAACATCTTTCCCAAAACACTTTACCACAACATTTACAATTGCTACACAAATATTTACATACTAAAACGACGTGTGTGTACAAGCACTTGAAGAAATTGTAATAAACGTCCTTATTCACTTTTTTGAAAATGTGACCACAAGAACATTATTTAAAAAATGTCACGGTCACATTTATATTGCATCAATTATTCGTTAGAGCATTATGAATGGAAAGTTCTACATGCAAATTCTCAAACGTGAAGGATGTATGACATTTGTCGGCTACCAAAAATAGACCAACACCAACCACAATAAATTATTTCAAACAGAAAAAATAACTAGGGGGACACTTTTATTATTTTTCTTTTTATTGACGCAATTATTTTTTCAATAAAAGTAATAACCGTGGCAGTTTAATGGCTTAAATGGTGGCATTGTTTTCAGTCCCCCATTTAGCATAAAGCATTTTGAGGGTATATTTTTTAAAGTTCAATTAAAATAAAGCATTTAGAGGGTATGGATGATCAATCATTTATTAATTTACAACGTGAAGATTTTTAAAAATACATAAAAAAGAGGGGAATTGTATCTCGCTTCAAGGAAAAACATCAAATTAATTTGGATGGGATAGAAATATGAATTTATTATTATTGTTGTTGAAAAACGAGAACTTTTAATAACTATTATTTTCATAATATAATTAACATTAAAGATTGGTAACATTATTTAATAACATATTCTTAAAAAATATCATGAAAATAACATAAAAGTCCCTTTTAAGTAAAATATAAAAGTTCTTTTTGGCTACTATTAAATAATATGAGTAATTAAGTACATGCCAATTAGGGATCGCAAAGGATCGTTCAATTTGTCAACTTAGTCACTTTTATTAGGAGGATTTGATGTGTTAGGCAATAGCCTTATTTTTAATTTGGCATTTCCTTTTCTTTGTCTTTATTATTATGTCTGCTAAGAGAAATAGGGGAGATGATCCTATAACTGTGTACCTAATTTTAGGGGCATGTAGATATATGTAGGTATGTCGGAGTTGAAAGGAACGATAACCAGATCGTACCAAGCCAAGAACATAGATGCTAAAAAAACACCACGATCAATAAGATAAAAGCAATTCGCCAGAATAACTTTACACAAAACCTTTGCAAACAAATGAGCAGCAATATCATATTTTATCATGGAACTCAATGCAATACATTGAGAATGGGCCTTGCTTAAATAAGCAAGGAATAACAATCTAAGAACCAATCAAAGTCGTAGATCAAGCCATAAATTAAGGAAATAACTAGTCATCAAAGAACTAGTCAAAACCATATATTTAGGAGAGAACTAGACATCAAGGATCTAGTCAATACCATAGATCAAGGAAAGAACTATACCTAACAACTAGATAATATCTCCTAATATTTAAATAAGATAAAAGAAATATCCACACACATAAGTGGGTGAGGATAAATACAATAAAGGTAAATAAAGTACCTAGGTGAACATGAGCTAAGGTAAATACCTACTCTAACACCCCCCCTCAAGTGAAGCTAGGGGCCAAAATAGATGTGGCATGTCCAAAGTATGAGTCCCGACAACTAGGCCTGATGAGGTACTCATGTACAATAACTGGGAAAAAAGGGACACTGCAAGGTACCCAAAACTAGTAACAACAAAGTAAAGAGAGTAAAGACCCGCTCCAAGGCATCCCAAGAAGCTCGGCTCAAAAAACTCGTGCAATGCTGAAGAATTTTGGTGTGCACTGTGGTCTGAATCCACTGCTCAATCATAGAATTCAAAAACAACTTACACTGGGCTTCACCAGAATAGCTCCATACATGGAGACTGTCAACGGAGTGATATCAAAAGTGCTAAAAAACACCAAACATAATTCGATCAACTGCTGCAAATAGGTGTGCCACGATCCAAGAACAAAAACCAAAGCAACAAGGCAAGGACACAAAATCCAGAGTGTCATGATCCAAGAAAAGCCAAGGTAACAAGGCAAGGACACGAAACCCGAAGAAGCAAGATCAACACCACACCCTCCCATACTGCTGAATGGGTGGAGTGATGCTACAAATCTATATGAGTTGTCATAACAACTACTCAAACACTGACAAACTAACATTGGGCTCCACCAAAATAGCTCCCCCACAAGAGAGACTATCAACATGTCAAAAGTGTCGAAAATATAGATACAAAATCTCTCAACAAACAAGAGAGATACACTACACCTGCTAAAGAAAAATGCTCAAAATGAGAAGCATCACAATGCATAAGGTATAGAAAGTGGAGCAAGAGGCCGAATGGTGGAGGAGCCATGCCTATAGAGTCCTCTCAACGAATGCCTATGTCGCCTCCACGAGTGATCAGATATTCACCCCAAATAAACACGGATGGATGAAGAAGATGCCTGCATATGACTTGGTGCAAAATGCACAATGGGTGCATGCAAAAGAACATTAGAATGTGTGTCAGGTTGATCATGTCTGACAGTTGAAATCTCAGATTTCTCAATCCTGAGGGAAGGTGCAGAACTCATGTGTTGCTCATGATCCTCAGAAAGAGTCGAGCGAACAAAAAAATGAGCTTTGTCAATGTGTGATCCCAATGAAGTATCTGCTCGAAAACCAATGTCATGACGAGAATTCCACTTAACATGTGGAACAAAGGAAACAATACCTTGTGAATGTCTGCCAATGACTCTGCTAGTGAGACCCATAGAATGGAGCATGCGAGAACTAAATACAGTGGTATGCTTCTTAAAAAAGTCATACAACTGAGCAGAAGTAGGATACGCAACATGTGGTACTGTAATAGGCACAAATGTGGAAGAGATTGCAGTAACAAACCTTATAGGTTTAGAAGCATCAAAAGCAGGTTCAGGCTCAAAGACTGGAAGATCAATGTCAATGGGTACAAGAGCAACAACTGCAACTGGACTAGGAGCATGGATATGGTTGTCCACAATATGATGGTGATGCTATAGGCTTGCAAGTTTGTTCTGTAGGGAGTGTATTATTGTATCCTTATCGTGAATGAGTGATTATAGAAGAGAATTTCACTTCTTAAGTGATCTATTTTCTTCCACAAATTTTAAAATATCCTCTTGAAGTCCACATACTTCAGAGAAAAACATATTATTCTCAGAATCCATGATAGGTACAAACTGCAACTGCCAAAAAATTTAGGACGTCAGGCTCAGCCGAAATTGCATTCACAATTGATTACAACACTCCTCCATATTTGGCACTTTATATTTATATTGCAAGTCTCAAAATAAATAACTCCCATGGAAAGAGCACGAAAAAACAAGCACTTTTGCAAAAAACGGCACTCAAAACTGAGTTACCGATCAAAAGTTACAAGCTTTTTAATATTTTGCTCTGTTATTTATTTTAGGTGCTACTAAAACAAAATAAAATGTTGTTGCCTTCACCACACAAATAAAATTAAAGGGGGCTGAAGTTAAGCACCTACTAGTAGGAATCACAAGTTTTAAGCCCTCATATGACCATACCATATGATCAAGGGCAAAATAAAACTTACAGACGGATGCTAACAACAATCTCCAGCTCTAATACCATGAAAGGAACGATAACCATAACGTACCAAGCTAAGAACACAGATGCTAATCAAACACCACGATCAATAAGATGAAAGCAATTCACCAGAATAACTTTACACAAAACCTTTGCAAACAAATGAGTAACAATATCATATATTATTATGGAACTCAATGCAATACATTGAGAATGGGCCTTGCTTAAATAGGAAAGGAATAACAATATAAGAACCAGTCAAGGTCGTAGATCAAGCGATAAATCAAGGAAATAACTAGTCATCAAAGAACTAGTCAAGACCATAGATTTAGGAGAGAACTAGACATCAAGGATCTAGTCAATAACATAGATCAAGGAAAGAAGTATACCTAACAACTAGATAATATCTCCTGATATCTAAATAAGATAAAATAAATATCCACACACATAAGTGGGTGAGGATAAATACAATAAAGGTAAATAAAGTACCTAGGTGAACATGAGCTAAGGTAAATACCTACTCTAACAGTAGCGTAAAAAAATTATATCATCGTGTAGCGTATGATCGTGCCATATCAACATTTTTGTTTCGCGTGTTTATTTGAAGGGAAAACTAGTTTTTGAATTGATTTAATATGAAGAAAATCAATATAAAGCATTTGAAAGACGGACCAATGACCGAGCGCCCTATGTGTCACATTCTCATTAACTCTTAAAAATTATCATTAACCAAAAAGTGAACAACTATTAGTACTTTTGTCAACAACCTATGGTGAATAGAGATGTACTTTTTTTGGTGCATGCTCGGTTATAGGGTCCTCTCCCCTTTAGAAGGTCAACTGAGATTTTTTTTTTGCGGGATCACCCACCCACTATGGCTAGTATCAAATTGACCAAAAACTCCACCCCCACCACTATAATTAGGTGAAGGGCACCGAGAATGTGGTGAGAAGCTCTATTAGCTATAATAGTGGTGTCTTCCATGGCTCCCATGACAATGACCCTCTATAAAAAATTGATTATAGGGGAAATCAAGAAACACCCATGACATTCCCCCAATGTCCCAAGAGGGTTTGTAAATGCTCCACCTCTAGTTTTGTTTTCTTACCTTGTCCTTGAAGTTAAAGCATAACATTAAAAATAATTGGTTCATTTTGTTAAAAACTGAAAATGGAAATTAATGTAATTGTTTTAAAGATTACATCATTTCTTTCTTTTGGAAGTTGAAATAACATCTCAGTGTGAGTTTAAATGTGTTAGAATTAATTGTTTGTGTGTTGGGCCCTGAAATTCTTATACATTCTTTTGACTAAGTCCCATATTGGGCAATTGTTGTATTATTTATTCTTCATTCATTCATATCATTTAGAGCACACACATTTTTGGAAATGAGAAAGGAAAGAAGCATGTACGTTGCGGAATAAACAAAAGAAATACCCATGCTCAAAAATATAACATAACAATAAATTTAGACACACATATATAGTAAAAAAGAAGACACAAGCAGATAGTTGGGTGTGAAGAGTAGCTACACAAGAAAGAAAAGCTTGGAAAAAACTAAGGTTAAGAATGAACTAAAGATGGAAAAACAACTACATGTGTTGACATGTGCATGTTAAGAAAAAGTAGGCAACACATGAAAAAATAGTTAGGTCTAAAAATAGAGATCTTATAAATAGACCAAAAATTATGTAGAACAAAGAAGCAAGTATCTATAAGTAGTGGGACTTTCATGTAGAATGATGAGTTAGAAAAAAGTGACATGTGGCATAAACGTTGTCTCTATTTACTAGCAAGGGTTTTCTCAACTATGGAAAAGAAAGTCCCTCCTAATATATACCCCTTAGGGATCATTGTAGATAAACACACATGACACTATTGAGAGGAGAGAACACAAAGTTAATATAATAATTGTATCAAAGCTATGATTTGGTTGTGAATATGGAGTCATTATTTGCATGAGTATGTGTTAATTACTTATGTTGATATGCTATGAATGTTTCTGCTTTAATTTTTTTTATCTTTGTAATCACTTCATATCAACATACCAAACATGTTGGGGCTTGGGACTCTCTTGCACCTTGGGTGAGCACACAAAGGTTTCCTAGCTTAGTGTGATAGGCTGACACGAGGAGAGAAGATAGTTTTGGTTGTGCCAGAGTGATGAAGGTTTCAACATCTTAGCTCGAGTCGATGGTGAAAATAGATGCACAACATTTTCTTTCCATTGTCGTGACCCATCATTAATGAATTGATATGGTGAAGTGCAAAAAAAATAATGTTCCAACTCACATAGGACAATATTGAACTTTGGCAAGATAAAATCAAAGAAGCTTTTGCCCAAGGACATCCCAATCATAATATTTGTTCTCTAAATTTCCCTCCAAGGACTTGGGTGGAAAGGAAATTGTGTGATGAAATCTTTGAAACCTTCTTCAGCGAATGCCCAAAGAATCTGTATATTTGGCTAGTGGCCTACTCTTCGGGTAAGTGTTTGAATTTGGGAAAGAAGTACACTTGGACTCCAGAGTACACAAGAAGAATTGTTAGACACTATTCCACTTGGACACATGTTATAAACTATTGGTGGAAAGGTACACTTCATAGCTACATCCTTGAATACACGATGTCAAAATTTTCTTGCATAGATAAAGCCTAATTCAAATTCATTCATGAGCCGCATGGATCTTAGTTTAGAAAATTCCCATTGGAAACAAAGAAGATTATGGCGGATCTAGTGATTGAGAACTCCCACATGGACAGATAATTTTCCCACCCACATGAAAAATGCATAAAGGAAGGGAAAGGAATGAAGGACTTGACTGCATCATGAATTCCATGGATGAGCACACGTTGAGAAGGCTGCGATATGAAGAAGATCAGTGAAAGATGATAACTAAAAGGGGAGTGCTTCAAAGGGAAGATTCAACCTCAAGAATTTCCATTGAAAACCCATAGAATTGGTTTAGGCAGGAGTGATGAGGAGTACCAAGAGAATAATAATATGCACACTAAGATAAAAAATCAAGATAATGAGGAGGTGCAATACAATGTGGATGGAATCCTTTCTTGACCTACTGCAACTGCTCATGCAACTAGATCCCATTGTGTAGAAGTCAAAGAAATTATTGAGATAGATGGTGATGAGGAAGTAAATATAGTGAAATGAAAGGAAGTTATAGATATTATATTTCTGTTTGTTTTACAACAAATTACACCAACATCAACGAGGTTACAGTTCAATCATAACATTCCTAAAACACATATATTTGGAATGATGAATAGTAATAAAAAAACTCAAGCATTTAGAGGTATACAGGTTGACATACCAGGAAGTACCATGCTAATACAAAAAGCTCCAATTGTTATTGCATTTACTACTAGTGCCGAAGGAAGTGGATCTTATGGGACACTCCAAGCTATTTCACGGTCACAGGGACAAGTTATAGTAGCTATGTAGTAAGTACTAGCAACAAAAATCTTCTATGAAATGTTATTGCATATTCTAAAATATTGCAAAGTTGAGGATACTACATAACATGTACATAAGTGCAAACTAATTTTGTGGGTGAAAGGAATTACTTCTCTAGAGTATGAAGCAAGACATACAACTTTGCTAGATCAAGCACACACTTGGTATAGAAAGCGTGATCCACAATAATCAGTTGTTGACCATGAGCAATTCAAGGAAGCCTTCTTAAAAGAGTTCAAGTAACAAAGTATATGGACGCTCAAGGAGATCAAACATGATCTTACTGAAAGTTTTGGCACCTATGATGCTCATTTTAAAACTTTTATCTCTAATTTTTCCTATGATATCCATCTGACCCAACATGTATAGTGGTTTTTTGTAGGATTTTGTTTTTCCATTTAGATGTTCCTTATCACATAATACATTTACATACCCATGCGAAGCATTGGAATTATCATTCTGCTCTAAATTTGTTGGTAATATATATTATGGGATAAGCCCATTTACGGAAGTAAATATTAAATCTATGGTGACTCATTTGAAATTGGTAACCACAAACAATGGAAGGGAGAAAAACATCATAAATTTTTGTATGGATTGCAAAGTAAAGGGACATACAAAAGATAAATTCCCTTGTTGTAGTGTTAAAGAAATGAGTATGGCTTGTGAAATATATAGGGATGGGAAATATAGTAGATAAATTCCCTTGGTACAACTTTCATTCCAAATGAAAGTGTCTTGCTATTGCAAGATTTGTGACATGCAGACCCACAACACTAAATATTGTTGTCTAATAGATCAGATACACGAGATATGATAATTGGGATTAAGGAAAACCACTATAGGAAATAACAATGAAAATATATAAGGGTGAGGTCGCGGAAGATGAGGATGAAGATGATGAAGATTACTGCCAAGGACTTGTTACAAATGTGGCTCACCAGATCACTATCAACGATATTTCCAACATTCCTTATATGTGGGTATTATAGATTAGAGCATAAGGTAGAAGACTTCCATGATCTTTACATGGCCATGTTAGAGAAAAGTGAGAAAGTTGTAGGAATGATCAAGATTGTGTGTAATGTAACAAATATTATAGAGCAAGAAAGCACGCCAAAAGTAAACCAATGACCAAAAATACATATAAGTACTAGAGGAGCTATAGTGCACATGTGATGTTGTGTATCTAGTTTGATCATTCAAGCATGCATTTATGTTTTTACCTTAGTGCACACGTATATATCTACATTCCCATGCCAGCTTATCATGCTAAGGTGAAGAACATGTTATCCAAATTTTCCCCTCATGCCAAATTAGACAACATGACCTAACAGGTTCTAGGCACCTAAGCGGGCCCCATGGGTGAAACAAGGTTACAAAGATAATAGAGGTTCCAAAGGGCACATTCAATGAATTTAGAAGTAAAAATAATGTTGAGGAATTGTTTCCTCTTCTGGGTTCTAACCCTTAGGATCATTTTAAAAAATGATGAATTATGGGCCCCACGGGCCCACATCTGACCTCAAAATGAGTGAAATTAGGGAAAAATGTGACAAGCTTAAAAATTCCTTACATTCAGTCTCATTTAGGTCTCTGACATGAAGAAATTCGAAAAAATTCCTAAGTTGGAGCTCTGGGGTCAAAATTTCACATCTAGGCCTCACCAAGGCCACCTAGCTAAAAAAGAGCTTATTGAGCAACTTGGAGAGTTGGAGGTTACATTGAGGGAGGAAAGTCAAAAGTGGCTCACCAAGTAGCTCGACGAGCCAAGTTGGGTACATAATGGCAGAACATGTTGAATTGGCCTTGTGTAAAAGAAAGTGGCCCGATGGTCGGAAATGAGCTTGGTAAAGGAATTGCCAAAACAGGTGGGCTGTGTTGGCCAATAACAAAGGAAACATGCTTGGGGGGTTTGAGCTTGGCCTTAATCTCATGAGTGAAAGTTGGGGATTGTGAGTGCATTTGCCGGCTTGAAAATGAAATGGACCAAGGGCTTTGAGCTTTGTTTTGATCACAAAAACAAGTATGAAGGGCTCAAGCTAAACAAAAAGCCAAAAATTCGCAGAGAACAAAGTCAAGGTGGAAAAGTAGCTTGGAAATAGATTGAAAGAAGAAGTAGGTCAACATCAGGCTGAGTTAAATGAGTTTGTTCAGGGGCCAATTTAACTTGGCCATTCGGGAGCTCATTCGAGCTCAAGATTGAGCCACACCAACTCAGGGGTCAATGTGAAGGATGTTGAGCTTGGCTTATTATGTGGAGGTCAGTGAGAGGCCTACTCAGAAAAGGAATCAGACTGACAGGAGCTCACTTTGGTAAGGGTTGCATGGTGGAAGAGGAAGGCTCAATTTTTCCAAGTGATTTGTAGGAGAATCTCGAGATTCAAGTAAGGCGGCAAGTTGGAGATGCCCTCTTTGAGATTTTAGGGGTTCCAATTTCGGGAACTCAGCAAGAAGAGATCCAAAATGGTGGGAGAGAAACGTCCAAAACAAAAGAACGTTGATGCAAAAAAAGTGGTGGTCAATGTGGAATTCAAAGGTGAGGTCAGAAGCCAAATTCCCTTTGGGGTCAAAGGCACGAGGTTTTCAAAAGTTGGGATGGCTCAGGAGAGTGAGCCAGTCGAAAGAAGTTGGAGGCTCTGAAGTACGAGTCCATTCAAAATACAGAGGTTAAGAAGTCTGGGGATTTTGCTACACAAAATGAACACTATGCCTAGGAGCCCAAAATCCCAAAACCCTGAAGACCAAAACGGCTCGGGGTTTTCGGGCAGGGAAAATTTTAGAGGAAATTTTTCGTAAACTCATGAAAATCGAGGATTATGGAAATTCAAATTGGTGAATATTCTATGATTTGCAGCCAACTTATTCACCGAAAAATTCCACCAACATGTCCCTTATACTATTCATTTTTCCTAAATTTTACACATATATAAGAGCTTATGAATGTAATTCACCACCAATTTGAATCATTTTGTGTGTATATTCACCAAAGTAAACATAAACAACCCCTGAGCCATCCAACCCAAATCATTCCAACCTTGATCCATCCAACACTGAGCATTCCAACCGTGGGATGTCCAAACCTAAGCCGTCCAACCCTCAACTGTTTAACCCTCAGCCATCTAATCCCTCAGTTATCCAACCAATTAGCCATCCAATCCTTAGCCGTCTAAACCCTTCTTCGTCTAACCCCTTAGCTAGGCCCTTCCAACCTTGAGCCATCTAATAGCTCAACTATCCAACCCCTCAGCCGTCTAACCACTTAGTCATCAAACCCTTGGTTGTCCAACTCTGTCGTCCAACCCCTTAGCCGTCAAACCCCCGATCTGTCCAACCCCTGAGCCATCCAACACTGAGCCATCTAACCCTACCGTCCAACATCTATGTCATCCAACTCTTCCATCCCTTGATGTCATATAAGTACAATCACCTTAAAATGAAGGAAAAAAAACTACAAATTCATAGAATCACTAAAGTGGGAAATCCTCTCTCTATACATTATTTTCATCAGGCTAAGGAAAAACCCTAATTTTTCAAAGAGGAGAAATCAGGAGTGTCAGAGGCAGGGAAGTGGGTGAAGGAAAAGATGGTGCAGAGGCTCGCATACCTTAGGCGTCACAAATATCACACCAAGTTGAACTAGACCTGAATTGTCAAAACCCTTGGTAAAAACATGCCCATTTCATCTAGGGTTTTGAAGTTTATCTTCATTGTGTATTTATTTGACTTTGGGTTAGGTTTTAGAGTTTTGAGGTTTCTCTCATTTTTCTGTATGATTTTTGGGGTCAATTGTTTTGGGTGTATTTGTGTACAGGGGGGAAGTTAATTTATCAGACTGTCAAAAAGAGGGCCAACAAACCCAAATGTCCTATTACTAGAAAAAGAATCCAAGGAGTAAGATTTATTTTTTTGTTTTTGTTGGTATTCTCATAATGGCGTAAATTGAATGAATTTTTTTATAGCATATTAGTGAATAGAGAAGCTATATGCAGCTCTGTTAAGGGATATGAAAACATTCAAACCTTTGCATAGAGATTTTGAAAGCCCATCAAATGAATTTTATGATAGATTTTATAATTTTGTTTGATATTTGTGTTGTGGGGGATTTTTGTAGCATTGTAGTCACATTATTTCTATTTCATCTACAAAACTATAACTAGGATTTATATGCCCAAAGTTTCGATTTATTGTTGCTGATTTATGATTTTTTAAAATCTTAAACTCAAATATCACATTTTGGATTGGATGATGCCTTACAGATTCCCCATTTGAGGCCTGTGGAATATAGGGTTAGCAGGCTGAAAACGAGCAGGAGAACTGTGAATAGACCCTATGGAGGAGTTATGTCTTGTTCAACCGTTCAAGAAAGGTAAGCTGTCATAATTCTAACTGTAATTAGTTTCTATGTTAAATGTTCATTCAATTAGATATTAGGTCCTTCTATTATTTATGGGTTGATGCATTTATTTAATTTGTTAAGGGGATACTCAGAATTTTTTAATATCATATTCTCTATACTCGATCGTCTACGTACCCTCTCAATTTATATAATTGGGTATGATTTATTGACTTTTCTTTGAGTTACTCATAACAAATAGATGTTGTTAGTCTTAGTGTGCTGCTACTTTTTAGTGTAAAGCCACCTTCCATATTCGCAGATAAGGAGGTAGACTATTTAAAAACTTCTTTTTTCTAGAGGTTTGCATGAAAGTGATTTAAAAGAGCCTAGGAGAGGATAAAATTTCAGAATTTTATTATACATTCTAGGTTCAAAAACATATATTTTTGAGTAGTCATTTGGATTTCCCCTAATTTATTTTGGTGCTTAAGGATTTGCATCAAATTTTCAGCCTGTATCCCATAAATCTATCTTGAAGAATATCAAATTCCTATGGAAGGTTAACATGATGTGGCTCTTTCAGTCTTCACTACAGTCCATAACGCAAACAAGAATAAAAACAAGAAGCTAACCTAAACTTATGTCTAACGCACCCATCCAACCCCTCACCCATCCAATGCACCCATCCAACTCTTAGCCATCCAACCCTCACCCGTCCAACACACCCACCCAATCCCTAGTCGTCCAACCGCTCACCTATCCAACCCTTAGCCGTCCAACCCCTCACCCATCTAACACACATGTCCAACACTTAGCCATCCAACCCCTCACTCGTCCAAACCACCCGCCCAACACTTAGCCATCCACCCCCTCAGCTATCCATCCCATCCACCCAACCCTCAGTTGTCCCACCCCTCACCCGTACAACCTGACCTCGCCCAATAGCTGACCAAATCCTCATGCATCCAACCCACCCACCCAACCCTTAACCCTCCAACCCCTCAACCGCCCAACCTTTGAGTCCCAACCAACCTACCCGACTAACTTCTTACCTAACACACAACCACCCTACCTGACCAAATTTGTGAAACCAGGGAAAAATTCTCTTTGCGAAATCACCTTTGCCACGAAACATTTTTTTAGATATTTGCCAAAGATTCGAAAGTCAATTTTTGAGATTCTTTAATTATTTGAAAGTAATTTTTCAAAGGGGTCTTCTTAAAATGAACCCTATTTTTGGGGTCAACTCCAAGTTCAGAGGTCAGTGGCCCACGTCTTCAAGAACTTGGTGAGGATGACTCCAAAGTGAACTCAACAAAGTTCCCGAAACCAATAGCTCCTGAAATATGAAACATGGCACACGACGAGTCGAGGTGTGTTAGGGGTTAGTGAGATCAGGTTTTTAGGGGTGGCTATCTTTGGTGACTAACGTGAGTCATCTTCAGGGGTCGAGGTGTATATTGACCAAAACATTAGGGTCTGAAACCCCAAAATACATTGACTCCCATCCATTTCATTCAAACGCCCGCCGAGTTATAGGTTGGTCTTTTAGCCATTAAACTTGAGTCAAAGGGTAGGTGGATTCATTGGGGCTTAAGCTCACGCCGAGATGGGTGGCATGCAATGTAAGGAGAGTAGCTCGGTGGTTGTGTAGATGAGCTCGATGGTGAATGCAAGCTAAAATCATGACCTAAAATTCAAACATGCATATCTTGAGCAATTTTCAACCATTATCAATAAAATTGTAGTCATTAGAAAGGAGAAGAAGAGAGCTTCATGATGAGAGTGTCGAAAGTTGATTTTCAGAGGTTTTCTAAAATCTAGAATTTACAGAGACCCCTGAGGACCCCTAAATGCAAAAATGGACATATCTTGAGCTCCAGTTGTTAGATTTTTGCAAACAACTAGTTGATGGAAAGCTCAGAAGATGATCTACAACATGGGAACATCAAATTCAAATTTTGGAGGTGTTAGATCTCCAAAAATGAAAGAACATTATACAATGCTAGGGGGTAGGTGAAGTGAAATAAATGATAGTATGGGCATGCTTTCTTCTCCAACAAGGAAAAATTAATGAAGGTAGGGGATTTGTAGGCTTGCCCATCACTGTTGCAGGAAGATCTAAAGATGATTTTGATGGATTTTGGAGAAATTTTGGGTTTTCTTTCCCTCTCTCTCCCCTAAGTTTTCTCTCTATAAAATTTAAAGGGGTTTCATTGTGCAAAGGTGGTTGGTTATTTTCTCCTCCCATGCACCCCATTCTTCTTGGGGCTTCAAGCCATCCTCCAAACACTGTAATGGCTTCATGCCTTCCCCTACTAGGAAATGTATTGTGTAAACTTCAATGGAGTAATAAAATCATGTTTGTGTTAATTTTTTAGACTTCCATGATTTTTGTTTCTTTTTACCTTTCATTGTTAATAGGTGGCTATGCATTCTTCTTGTTCATTATAGTTCTGGTGTGTTGTGCTCATTTGAGAATAATGTATTGAATGTAATCTAGTTTTTGGTATAGGATCACCCTTTCTAGGTTCATTTATCTCATTTTTTTGTAGGCAAGGAGAATTGATTAGAACTCCTTTCTTGGTGTATCACCGCTCGTAGTGTAGGTTTATTTCATGCAATCCTTCTATCTCTGTACCCTTAGAAGCTTTAGAGTAGGGTTAGTCAGTATTTTTTCCTACATTAGGAGTAGTTAGTGGTATGTAGGTTAGGAGCAAGAATCGGCCTTCTCTCGAGAGATATCCCATTTCGCAATGTCCCACACTCGGGATAGCTCCATGTTTATGCAATCACACCAAATTCCTAGTCAACAACAGGACCATTCAGGGTTCTGTGATTCCACATAAACAAAACCTTAGTGCACTCACCCATAACACGAGCGATTTTAGGCTCCCATATTGTTTAGCATAGCAAAGGTAAAGTATATTAAGATTAAAAAAAAAAGCACATACATAAATAAAAAATTAACCAAGTTATGCACACAGGAACATGTAAAAAATATACTCCATAATAGTTAATATATTTAGTAAATAAGGTCTCCATACATTGAATCAAAGTTTCAAAATATAGTCAGTACTGCTTCGCTTACAAACCCTAGCTACATTTTTCTATATGTTCATGTTAGAACCTCCAAAATTTTCATAGTCATGATGTTAATCCTTTATTACAATCCTTCAAGGGGTATTTATACTAGTGGGGACTTTTCCATCACTAGTTCTAATAAGTATGTAATTATCCTTGAGTACCAAAATAGAATCTAATTATTACATAGGGCAACATTTTTTGCAACATGTCCTTATCTCATTAATTTTTTTCTTATATGAAAGCTCCACCACATTCTTTATGTTTTCCATGTTATCATTTCTAACTTTCTTTGCTCTTTGCTTTCTTTTTTGTGTTTATCCTGTCTATATTTCTCGCACCATATTTTTCACTCATGCAATTCTTCTTTTTGTCTTCTGCTTCTTCGCCAAGTATATTCTTCTACTTTCTTTTTGAATCTTGTGTGGATCCTTTGCTAAATTTTTGTTTTGTTTTCCTCCATTTTTATTGTGCTCTACCTTTGTGTCAATTCCATCCATGAATTCCCAAAGAATAAAAAATTATTTCCAATGTGGAACTTAACCAATTAATGAATATAATTATCACTAGTTTTATCTTCACAACCACCATTTCATTAAATTTGGACTAATTTTAGTCCAATATTTTTTTTCAAAAATTTCATTATTAGTTTCTTTACATCTAAATTTCGGTATTTAAAAATGTTATTATTGGTTTTCAAAAATGCTATTATTAGTTTTCACCATTTGAGTTCTTGGTCTCCAATAATTGCATTATTAGTTTCCAATTTCTAGTAAATTGAATTATGAGGTATAATGGGGGGTCACCCATTCCCCATATTAATTTTCACTCGCATTGGAAAAAAAATCATTACATTTAAGAGATCTTAAATATGAAGCCACCATTGTCCTTATTAATTTTCACTCACATTGGAAAAAAAAAATATTACATTTAAGAGATCTTAAATTTATGTTCACTTGCCTACCCATCTCTTATACAATGTTCTCTTCCCCAAGTGAACAAAATTTTTGTATCTCGTAACCAAGTAAAGTGTGCAAGAAAATAATGTAATTCTTTGTTATCTAAAAATGTAAACCACAAAACAAGATCAAAATGTTCTCTTGCAACCTCTAATAAATACTTTGGAAATATGTATATGAAGCATATTTAAAATAATGTTGTAATTTGTAAGGCTTAGTTCCAAAATATCCTAGAACTTTGAACAAATATCCTTCTACTCCCAATATCAACAATTTTCTTGCAATTGAAATCAAGTGTATGATATACATTATTATAGAGATTATATTAATGATTAATCCAATAAATAAACACATCAAAAAATTGAACTCCATTTAATGTTATAGCATAAATAACAAGATGTATACGAAATTTAAAATAACTTCCAAAAGTACATCCCTATTACTACAAAAATCAATAAATTCATTGTAATTGAAGTTAAAGATATGAGAAACATTACTAGCATTTTAATAATGTTTTTTTAGAAAGAGGTAAAAATTGGGGTTTTGAAAGGACCCACATCCTTTTACAAAAGACTCTAAAGGACAGATACAATAATGATGAAGTGCAGAGAAAAATCCCAAAGGCCAAAGGAGCAAAGGACCAAGAAGGCCCGAACCAAACAAAGAAAATAAGAAAGGAAACATGATTAACTAAAATTAACTAAAATGGGGGAAATGTAATAATAGTTAATCTAATCTACGAGGAAAGAACAATGTAAATAAATGCACTAAAGTAATGTGAAGTGACTAAAATTATTAAAATGATTGAACTAGAAGAAATAAAATCCTAATATGCAAGAGGAAGGTAAGGAATGAACTCAACTAATTATGAATGAATGTCGTAGGGGGTCGCAGGTATGACAGGAAAATACAAAAGCTGGAACGGCTGCAATGAGGTCTCAAAAAGAGTGGATCTAGAAGATCTTAGCAGACTGGATGGTCGGAAGATGGTCTGTAACCTTTGCTACATGTCACACTAAATTCACTGAACTGCATCGAATGTACCAAATATAGAAAGATGAAGTTGAATACCTATAATAGACAAGAGAAGTATCAAAATCCTAAAAAAATAAAAGATGCAAATGAATGGGTTAGACTGACCTAAGCTACCACAACATTGGGATTATTAAACAAAGTGCTACACTACATTTCAGACCCAAATGTAGTTATGGTGTGTGTGTGCTTGTTGTGCCCTAGGTGCTCTTATGTTAATTGCACTTTGTGAAGTAGCGAGCAATAACTAAATGTATAAAATGTTATAGTATGTGTGCATGGAATATAATAGAATCCCTCCCCCTATGAAGTATGTGTTGATGTAGATCTCCTAGCCTTGATGCATGGAAGTGTATGGATGGAAGTGATGGAATGAATGCAACTCTAGATGGAGTGATAGTAGTAAGTGATGTTATGACCCTCATTATGGTCTCATAACTTTATATTTATAGGGTTGTCTTGCTCTAATTTTCTAATCAACCCCAATATGGAGTAATACGAAAAATATAAGGATGAAATATAGCTAGAAGAGGCCCAAAAAATGGCGTGAAAGTAGAAAATGGATAGGGGTGCCCCAGGTGGGACCAAGGCACCCTGGGGTGTCCCAGTACATGCCTGGGCACCCTAGTTTAGGCCAAAATGATGGGAAAGTGCTTAAACAACTGGGCATGTGTGTACAAATGTGTGGAAAAGATGAAATAAAAAATTGAAACAAGATGGCCAAAAGTTGGGATTAATTAGTACTTTCTTCACTCAAGAATCTTCTAAATAGTAGTATGAGACTGAGCTAAATAATGCCTAAAGTGTGTGATTTTGTTGCTATATTTTTCCCCCACTTTATATTGGTGAGCGGAAAGCTTGGTAACATAAAGTAGATAGAGGTGCATACTTGATGTCCAAGTAGAGTGTAGTAGAAAATGTGCCGAAGGACTAGAAAAAAGCATAGAGTGATAAAAAGATGGAGGGGCATAAAAACTATAGATGAAAAATGTGCATAGAAAAAGTGATAAGAGTGAACCTAGGACAAAACTCGTGTGTATCTGTTGTGGTGTGTAATGTACCTATATGGTTAGTAAGGCATGTTCTGTCATAGAATGTTGTTGTTTTCATCATCATCGTCGTTGTTGTTGCCCCTAATTTGACTGCTTGTTTCTCATATGGTTGGACTTGTAAGGAGAAAATGATCAAGTAGTCAAATATGTATGTATGTAAAAATGCTATGTAAAAAATGCATGTGTAAAATATGCAAATATAAAATATGTAAAATGAAAAATTTAAATGGAACATGTGCACTTGATCCATGTTGAGAGAAAGGGTGTAGAAGGATATCTTGTACTGCTGTGAGTTTTTTGGGTGACTTACAACACCCTGGCTGAAGAAGTGTAGGGAGGAAATACTGTGTGTTCTCTAACATTTGACCGCTTTTGTTGAAATGTGTGTGAAGATATCTCTATATTGTCTCAGTTTTTTTGGTGATCTGGCGCCACTGGTTGAAGTAGTGTAGAGAGGCACATCCATTGTAACCTCGAAGCCTATAATTACTTCCCAAAAATGCTAAGGACACCATGTCCTGTAAAATTCACTGTGTATGGGGTTTGTAGACTGGTCTGGACCCAATTGTTGTATGTAAACCCATAATGCCAAGGACGGAAAGTGCACTGTATGGAACCAATGTAAATATGATGTCTTAGTATGTAAACCCTTAATGATTCCCCCATCTTTGGGGTTGCAGGCGACATCACTAATAGGAGAATGTATTCGCAAAAGAGGACCTACCACACTTTGAACTATGTAACTATGCCCTACAAGGGGAGAGGGGGTGCACTTGGTAGAGACCAAGGTGTGCACAAATGAAGATGGCTAGCCAAAACAAGTGTTAGTCCGAAAACACATGCATGTAATAAGACAAGTGTAAAAGATGTATATAATGTAGAAACTACCTAGCACAATAGTGTAAACATGAAAGAAACAAGTAAGCCACACAAAGTGGGTTGTAAACATGGGACAACACTCATGATGTCATAAAACATGCAAGGTCGTCATGACCACAAACAACAAATAATTGTGCACACAAACATAAGGCAAAGCCTACATACAATGGAAAATAATGGAAGACAAGTAGAAATAAACAAGCAAGGAATCATGAAGACATATAATCCTAAAAAACAAGTGCTGGACATGGAATGCCCATTAGCATGATAGAGTAATAACCAATATGTCAAAGTGTGTATGATCAAATAATGTAAGATGCTAAGTACAAAATGAAACAAGAACACCAGTATGAGACGAATGTGGATACCCCCAACAACCAATATAGGAAGGGTAGAAGGTGAACATCCATGACATGTGTAATAGTCTTGTATTTTTTATCACAATAAATAAAGGCATGAACACAAATGTGTGTAGTAAATAGATAATGACATATAAGAAATCAATCTAACATGTGTAATAAATTGATCATGCAAAACACTAGTAAACAAGAGTAAATTCCCCCAAGACAATGCAATATGTTGTGGATGAATGGAATGAAATGTAAGATGGAATGATATGAGTCGTGTTCCCCCTGAGTGGATGAAAGTGTATGCAATGAGGTTCATTTTTTTGCCCCCTCAATAGTCCTGAATGAACTATAAAAGAGAGTGCATCATCAATAAATGGTCAAGTAATATTTGTTGTGTCTAACACGCTGTGATGAGTGTGTCTGTAGGAGTGATGAGATGCGACATGTAGAGAGGATGTGCATGAACCCCATAGACAAACCATATATCATGACTTGTTTGAATGAATGAGTGATGATTTAACACTAAGTTTATATCACTATATGATGAACGAATTAGGATGAGTGATGATTTAGCCCTAAGCAGATATCACTATAAGATGGGTGGATTAGGAGTGATGATTTAACACTAAGTGTATATCACTATATGATGAAAGTTAAGGAGTGTTGATGTAACCTAAGGTGTAAGCCACTGCAAGATGCCATAATGGTGGTGGTGATTTAGCCTAAAATGTATACCATTACTACAGGAAATGATGGAAGTGGGTGACGATTTAGCCTAAAGTGTATGTCACTACTAGAGGAAATGATGGAGGTGGGTGAAAATTTAGCTTAAAGTGTATATCACTATCCTAGGAATGTCGCATGATGAGTGTCAGGTCCATTTGATTGGTAATCCCTCGGAAATTGATTATGGACTGAGGAACTAAAGTGCATCATAGGGTGGTAAGTACAATGCACATAAAACAATGTAGTATAAATGATCAAGTCATGAATCGGGTATGTAAATGTGTGGTATGGACAATGCATTGTAGGATGTGTAGGGTATGTAAGATGGATAATGTGTAAAGTGAAATAATAAGTGTATATATAAATGAAATAGGTAATGATAAAATGTAAAGCTAGAATCACATGTAATGTAACCTAGCGTAATATGTAGAATATGTGTAGAAATACAAAGTGTATGATGTGACTAAGTGCGTAGATACCCTAATGAATTTAATGCATAGCCGAGGATTAGTTTAATGTAGAAGAAGTGTATAATGAAGAGTGTATGTCGCACAAAGTATGATGAAATGTAATGTGTAATGCCTAAGGCATGGTGTTTGGGGTTCAGTGTAATGGTAATCCCTCAATAGTGAAGTGTGAATGGAAGCATAAGAGTGCATCATCGGGTAATGATGGTGCTATGACATGTGATATGATATGCCTATATGAAAGGACGATAGATAATAAGTATGAAAGGTGTGATGTGATACTATGTGACTAAGATAAAACATTAGGGGGGGTGTGTAATTTCCTATGACCCCTGTGGTAGTGTGCCAAGGGACTATGTAAACTCGTCAAGGAGATCGTCATCCTCTCAATCAAATTCAAATGGATATGCATTAGTAACTTGGTAAGCTATAATATTAGGTTGATCATGTAATGAGTGATTGAGATGTAATTGATACATGCCCATAACATACTCCTCATCATTGAATGGAGGATGTGGGAAACCGTGTGCATACCATCAAGTGAAAATATGTAAATAGCCAAGAAAAGAACTATTACAGATGAGGACATGGACGAAAGGCATAGGAAATGAAATGTCAGTGTGACTAGGATCTAACGTGCCTCTAATATAAGAAAGCTAAGAGTCCCCTAATGCGAGTGGAGAAGAACAAGGGGTGCATGATAAATAGAATAGAAAATGAAAAACATGCAAACCATAAGTGGCAGTGATAGTGACAAATCCATAATATAGATGAGGAGCATGAGTAGAAGGCTAGAGGTCCTCAAAAGTGAAACCAAGACGAGCTAGACCATCATGGGAACATGTAGTGACATCACATGTAGGATTGAATGGAATATGTTCCCAATATGAGTTATGAATGAGAAGTTTGCAAGTGAAGGTTGGGCGTAGTAAAGTAGGAAATGTACGTGGAGGGGGATGTGATAGATCAACATCTATAGAGTGGACATGCCCTTGATGAGGAATCATAGTAGTAGTAGTAGTAGTAAATAGTATAAAAGAAACAATATATATCACAAAAATAGTACCATCACGTGGTGGTAAATGTGGCAATGTTGGGTTTTTAAATGGTACTTTAACAAACCATAGTTAGGGGACAACAAGTCCCTCCTCTTTAATGGGAGAGGTTCCCTTATTGAAAGCAAGAAACAAAAATTATATACAAATGTAAAACTTTCAAAGTGTGGATTCCTGATATTTTGAAGTGTTTTATGCCCAAAATATTATCAATACGAAAGAATAAAAGAACTAAGGAAATGAGAGGGGAAGAACATAATAATAATTTTAGGTAATATAGATATCAAAGTATAACCTTATGAATATTGAGAAAAGGAGATGCAAAATGGAATCATTCATGTTTATAACAAATATAATTTCACAGACACAAAGTTCCCAAAATCATACTAACAAGAACACAAAGTTTCTTATCATGCAAAGATGGATGATTCGAAAATTCAAACAAGGAAAAAAGGAACAGCAGAGGAAGAAAGGGAAAAAACTTATGTATTGATTACTTTCAAATATATTACATCTACAGAGCACCAAGATCCAACCCCTAGAACAATTGTGTAGAGAACCCACTAAATAGCTTCCAAAAATGGTTACATTCAGTTACAACTTATTTTAATCAAAAGATTAAGAGCTAATTAGGAATTAAAATAAGTGTTTCAAGATCTTGAAGAAGAAATTATTGACTGAAGTTCAGAGGTGGCAACTGGCTCAAGAATCTGACGTTTTAAATTCTTCAACGCCTCTACTATTTCCATGTCTGGTGGAAAAACCAAATGCGTTGAATTGTAGCTGTTAATCTAATTTTACAACTTTAAAAATGGTCTGTCCACGTGGAAGAGATTTGCTGAAGTGGGCCTGGGGGCGCCTTTTGAATTTTATGATTTTTATAGAGATTGTGCATTTTAGACATTTTGGTCTGCCCATCCATTTTTGATATAGGCCTGACACGTGGCTTTACTTGAGTGGCGACGGAGCCATGACTCACTTTTACAATTTTAACTCTTTTCAACAAAAAGCTCAAAAACTCAAAGTGCTCTGCCGACCCGCTTTCCCGCTTTGAATTTTCAAGGGCAGAGTTACGAATCATTTTTATACTTATCACCCTTTTGGAAATAAAGCAAAAATTCCAAAAGTGCCCCGACGGTTTGCCTCCCCGCTTTGACTTTTCAATGCATCAAAACACAAAAAGGGCATGCCTTTCCACCTTTGATCTTTCAATGCATCAAAAAACAAAAAAGGCCCGTCTTTCCACCACCACTTGTTTAAGCCAATCAAGATCCTTTGGGCCACAGAGCGAATTTGACACTTTTGTAAAAAATAACAAAAGTGATAAGTTTACAAAAAGGAACCACCATGCCACATCCAATCAGAGATGTCCACGTGTCCGCATATAGAATTTGATGCCCATCATTCATGACTGTGGAAAAATAAAAATTAAAGGGAAAACCCCACCATTTGCACCTGAATTTCAAATTGTTTTCCATGGAATGAGAAACTACAAACAATACCAGGCTTGACACGATCCACAATGAAAGAGAAGGATTGACAATGACATTAGCATGAAGGAAAAGATTTTCAAGCATCCAGACGGGGAAATAGAAAATACTTCAAACTACGAAGACTGAAGACTTTTCAAGTGAAAGGGTGAGATTAAAACTGAGCACCCACTACTTCAAAGCACAAATTTCTCCAAGGCACCAACTCAAAATTCACAAAACTTGACTTCAAAAAGAAGGGGGATTTTGAGGGCGACAACAACTGGCTGTTTTTGGGGATGACTTGACTTGGAAAAAGGAATGAGGTAAGATGAGAATCCAAGAAAAACTTTGGGAAGGTAGAACAGTGGCTTATCCATTGGGCAAATAGAGTCGAAGGTGACACAAAACAAAAGACAACACATATGGAAGGGAAACATACCAAAACAAGGAAAGACAAAAACAAAACACTATATATAATATACAGAAGGACTTCCTAATCACCTAGGACTTAAACAACTTCAAATACTGCCCACTATAAGGAAGTAGGAGAGGAGATCCATCCATATAATCCAAATAGAAAGAATTTTCTCCAGTAAAGTGTCTAATTTTGAAAGGACCAAGCCAAAGAGAATAAAACTTACCATGGCTTCCTCGAGATTCATGTATTTTTTCCCACAGTAGAACAATATCTCCCACTTGAAAAACTTTGGGTCTAACCTTCTTGTTAAAAAAAGCCTTCACCTTCAGTTGATGAGACGATATTCTATCAAAAACTTGCATCATGTCTTCATCTAGCTTTTGGAGATACATGATCCTCTTTTCTAAGGGATTGGCAAAACTTGAATCTTCAATAGCCTTCATTAAGTGCAAGGCTGGTAATTCCACTTTTACTGGTAGTTGAGCTTCAAAACAACACACCACCTGAAATGGAGACATCCCAATTGCTCTTTTGGGTGTAATCCTATCTGCATAGAGAGCATCATAAATTTTCTTGTGCCAATTCCTCTGAGATTCATTGAAAAGCTTCCTAACGATGGTTACCAAGTTCTTATTTTTTTATTCTAATTGTCCATTTCCTTAGGGGTAGTAGTATAAAGAATGAGCAAGGGAGATTTCATAACCATAGTAGAAATCCATCATCTTAGAAGAAGAAAAATTGGAAGCATTATCAGTTACAATCTTATTTGGTATCCCAAATCTTATCAAGACGTTCTCTTTGATGAAATTACACACCACCTCATAAGTAGTGCTTTTGAATGGAATAGCCTTTACCCACTTTGTGAAGTGATTTTTAGCAGTTAGCACGTGAGTATGCCCAACACTGGAAGGTGGATTAAGATTTCCAATGAAATCCAATCCCCACTGTTGAAAAGGATCATCAATCACTATAGGTTTTAGTGGTAAAGCAGCCAACTTAGGTCTCCTAACAAAAGTTTGACAGGCTTCACACTTACCTACCCATTTTGATGCATCTCTGAACAATGTAGGCCAATAGTACCTTGCACGAAGGATCTTATGGGTAGTGACAATAGAAGAGAAATGCCCTCCACAAGCCTGATCATGAAAAGCTAAAAATAACTTCTTTTGTTTCTCTTTGTCCATACATTTAAGGAATCTTCCATCAATGCCTCACTTGAATAAAGCATTTTCCCACAATATATACTGTGCATACCTTAGCTTGGTAGCTCTCTTCTCTTTGTCACTCAAGTGGGATGGACACTCTCCATAAGTAAGAAAATGTGAAATATCAGCATATCATTCATCAGTTGAACTAAGGAAGAGGACAACATGAACATCAACTGCTTCTTTGGACAATTCTACATCATCTCCTTTAGCAATAAGCTCACATAAGCCTCTACCCTAGACTAGCTTAGTTGGCTTGATATAAAGGTCATATTCTTGGAATTTTGCTACCCAATTACCTCTCTTAGTTCCAAACACATGTTGTGTAAGAATAGACTTGATGGTTGTGTCAGGTACAAGAACAATAGAGTGAGAATTAATAATATAAAAATGAAACTGCTTGATAGCTTTAACCACTGCAAAAGCATGTTTTTCCATCATAGTATTTTAAAAAAATATCTCATGAAGGAAATTGGAAGTTCATAATCCTTAGAATTTCTCTGAGTTAGCGCAACAGCCAAGATACTCTTTGCAGTATAGCAATAGATGATAAAATCCTTGCTGAAATCAGAACATGCTAAGATGGGAGTTTTATCAATGGCTTTCTTGATACCTTCAAATGCTTATTTACCTTTAGAAGTCCAACCAAAGTTTTTATTTCCTTTCATCATGTGAGCAATGCTCATAGTCAGTTATGCAAAATCAGGAATGAATCTCCTCAGGAAGTTTATCTTACCAAAGAAAGAGTGAACACCCTTTTTGCTTGTGGGAAGAGGAATTTGCTAGATTGCTTGAACTCTTTCTGGATCTATCTTGATTCCTTCTTTGAAATAATATGCCCCAAAAACTTTCCTTCAGTAACAAAGAAGACAAAATTCTTAGGATTGAGAGAAACTCCATGTTCTTTGCATTTTTGGAGGACTGCTTCAAGATGCTGAAAGTGATCTACCCTTATTTTGGAGAAAATAATTAAATCATCAAGGTACACAATAATACACTTTCCCTTTAGACTACCAAAAGCCAAGTCCATTTCCCTCTGAAAGGTGGCACCAACATTGATAAGACCAAAAGGTAGTCTCTTGTAGGAAAAGGTGCCCCAAGGAGTAGTAAAAGTAGTTTTGTGCTGATCTGGGGTACTGCATTCCACTTGATTGTATCCAGAGAATCCATCAAGCATAGACAACATCTCAGAGCCTGTGAAAACTTGCAAAACTTGATCCATCATGGGGAGAGGATAGTTTTCTTTCAGAGAGGCTTGATTCAAATTCCTGAAATCCACACAGATGTGAATCTCACCATTCTTCATCCTGAAAGGTACAATGTTGGAAATCCATGTTGAATGATGTATAGGGAAAATAATATTTTCCTTAAGTAACTTTTGGATCTCTCGAGTGCAACATTTTCCAATGTTCACCATCTTGGGTTCATCAAGAATCCCAATATTAACCTTTTCACATTCAATAGACTATCGAGCTCCACAGGAAGATTTAGACTTAATGTACCTATCATGCTTATCAAACAGGTCTTCCAAACTCACTAGCCCTTTAGGGATCTTGTTACCTATCAATTTTATGTAGCCATCTTGACCCATCTCTTCCTTGATATCTCCTTCATTAGAGGATACACACATTCTCTAGGAAAAGTCTCACTTCCTTCAAAATATAATTGGTTGAATTTGTCTTTAAGCTCCAAGAATAAGAGCAAGTGTTGATCATCATTGAAAACCTATCAATTACTTGCATTATCTGGTACACTGGGCCTATGAATCATTTCAATGGTAAATTTCTCTTGGGAGGAATCTGGGTGAGGAATCAACAAAGATCTTGAGACAACTAGAGAATTAGCTCTAGTGTTCCTTTCTCTTGGCACAACTTCAATGGAGAAAGCATCAAGAAAATCAATGGAATCCCAGACAAGATTTATATAATGCTTCAATATCCTATTCTTCACTTGAAAAAGATCCCTAACTTGTTTCACAATCAGCTCTACATCTCCATGAGCACAAAGATTCTTCACTCCCATTTCTTTTGCCATGTTCATCTGTATTTTTTGTATTTTCAAAACAAAGCTTTAATGAAAAAGGATGAATCTTCCCTTCTGGAGAGGTTAGCACCACACTAGCCCCAGAACTAGTTGAAGAGTAGCTTCTATTAAATTTCAAAGCCCAAATTCCATTACGATCATAAATCACTTCCTTAGGAGGCTTTTCCTCATCTTGTGACATGATCATGTAGTTACCATGCCCTATATCTTCATAGAGTATCTGTTGTTTTGGATCATCAGTCTTTTGCACAATGTATTCAGTCTATTTCTAAGGTAGCAGATTCTTCATTTTTCCATTGAACAGGATTAAAGCATGCAACCAATCCATCTAAATTTCACCTCCTACATCCTTATAGAAATTCCTACTCAGCAACATACTATATGAGGGAGGAATATCAGCTACCAAAATAGTGGCTAAGACCCTTTTCTCTGGCAAATCAACAAAAGCTACTTGTGCATCTTTAATTCTTCCAACCAAAGGCACTTCTCTATTCTCCATGGAATAACATGAACCAAAGGTACATGTTAGATTCAGGGCCAAAGAATGATCTACTTTTTCATGCATTACATTGTCTGATGCTCCTGAGTCTATGACACAGTTACCAAGTTTATGGCCAGCTATGAGAAGAGTCACATAGAATGGTTTAATTTTATCATTAGGGGAAGTGACTGCAGCCACAAGGCTTGGTTGAGGTGAGGAAGAGGGAGTGGGAAAAATACCTTTAGAAGTATTGGATGAAGCTTTAGATTTGGAATTGACAAAGTTTACCATTTTAAAAAATAATTTTGGATGGGTTTGGTAAAACTCTACCTCTAAAATTTGGATTTGGTCTTTTTGAGGTGATCAATGATATCAAAAGACCCGGGGGTGGATGGGGTATCACTATTAGGAATATGAGAAAATTTTGATTTATCAAATTTAAGAATTGAAGGACAAGAAGTTTTGGAAATAGAGGTAGAAGGAGGAGGATTAACATTAGTCACGTTTTACGTGGAGGTAGTGGGAGAATGAGCTCCTCTTCTTGTAACCACTGGAATAGTTATAGGAAACTCCTTAGATTTCTTAGCAGGCTGCATCACTTTTTATTTTTTGTTCGTTTTCTCCCAAGTCATAAAAACATATGAATCACTATTCATCTCTGCCACTCTTTCATCATATTCATCTTTGTCATCCATACCTTTAGTGGTAAGGAAATGCACTTTAGATCCACCAAGCTCCTCCATTTATTCATCAACCTATTCTTCTGGTTCTTCATAGAGTTCATTAAACTCCTCATCATCAGGTTCTTGAACTTCACAAGTTACATTGACTGGAACCTTGATGGGTAAGCCTTCAATAGCCAATCTAGTCTGATAAGAAGGCAAATGGTTCTTGGGCTGAAAATTCTTGGAATATCTTGGTAAGGAGTATGCTAAGACAATTTTTTCTTGATAGTAGTGAGATCATTTACAAGCTTATGTACTAATTGATCAGAATTGGCTCTAGGGGAAGAGGAAGAAGAAGATGCTTTAGATTTGGAGGATTCTATTTTTAGTTTACCAAACATGATTAAATAATCCTCAACACTGATAGCTAACCATTGATCAACCTCCAGAGTTGCAAGGTTAGCTCTCCTTAGTGCATAGCTTACTTCATGTGACTGAGCATTGAGGAAGAATTTTTTTTGGATTTGATCTACATGATGAGTGTTCTGTGGAATTTTATGAATGAGCTTGTTGAATTTGGCCACAAATTCTCTCATGGGCTTGAATGGTTCCTTCTTGATATGAGAGATTTGAGCTAATAGAGCATGCACATCTTCAGTAGGTTTGAAACATTGCTCAAACTGAGTTTTCATGGTGTTCGAATTAATGATCAACCCAACAGGAAGATGATAAAACCAATCAGCAGTATTATCCTGCAATGTCTCCACAAAAATCCTGATAGAGACATCTTCATGTTCAACCCCAAGAATCCCACATGCAGCAATGAAGGATGCAATGTTCTCATTTGGATGAACCTTCCCATCACCCCGGAATTTGGGAAAACTTTTCCTGTTATCCCTAGGTAACTCATGCAATGGCTGAGGAAGAACAAGAGGCCCAACTTGTTGTCCCCAAGGCAAAGGGGCTGCCATCTTTGGAAAAATTGACTGACGGGGAACTAAAACACCAGCAAGTATCAAAGCATGAAGATTATGACTGAGTTGTTCTTGAGGAATGCTATTCTTGGAATTTCTATCTTTAATAGGAGGTGTGCTTGTAGAACGAGTTCTTCTCTTCCTTCTTTCTGGAAGAAGAGAGAAGTTTTGTTGCTTCAAAAGTTGAAAATGGGAATCTTCTATTCCGAGAGCCTTTTTACCACAAGTATATCTTAGAGTCGCTAGATCAAAAATGATCTTGAATTTTTTCTTTTAGAAAGGGATACGTTTGAAATGAAATCCCCAGTAGAGTCACCAAAAAATGTTGGGTTTTTAAATGGTACTTTAACAAACCACAGTCAGGGGACAACAAGTCCCTCCTCTTTGATGGGAGAGGTTCCCTTATTGAAAGCAAGCAACAAAACTTATATATAAATGTACAACTTTCAAAGTGTGGATTCCTGATATTTTGAAGTGTTTTATGCCCAAAATATTATCAATACAAAAGAATAAAAGAACTAAGGAGATGAGAAAGGAATAACATAGCAATAATTTTAGGTAATATAGATATTAGAGCATGACCTTATGCATATTGAGAAAAGGAGATGCAGAATGGAATCATTCACATTTATAACAGATATAGTTTCATAGACACAAAGTTCCCAAAATCATATTAACAAGAACACAAAGTTTCTTATCATGCAAAGACGGATGATTCATAAATTCGAACAAGGAAAGAAGGAATAGCACGGGAAGAAAGGGAATTTTTTTTTGTATTGATTATTTTCGAATCTATTACATCTACAGAGTGCTAGGATCCAACCCCTAGAACAATGGTGTAGAGAACTTGCTAAATAGCTTCCAAAAATGGTTACATTCAATTACAACTTATTTTAATCAAAATATTAAGAGCTAATTAGGAATTAAAAGAAGTGTTTTAAGATCTCAAAGAAGAAACGCTCGATTGAAGTTTAGAGGTGGCAACTAGATCAAGAATTTGACATTTTAAATTTTTCAATGCCTCTGCTATTTCCATGTCTGGAAATAAAACCAGACGCATTGAATCGTAGCCATTAACCTGATTTTACAACTTTAAAAATGGGTCGTCCACATGGAAGAGATTTGTTGAAGCGAGCATGGGGGCGCCTTTTGCATTTTATGATTTTTTTAGAGATTGTGCATTTTAGACATTTTGGTCTACCCATTTGCTTCTGATATAGGCCTGACACGTGGCTTTACTTGAGTGATGACGGAGTCATGGCTCACTTTTACAATTTTAACTCTTTTCAACAAAAAGCTCAAAAACTCAAAGTGCTCCGCCAACCTGCTTTCTCATTTTGAATTTTCAACAGCAGAGTCGCGGCTCATTTTTATACTTATTACCCTTTTGGAAACAAATCCAAAATTCCAAAAGTTCCCCAACGGTCCGTCTCCTTGCTTTGAATTTTCAACGCATCAAAACACAAAAAGGGCTCGCCTTTCTGCCTTTGACCTTTCAACACATCAAAACACAAAAAGGGCCCACCTTTCTGCCACCACTTTTTTCATCCAATCAAGATCCTTCAAGCCATGGGCCCAATTTGACATTTTTGCAAAAAATAACAATACTAGTGTAGTATTAATAACATGCAGTTTTTCCATAAGTTGAGGATCATGTGTAGTATTAATACATGGTATAAGAAGACTAGTGTTTGGAGTGCGGTGACAATATTGATATGGATCACAATCACAAAAAATCTATACTCTATTACCTCATGTAAGAACTTAAAAAAATTATGGATTGTATATGTGACTGATTGCATGACATGAAGCCATGGTCTACCAAGTAGACAATTTTAAGAAACTAGGAAATCAACAATGAAAAAGACCATGTGGACAGTCTTAGGACCAAAAGTGATGGCTAGTGTGACATGATCAAAACATGGACGAGTGGAACCATCATAAACATGAAATGAAATACTAGAAGGATTAATGTCATGAGAGGTAAGACCTAAAACTTTGAGAAATGACATGGGACATAAATTAAGCTTAGATACATTGTCAATTAGAGTGCACTTAACAACAAAATTATGAATGCGAGAGATATTATGAAAAGGTGGATCATTGTCAAAAGCAGAACAATAATTATGAGGAGAAGATGGGAAAGTAATATACTGAGAGAATGCATACACAAAAGTGTTATAGACTATGTTTGGAAGAGTGTTGTCAGGAATACAAGTAGTGAGGAAAATACTAATAAATTTAGCTTATAATTCAGGGTGAAGAAGTAGAAAGTCATGAATGGAGATAGCTACGAGGAAGGAAGCCTATGGACAATGAGGAATGGAAGAGTGTGTAGGTTGATTCTCGTTCACCAAAATGATTAACTAAAATTAACTAAGATGGGTGAAATGTACTAATAGTTAATCTAATCTAGGAGGACAAAAACACTGTAAATAAATGCTCTAAATTAATGTGAAGTGACTAAAATGATTAAAATGATTGAACTAGTAGAAATAAAATCCTAATATGCAAAAGGAATGTAAGGAATGAACTCAGCTGATTATGAATGACTGTCGCAGGGTGTCACAAGTCTGACAAGAAAATACAGAAGATGGAATGGCTGCAAAGAGGTCCCGAAAAGAGTGGATCTAGAAGATTTCAGCAGAGTAGAGCACCCAGGAGGGTACTGGGGTGCCCTTTTATGGAAGAATATGTGCCCTAGTCTCTGAAAAATATTGGAACCTGGTTCTTTTTGGGTTAGAAGATGCTTTGTAACCTTCACTTCCTATCACATTGGAATCACTGAATTGTGCCAAATGTACCGAATATAGTAAGATGAAGTTGAAGACCTGCAAGAGACAAGAGAAGTATCAAAATCCTAAAAAAATAAAAGATGCAAATGAATGGTTCAGAATAACATCAGCTGCCACAACAATAATCTTAATAAACTAAGTAGTGCACTATATTTTAGACCCAAATGTAGTTCTTGTGTGTGTGTGTGCATGTCATGCCCTAGGTGCTCTTATGCCAATCATACTTTGTGAAGTAGCAAGCAATAAATAAATGTAGGAAATGTAATAGTACGTGTGCATGGAATAGAATAGAATACCTCCCCCCTATGAAGTGTGTGTTGATGAAAATCTCCTAGACTTGATGCATGGAAGTATATGGACGGAAGTGATGGAATGGATGCAACTGTAGATGGAGTGATAGTAGTAAGTGACGCTATGACCCTCATTATAGTCTCATAACTTTATATTTATAGGGTTCTCTTGCTCCAATTTTCATAATCAACCCCAAGATGGATGAATAGGAAAAATACTAGGATGAAATACAACAAAAAGAGCCCCAAAAAGAGGTGAGAAATTATAAAATGGATCGGGGTACACCATTAATGGCTTCAAGGCCAATAGTTCTCTCCATATTACTTAAACTTGGTTTAATGGATTCAAATGGAGGCTATTAGATCAAGATCAATGGAGGGGGTAAGCTTAAGGTCAAATGTCTAATTAGCTTAAAGATAATACAAATGGAATCCCAAAGCTAGGTGTTCTGAGTGTTAATAAGATATCCTAAGTGTGAAGGTGTAAGTGTGAATGGGTAGGCTTAGCCTTATATTTATAGTTTTCCAAATGGAAGATTTTGAACTTTGGGTGCATGTGGGACTAAAGGTAAGCCAAAAACCAATTTTAGATTAGCTTAGGATAAACATGATTTAGGCTTAGTTAAGCTAGGTTTAGGCTAGTTAAGCATGTTTAGTTAGTGATTAGAGACTCGTTGAGAGTTTGGAGGGGTCTGGTTAATCATTTGTGACTGATAGATAGCCTAGGAAGCTTGCAGAAGTGGTTCAGAGAGAAATAGTGAGGCTCTACATGGTCAAAAGGAGGATTGTTTAGCTAATAAGAGAGATATTAACCAAATGGGTTGAATATAGGAGGAATATGACCGAAAGAGGGTCGTGAATGGGCATCTGAGAATGGAGAAAAGAATAGATAATTAACAAAGTGCCATTAATCAGTTGAATCTAAGGTACTGCTAAGTGTAAGCATATTTTAGGTGTCTAAATTTTCCCCTCTTTGGTGGCGTAAGTGACATCACTTCAAAGAAAGTAGACAAGCATAAACAAGTAGAAAAGTTTGAAGGGATAGAAGAAAAATGAGTAGAATGAAGGATTCCCCCTCGATAATCGATGGGGTTATGGAAGAACTCAATCAATGATCGAAAATATGACAAAAGAAAGAATAGTGTGAAGAAGAAGAAGAAAAGAGATATAGCCGAAAAGGAGTTTAAGGAAGGGGGAATGAGCTAACATCCATTCAGTGCCCTTTAAACAACTTTATTTTTCATCATATTTATATTGATCTTCACAATCGGTCATTATTAAAAAGAATGAACAAAAGTGTAGCATGACATGAAAAGCCATATACAAACAAATGTCCATTGCTAAAAACACTAACTCCATGCAAAATGCAATGCAATACGAGAAAGTAAAAGATATCTAACTCCATGAAACATACATAATGCAATGCAATATGAGAAAGTAAACAAGATAACCTAACAGAGAAATATGTACAATGTTTTTATTATCAAGATTCAGTTTCAACCTATTTGAATTAACAACAAGGGTTAATGACGATGCCCCAAGCAAGGATACATGCAAGGGGAATAACAGAGGACACTTTGGTATGATGAAAAATAAATGTGCACTTCGAAACAGTACCAGGCAACTCGTTGTGCCCTAGAGTACAAATGAAATAAGTAGCTTAGCTTTTGTTGATGGAGGTAGATCAAGATGATCCATGAGTCATGCACATGAACAGGTGAGAACCAAAGAGTGACATTTTGTAGGATGATTTATATTTTATGATTTTTGAAACATATTTTAATGTTTTTGATTTTTCTAACATATTTGAATATTTTTGTGATTTTGGAAGTTTTCTAAATCTATGTACAGGAAGAAAAAGAAGCGTGGATGCCCCCAGTGATAGATGGGATGTACAAGGGCAGAATGCCACGCGCATGCACAAGAAAGTGAAGATGCGAAAATGCCCCAGTAGTAGGTAGGCGTATTCAAAGGAAAACTCTTCATGCGCATAAGTTAAATCATGACCGATATGTATAGGTTCAACATGATGATGAACTTAAACCCAATGACATGTTAGGAAGCAACAAGGATGCCCCCAATGTACATTGGCCAAGAAGCACATGATAGAAAGGAAGTGATAGATTTGATTTTGTGAAATGGATAAAGGTGTCTGCAAACATGGAAAAAAGGCAATATTATACACATGGATGTTCTGAATGAAGTATAAGAACAATAAATGTTATGAAGGTAGCTTAGAAGCCTCATGATGAAAAAGTGATTAGCCAAAGGCACAAATCATGAGATGAGATAAGGAATAAAGAAAGAGTCTGAACAAGGTCCAAAAAAAGACAATTGGTAACATACTAATCATGTTCAATCATAGATATCCAATGCATGCATGTGGGAAATTAATTACCTCTTGAAGGGAAGATGTAATAGGCAAAAAATGAGGACAAACTAGCCAATGTGTAGGAATGATTTATTTTGAGAGGTGATAGGTGATTTGTGAATGGAGGGTGGAAGGAGAGCCGTACATTGCTCCACTGCCAGCCAAGTGTCCATAGCCCCGACGAAGATATTTTTGATTCTAATCACAACATTTCTCTACTACCATTCAGGTATCCATAGCCTTGATAGAGATTATTGGAAATACTCCAAAAGAGCGTAATATATCAATTTATATTTACTTCTAGCTTTTAGATTTTGACTTTTTATTGATTTTGATTCTTTTGCTTTCTAAAAACTTAATTTAGCTCTTTTGTTTAACAAGGGGTTAAAAACTACTGATGGCTTGATGGAAGGAGGTGGAAGTGATTGCAATGACGACATTGGTTAGTGTCAAAAAATATGTCCAAGAAGTTCTTCGCAACAAGTTTATTAAATGTTGATTGTGATAGGATCTCTAAGAGGTCAGTCATTTCTTAATTTACCAAGGTGATAAAAGACCAAGGTCAAATAGATACCATAGAGATAACTGTCACAAAATGCATGTGAATTAGTTAACCAGAATATCATCGAAGGGATGAAAATGGTGGATGAATTGTAGAGGAATGGAATACAAGGGAAGAAATAACATCCATGTGCACGTAATACATGATTGCAATGTTTGATCTTTGTACCTTTGATATTTTTATGTTTTCTCATCATTTTTTATTATTTTTGAATTATTTTGATTTTTATATTTTTGATATTTTTTGGAAAGTTAGGACTAACAAAGTCACTCGGTGTGATAGGATCAAACAAAAATGTTTGCGACTTCCTTGGTAAGGGAGATTAACCGTGTTTTTTTTATCAAGCGTAATATTTTCCCTGATTTCAATGATCATGGTGAGCTCATGCTCAACAAATAACTATGATTTCTTTTGGAAAATGGATTTCGTATGTGGGATCTTAAGTTCCCTATCCATAGGTTTCTGCACTTTGTGCCATACTTGATGGTTACGTTGATGTGTGTTCTTGAATCGCGCTTGATTTTTAACCTTAAGATTGTTGGAAGTGTTGGAAACTTTGGAGCTTTTGGAAGTTTTGACCTGAGCTTGATTAAGAAATTGTTTGGGTTTCTTATAAGCTGAAGTGTGACTTGTCTGATCTCGAGAAGGAGAAGAAAGTGAACGTGGACGTTTATGATTTGATGTAAGAAATGACTGATGGTGCTTTCCCCAACCATTGATAAAATAAAGGTGTGATGGATGAAAATGATAGTGTCAAATAATTGAAGAGGATGGGCTATCATGAGGTGAGTCACTGATAGAAGATGGTGAAGGGATGCTAGAATATGACCCTAAGATGGAAGAAATTGGGCTACAAGGACATGGCCTAGGAATAGAAGATGATGGACTACCCGGAGGTTTCCCATAGATAGAAGAGGATGAAGGGATACTAGGATACGACCCAAGAATAGAAGGTAATGGGTTACCCCAAGGTGAATCATATATGAAAGATAATGGAGGGATACTAGGACGTGGCCCCAAAATGGAAGAAGATAACAAGGGAATAATAGGGGGTGACCCAAGTATAGACAAGGAGGGACTACTCAAAGGTGTCAGAAGAGGATGAAGGGCTATAGATAGAAGATGATGAAGAGGTGATCTACAAATAGAAAATAGAGGGCTACCCGAGGGTGGCCCAAGGATAGAAGAAGTACGATGGAATACTCAAGTGGTGACCCAAAAATAGAAGGTAATGGGCTACCAGGAGGTGACCCACAAGTAGAAAATGAGGGCTACCCAGGATGTGGCCCTAGAATAGAAGAAGACAGATGGGACTACTCAACAGTGACCCGAGGTGAGATTTTTATTAAGGAATGATGATAGATAAGGAATGATTTAGCAATGAGAAGATAGGCCATGGATCAATGCTAGACCCTAAAATTTCATCATGCCCAGAGGAAGGTGAAGATGGAATAGAAGAAGAATCAAGTTTCATGACATTAGGCTCTTCCTCTATGTTCTGACAAAAGGGATCAATTTCTTCACTCCATTATGCGAGCGTATGAAGTTCAAGAAATAACCCTTGTTTGCAATCCTCTAGAGTGATATCTTCATGTAGTCTTATTGTTCCTTCATTCTAAGAGAAATCAATCAGTAGAGGTTGTTGTTCTTCGACCATGGAGGTTGACTAGAAGAAATGGGTCTGATAAGTGGAGAAGATTGATTGAACAGAAGAATATGAAGATGGGTGATGAGGTAGACGAGGGGAAGGTTTGACCTTATCACTCCCATGGAAAGATTTTTGATAGTGGACTTCGAATAGATATCTTAGCACATGGCTTCTTTCTAATGGTTCGACGTGGTCACAAACATTGCCATCTTTAGAAGATGTGATGCAGAAGATACGTACAAGTATGATCAAAATGACTTAAGAGGCCAAAGAGGGATTTAAGTCGTGGAACTTAATAGACAGAAGATGACTCAAGGTGACTGATGAAGTAGGTCTTGGAGGGAGGCATCTCATGAATGGAATTAGATTTTGATTGATGACCTAGGTTTCACGAGTTTCTAGAAGAAGACGTAATGTGAGGTGACTTTGAAAATAGGATCGCATAGGGATCCATTAAGTTATGACATAGGAACCGAATTAGATGATTGACTAGAGGGAATTCTGAGTCATGGAAATTCTTCAAAGGAGGAAGGGTTGTCACTGAAGGTGACTTGATAAAGGTGGTCCTACGAAGAAAGGGTGGACCGCGGCTCAAGAAGTGAATTATATGTTTGATCGATAGAAATTGGAGTCACACGAGTCTTCAAATGAGGAAGACATTGTTGAGGTCATTTGGAATAGAGGTCATTTGGAATAGAGGTCCTTTGAAGAAAGGGATGACTGTGATTTAGGATTTGATCTAGGGGTATCCGAACAATAGTTGGGATCTGAATCTTTAGAAGAAGCATTGGAATCCGAATGGTAGTTTGGATCTGAATCAGAAGAAGAGTGGGAGAACCTCAAATAATAATTTGGATCAGAAGCATCCAAACCATACCACTGACTACGAGCTAAAGGTGGTGAACAGGGTACCTGAGACGGACCTCTCTAGTACAAAGAATCAAATGAGGTTTAGTTGTAATGGGAATATTTTTTATTTGAATTCCTAAGCCTAGGTTCCATATTTTTGTAAGTTTGAGGAACCACGCAATATTTAGTCATTATTGGCATCATTTAAGCACAAATTTCTATACCTAGATAATGTGATGGAACTCCTTTCAAAGGGAAGAAGGATCTATGCCGGTTTGGGTAGCATAACGGCAACCAACTAGACATTTCATAAGTATGGAGATGCATTTGCGTGATTTTTTGAAGAAGGTCTAAGGAAAATAGACATTATGATGATGCAATCTCGATGAGATCGAAAAGGCTTGTCCTAGAAAACAAGTTTTCCAAATGAATGATCACAAGGAACAAGCATGCAAGTGTGAAACACAAAGCCAATCAATAAGGAAATACACCTTGTGTAAAATGTGTGTGCAAAATGATAGTTCGATGCAAAGATGATCAACATAATGTCAATACTTATGTCAAGCTTGGAATGAACAAGGCGTAAATATTAACAAAGGGTAGATGTGACACCCAATCAAAGGATACTATGACAATGAGTTTAGCAACCAACAAGGCCTAAATGTAAAAGGATGAGGATTACAAATGTAAGCCGCGTAACCAAATCAATTGGACACGTTAATCAAGCTTCACGAGGAAATGAGATATTAATGCCAAAGTGGTATCGAAATGACACAAACAAAGTAAACGGAACTCTTCAATATTTTAGACAATGTTTGAAGTAAAAATAAGTCATACTATACTAAGGATGTGCTAAAATGTGGGCAACGTAATGACACAATGAGGACACTTAGGTCACATTTACAAGAAACACGACATAAGTATTTTAATTGTGTCGAGACAATGCGGACAAGGTAACACATCAAAGTGAGATAAAATGATGAATCAATCCTAACTATGATGATGATCTTAAAATCAAGATCAAGTGGCCATCAAAGATATAAGGATGCATCCACGCACTTTAGACATTTAACAACTCAGCCGCAAACATGGATGAGCATAAACAAACAAAAAAGTGGTGAACACTATCTATGACAACACTCCTGAAAGATGCCTTATTTTATCCCAAATGGGCAACAATAAAGTAAAGGTATAGATCAAAAGATGAAAATACACTAAGTGTCAGTTGGCCAAAGTTTCACCTTGTCCTAAGGAGAGAAAGAAACTAAGCTAAGTGATACGTCATTTAATTTTGTGATGAGAGAAACTTAGATATAACTCAAGTGGACTCTTTTCCTTGTTCAAAAAACAAGGTTCAGACTCCAAGTAAGTTGTCACTTCATGATGGATTGATGTGAAATGGTCTAGCAAAGTGGGCTCCAAGAAAAAATGGCTTTCCTAATAAGATCACTTAACTAGGAGTCATAAGTTGTCTAAATGCGAGCTCGATTTACCCAAAGAGTCGCACTAAATAATTTGTGAGTATCTCGGATTTACTTTACCCCATTCAAATATGATAAGAAATAAATATGTTCATGCATATTTTCATTGTGGTCATGATACACACAACTTTGACTCTAACTTGCAATGTAAAATCTATTCAATTTGGTAAGCAGAGCGCTTCCTATTTCATCCACGAGGTTACTCAGCAGTGGATTAATTTAGGGTTCCTAGAACCACCCCCATTTTTGTATCTTAAGGCGTTATGCCAAAGGGGTTATGTTCTAGTTGAGAGGATAGGGACGTACCATTTTCTGAAACCTGCAATACAGTGTGATGTGGAGTGATGTGTTGTTTATCTTGCTTAACTTAATGTGGTTTAAGTATCACACAGTTTGGCAACCTGTATGAAAACACATATTAGAAGGTTTTGTTTTTTTGTAACTCCTTTCTTTGACAAGTATTAGGACCTACATGCAAAGAGTTAGTAATTTTCCAAAGCAGATAATGATATCAAGAAAGAGAATTTGTGTGTTGCTTTTGATTACTAAGATCACCAAAGAGGTGCGAAGGAAGAGAAAACACAACGTGGAAACTCAACTAAAACAAGCTTTATGGAAAATAATTTTAATTGTGTTTTGCAAAAGGTAGAGTTTGTTTTAACCAAATTTTAAAGATCAATCCAATTAGGAAGCGTAAAGTAAGTGTTTTTGAAAGTGACAAGAATGTTTATAGAAGTGTTTTTGATCCCAAAGATCACCTAAAAGGTACGAGGGAAGAGCATACACACTTTGAAAATTTATTTATAACTAAGAAAATGAAACACTTAAACTACATTAGTAAAAAAACAACAAAATAACTGTGCAAACAACTAATTAGTCCCACAAAGACCTTTCAAAGTGTTAGAATAACCAAGACAACATTTTTTTCAACTTTTAGACATGTTAAAAAATGAATAGTTATCTAATAATGTAAAACGTAAATTTTCTGTAAGGAAAAATCCTAATTTTATGTTTCCATTGCGTAGTTTGCTTCAATACCTTTCCAACACAAAGAAAACAAAGTCATTTCAAGTTTGGGAGAAAATGTTATGGCCTCCAAAAGATTGGTAATGAACATAGTTTGATTCATACATGCCCAGAATGACATTTATGCATTTGTTTTAATGGATACATGCCTAGAATGATTCCTGCATGTACACGGAGCTATTTTTGCACCTAGAAAGATGTGTATGTGCATGTTTCAATGGATATATGCCTAGAATGATTCCTACACATGCACGCAAGTTTTTTTTCACTTGGAAAGATGTGTATGCCCTTGTTTTGATGGATATGACCCATAATGACACCTGCATGTGCACACATGTGTTTTTACACCTAGAAAGATGTTTGTGTGTGTGTGTGTGTGTGTGTGTGTGTGTGTGTGTGTGTGTGTGTGCCTATTTTGATGGATACACGTACTTTTTGATGGAGACACTCCCCTTCAGGACACATACGCGTACCCCTTGTAAAACCTACAAAAATCATGGAAATGAAAATTTTCAATAGTCAAATAGGTTATTTGTTAACCAAAGAAACCTACTTCTAGTTTAGACCTACAAAATATGCATGAACAAGGATGATTTAACTTACTTACAAAATGAAATCAAGTGAATAACAAGCTATTTGTTCTAGAAAGCATGAAAGTGAACTAGGGTTCATTTTAAGAGACCTATTGGAAATTGGAGATGGAAAATCCCGACGAATATCCTCGGAACTGCTTTCACTGGAAAGGTGATTTTTTGGGGTTTGTGTGTAATTTTTTTTCCTGAAAGAAGCTTTCATTTTCAATTCATGTGATAGAAAGGTTGTAGATGCATGATAGGAGATTTGTTGTTGTGTGACAACAACCTTGCTATCACATGACATAAATATTCTATCGTGTATCTACAGCCTCCACCCTCATATCATGTGTAAAAAACATAGGATTGTCATGTGTCAACAACCTCATGTCACGCATCAACAACCTCTTGTCATGTGTCTACAGCCTCCACCCTCCTATCGCACATCAAAAAAAATGCCCTTGTCGCGCATCAATAGACTCTCCTTGTCACGTGTTAGTAGAAATTTCCTATCAGATGTTTGAGAACAATACTTTTCTCCTGACTGCAAATCTGATGAATATCTATAAAACTATACTTTGTGTACTAACCTCTATTACTTTGCAAGTTTACTATACTTGATAATTAATATGCCCCTAGGTAGTATGAGTGAGCTAGTAGTGCACTACTTGATGAATAATCTAGGATTATGTAGGGGATATTTTCAAGGGTAGATGAAGCCGACCCCTGAAAAAAATTAAACTGTAATTTTTAGGTGAACATGTCACTGACCTGCACCAGAAAATTTTCCTTTTCAAATTTTTCTAAAATAGAGTATTCACCATATTATGAATATTCGCCACTAAAAAAACCCTGAAGTGAACTTGAAAACCTTGGAAAAGGCCTCCATTAATGGAGTATGGACTAAGAGTCCCACCATTCATGCCAAATGTGTTCATGAATAAATTAGATATGCTATGGAAATGAAGCTAAAACATATAACCTCAAAGAATGAACCTAATCTACACTAAACCATCATGATAAGAGCTAAACAAGACTAACATTTATCATTATATGAACTAGATTAAATCTAAACTAACATGATAAAGATACTCTCTACTTTTAGATTACTAATTAATAAATTGAACCTAAAAGAGATCAACTTAGCAATCAAAGGGGTGATTAGTTGTTTATGATTCTCAAGCTTTCAAGAATGGAGTCTCACCATTAATAGCTTCAAGGCCAATGGTTCTCTCCATATTACTTAAAGTTGGTTTAATGGATGCAAATGGAGGGTATTAGCTCAAGATCAATGGAGGGGGTAAGCTTAAGATCAAATGTCTAATTAGCTTAAAGCTAATACAAATGGAATCCCAAAGCTAGTTGTTCTTACTGTTAATAAGATATGTTAAGTGTAAAGGTGTAAGTCTGAATGGGTAGGCTTAGCCTTGTATTTATAGTTTTCCAAATGGAATAATTTTAACTTAGGGTGTATGTGGGACTAAAGGTAAGCCGAAAACCACTTTTAGACTAGATTAGGATAAACATGCATTAGGCTTAGTTAAGATAGGTTTAGGCTAGTTAAGAATGATTAGCGAGTGATTAGAGACTCGTTGAGAGTTGGGAGGGGTCTGGTTAATCATTTGTGACTGATAGATAACCTAGGAAGCTTACAAAAGTGGTTCAGAGAGAAATAGGGAGGTTATGCATGGTCGAAAGGAGGAATGTCTAGCTAATAAGAGAGATATTAACCAAATGGGTTCAATATAAGAGGAATGCGACTGAAAAATGGTCGTGAATGGGCATCTGAGAATGGAGCAAAGAATAGCTAATTAACGAAGTGTCATTAATCAGTTGAATATGAGGAAATGCTAAGTTTAATCATATTTTAGGTGTTTACAAGTGGAAGTGAAGCAAGACAGGAAGGAGAAAAATAAAAGAAAGAGGGAAATCAATGCTTTCCATTCTTACCCTTCTTCGAACGCACTATCTGCCATTTATCCTACAAAATCATCTTTAAAATAAGAGAATTGTATTCCATTAAGTCCAATGGAGTGGAGGCCTGCGACTCCTTCTCTAGAGGATATGATCCATCCTTATCCGAGTCAGAATGATCGGATTTGTGAGGTCACTTAATCCCAAGAGAAGGCCTCTCCAAAGAGGAAGGGATAACCATTGGCTTCCCTACCTCCTTATCAGGTGTAGAATCAGATTATGCTACAGCTAAAGGAACTGTAGCTACAACATATTGATATTCTAAGTCAATCTTGTTATCTTCCTCTATATATGGTGGGCTCCAATATTTAGGAATAGATCCTTTTTTCCGAGGAGCTTGGGATTTCTTTTGAGGAAAGGAAACTTGGAGGTGACCCAGTTTCCTATAATTCATTCATCTGAAAGTTGTATTTTCATAGTCAAGAATTTGGGTATAACTTGTATCCCCTATCTCGAGGGTCATCATATCCAGAAATCCCTTTCTAAGGTATACTTCTACACAAATATTGACATAAGTATGCAGACCTCTCTGTAACCTCTTGTTGTCTTCCTTAATAAACCATGCTAGAAGGTTTCTGATTTCCTCTAATTCACAGAAAAAGTGAAGGGGAAGATGAGGAAACTTCACCTAAACTGGAACACGAGTGATGGAGAAGGTAGTCAGATCAAATTTTGCAAACCATGGAGTAGTGGAAAGAACCAAAGATCCCCAAAACCAAGGAACCTCTTCAAAAAACCTTTGATAATCCTCCAGTTCATCAAAGAAGATAATAAAAAACATCTGGCACAAAGGAATTATTTGTAATTTTACGTCCACAAGTTATGAATCTAATGAACCACAACATTTTATGACAGCCAAACACCATTAAATCGATTGATTAGGCCCTTGGATTTTAATTCTTGGAGTAGATCCAAAGATTCTTCATCATTAATCTATAGAGTAGGGGATTCAACAATTTTCTCCACAATGTAAGCAGGGGGAGGAGGGGCTATAGCTACAGGTGGTTTCAAAGATGTGGAATTTTTAAAAAGCGCCTCTTTGAAAGTAGCAGAGATGCGTGCCTTAGCTCTACCTAATAGACTAATAGTCATAAAAATTGTTAATTCCCACACTATCACATATGAGATGAGTAGGGAGTCATCCATAATTGGTTTTTTAGAAAAATGAGGCCATAAGTACCTGTCTTCAAGCCTAATTTATGAGCAAGAATGCATTTCAAATCTATCTCACAGGCTAACTGATGGAGTTGAATACATAGGGTATTGTCATTCAGAGAGAGAACCAAAACTTGGAGAAGTTTTGTATTTTCTTCGAGTGGTGTAGTATCACATTGAGTAATAGCACCAAAATGAATGCTAACATCCATAGATCTACCCCTCACATATCCCTCACCTAGATTAATGAATTGACCATCAAAAATAGAGGACTTCGAAAAATAAATTAGGGGACTCAACACGTGATGTCCGTCGCAAACCTTTTTCTCCCCTTGAAGCAACAAACCCAAAAGAACTAGTCATGGAGGCATTACTAAAAGAATATAGAGGTAGGGAGAATCCCATTCGCACCACCAAACCAATGTCATCTCTAAAACTGATCCCACCAAGCATGTTATCCTTTTCCTTGTCTCTATCTCGGCCACCGAATTCTATCTCAGACACCAAAGGAAAGGAAATATTTTGTATCTCAGGATCAAGAAAGAGAACCCAAGATCACTTCTCTCCCACCACGTAAAAACCCCGTGGAGTCCAAAGAAATTCATTGTAGACCATAAAACCCTATCACCAAAAATTTGAAAATTAGCATCACTGACAACAACCACTCACATAGCCCTCACCCAAATTAATGACTTGGCCAAAAAAATAGAGGGATTTGAAAAAAAATCAGGGGACTCAACACGTGATGTCCACTGTAAACCATTTTCACCCCTTGAAGTAGCAAACCCAGTAGAACTAGTTGTGGAGGCATTATCAAAGGAAGATAGAGGCATGGAGAATCTCATTTGCACCACCAAACCAATGCCATCTCTAAAAATGAGCCCACCAAGTATGTCATACTTTTCCCTCTCTCTGTCTCGGCCAACGAATTCTATCCCAGACACCAAAGGCAAGTAAATATTTTTGTATCTCAGGATTGAGGAAGAGAACCCAAGATCACTACTCTCCCACCACGTTAAAACATTGTGGATTCTAAATAAATTCATTGCAGACCGTAAAACCCTATCACCAATAATTTGAAAATTAGCATCACTGACAACAACCACTCTCATAGGGTTAGGGTTAGGGTGCATAGGGAAGGTCAAAATCACCATATTCTATTGAATAATAATCAATAATGGTTCACTATCATTTTAATAATTACACTAGTAAAATAAAAAATAAAAATAAAGTTATGTCAATACTATAAAATAAATAATAATAATACATTATATTAACTTTGGAATGGATTCTATTCTCTTATAATACATTAAAAATGTATCTTCAAAATGATTTCAAAATCGACTTACAATGAAACTAGCTCAAACTTTTCATTGTAATATCATTTAATTTTTTTTTTAACTAATGTCATTGCATCATTTACATATTTCCCAAAAGTGTTTAGGATTTTCCAAACATGAGCCATTAGCTAATTATCAACTTGCATATTGTTTGAGAAAGAAAAATTTGGCGCAATGAAACAATTTTCTTGAGGAACTCCAACCATTTCAGAAATGACCAATATGTTATTTATAGTGTCATATGATTTGTTCTTTAACCATATTATATCCAGATCTTTTACCTGTTCACAATATGTATTTGTGCACATTTCAACACCATAATAAAATAAAGCTCTCTGCTTACCATCCTCATAATTATTCAAAATCTTCTTCCCTAAATATTTAACATCTTGGTCACATACACCTGACCAAGATGCTATCTCAAATTTAGTACATATGCATTATAACAATGAGACAACTTTTGTCTTAGAACATAATGATATCCTTTGGTCTGGAAAGGTCCAAAAATTTTAGAAGTCACTTGACAAATTAACACACCTTCCAAATCTAGTATCAATAGAGATTTTGCACCTAGATTTTCACAAATAAATTATTGAATCATATACTCTAAAAACTACCAATTACAACATTTAAAAAAAATCAAAGTAACTAAATTTTTTGATACTATACCTAAAGATTGTGGTATTTGGCCTTGAATTATTGACTCTACTTTTATATTTTAATCAGGAACTATAAATAAATGTTTCATATAATTAATCATTTAAATTAATTAATTGCAACAAAAAATATCATATGAAATTTAAAAGTGAGTAGTTAATTACATGTTTTAGCTATAATGTTATTCAAACCTTGATACACTTCTTGATTCCCTATATTTTCTAGATATTTTATAACATTATGTATTGTTTAATCTTATAATGCAGAAATTTTTTCTAAATCTTTTTGATTAGATATGCATTTACGTTTCTCAGAAACTATTGTTTCTATTGCATCTAAGCTAACACCATGTGAAACATCCCAAACTATCAATGCAAATGGTTCTTTATATGTTTGAGATACACTCAATTATAGAATTTCCACACCTACAAACACATATTCAGTAATATTAGATCAATTACAAAAAAGTAATGAAAATGTTAATTAAAAAACATCTTAAAAAGAGATCACAAATTATTACATCATTAAGGATGACTGTCATTAACTATGTGATCAATTAGATATAAAAAAACATTCATAAACTAAAAAATAATATGTAGCAAAAAATATAGTTGAAAATATAAATATGAGATCTGAATTTTTGTTTAGTTCACATATCTGTAAAATTAAAAATAAACTCCAAAATTGAAATAATAAAAATAAAAAGAATGAGGTCTCATATTCTCCCTCAATGTGATAAAATCATAAATGAGAAATGATGACTTCCTATTATCTGTCACTAGTAAAATAGGTGAAGATGAGTAATATAAATTGTAAAATCCTTTGAAGTGAAATTAACAATGAAGAGGGAGAATGATAGGCCTAACAATCTCTCTCAATGTGGAAAAATAATTAGAGGAAGAATGAGAGGCCTCCCATTATACATCAACATGAAAATATCATGGAGAAAATGAATGACCTCACATTATCCCCTAAAGTGAAGTAGAACAATCAGAAAGAGAATTGTAGGCCACATGAAAAAATATTACCGGGATAATGAGAGGTATCACATACTTCCTCAATGTACAAAAATATTTTCTTATACAAAATAAAATTAATTTTAAAAGAATACATTTTGATAGTATAATTATTTAACTTTTTCTCATTCTAAAATAAAAAAAACTATAATCATAGAAAGGTACAAAACTCACTATGTACACATGACACCTCAATGGTTGAGAGTTCCTTGAAAAACGTCTTTGTAAATAAATCATGGTCAACATTTACAAGAATTGATACAAGAGAATGATCACCTATTTTTAAAAATGCTTGAAGTAATGTGCATCCTGTATAAATGGAGACAATGCTGCCCTCTTCTTGTGTGTGATTATTTATAAAATTATTCCCAAAATTCTCCACTTCCCAATCTAAATCAACCTTATTTTTTTCCCCCTCTTCATCATGGTTATGAATGTCATAACAACACATATTCCTGAAAATGCATAAAAACCGTGGGAAGTATACAATATATAGCACCCATAATCAAGCTTTGAAACATTATCATTAACATCTCTGTAGTATATTGTCATAGCTTCTGCCAAAATTGGAACTAGAAATTCACAAATACAACTACTTGCATTTGTTCCTAAAAATGTGAACATGTCAATACAGTCCTTTATTGTTACATCAGTAACAATAATACACTTATCCATAACAAGAAGATCATATGCAAGCATAGATAAACTAGAAATATTGTCTAATTTAGTTTTGAGTCCAAATGGAAAACTACAACAACTAAAATTATCTGTATCTGGATCTCTAACTAGAGCATCTGTAGGTATTTTTGGTTCCTTAGCCTTGTCTAGTTATCTTTTAACATTTTTAGCACTTTCTTTTCCTTTCTGAATTTTTTATTTTCCCTTTTGAGAAGTTTGCTAACCAATAGTAGAGTGTTTTTCTTCACCAATTATGTGCCATAATTGAGCTAAATGGGTTCTGTGAATTCTATATTTATTTATTAGATTTTCTGCATCACATTAAAGTCTTGTACAATTGTCACCATCCTTCATGAAAACATATTCAAATATATTTTCTTTTGTATTTCTTTCTTGCTTAATTATTTTCCAATAATTGGAAATGGTCTCAACTCTTTGGCTAGGTTTAAATCATGTCCTCAACCAATCACGTCCTTCATATATCTCATCAGCAAGGCATTCCAATTCATTTTCATCAATCCCACATATGCACTTAAAAAAAATTATCACTGAATTTTTTTATTGAATTTTTTGTGAATTAATCTTGGTTGTCTTTTTTGGGTGAGCATGTTAATCCACCCAATCTATATAGTTAATTTTTTTCCCACTTTTGCAAAATAGAATCAGGAAAAGTACAAAAATGTCAACTTATCATTCAAACTTTCTTCTTTTTCTATTTCAAATATATCTAAGCACATTTTAATGAACACTTGCATTTAAATTTATTACAAGCATGAGTGTTAAATTCTACTTAACTACAAATATTCAATAAATATAAATTTGAAATAAATTTATAATACACACCTTTCACTCTATTGACCATTCATTTCCCCTTCCTATATGTTTGGGTCTTCCAAAAATTATCCATAACTCCTTTACTTTATATATGTTATCAATAATTGTGTCTCATCCCACACTCCATTTTCCTAATTTTGTTGCTTGCAAATAACATATATTTTACTCAATGGAACATTGTGGGCCATGTTTCTAGCATTTTTCATGTTATAACAATTATGCACACTAACATATTGAGGATTGAAAAGTATTTTATTTTGGGAACTAATGGCATGTGTTGCCCATCTAATATATAAAAATTTATTTTCTCATCCATGATATCCTCTTGTGTTATAATTTTAGACAAGTTTTCCTTGTTATATTATTGAAAGGAAGAAGTATTGCATCTCGAGGAGTGGCAATAATATTTTTTTAATCATTGAGGCAACTATTTTTGAAATTTCGTGTTCATCTAGCTTCCTGAATTGGATATCTTTAGGTTGCAATTTCACACCTCTCGAACATCAATAGAAAATAATTTTTCATCAAAAAAGAAATTTTTTACCTCTTCACTAAGTTCTAGAGCTTACTTGTAAAAAGAGAGTATTTAATTTATTTTCAACTTCATTTATTTGGATCTTTTTTCATCTCCTTAGAAAGAGGAAATACATATATCTACCTCTAATGAAGGTAAATACGAATGGCTGTGATATGTCATTTTTCTAACAAATGCGATGATTAGTTCCAAGCTATGAAGAATTTCTATTAAGAAGATGAAGAATTGAAGATGTTGTAGGTTTTCCATATAACATTTTAAGACTTTCCAACATACCTATATATATTTCTTTTGATGTAGCCACAACTTCCTTATTACTTCTATCATTTGGGAATGAAATAGTTCCAACCAACACCAACACAAGAATATTTAGCATTTTGTATTGACTTCTCCATTAAAGCTTTATGATAATTGGCCACATAAAGATACATTTCCACAAGATAGAATTTTCTTTTGATGTTATCAATTATCTCAACTTGAACCTTGATCACATATTTATTTATTGGTTTTATAGCTATAACCATACCAGTTTATGTTACATCATTAACTATTATCTGAAGACATCCATAAGTCATCATGACAGTTATCTAGATTAGGTACTTCAACAAAACCATTCTTCATCCAAAATACCTCTTTCAAACTCTCTATCACCTTTTTGTAGTGGCATTTCAACAAATGAAACTTGACCAAGTGCTACCATATTGTTACTATAAATGAGACATTTTAACAAAGCTATATCAATATTAATAATAATGAAAATAAAATACCAAGTGTTTCCATAATGTTCATACAAATGATACATTTGAACAAATTTATCTCAATATCAAAAATAATAAAAATAAATTATAAACAATTCCTTACTACATCTAATTATTGTTTTCACTAAAAAATATTAGGGATAATTATTTTAGATTATCATCAATATTAAGCATACATAAAATATAAAGAGTCCTACCACTCTCAATAAAATTATAAAGCAATATTTCATGGTATGTGAGGCCTAACATTCTCTTCTTATAATTTTTGTCATGGAATAATTGTCATGGAATAAGAGGCCTACAATTGTTTTCCAATAATAGTTTTCTGCCTTAAAAATAATATAATAATAAAGAGAAATAATTAGGATGTCTCTCATTCTCATTCATATTGAAAAATAATTATGAGTTAGAAATGAAGGTCTCCAATTCTCCCTCAAAGTCTAATAAATATTTTTTCTCTCCCTCAAATAAAAATGGCATTCAAGAAGGAAAATTAGAGTCCTCCCAATCTCCTTAAAATTATAAAACAATTTTTGATGGTATGTGAGAGCCTACCATTATTTTCCAATAATATATTTCGTGGAATGAGAAGAGTACCATTCTCTTTCGAGAATATTTTTCAACCTCAAAGTTCAAAAACACAATCAAGAGGGAGAATTGGTGGTCTCACTACTCTCACACATATTAAAAAATTAATTATGAAATAGAAAAGGAGATCTTCCTTTCTCCATAGCGTGGAAAAAATATTTTATCTTCATCAAAAATTAAAAATACAATCAAGAGGGTAAATGAGATTCCTTTGCATCTCCCTAAAATTATAAATCAATTTTTCATTTTATATGAGGCCTACCATTATCTTCCAATAAATGGGAGGAGAGACCTATAATTCTCTTCCAATAATAGTTCTCATCCTTAAGAGGAAAAAAATCAAAAAGGTAGAATGGGATGTCTCCCAATCCCCTTCATATTGAGAAATTAATTAAGAGGTAGAAAGAGAGATATCCCCCTTTCTACCTTAAGTGAAAACAATGATTCTTTTCACTTCAAAGTAAAATAAAAATCAAAATATATGGGAAGCTTCATAATATCTCTCAAACTATAAATCAATGTTTCATAGAATAGGAGGCCTATCAATTCTCTTCCAACAATAGTTTTCAACATTATATTTAAAACAATATAAAGAGGGAGAATGAGATGTCTCCCATTCTTCTTCATATTGAAAACTAATTAAGAGGTAGAAAGGGAGCTCTTCCTTTCTCCGTCAAAGTAAAATCGCATCAAAATAAATGGGAAGCCTCCTAATATCTCTAAAAATATAAATCAATTCAACATTTCATAGAATGGGAGGCATACCATTCTCCTCCAATAATATTTTTCAACCTTATATTTAAAAAATTATCAAGAGGGAGAATGGGAGGTCTCTTATTATCTTTCATATTGAAAAATAGTTGTAAGGTAAAAAGGATGGTGTCTTTTTTTCCCTCAAAGTGGAAAGAATAATTTTCTCAGTCAAAATAAAATTATATTATAGAGGGGAAAAGGGAGACGAGAGACATCCCAATCTCCATAAAATAAAAACCATTTTTTCATGTAATGAAAGGCCTGTCATTCCCTTCCATAATATTTTAAATAGAATTAGAGGCCTACAATTATCTTCTAATAATAGTTTTCAACATCATATTAAACCAAGTAATATAGAGAGATAATGGAAGGAATGACATTCTCTCTCATATTGAAAAATTAAATTATATGGTATAAAGGGAGGTCTCCCTTTCTTCTTTAAAGTGGAAAAAAATATGTTTATCCCTTAATGTTAAATTATAAATAAACAGTTTCAAAGAATATTATTTCATGGAATGAGGTGACCTAACCATCAGGTATTTCTCTTTCTGATAATAAAATTCAACCTCAAAGTTAAAACAATAATCCAAAGGAGAGAATGGTATGTTTCACATTACTCCCTCATAATTGAAAAATGATTATGAGGTAAAAAGGGAGGCCTCCCTTTCTCCCTCAAAGTAGACAATATGTTTTTTCTCTCTCAAAGTAAAATTACATTCAAGAGGGTAAATGGAAGGCCAATTAATCTCTCTAAGTTTCTAAATCAATTTTTCATGGTATGTGAAGACTACCTTTATTTTATGATAATATATTTCATGTAAAATTCCAATAATAATTTTCAACCTCAGAGTAAAAAAAACAATCAAGAGGGATAATGGGAGGTCTCTCATTCTTACTAATATTGACAAATATTATGATGTTTAAAGGAACGTCTCCCATCTCCCTAAAAATAAAATTACAAGAAAGAGGGTAAAAGGGAGGCCTTCCAATTTCCCTAAAATTATAAATTATTTTTCTTAGAATGGGAGGCCTACCATTTTGTTCGAAAAATAGTTTTCAACTTGAGAGTAAATAAATGATCAAGAGGGAGAATGGGACGTCTCCCATTCTTACACATAATGAAAAATAATTATGAGATAAAAAAGGATACCTCTCTTTCTCCGTAAAAATAAAATTACATTCAAGATGTACAATGAGAGGAATCCCAATCTCTCTAAACTTTTATACTAATTTTTAACGGAATGTAAGGCCTACCATTCTCTTATATAATATTTTTTTATGAAATTAAATGTCCAACATTCGCTTCCAATCATAATTTTCAACCATGTAGGAAAAATACAATAAAGAGGGAGAATGCGAGGTCACCAATTTTGTCTCATATTGAAAAATTCCTATCATTCTCTTCTATTAATAGTTTTTAAGAGGGAAAAATTGATCCTCCCGATCTCCCTAAAATTATAATTTTTTTTATGGAATGGTAGGTTTACCATTCTATTCCAATAATATTTTTCAACCTCATAGTAAAAAAATAATAAAGAGGGAGAATGGTAGGTATCCCATCCTCACTCAAATTGAAAATTTATTATGAGGTAGAAAGGGAGATCTCACTTTATACCTCAACATTCAAATAATAATAATTATTCCTCAAAATAAACTTACAATCAAAATAGTAAATGGTAGGCCTCTCAGTCTCCCTAAAATTATAACACAATTTTTCATGTTACGTGAGGCATACCATTCTCTTCTGATAATGTCTTTCATGGAATGGTGGCCTACCATTTTTTTTTAATAATAGTGTTCAATATCAAAGTAAAATAATCAATAGGGAGAATGGGATGTCTCCCATTCTCAATCATATCGAAAAATAATTAAGATTGAGATCAAGAAAGATAGAGAATGGGAGGTATCCCATTCTCACACATATCTAACAATAATCAAGAGGGAAAATGGGAGGTATCCCTTTCTTAGATAATGGGATGTATCCCTTTCTCTCTCAATGTTGAAAAAATAATGTTTCTCTATCAATGTTTCTTCCTCAAAGTAAAGTTATAATCAAGAGGTGAAATGAGAGTTCTGTTCTTTAAGTTTTTAGACGAAACAGATAAGGGTGTAGGCCAAGGAGGAATACCTGTTGTGATGGTCAGTTTGAAGGTCGTTGCACGTGTTCTGACTTCTTGATCCAATACTGACTGTGAGAGCTTCCTTTTGGCTAGGAGGAACTACCTAAAATACACAACAAGACCAAAAAAAGAGGATTAAATAATATATGTCAGTGGGCTGCCTAGCATGTGCTAGATCCAGGAAGTGTGATACTTCCTCGGTGGCAGTCAACCCACTATTTAATACAATTTAATGTAAGAAATAACGTAAGTAAATAGAATCCTACTGTAGTTGATATGATTTAGGTATCTCATCCAAATACAATAAGAAAATCTAACATAACAGTCTAGGCTATGATCAAATATGGAAATAAAGGTAAATAACTAAGGTGTTGGAATAGGTCAGGGTTAGATTCTGTTTCACTTGAATCACTTGAAAATGGTTATTGGGATATGGTATTAGCAGGACTACTAAATACAAAGAGACATTGATCTGATATGATGATGACGAGGTTTAGTAAGAACCGATGATGGTTACTATGGGCTGGTAATAACTCAATAGTTCATGGTTTTGGGGATTTGTCTAAGACTGGATCAGAGATGGTGAGGAGTTGGTTTAGGTCTGGGGAGATGTTGGGAATATTCAGAGGTACTCAGGAGTAGACAAAGGTGATTAAAAGGGTTATGAGTGATGGGAATGGTTGGGTTCACAGGAAGGCAATAGTGGTGGGGTGAAAATATAACTGATGGTTGATAAAAAAAGGTGAAGAATTATTATAAAATAAATAGAAATGAAGTGGTGCAGGTTAGAGACACACTTACTACTGTGCAGGTTCAATGGCTGGGTGGTGGTGATGGTTGATCAGTGAAATGGTGATCAGTGTCATGACAGTGCTTCCTGGAGTGCTACTATGAATACAAATACCTTCTGATCAATGGTTGTGTTGGTTATGGTTTCTTGGATGTGTGAAAGAGCTCTGGTTCTTTCTTGCATGCAAATATCCTTTGCTCCAAAACTCAAGAATGTGTCTAACCTCTCAAACAAGGTTACCAAAATGGTTATATGGTAACCGATGATGGTTTAGGGTTACCGGTGTCAGTTTTGGGTTGACCAACATCGGTTAAGGCGGGATATCCTAGGTTGCCTAAAATAGTAGATCTTGGCTATCCTCTTCCATGTTTTTCTCATTTTATCCTGGGTCTAAATGGAATGTTGCACTTAGGTACGTGGGAATGTGGTTAGAGGGAGAATAGGCATGTGCTTTTAGGGTTATACTAAGTCTTAGTTCATTAAGGTAAGTAGGGCTAAGTCTTAGTTAGTTATGAAAACATGCAATACGTATATGGTGAGGTGTCTAGGTGAGGTGGTGGGGTGAGGTGGAAATTGGTTTTAATTGAGGTAATTAAATAATGAATGAAGTGAGGATGAGTATTAATTTAATTATAAATAATTAAATTAATATTAATGTGGGGTATAAGGGTCATGGTTAGGTGAATGTGTTTAAGTTGGTTATTCGAAAGGGGACCAAGGGGAGTGTGACCCAATTTTGGTGTCTACATTTTGCCCCTTTTTGTTGTGTAGCTTGTATTGGTAAGTGACGTTGAAAAAAATAGGAAGTGATTGCCCCATGTGTGGGTGAAGGTGATCCCCCTCAAACCAGACACTGATGAGGTGTAAGATGAAATTGGTGAGTGGTTTGATAAAGGTGTAGGTGGGGAAGATAGGTGGGAAAAGGTTTGAGTATTGAGGGAAAGGGTGAAGGTCAACTCGGGTAATGGGTAGTTGGATCATGGTCAAAATTAGGTCATGGGTAATGGAAATCAAACACACACACACATAGATTGTAACAGGGTACCAAGTTGAAGAACTCGCAAACTCTACATCATCCAAGGTCTATAGGTTTATCCAAACAAGGGTGAAGTGACTCAGGTATCCCAGGTATAGGCTATGGTGGAGAAACACAACATAGGTCAGGTGCAAGAATGTTTAGGTATGTTCCAGTACACCAAAGGTTTGGTCAGGATAAATGGCACGACAATAGGAAAGGTATGGTTGTTAGGCTAAAACAACATAGGTAACAACATCACAAGGTATAACAAGTACATAAGGTCAATGGTCACACCAAGTAGGTCAAGTTCAGGAAAAATAGATCATGACACGTGTAAGGCCAAGGTATAGGTAAAATAACAACTCCTAAGACACAACAAAGGAAATGTAGGGGTAGGTTAGGCTTGTAGGTATGGTTCAATGGGTGGCCAGAATGATAAAAGGTGTAGGCATGAGTGACAATAGGTGAAAAGGGAGCAAGGTAAGGGAAACTAGTTTGTAGTGTGACCGACGCCAGTTACATGTTGACCGATGACGGTTGACTAGGGCACCAATATGACCGATGTCGGTCATAGCGGATTGGGATTTAAAAGGAAAATTCCACTTTTTGCGTAATCATTTTTCATTTTCCAATAGTATAAAATGACAGAGGAGCGGTGGAAAAGTGGAAAGTGACAGAGTGAGATAGAGTTGAGTTGGCGAGCCTCAGAGTGGGTGATCGGTCATTTGATAGGTGGGTCCATGAGATCGGTGTGAGCATTTTGGTTGGTTGGAGGTGAGGAGGGAATTCGGTGATGGTAGAGGCAGGAGAGGGGTTGGGTGGACCACTAGTGTAGTAGCCCGACATGCCCCCATGGAGACGACATCATGACAAGAGGTAGGATTCAGTCCCATTCTATGTTTGTTAGAGGAATTTGTTTGTATAAATTGGTTTTGGGTAAAAATGGGTTTGGGGGGAATCAAATTTGAATTTGGAAGGAGGATTGAAGAAATAGGACTTGTAGGAAGTGGTATGTAGGTTAAAGAGGGGTGGGGATGGGTTGGGGTGAGATTTGGGTAGGGAAGGGTAGGTCGGTAGGGTAGAATGTGGAATGTTTTAGAGAAATAGGGCAGGGTTTGGTGGATTTGACGCCGCGACAGTGACCGACGTCAGTCAAGGGTTGGCCAATGTCGGTGAGAGTTACTTGACATTGATCAAGGATGAGGTGACCTATGATGCCAGTTTTGGGAGACCATTTTCTGGTCAATAAGAACTGATGTCGGTTAGTATTTAGAGAAAAATGGGCCAAAAAATGAGAGGGGGTGGGTGGGGGAGATAGGTCTTGAGATAGGAAGGTAGTTTGAAAGGAAAAAATGGATGGTAATGGGTATAAATAGGTATGATTTGAGGGATGTGAAATTGAGATGGGGGAGATAGGTCATGAGTAGGAAGGATCTTGGGAATAGGTGGGGAGGTCTAGGGTAAAGTTGAGTATGGTCGAGGTTTAATGATGTTAGGGTTTGTTGGATGCAGGTGAGGGATCAGTTGCGGATGTGAGATAGGGTACCACCCTATGTTAGTATTGGTATGAGGGAGTGTGACAACTGAGGAGTGGCAGCATGTTGTAGATATCAGCCTGATTGGGGTCAGACACTACCGACACATGTAGTTCAGGGATGAGCCTGATGGTCACCCTCATCGACAGATGGGATTCAACGACTAACACATTTCATCTGCCGAAGGGTGAGATCACAGTCACCTTGGAGGATGTGTATAGGATCCTGTGGTTACCAATAGTGGGGATGCAAGTGTATTCCATTACCTCAGAGGCATCTGAGGAGTTGATGTTGACAGTGTTCGACGAGGGGCTGGAAGAGTTGTGGTTCCATAGTGCCAGCCTGAGTTATGGAGACATGTACAGGGCCCATCCTGAGGAGATGAGGTTAGTGGTTCTGATTATGGAGGTAGTTTGTTGTTTTGCACTGCCAGATGTGGAGGGTGGGAGATTCCCATGGGCATTGATGGGGGTTATTCATGACATGATGGAGGATAGGACCCGTTTTTCATGGGCACAAACATTCTTGGTGTAGTTGTACAGAGAGTTATGGGCCTATGGGATGTTATGACGGTTTAGTTGTGTTACACGTTTCTACTACATTTCTGGGAATATGAGCACATCATATGTGTGTGTCTAGTTGGTATGCCCCATTCAGATGCATTTGAGGTGGACTTGGTCTTAGTAGGCTATAGGTGATTGGTACCTATTGTTGGAGAGTTTCAGGCTATCAGGGCTACACATGATGTAGCATATTACAGGTGGGAGTGTAGAGGGATTATCTGGGTTGACATTATTTGGAGGCCATATGTGGGCTTCCCATCATATAGGAAGATGGCCGTGGAGCTAGATGAGCTACAACTGCTCAGATGGATAGAGGGACATCATGCCAGGGAGCATGAGATGATACCTGTAGACAGGGTCAGATGACAGTTTGGGTTGCCACAGGATGTGCCTCCACCCTTCCCATAGTATAGGAGGGATGACATGGAGAGGCCTATGCCTCTACCATAGCTGATGGTGCCGACAGGGTAGGAGGAGTAGGTAGTAGACCGGTAGATTGATGACACCAGAGTGATAGATAGATATAGATAGTGGTGGGTAGCACAGCTATGGGTAGTACCACTGAGGCCTAGGAAACCTGACTTAGCCACTATCACAGTTCAGAGGGATGCCCTATAGGGGTAGGTGACTACCTTGGTGACATAGTTGGGGATAGTATAGCAGGGGCAATTGACAAGGTCAAAGGTGCACAGTTACTACTCTACAGGCATAGGTAGTAGCCCTTTAGGCCCAGGTTGTACAGGGACAGGCACCCGCATAGGGTGGAGATGGAGATGGGGTATAGGTGGCTTCCCTACAGGCACAGGTTGTAGGTTTTTAGGGCCAGCTGGCCACTGCACAAGTGTAGATTATGGCCCTTCAGGCCTAGGTACAGGCACAGGCACCCACACAGGCCTAGGGACAGGGTCCCATTTTATAGGTAGGGGTGGGATAGGGTCCCATGGTATAGGTACAGGGTCAGAGACTGATGGCACCACCATAGATAGTACTGATGGCCAGGTTCAGGGATGCCCTAGGTGAGGTGAGGTACTATCAGGATCACCTGATGGCCGCAGGGATAGATTTCCCTAGATATGTAGAGTATAGAGCACAACAGGCCTCGAGTGAGAGGACTAGGTCTTGCACTCATAGTGTGGAGAGTACAGGGGGTTGAAGAGCCCCAACATAGGGTCAAGTTGAGGCCACCAGTTCACAGAGGCTAGCTCAAGGTGAGGTACCCACAGAGGTTAGACCAAGGCCCATGGAGGGTGGTGAGATGTTAGCAAGATGCCACACGAGAGTAGAGGAAGAGGAGACAGGTGAGACTGCATGAGGATATATGGTGGGGTGATTGATTAGTCACTGGAGATGATCATTGTATTTTTTTTTGATATATATGCTGGCCTATGTACCAAATATATTGAGGATGTATATGAGAGTTTTGTGATTTTGATTTTTATACCAGCCTGCATGCCAAAGATAGTGAGGTTGTATCTGAGAGATTTGAGATATTTGTATTTATTTGTATCTGTGTACATATGTATGGATACACAAACTTTCTCATTTATATAGATGATGATATTTATGGTATGGATGGTGTACTTGTTTTAATTTCCATTATTATTTGTGTACGTGATGGAAACTAGGTGAATTAGGCATGATTGAGTTGAGGTCTTGTAGGCATGGCTGAGTTAGGTCAATTAGGCATGTTGGAGTCAGGTTATAGGCATGATGGAGTTAGGTCATAGGCATGATGGAGTTAGGTCATAGGCATGATGGAGTCAGGTTATAGGCATGATGGAGTCAGGTTATAGGCATGATGGAGTCAGGTTATAGGTTATGGGAAATAAATGATGATGTATATGCATGTTATGGTTTAAGTTTCCAAATATTTTGGATGTGAAAATGATAAATGACATGTGATGATGTGGTAAAAATGTTTATGAATTGTTGCTTGTTTGGTTTAATTTCCAATTGTTAATATAAAATGGAAACTAAGGTAGGATGTGAATAGGAAAATGAAGGGGAAAATAGGTTAGGGTGAAGAGTGGCCGAGCTAACCTTCAAGGGCCCCATGCCCTCGAAGTGTTGCATACATAGCCCCAGTGAAAAGGGGCCTCAGGCCGATGTAGTTCTCCCATAAGCTAGGGAAGGATATGAGGAATGGGTTGGTAGATATTAGCCATGATTGAATGTGGGTCATAGGCACGGTTGAGTGTAGGTCATAGGATTAGTTGAGTCATTTTAAATATAGGTGTTGAGTTGGTGAAAGATGATATGGTCCTGTATAGGATAATCAATAAGTAATGAGGAAGGTGAATGGTAAGAGGTGGTAAAAGAGCCACTTAATTGATAAGAAACCTAATGAGTCTACCATACCCAAGATGGGCTTATGAACGTAAGACCCTAAAGGATTTGTATAATGAACTATTCTAAAGGTGAAGAAAGTCACATGATCACAAAAATGTCACATTTGCGGCAAGTCCCTTGAGCAGAGAGAAAACTAGGGTGCAAAAGGAAATGAGGTGAAAGTGGATGGTTAAGCGTAACCTAGTGTACGATTGCATGTTTACTTAGCAAGAAACCTAGGATCCAAAAATAGGCAAGTCCATGACAAAAATTTCATCATTTTCTTCATTTGTTTGTTTGTAATAGACTGATCAATGTGGGAAGTCTATATGGGATGATTATATTATCTCCTTGAGGTCTTCATGAAGATGATCGATGTGGGAAGCTTCTAGATATTTTTATTGTATTTTTGCAATGACTTTATATAGCTGTCCTTCAAGGGAGAAGTCTATTTATAGTGGTGAAATAGAGAAGAGATGTCCCTTTTTGAGGGACTCATTTTTTTTTCTAGAAGTTTGAATCAAGGAGTTGAATCCCTTTTTGTTTTTTTTTGTTTTTTTTGGACGTTTAAGTCATGGGAAAGACTATAGAGGAAGATTAGGTTTTTGTTTAGAAGACAAAACCATAGTACATGGTAGTTAACTATGAAAGAGGTGGTTTTAAGTGATGAACGACCATGGGGTTCCATCTTTTAAAAAGATGAAAAGTATCCATGAGAATCATGCTGTGAGTAGAGCCATGGTACTCATATTGAAGATAAGGTTGAAAGGTGACGGATAATCACATGATTCTTGTTTAGTCGTTGATCCTCAAAAATGGGTAATATGGAAGGTGAACAACGCTCAAGGGATGAGTGATCAATTGACAAAAAGTGATATAGGACTTGATGTCAACAATAAAATGGTCAAAGATGCAAGGCGTTGAGAGGCTCAGGTTTAGGTTTACCTTTGAGTGAAGACAAATGATAAGCACCTGATCCATAGGCATGGGTAACGATATAGGGTCCAAGCCAATTAGGAGAAAATTTTCCCCATTTACTTTTCTCTTCTTTGGTTACATGTTGATTTTCCTTCAGGATGAGGTCACTGACCTGAAAGGTTCATTTGTGGACACATTTTTCATAAGCACATTTGATACATTTTTGGTAGATTTGGAGATGGTTAAGAGCATTGAGATGACATCCATCTAATAATTGAAGTTGTGCCAAATGATCCTGGTGAAAGTCACCATCATTGAGCATATAGTGTAGTGAGATGTGGAGAGATGGAATCTGGAATTTGAGAGGCAAGACATCCTCAGTATCGTAGACCAGAGAAAAGGTTATGGCAGTAGTCGAAGTGTGAATACTAGTGTGATAATCCCATAAAGAAAAAGGAATGTGTGAATGCTAATCCTTGCCAATATCATCAACTACTTTCATAAGAATTTTGTTCAAGGTTTTATTGGTCGATTCTACTTGGCCATTGGTTTGTGGGTAATAAGGTGATGAGAAAATGAGTTGGATGCCAAAAGCATCACACAACTTACAGAGGGTTTTGTTTTTGAATTGCTTTCCATTATCAGTGATGAGATGGTGAGGAACACCAAAGTGAAAAATGATGTGATGGTTGATGAATTCACATATTTTCTTGGCTTTTGTAGAAATGAGGGGAATGGCTTCTACCCATTTAGTATAATATTCCATAGCGGTTATAATCCATTGATGGCGTTGTGAAGAATAAGGATTGATCTCACTGACAAGATCCAAGCCCCATTGAGAGAAAGGCCAAAGGTATTGTGTGACCTGTAAGGCATGACTAGGTGTGTGATGAAGATTAGCATGTTGTTGGCATTTCACACAATGTTTGACATAGTCACAATAGTCATGGTTTAGGGTTGGCCAATAATAGCCAAGGTGAAGAATGCATTTAGTGACAGCTAAACCACTAAAGTGGCCTCCAAAAATTCCATCGTGAACTTCCTTGATGGTGTAGGGAATTTCAGAACTTGTAAGGCATCGTAAGAGAATACCATTGAAGCCAAACTTATAAAGGAGACCACCCATGATGACATAGTGAGAGACACTTTTAAGAAAGGCACGTTGTCCATTATGAGTGAGATCAGTGGGTAGAATGGAAAGGGAAAGATAGTATGCAAACTACTTATACCAAAGGTCACATGGGTCAGGTGCAATGGTTTTGACGGAGTAGACCTCACAAGGTAAATAAGAGGGTGATTGTAACCTTTGTATTGTGACAAATATTTTAGAGTCGGTAGGTGAAGTGGGTATCTGAGAAGCCAAGCAGGCCATGGTATCTGAAAATTTATTGGTAGAACATGGGGTGGTTTGAAGTTCGTAACGGTCAAAGGTAGTCAAAAGTATGTCGACATGATGTTTATACTTTTGAATTATTTCATTATGAAACTAGTATATACCATTGACTTGGTTTATGACCAGCTAGGAATTTCCAAAGATATTGATTGACTTAACATCTAAGGCATAAGAAGCTTGGAGACCCAATATGAGTGCTTCGTATTCAAATATTTTTTGTCAATCAAAATCTAGTTTGAAAGATAAAGGCATAGGTTCACCATCAAGAGGAATGAGGATAACACCAGCCCCACCTCCACGCTGACACCTGGATTCATTGAAGAAGAGTGTCATTTAGTAAGTGGTTTCATCTAAGGAGAGGGTAGCTATGGATTCGTTTGGGAAATCAAAGTTAGAGGGTTGATTCCCGGAAAGAGGTGCATTTGCTAGTTGGTCAACGATGGTTTGGCCCTTGATGGATTTTTGATGGATGAATTCAAGGTCAAGGTTTGTGAGAAGCATGAGCCAACGTGCGGAACGTTGATGTTGATAGGGTTTGGAATACATATAGTGTAGGGGGTTAGTACTAGTAACAAAGAAGTTTTTGTGGTTGAGTAGGTAATGACAGAGTTTGGTGGTGACAAAAAATAAGGCTAAGTAGAGTTTTTCGGCATGGGTGTATCTAGTTTTGTAGTCCAGAAGGGTACAAATTATGTAATAAACCACTTTCTCTCTATGTCACTCGTCGTGATGAGTGAGCATGGCACCTAAAGAATGGTTTGTGGTAGAAATATATAGGTAAAAGGATTTGTCATCCTTAGGAGGAATGAGCACTAGTGGTTGAAGAAGGTATTGTTTTAAGGCATCAAATGCTTTATGGCAATCATCATCCCATTTGAATGAAATGTCCTTCTTGAGAAGATGATGAAATGGTTGATAGTGGTTGGAAAGCTGTGAGAAAAAATGATGAATGGATTGTAACTTACCTTGCAGGCTTTGAAGTTAATGGAGATTAGTAGGTGGAGGCATTTTTGGAATAGCCTTTACTTTAGCAAGATCAACTTTTATGCCATGCAAAGAAATGATGAAACCAAGGAGTTTTCCTGAAATTACCCCAAAGATGCACTTCTTTGGTTGAAGATGAACACAATACTTGATGAGGTGATCAAATATGAGCTTAAGGATGGTTAGGTGTTCAGCTCGATGTTTGGATTTGGCAAGAAGATCATCTACATAATCTTCCAATATGTGATGCATGATGTCATGGAAGATGTAAGTCATGGCTTTTTGATATGTAGCACTAGCATATTTAAGGAAAAAAGGCATGACTCAATAGTAGAAGGTCCCCTAAGGGGTGATGAAGGTAGTCTTGTGTTGATCTTCTGGAGCAAGTAATATTTGATTATAACCTGAGAAACCGTCCATGAGTGATAACATTTCATGACCGGCAGTGAGATCAACTAGTTGGTCAATTCCTGGCAGGGGAAAATCATCTTTGGGACAAGCTAGGTTGAGGTCATGGAAGTCCATGCAAATGTAGATTCCCCTAATCACCTTTGTGACAAGAATGATGTTAGAAATCCATTGGGAATAGTTAATGGGTAGGATGAAGGAAACTGAGAGAAGGCGCCAAATTTCTTCTTTGACTAGAAGAGTAATGTGAGGATGCACTTTCTGTAGATTTAGTTTGATGGGTTTGGCATTAGGAATGGTTACAATATTGTGGACGATGATTTTTGGGTCAATACTGGGCATATCAACATAGGACCAGGAAAAGACATTGCTATGGTCTCGAAGGAAAGAGGTAAAAGCTTCCTGTTCAGTAACATCTAAAGATTGGAAAATCTTTAGAATGTGTGGGTCGTCCTGAGTGTTAATGTTGATTTCAATAGTCAATTCATTCAACATGGTTTGTGTCTTAAAAGGTAATGACTGGTGAAAATAAGAATCTTCCACACTAAGATAGGTGAGCATGGAATCATCATCTTGACGTTGAATTTCATTAATAGAAGGTGTATCTTCATCAATCATGTCAAGATATAGGAATGGGAGAGAAGAGGGAGCCTCGCCATGGCGTTGATAGGTCATAGGTCCCAGGGAAATTATTTTTACAAAAACAAAGTTAGGAGGAATAGATTCGGGATCTATTGACTCCATGGGTGAAGATGACGACGTGGTTAAATAAGGTGGAAAAGGTTTATCTTCCTCAATGAGGTCGACGCGAGCCTTCTTTGGAGGTGGTGTAGAAAATCCAATGCCACTATGGTCATTATGTTTACGGATAGTGCAAGATATGACAGTACGACAGTCCTGTTCGTAAAAAGTGAAGAATTTTTTTTTCATGTGCAATAGTGGAGGAATGTGTGGGTGAACTGGTGATTGGTAAGGGATTATAGGTCAGATGAAAATAGTTGTGTTTGGGATGGAGGTTCAGATGAATAAGTGGAAATATCAAGTCCCACATATGTTAGATTAGTGCGAAGGTGGGGAGGACCATAAGGAAAAACCTCGCCTACATGGTAATCATAACTAGGGTGCTGGTGTAGGTTCCTGTACTCTTGCGGAGTGAGGAATGTGTCGATATTATATAGACGGTACTCCCCCAGAGTGAGGCATTGAAAAACACATTCTAAGGGATCAGTACTCAATATGTGGGTAGCAGGGATAGATGACTCATTAGATGATTGGGTAGGAGGGGTATCGGTTGATTGGGAAGTAGGGTGGCTAGCTGTGGAGGATGTAGTGGTAGTAGGAATAGCAGGGTTAGGTGTGGGAGAGGTAGTGATAACATTGGTGGATAGGCTTGTGGGTGAAGGTGAAGTGGGAGTAGTGGAAGATTCCTTGACTGGTACAAGAACATCGTTGGGCCGGTATAACATGTTATAGGTCTTTAATGGTGACGGGTTAATGGGGATGGTTTAGTTATGTCCTTCATGCTCAAATTTTACATAGCCATGTAAAGTTGAAGGGAAAAAACCCATGACATGAATCTAGGTTCTGCCAAGTAATAGGTTATATTGGAATTCCACCTCTAAGACATAGAATAGTTTTGGGACAATGCAAGGGCCTACGTGAACATGAAGGATAATAGTGCCAAGAGTTGAGGTGATGGCATCGTTGAAGGAGCGTAACATAACAAGGTTATTATGCATACAGTTAGAAGGAATACACATTTGATTGTATGCATGGGAGGAGATGATGTTAGTGCTAGCACCACCATCAATCATGATGCTTCATATGTGTATGTTGTCAATATTGACAAAAATGAATAGGGCGGGATAAAGATCATCTGATTGGAGAGGTAAAATCTCCTCTTTAGAGAAGTTGAGGGTGGCGAATTGAGGAGTGGTTGTGGAAGTAGAAGGAGGAGTTGATTTGGTTAGTGAGGCCACATGGTGAGGGGTGATAATTGAGGCCATTGGTGTGAGGTCATTGGGAATAAATTCAATGGATTGTAAAACCTTGATAAGGGCTTGTCTGTGGGATTCGAAAGTCTGGATGAGATCATACAAAGACATCTTTAGAGGAGATTGATGCAATTATTTTATCATTGCACGATGGGTGATCCCATTAGATATAGGGTATTTAGGTCCGCAGATGGTGATTTTGGGACTGGGTGCAGATGGTATATTGGGTACAGGGTTGGTTGATGGGCTAGTTTCTTTTTCTTTTCCTTTTTCTTTTTGAGTGTCGGTAGCAACGTGAACCATGTTAATCTGAGGGGAGGTGGATGGAAAGGGTGTGTCATGAAAGGTATAACGACATAAGGGTCAAAATCTTAGTGGTGGATAAGATCCTTGTGAAATGAGTAGGGCACATTGACAGTTGGGTGGTGGTTTGGCCAACTCTCTAATACAGACCATGTTGATCTTGAATTTTGGAGGTGGGAAAAATGGTTGTGGGGGGTGGAGATACTAATCACTGAATGGGTAAAGGATGATGATGTATGGTGATAGGTGGAGCTAGAGCATGGTCCTCATCATGAAGGTTGTCATTGTCAAAATTTTGTTCAAGAGGACAAAGTTGAAGAAGAATGGTCTTTAGATCCTTACAATTTTCAACATCATGTCCTAGTACACGATGATAGGCACAAATATTAGTTTCATCAAACCCTTTTGGTTTTTATTTGAGAGGATTGTAAGGTCAAAGAAATGGTAATGTGATGACGGAAGTCTCCAAGATATTGGTTAAAATGTTGGCATAGGACCCCACTAACGGATCACAATGGGAAGTGAGTGTGGGTTTGGGTACATGTGTGGCTGATTGCGAGGTAAGAGGCTTTATAGTAGGGGGAATGGGTTGGTTTACTAGTTTGGTATGTGGAGTGGTCTTAGGTCTGACTGCCATCTGCTTGGGTAAAGGTGGGGTAGAAGAGCTGGCGATGGAAGGTTTGGTTGGTTTGACTATCTTATTGGAGGATAGCAGATTCTTAGCTTTGGGTTTCACCTTCTTGGATAAACGTGACATGGAAGTATGAGATGTAGAAGGAAAGGAAGATGGTGGAAGAGGACGGGTTACCCATAGGGGAAAATGAGTTGCGGTGGTGGTAGTTGGTAGAGGTTGGGTAGAAAACATTGGTTGAAGTCGTATAGGAAAGGTTGGGGTTATGGTAACTGGCAGAGGTATAGGTGGTAAGAAGTGCACGGGTGAGGGTGAGGGAGTTTGGTTTTTTGGTGAATGAGGTGTAACAAAGGCTCATGATGTAGTAGTAGGTTGTTTAGCTTTTGACTGGCCTTGGGTATGAGATTGTTTGGTCAAGGTTGATGGATGTGGCCCTAGGATGGATGGAAGGGGGGAAGGTGATAAAGGTGTGCTAGGCGAGACCAGTGTACATGGCCTAGAGGGTTGGGTTTTATTTTTAGGTGGGAGGATAATGCTGCTGCAGACTTTGGAAGACATATCCAGGTCCAATTTGATAGGTGGGTGAGTAAGGCTTGATGTCGGCATAACACCCAAAGTAGTGATGGGTCTAGATACAGGTGGCGGGATAAGTGAGGGTAGGGTCTAGGGTTTGGGAGTAGTTATAGTGATGGGTAGAATTTTGGATGGAGGTAGGGATGATGAAGAGGAAGTCGTTTCAATTGGCATGGTCAGTGTAGTTTTGGTTTCCAAAAATACCTTGTGGTAGATCGTGGAAGTAGCTTCAGGAAACATTTTCATTTGGGTCAAAATGGGGATCTGAAGATGTCCCAAGAGCATGAAATGATCAACGTAATACAAATAATTGACTAACCATGAAAACAGGACTACTGAAGAAGAGGATGGAATGGGTTAGGTAGAAATCCCTGTAAAATATGTCTGTGAGACAAGGAATTGGTTGGCCTTGGATTCTATAGGTAAGAGAGCCAAGATCATGTCAAAAGGGTCTTGGGATGCTAGGGGAGAACTGTCCCTGACAGGTATTGAGATGTCTAAAGAATCTCCCATGGGTGGGAGAGATAATAGGTCAGGTGAGGTAGACTTCTCTCTTGGTGGAGGAGAAGGTGATGATGATTCTCTTATGGATGGGAGAATAACAAGTGTTGACGGTTCAGAAGGTTGGGAAGTTGACGATGACATGACATCGGTAGAAAGTGTGGGTTTCTTTGTGAGAGCAAGGGGAGATGAGGGGGACTCCTTTGTGGGTGGAGGATTAGAAGAGGTATGCTCCTTGGTGGGTAGAGGAGCTCGTGCCAAGATTTCCTCAATAGATGAAGTATGTAGGTTTTGAGGAACAGTTGACACGATATCAAAAAATGCACAAACCTCATGGACATTGGTGTCATTGGATGAAGGTTTGCTATTTTGATTAGATGATGGTTTATGATTAGGAAATGGATTTTTAAAGATGTGAAAATTCTGATTTTCTCGCGCATTCAAGTTTTCTATGACAAGTTATCCATTGTCTATCATCTCTTGAACAATGTTTTTAAAAGTTATGCAGTTACTATCACTATGTCCTTTAACATGATGATAATTACAGTAGTTATGCTCTTTATACCATGTGGGCATAGGACGAGTGAGATCAAAACCTGTATGAGGTTTTATGGGAGGAAGTGTAATGGCTCTAGCTTTAAGATTTTTTTCCAAAATTGAAGAATAGGGCTCTCTGATTGAAGTGTACTTCTTCTGCTCCCGCCGGAGTTGAAAGGCCCAGACAGGAGAAAGATTGGAAGTAGGTTGGGCATGATTAGAAGGATGAGGTGTACCCACCTTGAGGACTACTATGTTGGAAGATCCTTTGGGCTTTGAATATTTATTTTGAGGTTTTGAAGATGAAGAATCATCGTTTGATTTGAATGGGGTGATCTTGTTCTATAATTGGATTTTATTTTCTTCAATGGCACGAATTTCCAGTTTTGGGGCCATGGTGAATGATTCATCAAAGGTTTGGAAGGTTTGGAATTGTAGATTTGGTGAGATGTGGCTGACACAAGCTCTAGTGAACAACTCAATAAGTTTAGTCTGAGGTAGTTGAAATGTCAATTGGTTAATAAGACTCCGCCAATGGGAAATGAAATCTGTGATAGAGTCGTCTTCATACTGTCAGGTTGAATAGAGATCAGTCATGGTGACTTTCTTGGTAACATTGATTGAAAAATGATCTAGGAAATCTTAGGCTACTTGATTAAAGGAATAAATAGAATGTCGAGGTAGTCCACTATACCAATCTAACACCCATCCTGGGTGATTAGGTAACACCCATGTTTGAATGATCGCAAGTGTTGATGTGGGTCTTCTTTACTATTAAAGTGATTGAATTTAGGAATTTCCCACTACATAGGGTAAGGACGAGTGGGAATAGATGGATGGATAGGATCATTATAGATTTCATCATTTGTTAAAGAATTACATGAGCCAAAAATAGATGCCTCTAAGGTTTGCATCTTCTCCATAATAATTTTAAAGAGGTCATTAGTAGGTTGGGATGAATGGGTTCCTCCTGTAGAAAAAGGGGGTTGATGTTGAATGTACAAGGTAGGTGATATGTTGGTGTATGATGGTGCTGAGTATGAGAACTGTGTAGGAGGAATAGATGTAGGTGGCACATAGCCAGCATAAGTGATAGATGACGTTGGGGGTTGTTGGTAGTATGTGTAAGTAGGTGGGGTAGTTGTAACAACTTTAGTGGCGATTGGGGGTAAGGATTGTGGGATAGAAAGGATGAGGTTTTGGGAAGGGGTGTAAGTTTCTGATACTGGAGGTGGTTACGATGCAATGGGTATATGTGAAGTGGCGGGTGCAGATGAAGCTATACTCATAAAGGCCGTTAGAGGGATAGTCAATGTCATGGGCGCAATTGATGAGGTAGATGCTGAAGTTATAATAGTTGTGGGATTTAGCTAAGACACCACAGGTGATTGTTAGAGTAGGTATTTACCTTAGCTCATGTTCACCTAGGTACTTTATTTACCTTTATTGTATTTATCCTCACCCACTTATGTGTGTGGATATTTCTTTTATCTTATTTAGATATTAGGAGATATTATCTAGTTGTTAGATATAGTTCTTTCCTTGATCCATGGTATTGACTAGTTCCTTGATGTCTAGTTCTCTCCTAAATCTATGGTCTTGACTAGTTCTTTGATGATTGATTATTTCCTTGATTTATGGCTTAATCTACAACCTTGACTGGTTCTTAGATTGTTATTCCTTGCCTATTTAAGCAAGGCCCATTCTCAATGTATTGCATTGAGTTCCATAATAATATATGATATTGTTGCTCATTTGTTTGCAAAGGTTTTATGTAAAGTTATTCTAGAGAATTGCTTTCATCTTATAGATCATGGTGTTTGATTAGCATTTGTGTTCTTGGCTTGGTACGATCTGTTTATCATTCCTTTCATGGTATCATAGCTAGAGATTGTTGTTGACATCCGTCTGTAAGTTTTATTTTGCAAATAAATTCATTTTATATTTATATATTTGGGATTTGGTCATATTTTTTTGCTGCATGCATTTTATGGAAAACAGAGGATTCCATTGGATCCGAAAGGTGTGAAAACCCTAAGATTGACTGTAAACTCAGTCATTTCTGCAGACAGTTAGTTTTTGCATTTTTTTTGTTGTTGCAAAGAAGCACACTGGTTCACCTCGGGATTCTTGCCTACCAGAAATAAAATCGGGGGATTATTTTTTGGGTCTGTTGGATTTTTTGAGAACTGCACAGAGTAATTTTTACCAGAAGAGGTAGTTAGATTGACTTTCTCGAAAACACGCGACACACCCCATAATAGTAAGTTGTGCTAACACCCATTAAAATCCTTAGCCCTTAGTCATATGAGGGCTTAAAGCTTGTGATTCCTACTAGTAGGTGCTTAACTTCAGCCCCCTTTAATTTTATTTGTGTGGTGAAGGTAACAAATTTATTTTATTTCAGTGGCAACTAAAATAAATAACAGAGCAAAATATTAAAAAGCTTGTATCTTTTGATCAGTAATTCGGTTTTGAGTGCCATTTTTTGCAAAAGTGCTTGTGTTTTCGTGTTCTTTCCATTGGAATTATTTATTTTGAGACTTGCAATGTAATTATAAAGTGCCAAATATGGAGGAGTGTTGTAATCAATTGTGGATGTAATTTCGGCTGAGCCCGACGTCCTAAATTTTTTGGCAGTTGTAGTTTGTACCTATCATGGATTCTAAGAATGATATGATTTTCTTTGAAGTATGTGGACTTCAAAAGGATATTGTAAAATTTGTGGAAGAAAATAGATTGCTTAAGAAGTGAAATTCTCTTTTACAATCACTCATTCACGATAAGAATACAATAATACACTCCCTATAGAACAAACTTGCTAGCCTACAACATCACCATCATATTGTGGATAACCATATCCATACTCCTAGTCCACTTGCAGTTGTTGCTCTTGTACCTACTGACATTGATCTGCTAGTCTTTGAGCTTGAACCTGCTTTTGATACTTCTAAACATGTGAGGCTTGTTACTACATGCTCTTCCACATCTGTGCCTATTACAGTACCACATGTTGTGTATCCTACCTTTGCTCAGCTGCATGGATTTTTTGAGAAGCATACCACTACATTCAGTTCTCGCATGCTCCATTCTATGGGTCTCACTAGCAGAGTCATTACCAGACACTCACAGGGTATTGTTTCCTCTATTCCACATGTTAAGTGGAATTCTCATCATGACATTAGTTTTCGAGAAGATACTTCATTGGGATCACACATTGATAGATATCCTTTTTTTATTTTCTCGACTCTTTTTAAGGATCCTGAGCAACAAATGAGTTCTACATATTCACTCAGGCTTGAGAAACTTGATATTTCAGTTGTCAGACATGATCAACCTGACACACATTCTGATGTTCTTTTACATGCATCCATTGTGCATTTTACACCAAGTCATATGCATGCATCTTCTTCATCCATCCGTGTTGATTTGGGGTGGATATCTGATCACTCATGGAGGTGACATAGGTATTTTTTGAGAGGAATCTATAGGTGTGGCTCCTCTACCATTCGGCCTCTTTCTCCACTTTCTATACCTTCTGCATTGTGATGCTTCTTGTTTTGAGCATTTTTCTTTAGTAGGTGTAGTGTATCTCTCTTGTTTGTTAAGAGATTTTGTATCTATATTTTCAACAGTTTTGGCATGTTGACAGTCTCTCTTGTGGGGGAGCTATTCTGGTGGAGCCCATTATTAGTTTGTTAGTGTTCAATTAGTTATTTTGACAACTCATACAAATTTGTAACGTCACTCTACCCATTCAGCAGTATGGGAGGGTGTGGTGTTAATCCTACTTTTTCGGGTTTCATGTTAAGCTTGTTACCTTGGCTTTTCTAGATCGTGACACTAGTGGAGTTTATGTCCTTACCTTGCTACTTTGGTTATTGTTCTTGGATCATGGCACACCTATTTACAGTCCGAGTTGATCGAATTATGTTTGGTGTTTTTTTACAAAATTCGACATTGTTGATAGTCTCCTTGTATGGGCTATTCTGGTGAAGCCCATGTTCCCAGTTTTTTTAGTTACCCTATGATCGGCCATGGATTCATACCACAGTGCACACCAAAATTCTTTAACTTGTATGTGGTTTTAGCCGTAGCTTCTTGGGATGCCTTGGAGTGGGTTTTTAGGGTCTCTTTACTTTGTTGTTACCCTGGTTTTGGGTATTTTCAGTGTCCCTTTTTTCCCAGTTATTGTAATGAGTTGGATGATTAGGCCTCAGTTACCAGGACTTATACTGCGGACATGCCACATCTATTAGTGGCCCCTAGCTTCACTATGATGCTTAGAGTAGGTATTTACACTTAGCTCATCATCACCAATAGGTGCATTATTTACCTTATTGATTTATCCTCACCCACTTATGTGTGTGGATATTTATTGAGCATTTAATTTATGAGGAGATATTATCTAGTTATGAAATATATTTAGCTTTCCTTGATCTATGGTATTGAATATTTCCTTGATGTAGGTGAATAGATCATAACTAGTTAAGTCTCCTGAGGTCGTATGGTCTTGGTAGTTCTTATGAGGTGGGGTATTTCAACTTGAGTTAGGCTTGATCTAAACCTTGAATGGTTCTTAGATTGTTATTCCTTGCCTATTTAAGCAAGGTCCAGTTTCAATGTATTGCATTGAGTTTGTGATGTAATAATATATGTATTGTTGCTCTTTATAGCAAAGGTTTTATAATTATTCTTGTAAACACTTTCATCTTATAGATCATGGGTGCGATTGATTAGATCTGTGTTCTTGGCTTGGTACGATCTGGTTATCGTTCCCTTTAGTGATAAAGTGGATGATGGTAGCACCAAACTAGTGCTAGCTAACACAGAAGTGGGGGATAGAGTAGGAGGGATAGATACGGGCATGCCATATGTTAACTATCCTGAGGAATCCCATGTGGAAGAATGAGCAAGTTAGTACTAGAAGGCAGTGGGATTCTAGTCGAGGAGTCTCACAAACTCCTTGTTGCTAGTAGCGATGGGGAGAAGCTGAGTCAGATCCATAGGTGACATAATGGATGGCGGTGATGGACTAGGTAGGAGTGGCTGATAGATGGTGTGAAACATGAGGGTGTTAGTTTGGTTGTGAGTCAAAACCATGTGAATCAGAGTATATTAGGTGAACTGTGCTCTGTAAATGACACAGGGAACAACAGAGATGGGAAAAAACAAATTCTGGGAGGAAAAGTTGGTAAATGTTTTGATTAAAATCAAAACAGATTGACTGATGCCGGTCTAACCAACTGATGATGTTAAGGGGTGACCGATGTCAGTTACAGGAACTGATACTGGTTACTGTGAGAAAATGAAAATTTCAAAAAATGAGGTAGAAAATGATGATTGTTAGACATGAAAGTTGTATTTGATGACTGTTATTAGAGTATAGAGAGTACAATGATACACATAGACTCTAAATAGAAGAGAAGATGGGATAAGTGTCTTTTGGGTAAACTAACCAAAAGACAAGAACTTCCCAGTTTGGTAAACCAATGGCGGTCAGACATAAACTGACGGCGGTCGCTGGACCGATGCCAATTACTGTGAAATCTAAAGAATGAGGAAAATTGAGTTTTTATGAATTTAGATGAGATGAATAACCAACCAAAAAGTCTGGGGATGATAAGATGAGGTCCTGACACACTTCCTGATTAAAGTCAGAATACTCCAATTGTGACGGTGGAGTGTGAAAGGCAAAAATAAAAATGAAGAATCGTGTCCTCACACCTGAAAACACAAACCAAGCACAAAGTTAAGAAAAATACGTAACCCAACAAGTGATTTTGATGTGTTTATTATGATATTTAAAATACCGACTTGTGAATTTAGAGTAGAGTTTTTGGTTGGGAAGGTTTCCTATGAAGAAGGAAATTATAAAGGTGAGGTTTCATGTTATGTTATGGTAGGGGTGGGCCGTTCTCTGAGGTAATGAATGGACAGAGATAACGAGATGGGTGCCCATTGTCAATCCTCTGATCATGTGATCATTGAAAACTTCTTCCGGCTGGGATGTTGTTTAATAATATGTATATATTTCAATTTGTGTAGTTTGGAAAAGAGAGAGAAGAAAGAATGTGCTTTTCTACGCTTTAGTTATGTCAACCATTAGCTGGGCATGACTTCCAGCATATAGGTTGCCCTCATTTTTAATGTGAGCTAAAATGTAACAAATCAGAATGCTATGCAAGTGTTTTAAGCCCAAATCAAAGTGTGATATTCGATCTAGAAAGTAGTGAACAAGAAGAGGGATGCTCTTTCACTAATGCAATATGAATGAAAGAAAAGAAGTATTCTTTTTATAGCACCAAAAACATGATTTATTTTATAAAATCTAAAGAGAGGAAGATTCCAAAGAGGAAAACTAATGTGTAAGATTTTCAGAAGGGAAAAAAAACACACAACATTTACCTAGGAATGAATAAAATGCAAGGAACCCTAGATGGGTCCCACAGGGCATTCCAAAATGTTTAACCGTTTTCTTTAAGTTTTAAGACGAAATAAATAAGGGTGTGGGCCAAGGAGGAATACCTGTTGTAACAGTAGGTTTGAAGGTCATTGCACACATTTTGAATTCTTGATCTAATGCTAACTGTGGGAGCTTCCTTTTGGCTAAGAGGAACTACCTTAAATACACAACAAGACCACAAAATAGGATTAAATAATATATGTTAGTGGGCTGCCTAACGTGTGCTACATCCAGGAAGTGTGATACTTCCTCGGTGGTAGTCAACCCACTTTTTAATACAATTTAATGTAAGAAATAACATAAATAAATAAGGTTCTACTGTAGTTGATATGATTTAGGTATCTCATCCAAATACAATAAGCAAATCTAACATAACAGGCTAGGCTATGATCAAATCTGAGAAATAAGGTAAATAATTAAGGTGATGGAATAGGTCAGGGTCATATTCTGGGTCACTTGAGTCACTTGGAAAAGGTTATTGGGATTTGGTATTAGCAGGACTGCCAAATACAAAGACCGACGTCAGTTATGGTATGACCGATGAAAGTTTAGTAAGAACCGACGATGGTTACTGCGGGCTGGTAATAACTCAATAGTTCATGGTTTTGGGGATTTGTCTGAGACTAAATCAGAGATGGTAAGGAGTTGGTTTAGGTCTGGGGAGGTGTTGGGAATATTCAGAGGTACTCAGGAGTAGACAAAGGTGATTAAAAGGGTTATGAGTGATGGGAATGGTCGGTTTCATAGGAAGGCAATGGTGGTGGGGTAAAAATATAAATGGTGGTTGATAAAAAAGGTGAATAACTCTTATAAAATGAATAGAAATGAAATGGTGTAGGTTAGAGAAACAATTACTGCTGTGTAGGTTCAATGATTGGGTGGTGGTGATGGTTGATTGGTGAAATAGCGATCAGTCTCGTGGCAGTACTTCTTGGAATGCTCATGTGAATGAAAATACCTTTTGATCAATGGTTGTGCTGGCTATGGCTGCTTGGATGTGCTAAAGATCTCTGGTTCTTTCTTGCATGTAGATCTCCTTTTCTCCAAAACTTGAGAATGTTTCTAACCTCTCAAACAAGGTTACCAAAATGGTTATATGGTAACCGGTGATGATTTAGAGTTATGAGCGTCGGTTTCAGGTTGACCAGCGTCGGTTAAGGCAGGATATCCTAGGTTGCCTAAAATAACAGATATTTTCTATCCTCTTCTAGCTTTTTCTCATTTTGTCCTAGGTCTAAATGGAATGTTGTGCTTAGATACGTGGGAATGTGGTTAGAGGAAGAATAGGCATGTGCTTTTAGGGTTATACTAAGTCTTAGTTCATTAAGATAAGTAGGGCTAAGTCTTAGTTAGTTATGGAAACATGTTATGAATAGGTCTATGGTGAGGTGTCTAGGTGAGGTGGTGGGGTGAGGTGGAAATTGGTTTTAATTAAGGTAATTAAATAATGAATGAAGTGAGGATGAGTATTAATTTAATTGTAAATAATTAAATTAATATTAATGTGGGGTATAAGGGTCATGGTTAGGTGAATGTGTTTAAGTTGGTTATTTGAAAGGGAGCCAAGGGGAGTGTGACCCAATTTTGGTGTCTACACTCATTTTGAAAAATAATTATGAGTTAGAAAGGTAAACCTCCATTTCTTCCTCAAAACAAAAAAAATGTTTCTCCCTTAATAAAAAACAAGTGGGAAAATGGGAGGCCTCCCAATCTCCCTCAAATTATAAATCAATTAAGAGGTATTAGAAGACATATCGTTATCAACATCTTATTATATTTTTACCTTACAAAAAAAATGAATCAAGATGGAGAATGGAAGGTGTCCAATTATACCTCATTGTAAAAACAATTAATATAGATAATGGGATCTCTCCCTTCCTCCCTCATAGTTTAAAAAAAATAAATTTGAGAATGGAAGGGATTTGATTTTACATCAATTTCAAAGAAATCATAAGAGAATGAAAAGCCTCATTTTCTATCTTAAAAAGAATAAACATTGAGGATATAGAATGGGATGCTTCCCATTCTTCATGAATGTGAAAATCAACCAATATTTTTATATAAAGTAGAATGAGAGGTCTTAATTCTTTCTTAAAAATTAGAACTTTGAGTGAGAATCAAAAACCTTCCACTATCACTCAAATAATTTAATTTGATGGAGGATGGGAGGCCTCCCATTCACCCTCACACTCAAAGGAAAATATAATGTCTCACACTCTCACTAAAAGTAAAATAATGTTAACTTATAATGGAAGGCCTACAAATTTCCTTGAATTTTGAAACTTTACTAAGAGGAAGAAAGTGAGGTCTCTCATTCTCCCTCATAATGATGTGTTTTTAGAATATTAAATAAAACTAATAATGAATATTCTAATATGTTAAATTATCAACTTTCACCTATCAAAAACATAATATCTTGTCATTTAATTTAGTTTCAACATCAATAGAGTTATATTGATTAAACATTGTTAAATTATTAGATTAATTTAGCATTGCTAGTTAATTTATGTTAGGAATGCATTTGTTTAGTGCTCATGTGATTATTATAATTTTATTAGTGAAGTTATTTATGGGGTTATAACAACCCACATAGATAGGTTCAGGAAGAAATTTATGGGTTGAATAGTTAGAGCTACCTCCTGTTTATATGAGCAACTTAAGCTATAAATATGTAATCATATTAGTCATTTAATATAAAATAGAAGAAAATATATCAATATTATTGTGTATTTTGGTATTGTGTTATCATTTGGTATCAGAGCTAGCTATTCCTAAGGTCTGTGATGAAAGTCTAGTTTTGTTAAATGCCTGTATTTTAGTGCATTTAATTTTTCTGAAATTTTTTAGATCAGTAATGATGGGATCTTGAATATTGGATGGGGAATCTATTTCTCTTTTCAATTTCTCATGTATGGAAGTAATTTTAGAAACAACTAAATAATAATTTCATTGGATCAAATCTATTTGCATTGAAGATTTTTTTTATCTATGCTGTTACTGAGTTGTTCATTCTAAAAAGATAGTTTTTTTAATACATCTGCATTGAGAGTGATTGATCTACATTAGGCCAACTCATATTTTCTATCAAACCTTGAGGAAACACATCTTGGAAGGTGTATTAAGGTCTCATGTGATTTTATTGGTGTATTCCTCTACTATCGAGGCCATTTGATGTTTGCATCACTTGATTATTACATGCACCATCTTATTGGAATCCATTGGCCTATCAATTTTAATCTTATTCTATCAAAAAGTTGATCTCCCACTATAGATACGAAATTTTACTTATCTCCATATACATTTCCATTCTCGTCTCCCCGTATTATTTTTTGATATTCCATTCACATGCTACGTTGCAGCTTAACTCTGAGGGATGATTCTTGTGCATTGCCTTATGTGAAATATTTGAGCACGAGAGTATTTATATCAGTTTGCAAGTAAGAAAATTGACGTCTCCACATGATATATCTACACTTCAATGCATACAGTCTACTCCATGAATATAGTTAAATGATCGTTTCTGATCTCTCGCCCACAACCATTAATGTCAAAGCTTTCTATGCTGATAGAATGTAAAAATAAGATTGGTATTCACCTATCGTGTTTTTTATATAGTCTATGTATCATGTGTAGTTCCGTCAAGGCCATATTTAAAAGTCTCGCATTAATTTCTAAGTGTTATTTTAAAAAATTTAGTAGTGTCATTACTTTTCAAGTTATAGTCGTGATTAATGTTAGTTTTCTAATTTAAGATCATTAGATCTTTTTCCGGTCATCTAGTGTATAGTATTTATATATTGTCATTATAGTGTTAGTAGGCCTTGTTGTCTATGTCAAAGTTAGGTGTCAAAACTATATGCAATTAAAATATTCTTATGATTACCTAGTCAATAAATCATAAGTTGTTATTTGTTACATTGAGTGTCACTCTTAAAATTGTTTAGTTATATAGTATCTTCATTGTCAACAGGTCAAGAGTCAAAAATTGTAAAAAAAATACCTTAGGGACACATTTTTGGTGTTACCTAGCATCCGAGTTATATTTGAGCTCCATGATCGAATCTAGCTGAACTAACAACATGAGATTGGAGGATGGAGGCACAAGAGGATGGAGGAAAAACAACGTCCTCTCGCTAGTCACCACCAACGAGGAGGATACTGATTTGGTGACATGTGTGAGTGTGTGTGGTGTTTTCAAAATAAATGTGTTATGGAAACTTCACATTATGGGGGGAAATGACACAATGCTTCAGTTTGTATGTGTGGAATGTTATGTTTGTACTGTGATGGATTTTGAAATGTTATCTCTAGAAGACAAACTATGATGAGGGCCGAAGAATTCACTGACACATCATGATATGGTTGTAGGTAAACCATTTGAAAACATTCACCCCTTTGTGGTTTGTGGTCAACCACTGGAAAACCACCTTACTCTTAGTTTTTGGTTAACTGATGGAAAACCAACTTGTGGTTTGTGATAATCCAAAATAAAATCACATGATCGCAAAATCAGGTGTAGTGTTGTATGAAGGTTTTCCCATGTTTTCACTAAGGGGGGAATGTTAGGAATGCATTTGTTTAATGCTCACGTGATTATTATAATATTATTATTGAAGTTGTTTATGGGGTTATAACAACCCACGTAGATAGGTTGAGGGAGAAATTTATGGGTTGAATAGTTAGAGCCACCTCCTTGTTTATAGGAGAAGCTTAAGCTATACATATGTAACCATATTAGTGATTGAATATCAATATAGAAGAAAATATATCAATATTATCATGTATCTTGGTATTGTGTTTTTAATTTAGAACTTTATTTTACAATTTCTAGCTAGCTAGTTTCAAGGTAATTTAAAATTTCAATAACAATATGTTATTTTAACATTACTGCAAAAAATATTAAAACTTTCATATAGCATTTTAAATTCAAAAGTATATGTAAATGACTATAGATTAAATAATATTCACTAAAAATATTTAGAATGAACCATTTAAACTCAAGTATTTGTAACACATCACTTAATCACACATTAAATAATTTGTCTCTATAATTATTTTAGAATTATTCATTCTACTTTTTATAATTATTATATTTGACCTATTTAACTTTTTTTATCAACCTATTTTTAATTGTTTTTTTATTAAGGGAAAATAGTTTTGAAGGGACTATACCCTGTATACAAAAGGGCTCAAAATCCAGATAGTAAAGATGAGAGAAGCAGCCCAGAGAAGGGTAAAATAGCCAACCAAGGAAGGCTCAATAGCCAAATATTACAATATAGGAGAAAAAAGGATCTAAACGTACAAAGATCTAGAGAAAAGAAGGCAAGATCAAAAAGGAACCAAAAGAGAAACAGCATAAGGAGCCTTGCCAAAAAATAGCTCCAGAACCACCTAATGACAGCCACATTGCAGCAAAAAAACAGCATCACAACAGCCCTTTACTTGATGGCTCTGTCAATTTTGGTCTTGATGAACCTATTTTTAATTGTTATTTCATCATATTGTTTTTATTTTCATTAAAATGTGGTCTAGCTATATTTAATTTATTTCCACTATTTTAATTTTTGTATCCATTTTTTAATTTTAAATTTCAAATTCAATCCCCATCATTTTGAATTTTAATTAATATTGTCAAATGTAAATCATTTTTTAAAACCAACATGTTTTTATTTTCAATTTTTTACAGGAGTCAAAAAGTGATTATCTATTCAAAATAGTTATCCCTCCTATTTTCATTTTCAAATTCATCCTACCTTTTTTGAATTTGAAAAATCTATGTAAAACATCTACAATACTACAAAAAGGATTATAAAAAAATCAAACGTTTTTTCCATTTTGTGAATTTAGTTTTTGTAGGATTACCAAATGATGAGCTCCCAATACAGTGTTCTAATTATGGAAGAGACCACATGATTTAAAAATTTTCTCAATAAAAATATAATGTTCATCAATGGCAGAGGCTACAAGATTTGAAGTTGATCTCAAGATTAAAAAACGTTCAGTCATGGTAGCAGCTACAGGATTTTAAAATGATATCAGAAAAAACTAAAGGTCGATCCAGCAAATATCAAGTTCAGATCAACTACATGGGACATTATTTAATATTATCTTATAAGTGGAATATATCAGAGTTATATGCACCTCAGTTTCTAACAAGAACTGAAAAAATACGTATTAATAAAAATACATGTTTTACAGGTACCATTTCTCTACATTTTACATATTTATTTGAATACGTTTAAAAAAAGAAGAATACCTGTAAATATTTTCTTCTTCTACTATCACTTCCAGTTTAAAATATTCTTGTTAGCTCTTCTCTTCTATGTTTAAAAAAAATAAATTAGCTTTTGATTTTATTTTTATTATGAAACTTACCTATAATGTAAAAATTCATGATTAAATATTTTAAAGATATGAAGAATACCTGTAAATATCTATATCTTCTGGCATGACTTCCAATTTCAAATATTCTTGTTATCTCTTATTCTCTATTTTCAAAAATAAAAAAATCATGTATTGACTTTATTTTTTATTATGGAATTTATGTTCACTATAATGAACTATTTCCAAACTCCTACATTTTTAAATATAATGCTCTACAAACAAATATTTAGAATTTAGAAATTGTGGGTTTTTAATTTTTGAGTTATATGCATCTGACTATTTAATTTTGAAAGAGTGGGATTTTTATGTCAACATTCACATTGTAAGATTAAATAAATAGAGAGTATGAATATATACAAAAATATTAAACGTATTACTTTATTTGAATAAATTCAATGTTTTTACTCTCATTAACCATCAACATAATTTAAACATTATTTTTTTACCTTAAATCATAATGGGTGGCTTCCCAACCTCTCAATCTCACTCTTAATATGCTTTTATTTTGAAGGAGAATGGGAGGCCTCACATTCTCCTTAAAATTGAAAAAAACAAGTTGAAGGAGAATGGGAGGCCTTCATTCACCTTCACATATATATATTTTTTAATTTGAGGGAGGATGGGAGGCTTCCCATTCTCCTTCAAATTAAGGAAAAAATTATGAATGAGAATGGGAGACCTCCATTCTCCTTCATAATTATTTTTTTAATTTGAAGGAGAATGTGAGGCCTCCCATTCATTATTTTAATTTGTTCACTTTAAACAAGAATGGGAGGTTTCTCATTCTCTCTCAAAGTTAATAAAAATCAATAGTGAGAATGAGAGGTTTCTCATTCTCCCTCAATGTGAAATATTAGATAAGATTATCCTTTAGATTTTATTTTTCACATTGAGGGAGAGTGGGAGGCATTTGATTTTCCTTATTTATTATTTTTATTTTAAGGGAGAATAAGGCATCACATTATCTCTCAATGTGAAACATTAAATCTAAGTAAAAATGATAATCTCATCATTTTGTTTTAGATTTGATTTATCACTTGGAGGGAGAATGGGAGGCCTCACATTCTCCTTATTTATTATTTTTGTTTTTGAGAAAAATGAAAATATTTTAACTATGAGGGAGATTTGGATACATCACAGTTTACCCAAAATTAGAAACCTTTATATTCTCCATAAAAATTAAATAATAATTGTTAGAGAGATTGGGAGGCCTTCCATTCTCCCTCAATCTAAAAAACAAATGTTGAGAGAGAATGAAAAAATTATCATTCTTATTTCACCCTTTTATTCTTCAATTTTATTCACTTTGAAGGAATAAATATCAATCAATATGGAGAATGAGAGGTCTCCCATTCTTCTTCAATGTGAAAAATCATATCTAAGAGAGAATGAGAAGTTTTTCATTTTCTCAAACTTTCTTTTTTACACTAACGGAGAATGGGAAGCCTCTTATTCTCCTTATTTATTATTTTTTAGTTTTTCACTTTGTATTCATCCTTTTGTTATTTATTTTTATTCAATTTGAAGGAATAAATAACAATCAATATGGAGAATGAGAGACCTCCAATTCTCCCTCAATGTGAAGAAACAAAGTTAAGAGAGAACGAGAGGTTTTTCACTCTTTCAACTTTGATTTTTCACATTAAGGGATAATGGGAGTCTTCCTATTTTTCTTGTTTATTTCTTTTATTTTGAGGGAGAATGATTTTTTTTTTTTAACTAAGGGAGATTAATATGCTTCCTATTTTTCTTAAAAGTGAAAATAAATAAAAATTGGAAAACATGAGGCATTTTATTCAAACTGAAACTAAAAATAATCAATAGGGACAATGAGATGTTAGGAAATTAATATTTACATGAGTATTTACTAGATGATATTTATGATGTGATGAATATTATGGCTAGGTTGTTATATTATTGTTTTATAACAATAATGTTATTATAAAGTGATTATACGTGAATTGTGGTGGTTGTAACCACACTCGTATATAGGAGTTAGGTGAGATATTTGTGGAGGAGGTTTTCCTTAGATATAGGGGCTACCTCTCCTATATTATTGTAACTCTTCTATGCATAATTGATGAAGTAATTTTGTATATTCTGTGGTGCATTCTTAACCAAACTTTATATTTGGTATCAGAGCAGTTTGATTCTCTGTATGTGATGGAAGTGTAAATTGATTGAAGGGGCAGTTAGTATTTTTCCTGTCCCGTGTATGGAAAATTCAATTTTATCATTTAGTCATTACCTGAAGGTGCATGTTAGACTTAGTTTGCATTGTAAAAGCATTGGAATCCGTTTGATCATTACGGGACTGTTGGAGAGAGGCAAAATATTCGGAGAGAATTTTGTAATCAAAGATATGCTATTATTATTCAACGAAACAATTATTCACAAGGAGATATATTGAATTTATATCTCTATCTTTGCATTTATTTTATGTATTTTTCTTTGGATTGACGTTAAAAATTTCTTAGCGGCTAGAATGACCTCTTCAGGACAGAACAATTCTTGACAGACCTAGCACATTTTTTCTTCAAATAGCGGCTTTCACACGGTTCAAAAATCTTGGTCTGATTTATCGAATCTCTGCATGAGTATTAGATTGATATATTGGCTCACGAGATTTGGTTTCTACATTGAATGTTTTGTCCAATTCTGATATTTGGGAAGGATCTGGTATATAACAAGAAGATTGGATTGTTTATTACGGTGTCTCAGTCATTGATTTGATAAAAATCCTTTTCTCTGCCCTTGGCATCTAGCACGTCCTACTCCATTCTTGTATTGTCAAACTCAAAAGGAGGACATTTGTGAGGCTCTTCATTGTGAAGGCGTTATATATCTTCAAGTAATTTCAGTGTGTCCAAGGAAGTGTTGGGCTTTGAGAGGCAGCCACCAAAATGCCATTGACAAGGATTAGAGAAGAGATTTGCATCTGGAGTCTGCTGAAAACATCGCTCAAATTATTTCTAGCTACGTGTTTGACAGTCTATTTCATTCTAAGCTCTTTATTACATTCAAAAGGACATCAAATACCTCCCTTCCTGTCAACCTCAGGTTCTGTGCTGTACATTTTTTTATTATTTCATTTGGGTAGAATTACTTCAAGTTTTATCATCGTCTTATTAAAAATAAAAGTTGTCTATAGATCCATATAGGTTTTTGGGTGTTAGTATAGTGTGTCATAGTTCTTCATTAGATAAGTCTATAGTAAAAAGTAATGTGTGATTACTTTTTATTTGAATATTATCACTCATCATTTTTAATATGTCAACGCAATAATAATGTCGTCATAAAATTTTATTAAAGAGTCGTATTTTGGAAGGTGAAGAGGTCATTATAAATTTTGAGTCATTGTGTCAATTTAGTGTTATTTTCCTTCAATGTCATATAGGTGATTTTAGGATTTTTTAGTTGTTATCAAGAGTTAGAGTCGTCTAATTGTAAAAGTCCAAAAATTAAAAAAAATTTGCCTTACGGACACATTTTCGGTGTTACCCGACGTTTGGAAAAATAAAGTGTTTCACATTGCGGGAGGGAAGAAAAGAATAAGATCAATGTGGAAACAAATGTGCTTCATGTTCACATCTTGCTGAGTTAGCAGCATGATACTGGAGGACGGAGGCACAGGAGGATGGAGGTCATTCAGCGACCTCTCGTCAGTCGCCAACGATGGGGCTGCATGAAGTTGTCGTGACAATGTGTGTGTGAGTTTTCTTTCATTTCTGAATTGCAGTTTGTTGTGTGCAGTATGATTTTAGAGTTCCTGTTTTGGATTGAATAAGTGAAATGTTCACAATGAGGGGGGGAACATGGTCTCATTGTTCCATTTCCATTATGTTTTATTGTTCAGTTTTGGAAGCAATATTTCCTACATGATTCCCTTTTGTAGTGACATTGTATAATATTGATCAAAAGTATTGTAGCAATCATGATGTAAGGTTTTTGGTAAACCTGTAAAAACCAATTGTGTAAGGTTTTTGGTAAACCTGTAAAAACCAATTGTGTAAGGTTTTTGGTGATCCTGCAAAACCAAGTGTGAAAGGTTATTGGTACACCTACAAAACCAATTGGTAAGGTTGTTGGTAGAAGCCGGAGAAAACCATCAGTGGAAGAAATGTGCGTTGGCACATGTTCAAGCCCAATGCTGCACATTTACGGAGTTGATCATGAGCACACAGAGGTGGTAGGCTATAATCAGTGAACGAGATATGTTGTACCATGTAAACATTAAGGGGGGGAATGTTAGGAAATTAATATTTACATGAGTATTTACTAGATGATATTTATGATGTGATGAATATTATGGCTAGGTTGTTATATTATTGTTTTATAACAATAATGTTATTATAAAGTGATTATACGTGAATTGTGGTGGTTGTAACCACACTCGTATATAGGAGTTAGGTGAGATATTTGTGGAGGAGGTTTTCCTTAGATATAGGGGCTACCTCTCCTATATTATTGTAACTCTTCTATGCATAATTGATGAAGTAATTTTGTATATTCTGTGGTGCATTCTTAACCAAACTTTATATGAGATCCCTCTCATTCTCCTTCAATTTAAAAATGATCAAGAATAAAAAACTTCTCATTATTTATTTTCCATTTTTATTCACATTAAACGAATAAATAGAAACCAATAAGAAGAATGAGAGGCCTCCCATTATCCATCAATATGAAAAAAATAATAGCTTTTTCATTTTCTCAACATTTATTTTTTCACTAAGGAAGAATGGGAGGCCTCCCATTCTCCTTATTTTTATTTTTTATTTATATAAGATACATAGACACCTATAATTTTATCTAAGTTAAAAAAATAGAAAAGGAAGAATGTAGAACTTACATTCTCCCTTGCGGTGAAAAACATTAGAAAGGAGAATGAGATTCATTCGAATTCTCCTTAAAAGTTGAGTTATTAATTCTTCCGGAAAATGTGGCCATAACTTGAGGTGTTGGATCTCGGTCACCACCTAGGAATTCATTGAACAATACAAAGTCATTCCCACCCCTCTATCTAAATATGTATTCAATTTTATAACTCTTGTTTTATTTAATGAACTAATATTCCCACATGTATATGGTAGAAATTTTATATGTATATTTTGATTTGGAAGTTTTATATAGAAAAGTAACTCATTAGCATTAATTTATTAACCTTGGAATAAGTCACGTCACATTTCGGTATTAGAACCCTAAGAACCTTGGAAAATGTGTGGATGATTAATTTTGATTTAAATGACCCACTAATTAATTATCCACGTATTTTCTAATGGTTGCAGGGCTTGAATAACAAAATCATGCACTTATTACTATTTACTATACTGTCAAGTATGTTCTTTTATATATGGATCTTGAGTAAGAAAAGTATTCACTAGTGAACCATTCCCTAGCCCATCCACTTGTCTTTTTGGTTTAGATATTGAAATTTTCTTTCACATTTGTCACTCATACACCCAGTTTTGGTTAGATCATAAGGATCCATGTCATTCAGTCTTCACTCATTTTTTGTCATTTGTCTTTGGACACTAGCACCCAGGACTAGACACTAGCACCCAGACACTCCTATCCATTCTAGGTTCCCGTGCCCTCTTTATGTTTGATCTTATTTTTAACATTTGAGGTCGGTCTTTTTATTTTTCCCACTCATATCTTGAGGTACTAGTTTGAATGTCGGGCCATTAGTGTTGAATATCAAGTAAGATATCCCAACATAAACACAACATACATACCATAATGAGGGAAAGAAATTATTATCAAGGGATATACATCTACATATATCAAGGGACTATATTTGGGAACATTACTCTACATACACACTATATAGGAAGGGGAGTTCATTCTATTCCATCCACACATTTTCATTTTATCTAGCTACCACCACTTTCTTGTCCTCATTGACACGAGGGAAACATAGGAGAACAATTGGACACAAAAGCACATAAAACTACATTTGGTCTGAGATGTAGAGCAATACTCAATCATAAGTTCACCATTGTGATAGTTGAGGACAGTCTGAACCCTCATTTTACATCTTTCTTTTTAGGATTTGATGTCTTTTTGAGGGTTTTGTAGGAGGATATTTGTGTGTAGGTTTATAGGTACCTCAGTGATCCAAGTGCAACATATAGGTGACCAAAGGAGAACAAGCACAAAACCCTAGCAACTGTATTTGAACCAGGTTCTGACCTTTTTTTACAGAGTCCAATTCCCCCATAGAGGTCTTAGGCTTCTGCAGGTGCTTTATCCTTTTGTAGGCACCCGTATCTAGGAATGTCCACCTCCTCTACATTTTCTAAGGTTCATTATGATGGTCTGTACTTCTATTTCATCACATTCATCAACCCAGGCATACTTCAGGACAAGAAAAATCAAGGTAAGTTCCTTATATCTCTCATTTCCTTTCATAGTTAGAATTAAATAAATTGTCTAACATTTATATTGCATTGTATGTCATTGCTTTTAGATTTTAATAAAATAGTTCATATTTTATTTAATAATTTTTGTGAACCTATAGCTTAGAACTCATTCCCTAAGATCCACTAAAACCCTAATGGCTAAGAGTATCTCTTATCCTTTTACCCAAGCTATGCTTCATGAGAGTATAAACCCTATCTATGATACAACAAATATCATTGAACTTCACACTCTCTATCATAATCTTACTCTTCCAGATGAGGTTCAAAAACATATTTTGGCTAATGAATGTAATATTCCTACTAGATTTGATCATTCTACCATTTGTATTGTTTTGGATCCAATAAGATTTTTGGGTTGTTGTCTTAGCTCTCCTATCAGCAATATTCCTCCTCCACCTTCTTCTATTTTTTCTACAACTCTAGATGAGGCCATTATTGATTATCTACTTAAACTTGATAACGGTAGTACTAATAAAACACCTAATGAAGATATACATGTTCATGATCTTTCTTCTCATACTAATCAAGATAATTTTATAGCTACATCTCATACTCGCATTTCAGAAAAAGTTTTGAATGATTCTAAGGTTAAATCTCATACTAAATATCCTTCATTATACAATGATGACACACTTGATGAAATCATAACCTTTGAATATTTGTTTTATTTTGATGAGGTACATGGTAGTACCGATCCAACCTCTTTGCATACTACTGAATGTGAATCCCCCGCTCTTCTTTCATCTTCTTCTGAGATTGTGTCTACTAACATGCATGTTTAATCATCTCATTCCATTACTTCATCTCCTCAAATTTATTCCAATGATAATCTTAATGATGCTATCAATTTTCCATGATCTTCACCACCCATTACCCCTTCCACACCCACACCTACGGTTCCTATAACATCAAAATCCTCTAATTCTTCTTTTGATATTCCTATGATCACTCATAATGGAAAGATATATCCACTCAATAAACCATATAAATATCCTAATGTTCCAACATAGGATATCTTATCGCTCATGCATGTTTTTGGTAAATTACAATCTCAATTCCAATCTCTCACTCTTGAATTCAAGGCCTATTATGCTTCCATTGATAAAAATTCTTTACATTCCAATGTTATTCCAAAGAAGATTCACAATTCAAAATTCACTAAGGATTTCATTATGCCTACATTTTCATGATTTGATGGTACTGGTAACCCATAATTACATCTCAAGAATTATTGTCTAGATATGGCTTCTTACTCTAATGATCGATTATTACTTAAATCCTTTCATCATAGCCTTACTGCTAATTCTCTCCAATGGTACACACATTTAAATTTCGGATCTATTAGTACCTATTGTGAGATGGAAGAGGTATTTCTTCATCTCTTCATACTTAAAAATGGACCTAGAGTCACACATGACCACTTACCTAGCTTACATCAAGGAAGATAGAACATATCTTTGATTACATTTTGTGTTTCAATTATTACATACGTCAGTTAGTGTTTCAGGCCATTGACTTAGAAAAGTAATTCATATTTTTTCGTGGTTTGATTCTTGCTTTAAAGGAGCACTTAGAATATGCTACATGTGACTCATTCACACTATTATGATAAAGCTCATATATATATATATATATATATATAACTAGATCTCATTATTTCTCATGTTATAGATCCTCCTCCTATTGTTACTAATATTACATCATTTAGTTCTTCTCCACTTACATCTTTTCAGCATCCTCCATGGTCTCCATCTCCTCCACGTTGCAATAAAGCTCTATCATTTCCACTCCATAAGCACCATTCATCTCCTCCACCACATCAGGCTACACCTTATATTTATACATCTACTTCATGGGAGATATTACACTTTTCTCATTAAGCTAGGCCTCATGATGTGCTGTGTACTTTGCTTAAAAATGTTCAATGCGTTTACCTTCTAATCAACATCATCCACCTCATCGCTTATAACACAAACGTGATCAAACTTATTACAACTATCATCATATCAATGGCCACTGTGACAATGAATTTTGTGCCCTTCATGATAGATTAGAAAAAGTAGAAGATAAAGGTGTCATTTCCTTTGGCTCTCACTCTCATGAGCGATTTTTGTATCCACTCACATGTAAGTGTGTTTTTACTCCATTTTAATTATTTCCTTTGTCTATCTATAATGTCATTATTCATCCACCACCACAGGTTGTTGTTAATGAACGCTCTTCATCTCATTCATCCATAGTTTGACCATATCATCCACTACATAATGACTATATACATAACATAATGATGGAGATATATGGCACTGGAAATACACTATTCTCACGACATGTTTAGTTGAGAATAGAACCATCTTGACTCACTATCATGCTCATTGGGCATGCCCGATAGGGGACTAACAAGCTTGACTTACAGTGTGTGTGAGAATAGAACCAACATGCTTGACTTGTTAACATAATGCTACTACTACACATTGGCTTCCTAAGCCATTAGCATCTACACTTCTGACCGCTGCATCTCCCATCATTGGCACCATTTAATTAGGTATTCATTTTGGTTCATATGATCATACAACCTCCATTCCACATTCTTCCACGACTCCACACCCCCTTGGCATTTGGTATGTGATTTTCCTCATCTTACTCCCGATGATGCACTTGTGTTCTTAAGGTTGTTACATGTCTATTGAGGGATCTGTTACAATATTTCTATGCTACACATTATATCGATGTATCTAACTAGACTACATCATCATATCATTTCCTAATGATGAAATCTTTCCTTAGAGTTCATTCTTGACTACTGAGGGTTATTATAAAATGAACCTTATCATCTGTAAACTGGGGAAATATTTATTCTCTCTCCCTCTCTTCATCATACTATCACGCTCTTCACTACTCTTTTTCACATGATCTTTTTTTTAATAATTTACCATTCATCACAACTCTATTCATAGATATAATTACCTTTTTCATCATTAATCTGTCACATCGTGCAATAGAATTATACACACTATCTATTATCATAACCACTATCTCACCATCAATCATCATCAACAATTACACATTGAAAATCAAATCAACAAAACAATAATAAAAACATCACACATAAAATACAACAATAATAACTAATGCATCGTATATCAAGAAATGAGTCATCACATCACACATCAATAAACATCAAGTACAATAAACATATGCCAATAATATATATATATATATATATATATCGTTCAAAATCAAAGCTACAAAAAAATATCATCGTTAGGGGGAAACTCCCCATACATTGCTACATCACTACAAATCATATCTCATCATAATTATCACTATCTACAACTGCGGGAACTCTAGAACTAGATGCTTCCCCGCTAAATCTACGTTGTTGATCGCGACCCCTATATCTCTTTACCTGCCTATGAAATAATGTCACCTTAGTTGAATGCTCCATAAAATGACCTTGTAGCTCCATAAACTGTGCAAATACATCCTGTGTTAAGAGACCTCTACCCACAACCTCTATATCTCATTGCATCTCCTATCATGCCTCATCCCTCTCATTAAATAACCTGGTACACATCACCACCACTAATGCCACTGGATCGGATAAATTTACATGATCATCCTCAATGACATCCACCCAATCTAGTATATCACCAACTACGAGTACATTGGTGGGCACATTCTACGTTAATGTACAAATGGATGTGTCCAAAATCAATAATAAATATGCATCACCTACATTCATAGATCAATCCATTATCAAACAATGACCATCAAAAAAACAAAATAAAAAATCACAAACATCACTATACAAATACTCATGCTCTAATATCATTTTTTCTAAGCTCTCGAGGAAATGCTCTTACTCCTCTAGTCCTCCACTAGGCGGTGATCCTGCCGCATCCACAAAAAATGGAAACAAAAATACCCACTGATGTGAGGCCCACCATGCATGGCATGCCTCTGTACACCCATGCTATCCACATCTTTTGGCTATATCTGTAGTCACAAAATCATGCACTTTAGATACTATTTAGTCCCAGTCTCATACTACTATTTAGAAGGTTTTTTAGTGAATAAATTACTAATTAACCCATGTCTCTTGGCCATTTTTATTTAATTTATGATGTCATTTCCAACCTTCATTGCACACATGCCTATTCTGTTTCAGTAATATTCTATCATTTTATCCTTGAGTGGGGTGCTCAGGCTAGTACTAGGGTGCCCATGGGAGCCCTGGTCCCATCATGGGCACTCTGATTCTTTTTAAACTTTCCTGCCACCTTTTGGGCACTTTCTAGTCATTTCATCTTCTTATCTGTTTTTTGTGGTCAACCATTTTAGGTTTGATTATGAAATTAGATCAAGATAACCCTATAAACATAAAGTTATGAGACCATAATAAGAGACCAAAAACTAGGCACTATTATCATCAACATAGAGTTACATCTATTTGGAGATCATTTGCATCTATTAACTCCATCACAAGGACAAGGATGGTTCATCTACATCACACAAGCATAAGGGATGGATTCTATTATATTCCATGTATCATTATATTACATTCTACATCTATTTATTACTTACTACTTCATAAAGTGCGATGGGCACAAGAGAACCTAGGGTACATGATGCACACACATACACTAGAACTACATTTGGGTCCTAAATGTAGTGCAATGCTCAGTTAGTAAGCTCACTATTATGGCAAGTGAGGTCAATATTCCCCATTCATTTACATTCTTATTTTTTTTAGGGTTTTGATACTTCTTATGGTCTCTTACAGGTTTTTCTTTCATCTTGTATTATCAGTGACACTTAGTGTAGTGTAGCAAATTTGATGTGATACAAAACTAGGTTTTCAGACCATCATCCAAACCTGTGAAACTTAGTTTTGGACCTTTCACATAGACCAATGCGGCCATTATTCAGACCAAAGCACCTGCGTACCTCTCCAGGCACTCTAGTCTAGCTAGATATCTCAGATGCACCCTTTTCGGGACCATTGCACATCCATTCCTAATTACTGATTCTCTAGTCACTTCTATGATATAGTCCTGAAAATTCATCAAATCAGCTAAGCCATTTCCATACTTCTCTTACACATTAGGGTTTCTACTTTCACAAGATTAGTTGTTTGGGTCATTTTCCATAGTTATTTATTGCATTCATTTACTGCATTTACATGTCATTCTAGATTAGATTAACTATCAACAATCCCACATCTTATTTAAGTTTAGATAATCATTTTGGTGAACCCGAATCCATCATTCATGATTCTAGGATCTTCCTTCATACCTTATCATTATAGGGTCTATTTTCCTTTTTCCATGGCTCACCCTCATATTTATTTTACTGAAGAACATCTCAAGGCCATTAATGATCATATTCCTAAGCACCCTCAAGAACTAGACTTACTTTTACACGTGGCTTGTGAGGATAATACTAATTTGGCTGAACTCAATGCTTCCGCAGATATACCAACCTCTGTTTCCTCTCAATTTCTTACTTCTATTATTCCTCCTATCTCTATTAATCTTGTTTCAGTTACTACTCCTACTAATCATTTTATGCCACCCTTAGTTTCTCATATATAGAAAGTTCCATCCATTCTAAATCAAGATGTAACTTCTCTTTATCACGACTTTCAAGCTCAAATTCATAAGTTGCAACCGAACACTTCACATACATCACTGTCTTTGGATTCTAATTTATTATTGCATACTCCATTCGCACCTACCATATCTACTTACCCTCTTCTTCCTAGCTTCGCCACCTATAAGCTTCCAATTTTCAATGGACATGGTGACCCATAGAAACATATTAGAGCATTTCATGTTTCTTTTCTTGATTTTAATGAGGATCATATTATAATATGTGACCTATAGGAACATATTAGAGAATTTCCCTGTAGTCTCCATGATTATGTGATGCATTGGTTTTAAAACCTACCTTTTCACTCGGTAACTTCATTCACGCATTTAGCCGATGCTTTTATTATGCATTTCTCCATCAATATCTACTCTAATATCTCTTACACTCAGCTAGCGCGACTTAAATAGGAATAAAATGAACACCTCGCTAACTAAGTTTTGAGGTATAAGAACAATCTAGCTAAGATGAAAAATATGTTTGCAAACTCTGAGCTTCAAGACTTGTTCATTCAGAGCCTTTTACAACCTCTCCAAGAGAGAGTTCTCTTTGAAACCTCTCCTTCATTTGATCATATTTGTCATACTCTTAATCTTTATGAGATCACACCCCTATCCATCAAAAAGCTAAAGTATAAGCAGTAAGATTCGTCCTATACTCATTTTATAAACAAGACACCATTCAAACCATCTTCCACTAAGCCAACTGATGCTAAAATCACTATCAACATAGTCAATCCTACTAAAGAGGTCTAGTCACAACCACCCCAACACACGTTTAGTAACTTTCGAATGGCTCCACATCTCATATTAAAATAGCTTCTCAAGAGTAATATTATTACCCTTCCCCCACTACTTGAGTTAGATCCATCACGACCAAAAGGTAGGAACTACAATGAGAATTTCCATTGTGATTATCATCTATGCATAGGAAATTCTACAAATAGATGTTTCAAACTCCGTACAATCATCTAAGATCTAATTGATGACAAAAAATTAGAGTTTCTAGAGTTTACTAACTCAGCCCTAACCAACGACAAGGGTAAAATCAAGCTCTTCAACAAAGAATCTCAACAAAGTGACAAGAAGATATCCGAATCCTCTTCCAATCATACATTTAACGCAGTGCCTCATCCTGCACCAAGAGCTCTTGATTTCTTAGTGGCCAACACTGACACTTTGCCACTAGTAATTTCTTTTTCCACCCATAATTGTCATTCAAATTTCTCATCTAATTAGTTACATATCAATGCATCTATTTTCTCAAACTCTGTTAACAACACTAAGGTTGACCTATCATGTACTATTAGTGCATGCTCCATTTCACTTCTCAAGGCTATCAATTATGCTTCATCACAAATTGATTACCCTTTCAAAAAACCCTTTAGTGTTGTTAAGCTACTTGTCACGGTTGGTCCTATTACTATGCTTATGCCTTCCCTCATTGGAAATGTCATGGATGGATGTGACATGCTTCTTGGTCTCAATTGGATTTTTCACTATCAATCTATAATTTCTATGAATCACTTGTGAATTAAATTTATTCACAATAATCATGTCATTTCTATTGACAGTGTGCCTCCAGCTGCTCCATGGTCACCATATCCTCACATAATAGCTAGTAAATCATCTTCTTCGTCTAACACATCACATTATATGTTACTCAAAGCATAGTCTACTCCTAGCTCACCTACTCGAGGCTCTTCTACATGACTACATCATTCCACTAGTCCTACACATAAGTATAGGCCCATACCTAGGAAAGTTACCGCATCTCTACATAGGTCACCACATCAATTTATTCCATGCGGGTCTTCATCATCTTCGTATTCAACATCACATAGAATTCATTCAGCCGCACATCGATTATCTACCATACAACCACTATTAGAGCATGGGCATATGCTTTCATCATCACATTCATTGGATGGAGGACTTTCATCCTTTATAGTTATTGGTTAGCTGATTCATTCATGTATAAATGGGGGCATAAAATATAATACACTCCCCCCATTATAGCACCCTTATATAGTACTAAATCACACTCTAAGCATTTACACATACCTCATCTTAACATCTACTCATATCTCATCTTTGCATTATCATACATTAATCTTCTTAAATAGGCATAATCATTCCACGTTATAGTCATTACCTGATGAAACCCTCTTGTTCTTCGGTTCACACTTGATTGTTGAGGTCTTACTACACATGAACCCCACACAATGCACAATAGTTACTATGCACTACATCTATTCACATATTGTGTTTCGCGTCTTGCATCTTACATTCTACATTTAGTCCATACCATTTTAATATTTGTATATATATATATATATATATACATCGTACTAGTATTCATCATACATGTATCACACTTACATCTAGCATTACATACTACTCATCATTCACATCACATAACACACATTTCATACCATTAGTCTATCTATAAATTTTTACATTACATTTTATACATTGCATATCCAACATCCTACACATCATGTGGTCATATATTATCATCACACATACTACATCGTCTTCTACGTGCTGCACTCATTACCCTATGATGCACTTTAGTTCCTTAATCTATACTCGATTGCCGAGGGTTTACAAATCAAATGGACCTTATCATTCTTACACGTTCATCGTTCACCCTTCTATCATGTGACATTCCTAGGATAGTGATATACGTTATAGGCTAAATGGTCACCTACTCTGTCATCTTGTAGTGGTATATGCTTTAGGCTACATCACCACTCCATTTTATTCATATTGTAGTGGTATACGCTTTGGGATACATCACCACTCCCTACTATTCATCTTGTAGTGGTATACGATTTAGGCTACATCACCACTCCTTACTATTTATATTGTAGTGATATACGCTTTAGGGATAAATCATCACTCATACATGAATTTTTTCATGATATACGCTTCAGCTATAATGTTAACACACACCTTTTCTATATGTCACATATTCTCATCACTATGCATGCCTACTCATCACGATGCGCTATACACAATACACATTATTTGACCATTTACCGATGAAACACTCTCATTTACAGTTCATTCTTGACTGTTGAGGGGTAAAATAAATGAACCTCATTGTATACACTTCCACTCACTCAAGGGCAAGTGGCCCTTATTACTGTAAATTATTATCCATTCCATCCATCCATACCATACTGCATATTATGGTTGCTTTGATTATTGCTTACATTTTCTCATTCATGGTGGATTTATTATACATGCCAGTTAGATTACTTATATGTCATTTATCTATATCATCCACACATGCGCATTCACATTATTTTCTAGTTGTGATGGAATATACAAGTCTCTTACATGCAACATGGATGCTCACCTTCTAACCTTCCTACACTGGTCTCTGGGGGCATCCAAATTTATCTCTCACAGGTGATATTGTTTCATTTTGTCCTTAGCATTTTACATTACTTGGTTACACACACTTTTGAGATACTAGGTATCTTTATAACATGTTAACAGGTGCTTCATGTGCAACATTTGTTATGTAGGGATATTTTCTTCCATACTTGTTTGTTACATTGTCTTCTATTGGTTTTTTTTGTATGTGGGCCTTATCCTATGTTTGGTGTGCACACTTGTTTGTTGTATGTTTCCATTATGACCTTGCATGTCTTGTGACATATGAGTGATGTCCCATGTTTGCAACCCTCTTTGGTGGTCTAATTTGTCTTCTTTTGTTTTTACATTACTACTTTACTTGGTAGCTAATAAATTGTTTGTGTAGCTTATACACTATTTCTATATGCATGTTTGTTCTTACTAACACTTATCTATGCCTAGCATTTTTTTTATGTGTGCCTTGGTTTCTATTAAGTTTTTTCCCTTCCCCTACAGGGTAGAGTTTCATGGTAGATGTGGTTGTTCCTCTTTTGGGCCACATGTTCCTATCAGTGATGTTGCATGTGCCCCCAAAGAGAGGGGCATCATTTGGCGATTTACATGCTACACAATGCATTTACACTGGTTTAGTTCTATGTAATTTCTGCCCTTGGAATTATGGGTTACATACAGTGAGTGGGTTTAGACAAGTATACAAACCTCGTGCATAGAGGATTTTACAGGACATGGTGGCCTTATCATTTTTGAAAGTAGTTACAAGATCAGAGGTTATAGTGGGTGTGCCTCCCTACACTACTTCAGATAGTGGCATCGGATTGAAAAAAAACTAAGATGTACAGAGATCTCTTCACACACATTTAGGGAAGAAGTTATAGGTTAGAGGATACAATGGAATTCCTCCCTACAATTCTCTGGCTTATGGAGTCAGATCACCTAGAAAAACCCAACAGTATAGGATATCCTTTTACACTCTCTTTCTCAACATGGATCAGGTGCAAATATTCCATTTAAAACTTTTTAATTTGCATAATTTACATGCACATGATCTTTTACACTTATATACACGCGTCTTTTACGTTGCATTTTTACACATACATACATACATACATATTTGACTACTTGATCATTTTCTCCTTACAAGTTCAGTCGTATGAGTAACAAGCAGTCAAATAACTACACACACATTTCAGCCCTAGGTCCACTCTCATCACTTTTTTTGGAACTTTTGCATATTTAGTTTCCATGCTCCATCATCTTTTTTTCATTCCATGCTTTGTCTAGTCCTTTGGAACATTTAATACTAAAATATTAATGGACATCAGGTACACATCTCTATCTATTTTATGTTACCAAGATTTTTGAACACTAATGTAAAGTGGGGGAAAAATGTAATAAAAAAATCATGCACTTTAGATTCTATTTAGTCCCTGTCTCATAATACTATTTATAATGTTTTTGAATGAATAAAGTACTAATTAACCCATATCTCTTAGCCATTTTTATTTGATTTTTGACATCATTCCAGACCTTCATTGCACGCATGCCCAATCTATTTTGGTCAACTTCCATCATTTTAGCCTTGAATGGGGCATCCTGGTCCCACCAAAGTTTCCCTGATCCTTTTTAAACTTTTATTCCACCTTTGGGGAACTTTCTAGTAGTTTAATCTTCTTATCTTTTTTGTGGTTAGCTATTTCAGGGATTATGAAATTAGATCAAGAGAAACCTATAAATATAAAGTTACGACACCATAATAAGGGACCAAGAACTAGTCACTACCATCATCCACTATAGTTACATCCATTTGGAGATCATTTGCATCCATTATATTCATCACAAGGACAATAATGGTTCAACTGCATCATACAAGCATAGGGGGAGGGATTCCATTCTATTCCATGCACCATTATATTACATTCTACATCTATCTATTTCTTGCTACTTCACAAAGTGCGAATAATACAAAAACACCTAGGGCACATGGTGCACACACACAATAGAACTACATTTGGGTCCAAAATATAGTGCAATGTTCAATTAGTAAACCCACTATTGTGGCAGCCGATGTAAGTCCAACCCATTCATTCAAATTTTTATTTTTTTAGGGTTTCATACTTCTTGTGGTCTCTTTTAGGTCTTTCTTTCATCTTGGATTATCAGCAACACTTGGTGCAGTGTAATGAATCTGATGTGATACACAATGAAGGTTTCAAACCACTAGCTGAATATATGAAACTTAGTTCTAGGCCATTCAAACAGATAAGGGTCCAGTCCAACTAGATAGCTCAGAACCACCCTTTTCAGGACCTCTAAAAATTCATTCTTGCTTCCTCATTCTCTAGTCACTTCTGTGACACAATCTTGTAAATTCATCAAATCAACTACGTAATTTCCATACTTCTCTTACACATTGGGGTTTCTACTTTCACTAGATTAGTTGCTTGGGTAATTTTCCATGGTTATTTATTACATTCATTTACTCTATTTAGAAATCATTCTATATTAGATTAACTATCAAACTATCCCACATCTTAGTTAAATTTATTTAATCACTACCGCCACATCTACCTCGTTTGGTCCATGAGGTACTAGCCATGCTCCTGTGGGCCCTGGTCTAGCTTCAGATCTTCTCAGTGCCCTAATGGAACTCACCCATACATATGGATCCGAGGTGGGCCATACTAAACTTTCATGAAACACACTCTACATGGAATAGCTCGGTCACCCTTGGGAATCAATCCTCTAGCCACATAGTCCACCGAATACACTGTAGCTCTACTGTATCCTCTATACATCTTCCTTAGTCTCAGTATGGCCTCCATATCATAGCGTGTAGCCCCATATGATCTAACATCACTCTATAACTATCTATTTCCATCTTTCTACTATGAACAACTACCCATCTACCAAAAAAAATATTTGGCCTTGCCCACTCTCCTTGCGGTCTACCAAGTGGCCTCAATATTGTAATATGCTCATAGGCTCATACATGTAAAAATGTAATAGCTCCAATACCACCCCTATGGTCCTCATGTGTAAATATGTATAGATCTCATTATAGGTGGACCAATACACATTGTGCCCAAGAATATATTTTCCCATCCTCCTCTATCCAATAGTAAATTTCATGCATCTTATACAAGATTCATACACCACCACCCTCCACTACAATCGATGAAGCAATAACCACAATAATGAACTCCCACAATCACAGAATCCCTGACCCTATTATATATCCTAGACTAATATGGACCTCAGTATATACTCAGGTCCCTATAAAGTACCACATAACGGCCCTCATATTTATCTATCCATCACCTGAACCCTATCACCAATAATAGGTAATCACAATATGTGATACACATCCTTCATAATCACTGTCATCTCCCCTGTAAGTAACCAAAATGCGTAAATATTTACACACCATCTATTTCACAAAGAGGAAATCATTAACATATTATGGGGCACATCCCACATCCTTTCTATGTGTCATAGGCCGACACGGTCAAATACATCCCACTCATTATCAGACAAACCTAATTCCAAAAACGTACTCAAATGACAGCCACCACAAAACTCCTATGAATGAATATTCCTTTGCACACCAAAAAATAACAACAAACACGATGTTAGAACATCATGCATATGTAAATACACCTACTAATAACATCAATGACCACATTTCTCACACTCTGGGCTTAGAAGAATCCTCCTAGATCACCAGCACCCAAGATCTGGATATGGGCACCCATGAGTAGGTCACTAGTGCCCATGGTTAGGTTTTATAGTCCTGAAGGTCGTTAGTGCCTTAACTGATTTTACCCAGGTCTGAAACTCCTGGAAAATAAAAAACAAAAAATTTGCAAAATTTTGCCAATAACAACTAATTTCAACTCAATTTTCCAAAAACAAATCACACTTATTATCTTAGCTATCGTATGTGACATCATAACTACCACCACCATCTCAAAATGAATCAATCATGGTACTCTTACTTGAGGCATCTTCACACACCCAGATCTCCAAAGCACACTCATGCAACAAGAAAATGAATTTCCTATTCACTTTGTCATAGTACTATTTATAGTAACTTTCCATTACTTACCGCGCTATAGTCATTATTCACAACTATCCTTCGAACTAATACATATTCCATGATTTTCATCATATCTTGAGTATCCTTACTCTGATTATTGTCTCATTTGCATCTTTCTCTTCAAAATTATGCCTACTATCATATTAAATGCATTCCACAAACACTATATCATCTTTAACATCATTTGACGTGATATACACACACTTTTGCGATAGCTATTATCCATTCACTATTACATCATTACAAGCTTACTTTAGGATCAACGTTCATTAACCTCATCACTCTGCCCTTTTGCTTAAAGGGGGGCATACAATTGGGGCATCATGTAATCCCCCTCACACCATTATGAAATTCTTTTACATTTCTAACTCTATATTATCGAAAAATTTATTCATACATTACATGAAATTTCACACCACTTTCTAGAAATTCCCCCTAATGACCTAATTTAGGGGCAACAAACATAAAATATCTCCATGAATAACTAATCAATTAATCACATATATTCAAATCTTGATAAAAAAAAATCTTTTACTATTATAAATCAAATCAATCAATTGACACAACACAACTTATTTATCCTCCCAGAGGACCTAACTTGGGAGTTATATCACCACTTTCCCAGATGACCTAACATGGAATTCATCTCATATATATTACGGTGATACCCTTGGAGTGGGGGAAATGAGACGTCATTTCCTTTCCAACAATACTCCTATATGGGTTATTCATGTTTGATCGAAATAAATCAAAATGGATCCAAATGAACAAAATCTAGTCTTTGTATCTCAACAACACTTAGAATTTTTGAGGATGTAGTTAAAGTTGGAGAGTAAAACTAGACCTCTCTCCCTATATTCTTCCTGTGGCGGAAAGACTCCCAAATTATCATTTTTTCACACACACGAAATCAGGTTCGGAATTGATCACTCCTTACCCCAACACATCTCCAACAATGAAAAAATGAAATCTCTAATCACTCAATATTGAAATCATTAATCTCTCTTATTACTCCTCATAATGGTCCCATGTCTCTCGTTATGCCGCATGGATTGACATGCTGATCCATGGTTTTCCATGCTATATGTTCTTATTCTGTGCATACTTATGCAACATCGGCTTCTCCAAACTTATTTCAGGTATGTTCCTTACTTCCTTTACACTAAATTGAATTTCATTCAAATAGAATTAAGGGGGGAAAATTTAGATACAAAATCATGCACTTACTACTATTTACTATACCTCTAAGTATGTTGTTTTATATATGGATATTGCATAAGAAAAGTATTCACTAGTGACCCATTCCCTAGTCCATCCGCTTATCTTGTTGGTTTCTATTTATTTTGTCTTTCACACTTGTCACTCATATACCCAGTTTTGGTCAGATCACATGGATCCCTACTAGTCAGTCTTCACTCATTTATCATCATTTGTCTCTGGACACTAGCGCCCAGGTGCTCCTATTCATCCTGGGCACCCATACCCTCTTTATGTTTGATTTTATTTTTGACATTTGAGGTTGTTATTTTCAGTTTTCCCACTCATATCCCGAGGTACTAGTTAGCATGTCAAGCCATTAGTGTTAAAGTTCAAGAAAAATATCCCTATATAAACACATTATACATACCATAATGAGGGTGGGAAATTATTATCAGGGGATATCTATCTACATATCTCAAGGGAATATATTTGCGTGCATTAATATGCATACACACTACATAGGAAGGGGAGTTCATTCTATCCCATCCACACATTTGTATTTTATCTAGCTACCACCTGCTATCTTGGCATAATTGTCGCGAGGGTGACCTAGGAGCACTATTGCACACACAAGGAACATAAAACTACATTGGGTCTGAGATGTAGTGTAGTGCTCAGTTGTAATTTCACCATTGTGACAGTTGAGGATAGTCTGACCCCTCAGTTTTCATATTTATTTTTTAGGATTTAATGTCTTTTTGAGGTTTTTACAGGATGATGTTTGTGTGTAGGTTTACAGGTACCTCAGTGATCCAAGTGTAACATATAGGATACCAAAGGAGAACAAGCATAAAACCCTAATGACAATATCAAAACTAGGTTATGACCTTTTCTGCAAACTCCAGTGCCCCCACAGAGGTCTTGGGTGCCCGCAAGTGCCCCTATCCTTTCCCAAGCGCCCATGTCTAGGCATTTCCATCTCTTCTGATTTTTTTTAGGTTCGTTTCGATGGTATGTACTTATATTTCATCACATTATTCAGCCTAGGCATACTTCAGGACAAGAAAAAAAAAGGTAAATGCCTTATCTCTCTCACTTACTTTCATAATTAGAATTAAATAAATTGTCTAGCATTTATATTTCATTGTAAGCCATTTATAACAGTCATTCTTTTCATATTTTAATAAAATAATTCAGATTTTATTTAATAAATTCCAAAACAAAGCACATGATACATTTCCAATACCTTTCCTATTATATACTTTATGAGATTAATTAATTAAACACTTTAAGTTTGGCAATGGTTTTGCATGTATAAATAATGTGGTAATATTGCTTAATGAGTTAGTCATTTGATATTAGAATGGAGCGTACCTTATGTTTATTGTAAGGTTGAGATAGTTAATAAGGAAATAATGTGTATCTTGGATATAAAAACAAATTATGTTAGAGTTGGACTAACCTATTTTGAGATTAACAATTATATATATATATATATATATATATATATATATATATATATATATAGTATGCACATCACATGGAATGTGGGGATGTCTATTTTATCCATATTAGAGACGTCCAATACTGATTCGATACAATGTTTTGATATTATTTGTAACATATCAATTATATATAAATATATGGGAAATTTAGAGTTTTACGGGGAGACAAATGACCCATGTAATTAAACCATTTCTTTAAATTAAAATATATGTGGCATTGAGAAAATTTTATAAATTTTTATATCGGTTCTAAAGTGATAAACTTAAGGTTAATATTAATATTAGAATTTTTATGATAAACTTTTATGTTGTTTACATTGTTCTTGTAAAGTACATAGATCATGGTCACATAAAGTTCATAGGAATTATTATTGAAACTTTTCAATGGAAGAAATTATAAATAAAGCAAGAAAAAACATGAAAGTTTCCCAAGATAGGTATAAGAGTTGGGCTGATTCCAAACGGTCATATAGAGAATTTGAAATTGATGATCAAGTTTTATTTAGAGTTAAACCTAAGAAAAGTTCACTAAAACTTTGTAAATATGCTAAATTAGCTCCTTGTTTTTGTGGTCCTTTTGACATATTGGAAAGAATAGGATAACTTGCTTACAAACTAGATCTTCCTCATGAATTATCTAGGATACATAATGTTTTTCATGTTAGTTTATTAAATAAATATGTTTATAATTCTACTCATGTTATTTAGTAGAAAAATATATCTATAGAACCTAATTGTGAATTTAAAATAGAACTTGAATTAGTATTAGAAAAAAAGAACAATAAAGTTTAAGGAATAGAGAAATAAATGAAGTAAACATTAAATGGAATTTTTGTGATGTGGATAGTGCAACATGGGAAAAAGAAGAATACTTTCATGAACAATATCCATATTTATTGTGACTAATAGTTTTTATGTTTTGTTTATGTTTCATAAAAAGATAAATCTACTGAGGTCAGCAGCTCATTTAGGAGGGGAGAAATGTTATGAGACAAATTCCCGAAGTCAAAAAATTGAATTTAAAATGGAAGTACTTATTCGAAATTTATTTTTCAAAGGTTAAATTTTAAAGAAAAACAAAAGAAGTGCTCCTTTAAAATAAGGCAGGGAGTTATGTACATGGAATCCCCTCTAAAAATGGGGAGGGATAAAGATTTAAATGAGTTATCAAACTCCTTTTTAAAAAGAGGGATTAAAAATTGTAATTGTGAACCCATTAGGGGTATATGTAATTAATTATTAATATTTTGTTATGAAAGGGTGTATTGGTTACCAAACCACTCGAGAGGAATTATTTAAACCTAGGATGGGGAGTGAAATTACACACAATATTTTTTAGAGTTTCTCAATAATATTTACATGGTTCTGAGTGAAGGGAAGTGGTGGGCATTAGAGAGGGGCATGAGGTATGTAAGGTATAACATAAGATGGTTCTCTCTAGGGAAATAAGGTATTTTAATTTATTAATTCCTTCAGAAAATGTGGCCATAGCTTGTGGTGTTGGATCTCAGTCACCTCCTAGGAATTCGTTGAGAAGTAAAAATTCCTTCCTACCCCTATATCCAAATATGTATTCAATTTTATAACTCTTGTTTTATTTAATGAAATTATATTTCCACATATATATGGCAGAAATTTTATATGTATGTTTTGATTTGAAATTTTTATATCGAAAAGTATTTCATTAGCATTAATTTATTAACCTAGGAAAAATTCACGTCACAAAGAGTGATACTGGGGACTCTCATTTTAAGGCGTCTCATTATTCCTGAAAGTGAAAAAAAAATCAATATGGAGAATGGGAGACCTCCCATTCTCCCTAAAAGTGACCAATTATTAAAAGGGATAATGAGGGCCAATCATTTCCCCTTAAAGTGAAAAAATATTTTAGATAATCATTCACAAGAGATACATAGGTACATCATTCTCTCAAAGAAATCAAAAATAAAAAAGTAGCATGATATACCTTACACTCTCATTCACATTGAAAAAAAATCAAGATTTATAAAGGGATGCCCATACACTCGAAATGGAAAAAAAATTGGATGTTGAATGGAAGGCCTCTCATTCTCCCTCAATGCAAACCAAGTGACAGTGCACCTACGAGGTTGGCGTGCCTCCCATTCTCCTTATTTATTATTTATTATTTATGTAAGATACATAGATACATTTAATTTTCTCTAAGTTAAAATAAATAAAGAGGGATAATGGTATACATTACATTATTCCTCAAGATGGATAACATTAAAAGGAAGAATGAGAGGCTTTTAAATTCTCCCTAAAATATAAACAAACAATTAATAGTGAGAATATGAGGCCTCACATTCCTTTTTGAACTAAAAAAACAATATTGAGAATGGGAGACCTCCCTTTCTCCCTCCCAATCAAGAAAAAATAGATTGAGATACCTTACATACTCCTTCACATTGAAAAAAATCAAGAGTTAGATTGGGTGGCCCATTTTCACTGAGAGTAGTAACAAACTTGAGAAGAATGGAATGCCTCTCATTATGCATCAAAATAGAAAAAAATCAATAAGGATAATGTGAGGCCTCCCATTCTCCTTAAAGTTAACAATTCTTAAAATGGATATTGGGGGTCTTTCATTCAAAGGCCTATCATTAACTCCCAAAGTAAAAAAAACAAGGTGGATAATTTTAGGCATCTCATTCTTCCTAAAAGAAAACAAAACTCTCATTAAAATGCCTTTCATTATATCTCAAAGTAATTGTTATCTAAATTCCATAGCTAGGAGGATTCTTGCATTTTCGAAGCCCATTAGAGTCAAATATTTGCCATTAGCCAAATCACAAAGAAAGTAGCAGGCTCGTAGACGATGCCAAGTGTCCAACCGACACAAATTCAAGAGTCAAAGGAGGGAGTAAAGTATCAGAATCCCGTAGAATTTCCATGTGGAGCTAATTACACAGGTCCCACCCGAAAAGGGGTTTTGGCATTATATGCAATGGGTCATTTACTTGCCTAAAGTAATGAAATGACATGCTCATGGGTGATGCCAAGTGTTGGCACAATGCATTCCCAAATCCCTGAATAGAATTAGAAATATTAAGGATGTGCGGGCCTCCCACATGGATCTTGTAACAAATGGACTCCAGTTTCAAAGCAGGTCACAAAAGGTTACAAGCCATGTATCTCATATGAGTGATTATGAGACTTATCTGAAGTTTTAAATGCTCAGGAATTTTTGAAAAGATAAGAGGTAAAGGGTCATTTGGCTTGTCACTTTAGTAGTGAAGTTAATGTGTAGTCCCATGTGAAGAGTGCTAATATGTGAATACTCAAATTATTCACCTGCATTCAAAGGGTCATTTCAATAGAATGACAAAATATGCGTTGCTTGAGTCATGAGGCTAGGAACCAATGCACAAGGGATCAAAATATATGATTATGTAATAAATATAAGAAGGGATGTTCCTCAAAATTTTATTCCATCTCAAAAGAGTTGGTTGACAAGATAGTTAAAGATGCATTAAATAATCATGGCTCTCACTCTTTAGAAAGGGCAGATAATGGGGAAGTGTGAGAAAGATCTCAAAAAATCTATTCCTGTCACTTCACTCCATTTATCATAATTAAAAGTAGTTGGAAATGAGTAGAGAATGGATTCTTATCTCCTCCTCTCTTCATATATATATTGTAATCAAGATAGATAGAAAAATAATCTTAGAGTCAGTCAGTTTTCTTCTTTGTCTCAAGCCCCTCTTCTATAAAAGACAGGGACCTGGAGCTCTAGCCTTATTCCTAGGTTTTGTAACAAAAATCTTGCCTCTTTTATAATTTAATACTATGCATAATTATTGGAGTAATATATATGGCTTGTGGTGCATTTTGTTCATGATTTGCATATCTTTGTTGTCTCTGATTACCTTTATTTTCACATAGAAAATGTGCATCTCTCAATGTTGTTACTATCTTTGAAGCTATGCTTAAGTAGTTTGAGGTAGTGTTATGTTTGATATTCTCTAGCATGTGGTGCAATTTCTTCCATCCTTTTCAGTCGTTCACCATTTCCCTTTTTCAGACAGTTGCATTCTTGATTGATCTCCTAGAAGGCTTGTTTGATGCATCTTCCCCTATAAAATTCATATTTTGTTTCACTTTCCTAACCATCATCTCACACTCCAGAGAAGAACCAACTTCTTTAAAATATTGAGGTCTCCTTAGGTGCATGTCCCACTAACCTAAGGTTTCCCACAACTCTAACAGTCTAATTTGCCAAGGATGATCATCAAAAGTAATAAAAAACAAGATGGAGAATGGTAGGCCTCCCATTCTTACAAAAGTGAAAAATTCTTAAAAGGGGTATTTGGGGGCCTCACAGTCCCTTTTAAAGTGAATAATATTTCAAAATTCAATCACAAGAGATACATAGAGACATCATTCTCTCAAAGTAAAAAAAACAAATTAAATAATGAGAGACACTACAATCTCCATCAAATTGAAAACAAATAATAACTAGAATGGAAAATATTAGTTAAAAAAATATCTTCTAGTTTCAAAGGTAAAATGGAAGGCTAGTATTTTCATTGAAAGTGGGGAAAGAAATTGAGAAGAATGGAAGGACTCTCAAAATACCTCAAAGTAAAAAGTTAATGAAGATGGATAAGGGGAGGCCTCCCATTCTCCTTGTAAGTGAGAAATTATTAAAACTTATAGCGGGGGCATCTCATTGGAAGACCTCTCATTATCCCTCGAAGTACAAAAAAAAAATCAAGATGGAGATTGGGACGCCTCTGATTCTCCCTAAAAGTGAACCATTCTTAAAAATGATATTGAGAATAATGTAAGGTCTCTTATTATCCCTCAAAGTATAAAAATAATCAACACGAAGAATGGAAATCCTCCCATTCTCCTCAAAATTGAATAACAATGTAATGTCTCTTGTTATCCCTCAAAGTATGAAAATAATCAACACAGAGAATGGGAATCCTTTCATTCTCCTCCAAAGTGAATAATTCTTAAAAGGGATATTGGTGGCCTCTCATTTGAAGGCTTCTTATCATCTGTCAAAGTAAAGAATATAATCAATATGGATTATGGGAGGCCTCCCATTCTCCCTAGAAGTAATAAATTCTTAAAAACGCATATTTTGGGGACTCTCAATCCCACTTAGAGTAAAAAAATAGTTCAAACAAACATTCAAAATAGATATAAAAGACATCATTCTCTCAAAGTAAACAAAAAACTATAAGGAGAATGATACATAATCCCTCAAAGTAAAAAAATAATGAAGTTGGACAATGGGGTTCCTCCCATTCTCCTTAAAAGTGAGCAATTATTAAAAGGGATAGTAGAGGCATCTAATTAGAAGACCTATTATTATCCTTCAAAGTAAACAAAATAATCAAGATGGAGATTGGGATGCCTTTGATTCTCCCTAAAAGTGAACCATTCTTCTTGAGAACCATGTAAGGTATCCCATTATCCCTTAAAGTATAAAAATAATCAACATGGAGAATGGGAAGCCCCTCATTCTCCTCAAAAGTGAATAAAAATGTAAGGTCTCTTTTTATCCTCAAAGTATAAAAATAATCAACACAGAGAATGGGAAGCCTCTCATTCTCCTCAAAAGTCAATAATTCTTAAAATGGATATTGGCAGCATCTCATTTGAAGGCCTCTTATCATCTGCAATAGTAAACAACATAATCAAGATAGAGAATGGGAGGCCTCACATTCTCCCTAGAAGTAATAAATTCTTAAAAATTATATTTTAGGGCCTTTCATTCCCACTTAGAGTGAAAAAATAGGTCAAACAATCATTCAAAAGAGATAAAAAGACATCATTATCTCAAATTAAACAAAAATCTACAAGGAGAATGAGACATAATCCATCAAAGTAAAAAAATAATGAAGATGGAGAATGGGAGGCCTCCCATTCTATTTGAAATTGATAAATTATTAAAAGGGATAGTGGGGGACTCTCATTGAAATACCTCTCATTATCCATCAAAGTAAACAAAACAATCAATATAGATATTGGGATGCCTTTGATTCTCCCTAAAAGTGAAAGATTCTTAAAAATGATATTGAGAACAATGTAAGGTCTCTCATTATCCCTCAAAGTATAAAAATAATCAACATGGAGACAGTGAATCCTCCCATTCTCCTCAAAAGTGAATAACAATGTAAGGTCTCTTGTTATCCCTCAAAGTATAAAAATAATCAACATGGAGAATGGGAAGCCTCCCATTCTCCCCAAAAAGTGAATAATTCTTAAAATGGATATTGTTGGCATCTCATTTGAAGGCCTCTTATAATCCCTCAAAGTAAACTAAAATAATCAAGTTGGAGAATGGGATGCCTCCCATTTTCCCTAGAAGTAATAAATACTTAGAGTGAAAAAATAGTTCAAATAATCATTCACAAGAGATATAAAAGACATATTTCTCTCAAATTAAACAAATATTGACAAGAATAATGAGAGATAATCCCTCAAAGTAAAAAAGTAATGAATATTGAGAATGGGAGGCTTCCCATTCTCCTTGAAAGTGAGAAATTATTAAAAGGGATAGTGGGGGCCTCTTATTAGAAGACCTCTCATTATCCCTCAAAGTAAACAAAATAATCAAAATGGAGATTGGGATGCCTCTTATTCTCCCTAAAAGTGAACCATTCTTAAAAAGGATATTGAAAACAATATAAGGTCTCTCATTATCCCTAAAAGTATAAAAAATAATCAACATGGAGAATGGGAAGCCTTCCATTCTCATCAAAAGTTAATAACAATGTAAGATATCTCATTATACCTCAAAGTATAAAAATAATCAACACAAAGAATGGGTATCCTCCCATTCTCCTCAAAAGTGAATAATTCTTAAAAGGGATATTTGTGACCTCTCATTTAAAGGCCTCTTATCATCCCTTAAAGTAAACAAAATAATCAATATGAAGAATGGGAGGCTTCATTTCTCCCTAGAAGTAATTAATTCTTTAAAAGTATATTTTGGGGCTTCTCATTCCTACTTAGAAAGAAAAAATATTTCAAACAATCATTCACAAGAGATATAAGGAGACATCATTCTCTCAAAGTAAACAAAAATCCACAAGGAGAATGAGACATAATCCCTCAAAGTAAAAAAATTAAGATATAGAATGGGAGACATCCCATTCTCCTAGAAAGTGAGCAATTATTAAAAGGGATAGTGTCAACCTCTCATTGGAAGACCTTTCATTATCCCTGAAAGTAAAGAAAATAATCAAGAAGGATATTGAGATTCCTCTAATTCTCCCCGAAAGTTAACAATTCTTAGAAAGGATATTGAGAAAAATGTAGGGTCTCTCATTATCCCTCAAAGTTTTAAAAACAATCAACACGGAGAATGGGAAGCCTCCCGTTCTCCTCAAAAGTGAATAAAAATGTAAGGTCTCTAGTTATCCCTAAAAGTATAAAAATAATCAACACGGAGAATCGGAATCCTCTCACTCTCCTCAAAAGTGAATAATTCTTAAAAGGGATATTGATGGCCTCTCATTTTAAGGCCTTTTATCATCCCTAAAAGTAAACAAAATAATCAAGATGGAGAATAGGAGGTCTCCCATTCTCCCTAAAAGTAATAAATTCTTAAAAATTATATTTTGGGGCCTCTCATTACCACTTAGAGTGAAAAAATAGTTCAAACAATCATTCAAAAGAGATATAAAAAGACATCATTATCTCAAATTAAACAAAAATCTATATGGGGAATGAGATGCCTTATATTCCCCTTCACATTGAAAAAATAATAATAGTTAGAATAGGATGCCTCCCATTCTAAATTCAAATGAAAAAATAGTCAAAAAGGAAAAATGGAATCTCTTCCAATTTACATAAAAGTGAAGAAACACCGAAGATGTAGAAATAATCAAGAGTAATAATGAGATTCCTCGCATTCTATTTTCAAATGAATAGTAGTTAAGAAGGAAAATGAAATCTCTTCCCTTCTACATCAAAGTGAAGATACACATTGGATGTAGAATGTGATGCCTCTCAAAGTGAAGAAAGAGAAATAAGAAGAAGAAGGAAGATTTTCTCAGTAACCCCCCCAAGAACAGCTTCCAAAACCCCAAGCATTCCACGTAACTCAAGGTAGTGAGGTGATGTAAAAGGCTTCGTAAAGATGTCTGCAACCTGTTGCTGAGTCGGAAGGTAATCCAAGCAAAGAAATCCATCCTGAATGTATTGACGAATGAAGTGGATGTGTATCTCAATATGCTTGGTCCATTGGTGCTCAACTTGGTTGTGAGAAATGTGAATTGCACTTTGGTTGTCACACCAAAGTACAGTCGATGAATCCCATGGGAATCCAAACTTTGTATATAATTGGCGAAGCCAAAGAATCTACTGGCTCACTATAACTTCTACCTTGTACTCTACCTCTGAAGATGAAAGTGCAATAACATGTTTCTTTTTTCACACCCAATCAACTAGAGAAGAACCAAGATAGAAAATATATCCAGAAGTGGAATGACTATCATCAATAGAACCTGCCTGATCTGATTTATATACCCAACCAGCTGAGTAGAACCCCTAGTGTAGTGTAGGTCAAAGTGGGAAATGCCCTGTAAATAGCATAAAATCCTTTTAGCAGTTTGTTAGTGACTACTATGAGGAGAATGCACAAACTGAGATACAAGCCCTATTGAAAATGAAATATCAGGGTGAGTATGGGTCAAGTACATGAGACTTCCAACCAACTACCTATACAACGTAGGATCACAAAGTGGTGTGGTACATGTGGAAGTAAGAGTAACTCCACATTGAAAAGGAGATGGAATTGGCTTGAAATCAACCATATCAAAGCGCCTAAGAAGATCATGGGTGTAATTTTGCTGACTCAAATGAATCCTTGAATCTATCTGAGAAATATGCAAACCAAGGAAATAATGTAATAGCCCAAGATCTATCATGTCAAACTATGTAGAAAGATCCCTCTGAATACTCTAAATGTGGGAAGAAGAGATGCCAATAACTAATAGATAATCAACATATAAAGAAAAGTATCATAATATCCTTGTCAACATGCTAGAGATACACTGTATGATCAAAGTGGAAATGAACAAAACCAATAGATAGAAGAAAATAATCCATCTTCTCATACCAAGGCTGAGGGGCTTGTTTGATACCGTAGAGAGACCTTCAGAGCCTGTAAACAAGAGATGAATCCTGAATAAATCTAGCAAATTGCTCCATGTATATTTCCTCTTATAAATCTCCATGTAAGAATCCACTCTTCATGTCCATCCAGTATAAGGGCCACCCCTGTGATACAAGAATAGCAAGTATACGGTGTACATAATCCATCTTGGCAACGGGTGCAAAAGTCTTATAGTAATCAATACGTTCAACTTGTGAAAAACCCTTTGCAAGAAGATGAGCCTTATACTTGTCAATGAACCCATCAACTTTATATTTGGTTCAGTATACCCACTTACACCTAACCATCTTTCTTCCTTTAGGAAGAGAGACCAAATCCCAAGTATGATTCTTCATCAAAGAAGAATACTTAGCTGCCATCACATCATCCCACTCTTGTATCCCATGAGCCTTTGAAAAATACTGTTGGTCCTCAGAAACTACCTGACGCAAAAGTCAAGAACCTGTATAATGTGTGTGATGATGCCTAGTGGGTGGAAGATCCTCTATGAAAGGTGTTGCCTCAAAAATTGTAATACGAGCCCACTTAGGCATAATGACAACATCAGTGGGAATAGGATCCTCAATGACATCTATAACCTCCTCATCAATCTCCTGAAAGAAAGGATCCTCAAGATGAGATGAAGAAGAAGGAGGCATGGAAGAAGATGAAGAATCATGAGGAGTGAAGCGATCATCAAACTAAACATGTGTTCGAAAAATAACATCATGTGTATCGGGATCTAAAAGATGATAATCTCTCATGTCCTCACAATACCCTACAAAGATCAAGGGTTTACTCTTCTTATCCAAATCTTTCCTTTTCTTCTTTGGCACAAAGGCCCAATCATGGCTCCCAAAGAATAAAAAAATGAGACATCTGGCTTAGTGTTGGATCAAGCTTCCTCTAGAGTCAAATGCTCAAGTGCTATGTGTGGTGTGCGATTCTAAATGTAGTTAGAAAAATTAATTAATTTTTCCCAATAGATAGGAGGTAAATCTTTAGAATGCATCATATAGTTAGTCATTTCCTTCAAAGTTCTATTCTTCCTTTCTGCTAAGCCATTTTGTTGTGGAGTATGAGGAATAGAATGCTAGTGAATAATGCCTTGAGTTGCCAAAAAGTCAGAAAACACATTACTGAAGTACTCCCCCCATTATTATTACAAAGTTTCTTTATGCTACTAGAATATTATTTCTCGACCAAAGCCTTGAAGACTTTGAAGTGTGAAAAAACATCACTTTTGTACTTGAGAAAATAAACCCAAGTACACCTCGAGAAATTCTCAATGAATGTAAATGCATACTTAGCTCCATTAAAAGATGGGGTAGGAAAAACTATCAAGTCACTATGCACAAGCTCAAGTGGTGAAGAAGCTATCTTAGAAAAATTATTAGGAAAAGGATCTTGGTGTTGTTTCCTTAATGCACAACCATGAGAAAATCCCTCAAGACAATAAACTATAGGAAGACCATCTACCATACCATGAGTGCTCAACTCCTTCAAATATCTGTAATTGAGATGTCCAAATCTTTCATGCCAAAGCTTACTCTCTTAATTTTCATGAGAAACTAATCTTGTCCATATAGAAGAAGTGTCATCAAAACCCTCAAAGTGATATAGTCTAGAACTATGATCAATAATACCCTGAGCAACAAGTGAATGAGGCTCCAACAAAGTTCATACTTCTACTTCATGTAGTGTAAAAGTCACTATTTTTTCCTTAACCATAATGAAAAATTTGATATACATAAAGAAAATTTGTAGTGATGTTAGGAACATATAGTGCATCTTGTATACTTCCACCATCAAGTTGTGTATCACCTTTTCCTTTAACAGAAAGAAAGGAAGAATCTCCAACCTCAATTTTGGAAGTAGAAATCAAACCTAGAGAAACAAAAGACTCCTTGGAAGAAGTCATGTGATGAGAAGCACAAGAATCTATAACCCAACTGTTTGCAAGTGGTGACTGAGATCTCCCAATAACATTAAGTGCTTTGCCATGCTGATTAGAAGGAGGTGGCATGGAGATAGAATTTTTTTGTTTCTTGACTGCATCCTCTAAGGCTTGCATTCATTTATAACACCCATGTTCTTCATGATTACTACCCCCATAAAAAGAGCACGAACGGATAGACTTATTCTTTGATTTAGAAGACTCTTGGGTTTTGAGTTGTTTTATTTGGGTTTAGGAGCATTTTGAAATGTCAAAGGTATGGATTTGGTTTTACTATTTGGTTTTCCATTTCCCTTAGGATTAGATGTAACTAATGCCTTTTCAGAGGTGGAAGACTCAAGGTGAGACAATTTGGATTCTTCCCTAGTAAGTATTTCAAAAAATGTTTCTAAGTTATGCATTTTGAATGTGTCACCTAAGGCATCCATGCTAGAGAAAAAGGTAGAAGCAAAAATTTGGAATGGTCCTCTCAACTTGGATAGAATCAAGTAAACACACTCTTCATCTTTCTTATCTCTTCCACTCCCCTTCAACTGTGTCAACAAATGCTTGAACTTGGTAAGATAGTCTATAAATGTTGGAAAATTTTCAAGATTAATAGAGGTGATCTCAATGTCAAGTTACATGGCTCTCATATGATCCACCTTACTAAATAAATCCTCCAATTTCTCCTAAATTTTGAAAGGAGAGTCACATTTTTCCAAATGAAATAAAAGACCGTCACTTACATAAGTTCCTATCAAACCCATACACTCATCAAATTTGCATTGGTACTGAAATTTCTCATATTCTTTAGTGAACACTGGTTGTTTTGAAGAAGTTAAAGCCCATAATTATTTCCTCTTAATTATTGTTTCCATTCTTGGTTTCCATGTGTGGTAATTATGTGTTGTTAATGGCTCAACATGATCTAATGCAAAAGTAGATGCGATCCTAAAAAAATCACCAAAAGAAATATGACAGTTTATAATTATAGTGTGATTCTCAAAATAAATACTTCCAATGGAAAGAGCATGGAAAAATAAGCACATGACCATAACATATGACCAAGGGCTAAGGATTTAAATGGGTGTGTGTAACGTACTATTATGGGGTGTGCCGCTTGTTTTCGAGAAAGTCACATCTAACTACCTCTTTTGGTAAAAATTACTATTTCAGGATTGTGTGGATAGTGACCTGCGTTGCCGAAAATATCAAGCTACGAAATTTCCCAGAATGACAAATCATGCACAACTGCCCATGGACCCCTACCAAAAAGGAAAGAAACATCTTTCCGGAAATCCCCTGATGCATGCCAACCGAGAATGCTGCACCCGTAGATAAAAAACAAGACTAGATCTTACAAAGTCTGAAAAAACCCAAAAATACATTTTTTGGTTCTCTATCCTAGATGGCACGGATCCCGAGGTGACCTAGTGTGTTTCCCTACAACAAAATAAAAACAAAAAAAATGACTCCCTCTAGAAATAGCCGAGTTTACAATCAATCTTAGGGTTTTTCTGCCTTCCAGATCCAATGGAAGCCTCTGTTTTGCATAAAAAAATGCACATAAAAACAAAAATATGAGAAAATCCGAATATATGAATATACAAAGAATTTATTTGCAAAATAAAACTTACAGATGAATGTCAATAGCAATCTCCTGCTTTGATACCATAAAAGGAACAATAACCAGATCATACCAATCCAAGAACACAGATGCTAATCAAACACCACAATCAATAAGATGGAAGTAATTCACAAGAATAACTTTACATAAACCTTTACAAATAAATAAGAAGCAATATCATCTATTATTATGGAACTCAATGAAATACATTGAGAATGAGCCTTGCTTATATAGGCAAGGAATAAGAATCTAAGAACTAGTCAAGGTCGTAGATCAATCTATAAATCATGGAAAGAACTAGCCATCAAAGAACTAGTTAAGTCCATAGATTTATGAGAGAACTAGACATCAAGGACCTAGTCAATACCATATATCAAGGAAAAAACTATACGTAACAACTAGATAATATCCCCCTAATATATAAATAAATAAAAGGAAATATCCACACACATAAGTGGGTGAAGATAAATAAAATAAAGGTAAATAAAGTACCTAGGTGAACATGAGCTAAGGTAAATACCTACTATAACATTATGTTGCAAAAACAACATGTAAGCACCATAAAACATGTTTAAATATGAAACATATAGACTAAATTTATAATGTGTATTAAATGTTTTGGTTTTTATTAGCTATACATGGAATTTTTCATGTTGCTAGGAATTATTATTTATACAAACAAATATGTCTACTTTCTCATTTTGATTTTTATTTTCTTTATAGTTTCCTCTTTCTAATCTATATATTATTTTTATGCGTATTAATCTATTTTTTATTTATTTATAGATTTCCCACAATGCATCATATATTTGAAGAAGCAAAACATGTTGATTTATTTTTACTAGGATTAAAAGCTGACTAAGGGGAGAGTTTATCCAAGTATAAAAACTCATACATTGTATAGTAATAGGAGAAAGTTTATTTGTCCATTAGTGTAGACAAAGTATTGGATAGGAAATCTTGGTTGTCCCTTGTTTTGCTGATGAAGCAAAAACACTATCCAAACATAGAAAATAAGAGGGTACTATATTTCGTGGGATTAGAATAAAATGTTAGGGCACATGATGATTTATCAATACCCGATATCAATTATATATATGAAAAATTGAATTTTAATTCAATTAATGTAAGTGATTCATATGATGTTGAAATTGAAGGACAATGAGAGACATTATTATGGCACATATGAAAAAGATCATCTCAAATTTAATGCAGAGAATTTGATACTTTAACATACCATTATTATGAGCATGGAGACAATATAGCCATGGGTTTTATATCAAATGTGATTGAGGGACCACATTTTTTAAGGTGAGAAGTTGGGACCTTTAAAGTTTGGTGTGATGGTGAAAAAGATATTAATTTCTTGCAATAATTTGGTCATCATTATTTAAAGCAAACAATGATTAGTAGTATGGTTAATATAGAAACTGGTAAATCAAAATGAAAGGGTCTTCACTAAAGGTCAAAAGGAGTGCTAGATTATAATGATTATGGCTTCATCAATTTCCTATGAATCATAAATTGAAATTAAGAGAACTTCAAGTAGATTTAATCTATCTTTGTTTGATTGAGAAAAAAATATGTTACAGAGGGGACAATTAAAAATTTATTTGAAGGAGATATGATTCATATTAAATTGTTCTAGATGGAAATAATTTTTGTATCCTTGTTAATATTATATTTAACCCTATTTGTTCCAAATGCATTGTACCCGGAGATTATCTCATTTAGTGGCTTGAAAATAAAATAACATACTTTGGTGGTTTATTGATGGATGTAAAAAATAAAGGAAGTTCCAAAGGAGATAGAAGTCAATATGTGGAGTGCATTAGAAGAATCACTTACTCAATTGAAATGTCTAGTTCCTTGTTGATGTCTTTAATTACACATATCCAGTAACCTTTGACAAGAAGGCCATATAGACATCACAAATGTTTGAGGCCCAATGCATCTAATTTCAATATATCAAATGCAAGATCTAATGAAGATGAAGATGAATTATATTTCTTGGATAAAGTAAAAAATATTTTATTGCAAAAATAAATGTCTTAGCTCCATAATACCTAGTGGATCAATCACTTGTGATTGGCACAAGTTTAGATATATGAGTTAGGGTTGAAGAAGAGATTTTGTGTTGAATGCATTGGGATAAAATGGATCCATAAAGGGAAATGACATAAAAAGGAATAGAGGCATTCTTACCATGAATTTTTACACCCTTGATGTATGTCAAAATGTTTGGTTTAATTCTTTTTCAATACCTAGAAGAAGCTTCTTTAAATACAAGAAATATTTTTCAAATGGTGATATCAAGGTAGTGAATGATAATGTTGGTTTACAAAAATCAAGGCCAAATACTATGGCAATGATTTCTAATATCAAGAAAACAGTTTATGAAAATTCATATATAGTTCCTCATTTGAATCACTCTATAAATAATGATGGAACAAGAGTTCTTGTAAGGATGTTGCTAGAAAATTATACCCACTCAAAAAGTGTAATGCAAACCTTGAAATCCTAAATCTCCCTCTATTTTCATAGTCTAACTTTAAAAATATGTGGTCATAAAATTTCCAAGATGTTTCAATTACAAAGAACAACTTATTTGCAAAGTGTGATGAGTGTGTGGATATTGCTAACAAATGAAAAGCCACAACTGACCCAAAAATAATAAATAAGTTGAATAAGTATTAAAACTTTCATAATGATTACATTACAAGTTATCATGCAGACTATTATGCCCATATGATTGAATATGAGGAAAACCCTAAAAAATTCTTAAGCATTGTGCATGATAAGATGGACAAGATGAAGACTTCCATACTAAGGTTTAGGAAGAATTCTAAGTCCAGTTAGTAATGTTTGGAACATCCCAATCTCTTTAACAGGTATGCTTACTCATGGACACAATACAGGCGGGTTCGGTCACTTTATCCTTCCATTTCTAGAAAGAGGTTCAAACTTCATAGTGACATCAATAGCCTTGTTCCTTTGATTTATCAAAAAAATAGTGGTTGATGTATAAGAGCACCTATTTTACAAGACTAGGTCTTCAAAACAACCACTACATGATGCATTATTAAAAAATGATTCATATGAAAAATGTCAAGCATGTATAAGGCTGCAACAATGCAATCTATTTCAAAAAATGTATTTGAAACATGTTTTTCACTCAAAAAATTTACACCAATCCTCTACTTGCAACTGGAAAATGCTTCAAGTGACAATAAAAATTATTATTTATTTATTTTTGTATCAATGTTGACAGTCAAAAGCATTTTTAATGTAGTGTATGTAAGCTTTCTGCCATTGGGACACACCCATGAAGATATTGATGGGACATTTGGGAGATTATCTTTTATGTTATGGTAAGAAGATACATATTCTCTACCACATATCATGGATGTATATGGAACATGTCAAGTTGATTCAAGTTCATTCACACCAAACCTGGTTGAATATGTTAATGATTTCAAATCCTGTGTGGCCACATTTACTAGATGTGAGTTACATGATAGTTGGTCTTAGTAAGCCTAAATACTTTAAATTCCATGTCATAAATGGAATATCAATGATGTAATACAAAGCAACCAAAGGGGATCTTGCATGAGCTAATTCTATCAATGTTTGGTGTATATTACATGATGGAAACCCATACTTTCCTAAATGGAAACTTCAACTAGTGTTATATAAGACATTGAAAGAGATGGAAGAACTAAAGATAGGAATAAGATCTTATATTAGTCAATGGAGTAAAAGTTCTATAGATGGAGGGAAAACATTCTTGGTTACCAAAGATAAGGTATTGGAAAATGTTTTAGATTCTTTAGATAAGCCCTTCATCAATAGTGATATGTTATAAGGTTATTTCTGGCCAAGAACTAGACAAAACTCAAATACCAATAATGATTCTCATTTTCTCTTGGATGATTACTTGAGAAAAAATGTCCTTACTAATCAAGAAATTTATGTGGGACCTAAACGTAAACAACCAAGAGAAGAATTCAATCCAAAGGCAAATGTTGTACAGGGACAATTTATTTTAATATGGCCAACATCAAACAAATTCCCAATATGGATGGGTAAAGCAGAAGAGAATGTCTACCCTTGTAAGGATAATGAGAGTGAGACATATAAGGTAAAGGTTTGATGGTGGACACCAATTGGAAAAGGGAAATCAGAAAAAAATTGTATGAGGATTGCTTACATAAAACAAAATAATGGAAAGAAGGAAATGAAGGAGCAAGTGGCATAGATATGAATAGTATCATTTGGGCTTGGTCAACAAAATTAGGATGGAATCAAGAAAGAATAAGAATAATAGAAAAGGAACATGCATCTATTAACAAATATCGAGCATAACTTCAACAAATTAAGGATAGCCAAAGTCATAATGATGTTGAATGATTTAATATAGGTAATGAAAACTATGTCAAAAGCAATATGTGATATTTTATCTTGTCTCAAGTTATGGGTTTGATGAAAATTTATATTTTGTTACACTTAAGATGATGGAAATAGATGTTTTATAGAATCATTATTAATATTATTTTACAAATAATATTATATTTACCTTAATGTATATCCAATGTATGAAAAAATAATATATTCCCTAGGGGAATAGTAAGAAAACCATTTAACCTCTTAATTCATTCATTTCAATATGGAAAATAGTAATATCACTTTAAAATATAATGGTTGTGAAATAGGGTCATTCATGTATTAGTGTAAGTGATTTAAACTTGACTAGTTTTAATGTGTTTTCATGGTTGTGTGATGAAGATAAGAATGTGGTAGAGGCCCATTTATTATTGAAGGAGGAATCATGACTAGGATAAATCCCCTCATGTTTTTGTGACAAGATGTTATGTGTACACCACAATCTTTGATGACAAATTTCATAGGTAATCTAATTTCAAAATAGTTTCCTCCTTTCAGCCACTAGTTCTTTACCAACTACTATGTATTTTAGTGCCTTATGCCATCAGCATTTCTTTGTTTCATATAATGGATAATAATATGATATGTTCCTTCCGACCGCACCATCACAACATTACAAGGAAGAATACATATGATAATTGACAAGAAGTGAATTATCATGTAATTGTTGTCCATAAAGCTATGCATCTAAATAATGAATATTCTCTTGCCTTCCTCTTTAAGTTTAAAATTTATGAAATCATTTCTCAATGATATTGATAGAGTCAAGAGGTTATAAATTAGATGCAACAACATGTATCATTATTGTGAAATAATAATGATCATAAAATAGTATTTCATCTAAATGTATTGTTGGTAAAGAAGACTAAAAATATTTTTTATTAGATGGTAAAAATAACTTGAAGATGGTTGATACTTTATGGTAAAAATAATGTGTATATTTGGCATGAAATCAACCAAGTTGAAAGTGTATGGATCTCCATAGTTATACATAATAGGTGATGTAAATATTAAGTGTATTATGATGTAAAAGTAATGTATCATTAAGGGCATTATGTATAGTATGTTTGTTCTAATGGATGTGAATGCATATAACAACCAAATAAATGCAAATAAAGTCGTGGAGATGACAACCACCAAAAAATAAATAAACTCGTCGGAATAACATCTACTAAAAAAGGGTTAAAATATTGTAAAGATAACAACAAAAAACTATGTTGCCAAGATATGCGAATACATCAATTTTAAAAAACCCTTGGGTATGATACGTCTTGGATACACCCGTACGTACATACATACATACATACATATATATATTATATATACATATACATATATATATATACATATATATGTACACACACACACACACACACACACACACACACACACACACACACACACACACACACACACACACACACACACACACACACACACACACACACACATGTATGTGTGTGTGTAATACTAATTTTTAAGACCATAAGAAATACTAAACTTGAAAAATATAGTTACGTCAATGTTCAAAACATTCAATATACTTAAGATTTTACATTTTAATTTTTCTATGATATATGATTATTATATTTCTTTGTGTTTCATCCATTTCCTTTGAGATTAATTTTTGTGTTGCGATGAAGGCCATAAAATATGTATATAGGGAGCTCTTAAAGGACCTATATAATTAGGTTGACTCTAACCTACCAATGATAACTAAAGAGGTCAATTCAACGGTTAGTTTTTGCATTCATATTTTCTAAAATCACCTTCTAATCCTCCTTAAATATGTCAGAAGATTCAATGGTATATGATCTACCCAAACTATTTAATATTCTCACAAATATAGTATCAAGCCGTATGTAAATCCGTTGCCATATATACATTTATTTATGTTGTAGAAAGCAATTCCATTTAAATAAATGTTTACAATATATAAATGTTTTAAAGCTAAATGCCATAAATGGTTGGTTTTTATTTTTTTATTCTCATTTTGATCTTGAATTTATTCTCCATGAATTTCATCTTACTTTTCCACTACCCATGATTATTCAAGCCTTGGATAAATTGAGCCTTGCATAGTTTATCTTTTTAAGCCTTGAGTAATTACTATGTGGGTGGCATGATTGAGTTCCAGGTGGTGGGATTATCATAGTAATGGAAGTGGTGTAATTTGGGGGGCTCTTGAGCTCGGCAAGATCCCATTAATTTGTTGGGATAATGTAAGTAGCTTAATATATAAATAAATTTTTACAATACATACATTTTTCTTGATATTCGGGTTTGGGATATTTTCGAAGAATGTGATGTTTAAAGAAATCATAATTTTTTGAAACATATGATTCATGTATGCATGAGGAAGGGATCCTAACCTTGATATGTAATTTATGTGCATATCTTCCTCACTCGCTTTAGCAGCGTATACACATTTCAAAAGGACTTTCACACTTTCTCCACTAATTTCTCTTATAACTACTTCTCACATTATTTTTTCCATGAAATATATAATAAACATTATCCAGAAAGCATCTGACTAATTACCCTATGCACGACAAACCCAAATAATATTAAAAATAAAATTTCCAAAGAATTTGTTTTCACATTGAAAAATACTTACTAGAAGGAGAGTGTGCATGGGAAAATGTGATCCATCTAATGTAAAGAGTGTAACATTTGGCATCCCCACTGATTCTGTAGAAAAAAGCACCATTTTTGCATAAAATCAATCTCCATCTAGTGGGAGGCCAGGTTAATAAGGCCCTTATTGGGAAGCGTTTCCAAAACATGCCATGTGAGTCCCACGGTTGAGTAGTACCATTCGATAGCTCCTAAATTATTTAGATCACTACTGAATGATTGATAAGGTGTAGGTGAAGGAAAATCACTCCCATCGCAAGAAGAAAGGAAGCATGTAGAACACCATATTCAATGAGACAACAATAATACATGAACAAATTCTATAGTGTGACAGGAAAAATCCCACTTGTCGATTAGGGTTAGGGTTTTACACCAAGATAGAATATCCTAGATTAAATTTGAGGATTATTATATATTGTGTTTCCCTTTGTACTTTTTAATCACAAAGAAATAATAAGTGCTTGTGAGATGCCAATAGGCTTATAGAAGGATTTGTTAAAAGTATTATATTGTTAATAATTGTACTTAATAGACACTTTATTAAAAAAATATAAATTCACGTTTATTGTAAACAAATAATAGGTAGTATCTACTATGGATTGATTCATTCATTTGTGACAAAGGGTTTCTATGCAGAAAAATAATTATGTACTCATATCAACATCATCCATGAGTTCTTGTAGTAGGCAAATACACAAATATATATTACTGTAAAATTAATTATGCACAAAAATAACACACTTAATGATATATATCATGAATGAATTTATGAAAATATGTTAATAATAATAGTAGTGTTCTTGACAATTTGGATTCTATAAAAAAAAATTATGTCATAAAAGTATATTTAAAGGTAGTTAATAATAAACAATGATTTGTTTGATTTTACAAAAATAAAAAAATTGTGAAGTATTAATTGTGAAGATATAGGGTTTTTTTTAAAATGAATCGGGGAAAATGATGCCCTATTACTTGAATCATATATCAAATAATGAAGAAAACTTTTGGAAGTCTATTGCAGGTCCGTGACCCTCCTTTATTGCAAATATATCCAAATAATCAAGAATGGAATATGGGAATAAATTTTTTATAAAGGGATAAACAATTGAGACATTAGATTGTGGGTTAAAGTTGATGGTGTTTTACATGTTTTCCATGATTTTGACTGTAAAATATTTACAAATTTTTGTAATAAACATTAAGTATGGCTTGTATATTTAAATATGATATATATATATATATATATATATATATATATATATATATATATATATATATATAGATATATATATATATATTCAAATTATGTAAATATATACTAAAAATGTATAGTAAGAAAAGATTTATCTCTTATAAATTTCATTCATAGTGTATAAATAACAACATTTTGATATATATTTTTAAGGGTAATATCATTGTAGCAAATGGTCATTTACACATTTTTCAAACTTTTGAAATATTCATCATGTATAGGCATAGGTGGAAAATTTAAATCCTGAGCAAAAGATCTCAAAGAACATATCAAGAACAATATAACCTACCTTACTCATATTCAAAATATTATTCTTTTCCCTCTTTAATATTTCATAATCTACAAATTTCATAAGTTGTGATGTTTTTTCCCATGGTTACATGACGTCCCACATAATTCTATAAATGGTATGTCACTCTATAACTCTAAATTTAAAATCAATGCCCCGAGTTCCATGTTTCCAAGACCAATGTCTGATAATTTAGTGAATCATTATATAAGAAAAAAAATCATATTACCATATTTATCGTTATTAAAGTAAGGATTCCACATCACTGTTGAGTGACACTTTAAAATAGTATCACGTAGGAATAATGAATGTAAGCCCAATATGACTAAATTTCAGTGACATGAAAATCGTAATGTTAAAATCCTATTATGAAAGTACATGTTTGACAAAAATGGAAGGTTCTTGGTGTCAAGTAAAGGATCAAGGGTTGGTCATCATGGTTGCATACTTTCAAACTTGGATGATTTGGGTTCGGAAATGATGAACATGGGTAATTCAAATCTATCAAGTCTATTAACATAAGTTGGGTGTTAGATACTCATAAGGTAATAAAACAATGAATATGGAGAATGGATTTCCTTCCATTCTCCCTTAAATTAGATAAACAACGAAGATGGAGAATGGGTGGCCTGTCATTATCCCCCATATTAGAAAAATAATGAATATGGATAATGAGAGGCCTTCCAATCTCCTTGAAAGTGAATAATAAATAAAGAGGGAGAATGGGAAGCACCCCACTCTATCTCAAAGAAAAAAAAATGAAGACTTAGAAGAGGATGCCTTCCATTCTCTATCAAAGTTCAAATAAATGAAGAGGGAAAATGGGAAAGTGAAAAAATTTCAAGATGGAAACTAGGAGAAAAAATTTAAAGATAGAATAGGAAAGTAAAAAACATCAATGGAGAGAATGGGAGGCCACTCATTCTCCCTTTCAATGAAAAAATTGAAAGGTAGAATTAGAATTCTCTTTAACCTATATATGTATTCAACACATGAAAATATTATATGGTTCTCCATATTTAAAATTTAAAATTCTGGTTACTAATTTTGAAATTTTGAAAAATGATAATGCCATATTTTGTCACCAACATTCACATACTTGGAAACCAACATTACTTAGTTGGAAACTAATAATAACACAACGAGAAACCAAATTTCATGTTTATAAAACCATGAACCATGTTATTGGAAGTCTATATTTTTGGTGGTTATTCCAAATTTAATGAAATTGTGGTTTCACCAAGAAGCACAATCAGATCTAGCACTCCCTCGGCATTCCTACCATAGAAAATATAAAAATCACACCTCCCCATTGACATTTTTACTAAGCTATTATAAGAAAAATCAACATGTGGTAAATCTGAATCCCATTGTTTCAGTTTTTCTCCAACTATGCATAATAGAATATTTCCCAAGCTCATGTTTACTACTTCTATATTTCCATTAGTTTGGGGGTGATATACACTACTGAATTGTAGTTATGTCCCCATTTTCCTCCACATAGTCTTCCAAAAGTGACTCAAAAATTTTGTGTCCCAATCTGAAGTGATGTTTATTGGAAATCCATGTAACCTAACCACTTCTGGAAAAAAATATGCAACTCTAGAAGCATCACTAGTCCTATAAGAAATAAAATGTGTCATTTTAGAGAATCTATCTACCACAACAAAGATATAATAATTTCCTTTTTGTGTGTTAGTAATTTCTAACACAAAATCCACACTCAAATCAACCCATGGACTTTAGGAATAGGTAATGGAATATACAAACCAATATTCCGTGCATGGACCTTAGCCATTTGACACACCCTATATATTGATATGATCCTATTTATGTACCTCTTTAGCTTTGGTAAATAATATTTCTCTACCACAAGAGAATTTTTCTTACTTATACCAAAGTGTCCAACCAAACCCCCACGATGAAATTCTCTTATAATATTTTCTCTCATTGAACCATTAGGGATGCACACTTACGTTCCCCTTAATAAATAGTCACGTTGCATCAAATAATCAAAAGAATTAGTACCCATTTTAGGGTCCCTATATTGTCTCAAAACATCACCAAAATCTAGATCAATTTCATACAATTCCTTAACTATCTCAAACCCTACTGCTTCATTTTTCATTATTATTATCAGTCCTACATGCCTACTTAAGGCATCGGTAACTTGATAATGATTGCCTAATTTATGATTTAATACAAAAGAATATTATTTCAAAAATCAAACCCAAATTTCGTGCTTAATATTTAGTTTATTTTGTGTGTTTACATACCTTGATGCTTTATGGTCAGTAAAGAGTAAAAATTCCTTAGCTACGAAGTAATTTCTCCAATGCCTTAATACTTGAACAATAACATAAAATTCCACATCATAAGTATAATATTTCCCCTAACCTCATTCAAATTTTCATTTAAGAATGCTACATGCCTTCCTTCTTGACACAATACAACTCCAATCTCGACATGTGAGGCATCAAAATCAACCAAAAATACCTTGATAAAATCTAGTAATACCAAAATAGGTTCCTCTGACACTTTCTTCTTCAACAATTGAAAACTATATTTTTTTACCTATTTCCATACAAAAGTATTGCCCTTTATGCACTCCATTATGGGTGTGGAAATGCTACTTAAATTCCTGATGAAATTCCAATAAAAAAATTCCAAGCCATGAAAATTGCAAACCTCTGTCGTATTCCTTGGAAAAGGCCATTCTAAAATTTCCTTCACTTTTTACTCATCCATCCTCACCCCATCCTATGAGATGAAGAATCCTATAAAAATAAGACTTTTCTAAATAAATGTACACTTCTTTAATTTTGCATACAAAATTTCTTTTCATAACAATTCTAACACCAATTTTAGATGCAACAAGTGTTCTTCCACTTTATTACTAAATATCACAATAGACAACCACAAACTTACCATTTTATTCTCATAATACTATGTTCATAAACCTCATGAATGTACTGGGTGTATTAGATAATATGAATGACATCACCATCCACTCATAAAACCCATCTCTTGTTTTGAAATTAATTTTCCTTTTTCCCCCTCATGGATTCGGATCTTGTAGTACCTACTCCACATGTCAAACTTGCTAAAATATCGGGCTCTCACTAGAAAATTCATAATATCATTCAATCTTGGGATTGGGAACTAATACTTAATTGTGATTTTATTTATTTCCCTACTATCCACACACATTCTTCAGTCTCCACATTTTTTGAATTTAATAGTGTTGGAGTTACACATGGACTCATGCTTTCTCTAACTAATATTTTTTTATCAGATCTGTCACTTTCCTGTTCAACTCCTCACTCTGTGTCAGAATCATCCTGTAGGCTTCCTAATTTAAAAGGGACCATCTTGGGATCAAATCAATATGGTGTTGTATATCCCTCTTAAAAGGTAACCCATTTGGTAGCTCATCCAGTATGACACCTATGTATTATTTTAGTTACTCTGCTACCACAACGGATATACTAGAGGCCTCTATTTCAACCTTCTTTGCCATCAATGCATAAAACTAACCAATTGTTATCTAAAATGACCCCCAGGCTATTTTGACAACTTATAAATCCATTTTTGGATTCAAGAAGTGTTTTCCTAGATTGGGGAATTTTTAATTTTACAGCTATGGGAAAATCCCAGTGTTTTGGGGCAAGTAATCAGCTATGTTAGTCCGTATAAGCACAAGAGGTATAGTTATATAGTACCATAACTTCCTTGATCAACCACATGAGTAGGGCTAGGCACTACAAAGTGGAAAATTTAGGGTTATAAGACATTGTTGGAATAGTTCCCGAGTTTTGAGAGTTCCTCGATCTGCCGCAAACACTGAAAAAGGGAAGTGATGAAACTACATTGGGTATATCGGCCAGAATTAGAACCTTTGAAACATCCCCTCATCCCATCATGATCACTTCCTTGAAACAAAACCATCTCTGCATAAGGGCATAACAGTCAGAAAAATTAGGTAAAATAAGAAGAATGGGAATTTTTTCCACATTTTAAAGGTTCTCCGCCCCTTCGCATTCACTATAAACCAAATCAGTCAGATAAGTTGGGCCCTCATAGAACAACTAGAATAGTTCTCTAGTTCCATCATTCCCATGAATCCTGGTTCACAATAATACAAGGGCATAAATCATTAAATCAACTTTTGAGGGCCCATGAGGAACGTTCCCTCATTTCACCAGTTCTTAGAAACTCCACCTGGGCCGACTGGGATTTGTTGTTTGGACATAAATTCTGACTCAATTATCTAAATTGCATAAAATTGGTGGTTCTGGAATCGTCTCATCAAGATCTTAATTTTTGTATAAAGAAACGCATAAAATGATGGATTTTTGGGGGTGAAAATTACAAACATGAGTTTAGTATTGAAAAATCACAATTTAGGCACCCAACCACCTCAACCACCCAAATTTATTACATCATGGTTCCCATACCTTCTCCTACATATTAGATGGCATAGAGGAATGGTCTTTCCATATGATCATGTGTTATGTATAGAGATTTATCGCATTTGGTTGGTGGTTGAATTTAAATTTGGCATGCCCTTTTTATTTCCCTCTTCTTTCTCTCCTCTTTTCTATATATATTTTACAATTATATAATTTGTAAAGGGTTGGACACCTCAGAATGCAAAGGAACCTTGCCAAAATGGTTTCCCAAGTGTTTTTGAGTTACATGCCTTCATTTGGTTTCTACAGATGCATTTTCTACTTTATATCACTATAAAAATGGTTTGTGCATACTCTTTAAGCAATAAAATATTATTTATGGCTCTTTCTCTTCCTTAATTTCATATTTATTGCATTTTTCCTCTCTATTTTCCATGGTATGTTATGTATGTATTTCCCATTTATAGGTTTCCATTTTTTTGTGTTTTATGTGTGAAATAGTTAAATGTGGTTTTGGTCTATGACACATGTGTTTTCCCTCTCCTTCTCTATTTACTTCTCATTTTTCCCTTATGGAGAGTGTTTATCCTCCTTTTCTTGGTGTTATCACCTCTTTCTTAGCTTAGGATTTCATTTTTGTGTATCTCTCTAACTATGGTCCTTATGAATGACTAGTTTAGGTTTAGATATTTGTGTTTTCATTTGTAGGAGTAGTATTAGCATTAGTTATAGGTAGAGGAACCGACCTTCTTTAGAGGTTTGTCTCAAGATGTAAGGTCCCAAACTTGGAGAAAATCCCATGTTCACCAAGATTTCTTATGTTCATTCATGATCATGTAAAGGGTACACTTTTTTCAGGTTAATAGTTATGACATGTCTAGTGGAATTGGAATGAAGAGATTTATAACTTCTCATCACCAAGATTAATGTGTGCTTGGTGATATTATAGCCTTTGGAGAATTCAAATTGTCACATCTGGTGACTCCATTGGTCCAAAAAACCAATTTTTTTAATCACTGTACCACCTTCCATCATTTTAGTCCCCTTTTCCATGAAATTGTGTAATTATGACTTCCTATCTTCATAGGAATCCTCATTTATAGTAGCAATAACATTTTGTTCCACCTCCATGTTTCCAAAATCCATCTACAGGATATCAAAACACACCTCTAAATTAGTTTTATGACCCAAATCAGTAGGCATATTACTATGAACTAAAACCCTACAGATCAATATGGTTAATCAACTAACCATGGTGTTGTTCAAGAGCAATAATATGCATATTTTGGAGGTAGTTTCATGGTTGGAGATGATATTTAGGTCAAGGTCCAACATATGGAGGAAAACATGATAAAGATAAAGGATACATGTTAAAGAAAGGTTTTTAGAATTGGTTTTAGGGCACCCTTTCTATGGGCTGGTCCTCTGCTAGCTTGGTACAACCCTCAACAGAAGTTTGATCTTATAGATGAGTTATTTCCTCATGTATTAAAGTGAATAATGTCATTGGAGCCTCACCAATATAGTTGTAGTGAACCCTTTCAATGGGTAAATACCTCACTACCATCATATATCCCTCTCCTTCCTTCTTTCCAAACTACCCAATCTTATCGTAAGTTCCATATCCCTAGTTTCATAAAATCTTCACCTGTTGATCACCCTCTTCCACCAGAAAATATTGCACCTCTTCCATCATTTCAACCATTGAAAAATAAGAAAGAATCCCAATTTCCATCTCTTCTCACTTTCCCAAACCCATTTTTGGATGAGATTCATTATATTACAAATTTGGGAGGGAATCCAAGATCATATGCAATATTTAAAGGTTTGGAGCTCAAAGTTTGAGGCCAAACAAGTTCTACATCAAGAAGAAAACAATCCACCACTTGAATTTTCATCATAACAGGTTGAAGACACATTGACTAAGTTAAAATATGTTGAGATTGAATAGAACAAGAGGGAGGTTGAAATTTTGGAGTTATTCTGAATGAAATGTCCATATTGGCACCATATTCTTATATATTTCTTATTTTTCTCAGGAAAAATCAGAGATGAAGGAGGAAAAATAAAATTTACAAGCCTTGGATGTAGAGGAGATCATAGAGAGTTTATTTCTCTCTTTTGGTAATGAAAGTTTAGATGTTTTCTTGCCTCCTTCCACTAAGATAGCTTTGGAGGAAAATCTTGAAGAAGAGCACACAAAAGAAGAGATCACATCTATTGATCAACTTTCCCTTCATAATGAAAGAGAGGATGTATTTTAACTGTCAATCTTCTTTCTTGAGGATGAGGAAAATGATGAGAAACCTATTTCTAAATTAGAAGTCTTCATGGAGGAGGCTGAGTTGTTTGAAGGATCAAAACAAACTCCATATCAGTTTGTAAACATTCAAGGTGATGAAGGAAATGCTTCTAACAGCTCCATTCATGGAGGGTATGTGTGTAAGGTGTGTTGTAATTTATGTCAATATGCTCCATTTATGTCAAAAGGAGTATGATGTCATGTGAAGGTTAACTAGTAGAGTCACTGATGGCATGTGTCATGTTGTTTGGACAATGAAGTTGTTTGTTGTCATGCATGATGTGGCATGGTGCCTTGAGTAGGTGTAGTGAACTGAAGAGGTGTTCAGAGGTTTTGTAGTGATAATAGGCTGTTGTAGTTTGTCATATATCATGTTGGAGGTACTTTTATTTGTGCAAGTCTGATAAAGTCATAAGGTGGCAATGCAAGCAAAGTCAAAAACCTTAATCTTGGCCTAGTCAATAGGATGATGGTTCATAGGTATGTAGATGATGGTTATGCATTGTTATAGCATGGAGATCATGATTATGATTTGTTGATATAGTCACAAGTGTCTAAGAGTGTGTTTACAAGGCTTAATCATGTTTATAGGTCTGTACCTAGACCTATATTAAGCCCTAAGAAGCCTAATAAGGTGAGAAATTTTGATTTTAGCATGGAGATGGATATATGATCATGGGAGAAGGTGTAGTAGGTTGTTCTAGTGATGTGAGAATTTTTTTTAGGTGATGGTTTGTAGGTATGTATGATAAATTGAGTGTTTACATATATCGAGTTCACAGAAGTGAGAAACCTAGCTCGAGAAGGCCTGTTTGATGCTCATTGACACATGTGAAGTCTACATGGGAGACTAATATCCTCATGGTTGTTGGGAGAGTTTCCTAGCTCAAATTTCCTAGCATTAATTTGTGGTTTGAGGGGCATCGATATATGTACAATCATTAAGAAAGTAAGGAGGTCTACAACCCTTCTTAAACCCTAGTTAAGTAGTGATGGAGATGAACTTGCCCATGCTTTCACTAAATGGATTTTGTGACCTAGTTTAGTGATTGGAGGTTATATAGGACTCTCTATGGTTTCTCCAGGTGATATTTAGGTGTCTTGATAGTGTGTGGACCCCACAGTAAATTGATATTTTATGGAGAAGTTGTGTTTTCTCTCAAGATTTGCACTATACCAGATGAATAAATGGATTTTGGATGAATTATGGAAACTATAATTAATGTTTGGAGTGGTTACAGATAGATTTTAAACTTTTATGATGTCTTTGGAATTCATTCTTACAAGACTAGTTTTTGGGGTGAAATGACAGTTTTTGGTGACCTGGTTACAATAGCGTTCTTAGGAACTTATAGGCCAAGTGATAGTTTCTTATGAATTTTTTGATGACCCTGATTTCATGATATTTCTATCCATGTGTCATAATTTCATGGTTGAGGTGATTTGATGAGTGTTTTAGCTTCATGTTTGAGGACTAGTTTTGTATATCACATACCTAGCGAGTAGAGGTTTTCTAATGAGCAGCTTCGTAGCATGATTTTATGATGTAGGATGATTCAAGATTGTATGAGGAATGGATTGTACTTATAAAACATTTATAAGTGGTTTCACATGTTTTTTGAAGGTCATGTTAGCTCAAGAATACTTGGAAATTGGTGAGAGGGCAGTTTAAGTGTATTAGGTCTCTATGAGTCCTAATGAAGGATTTGAGTTTGTAGATGTAATTTACAACCTAAGTGGTCTATTGTATGGTGTTATTAGGACTTTATAATGTTTTTTTAAATTTATTTTACCTATTATGTCCTACCTAGATGTATTTTATGCTTAAGTCATGTATATAAGCATGTTTTAAGACTGATTTGTGATGTTGTGTGAGTATGGAAAAATGTGAGTAAGAGGGAAGTTTGAAGAGGTGTAGAAAGTCTTTGTTAGCATCAAGAGAGGGTAGAGAAGATGTTATGAAGATCCAAAAAGTTCCAAGAATATGGTGTTCAAGGTCAAATTACCTAATCATCTTGGTGAAGAATTCCATGAGAGCGTAAGCCTAGAAGGATGTAAAGACAAAATCACGCACTTGGGTACATTTCTAGGTCCTAAACACATACTAACATTCATATAATTCCTAAGCAATAAAACTAGTAATTGAAAATTTTATTTTGCCTATTTGATTTATTTATGGTTTTCTATTCTTCCTTACACACCCTACAACCTAGTCATTAGTTTACTTATTTATCTTGAATGACTTCAGACACCAGTGCGCAACCAGGACAGGAGTACTAGGCGTCCCTAACCCTTTTTCACCTTACTCACTCCTTTTGGGTCTATTTTATATTTTGGGCATATTTTTCACTTATGGGTTGGTCTTCTAGTTTTCAATTACAAAATTCAAACATGGGAATCATATAAATACATAGTTATGTGTTCGAAAACAAGGAACAAACACTAATCATTACTACTATCACCTAATCTTTCATCCATAAGGCACCAAAATAACTCTAAAGAATCCATCTAGCATCCATTCAAGGGGAAAGGGCTACATAATCTGCATATAAAGCATGGGAAGGGGAAGTTCATTCTATTTCATCCAAACATTCTACTACATTGCTACATTTTGGCTACAACCCGCTTTCAAGGGTACTTGCACAAGGGCATCCTAGGGAATCATTCTCACACACATTCAAAAGAAATAAATGAAAGCTAAGATGTAGTGAAACACTCGGTTGAACATGCCTAGCCCCTTATTTCCTGACATATTTTCCAATATGATTATCTCCCTCCATGCCTTCTGGTAGGCCAGTCTTGAATGTCCAAATAAAATTCACTCTTTTTTGTCTAATACTTACCTTCATCTTAACACCTCTTTTGAATATTTTTATCTTAGACTCAATACATCACTCTCTTTTAATGAAGAATATGTTACTTTTACATCTACTAGAATTTATTCCCAAGCTGTCTTAAATAATGATCCTCCCCTTTATATCAAAGTTCAAATTAATAATATAGGGGTTAAACAAGCTTTAGTTGATAATGGCTTTGGCCTTAACACTTGTAGTCTATCATTTCTTTAGCAACTTGGCTTTTCTGTAACATCCTTAACACCCTCATCTATTTAAATTCATGGATTTCACAATCTTCCTAAAAAATTCTTAAGTACAATCATGCTTCCCATTATTGTTTGGCCATGTACTTTTTCCACCCTATTCCATGTAATGCCTAACAATCTTAGTTATAATCTTCTTCGTGGATGGCCTTGGATCCATGCCATGCATACGGTCTCTTCAACCCTTCATGTGCATATTAAATTATTATACCATGATGTGGTATATGAAGCCTTAGCACATCCATATCTATTTTCCTATTGCAACAATATCAAGAATTCACTTGAATCCCCCACTTCAGCCACCCCTTCTCCCAATTTCAAAAAGTATGGTCTTGGGTATCGATATCTACATCATTATAGTTTCAATGTCTCTTTTTTTGGATAATAGGACAAAGGAGTCAAAGAACCTCTTTCCATTCAGACATAATCCACTAGACTTGCCATTGGATATTTCCCTAAGATTTATCCGTTTATTCCTGCCACATCTCCTCCCAAGGTTTACATTATTTCACATATTTTCCATCATGAAAATCATTTTTCATCTGCTCTCAATCATACAACATTGGAAAATCCACTCTTCCTAACACCAATACCGATACTCGTGACACATTGCCATATTCTACATCGTGGAATGCTTTCTCTTCCATCCCTGGATAGATCTCCATCACACACTTGGGGGCATTAGACTTTCTTCCCCCTCCCTCTTAACATCATAAGTTGTCTATAATCTTTTGTATCACGCTCTATGCTTCACATATAGTCTTTCTTACTACTCTTATACATCTTGATACGTGAAATGTATTTTCATTACCCTATGATGTACTCTAGTTCCACTGTTCATAGTTGAATTCTGAGAGTATAAATCTGAAATGAACCTTAGCACATTCACTCTACGTGATTTATGCTTCATGATCTATCTTTCTAGCAGACAATTTCAAACCATTTCGCGATGACACACTCTTTTTCTATGCTTCATTCTTGATTTTTGAGGGGTATTTTATAAATTAACCTCATCTCATACACATATCATTCACATCTACGAGGGGACATGCTTCTATTTCCATATTCACACATTACATACCATTCCAATACACTCATACACTACATATTGCATATCTTGGTTGCATTTACTCTTGCTTGTTTATGCTTACATGTACACTTTATTTTCCATTCTAGACGTATACTTAGTATGTTAATATCTTTTCTGTATAAAAATGTGTATTTAGTTGGTATTTTGGAGTGAATATAGATCTCTTATAGATCTTCACATACTGCAATGATGTTTGGCACTTTATCCTTTGTCATTCCCACTAAGGCTCCTAGGGGCATCTAATTTTACTACTTTCACACATTACATGTGCTCTTAATGTATCATTAACTACTTTTAGTTACTATCACATTAATTTCCATTTATACATACATGTCTTGACATACGTTTTATCTTTCTAACATGCTAACGGGTGCTTCATGTGCAAAATTTTCCTTGTAGGACTATTTACCACAATGGTTGTTTGATACATTTTTTCTTGCCATTGTTTGTTATTGCATGTCATTGTTTTTGGGCTATGACCTATGTCTTATGTGATCATTGTATTCTTTTGGCCACTTCGGCCGTAACTGTCTTGTGCCATTGTGAGCGATGTCCCAATTTTGAAACCTACTTTTCGTGGTCCACTTTATTTGCACACTTTCTTGATTACATTGTATTCTATGACATGTTTGTTACTTTTCTACTAACACATGTCACTAGCTACTTTTTTTCATATGCCTTTGTTTCTACCATCCACATCCCCTACCCCTTACAGGGATACAATTTAGATTAGCATTCAGTCATCTCTTTAGGGATGCACACTCATATAGTCATCACATGCACCCCAAATGAGGGGGGAATACACTTGGTGAATAAATCACCCCATCTTTGGGGATGCACACTCATATAGTCATCGCATGCACCCAAAATGAGGGGGGAATACACTTGGTATTAGGAATAGAATGTTGTTAAGTGTAATTAGTAGTAGCGTCCGATAGAAGATAACGGCGCTGCCAGTACGACGCCGCAAATAATGTGGAGTACGGTAATAGTCAAAGTACAATAGGAATGTTGTAAAAAGTAAATATTTGTCGTAAGTGGTCGGGTAATATTAAAATGTCAAAGTTTGGGTAATTAGAGAAGTAGGGTCTACATGATTAGGAATTAGAAATATTATATTGGTAATAAGGACAAGGAGTGAGGTCATAAATATTTTGTGTATTTTATTTGTAAAAATTCTAAAAATGTGGAACCCATGTAAAATGATAAGGTTTATCTTATCTTAAGAGATAAGCTTACATGTACAGATAAGAGTTAAGGTATGGAATATGATTCGTCAGAGTGGATTTCTTATCCTATCTTAGAGATAAGATGGATAAGCCTGTAAGTTCTATAAATAGAGAGGCTACCCCCCTCATTTAGCATAGAAAGAAGTAGTGAGAAATATTGTAGGAAGTGTGCAAAGGAAGCCATCAGTTAAAGGTGTGTTGAAGAAGCCATCGAGAGGTGTAATTGTAAAGTTTCTCCCATAGTCTTGTTGAAGAATCTCATGGGTGAGATTGTAACAGTTTCATGTTAATATTATAATTTATTTTGATATTTCAGATTTGTCGTCATTCTGTCTTATCATAGTCAATGGTATTCTTGTGTTATGCTGTTGTTTTGTTTCCAGATTACGTCCACCAAACTAAAGGCTGTGCATTAGTAAATAATCATAGCATGAGGAGTTCCCGGTGAAGAATTATCATAGTGCCGGATTGCTGATGACAGTATCCTCCCCTAGGTGCTAATGTCATGTGGGCACACATAGTCAATTTCTCATATCAACATGGTTCACATAAGTATTTAGAGAATTTTTTCAATTACAAGCACATTCCTCCAATAACATAATATAGTTTATCTCCTATTTTTCATTCAATTGGTACAACTCGAAACCAATACAAAATAATTGGGACAACATGAAAAAAATAAGGACACACCATCTGCACTGGTGTTAATTGGGAAGAGTCATAGAAGGTGAGTAACACTATAACTCTCTCATCAAAACTTTCTCTTTGACATGATATCTCCCAAAAAACTCACACTTGGCATGAAATCACCCAAAAAACTTGCAGTTGACATGAGATCACCCAAAAAAATTGTTCTAAACAAAATTGTCAGGACAATTTCCATCCTTTTACACTCTTCTACGTTAGGTGCACACTTTTACATACGTATGCATATTTTTTTTCTTATTGATCATATATGGGACTTTGTCTAATTCTTGCTATTATTTTTACAGGTCATCCCTTACAAGAATCAGAAATCACAAGCTACAAAAACATCAAGTACAATGTAACACATACACATACACCCCTATCGTCACTTTTCTTTCCTAGTTTCCATGCTTCATTTTTACACTCATTCCATAATTCACTTGTCCACTCGGAACACATTTTGGTTCATGATCTAAAAATAAAAGGTATTTTGGCCATTGTGTGGTTTTATTGTCATTGATGTCAACCCTCATTAATGGAAAAGGGTGTCATTATGAAGTATGAGTCCTCATATGATGGCATTCAGGTTTCAACCATGTAGATTGAGTGGTTTGGTGAGTTGTCATGGTGTCCTGTGCATGGACTAGTGAGTTGAGTGATTGTATGAATATATTGAGGTGATTGGAGGATTTCATGATGTAATTAATAGTCCATAAGGTGTGTTATAATGTCATTGAGTTTTCAAGATGTCAACAAGGTTAGGTCATGAGGTTACATGGTTGTGTATGGTCATTCTGGGCTTGTTTCTAGCCCTAAAGCATCAAGATTGAGGTAGAGAAGTGATATTTGAGCCTAATAAGTCTTATTGAATCATGATAGAAGAATGGTGATGGTATGTAGGGAATGTATGGTGATTTTTAGGTCTTTATTTAGTGGTTTGATGCTTCTATCAGATTCTTGGGAAGCTATAGGAGAGAAACATGCAAGTAAGCACATGCAAATGAGATTAGATAGAGAGTTATAGGAATATTTGGGATATATGGTTAGTATGGAGAGTTATATACTATTTTCATGGTGCTCCATGTCAAATTTTAGGCTATAATGCTAAATATGTTGCAAGTTATGCAAGTTTTAGCAAAACCGGGAAAGTGGTAGTGTGATTTTCAAGAAACAGTTGACCTTCTGATGCTCATTGTGAGCTGTGTGATTTTCATGGGGACCTTATCTCTTTGGAATATAATTTTAGGTAAGTTATTAATGTTTTTCAAAAATAATGAGGTTGTTTGATTGTCACTTTTTTATTACTGATCGTTAAGAAGATAAAGTGATTTAAAACCCTAGCTAGGAGTAGTTTGCTTAAAACTGAGTATATAAACACTGTTTTGATTACTTTTAGGAAATTTATGATTTTATTTTATAGAGGAATATTCCAAATTTCTAGAAATGTATGTTTGAGCATGTGGCCATATTTGGGCCCTCCCTAAAAATATAAATTTTTGAAGAGTTTCAATTTGTGGTAAAGTTTTCCTATTGAGGTATGAACTAAATTGATGTTATGGAATTTATGTGAGCTGATATTGATGTCCAAATATGTTTTAGGAAAATTTCATGCATGTACATATTCATTTTAGGGCCATTCAGGTTGATTGGTCAAAGGGCAGTTTTGAGGCCTCAAAAAGTAGTGCTCAGTAAAATGGCTATAACATGAGCTACATGTGGAGTTTGAAGATGATTTTTTTTTGGAAATAGGATTCATAGATATTTCTAGTGACATGAGGTTTTATTTATGATGAGGTCATTTGATATGGTTTCTAGGAGATTATTTGGACAAGAATCATTTTGCTAGTGTAGGACAAGATATGTTTTTCTGCAAGTTTGGAGTTGTTTGAAGTATGAGATGGATTAGGTCATGCTTGATATCACCTGTAATTTTAATAGGGATCAATGTTACATAAAATTAATTATTTTTTATGTATTTTATGTTTGTATAAATATTTTTATGAGCTAACCTTTGGAAACAACGTTTTTGGCAGGTTAATTTGGTGGTTTGGTCAAGTGATTGATTCAAGGATTATAAATTTCTTATAAGTGTTCTATATGTTTTTACATTTTCATTTATTGGTCACATGGAATGTTTTGGTTTAGCAGAAGTGTTTTTTTTTGCATAATGAATTTTCTAAAGTGTTGAAGGGTGTAGGAAACAACTATTTTGAAAAATGCAAAGAGCACTGAACCCATTAAATGAAATAATTTGATTAGTTGAGCTAAATTGTGACCATGTATGAATTTTAAATGATATTTTAATCATTTTCAAGGGATTTTTTATTCATGAATAAGTTTTATTTTGATGTAAGGAAAATTTTTTAATCTTTCTTCCCATTGGGTTTTGAGACATTTTTGGCACATGTAATGAGGATTTTAGCTAGGATGACCTACTTGGGTCATATATGACCATTGTAATGATTTTATTTGAATTTAATGAAGTTTAATGGGTTGAATTTGTGATTATGGACTGACCTCCTTTAGGTTGGAAAGAATATTTTCATATAAAAATGGAGTTGAAGCTCATTTGGTGAGCTAGTCTTGCATGGGGGAGTAGTGCGACCTAGAGGATAGTTTTTTACAGGTATGAAGGCATGATTTGAGGTTAGATCAGATGTGTTTCATATTTAGGAATATATGATAGAATGAGATCAATATTTTATAGGTAAGACAAGGTGAGAAGGAATAAGATAGAGAAAGATTGAAGACCTAGGGTTTGAGCTAGGGTTTGTGAGCTGAATTTGTTATCTCCATAAATTGTGGAAGAAAAATTATCATAGATCAAACATATTCAAGTGGCTAATTTTGTGATTTTTCATCCTAGGATATTTTAGCCTCCTTATGGAGTGGTTGTTTTACTAAATTAGGGGTTGGTTCTCCTTATAGGGTTGGTCCTCTACTAAACTAGGGGTTTGTAGTCATTGTGGGGTTGGTGCCTCACTAAATCAAGGGTTTTTGCTCCTTGTGAAGTTGGTTATTCACTAAAATTATTGTTTTTTTGTAATATAAGTTTATTTCAAGTGGGTTTTCTTCCTCATGAGGGTTTCCCACTCACATGTGGTGTTATTGTGTTGTGAGCTTTATTTCCTGCTCTTGTGATTGATGTTGTTTATCTTAATAAGAACACATGATTATGGATATTGAAAGGAAAATATAATTGATGAATGAATGGTTTGGTAATTGAATTTAAAATCATTGTAGGACTGATTCACCCCCTCTCACTCCCTTGTGCTTCTAACAATTGGTATCAGAGTAAGGTTCTTAAGGAGTATGTTTCACAACTTAAAGGAGATATTTCTCAAGCATAGGTATGGAAAAAAATTTGGTTCAAAATTAAGATAATCCATTTCATAGGATGAGAGAATTCTTAAAGTCTTTATGGTTTGATATTTGGAAATATTTTCTTGGTGTTTGCACCCCTCTTTCCAATCTAACTCATGAGATGACTGATGAATGTGTCAAGGAAGCCCTATATAGTGACTTTGGAGCAGGTTATCCTAATAACAATGATGAAGAAATTGACCTAGAATCTTATTTTGTTATATCCATGTCTAAAGATGAGGTTTGTGATATTGAATATGTCCAAGGAGTTGATCTTGAAAGTATTCCAAGTTCTTGTAGCCCTATAGTGGATAATGGAGATGTTGATGACCTAGTGGAAAATTTTGAGAGTATTTTAGAACCTGTAACAGATGAAGTAGTATGTCATGAAACCCTAACAATAATAATGAGTTACAAAGAGATCCAAGAGTGCCTTGAGGTATAGTTGTACATCCATGTGAATCAAATCATTTTGTTTGAGGAAAGATTAAGGGCATTTGAATTTTTTGAGATCAAGAAGTGGTTGACATCCTCAAGAGAGCAACTAGATGATGATTTATCATTTATCTGTGCAAGGTATGGATGGTTTCTTCATGAATATATTTTCTTAGTTATAAAAATTGGTCACATATCTGTTGAAAAATGGAAAAAGGATAAAATGACATGATTTGAAGTTTCAAGGGTGTGTCAACTATCTTGACGGTGAAGGTATGTATAGTGGTTTGCAAGGTATGTAATTGTGGAAGGTCATGCTAAAAAATTATATTCAGGAGATTCTTAAAGATAATGTTGGTATGGATTTACTCATGAGATTTATTGGTTATGATGTTTCTAGCAGTTCCTTGTGCATATGGTATTATTGTCTTTTTATAGCCCATTTGTGCTTAAGATGTATGTAGACAAGTGTTTCTTTTCATCAAGCTTGTATTGTCTCAATCAATCATCTAAGTTGTCATACTATGAAGGTTAGTTGTATGAGTGTTTAAAACGATGACCCAAAATTTGTACTAGTGATAAGAGGACTATTATTTCTGGGGGAGTTAATGTACTATGAATATTTGTTCTTGTCATGTCTTTAATGTCCATGTCAAGTGTCCATGTCCTATCATGTTCTTTGGTTACAAGGTTAATGATATGTCTCACAAGGTCATATCTTGGATCTAGTATTTTATGTTTATTAATGCACATCTTGACATGAATCACTAAGAATCAGTTGAGTTAGGTTTATTGGGTTAAGTGTAGTCTTCAAAAGGGTTGTTGGTCTATAAGGAGTTGAAAAATTAGGTCTTCTTGGTCTTTTTTTATGTGATCATGATGTCATTCAAATGAGGTTAGTGTATGCAGATTTGACTTTGTTAGTTTAAATGCCTAAAATAATGTCTGAGGACTGTGTCATAGTGTTATCATGGTCTGAGTCATTAAGAAGGTCAATAAATTGTTCAATTTTTCTCTCAATACATTTCCTGAGGTGATCTCTAACATGATTCTTGATCTAAGGAGTAAAGGTGTTGTATATTTCCAAGGTTTTGATGCATTCAAATATAGAATATGGTCTTCAAAGCTACTCCAGTGTGCTATAAGGCAAGGAAGGTATGTTTTCATGTTCAAAATTTCTCTTTCATCTTGAATCCATATTTAAAGTTCAAAGTTTTTATTTGAAGGGTATGATTAGCATGTCAAGGGTGTCACGAAAAATTTCAAGGTTGTTTCACCATTGTGAGTTCATAAAAACTATGCTAAGTATCAACTGGGTATAGATAAAATGCTGGTGGAGTGTGAAATGGATCTCATCAAGTATGAATGTGATGTATCATGACTTGTACAAGGTCTATATAGAAACTACCTCTAATGAAGATTCTCCAAGGTGTAAAGATCATAAAATTCATCATGATAAGATGGTTGGTTGAGGTGGTGCAAACACAAAGGTGCTAATAGCTACCGTATAGTGTTGCAAACTTGTAAGAGTATCATAAAGTCAGTAAAAAGGAATGTAGCATCTAAATTGGTGAGTTTCATCCTGTAGAGTCCTTGAAAAAGTATTCAATGAAAAGAATGAGTATTATGAGTTAATGTAAGCTAGAGGGAGAACACATAAAGTTCAATTGATGGTAAATTCAATGAAGCTTAGATAGTCAATGATGGAAAATTCTACAAGGTACAGTGGGAAGTGTAGGCCTACATCAGAAAACCGGGGTCAGATTATTGGAATAATGCAAAGTGAGTCAAGAACGTATAATGTGTATATTCTACAACTAGAATTGAGGATAGAATATATGCTACAAGCTTGATAAAGTGTCTCAAAGGTATGATCAAGCATAGAAATCATTGCAATGAACATCCACAGGTTGTTTAGGAATGTGAATAATACACCTACAAGTTTGTCAAGTAAATGTGGTCATGAATGTATGGAATCAAGGTCTGGAGACATGAAATGAGGCAAATAATCAAGTGGATGTGTGAAAAGTATTGAAGACTAAATGTAACACTTCTTGGGATATCAATAAATTCTCTAATTTGAAATATTTAGAACGTGTTACTAATGTATCTCATAAATATGAAGGTGACATATGTATCTCCTAATCAAGGATAATATGAATTGTATGAGAATGTTGAGTACGAGTGTATAGGCCTAATGAGTTTTTAAAAATATTATGAATATTGAAAATTAAGCTACAAGAATCAAGAAGGTCTTACGTAAGTTGTGATGCAATAAAAATGACTATGTATAGGTATATGAAGAGGTTTTAAGAGTCTGAGACAAAATATGAGATTAATCAATATACAAATCAATGCACTCAATGATGTGAATGAACTTTATAACTATATAAGATGAAAAATGTGTCTCTCTGATTAGTTTTGACTATGAACAAAATTCTATGGAGGGTAATCATCAAGCTGGGTCATCTAAATGAAGAATGCATATTGTTTTGATTCTATAAAATGAGCTCAAGTGTTTTCATTCATGAAATATTTTTTTTGAAGGGGTACAAGTTAGTGCAAATATACTTAGAGTGTGCAAAGGTGATAAAAATAAATCTTTGGTATCAAAGGATGTATACAATGGACTATGAAGCATCAGGGTTATGTAATTAGAGGGTTTGTTGCTTCAAAAATTGGGTAAGTATACTATGTCAAGTGGTGTCTAATTAAGAATGTGTACTGGTGTTTTGAATGTATTCAAAGTTGTGTCTTACATCCATATCTTCAAGAAAATGAATGGATTTGAGCTCTCTGTTATGGAAGGGTAGCTTAGGAAAGTCCTTCTTTGTCATGTGTAAAAAGATAAGCGACTAATCAATCATGTCTATTTAATAAAAAAAGAGCAATGTTTTAAGCTTAAAAATTTGGTTCTCTAAAGAGGTAGAGCATTTTGAAATAGTGAGCTATAGTCAAAGAAAGCATTAAGAGGCAGAGTATTTGAAGGAGTGAAAAATGTCACCCTATAGGATAAAGAGGTATGCAAATGTAAGTGAGTGTTGTTACCTAAGAAGAATAAGAATTGGATCAAGAGAAGAGTGTTTTTGATCTCCATGAAAGAACAAGATGGTTAATGGAGTTCTTGTCTTGAGAAGGTCTTGAAAAATGTAAGTTATACCAGGATAAGGTATCTTACAGGTCTAAGACAATGTGTTCTTTGTCAAGTACCAAGAATGGCGATTATATCATCAAGAGTGTGCTTATGAATCCTATGAAGGTGAGTTATAGGACATGAATTCTATAAGAACAATATGATGGAATGATGTTAAAGTAAATAAGTCTTAAGCTAAAAGGAGGCTTGTGAGTTTTGATTCAAGGTCTGCAGAGCTTGTTACAAGCCTAGTAAAGCATGATATGTCATAGAAGTAAAAGTTCTCAGCTTAAAAGTACAAATTTTCAAGGTGAGTCAGTACAAGGTAAGTGAAGGTTTAATACTTATTAGAATTATATAGAAGCATTGAGTGGTTTTTACAATGGAAATCAGTGTGACAGAGGTTTTTCATAACTAAGGAAGATTATGATGTCCATGTTACTATTTTGAAATATCTTTTCAAGGTAGGGGGAGTACTTTATGATCTTAAATCAAGTGTGTTAGAAGACAAGATGGCTTAACTTGGCAAAATTGTTGATTTAGGACTGGCAGATGTCAAAAGTGAGAATTTTTTGTCTCAAATAGGTATACTTGTATGTAAATAAGACTAATATGACTAAGAAAGAGTTTCAGGACCAAGGAAAAGTGTTAAATCCATCCTTAGAGCTATAAACCAAGGTAAGGGCATAAATTTGTTTGTTTTCAGTCAATAGAAGGTTGATTAGGATCAAGGGGAACTTTACGAAGGTAGATCATGATGAGCTTTGGCTTATAGAACTTAGCAAAGTTTGTATTTTTTGCACTAAAGGTGTTGTTTAGGGACAAGTGGTCCTTAAGCAAGTCAAGATAGAGATGAAGGAAAAATTGAATTCTTAAGAACTATTTAAGCCTAGAGAATGATAGATGACATGAATAAAGGAAAAATAAGGTGAGGACATGTTTAGGGGGATTTGTTTTGAGCACTATTATAGGTCAATGGATTTATATATATTGTTGAAGGAGTCAAAGAGAATATTTTTCAATTCCATTGGGAGATTTTGTGTCAAGTAAGTCAATTTTGAGCTTTGTTTCCATTGTTTCTAGTCTTGTGTTTTCATTTATCATGTCTAGGAGTAAGTGTTTCCTTTTTTATAGATGGAAAAGGTGGAGAGACATCAGAAACATGGATTTTAAGTCATATGTGTGTTGTTCATGTTCATTGCCATTAATGATAAAGGGGGAGATTGTTGGCCATTGTGTGGTTGTGTTGTCATTGATGGCAACCCCCATTTATGGGAAAGGGTGTCTGTATGCACCCAATTTTGCATGTGCTACATTGTCATAAAATAGTTACAAAAGGTCCCCAATGAGGATTCATATCCTTTCAGAAGGTGTTCGAGATCCTAAAACCTACTTGCAGTTTATATTTGTAGCCTAGTATGTCTTACTTATCCCCCACATGCTTTTCCCCATCCTTTCGCTTCATTTTCCTTTTTTTGGATTTTAGTGTCAAATCCTCTGTCTAAATAGGGAGGTAATCCTATAATCCCCGCTTTGCACTAGGCAACGGTCCTACGTGAATTTTCTAGAAATTTCACTCGCATTTTGAGGTGATATTCTCTCACTTAACTCTCATTTTAAAATGCATTTATAACATGTTTTAGATGATTCCAAAGCCCAATTTCCTTGTGGCACACTCTTATTTACTTCTAATTTATGATTGATGGTTATTAATAGTTTGAAATCCCCCTTCGTTGTTGTTAAGTCATCCTTTGGCTGCCAAGTGGATTCAACCATTGACTAACCAAATTCCTATAAATACAATTCTTGTATTCAAGAAAATGGCCTAAGAATTTTTGTGTATCTTGCATAGTATTGTTACAACAATCCTGCTAGAAATTGCATAGCCAAGCTCAAATATTTTGTGTTATCTCTCTTCTACTTGCATTACAACTAGACTACCTTCAAGTTGTCATTTCTCAAATGCTTTCTCCTACTACTGTCTCTACATTCCCAAATTCCTTGGACTCACGTGGACACATAGAGAATGAAAGGATAAAATGAGGAGACAAATCACTACATAGATGGATTTACCTCTATTATGTGGATTTCAGGCTGGATTTATTGTTTGGTTTCCTTCATTTATGTAATTTATTGTTGTTAGATCATATCAAATATAATTGAAATCATTTTCCTTTCATTTGCAAGTAGTTAATTAATCTCCAAGAGGGTTACATATTTCATAGTAGCTCCCAGTGATGGATTTTCTTCTCCCTATCCATGTGGATTTGAAGAGAAGAACATCTATAGGAAGTTGTCTACGTATCATAGATTAATTGGAAAGGTTCTTGATTTATGTTAGAATTAATTAGAATACAATCACCACAGGTGAATGAGCATACCTGGTTATTTTGCTTGTTTAGTTTTAGTGTAGAAGTAGTTTAATTGTTTAGAATAAAATTAATTTGTTGTCAGTGATTATAATATTTCAGTTTTCTGATTTGTTTAGATTAGTTTCCCTTTTAACAGTAGTTTATATTTTTAATTTCATTTTTTTTTTAAATGGACACTTCGAAATAGTTTAATATTTAGATTCAATAAAGTATATCAATCCATAGGGAATTTATGCTACCCGCTTATAGCCACTAAATCTCCACTTTTCCAACTCAGCTACTAGGAATTCATGTCACTAGGTCTTAGCCACTGATTATCCTATAATTAGTCATCCACTTTTCCACATCAGCTTCCCCAGCATGACCTCAGGAGGTCGAGTGTAGGTGAAGGTCGCATGTCAATTTTCATCTGTATAAATTGGTGAACCATACGTGAAGGATTAATTCCTTATTGTTTCCTTTTCTTTAATTATTTTTACCTCACCTCTCTATTTCTTCCCCTATTTTGGTAGGTATTTTATACTTTTTAAAATATGTCTGGAAGAGAGTTTGGTGGGCCATTTTTCTCTAATAGATATTACACCAACGTTCAACCATAATAGTCCCATTCACTTTCCTGGATGGGCTAAACATTACACAAGCAATGTGCAAACCTCCCCTAGTTATACTTCAAACTCCACTTACCATGTAAGGATGGAGGAGGTTGATCAACCATTAAACATGCAATACAGTCAACCTGATGCAAACCATGTTGTTATCACAAATGGAACATGTTCTTACCATAAAATCTCGTCAAGATATCACATTGTCATGCAATCAACAAAAGATGACATATTTACACGAAAATATAATCCCCTTTATCAAATAGATGAGTCTTTGGATATAATGAAGGCTACAAACTCTAATATTTTGAATTCCTATCCTAATATTCTTACTTATGAGGAAGACAATAACTATAACATAGAACAATTCATGATAGGGTATCATGAGCCTTCTCAGTAAAATCCTACGCCACATGTACCCCAACAAAGGAATCAATCCTCTCCCAATAATCTCATTTTGACTTTAATATGGAGGATTAGAGAACTAGAGAGTGCTCAACCATTATAACTAAGTCATGCAGTAGGGAAAAACATGGGATATCCAGTAGATAACAAGGGATACATCCCTATCAAAGAAAAACCAATGTGACATCCTATACAACAAGGTTATCCAGTTCAAATGAGTCTAGGTGATCTTCTTATAGGATCTAACACACTAGGGATGGGTCCTCATCCTTCTCAAGCTTATCCTACACAAGGGCTAGCCGGAAGTGTGTTTTCGAATGCCATTCCATTAGGAAATATGATGTTCCTTAATTTTACACTCACTAGTCCATATCCTGGTATCATCCCACCTTAATTGCATATGTATTTGAAGTCCCCCTAGATGGGCCCATATGCTACCCCTACTCCTTATGCACCATATCAAGGATTTCCATACATTCTAGTTAATGCTTATAATGCAGCTTATGCAATTCCGCCTCCTCGACCTCCTCATCAAGGATATTTGATAGTGGAATCTTATACAATGGGTACTTATGCTGAGTACGTAAAGGAGCCTCTTGACTTCACTATGCGTGGTGTTATGCTTCCATGACCATTTCTTGATCTTCCTAAATTTAGGGGAGAAGGAGACCAGAATTATCATATCAAGGATTATGCTACGTCCATCAAGGAATTGCTTCCTTAGGATTTTTTCGTAGCTAAAATATTCCTAAAAAATCTTGAGGGAATGGCACTGGACTGGTATTATCAGATTCCAGAAGCTTCTATACATTATTTTAAACACCTTGTGTTGGAATTCATTAGAGCCTAAGGTCTTAACCCACATGAAGAAAACAAGATAATTACCCCGATGGTTCCAATAGAAATCAAGGGCCTAAGGTATTTAAAATCAAATTGTGGTGTTACAACTGATGGTGTCACTGACCAGGTCAAGAAGCTGAACATTGGTAATAATAAACAAGAAAATAATGGTAACTCAGGAAATCATGAAATCCCTATCTTGATCAACATGTTTTATGCAAACCATCCCTCTCAAAAGAAAAGTCAAACCCAAGGCCCAAACCAACATCAGAAATTTGGTCAAGGGGAAATGTGTAGTGCCCACTTTCCTTGGACACTATTCAGATACTAATCCTGACACTATTGGTCACATTTTGGATATTATTATGTTTTGATGTAGTATGATGTATCGGGGACTATTATGGACATTATTATGTTTTGATTAGTATGATGGTTAGATGTTAGATCTTAGATTAATATTGATCCGGATTCAGATATTTTGCTTGATGATCATTGAGACATCAGTATTATTATGTGGATGATGACATACTGGTTGACATGGACAAGTTATTGCTTTTGATTGTAGACATGTGACATTGATATTATGAATAGCTATAGTATAGAGATCTATTGGATGATGATATAGTTGTAGTTGAATTTAAATGATAAATGTTAAATTCTTGATAATGTTGTGATTTATATTTAATAATTGTATGTTGCTTATATCATTTGGATGTTCTGATATGGCCACAAGGCTGAAGGGTTATATTGCATTTTGCAGGTTAAAAATCACAACAATATTGGGGGACTGGAGACTAACCATATTGGAATTCAGTGTGAAATCAACAAGGTCACCATAGCAACTATGTTTGAGTTGTATGTTGTGTTTTTTTAGGATTTCCCATGAGGGGGATTTCCATTACTGTGACCTTGGGGTATATATGTGTTTTATTATGTTTCCCTTTTTAATTATTGTGTGTATTTTATTTGTAATGTGCTCTTTATTTTAATTATTCTAATGTGATAGTTAAAAGTGTGAAGTCATATAGTTAAATTTTAATTAAAATTAATTGGGATTTGGAATATAAATTAAAAATTATTGTCTTGGTTGAAAATGAAAATTGACTTATATATATATATATATATATATATATATATATATATATATATATATATATATATATATATTATAACCATATGATAGATAAATAAATCTTTATGTTCAAAACATGTAATAAATAAATGTCAAAAATATTAATGCATGTGTAAGAGGATGTAAGATTTATGTAAGTGAAATGATAGATTGTGTAAGGTAGATTTTAGAGTGCAGAACACTCCATCCTCTTTGAAACTCGGATTTGGTCTTGGGAGCCTAAATTGGAGGCTTGTGGGACAAGTTAAAACTTGTCCCACACCTCTCAAAATCATCCACCAACCATGTTTATTGTTTTGGAGTCAAAATAAATCTATTTTATTATGTTTTAATATGAATTTGTGTAAGTATTGATTGCACTTATCTTACAAATTTTAAATGGATTCCCTTTTGGGGTATGGGATATATTGTGTGTGTAAGTGATTTTTTCATTTTTCTTTAATGGTGATTTGTTGTTGATGTGGTTTGCACTCTTGGGGAAGGAAGAAAAATGATGTGGCATCCCACTTGGAATCCACATCATCCTCTTCCACCCTCTCTTTTAAAATTGGAATTCCTCCTCATTTTGATGTTGTTGAAGGTTGGAGATTTCACTCTTGGGTCAAATTTCTCTTGCATTTTGGAGCTTGCTTGGTGGAAGAAGTGGATTTGCTTGTGAATACACTTACCTTTCTGATTTGAGACTAGTTTTTGGTAAAATAAAGACTGTTGTTTTGGAAGCAAGTCTCCATTATGGAGAGGTAGGCTCTTACTTTTTTTAAATTGCTATTTTTCCCCTCTTTTAGCATGAATTTTGAATGTAATTGTGTTTGCAATTCTTAGAGGGATGGGTAGAATGCTTAGGGAATGGTGTGGAGAGAAGACTATGAGGTTTATTAGAGGAGGGATAAGGGATTTACCATTGGCACTTGTCTTGTGGAGGGAGTGTTGGTTGGGATCCACCTAGGGAAAATAATATGCTTGCATTTCTTACTTTGGGGAGGTATAAGGGATAAATTTGGAGGAGGGATAAAGAGGGGTTAAGGAGGGATAAGGTTTATGGGATGGTTATGTTTTGGCGGTTTGTTTTAGGTGGATGCCCAATTTCAACATGGGAGGCATAAGGAGACCTCCATAGTTCTTGCTCTTGTTTGGCTTGCTTGTTCAAGCCTATGTGTTGTTTGAATAAATTCAAAAGTAGTTGAGAACTGTTGTCTTGTTTTAAATTGTGCTTTTAATTGTTGTTTTTGTAATGTGAAAAGAATGTGGTTTGTTGTGACAGAATCCTTGTTGTCATGTGTTGAATTATCATGCTCCATTTTAGTATGGTTGGGGCTCGGGGGCCAATGGGGAAAGATGGCTTCTCTTTTCCCATTGGATGTCTTGGTTGGGTGGAGAGCGTTGCCTTTCCCCCTTCCTTGTTGTGATCTAAAGAAAAAAGAAGATGAATCAAGCATGCTGTAGTTTGGAGAGTTTTACAGTTTGATAGTCATCTCTTTGAGCAAAATTTTGTAATCCCTTCCCACTTCACGTGGATGAGATGAATAATTTTGTAATGTGAGGCCATTGTATGGTAAATGGAAGTTTGAAATTTAATTGAAATGTAAAGATGAAATATTTTATTCTCTGTATTGGAAAAGACTGTCATATAGTTGTAGATTTAACATTGAAATTCAAATGAAGAAATGATCTGTTGATGAAATGTTGAAAATCAATGAAAGAAATATATTCCTTCCTCAATTGCAGTGTTGGATTTAGATTTAATTGTAATTTACTTTAACTTGGAGTTACTGTTTTGAAATGTTATCTCTGTGTGAAAAAAAAATGCATATGGAAGAGAAATACAACATTCTATTCCTTGTAATTATTAAAATTTGAAATAAAAAACGTTGCCTTATTGTCTGAATGAGAATATGGATAAATTAATTTTTTAGACAAGATTTGATAAGTTTACCGTGTTTTGGAGGTGGTCAATAAATCATTACAATTGTTAATAAATGAACTCTGTTCCTTTTCTTTTCTAAATCTGACAATTAAAATTTTATCTAATAAATGTGTAGTTTAGATCTGCAACTTAAATTAAGTATTGAAACAATGAAATTTATATGAAATATGTTATAAGGAATTCAATTTGACCTCAACACCAGAGAAATACGTTTTAGAACTTTACAAAATCAATTTTTGAACTTGTTGGACCACTTTCCCGTCAAAGGATGTAAAATATATTAGTTGCAACTCAATCCAAAAATTGAACCTTAAAACTAATCTAAAATTCACCCAATAGCATTTCTCCATGTTAAATTACATGTTGAAGAGAATAAATATCAAAATTGAATTAAATTTAATAAGTTGGAAACTGCCAGTTTTAAAATTATAAACCCTGCATATATATTTCTTAAAATTTACCCTCTAAACTTCACCAAATTATAAAATTTATGTTTTTTGTGCAAAGAAGACTCCGAGAGATTTCCAGAAAGTCCAAGTTTGCCAAAAATGGAGCTTTCTATCAAAAGTTATGGCCATTTGAAGTTTTACTTCAAAATGGCCATCCCAAACCAAAAACGAAATAATTCGACCTTAGAAAAATTTAAATTTTGAACTTTGGAAAAAGTTCTAAAAAATTCCGCAGCCCCGCTACCCTCTCATCCTATTGGAATTCACCACGTGGCACCTTGGAGGGGTGGGCCATTGATAAAAAAACTTAAAATTTTGAAAATTTTGTCCTGGGAATTTTTTTTCCAAATTTCCTCGCAACCCTGTGGGCCCCAACCAATCTCGTGCTGACACGTGGCAAGGCGGTTCGCGGATAAAAATGGAAAACTTAACCTTTTTTTTTCTTTGGGAAAAATTTCACTTTTCTCCCCGCAACCTCGTGGACCCACACCAACCACGTGTTGACAAGTGGCAGGGAGGGCCCGTGGATTTAGAAATGAAAACTTAACTTTTTACCCTTTTGGAAAATTTTCACTTTTTCCTCTACCAACCCACATCCCCGCAGCCAATATGATGTTGACACATGTCCCCATGGGTGCACTGGTCCATGCAATTCTTTTAACCTTTTAACCCCATGGGTGAAAAATCCAAATTGCCTCCACCGGCCCGCAGCCAATCACAAAGCGACATGTGGCCATTTGAGCAAGTGTGGAGGCATGGAGGAAAAATTCCCCTTTGGTTTTGGGAAAAATTTCAAAATTTTCTTGTGACCCGCTCACCCACACCAATCACGTGATGACACGTGGCATTTGGAAATTTTTTTCCAATTTTCTCGCTAACCCCGCGGATCTCCAAGGGAAAATTTTCCCCTAAAACTCCGCCTAGCCGTAACTTGAGTTTTACAAGGAGTTAGGAGGACTTATTTATATGGTTAGAAAGGTGAGGAAATTTCCTATCTAGTAAGCCTAGTTTAGGAAATTTTTGATAAATCTAAATATGTGAGAAATATAGATGAAGTTCAGGGCTTGTTAAAGAGTAGGCATGGGGATAAATTTCTTTCTGAACCTTACTAAAACTTATAACCTCAAAATTGGAACCTTGTAAACTTGTTATAAGATAAATATGGAAATATTGTGTTTGGTTAATCAGAATCTATTCCAGAACCTATTTAGTTTCAAAATAGTATCTTGCTACTTGTTTGTAGACCCTTCTTACAAAAAAAAATTATTCCATAATTTTCCTAGTTTGTTTCTTGGTCTTAAGTGGTATTCGAAGCAGACATTACACTTGGTATCAGAGCAGTGGTTCAAAATCTTGGACCATTGGGCACAATAGAAACATTGATACTTGAAACCTAAAACTAGCAAATTGATAATATAGAAAATAAAACTAATTGAAAATTGAACATGTTAGTAAACTTAGAAAAATGAAGGAAACTCAAGGCAACAAACTAACCCCCACTCTGGTCTGTGCAGGGAGCTCAAAAAGAGTAGGAGGAATGTTCATAGAGACTCAGAGCCACCACCACCACCACCGGATCAAGGTTTATCAGCTATCATACCACAGATTTTACAGACTCTTCAGGATGTTAATGCTGCCCTACGTGGAGGATCAGTAGGAGGACACTCAGGAAAACATGACATAGATATTTCCATAGAGGGACATGCACCCCCTCCACTCAGTGAGGAGGATGGAGGAGATAATTTTCATGCAGAGTCAGTCAGAGTAGATTCACCACCTAGGGGGCAGGGTGACAGAGTTCTAGAGCATAGAGATAGGTCTCAGAGCCCTAGGTTTAGGGATGATCTTATAGAGAGGCCCAGAGGCCATCAGACCATGGCTGCAGATCACATAAGGGAAATCCTTAAGCTTAGGCCATCATATTATTCAGGTGACACAGGGGGATTCCAAGCAGAGGCCTAGATGGTTAGCTTGAGTGGTTGTTTCAAGCTTTGTCCTTGTTATAGCAACATGAAAGCTCATGTTGCGATCCATCTATTGAAGGATGGAGCTAGAGTATGGTGGAGGACAGAGGAGTAGAAGCTCCATATAGATTCAGAGACAATCACTTAGGAGCTATTTGAGGAGAGATTCAAGAGCAGATACTTGCCATGGAGATTCATACAATAGAGGATCGATGAGTTCTATGACCTTCGACAGGCTTCCCTTACAGTGGTTGAGTATGAGAGTAGGTTCCTGGACCTGCTTTAGTACGTTGATTACATGCAAGATGAGTAGGTACGGATTCACAAGTTCATCTAGGGCCTTAATTTTGACATTGGACATGCTATACGCATCCACTGCCCATAGACATTAGCAGAGGCCGTTGAGAAGGCCTACATTGTAGAGGAGACTTGGGGTAAAACCCAGCAGGCTAGAGACTGAGTCAGGAGCCATATTCAGCAATTACAGGATAGCAGATCAAGGGGGTTAGCTCCTCCTCCCCATGGTGGTCAACATTCTTCACAGTCATCTTTCAGGCCATAACAGTAGCTGCAGCAGTAGTCCCGCGCACCTTTTGGGCCTCCTCAGAGAGTTGATGCACAGAGAGGTCGGAGCATAGGGCCTCCTAGGGGTCCCACCAGGACACAAGGTGGAGCTAGAGCTCAGTCAGTAGGAGTTCAACCACAGAAGACACAACAGAATATGGCTGGATCATCAGGGTCCACAGCACCTACCTCTAGGGAACCTTCTGGTGGTGTTGCATTTTGGAGGACTTTAGGTTGTTGCTTCGGGTGTGGAGTAGTGGGACTCTTTTGGAGAGACTACCCCCATAACCCTAATAAGGGTAAGGCACCCATTTCAGAGCCTACAGTCGAAGACATGGGAAAGAGTCACAAGATCTACGCAGTGGTTGAGAACCACTAGGCCAAGCACCAGAGCATGGTCATTGAGACTACAGGTAGAATTGGAGGTGTTCCTACTTCTATATTGTTTGATTCTGGTTCTTCTGATTCATTTATTACACCTTGGTAGAGTGATGCAGGCTGGTGACTGTTAGACAGGGTCATAGTTGGAATGTTGAGATGGCTTTGGGAGCCAAGGTCTTAGTAGACTCCTTAGTAAAGGAGTGTGTTGTTAACTTGGGACCTTTCACCACCACTTCAGATCTCTGCATACTTCCTTTGGGCTCGTATGGAGTCATTTTAGGCATGGATTGGCTATCTACACATAGGGCCATGATGGATTACTATCACAAGACTATATCTTGTGCAGACAATCTTGGAGTTGAGACAGTGATTTCAGGAGTCAGGAGACCTATTTCTATTCACACTATCTCCACTATGCAACTCAAGCGGTGTGCGTGACGGGGTTGTCAGATGTATGCTGTCATAGTCAGTGACAGGGCAGAGGATGGGTCTAGTGTGCCATCACTAGATGACCATCCCATTTTGAGAGAGTATGTAGATGTTTTTCCAGGGGAGCTACCGGGGATGCCACCCCCACGTGAGATTGATTTCCATATTGATCTAGTTCCAGGAGTAGAGCCTATCTCACGAGCTCCTTATCAAATGACCACCCCAGAGCTCTATGAGCTCAAGTTGTAGCTGGAAGGCCTTTTAGAGAAATTCCTTATCCATCCTAGTGTATCCCCTTGGGGTGCACCGGTTATATTTGTAAAGAAGAAGGATGGATCTTTACGGTTGTGCATAGACTACCGCCAGTTGAATAAGGTAACAATCAAGAATAGTTATCCTCTTCCTTGCATTGATGACTTGTTTGATCAAATGAAGGGAGACACGATGTTCTCTAAGATTGATCTCAAGTCAGGGTACCATCAGTTGAGGATTACGGAGGCAGACATTCATAAGACTGCTTTTCATACGAGGTATGGGCACTATGAGTTCACAGTGGTGCCTTTTGGTTTGACGAATGCCCCCGCAGTATTCATGAGTTTAATGAATGGGGTATTTAGAACCTTTCCAGATCACTTTGTGCTCATATTTCTTGATGAAATTCTGATTTACTCACATACGTGTGAGGAGCATGAGGGGCACCTTCGACAGGTTCTACATTGTCTTTGTGAGCAGCAGCTTTTTGGAAACTTAGAGAAGTGTGCCTTATTTTAGTCAGAGATTCAGTATTTTGGTCATATCATCTTAGGTGAAGGTATCACAGTTGATCCTTCCAAGATTAGAGCCATTATGGATTGACCAGTACCCATTACAGTGATAGAGGTGCATAGCTTCATGGGGTTAGCAGGGTACTACAAGAGATTTGTGCAGGACTTCTCTCGGATAACACACCCCATCACTTCCCTTCCGTGGAAAGGGAAGAAGTTTGTTTGGTTAGACAGGTGTGAGCACGCCTTCAAGACACTGAAGGAGTATCTCACTACAGCACCCATTCTTGCAGTGTCAGATCCACATGGTGAGTTCTTTGTTTGCACAGATGCTTCGTTGGCAGGCCTTAGAGGTGTTCTTATGTAGGAGGGAAGAGTTGTAGCCTTTGAGTCTCGCAAACTCAAAGATCATGAGCTTAATTATCCAACTCATGACCTTGAGCTTGCGGTAGTTGTGCACGCTTTAGTTCGATGGAGACACTTTCTTCTTGGTTGGAGATTCACACTCAAGACAGATCATTTGAGTCTTCACCACCTCTTCACGTAGCCCAATCTAAATGCTCGTTAGAGGCATTGGATGGAGTTGCTTTGTGAGTGTGACATGGAGATAGAGCATGTGAAAGGGAAGGAGAATGTGGTTAGAGATGCTCTCAGCAGATGGAGGCATTTGAGCATGGCTACTTCAGTGAGCACAGATTTACGGAGTAAGATCCTTCAACAGCTTCCACTTGATAGTTTCTACATTACAGCCTGAGCAGAGATTGAGTCTCAGAGACCCCTTGAGGGGAAATTTGATGGTTTCTCACTAGAGGCAGATGGTCTTCTTAGGCACAGAGGTCGGATTTATTTTCCTAGAGATGGAGGCTTGAGGAAGGACATCTTGACAGAGGCACATCATGCACCCTATTCAGCCCATCCTGGGGTGAAGAAGATGCATGCCACCTTGAGATAGTTATATCACTGGAGAGGACTTCATAGGGATGTGGCTCAATTTGTGTCACGCTGTTTAGAGTGCCAGAAAGTGAAGGTTGAGAATCAACATCCCGATGGCCTTCTCTATCCTCATGCTATACTAGAGTGGAAATGGGACACCATTTCCATGGATTTCATTGTTGGATTACTGATGTCGAGATATCACCATGACGCCATCATGGTCACGGTTGATAAATTGATAAAAGTAGCTCACTTTTCACTAGTAAAGACCACGTATATAGCTAGTGCAGTGGCACATGTCTACTTGGATGAGATCGTCGGGTTACGCGGGATCCCATGGAAGATCATTTGTGACCTTGATCCTTTATACACTGCACATTTCTGGACTACCATGCAGTATGTTCTCGGGATGAAGATTAACTTCAGCACAACTTATCACCCTGAGATGGATGGAAAAACTGAGAGGGTGAATTAGATATTGGAGGACATGCTCAGGATGTACATGATGGATCAACAATCTAAGTGGGAGGAGTATCTATATCTTGTGGAGTTTGCCTACAATAATAGTTATCAGAGTTCTATAGGCATGGCTACTTTTCAGGCCTTATATGGTAGGGAGTGCAGGACACCCATTAGTTGGGATAGGTTGGAAGATAGAGCATCTCTCAGACAAGCTCTTTTGTAGAACATGGAGCAGCAGGTAGTGTTGATCAGGCAAAGTTTGCTGGAGGCACAGGATAAGCAGAAGAAGTATGCTGATCAGCATAGAACCAAGCGTAATTTTGATATGGGCATGAAGGTTTTCCTTCGTGTTAGGCCACATAAGAGCCCGATCCATTATGGAAAGGTTCTAAGTTAGCTCCTCGGTTCGTTGGACCTTTTGAGATCCTGGAGCGTATCGGCCCATTGGCTTACTGTCTAGCATTACCACCTAGCTTGTCTCGCATACATGATGTGTTTCATGTTTTTGTTCTTAGGAGATGCATCACAGATCCTTCTCATGTGTTGGATTAAACATCATTGCAGGTGCAGGATCAGGGGCAGGTGATGGTGGATCCCATTCGTATCATCAATCATAGGACCCTGGGCCTTCGAGGCAGAGAGATTGTTTTGGTACGAGTGCAGTGGGACAGATATGATGAGATTGCAGCCACTTGGGAGGATGCTACTTCTTTACGAGTGCAATTTCCACATTTTTTCCAGTGACTTCCAAGAGGAAGTTGAGTCTAAGGGGAGGGGGATGTAGTGCCCACTTTCCTTGGACACTATTCAAATACTAGTCCTGACACTATTGGTCACATTTTGGATATTATTATGTTTTGATGTAGTATGATGTATCAGGGATTATTATGGACATTATTATGTTTTGATTAGTATGATGGTTAGATGTCAGATCCTATGGATTAATATTGATTTGGATTCAGATTATTATGCTTGAGGATCATTGAGACATTTTTATTATTATGTGGATGATGATATACTAGTTGACATGGACAGGTTATTGATGTTGATTGTAAACATGTGACATTGATATTATGAATAACTCTAGTGTAGAGATCTATTTGACGATGATATAGTTGTCAAATTGAATTTAAATGATAAATTGTTAAAATCTTGATATTGTTTTGAATTGGATTTAATAATTGTATGTTACTTATATCATTTGGATGTTCTGATATGGCCATGAGGCCGAAGGAGGTATTTTACATTTTGCAGGTTAAAAATCACAACAATGTCAAGGAGAATTGGAGACTAACCATATTGGAATTCAGTGTGAAATCAACAAGGTCACCATGGAAACTGTGTTTGATTTGTGTGTTGTAGTTTTGTTAGGATTTCCCATGAGGGGGTATTTCCATTATTGTGACCATAGGGGCATATGTGTGTTTTTTATTATGTGTTCCCTTTTTATTATTGTTGTGTGTATTTTATTTGTAATGTGCTTTTGTATTTTAATTATTCTAAAAGTGATAGTTATAAGTGTGAGAGTCATATAGTTAAAATTTAATTAAAATTAAATAGGATGTGGAAGGTGAAATTAAATGTTATTGTCTTGGTAGAAAATGAAATTTGATTTATATAGATATTATAACCATATGGTAGATTAATTATATGGTTGTGTCTAAAGTTTGTAATAAATAAATGTCATAAATATTAAAAGCAGTGTGTAAGTTACCAAGTATGGGTTGTGTTAGTGAAGTGATAGATTGTGTAAGAAATTGTAAGAGGTTGTAAGAAGATTTTGGAAGTGTTAGAACACTCCATCTCTCTCTTGAAATTCAGAATTTGAACTTGGGAGGAAAAAATTGGAGGCTTGTGGGACAATTTAAACTTGTCCCACACCTCTCAAAAACCTCCACCAATCATGTTTATTGATTTTGAATTCAAAATCAATCTTATTTTATTACACTTTGACATGATTTATGTGTAAGTATTTGTTTGCACTTGTCTTACAAATTTTAAATGCATTCTTTTTTTTTAGGTATGGGAAAAATTGAAGTGTGTAAGTGGTTTGTTCATTCAAATTTATTGGTGATTTAATTTCCTTGATGTTGATTGCATTCTTGTGGATGGAGGAAAAATGATGTGGCATCCCACTTGGAATCCATATCATCCTCTTCCACCCTCTCCTTTAAAATTGGAATTCCTCCTCATTTTGAGGTTGTTGAAGGTTGGAGATTTCATTCTTGGGTCAAATTTTCTCTTGCATTTTGGAGCTTGCTTGGTGGAAGAAGAGGATTTTCTTATGCATATATTTACCTTACTGATTTGGGACTAGTTTTTGATGTAAAATAAAGATTGCTATTTTGGAAGCAAGTCTCCATTATGGAGAGGTAGGCTCTTACTTTTTTTAAATTGTTGTTTTTCCCCTCTTTTAGCATGAATTTTGAATGTAATTGTGTTTGCAATTCTTAGAGGGATGGGTAGAATGCTTAGGGAATGGTGTGGAGAGAAGACTATGAGGTTTATCAGAGGAGGGATAAGGGATTTACCATTGGCACTTGTCTTGTGGAGGGAGTGTTGGTTGGGATCCACCTAGGGAAAAGAATATACTTGCATTTCTTACTTTGGGGAGGTATAAGGGATAAATTTGGAGGAGGGATAAGGTTTATGGGATGGTTATGTTTTGGCGGTTTGTTTTAGGAGGATGCCCAATTTCAACATGGCAGGAATAAGGAGACCTCCATAGTTCTTGCTCTTGTTTGGCTTGCTTGTTCAAGCCTATGTGTTGTTTGAATAAATTAAAAATTAGTTGAGAGCTGTTGTCTTATTTTAAATTGTGCTTTTAATTGTTGTTTTTGTAATGTGAAAAGAATGTGGTTTGTTGCGAAAGAAGCCTTGTTGCCATGTGTTAAATTATCATGCTCCATTTTAATATGGTTGGGGCTCGGGGGCCAATGGGGAAATATGGCTTCTCTTTTCCCATTGGATGTCTTGGTTGGGTGGAGAGCATTGCCTTTCCTCCTTCCTTGTTGTGATCCAAAGAAGAAAGAAGATGAATCAAGCATGCTGCAGTTTAGAGAGTTTTACAGTTTAACAGTCATCTCTTTGAGCAAACTTTTGTAATCCCTTCCCACTTCACATGGATGAGTTGAATAATTTTGTAATGTGAAGCCATTATATGGTAAATGGAAGTTTGAAATGTAAAGATGAAATATTCTATTCTCTGTATTGGAAAAGACTGTCATACAATTATAGATTTAACATTGAAATTCAAATGAAGAAATGATCTATTAATGTAATGTTGAAAATCAATGAAAGAAATATATTCCTTCCTCAATTGCAGTGTTGGATTTAGATTTAATTGTAATTAGCTTTAAATTGGAGTTACTATTTTGAAATGTTATCTCTGTGTGAAAAAAAAATGCATATGGAAGAGAAATACAACATTCTGTTCCTTGTAATTATTAAAATTTGAAATACCAAACGTTGCCTTATTGTCTGAATGAGAAGATGGATAAATTAATTTTTTAGACAAGATTTGATAAGTTTACCGTGTTTTGGAGGTGGTCAATAAATCATTACAATTGTTAATAAATGAACTCTATTACTTTTCTTTTCTAAATCTGGTAATTAAAATTTTATCTAATAAATGTGTAGTTCAAATCTGTAACTTAAATTAAGTATTGAAACAATGCAATTTAGATGAAATATGTTATAAGGAATTCAATTTGAGCTCAACACCAGAGAAAGATGTTTTAGAACTTTACAAAATCAATTTTTGAACTTGCTGGACCACTTTCCCGTCAAAGGATGTAAAATATATCATTTGCAACTCAATCCACAAATTGAACCTTAAAACTAATCTAAAATTCACCCAATAGCATTCCTCTATGTTCAATTACATGTTTAAGAGAAGAAATATCAAAATTGAATTAAATTTTATAAGTTGGAAACTACCAATTTTAAAATTATAAACCCTACAGATATATTTTTTAAAATTGACCCTCTAAAATTCACCAAATTATAAAATTAATGTTTTCTTTGCAAATATTACTATGAGAGCTTTCCATAAAGTCCAAATTTGCCAAAAATGGAGCTTTCTATCAAAAGTTATGGCCATCTGAAGTTTTACTTCAAAATGGCCATCCCAAACCAAAAACGAAATAATTCAACCTTAGAAAAATTTAAATTTAAAACTTTGGAAAAAGTTTCTAAAAATTTATGCAGCCCCACCACCATCTCATCCTATCAGAATTCCCCACGTGGCACCTTGGAGAGGTGGGCCCTTACTAAAAAAAACTTAAAATTTTGAAAATTTTGTCATGGGAAATTTTTTTCCAAATTTCCCCGCAACCCCGCAGCCCCTAACCAATCATGTGCTGACACATGGAAAGGGGGTGTGCGGATCAAAACAGAAAAATTAACATTTTTTTTCCTTTGGGAAAAATTTCACTTTTCTCCCCACAACCCCACGGACCCGCACCAACCACGTGTTGACACGTACTAGGGAGGGCCCGTGGATTTAGAAATGAAAACTTAACTTTTTGCCCTTTTGGAAAAATTTCACTTTTTCCTCCACCAACCCGCACCCTGGAGCCAATAGGATTTTTAAACATGTCCCCATGGGTGCATGGGCTCATGCAATTCTTTTAACCTTTTGACCCCATGGGTGAAAAATCTAAATTCCCTCCGCCGGCCCGCGGGAAATCACAAAGCACCACGTGGCCATTTGAGCAAGTGTGGAGGCATGCAGGAAAAATTTTCTTTTGGAAAATCGAGACTTTGGTATTGGGAAAAATTTAACATTTTTCCCCGCGACCTACTGGCCCACACCAATCACGTGATGGCACGTGGCATTTGGGAAAATTTTCCCAATTTTCTCCCTAACCCCGTGGACCTCCAAGGGAAAAATTTCGCCTGAAACTCCGCCCGGCCATAACTTGAGTTTTACAAGGAGTTAGGAGGAATTCCTTATATGGTTGGAAAGGTGAGGAAATTTCCTATCCAATCATTCTAATTTAGGAAATTTTTGATAAATCTAACTATGTGAGAAATTTAATTGAAGTACAAGGCTTGTTAGAGAGCAGGCATGGGGATAAATTTCTCCCTAAACCTTACTAAAACTTGTAACCTCAAAATTGGAACCTTGTAAACTTGTTATAAGATAAAGATGGAAATCTTGTGTTTTGTTAATCAGAATCTATTCCAGAACCTATTTAGTTTAAAACTAGTATTTTACTACTTGTTTGTAGACCTTTCTTACAAAAAAAAATTATTCCATAATTTTCCTAGTTTGTTTCTTGGTCTCAAGTGGTAGTTGAAGCAGACATTACAAAATGAACCATGGTTATAACAACCAATTTCAAAACTACAATCGAGGTTATAATCAACAATAGAAATATGCTTATTAAAGGCCGAGAAATTATGATCCTAACAAATATTATGGTTTCCATAAGGTTTGAGGTTATGATGATAGAACTTACTTCAATTGCAAAAAATTTCTAAAAAGACTTCCTGAAAACTAAAGACAGTTCTTTGTAGACATGTTCTTAAAAAATATGGAAAAAAATATGTAGTTTGACTATGCAGGATCTACAGCTCCTCAGAACATAAAAAATGCATTCCTATAGGGAACAATGACCATGAGGCCTCAACTTGCTATAACTCTTGGGTTTCTCCTAACCTTGGTTTGAACAACAATACGAAGATCATGGGATTAATTTAGCTAGAATTTGAACAAAAAATTAATGCAACAACTCAGGTGAAGGAATAATTACATCAAACCCTACTAATTATTTCATCCTCATAGGATGATGTTCTTACAGTAAAAAAACTAGTAGAAGCCTATGATTTAATATCAGAATTGAACAAGACCTTCTCTCACATCTCATTCCTAGATTTTCTGAAGAGTTCCCCTATGCATCATTCTACATTGCTCAATGTACTAGGTCTTGGTAATCTATTCTAGGTTACACCTCTTCCCAGTGCTCAAATAAATCATATCAACTTTGAAATACATCCTCCGGGGAAGAGTTACAGGGATACTAGGTTTGATTTTGATATAGAAAAGATTCCATTTGACACTGAAATATCCAAAACAGGTGATCCTACCTTATATTTACTAGTATGGGATTATAACAATTGCATTAAGAAAGCCATGATTGATAATGAGGTTGTAGTGAATGTGGTTCCCTTCTCTTTCTTGTAGAAGTTAGGATATGGAGAGAATAATTGCTCCTCTAGAATAAACACATTATGAGGGTATGATAGTATTAAGGCTACTTCAATCAGAACCATAGTTCTTCCTATCACCCTTGGGCCAAAAACCATCTTGAAGGAGTTTGACATCATCGATAGTGAAACAAATTACAACATGATTATTATGAGACCTTGGATTCATCGAATGAAGGATATTCCTTCCACCTTATTCCAGGAAGTTAGATTCCTTCATTTAGGAAAGGTATTCATCACCCAAGGGTATTCTAAGCCCTTAGATATAAACTTAGAGAACCTCAAGAAGAAAAGAGGAGTCCATACGAAGTATGCGCTCTGTGTGAACTAGTTAAGCATATTGCCACTGTCAAACCAACTGGTTACAACCACCCCAATTATTCCAAAGGCTGAAGTTATTGACCCAAAAACATTTGAGGTGGTGAAAATTGATAAATTAAAATCAATATCTATGGAAACTATGTCCACCAAAACAACGACAAATATCATGAAACTTTTAGAGATTTATGAACCGATCTTCATCTCGTTTGAACGAAAAGGATGGTTAGCCTTCTTGGTAAGACCTCTCTTCCCATCGATGGTCTTGGCCTAGGTATAAACATGATAGAATTAACAAAGGAGGAAGAGATGTATAAAATCAATATGGTACCCATCAAATCCATCCCTAGGGCTTGTTCTATTCTGAACCTTGGTTTAGATACGAACATGCCAAAAATAAAGTATGTCACCACCATAGAATGTGATCCTATTGTGCAAAAAAAATCATGTAAGGTCACTATTCTTCACCAAGATGAGAATCATAGTCATTCCCACTTACTCACGATGTGTTGAGAATTTAAATGAGATATTCTCACATACCTCCATCAGATAGAAAAATTGGAAAAAAATATATACACGATCATGGGTAGGGCTTACAAGTTTAAACCTCGGATAGCAAGACCTTATCAAAAGAATAGAAACTTCAAAGGTGATGTTTCCTCACTATGTGCTCTTAGGGGTGAGGAGTTTGATAACCTTCAACTCTCTTCACCTTATACATTCCAACATGTAGTTCATCAACATTTCCATATATATATATATATCACTACATTCTCATTGCATTATCATCTGTCAGCTCATTCTATAAAAAATTGTAATCAAGGAACTTATTTTCAAGTAGCTCTCAAAAACTTCTACAAAACATTGGCAATTATTCAAATCATATCTCTTCAAACATACATCAACATTTCTTATCACTTCATCAGTTTAACAAGATAAGATAAAATTTTGACACTAATCCTACCAAGGCTTACATACTTGGTTTTGCCTATAGCTTTCTTCTATCATAATTGTGTTCACCCATGGTTACTTCTAGAAGATTCATGATGTCATATATTTCCCTAGAAAAAACCTATTTGGTACAAAAACATTCTAAATGTTTTCACCTGGAACGCTTGTTTTCCTATCTCAACCTTCAGTGTTGAGCCCTCACATCCTACTGGTTGTGTGGGGTTGAGGCTAGGGGCAAGATTCCCCTCCCAAAAGAACAATTAAATTCTAAAGCAAAAACAAACAAAAATTATATATATCTCAAGGAAGAATCAATAAAAAAAAATTTACACACTTCTTTTCCCCACCAACCTTTGGTGTTGAGCTTACACATGTTACGAGTTGTGTGAGGTTAGGAAAGGAGGTAAGTTACCTTACTTTCTTATGACTTTTCCTTGGTGATGAGCCCATGCTTCCTACTGGTAGTGTGGGGCAAGGTGTAGGGGGTATCTATAAATAAGTTAGTAAGTTAAAATTAATTTAAAATCAAATTAAGTGCTTTGAAAATCTTAAAATCCCAAGAAAAATGAATTTAGATGTGCATGTTCCAAAATAGAGTCAAAACCTTAAAACCAAATCATGTCAATCAAGAGGCCATATTCATATATAAGTCTAGATAAACTTGCAATCAATCAAAATTTAGGATTTGTAGTGATCTAAATGCATACTTAAGTTGTAGGTTCCTAATTGGGTTTATGTCAAATTCTTGTCTTTCTGTCACCATTTCCATCTCTATCAAAGCCATACAATTCACGTCCCTCCTGGATCTTGGTGTTGAGACCTCGCATCTTACTAGTTGCATGGGGTTAGGAGTGCAATGAATTAATTTTATCATCATATAATTATTCATCAACATTTTAAATAAACAAAAATAAGTACTAAACATTACTTGAAAAGCTAAAGTTCAACAATACATTGTGTCTCCATAATCATCATATATCAACATTACAAAATAAAAAAAAGACATCATTTTATTATCATACTTCATCCATTGCATACATTTTGAAAAGCATACGAAATTAGAGTCTCTAAACATCTAGAGTACACATGAGAAGTAAACCATGAAAGAAGTCAACTCTAATGCAAAGGAATAATCGAATCAAAAAGAGATATTTGTATATATCATGGTGAATCAAGTCTGTATAAAATACCATCACATGCTAGATTTGGTCAAAGTGATCAGTCATAAGCCTAAAATATAATTAAAAAATCAATAAAATATACAATAATGAGACTAAGCAATAAAGGTGTTATGCCCATCTATCTCTTTGAGGCCCCTTACAACCGCTCCAGTTAGAAATTTCCTAAAAGCTCCTCTCAAATGCATTCAAATAGAAAATTTTAAAGCCTAACACAAAATACCAAGTCTCTTGCATCTAAACCATTTCTAAGCCTCTTTCAATTTCATAGGGTTTGATTCCACTATTTCTAAATCCTTTCCAACTCAACGGTACTCACAAACGAAATGGTCACCGTGTGTCCAGAGCTTAAAAATCACTAATTGAATATGCATAAAAAAATTGAAAAAAATGAGTTTTCTTTTGATATGTGTGTGTGTGTTGTTTTAACCTCATTTTGAGTGTATGTGTTTACAGGGCTGCAACATTGGCACAAGTATATTTCTATATCCTCATACAAATGGTAAGTCCTCTTATCGTTTTAATTTAGCATTTATTTTTTGACATTTTATCTATCTGAACTTGAGTTTTCTTTTTTTGTTTGCACGTATTGGGAGCTTGGACAAAAAAAATTCATCACATGGGCATGTCAGGTATAGCTTCTAACTCCCCATTTCAGGAACGCCATACTTAGACTCTATGTTTTATGCCTCTTCATGGATAAAGTGATTCTACGAGGGGGAAATATGTATGCACCCAATTTTACATGTGCTACATTGTCAGAAAACAATTACAAAATGTTCCCAATGATGATTCATGTCCTTTTAGAAGGTGTTCGAGCTCCTAAAACCTAATTGTAGTTTATAGTTGTAGCCTATTATGTCTTACTTAGCCCCCAAATGTTTTTCCCTAGATTTTCGCTTCATTTTCCTTTGTTTTTGGATTTTTTAGTCATTTTTATTCCCTTAGAACAACAGTCTAATCCTATACGTGTTAACCTATCACCCAATGGGTGCTGGGTGCTCACCTGAGGCACACACAAGTGTCAAGCCCCTCCTTTATTGGAGTCTTTTGAGAATACATTGATCAATGAAAAAAACTTAGAAGAAGGGTAAAGAAACATGTATTCATTCTAAGAATTTAATATGAGGCATTATATTACTACATCCATTTAGACAACAAGAGAAGTATCAAATAGATAACATATCTGATTCATAAAATAAAGAAGATACACTAGGGCTTATACCCATGAACAATGTATATTTATAATAGAACCATATATTCCTCATTGATCTTAGTTAGTAACCACATTACATTTCTTAAGGCCATAACAGACCAATGTATCAATGTAGATAAGACTCATGCATCATAAATCTTAACAATGCTTCCCATATTACAAAAATGATCACATCCCCATCCCTCTAGATATGTCATCTCTCATATAGCCCTCCTAATGAGAATCCATAGAACCTATTACTATTTCAACAGATATTATCCTCTCCAATCTCTATATGATGACAACGAACACACACTCTTCTTCAAAAGTAATTGTCCCTTTCCTTCTACCCAAGCATCTCTATATATAGCTTTAGCATCCACTACCATGCTTTCCTGAAGTAATAAATCAGTTTCCAAGTGTCCATGTGGTCCTTAAATGGAGCATACTTCTTCCCATCCAAGATCTCCACTTTAAAAAATGATGTCTTTTTGGACCCTTCCATTGCATGAAATATTCCTTCCTTGACCACCGAGTTTCTAGGCTAGCACCTTATCCACTCCACATGCTCATTCGGGTCATGCTTTTCTTGTGTGCTGCTAGGAATGCCAAATATGGCTAAGTCTCGAAACCCTTTAATTTTCCTAGCACATGTGCCATGGGTTTTACTAAAACCTCTTAAAACCCTTGTCCTACGTGCCTTCACCCCGCGTTCCTTTCTTTATATAGGTCCCACTCACCCATGTGCATTCTTGTACTTAGCCAATATTTTGAGGTCCAACATCACCCCACACTAAGCTTGTTTTCTATATGTAGGAACACCTTCCTTCAATGAATAAATAACGGAAGACTCTGAATAATGTGAATAAAGAATAAAGGAATGAAGAATGAGGGAAGAATGAATTAAAGAATGGGGGGGAATACAAAAGAATTTGTTTATTTCTGTAGGAGTGGGAAATCCTTTCCAATATCTACCTCGATCTTATCTCATGCATCTACCTCACTCTGTGCTTGCTGACAGAGGTCACTTACTAGGGTTCTCACCTCCTCACAATTTATCTCCCCCCTTAGCACTCATCGTATTGAAACTACCCTCTAGTTGTTTTCCAAGGTCAGTGAGTGTGTCCATTATGTGAGTGATCTGGGGATATAACCCCTTCAGCCAGTTTTTAATCGAGCCCCGCAAGGTCTTGATAGCTTCTAATTTCTTTTCCACTTCAGCCAGGATATTATCCCTCTCTTTTTTGTTTCCCTTATTTTTCTCTTGAAATTCCTTGATCTCCACTTCATGTGTAGAAACTAAAATGATTGCTACCCTATCCCTATTAGTGCAATTATCATAAGTGGCCTCAGCAACTTACACGATGGCCTTTACATTAGTGAGGAGTTTGGTATACTGAGCTACATCTCTACCACCTTCATCTTCTCCTCCCTTTCTTAGCATGCCAATGCCTCTTATTTGGATTCTAAGGTGAGTGGCCACCTCTCCATTGTGAGGATGAAAGTCAAATCCTCCAGGAACTACAAGGTTGATTCATATTTTTGTTCAGGTAGAGCTAAGTCGGGATGATTTAAGACAATAACATCCATAATCATCTCAATTTTCTTATTTAATTCACACACCCTTACCTTTTCCTCCTTCAATTCATGCCTTAGTTGTGTGCTGATTAGTTATTCTTGTTTTAGATCTTTAATTTTCTTAAGAAGCTCCTCCTCCTTCTCCAATTCTGCCTCTAGGAATCTTACCCTATCATTCCTTCCAAAAATTCTAGCCTCAACCTCAACTGAAACAACTATTGAACATTAACCAAGGGGTTTATCCCTTTTGTCTTTGATATCTTCATTAGCACCCCTTAGCTTACCTCAAACTTAGGTTCATCGACATGGGATTCAAATGCCTAAGATAGCATTTTCCTAGTTCGTGGGTATGCGCCTTCTATGTCAAATGAGGGCATGGCCAGGAGTTTTTTTGTTGGCATGGTGCTCTGGAAGTGCACACATAGCACCTTTCTTATATCATTAATCTAACCCATTCCTTGCCCTTGGGCTGCGACAATGATCTTCCCACTTATTCACGCAGCCTTTCAAAAGCTTACTGTTAGGCTGGGGTCTTTGCCCATGCTGTCATACTCTTTTCCAATGCTCTCTTCTATCTCCTTGAGCACTTCATCCACACTATGCTCTACCTCCTGTTTCATTAAATTTTTTATGATTCCTGCCACTTCTCTTTTCATGGCCTCTTCTATTTGTTCCTTGGTGAGGCTTGGGGTCCTTTGATCTCTTGTGTTCACTTCTTCACTCACCCCTTTTCCTTGAGCATTTTCTTCCTCCTCACCATCCTTCCCTTCACTTCCTTCTTCTTCTGAATTGTGTATATCATACATGGGATGATTATGAAATTATTCATCCTCATCATTGTCCTTCTCACCTCTATAGGACTCCAAGCCCTCTATTTCCTCTGAGTCTTCCCTCTCCGCCACTTTCTATTTCTTCCTAACTAATGATTCTAGTATAGGATACTCTTCCCTCTCCCTCTCTCTCTCCATTGGGTGACTCCTTCCTTGGTGACTCTTGTGTGGGAGGCTCCTCTTGCTCTGGTGCCTCTTCTTCTAGGCTCTTCTCCTTAACTAGGTACTTCTTCCTACGTGCGTAAGTGCTTGGATTAGTGCTTTCTTCAGGCACACCCATAGATTGTGATGTATACACACTAGGTGCCTTCTTCTCATGTATTTATCTATCCATTTTCTTTAGCGCAACCTTCTTCCTTCCTGTGGGGTCCTCAGGAATGGAGACATCATTTTATAGGTAGGTTCCCTTTTCAAACTTTTTTCTGATGCACAAGTATACCCTTGTTGTAGTCCTCCCGATAATTGGTAGTTTCAATGGCTTCATCATCTACACTTCGTGGGAGACATAATTCTCCACATATGTGCACTTCTTCATATATACGATCTTTTGATGCAATGCACGGTGGTCTTAGTCTACCTCACTAAGGTTGAACCTTAGTATTTTGGCCTCCTTAAAAAGGTTGACCCTCACTTGGAAGTATTGCGCGGTGAAGAAAAATGGAAAATTTCACCATGGAATCTTATTCACATCCGTAAAAGTGAATCTCCCGATACAAAAGTGCTAATATATAGCAAACTCAAGCTCTTCACATAGAAGTGTAGGAATTTGCTCAGGCATCCTCCACTCTACCCCAAATACATCATGCATTCACTTGTACCGTTTTTCTAAGAATGCCTTTTCAGTGGCCATCATGGTATCACAGGTATATTTCTCAAATCTCTTTGTGGGTTAGAGATCCTTTTCTGGGTATTCCCATACAAACTTCTCCAACCCATCGGGCACTTTGATATCTGAGAAGATGATGGTGAGGAGAATGTTTCCAAACATTATATTTTCTCCCTCCTACACGTTGCTAATGATTTCATCTACAATGAAGGTAGATAAGTTGTAGATGGTTCCTGCTGAAATCTTCTGGCATACCTTCATCCATGCATTGTTCACTTGGTTCCATCTTTCTTGACCATTCGGATTTGTAACCAAGTCCATGGCCATCCTCATTACAGGGTCAAGGATATATGTGATATCAAAGTAGCACAAACCCTTCTTAATTCATTGGCCTCTATTGTCTCCTTTATGGCCTCCTTATCCTCTAAGTCATCATCTATGGAGTCTCCTTTGCAAATCAGGCCAGTGAACTTTGATATGAGTTGAGGATTTATGTGCATTTTACAGCCTGTAAAATAGAAGTGGTCTTCGTGCATGCGTGAAATCAACAACTGGTATAACCGTTAGATCTTTCCAAAATAGGGCAACTCATATAGTTATAGCAACCTGACCTTACCCAGCTTTACCTTCACCTCATCGCTGTAGATCGGCATACCTTTTGGTGTCCTTGTATAAGTTTGATGAATCAATTCCAATGCCATTTCCTTCTTTTTGGTGCTCATGCAATGGTTGTAGTCACTCATGGCCATCTTCCTTACATGTGATACCCATTATTTACCCAACAATACTCCATCTAGGTACTGCATCTCTACATACCACTCCTCATTAAAACTTATTGTGACAGTTTGCTTTCCCTTTCCCTTATTCTTTGGTGAAATGGTCGGCTTCTTTGGTTCCATTTTTACTTGTCAAGAAACCCTAAAATCATCTTCTTTTCTTTGCTTCCTAACTCTTCCCAATCTTGTGGCTCAAATTCGCGAAAGAATCCTTTTATCTTCGTGCCCTAGTTGTAGAACCCTAACTTGGAAAAACTCTTCCAAAAGACAATGTATTCCACTAAAACTCTCTCCCTACACCTGTGTACTCCTACTCTAGTTTACAGATCAACCCTATTCATGCACTCAGATCTCTATGATTCCATCTTTGTACAAATATCTCTTTGCAAATGCCCTAGTTTGTAAGAGCTCTTCAATTTTTGTAATTGCAAGGTAAATAATAATGTGCTGGACTTCATCCTTATAACTTTTTCCTCCTTTCTAGTAATAAATGTTACACCACCTACCAATGTACTTATCATTAACTATAGATTTTTCCACTAAAACCAACTTTAAGTTCCCTTAGCCATGTGCCCAAAACTGCATGAAAATATTTTTCAACCTTCTGGAGTGTAAAAAAAATCCTAACTGACTAAAGACTCTTATGTGCGCTCTTGCAGCACCAAAGGTACTTCTTTTGTCCCTGACCTGATTTTTTCCCTTGCCTACCTCATTTTGTTCTTGTTCTTTTCCTTCTCTGTACATGGTTTTTTGTTAATATATCTTCACACCAAAATTTCTTGTCTACCTCTTTCATGAGCTCTCCTCCCTATGCATTTTTTTATCTTTCAACTGGGCCATTTAACATAACTTCCACTATGACCTAATTCTTCACTTAGCACTACTTCCTTCGCATAACTCCACCCCACACTAAAATTAGATGCATAGTCCTATGCACATACACAACCTTTTTTAAAGTAATAAGTGGTTATTGACACACAAGGAAAAAAATAAAACAAAAATAAAGGAACAAACAATGAGAAAGGGAAACACAAGGAAAAGAAATACATAAGGGAAATCCTAAGCTACTGCCTTATTGAAAAATACAAGAAAGGCTTATTTACAGTAGGGCTTCAACGTACTCCTATTAAAATGGCTAGGTAACTTCGTCCCATCCAGTGCTTATAACTGACATGTTCCTGAATTAAGGATGTACGAGATGATATAAGGGCCCAAACAATGGGCTTTCAAATTCCCAGGATGGCTTAGAAAATTGGAATCATACAACAACACCATTTTCTTGACCTCAAATTGATTATTATTGATATGACGATCATGCCATGCCTTTTGTAAAGCATTTTCAGTCTTCTGAATCCATCTAGCAAGTGATCGTCTCTCATCTAACTGCATCAACTTATCGATCCTTTCCTTGAGTGCTTGTTCATCAGCTAATCCTCCTGCATGCATTATACACAATGATGGTAACATGAATTCAACTGGTAAAATAGCCTCCATGCCAAACACCAATTGAAATGGTGTGGCCTTATTCAACCTCATGTAGGTTTTCCTGTACATCCATAGGATGGTTGATAATTTTTCATCCTAGTCTTGTCTTCCAACATCCCAAATCTTGGTCAACATGTGACTCAATGTCTTGTTAAACAATTCAGAAGTCCCATTCAATTGAGGGTGATAAAGGGTAGTCTTTTGACGGGACACCATAGATTCTTATAATATAATCTTGACCATTTCTTTTAGGAAGTGTGTACCCCTATCACTTGTCAAGCTCAATGGACATCCATACTTGCTGATTATGTTTTCCCATAAGAATCTAGTAGATATCACTACAGTGCATTCCTTTGTAGGCATTTCCTCTATCCATCTTGTCAAGTAATCAGTGCAAGTAATGATATACTGCAAACCATTCCTTTGCGTGGCTAGTGAAATTGGTCCTACAAATTTGATTGCCCACTTTTCAAATGGCTCTGTGTTGGCTATCGGCATTAATGACATCTCATCCCTCTTTCTAGGTTTTCTCAGGCACTAAAAAAGGTTGCAGGCCTTGAAAAATTCAATACAAATATGGTAGATGGTTTCCCACCAGAGCCCTGTAAGTAGAATCTTTTACATGGTTACATTTCCTACATAGTGCTCTCTTGCAATCCCACCATGTGCTTCCTCCATAATCACTTCATGCTCATGTTCTAATACGCATCAGCACAAAACCTCATCACAACCTAGCTTGTACAAATCTACACTAATCAACATATAGGGTGCAATGTGTGTTGCTAACTGTTTTGACTCCAAATCCTTCATCCCATCCGGCGCCATGCCTATTTTGAGGAACACCGAAATATATTCTAAGTCCAAGGGTGCACATCACAACCTAAATAGTTACGCGTCTGGCATGGTATTATCAATACTATACATGTCCTATCCTGAGTCAATCCTCGATAAGTGGTCAGGTCCTAAATTATGTTTTCCTTTTTTAATAACCATTGTGAACTCAAACTATTGAAATTATAAGACTTAACGACATATGTTATCTTGCAGAACTGGCTTATTTACAAAGTAATTCAGTACCATGTGATATGTGTATAATATAAACAGTGTTTCTAGCAGATACTACATGAACTTATGCATCACGTAGATCATTGATAGTTTCTCGCACTCAATAGTGATGTAATTCTGTTCTACTAGGGTCAACTTCCTACTTACAAAACACAAGGGGTGATCAATAATCCCCTCACCAGGGTCAACTTCTCTAATGGTTGTTCTTAAGCCATCAACATGTACATGGAAAGGTTTATCCCAAGAAGGAAAGCATAGTATGGGTGCAGTAACAATCCTATCTTTCAAAGTGTCAAATGCCTTCTGCTTCACCTCTCCCTAATGAAAGGCACTCTTGTGCTTTAGAAATTCTTCCAAGGGCATGATGATCTTGGCATATCCTTTGATGAACTTCCTGTAGTACCCTGTATGTCCAAGAAATCTACGCTTTGTGTTATGAATAGTAGGCTCTCCCGATCCCACAATAACAACAACTTTTGCGAGATCCACTAACAAACCCTCCTTACATATAATATGTCCCAACAGGGTTCCAAATGGAGTAGAAAAGACACATTTCTTAATGTTGAGGGATATCCTCAACTGATGACATCTCTCGAACATTAGTCTTAAATTTTCATAATGGTACTTCACTAGCCCATAAACCGTCTAGTCATCCAGGTGGAATTGAAGAAACTTATGGATGAAGTCCTATAATGCTTGTACCACGATGTGCGAGAATACATCAGGTGTATTCTTAATTCCATAAGGCATAATTGTGTAGGAAATTTTTCCGCACTTAGTGGTGAAAATTTTCTTTCTCTGGTCTACCTTTGCAATCCTGACTTGGTGATACCCAGAGAATCCATCTGTGAAGGAATAAACCTTGCGCCTGGCTACTCCTAAAATTTCTTTAGTGAAGGGGGTTGGAAAAGGGTCAATGACACACTACTTTCAAGTCCCTATAATCAACACAGATCCTTATCCTCCCATCCTTATTAATGCTTATGACCATTGGGTTTACCTATTTTGACTCTTTTACAGCCCCAATGATACCAAATATTATCATCTTGTCTATCTCTTCCTTGACTCTTACGTTCAAGTTCAGATTCATTTGATAAGGTATCTTCTGAATCGAGCACACACCTTCCATCAAATTGATCTTAATCTCCATGAAGGATTGGTGAGCATCTTTGAGCTCATGATACCCATGTGGAAATAGATCCTGAAACTCGCGCAACAGATCAATGAGTTTTGAAACCTCTTTCTCTGACCACTAATCCCCAATGATTACTTCCTTAGGTTCTATCTCTGTCCCAATGTTAACTTTCTTCATTTTCAAGGGCTCATGGTAGGTGCATGCTTGCTCATCAGTGTTATCTATGACTTCATGCGTACCTTCAAAGTGGTTAACATGCAAACTTTCCATTTCTTCCCCATCTACTACATAGACCATCTTCCCTTTTTCCTTTCCAATTCTTCTACATTGAAATGTGTCTCCAAACTAGGTTCACCTAGCAATTCTAGTAACCTATCTTCTGCCATGGAACTATCTCCCATTGTAAGGCAATTGAAAACTTGCAATGTCTTATCCACTAATGGCTTGGTACTATGATACTCAAAATCTTGAATGAGATCAGATGTTAACTCTTGTCAATTCCCTGTCTGATGGTGTGTCTCTGAGTGAATATACCATACGTGCACACAACCCATTAAGATGGAATATAACTTATGCACTCATAACAAAGGTGGTAAAGCTTATTTTACTTCTATCCAACCATTCTCACATGCTTGGATACGGGAAGAGGTAGGTTATTTTCCATGGAAGTCTTAGATAACCGTGGATGCATTTCTTCTGCAGAATCTTATAGAAAATGTGACTCTTGCCTCATGCCACCCTAGGAGACTCTCGTGATGTGTTTCCCACCAACGCACTGTAGTCCCAAGCAAGTTATAACTGAGCATACTTCTCCTTTCATCCTCATTTTCCCACTGAGCCTTGATTTCTAGTAAGAAATCATCAAGGCTTGCTCCTCCGGAGTAACTTGGTATCTTATTTCTTCCCAGGTGCTTGACTGCATGCGCCTTTTTCACCCTTGTAATATATCCTCTCAATTATCACCCAATTAGCTCATAAGTCCCATGTGCCCAATTGTCACATGTTATACTAGTTGTATCACTTATCGACTGAGCCTCTTCAAATTGGATAAATCCTTCTGTAGGATGAATTATTTCAGGGTCTCTAATGGAACACACATATATTCTATTGAGACTTCCTCTCCTAAGGGCTATATAGGGTGTTGACTTCCCATCTGTTAAAGGGATGATTACCCATTCTTCTTTGTTCTTGAAACTGATATAACCATTGTTAAACTGCAAGTCGACATTGTTTTTATAACACCAAGGGCACCCAAGTAATGCTAGAAAATTATCTGCTTCGGTGAGTGCTAAGACTTCAAAGTCCCCAATGAACTTGGCCCCTTGAATAGTTATAACCGCATCTTTCAAGACTCCAATGGGAATTACCTTTGTATTTTTCGCCATATACAACACATTCAAAGATGGATGTAATGCGGACCTTCCCATTTGACGCCATGCATCCAATGTGAGAACATTTACCTACGCTCATGTGTCAATGAGCATATTGCTCAAAAATCCACCCATCAACAACTACATTAAATGTGATCTCTTTATCATAGTCAAGGCTATGAAGAGGAAGGTTGGCATGTAGAACCTTCTTTTTGCGCTCTCTCTCCCAGTACACGTGGTACCTTCTCCTGTAACCATTCTCCTAGCAAGGGAATGATATTCTCCTACCTTAACATTTTGTACACTTCCCTGACCTTGTCTAGATCCTTTGGACAGAGCCTCAACATTCTTCCTTTGCTCCAACTATATTGACTACTCCTTTAGACACTTAATCTCTCCTTGTAATCCCCAAATCACATCCATAGTCTCTTGATACACTTCTTTCTGATGAGAAGGGTCCAGATACTTCCCATGTACCACTTCTTCCCTAGCAACCAATTTCTATCTTGGCATCTCCCTTGCGTGTGCAATCTTCTACTCACGTTGCCACTAGTACAGGTGTCTAATCCTGACTCATGCGCCACTCTTGGCATCCATTGTGGGTCATCCTTCTTTATACTTGTCATCTCTAGCACCTTTATTCTTGCGGTGTTGTTAGCTCATATGTTCAAAAAACTCAAGACCTTCCTTGTAATTATGTTTTTTTCTGCAATCCACAAGAATTGCAATAGGTCAGAACACTCACGTTTATAATGCTATGTCAATATACAATTATAACAAGTTCCACGCATGGGAAATCACTTCTTCCTCCTTTGCAGTTACTGTGACCACGAAATCCTCCAGCGAAAACCTCTTCCGCACATTCCTCCATCTGCGTGCCCTTCATAGCGGTGATCATCTTCCTTTGAAATGCTTGCAAGGCTAGTCTAGTGACACACACTAAGATCAATAGCATCATGAATCTGGTTCAATCAGCCTGACAATCCTTGGTATCATGGGTCATAGAAGTAAAGATCGTGCAATAGAAAGAAACATTCTCGTGGATTACGTACTGAAGTAGAGGACATATATTTTTGCATCATGATCCCCATGTAAAATCTCACAGTCAACCGTTATGGCACATACTGAACTCTAAGGGAAACTATCCTTTATATTCCCCTCCATTTCACAGTCTATGCACCAAAGACCACTATGAACCTCATGCACTAAATTTTTAGAAAGCTTCTCCAGCTGCTTGTCCATTGTAGACAATTTGAGCCTCTAGAAAAGTGCTCACACCAATATCAATGTTCCCAATAGCCTCAACACGTAAGGTAGCTTCTAAGGCCTCATGCAAGTCTGTGAAATTATTGTGTGATAGTGCCCTTCTAAACGGTGTTATCAATCCACCAAAAAACCATTGAGCATACTGAGAGCGGTTGTATGTCATAGGACAATTTTAATAAGAGAGTTTTGAACCATGTGTGTCATACTCTCAAACACTCTCTGTCATTCCTTGTTAGATCTCCTTCAGGGCGCTGATGCTATTTTTCATTCAAATTCATGGAATATGGAACTCTTCCAGGAAGGCATTCTTCGATGCAATGTAATCCATGACCATCTAGTGGGGGTCATACTTGTGGTACCAAATATGCATGCACCCCTGCAGCGTTGTTGTAAATTGACTTCCCTTTCATTTTGGGTTAGTGATCCCCTTCATGCACCATAGAAATCCATACTTATTGCACATGCTCTGTAGCATCCTCAATACCTTTGTAGTCCGGTAGGTGTAAAGATATCTCAAAAAAACACTTGCAAGGGTAGTTGAGGCCCTTTTCCACCCTAACCCAAAACCTTGGTTTCCACCTGTGTTTCCCCCGCCACTAGATCCGCTAGACCCACTAGGTCTTTTCCCTCCTAACCCACCAGATCCTCTAGGTCCACTAAGTGTACCAAGTCCTCTAGCCCCTACACCACTAGATCCACCTCCTATAGCCGATAAATGGCCTTAAGTGGTTGTGCCAAGTATCCCCAACGTCCCACTAAACTACATCGCCGATGGTTCTGTGATATTTCCCCGCTACCATTTGTGTGTCCCATGCCACTTCTAGACGTGATACCTAAACCTTGTATATTTTCACCTTGTCCAAAAATTCCTCCAAATATGGGGATGGTTTGGGCATAGCCATGGATGTCCCAAATGATAAATTATATCTCTTAGGCATAGATCGGTTACTTCCACCAATACTAACTAGATTAACAATACTTTCTTCCTTAATTTGGAAAACCAAGTGCATCAGGGGTTGGTCACTAGGTGGGTTCAGATGTACACCGATAGATCTCCATTTCTCCATGTGACGAACTCTTATCAAAAATTGAAGGGGATTCTCTCTTACGCTTTCCAAGATGGGGTAGCACAAACTGGTCTTAGGTTCTACGTCTTCTGCGTCAACCTCAACTCCTTCTGACAATATCTACCTCCATAGATCCATCACACCTATAACCTCACATTATCTAGCCATCTCCATTTACATGAGCTTCACTATACTTGAGTTTTCTCTCCTCTCTCTCCTTTTTAGATGTAATGTCTGTCATCTTCCTCCACCCTAGTTTCCTCGCTCAGTGCTCAGAAAATCTTAGTTGGTCATATGGAATGCCTCCAAACTTAGCGTAATGATCAATATATTCATGTTGCCAAAGGGACAGCGTGTAAAAATGATCCTCTGGGTTCCCTTAAGAATTCTGAATTTAGAAACCTATGGACAAGAATATGTAGAAATGGTGTATATATAAAGTATAATTGGTCAACACTCCTTTCCACCAATGATGGACAACAGCATGTGTCCAAGTCAGATCTACATCTTGTAGCTTCTAGTAATCATATAGGGTCAATAAGTGCATAATCTATAGTACCAGCTTGATCTGGATATGCATATGATGAAATTCATTCATAAAACTCTACTAGAAAGTAGCATAATAAAGTTTCATACAACTCATGGTACATGTGCTCTTCTACCCATCTATGTGTATCAAACTCAGGTCTCTACACTGAATCTTTGAGTAAACTCATCCTTCTGTGCTCCTAAGCCATGCTTCAACACTCTCCAAGGTCAGGCACTTAGTCATCACACATAAATGGAACCATGATGTCAGTGTATATATTTCTCACAACAACTTTGAAAAGAGGTCTTGGCAACATAACCAAGATGTAGTCATTTTTATTCCCTTACAACAACGATCTAATCCCATGTACATCAGCCTATCACTCAGTAGGTGTTGGGTGCTCACCCAAGGCACACATGGGCACTGAGCCTCTCCTTTGTGTGATTCTTGTGAGAATACATTGATCAATGAAAAAATTTAGAAAAAGGGTAAAGAAACATGCATTCATTCTAAGAACTTAATATGAGGCATTATATTAATGCATCCATTCAGACAACAAGATAAATATCAAAAAGATAACAAATATGTTTCATAATATAAAAAATATGTACTAGGGTTTACATCCATGAATAATGTATATTTAGAATAGAACCATATATTTCTCATTGATCTTAGTTTAGTAAACACATTACATTCCTTAAGGCCATAACAAATCAATGTATCAGTGCAGAGACTCGTGCATCAGAAATCCTAACTTTGCTTCCCATATTATAAAAATGATCACATACCCATACCTCTAAATATGCCATCTCTCCCATAGCCCTCCTAATGAGAATCCATAGAACCCATTACTATTTTTGTAGATCTTCACCTCTTCAATTTCTATATGATGTCAGCGACCACACACTCTTCTCCAAAAGTAGTCATCCCTTTCCTCCTACCCGAGCATCTCTATATATAACTTTAGCATCCACCGCCATGCCTTCATGAAGTAATAGATAAGTTTCCAAGTGTCCATGTGGTCCTTTAATGGAGCATGCTTCTTCCCATCCAAGCTATCCACTTTCTACAATGATGTCTTTCTAGATCCTTCCATCATATGAAATATTCCTTCCTTGACCACTGAGCTACCAGGCTAGCACCTTATCCACTCCGCATGCTCACTGGGGACATGCTTTTCTCATGCATTGCTAGGAATGCAAAATATGGATAATTCTCAAAACCATTTTCTTTACCTAGCACATGTCATGGGTTTTACTAAACCCTCCTAAAATCCTTATCCTACGTGCCTTCGCCCCACGCGCCCTTCTTCATATAGGTTCCGCATGCCCACACGTCTTCTTGTACTTAGCCAATATTATGAGGCCTAAAAAATTTTAGTGTTAAAATTTACACCCAGATAGGGCAGAGGTCCTGTAATCACCATTCTGCATTAGGTGGTGGTCCGATGCAAATTTTCTAGAAATTTCACTCACGTTTTGATGCAAAATTCTCTCACTTAACTCCTATTTTAGAACACATTTCTTGCCTATTTTAGATGATTGCAAAGCCAAACTTCCTTTTGGCATGCTCTCATTTACTTATAATTTTTGATTGATGGTTATCAGTAGTTTGAATCCCCCCTTCATTGTTCTTATGTCATCCTTTGGCTGCCAAGTGGATTCAACCATTACCCAGCCAAACTCCTATAAATACAATGCTTGTATTCAAGAAAATGTCCTGATAATTTATGTGCATATTGCATAGTATTGTTACAACAATCCTGCTAGAAATTACATAGCCCAAGCTCAGATATTTTGTGCTATCTATATTATACTTGCATTGCAACTCGACTGGCTTCAAGCTACCATTTCTCAAGTGCTTTCTCCTGCTGATGTCTCTACATTCCCAAATTTCTTGTACTCACCTGGACACACAAAGAATGAAAGGATAGACTGAAGATACAAATTACTACACAACTAGATTTACCTCTATTCTGTAAATTTCAGGTTGGAGTTATTGTTTGGTTTCCTTCATTGCTGCAATTTATTATTGTTACGTCATATCAAACAGAGTAGAAATCAATTTCCTTTCATTTACAAGTAGTTAATTAATTTCCGAGAGGGTTACGTCTTTCATAGAAGCTGTCGATGATGGATTTTATTCTCCCTATCCCTATGGATTTGAAGAGAAGAACATATGTAGGAATTTGTCTGCATATCATAAATTAATTGGAAAATTTCTTGCTTTATGTTAGCATTAATTAGAATACAATCACCACATGTGAATGACCATATCAGGTAATTTTTCTTGTTTAGTTTTAGTGTAGAAGTAGTTTAGTTGTTTATAATAAAAGTAATGTGTTGTTTTTTATTATAATATTTCAGTTTTGTGATTTGTTTAGATTAGTTTCCCTTTCAGTAGTAGTTTAGATTGTTAATTTCACATTTGTTTAAATGGGCACTTCAAAATAATTTAATATTTATATTCAATCAAGTAGATAAAACCATAGGGAATTTACGCTACCCACTCATAGCCACTAATTATCCCCTTTTCTAACTCGATTACTAGGAATTCACGCTACTTGGTCTTAACCATTAATTCTTCAATAATTAGCTGTCCAGATTTCCACATCGATTGCCCCAGCATGAGATCATGGGGTTGAGTGCAGGTGAAGGTCGCATGTAAATTTCATATGTATAGTGTCACAATTAAATATTAGTCCTCATATGATATCATTTAGGTTTCAAGCATGTAGATTGAGTTGTTTGGTGAGATGTCATGGTATCTTTGTTCTTGGTCTAGTGAGTTGAGTCACTATATGAGATATATTGATGTCATTGGATGATGTTGTGATGTCATTCATATTCCATAAGGTGTGTTACAGGTGTCCTTGATTCTGCATGAAGTTATAAAGGTCGTGTCATGAGGTTACATGCTTTTTTTAGGTCATTCCATGCTTGTTTCTAGCCTTGGAGCATCCAGATTGAGGTAGAGAAGTGAGATATCTTTTACAAAAAAATTGGAGTTTTCTTAAGTATGAGATGGATTGGTTCATGCTTGATATTACCTAGAATGTTCATAGAGATTAATTTGGCATCCAATAAATTTATTTCTATGTCTTGAATGTTTTTATAAATGTTTTTATGAGCTAACATTTGGTAGCATCTTTTTTAGAAGGTTGATTTAGTGAAAACAAAAGTGTTTGTGGTTTGATCTAGTGATTTATTCAAGTCTTATTACTTTCTTATAAGTTTTCTAAAGGTTATTCCATTTCCATTGATTGGTCACATGGCATGGTTTGGTTTAGTAGAAGTGATTTAGTGGCATAATGAAGTTTCGAGGGTGTTGAAGGGTGTAGGAAACAATTGTTTTGTAAAATGCAAAGAGCACTGGGCCCATTAAATGAAATAAATTTTTTGGTTGAGATAAATTATGACCATGAATGGATGTTAAATTACATTTTAATCTTGTGTAATATTTTATGGGTCATGACCAAGTATGGTTTTGATGTAAGGGAATTTTTATCTTTGTGCCCATGGGGTTTTGAGCCATTTAGGCACATGTAATGATGTTTTTAGCTAGGCCAACCTACTTGGTTCATATGTGACCATTGAATGATTTTATTTGAATTTAATAAAGGTGTATTGGTAGAATTATTTATGAGGTAAGAACCTCCTTTGGGTTGGAAAGACAATTTGCATATAAAAATGGAGTTTAAGCTCATTTGATGAGCTAGTCTTGCATGGGGGAGTAGTGTGACCTAGAGGAGAGTTATTTTCAGGTATGAAGGCATGATTTGAGGTAAGATAAGATTTTTTTTAGATTAAGGAAGATAATACAACATGAGAGAATTTTTTTAGAGGAAATACAAGGTGAGAAGGAAGAAGATAGAGTAAGATGGAAGATCTAGGGTTTGTGAGCTAAATTTGTGACCTCCATCAGTTGTTGTACAATAATTATCATAAATAAAACATATTTAGGTGTCTGAGTTGGTGCTTAGTCATCCTAGGATGTTATAGCCTCCTTGTGGAGTGGTGTTTCACTAAATTATGGGTTGGTGCTCCTTGTAGGGTTGGTGCTCTACTAAACTAGGGGTTGGTGCTCCTTGTGGGGTTAGTGCCTCACTATATTAGGGGTTAGTGCTCCTTATGAATTTTTTGCTTCACTAAAATTATTTTATTTATGTAATATAAGTAGATTTTCAGTGTTATCCAAATAAATCTCCTAGTTATTTGGATAACTTTTATTTTATTCTGACTCTAATGTTTCACATTTCAAGTTGCGCGCACTCAATATTGTTCTTTTGACACCTTGGCACAATTGTTGTTCCTCCACGTGCACCTTCCGTACCTTCCTACTTATCCCTCTTCATTCTACCATCTCATTCCATTTCACTTTTTGCACCTTCTTTCTTTCCTATCTTGTTGCGCACTCCTTGCGCGCACCTCTATAAACTTGCCTTCTAAATTGGAGAAGTCCCTCGCATGCCTTCATGCTTGTGCACCTTGCACTTCCTCTTTTCTTTACACTCCTTCATGTGCCCCCTTTTATTTCTTCCTTCACATGCCCTTCCTCAGTTGAATGCTTGCGCCCCTTCCTAGACTTGTTCCTTGTAAGTATTTTCCTATTCCTCCCACGTGCGCACCTCCGTGTGTGCCTTCCCTTTATTTCCCTTTCACATGCCTACCTTTTTCTTCCGCACCTTGGACATTCTTTTGAACCAATCACTGTGCCATGTCATTTATCAAAATTTATTTTGATGCACGCAACCTATCAAAGTGCACCAATAGGGTGCTAAATCTAGACAACCAACCAATTAATGACACGTGGCAAAAATGAAAAAACAAATCAATAGTTGGCCATTTTATTTTAGTCAATCTACGCATGCCACATGTCATTGTATGTCAGAGTGACCTGTAGACTTTTGAAAGGCATAAATTCAGCTACAATGCTTAGATTCCAGCACACTCGGTCTCATTTCAAAGTTGTTGACATTAACTGCACATTGGAATTTTCAAAATCAGATTTAGGAAGGATTTGATAGGTAGAAAATAGGGAAACATCTTTCTAAGCATCAATGCACACATCTAATCGACCTCAACTACAAGATTTCATCAGATCTTTCCTCCTTCCTTCTTCTACATACCAAATAAACATCAGGAAGCACATCTGATAGTCTTACAGGTGGATTCATAGGCATTTATCATTTTTTGTTAGTGGTTGAAGATTTAAATTTGAGTGTCCATATCTTTTCTCCTTCTCTTCTCTCCTTCTTCTCATATAAATAATAAAGTTATTCTTTATAAAAAGGATACCTCTTTGTTGCTATGACACCATGCTGAAATGGTGGCTTACTTCTCATGGGTCTCAGACCTTAGCGTGGTCTCTGCAATGTATTCTCACCTCCTACTGTGAATGTAAATGATTGTACATCCTTTGAGCAATAAAATCATGTTTTATGGAACTCTTGTCTTCCCTTTCTTGTTTTCATTTCATCTCACTTGTATATTTTCATTTTATGGCATGTTGTGCATATTCCCACTTGCATTCCTCATGTTTATGTGTTGTGCGTGCTAGAAGGCCAAGCTCGCGTGTTGATCTGTTGCGCGTGTCACCCACCCTATTCTCTTGTGCCCACTCTATTTCCCTTATCGCTTGTGGAGAGAGATAGACCCTTTCCCTAGAGCTATCACCTTCCTTAGCTTAGGATTTCCCCTTTCTGCATGTCCTTCTATTCATGGTCCCTTGGCATGTTTATTCTAGGATTTTCTTTCTGCATTATGAGTAACAATAGCGTTAAAGGTAGGTAAAAGAACCGGCCTTCTCTGGAGATCCGTCCTAAGCATGTAAGGTCCCACAACATGGGGATGAGTCCATTGTTTTCTCAAACAACTCGTCTCTTTCAGATCCAAGATGCGGGTACATGTTTGAATGACCAACAATTTCTATCTCCAACACAATCACATCAAGGGCATAATTTTGAGCACCAACAGTTTTTGGCACGTCCATTGGGACAAGAGTGAAGAGATTTACATCTTCATCTCAGAAATTTTGATTTGTTTTGTTGAGATCCATCCTTTGGAGGCATATTTCAACACATTTGGTGACTCTGCTGATCCAAATGCACCCATCATTTCATTCGCAAATCAATGTTCCCCCCTTCTTTCATTCATTTCTCCTTTTTCCATTGTTCCACCTTCCTCTTTTGAAGTCATGCAATCATGACTTTTTTCCCTTCATAGAATTCTAATTTGCAGTAGTAAAACTAGTTTTCTCCATCACCACAGTTTCAAAATCCTCCTCCAAATCAGTTTTATATGCCCTATTATCCTGAATATGCATATAACCCACCTCCCACTGATATGTATGGTTATTTTTCTAACCATAATGTTTATGAAGAATAGATTTATGCAGATGATGGTGTAAACTCCATGGTTGAATATGATTTTGAGAGGCAGGTTCAAAACATGGATATGGACATGATGCAACTCAAAGTCAAGTGCTCCATAAAGGAAGCTAAAGTTGGCTACATGGTCCTTTGTCCATGGGTCGTCCATGTACCAGGCTATTTTAGCACCTAACAGAAGTTACACTTCATCATTGAGATGATGCCCTAGATTAAAGAGTGGGAAAAAGAAATGGAGGCTCAAAAATCTAGCACACAGAAACCCTGTCAATGGGGAAACCCTACACTACCATCTTACAACCCTCTCACTCTTCTATGCCAACTTACATCATCTCATGTCATTACACATGTTTCCAACTTCCTTCGCGCTTCCCCTGTTGAGAATTCCCCTCCTTCATCCTTTCAACTTCAATTCTATGCCATTACCCCTCCTAAGTGTGCTTCCACTTCTCTTGCATGTGCACCTTCCATGCCTTCCACTGAAATTCTCCCATTTCCTTCCATGTCCCCTCTATCTAACTATACCATAAATGAATAACCCCTTGCCAATGTTCCTTTCCCAACCAACATCATCATGTTCGATGAGTGCAGAACAATTAAAGAATTACACAACTCATGTGAATCTGACTGGGAAGAGAAGATCATATGAGCTCCTATTCCAGAAGAAAAGGAGTTAGACTTAGAGGGGGCGCTCCTAGAGGAGACTAATTTTCTTGTAGAGGTAGAACCATGACCGCCCTAGCTCTATGCGACCCAGCCAGTAAGAAGTCACATTCACAAGGAGAGTCTGTAAGAAAATCCCATATGTGGGATTGAGCTTCAAATTAATGGGAATATCATAAGGATCAAACCATGCCCAATCAGATATCTGGATAGTCTAGAGCAAAAAACAAAGTTACCACTGGTCATGCTCACTTCAGAACATGAGGTAGAGCTTCAACATGCTAAATTTTAATAGTAGTGCCTCTCGAATCCAAGCACAAAACAACTTCAAGAGGTGTATATTTTTTTTTTATACTTTGAGGAGGGTGAAACACCATCTGTAATTCAGTTTTTCACTCTTGTTTCAGACCATGTCCAAATCCAAATAAATTACATGGTCACAATTTTTGAGGAAGGGAAGCTACTTCTCCCTACCTATAGTAGGTTTTACTTGAGTGCCCCTTACCTTTGGTTATTGTAGGGTATATTAGGTTTTCTTTCAGTAACACAAGTGCTTGCACACACTCTGTGTGTCCCCTTTGGGACATGTATGATTTTTAGATTTTATACATAGTGTTGTGATTCCATTTTGGCATGATCCCTCTGGTGCCATTCCTTTCCTGTTGCACCCACGTGGCCCTTTTTTGCTTCCCGGGATGACAGTTCAATTTTAAAAGAGGTTGTTCAAACGAATCCCTGGAACTTTCACTCTCATCAATCCAATTTAGAATATCTATGTATGAGAGCAGTAGTTCAGTTTAAATTTCAAACAGAGCTTCAAGTGACTTCAAGGATGTTCTTCAATTTATAGATCAGATCGTCAAGATTAGCGCTTGACTCCATGACCAATGGATTCTAAGGCTATTGGTCTCTTCATCTAGCATGTAGATGGCCCTCGAAATTCACCAAAACTGTTATCCAAATAACTCTCCTAGTTATTTGGATAACTTATATTTTACTATGACTCTGATGTTTCATGTTTAAGGTTGTATGTACTCAAGATTGTTCTTTACACACCTTGGCATAGTTGTAGTTACTCCGCGCACACCTTCCACACTTTCCTACTTCTCCCTCTTCTATCTCCTTCCATTTTCCTTTTTGCACCTTCTCTCTATGTGCCTAATTTCTTTCCTATCTTGTTGCACACTCCTTGTGTGCACCTCTATAGACTTTCCTTCCAAACTGGCTAAATCCCTCACATGCCTTCATACTTGTGCACCTTGAACTTCCTATTTTCCTTGTGCTCCTTTGTGTGCCCCCTTTTCTTTATGCCTTCGTGCACCCTTCCTCAGTTGAATTCTTGCACCCCTTCTCATACTTATTCCCTACAATTATTTTCCTATTCCTCCTGCTTGTGCACCTTTGCATGTTCCTTCCCTCTATTTCACTTTTGTGTGCCTACCTTTTTCTTCCATGCATTACATCTTATTCAACACCAGTCACTGTTCCACATCATCTATCAAACTTGAGTGTGATGTATGCAACCTATCAGAGCATGCCAACAAGGCACCTAATCTGGACAACCAACTGGTGCATGACACATGGCAAAAACGTAAAAAAAAATTAACAGTTGGTCAATTTACTTTAGTCAATCTATGCGTGCCACATGTCAAATCATGTCCGAGTGGCTTGTAGACTTCTAATAGCCATAAATTATTTTGCAGTGCATAGATTTCCATGCACCTGGTCTCATTTGAAAGCTGTTGACATCAACTACACATTGGAATTTTCAAAATCTGATTCAGGTGGGATTTAGTAGGTGAAAAATAAGGAAATGTCTTTCTGATCATCAACGCACACATCTAATCAGCCTCAACTACCGAATTTCATGAGATCTTACCTCCTTCATTATTCTACTCACCAAACAAACATGGGGAAGCACATCTGATAGCCTTGTGGGTAGATTCACAGACATTTATCACTTGTTGTTGGTGGTTGAAGATTTGAATTTGACTTTCCCTCTCTTTCTCCTTCTCTTCTCTCCTTCTCCTATAAATAGCACATTTTTACTTTGTAAAAATGACCCCTCTTTGTTATAACGACAGCATGCTGAAATGGTGGCTGACATTCCATGGGTTTCAGACCTTTGCATGGTCTCTATAATGTATTCTTACCTCTTGCAATGAATGTATTTTACTATGCATCCATTAAGCAATAAAATTATGTTTTGTGGAACTCTTGTCTTCACTTTCTCATTTTCATTACATCACTCCTCTCTATTTGCATTTTCTAGCATGTTGTGCGTATTCTCACTTGTAGTCCCCATATTCATGTGTTGTGCGTACTAGAAGGAAGAGCCTTCGTGTTGATATGTGGCACACATCGTCTGCCCTCTTCTATCGCACCCAATCTGTTTCCCTCGCCACTCGTGGAGAGATATTTACCCTTTCCTTGGTGCTATCACCTTCCTTAGCTTAGGATTTCCCCTTTTTACACGTCCTTCTATCCCTAGTCCCTTGGCATGTTTATTCTAGGATTTTCTTTCTACATTAGGAGTAGTAGTAGTGTTAGAGGTGCGTAGAGGAACCAACCTTCTCAGGAGATCCGTCCCAAGTGTGAAAGGTCCCACAACTTGAGGATAGTTCCATTTTTGTTTGAAATATCTCAGGTCTTCCAGATCAAAGACGTCAGTGCATGTTTGAATGACAAACAAGTTCTCTTCCCCATGAGGGTTTCCCACTTACATATGATATTTTTGTGTTCTGCACTTTATTTCTTGCTCTTGTGATTGATGTTTTTTATCTTAATAAGCATACATGGTTATGGATATTGAATGGATAATATAATTGATGAATGAATGGTTTGGTAAGTGAAGTGAAAATCATTGTAGGAATGATTCACCCCCCATCTTAGTCCCTTGTCCTTCCAACAAGATACACATCTCTTATGTGCTTTATGTTATCGAGTATTCACTAAGATAAAATGGGGGAAAATGTAGACACAAAATCACACACTTGGGTACATTTCTAGGTCATAAACACATACTAGCATTTATATAATTTATAATCAAGAAAATTAGTAATTGACGGTTGTCTTTAGCCTCTTTTCCTTCTTTATGGTTTTCTATTTGGTCTTACACACCCTACAACCCAGTTGGTATTTTACTTATTTATCTTTTATGACTTCAGACACCAGTGCCCAACTAGGATAGGAGCACCCAGGTGCCCTTGTCGCCTCTAGGCTCCTATGAACCTTTTTCACCTTAATTTCTCCTTTTGGGTCTTGTTTTAACTTCTGGGCATATTTTTCACTTATGGATTGGCCTTCTATTTGTCAATTATGAAATTCAAACAAGAGAATTATATAAATACATAGTTATGTGTTCAAAATCAAGGACCAAGCACTAAAAAATACTATTGTCACATAATCTTACATATAAAAGCACTCTAAAACATCCATCCATCATCCATTCAAGGGACAAGAGTTGTATACTATGCATACACAACATAGGAAGGGGAAGTTCATTCTATTTCATCCACACATTCAACTACATTATAGCTATAACCCACTATCAAGTGCACATGCACAAGGGTGTCCTAACACATCATTCTCACACATATACATAAGAATTTCATAGATTCTGATATGTAGTGCATCTCTCAGTTGTAATTTCACTCTTAGAGTGATCACTGGGGTCAGTCTGACTCCTTAGTCTACATTTTTTGTTTGATGTTTTATGTGGTTTGTGGGCTTGTGCAGGTAGAAAAATTATTTTGCATGTTACAGGTGCAATTAGAATCCTAACAATGAAGTTATGTTAATAAAATGAATATTTAAACAAAGACCTTCTGACCCAAAAAAATTCATAACCTTAGCACTTATTCTGACACTAGAGCCTAGAGTTGGTCACTAGGCCCTAGGGCACTCCTTTCCTTCCATGGGTGCTCATATCATGCCCTATTTTTGAGTTCCAAAATTTATAGTGAGTAGTGATGACCATGTTTATAACATGTTCAACACTTTTACCTTCCTAGATCACTTCCAGATTGTGCATAAAAAAACTAAGTATTCTTATCTCATCTCCTTCTTAAGGTTTCATACTTTACATCTTATTTTGCTTGTGTCATTTCTATATTCCATCATTTATTTATTATTTTGTTCAGAAGTTACTCTAAAATATTTAGATTTAATTAAAATTTAATTTAATCAAGGGTAGATATGAGGAATATATAAGAAGGAGAGCTAAATTAGTGTCATCGTCAATTGTCGATGCAATGTTCTAGAGTTTAAAAACAAATTTAGGTAGATGAGTTATTGTTGAGTCATTTAGGGGGTCAATGCCTCCATGTAAGGTTGGTGTTCTACTAAATTGGTGCTCCTTGTAGTTATGGTGCTTTACTAAGTATGGGGGTTAGTGCTCCTTGTGGGGTTAGTGCCTTACTAAATTAAGGGGTTGATTCTCCTTGTTGGATTAGTGTTCAACTAAATTTGAATCATTACTATAATAAATATTTTTTAATTAATTTTCTTCCCTTCAAGGGTTTCCCACTTAAATTGGTGTACTTGTGTTATTTTGTTCATATTTCTCATGTTTATGGTTATGATTCTTAGTAAATTCATGATTAATGGTTAATTATAATTGATTAATGCTAAATTGAACGTGAATGAATGGTTTAAGACTCACTAATTTACCCCCTCTCCCCTTTTAGTGATTGGGCTTCCAACAATTGGTATAAGAGCAGGTCCTCTGAAGCAAGCTTAACAAGCTTGAGGTAGTTCTTTGAAGCATATATATTGATAGTCAGAAAAGTGGCTCCTCTACTAGAAAATCTCATTTTTTTGACAAGACTAATTATGATTTTTGGAGCATTGTGATGAATACTAACATAATGTCCTTGGATGTGATATTTTTCATTCAATTTTTTATTGTTACAATATTCCTCAAACTCCTCCAATTGATGTAGTAGGAAATAAGGTGAGTAATGACAACTCTAAAGCAATGAATTCCATTTTGTGTGGATTGGTAGCATCATTATTTGTCAAGGTAATGTAATGTGCTACTACTAAGGCTATGTGGGATAAACTACAATTCATTTATGAAGGTGACACTAAGGTGAAGCTACAAAAATCTCCGGACCTATAGGAGTTAGTTTGAAAGTTTGAAGATGAAGGAAGAAGAAACCATTGTAGCATTTCTCCTTGGTATAGATGAAGTGGTCAATGCCATTAGAGGATTAAGAGAAGAAGAGAAAGAAGATTTGGTGGTGCAGAAAGTGACGATATCTCTCACTCCTAAATTTTATCCTAAAGTCTCATCTATAGAGGAAGCCAAGGATATGAGTTCTCTACACAAGGATGAAAAATATGGTATAATGCTTATTTCACTAAATTGGGACTTATTCCTATCCAAGATGTGAAAAACAATAGCCAATATTGGAATCTAATATTACTATTATTGGATTCAAAAATGTCAAATATTGGAATTATCTACACTCCAAAATCGCACATATTGGATTCCAAAATCACATATATTGGAATCCAAAATCACATATATTGGAATCTAAAATCACCTATATTGGAATTACCTATACTCCAAAATCACATATATTGGAATACAAAAATCAAAATATTTTAATTTGTTAATTCTCCTTCCGAATTCCAATATATCTGGTCACAATTTAAATTTATGAATATGTGAAAAAACGTTTAATTAATTCAGGGAATACAACATTAATTTGAGAAATAATTCCTAGCATCTGCTCACTTATATAGAATAGATACATGTTCTATTTTATAAGGGCTAGCAGCTATTAGGATTAATGATTGCTTTGGAATAATGCTCTTATTAGTTTTAAGATGTTTTTAAGATTAAAATATACAAATTTGAATATTTCAAACGCCATTGAGCAATTGGCCGCTAGGCTAATGAAATTCACGAGATTTGAGACACTTCTAGATTCAATAACTATGGTTCAATTGAACCTTGGGGTAACCAGATAATAACCGAAGATGTTATGAACAAACTTAAAGAGGGCGACAATTCAATTTAAGAGAATTTAATTAACTATAAAACCATCCTAGATATATTATCATATTTTAAGTTAGATCTCATATTTACTTCATTTATTATGGTATGATTAAACCTTAGCACAACCAGAGAATTTATGAAGATGTTATGAAGAAATTAGCAAAGGGAAATGATCCAGTGTAGAAGAATGTAATTAATTGTAAAACCATACCAAATATATTTTCATATTTAAATTTAGATATAAAATAAACTATAAGAGGCATGGCATAAAATTTTTCATATTCAAATATGGATATGAACTTATTTAAAATTTAATGTAAAAGTATCCCATATATATTTTATTATTTAAATATAGCTCTGAAATAAATTCAAATTTGTTTACTAAAGGTAGGTAGAATTATAGTAAAAAAATTGATGAATAATTTGAATTTATAATGTAACACTATTCCAGAAGACGGGCTTCCAAATCAACAATACAAATCATAGTAAAGATCCAATACAAAAGCTCCCTATAATTTTTTTTATGATCTAATATAATCCTAAACATCTTCGACATCCTTCAATGTTTGCAACAAATGCCACAACAGATCTAACAAGTATGTGTCTTTTGACTTAGAATCTATGTTAAATGTTTCATCAATTATGTAGTTCATAACATCATTAAACTTGTTTTTCTCTAAAGAGTCATCTATAAGAACTGCATTTTTACAATTGTACGATGCATTAAACCATGACCAAATAGAGTTAAGATTATTGAGATATAATTTGGGATTCCTAGAACCTTCATGATCAGAGTGTTTGGTCTCAATGTAATCTTCATGTGTAAATAAGAACTCGAATATTACAACCTCCAAGCTGATGTTTTGAAGGAATGAAGGCATCATGTCATCAACATTTGACTTTCTTGCCAATATCCATATTTCTATGTTGAAATGTTTTTTACACCATTGCAAGAACTCTTTCACATTAGGTATGAGAAAATAAAATTTTTTTGAGCTCGATGCCACCAAACTTTTTTAATTGTTAAAATCTCGAAGATTCCTTGTGGAGAGTGTGTGCCAAAACACTCTTTATATCAAATATGATCAGTTTCATGTTAGATGTGTTTCTATATGAAAATGAAAAAAAAAATCAAATGGTTGAGGACAGTGAATCAATTAAATAAAACAATTCCCTTTCAATATTTTTATATCAAAATTCAAATGGTTGTAGATGGTGTCAAAGGTAAAATCTAAGGGCATTCCTCATTTATTATTGTTATACTCGAAATATTTATTTGTGAAGAATTTATTTGAATAGATCGTAATTTTTTAGCGTGTCGAGTCCTTATATACCGCATTGTAGTTATTTCATTGCATTGGAAAGTGGTATACGTTTTCTAATATCAAAATAAAAACAAGTATTTAAGAATGCACGATATTAATTTAGGAATACATATTTCATTAATTAAAAATTTCTCAAAGATTCATTACATTAAAGATATTATGTTAATTTGAATTTGAAACTTATACACTCACACTCTGAACTTATAATCAAGGAAGATTTAAATTCTCCCAACTTATAAAATCTTTCAAGCCACCTCACACATTGATAGTCTCCCTCCAAAACTTGAATGTGATGTACCCAGGGGGCAATTGGTTTTTCTCATATATCAAGCCCTCCAAATCTAAAATAATCAAATAACTCTTGTGGCTAACTGTAGGGAAGTAAATATATATTTTTAATCGATCTCATATAAATTATAACAAATAGAAAAAATCAACATTTTAGCTTACAACTACCACTTATTGGTGGGCCTTGCGTGTAGGATTGCATCTTCTTTACCCACAACTAGATCCTTTGATGCAAGATCTATTTCAAACAATATTAACATTATTAATATATCTATTGTTGTGGAAAATTAAAGGATATTTGAAATAATTGTATTGAACTACGTGGTAAAATGGTCAATTCAATATTAGCACTTTAGGTAGATGTTATCTAATTTTAGACACATGGAAAATTCTACAATGGGTTCATGTTGAAATCTAGGTATTCACCAAAGGATTTAGGAGCCTATAGGCAAGTTCTTCTATTTCGAGAACATTTACAATGTTCCAAGAGCATTCATGAACATCTTGAACTATTTTTCCATTCTCGGGTTTTCAAAGCTCAAGGTTTATTCAGAGCAAGGAAATTAATATTTGAGAGGCCCACCCTCAAATGATTCATGCATAAATGATAAAAATTCGTAAATCAGGTTTCAAGGGTCTCGTTATACCTACATTACCCTTTAGTTTCAAAAAATATCCTAAGAAAGTCACTTATTAGAGAAAAATAACATTTTAAGAGGATCCGCATTAGGGGGTTGAGTTAAGGGATAAATTGTTGAGTAGTTCGGTGAGCTACTCGACGAGATGAGCTCAAGGAAAAATGACACTTCATAAGTTGGAAGGCCTGAGCGACTCCATGAAGTAATTTTTACATTAAGAAACCAAACCATGAGATTGTGCATGGTAAATAATGGTATCCTAATAATGGTTATAAAGATCAACCACGAGCTTAAGAAAAAGCTGAGAATAGTGCATGAAGGATTGATATCTTAAGAGCTCAATGAAGAATGAGTCACAGGATCGAATGAAAGGAGCTCAACATTTGGAACATTGAGAGACTGAGTAGTTGGAGTGAAGAAATAAAAAACTTGGTAGGGAAAACTTTGGACATTGGAGGATTGAGCTCAAGAGACCCATCATTGGAGAAGCATCGCAGAGGAGTTTAGGTGAGCGATTCATTGGATGTATGGAAAGTAAAACTCGTAGTGAAGGGAGAGCTCAGATTCACTAAGCCGAGTCAATATAAAACACGATGGAAGCTAATGGAGCTCGGGTCCAAGAATATGATCTTTCAATACATCAAACCAGAAGTGATAAGGTTGAGTCATGGAATCCAAACAATTGAATAACATGGAAGATGGCGTAGGTTAGATGAGTTGGATAAATCTTGATTCATGGTCAATTAAATGGGGAAAATTGATAATGGCCTAGGAATCACATAGTGGGAAAATGAGTCATGTCGACATAATGCAGAGAAAATGAAATTGTGAGGCACTCCACTTAAGGGCAAGCTCATGGAGATTACAGAGATAGGAATAGCTCGTGTCAATTCAACAGGACTATTGGATGGCTGAGCTCGAGTTATTTGACGTCTCTAAAAAACTCACAGTATTCGAAAGAGATGAGAGGTGAGATCTGGATTTAGCATAAATATCATGGTTCAATGTAAGACAAGACTCAATATTGGGGTGTTTTCTGACTTCGTGAGGAGCTCACTTCGTGGCTCGGGAAATCCAGGGAAATTGATTCTATTTGTAGAGATGAACGAGTATCGGTTTGCAGAGTCATAAAGAACTAAGAGCTCATGGCATAAATGTTGAGCTCACAAGGAGAGACACACAACAAAATCAATACGGAAGCATCATAGTGACGAAGGTATAAAAAAATTGAGCTCACCTTTCAATGATGAGGATGTAAACAATGAGGAAGGTCAAAGAGTTTCAATTCATAGTGAGGATCCAAAGCAAGTTGTTTCGAATAAAGGAAAATGAGTTTGCTAGCAATGGTTTGAAGGAAATCTAATAGAATGATAAGTAAAATAAATAATGTGGACGAGTCGTTGTGATATTCCGGAGACAAGATCTGCGAGTCGTTAATGTGTAGCAAAAGCGTGAACCATGACCAAGTTCAAACTGAGCTAAATATAATGGAGGTGAGTGACCTTAGCATTGACAAGTTGAGCTCATCATTCACTCGATGTATGGGGCCTTGTCATACGAATCATGGAGCTTGGTTAGAAAGGAGATATTGCAATGGGCTCTAATTTTTTGATTAAATTAACCCATGGCCGAGTTAAAAACATTGCACACGTATTTGGTAATATCGTGGACCTGTGAGATTAGACATGGGAGCTTGTTGATAGGAATGGCAGAATGAGTGACAGAGATGAGTAGAGCTCGTTGCATGGCGGGGCTTGGCTGGATTACACTTAGTGAGCCTCGAGGTGGAACCAAGTAGCTTGGATTAGGAGCGGATCAAGGATTGAGGATCAACTCAAGGCCGAATCGTGTGGTGGTTCCATGATAGTGGAAAAGCATACTTCAAAATCCATCCATGGGAAAATTGGCTTCTAGAGCCTAATAGTTCCCCCATTGCGGAGTTTCGGGATTTTTTATGGGCCATGTCATGCCCAATGTGGTGGAAAATGTACGCTGGGATCCCGAGAATAAAGAGCCATCGATGGAGAAATCTTAGGGTAAAATTGGGGCTTATTTCCAACCTATTCAAGGCAGCATGTTAGGTTCACCGACAAGTTACTACTTGAGTTGGAGTGGCCACAAGATGTGGTTAATGACTGAGTCATGGCGAGTGAATCGCCATGCAAACAAGTGAAAAAGGCATGATCTCGAAGGTGGAGTATTAATTCAAATGCTGAGCGGCGTGGAAATGATTGTGAAAAGAGGTAAACCAACATAGTAGTTAGACCACTGTGCAAAGGATGAACCTGGCGCTATGTTGATCATCGAACGAAGAGATCGGGTTCTAAATGTGAGTAGGCTTGATGATGAATGTTTCGGCCAAACTTAGCAGTATCAAAGCTTTGAATCATGATATGGTAATCCAAACAACTACTTCAAACTCGAGGCATGATGGAAAATAATACAAGCCTCAGTGAATGATGATCGATCTCAAGCTGATTTATTTGGATTTAAGGCTCGAATGGGGAGATCACCATGCACCAGGAAACATCCAAGTGCAAGTGACTTAGTGAAGCGGTGGAGAGACAACGAACTTGGCAGATGGACGTGAAGAAGAGCTCAGTCGAGCTTGGAAGACTAACTCGGTGCATAATGAGAACTCTGAATCAAGCAAAGGAGTCAAGTTCCAAGTGGAATAGTTCGTAGACACAACACATTGAAGAAGGGTGAGTTGAGTAGATGAATTGAATTACATGCTCAAAGCATAAGTGACATAAAACGAGATGTGAGTTTGGTAAGAAACAAAGAAGAACTCTCGCATAGATGAAGATATGCGGTTGGTATGCGTAGTGGTACAAAGAATGGATTGGAGGGAACCGAGATCAAGTCAAGAAAATTTTTAATCCATCCACATGAACGAAACTGGATGATGAAGGATTATGAACATTTCAGGCATGATAAGCTTGAATAGGTTGATTCGGCGTCAAAGGAATTATAGGTAAAGCCGAGACGATCCACTAATTGATCGATAAGGTAAGGAATGTATGAGCTACGAGTCCCAAATCATAAGCTCTATGGGAGATGAGTTGCTCACTGTCCAAAATCAAACTTGGCAGTGGAATCTGTGGCAAGGTAAAAATCTAACGATGGTAGGAAAAGATGTGTTTCACACTCGAGGAGTTGTGAATATTTTCAGACAATTTGGGAGTTGAGGCCATTCGAGAAAGACAATGAAAGTATGAGATGGGATCAAGGGGGCTTCAGGTCCCCAAAATTGAATTACCAAGAATGCGGGAAATTGAGCCGATTGGGCCATGATGTCTCATAGTCTTTTTCCCGAAAGAACCTACCAAGGAAATATGGAGAATTTGGCGTTGGTGAACCGATCCTCAAGGAACCGTTGGGTAGACTTGAAACACGTCGAGACCATTAAAGACATTTACATGGCGATTGGCGAGTCATCATGTAGGGAAATGGTAAATGAAAAAGACCCATTCAACAAGCTGAGGTAAAGTGTCTGATTAATAACCAATGAGGAACGTGGGGGACAAGTGTTGATATATCCGGTAATGACTCGCCATAATGGATAGCTCGATATGATACACCTAAGGAAGTGGTCAACACATGACACACAACAAGTAGGTCTGATCATTCAATTCGATAGGATCATTATAGAAAATAGATCATTATGTAAGGGAGAATTTCTTTGAGTTGGACAAGTCGACCGGTAGAATGTAATGAGGAACCCACCATGTTTGGGTGAGTCATCCACCACAAACCAAATCACTCAAAAGTATATAAATATTTTATTAAAATAATATTATTTTTATTAAAATATCACTTTTTTAATAAAAGATGGGTTAAATTCATTTTTTTTGAATTATGAAATTGTGGTAGAGTGTTCTTCGGTTCAATTAATGATGTAACCAAGTGTGAAGGCCGTCATATGCCATTATTGATTCCTTATAATTTAGGTTTTCTCCATACTTTCTCTTCAACTAAATTTTCTATAAATGTAAATTGGAAGCTCATTCCAAGGGGTTATACATCTTAGACAAGTGCATATTTTTCAAGAATTCTCTCTCTTCTGTAAGCTAGCTTTGTGGATTGGGGAAATTTCAAGCCTCTTCTCCAAAAATGTAATGGCAACCATTTCCTCTTCTAAATGTAATGATGCATTGTGCACAATGTTGAAGTAATAAAAGTGTGTGTTTTGTGACTACTATTAGTCCTTTCATCATCCTATATATTTCTTTGTGCCTTTCTCATGCTTGTAGGTACACTGTTCAAGTTCAAGTTTACATTGCAGGTTTTGGGAGTTATGTGCTTATCAATTGGTGGAGCTTGGTTTATCCTTCTTCACTGGAAGACACAAAAATTGTTTGTCTAGTTGAGTTTAACAAAGGGAATGCATGCTTCTTAGTCTGTGGTATTCGGTTTACCCTCTCTAAGTTACAGTAGGTGAAGATGGCTTGTGGTGTACAATGCCCTCTTCAAATCAAACCTTCTCAAAATCTAGTAACACCCTTTATTTGGTACATCACCATCCCTAGTATAGTTTTATTTCTTGCAAACCTCTTTCCCTAAACCCATGAAAATGTTAGCATAAGTCTAGATAACCATTTTATCGCACTATGAGTAGTAAAACACTTAGTTTAGGAAGAGAAAGCCGAACTTCTTCGGAGGTTCACCTCGAACCCAAGTCCTATAGGCTGAGAGGTGATCCCATGTTACCTAATCATACCGAATGTTTTGTTCACATTTTGGCCATTCTGGGGGTGCAGTGATTTAGCAATAACAGTATTTACCACGTCCAGTGGGACCAGATTTGGTACTTCTCTTCATACTTACATGAATCAAAGTACTTAGCGACTCCATATCTCTAGATTTCGTATCTCCATGTGTTAACATATGCGAAGAGTTCAGACAAGATCTTATGTGAGATGAGAAGGAAATTATCAGCATATTGAGTTATCCTTATCTCCTTCGAGAAGAATAAGAGGCATTTCAACATCACTAGTTACAACGTCATCATGTAGAGGTCATTCAAATCCTCCTTATGGAAGGTTCCCTCCACCTAGGAACAATCAACCTCTCGGTAGAATGGAAAGAAACCAAGTGTTTCCTACATTGAATGCTAGAAGCCCTCTTCTATTATCCCAACGAGATCCTATTCTTATTGTTGCACTCAAATTTCTCCCCTTTTACATAGGGGAAACTCATATTACTCCTATGGAACATATTCTTGATGTGGCAAGAATTTGCATAGTACATAATGTTATAGAAGAAAACGTTGCAGTCAAACTACTTGCTACTTCCTTCAAGGGAAAAACACTTCAGTGGTTTCGTGGGTTAGAGGCCAAAACTATAACCACTTGGGATGAGTTGGGGGAGAAGCTCTACAAAGAGTTCAAAGATAAGAGTGACCACATGTCACTCTTAGAACAACTCATTACCATAAAGAGAGCTCCCCAAGAATACATGAGTGATTTCAACTTCCAATTCCAAATGACTTGGAATAGGATTCTGACACTCATAAAACCTTCTCAAAATAATGCATTCTTGTACTATTTATGAGCCTTGAATAACAATGTAGCAGTTATGATCCAATCCATGGGAGGGACTACACTACCAGATGCCTAAGAAGTTTTCATAAGAGTAGATAATTCTTTGATTTAGGCTGGAAAGATAGCTCAACAACCTCTAATGTCGTTGTTTTTAGATCTTATAAACACTCAACCTATCATTTATCCTATTCTAGCACCTTCCAAGGAACCAGTTCAGTCTACCCCACCCCTTCAAACGATCTATTTGTAGTCAAGTCACTACTGTAAAATTTTGGGAACAAGCTCATTACACTCAAGAGGCAAAATTTTCAATATAACCATCCATACCAGCCACAAAATCAGCAGTATCAAGCTAACCATCCTCCTTTTCAAGGGAACAATCAGCCTCAAAATCAAAATGTAAGTCAAGCTATGAATTTCAAGCCTTTGAAATTTGAAAACCCTCTTGCTACTAGCTCATCTAGAGCCATAATATATATCCAGAATAATCTAGTTCAAGACTACGACTAATGTTATCCTTGTACTCAACCTAAAAAAAATCCCTAATAGAGTTCTTATCCAGGCCCTTATGGTTCAAAACGTATCTTCCCCTCTAGATCCAACAAAAAATTCATCTACGCAGGAAATAGCAGATCAACCATTAGCACTTGAAGAAACCAATTTGCTAAATTGGTAAGCAGAAGATTTTTACAAGTTTAATACAGATTCTTCATTAGTGGTGGAAAACACTCGTTCCAAAAAGAGAGAAATGGAATCTCAACCTTCCAAATCTGATCAAGTATCCACTTCATAGCCTTAACCACAACCAGCAGTTGATAAAGATGTGGGAAAAAAGCCGCTAGAAATGCATGTTAGCCAAGCTGCAAGGAAAGAAGGTTCTTCAGGCATCACGGTACCCAAAAATCACTTTCCAAAAGAGGATTCTAATAACTAAAGAAATATCAGCTAAGTAGGAGTAATTCCCTTTAGTATTGTAGAACAAATGAAGAATACCAACCTGAGTATTACCATGTAGGACACACTCTCAATTCCTTCTTAAAGAAACTTGTAGTAAAAGGCTCTAAAAAGTTTTGGTACAACCGATGGATCATCGGGTCATGGGGCAGAAAGTACTACGAATTTTTGTTAACCAGAAGGGAAAATTATTCCTGAAGTGAACAAACCACCACCATTCTATATTTCCCTAATCATTGGCAACCACCTGGTACATAATTGCATGATTAATTCTGGTGTCAGTAGCTCGGTCATGCCTAAACAAATTGTAGATGTACTAGGCATACACTATATGTCGGTTATAAGAGGATTTGTTTAGCTAGATGGCACAATCATTAAAACTGTTGGAGTTATCAAAGAACTTCAACTTACTATCCATGCATGCCTGAGTTTGACATTCACACAAGACATATCGGTCATTGATCTCCCTCCTCTCTTTGCCATCTTCCTATCATGAGATTTCACTATTAAGATGGGTAGTTATCTATCGGTTGATTGGTCACATATGATCCTCAGGACTCAATACAAAACCAAAGTGGCTATAAGGGTGGAACCAATATGCCATAATCATGTAGAACCCTACACTGCTAGTCCTATAAATGGGATTTATACCATCAGTGATCCCGAAGAAGAAGATGTTGATCATAAACCGACCACTCTTGTGGAAGAATTCCCTGATACTGTGTTAGATGAGGTGAGTGGAGATCATCAGTATGATCCCTATACTGATGTGTTGGTAGAGGAAGAAGTTGGTTTACTTCTTTTGGAAGAGACGAGGTTGGGTACATACTGAATCCAAGAAGAAGGTATGATCATACCACAACTTGTCAAAACACAAAGCAATTCTAAAGGACTGTGGCAATTTTACTTCGATCACTCGAGGAGAAAGAATGGATCCGGTGTTGGTTTCATGCTAATTTCTCTAGAAGGAGATAAGTACTTCTCATCTTTTTCAGTTGCAATTCAGTTGCACTAACAATGTTGCTGAATACGAGACCCTTGTGCAAGGAATTTAACTAGCACAAAAGAAGGGAATCAAAGCCTTGACTATTTTTGAAGACAATGAGTTAGTTTTTCATCAAGTGATGGCACATAATGCATCAAAAAATGATCTTTTAAGATCATACAAGAACCGAGTATGGGGTTTGATTAAATATTTCGAAGCTTTTAGGATCCACACGGTTCCTATAAATAAAAATCAAGATGCTGATAGGCTTGATATGATTAATTCATAATATGGCATACCTGTTGATATCATGAAAGAAGGGTAGTAATATGTCAAAATGGTGGTTTGACCTGCAATCCCTGAAAATTTGAGTAGCTGGCAAGTGTTCGATAGTGAAAAAAAAAAAATCTATTTCTACAAGAGGAGACAAAGTTTTCTATGAAAGGTCAAGAAAATTTACAAGAAGCATACGGTGATCAAATCATACAAATGAAAAGAAACAAGTTACCAAAAGGCTTAGTTACTATGGAATCCATCTTCAATTTAGGCAATCAAGCCAAAAGATGAAGCTCTAACATGGTGGTCAAAGAAGAATATTTTGAGGAATTCGAGGTAGTAAATGAAAAGTTTATGAAGATTGGAAAATTATGCACTCCCAAAGAAACAAAATATTTCATCAAACTTTTTCGAGAGTATCATTACATTTTTGTGTGGAGCTACAAAGACCTGTATGGTTTTGATCCAAGTCTAGCACAACATACCATCGAACTGGATCTTAATGCTAAGCCAGTTTGTCAGAAATAGAGGCCAATTAATCCTAAAATTGAGCCACTAATGAGAAAGGAGCTAACCAAACTCGTCGAGGCATGTATCTCTTGGGTAGCCAATCTGGTCCCTGTAAGGAAGAAGAATGTAGAAATTTGGCTATGCGTGGATTTTAGGGATTTGAACCATGCCTCATTGAAATATCATTATCCTCTTCCATCTATGGAGAAAATCCTTTAAACGGTGGCAAGAGCTCAAATATTTTCTTTTCTCGATGGATATTCGGGTTACAATCAAATTCTGGTCTAAGAATGCAATCAATTCAAAATGGCTTTCACTACCAAGTGGGGCATGTACGCTTAACAAAAAAATTCCATTCGTATTGTCCAATTTCGGGTCTAGTTTCCAAAGAGCCATGGACATGGCATTTAAGGGACTAACGAATGATATCATCTTGGTTTTCCTTAATGATAAAATGTATACTCTAAACATGTAGAAGACCACATCATGCATCTAAGGAAGATTTTCCAAAGGTGTAGGGAATTTGAGGATTTCACTCAATCCTAAGAAATGTATTTTTATTGTGCATGAAGGAAATTTATTGGGACATGTTGTTTCAATGGAAGAAATTTCTATTGATCCATGCAGGATCCATTTGATTATGTCCTTATCTCTCCCAAGTCACAAGAAGGGTCTCTAGAGTTTTCTGAGGAACCATAAACTTTCATGCGGAGATTCATTCCTAAATTCGTCAGCATTAGATAAACCACTGAAAACCATGATTAAAGAAGAATATGACATTCTGATGGAAAAAGGAAGGAAGGGATAGCTTCAAAGCCATCAAAATGACCATTTCTCAAGCTCCCATGCTGTTGAACCCCAGGTTTGATAAAGATTTTATTCTTTATGCTTTTTTAGGTCAAGAGATCATTTCAGGTATCCTCACCCAACAAAATGATGATATGATGGAGCAGCCGATTGCTTTCTTCCAGTCAATCCCTCAAAGACTATGAGATCAAATATTCATTCATTGAAAAACACATCTTTGTGGTAATTCAATATTTGAAGAAATTCAAGCACATGTTGTCCAACAACAAAATTCATCTCATGGTGTCTCATCCAGGTGTCAAGGAATTTTTTTTGAACAAAGAGATGAATGAAAAGCATGTGCTGGATGGATCACAAAGGTGATGGATTAGTGATGACATACATATCAAAGTTACCAAACTTGTAAGAGGTAAAGGTTTACGTCAACAACTTGCTGTAGACCTGGAATTAAAAGGTGATGAGGACATAACGCTTCTGAACACTGATGAAGGTGATGATCAAGTTGACTAGTTATCCAAAATGAAGAGTTTCCTTTTCTCAGGAGCATATCATGTAAACATGGATACAACTCAAATACATGGACTTTCCATGTTCAATATATTCCATACAGTTTTGGTAGATAATGTTTTCTTTTGAATGAATTTGAACGGTGTTCTCTTTCGATGCATGGGGTCGGAAAAAGGTAAGTAATATATTAGAAGAGTTTCACAATGGCCTATCTAGAGGACATTATTCTGCACGAACAACTGATACCAAGATCATGTGAGCCAGTTACTATTGGCTAGATTTGTTCAAAGATTCCCATCTCTGGGCAAAGAAGTGCAAGGAATGTGCCTTTTGCACTAGGAAGTAGAATTTAGACAACTCTTCCACTACATCCTATTCAAGTGGACCAAAACTTTGTTGAATGGGGGTTGGATTTCATTAGAATGATTCATCCTCCATCTAGTGATGTACATAAATGGGTCCTTACTACAACTGACTATTTTACTCGATGGATAGAAGTAGTAGCATTATAGGAGAGCAACGACAAGGTAGTTCTTGATTTCTTAGAAGGTATAATGATAAGGTTCAGTGTTCCATTTACAATTATTTTAGACAATGCAATGAATTTTCTTTTAGGAATTAATTATATCTAATGCGGAATAATTCCTCAGAATCACAATAATAAGAAGTATGAATAGAATTACAGAAATGAAATATGCACAACATGAAGACAATATTTAATGTGGTTCACCCAATATGGGCTACATCCACCAAGAACACTTGCTCAGATTTTTATTACAAGCCAACAGTATTCACAGTTTACAATAATCATATCTTGTTTGGAGTTGCGCTCAAACAAACCATCCCGAATTCACTCTTGAATTCACATGCACTATTCATCTTCAAAAAACACACTCATGTAAATCCTATTGTATGTCCATCTATTTATAAGAACATCAATAGGTAGCTGAAGAGGTGGTTTTACAAAACAATGGGTACCAAAAGACCATGGGCCCAAAAACAGCCCATAATGGTTACCCATTACCCATGGGCTAATAAACCACCCATGAAAATTTGCTTTGGGGGCTTCGCCCCTGAACCCCCTTGACCCGCTCACCAGTGAGCGGGACCGCCGTAAAAATATCTGAGTGTAACACATGGAAGGTGTACCAAACTCTAACATGAAAACAGGATCCACAAACATAACATTTTCTTAGTATAAAGTCACGTGAATGGGTTCTTAAGAATGAGGTCTACCTCAAGAATTCATCCAACTACTATCCACAAGGAAATAGATTGGCTGTGACTAGTAACAAAAACCTCACAAGGATTATTAAGCGCACAATGGAAACTAACATGAGGACTTGGAACACATAACTTATAAATTCTTTATGGGAAGACCTAATCACACCTAAAAGGGCCATTGGAAATTATACTTTCATGCTTGTATATGGAATAGAAGAAAAACTTTCGATCTCCTTGGAGTTACCTTCCTTGGAGTTAGCTCATCAGCTTGAAGTTATGGAGAATGATCCTCTAACAATTAGGTTTGTTGAACTCATGCAGTTAGAATAAGTATGGAGCAAGAATATGAAGACCTTGGAGAAACATTAGGCTCAGGTTAAGAAATATTTTGATAAGAAGGCGTACGATAGGTATTTTCAAGAGGGAGATTTAGTTCTCAAATGGGATGAAGATAGAGCCAAACCAAGAAAGCATGCCAAGTTTGATTCTCTCTAGAGTGGGCCACATATCAGCAAAAGTTAGAAAGAGGCAAATTAATTTCATCTATCCAAGCTCAATGGAGAAGAGATGCCCATTCATGTGAATGGGATACATCTCAAAGCTTGCTTTTGACATCATTCCAACCCCTATATAGTTTAGTTTGGTATTTTCATCTAAGTATTTTTGCACATGTTTTGTGTGTTGATGTCTGTTTTGCTTTCCTTTTTGTTGTGTTTTGTGTTGTTCTTGCACATTGTGTCATCATTGGGGATTTGTTATGAGAAATAAGGTTCAAAGTTTCAAAATATTTTCAGGATTCCCAATTCCTTAAATGTTACATTCAAATTCCATAGTACTCTGTAGGTGTCAAGAATTCTTCGATATCAGTATATTTCCTACCTAGTATTGCTAAAGAGTTCAAGATCAGTAATGTAGAAGATTAGGTTCGCTTCAAGATTTCAATATAGAATCCATTAAAAATGGATGACTTGAGGCTACTGGTATCATGCTTAGTAGGAAATCATCCCCAAGAGGCCACCAAAATTGTTATCTAATTTTTCACACATGGAAAAATTGGACAACGGGGTCCTGTTGAACTCTAGGTCTTCGTCGAAGGACTTAGGGGCCTATAGGAAAATTCTTGTATTTTGAGAAAATTTACAATATTCCTGGAGGATTCAAGAACATCTTGAACTATTTTTTTGTTCCCCCATTTTCAAAGTTCAAGGTTTACTCAGAGCAAGGAAATTGATATTTGAGAGACCCACCCTCAAATGATTCATGCAAAAATGATAAAAATCCATAACTCAGGTTTAAAGGGTCTTGTTGTACCTACATTACCCTCTATTTTTAAGACAGATCCTAAGAGAGTCACTTATCATAGAAAAATAACATTTTGAGAGGATCCGCATTAGGGGGTTGAGTTAAGGGATAACTCGTCGAGTAGCTCATTGAGCTACTCAATGAGTTGAGCTTGAGGAAAAAGGATGCTTCATATGTTGGAAGGCCCGAGTGACTCCACAAAGGAATGTTTACATTAAGAAACCAAACCATGGAATCATGCATGGTAAATAATTGTATCTTGACTATTTATGGAATGACTCAGTAGTCAAGCCCGAGATTATGAATTCATGATGGCGGTGACTCGGGACTAGCTTGTCAGGGGCTCAACTTGGCAATATTGTTACAAAGATCAACCACGAGCTCCACACCAAACTAATATTGGTGCATAAAGGACTGAGATCTTGAGAAATTGATGAAGAATGAGTCATGGGATCTAACGAAAGGAGATTGGCATTTGGAACATTGAGAGATTAAGTAGTTGGAGTGAAGAAATAAAAACTTGGCATGGAAAAATTTGGATAATAGAGGATTGAGCTTGAGAGACCCATCATTGGAGAGGCGTCGTAGAGGAGTTTAGGTGAGTGAGTCATTGGATGTATGGAAATTAAAACTGATAATGAAGGGAGAGCTCAGGCTCACTAAGTCGAGTCAATATAAAAAATGGTGGAAGCTAAGTGAACTCGGGACCAAGAAGATGATATATCAATACGTCGAGCCAGAAGTGATGAGGCTGAGTCATGGAATCCAAATAGTCGAATAACATGGAAGATGGCCTGGGTTAGAAGTGGTCAGATGAGTTGGATCAATCATGATTCAGAGTCAATTAAATGGGGAAAATTTATAATGCCCTAGGAATCACATGGTGGGAAAATGAGTCATGTTGACATAATGTAGAGAAAATGAAATTGTGAGGTGCTTCATTTAGCGGTGAGCTCATGGATACTATAGAGCTAGGAATATCTCGTGTCAATTCAACAAGACTATTGCATGGATGAGCTCAAATTATTTGACATCTCTAAAAAAACTCATAGTGTTTGAAAGAGATGAGAGGTGAGATCTAGATTCAGAATAAAGCTCATGGCTCAATGTAAGATAAGACTTGATATTGGGGTTTTTTCTTACTTTGTCAGGATCTCACTTCATGGCTTGGGTAATCCAGGGAAAGTGATTCTATTTTTAGAGATGAATGGGTATTGGCTTATTGATTCATTAAGAACTAAGAGCTCATGGCATAAATGTTGAGCTCATAAGGGGAGACACACAACGAACTCAAGATGGAAGCATCGTAGTGACAAATGCATAGAAATTTGAGCTCACCTTTCAATGATGAGAATGAACAAAATGAGGAAGGTCAAATATTTGTGATGCATAGCGAGGAGCTGGAGTGAGTCATTTCAAATGGAGGGAAATGAGTTCGTTGGAAATCGTGTGAAGTCAAGATGATAGAATGATAAGTAAAATAAATAATATGGCTGAGTCATTGTGATAGCCCAGAGACAAGCTCTACAAGCCATCAATGTGTAGAAAAATCATGAACCATGAGCAAGCTCATACTGAGTTAAATAGAATGGAGGTGAATGACCAAAGCATTGGAAAAATAAGCTCATCATTCACTTGATTTATGGGGCCTTGTCATGTGAATCATGGAGCTTGGAAGGAAAGGAGATATTGCAATGGGCTCAAAACTTTGGATTAACTTATCCTATGGCCAAGTAAAAAAAATTGCACAAGTCTTTGGTATCATCATCAACCTTTGAGATTAGATATGGGAGATCGTTGATAGGAATGTTCGAACAAGTGACAGAGATGAGTAGAGCTCGTTGCATGGTGGGGCTAGGATGGATTACACTCAGTGAACCTTAAGGAGGAACCATGTATCTCAACTCAAGGGAAGATCAGTGTTTGGCTCAACATCAAGGATTGAGGATCGAATCAAGGCTGAGTCATGTGGTCGTTCCACGATAGTGGAAAAGAAGACATCAAAATCCATCCACGGGAAAATTAGATTCTAGAGCCCGAGAGTTCCCCCATTGCAAATTTTTGGTATTTTTGTGTCAATGGTTCATGTCATACCACACATGGGAGAAAAATGTACACCGGGATCCCAAGCACAAAGAGCCATTGATGGCATAATCTTAGGGTAAAGTTGGGGCTTATCTCCAACCTAGTCAAGGTGGCATGTCAGGTTCACCGAAAAGTTACCACCTGAGTTGGAGTTGTCATAAGAGGTGGTTAACAACTGAGTCATGGTGAGTGAATCTCCATGTAAACAGGTGAATAAGTCATGACTTTGAAGGTGGAGGATTAATTCAAATGTCGAGTGGTGTGGCAATGGTTAGGCAAAGAGGTGAACCAACATAGGAGTTAGACCACTGTGAAAAGGATGAACCTTGTGTTATGTTGATCATTGAACAAAGAGATCAGGTTCTAAATGTGAGTATGCATGATGATGAATGGTTTGGACAAACATAAAAGTATCAAAGCTTTGAATGATGATATGGTAATCCAAATTACTTCAAACTCGAGGCATGATGGAAAACAATACAAGCCTTAGTGAATGCAGATTGATCTCAAACTAATTTGTTTGAAGTTAAGGCTCGAACGGGGAGCTTGCCATTCACCAGGAAACATCCTAGCACAAGTGACTTAGTGGCTCGATGGAGAAACATCAAACTTGGTAGATTGACGTGAAGAAGAGCTCAGTCAAGCTTGCAAGACTAACTCAGTGCATAATGAGAAATCCAAATCAAGTAGAGGAGTTAAGCACCAAGGGGAATAGTTCATAGACACAAAACATTAAAGAAGGATGAGTTGAGTAGATGAAGTGAATTATAGGCTCAAGGCATAAGCGACATGAAATGAGTTGCGAGTTTGGTAAGAGATAATGAATAAATCTCACATAGATGAAGTCACATGGTTAGAATGCATGGTGGTACAAAGAATGGCTTGGAGGGAATTGAGATCAAGTTAAGACAAATTCAAATCCATCCACATGAATGAAATTTTAGGATGAAGGATTGTGAAAATTTTAGGCATGACAAGCTTGAATAGGTTGATTCAGCATCGAAGGACTTATAGGTAAAGTTGAGCCGATGCACTAGTTTATCAATTAGGTAAGGAACGTATGATCTAGGAGTCATAGATCATAATCTCTGTGAGATATTAGTTACTCACTATCCAAAATCAAACTTGGTAGGGGATTCTATGACAAGTTGGAAATCTAGCAATGGCAGGACAAGATGTAGCATCTATTATAGAGTCTGTAGCATCCATCATAGAGTCTATAGCATCCATATAGAATTGATTCTTCACTGTCTTTAACCTTTTCCATGTATTTTAAACTATCTCTCTCAACATTTTTAAATATTCATTTGGAATGAAAACAATAATAATACATTCCAGCACACCGATTCTAATAACTGTTACCAACTCTATTATTTCTTTAGTAGATATATCACTAGATAAATTACAAAAATCAGTGGTAACACATTCTACATTAAAGGTATTGGTGGCAGGAATAGCTGATAGACTTGACAAAAGTTAGAAAAAGTATGCACATTGAAAAGTAAATTCTTCTATGTCCTCCATCACCCATTAGTACATACAACTTATGGTAGTGTCATTCATTCAAATTAAGTTTTTCAATTACATTGGATTCACTACAAGATGCCAATAGATCAATATCTAGATATTTGTCTTTAAAATATTGTAGAAATTTTTCTCTCATTTTTCTATCTCCTTTTATTCTCCAATAGTAAGAATCAAATGTCTTTGCTATTACACCTTCCTAGACAGGTCTAATTAACCAGACATCCCCTAATTATACTTTATCTCCTAGTATTAATAGTTCTTTGTCGTTCATTCCTCTAGAATCCCTAAATGAATTTGCTGTGAATCTTGCTAATGAATTAGGATGAAAGTTATCCTGATTATCTTTAATAGGTGTAAAATAAAGGCCACCAGATCTAAACAACTCAAATTTTTTAGTCCATTTAGTCCATATATCATCTGTAAATAATATAAAAGAGCATTTGTCGTATAGATTGATGGTTGTGTCTGTTTTAAAAATAAAAAGACATTAACTCTCAAAGTTCTGCATTTAAAGGACAATTATATGTTTTATCTTTTTTATATAAGGAAGAAAAAATTTAATAACAAATGCAATAAAATTAAAATACATTACCTTCCATTCCTTTGTTTCATGTTTTTCCAATCTGAGATGTTGAGAACATCCAAGTGATTTCCAAATAGATCTAGCTTTGTGCAGCAAATCAATAAACTTGGTTTCTATCCAAGTTCTATTCACTTCATTCCATTGTTTGTAAATATTAGTAATGGCTTCTTTAGTTGCATTTGCAGAAAGAATGCGAGCCCTTTGAAACTATAGTCTCAGATGTAAATACTTGTAAGTATTTGAGCCCAAAATATTATTTTGTGCACATATTATATGTTGGTCATCCAGTATATAAAATTTAATGTCATCCCTTTCTTAGTCTTTCAGATCTTGCAGCACCATAACCTTATTCGTAGACTCCAAGAAGGGAAGAATAATTGTGTTCCTGTGTAGGAATAACATTTATCATAATGGAGTGCACAATAAGGTCAACATTATTGTCGTCAACAAGATGATACTGATACTCTAGAGGTGCTACATGGCACCTGGAAACATCAATTGAAAATACTTCACCATTGAACAAAAACTAATGAAACTGCTGCTTAGTTGAAGGTTATGTTTTTGTGAATATAGTGGTTTCTTTCCTCAACAATGCAACCGATTTAGTATTTTTTTTCAACCCATGGAACTTTGATCTAGATGGATCGAGCTCCAATTTATCCAAATATGTTCTCCTCAGCATAGTAAACAACTTGTCATGTTTAGGCGGTGAAAGTGAACCTTTTCTATTCAAAAAATGACAAACGGAATAGGTTGTACCACCTCTATACAATTTTCTAAGTACTACAAGAATTACATTGTGAATTTATTTTGCATTTGAATAGCCAATTTTTTCTTTATCTACTGAAAACCCCAAATCCCATCCATGTATTGAACATGAACATTGTGTTTTGTCTTCTAAGGCTTGCATTTCCCTTTTCCTGAATAAAGACACATTCAACTCCATATCCACTATAATACACTTATTATTTTCACAGTCAATGTGTTCAACCTGAACACGCATTGTACTTGAATCAACATCTGCAAAGGATATAACCATTCCAACTTCCTCATGTCTATCATCTATAACAAACAACAACCACAGGTCATTGTAGTAGTTGTCAGGGCCATGGAATTCAACAAACCATTTGTAATATTTTTTCTTCCAAATCTCAATGTCTTCAATGAATGGAATTTCCAATAATGGATTACGAACAATGGAAGACATTGTATCTACAATTGGAGTAGAATATATTAAAAATTACTTCACATATGGATTTTTTTTCCCACCATATTTTAATGAATGTAAGTATTAGCCTTTTTAATCACCAATCACTATAATACATTACTTTTTATCATTGGTGAGAAATCAATGTAAACATAAGCTACTGTTAGGATTCAACTGAACATGACATCTAACCTTCAAATAGTTACTGTAAATTGTATTTTATGGATCACGTCTTTAATACCAGAAACTATACAAACTTGTTCTTGACAATTAACATGCAACATATTTTGGAATGATTATTTGTTGAATGACAACCATCCACATTATGTAAATTGCATGAAAGTAATGTTTGGAAACATCAATGTTAGCGAGAGAGAGGATTTAAGTCGACATATGAATGGATAGTTTTTAATATTACTTGTTGGTAATTCAAACCAATTGAATGGACTAGCTTAAAGGCCATTAAAAGTTAATCTCCATAACTAGTATAAAAGATTAACGCCATGGCCGCCAGGCTCAAGAATGTATTTATTTGAAAAAATATATATAATAACAAACAATGGTCATGTTTAGTGGCCACTAAGCTCCTCTGATTACCAATTTTCATTGTAAGCACTATATGTTCAACTGTGGACCGATATTATTTTTCAATGATAGTAATTATATCGCATTGGCTAGACTTCACATGTCGGACCCAATGGAAGCACTACATTTCAAAAAGATGGATAAAGACTTATGTATTTCACCTAATATATATATTTGTAAATCATAAGATATATTCGTTCGTATAAAAAAAAAGCCTAGTGACCACTACAATTTTTTAATTTTAAAATAACTATTGAATAGAAAATCATGGTCTAGCTTAATGGCCGCTACGATACTTTCATTACCTCTAGTTGTAGCAATCACTAGAAGTATAACTTTATAAGGATCATTATTGTCAATGACTATAATTGTATCAAATTAACCACACATAACTAGGTGGAGCCAATTGCTGCACTACTTTCCATTGAGAGAGATTAAGAATTTCTCTTCATATTTAAGGAATAACGTTGTGGCCGATAGGTGCAATAATTTTTAAATTTGAGAATAGCTATATAATAACAAATAATGGTCAAGATTAGTAGCCATTGGGCTCCTATCATTACCATTTTCCGTTGTAAATATTTCACCTGATTCTTAGACGTTTCTTCGAAATATTGACGAAACAGATAGGGTAACGGGCGTAGGAGGAATACCTGTTGAAATGTTGGTTGGTTAGTTATTGCGCGCATGCTGACTCCTTGATCCATAGCTGATCGTGAGAGCTTCCTTTTGGCTAGGAGGAACTACCTGTAATGAAAAGTAAGACCACCAAAAAGAGTTAAACAATATGTGCAGTGAACTGCCTAGCGTGTGCTAGATCTAGGAAGTGTGATACTTCCTAGATGACTATCAGTCCACTGTTTAAAACAATTTAATGCGGGTAATAAAATAAATCCTATCATAGTTGAAATGATTTGGGTATCTCATCCAAAATACAATAAGAAAGATCTAATCTAACAGGCTAAGTTAAAATAAGATCTGAAGGTCAAGTAACTGGTTCAGGGTCCCTACAGGTCTGACAGAGGTCTCAGGTAGATCACAAGTGAATAAGGGTGATGTGGAATTAGGTGGATAGGCCACTGTTCTGGGTTGTATGGGCACATACAGAGACCGATGCCGGTTAAGGGTGACCGACGGCGGTTGGGTGTAACCGGTGCCGGTTACTGTGGAATTCTGGGAATGCCACAGAATGAGTTTTGGGTCTCCTTTTTTTTTGCACCAAGGAATTTGGTTGGTCGGAATGAGGTATTGGGTGTTTTGGGTGGGATTTCGCAAGGTTTTAATGGGGATATGGAGGGGTGAGTATTAATGGAGGTCTGTGGGTGGCTAAGAGTACAAAAGGATGAAAATATAATGATGAAATGAAATGAACCAAAGGAATACAATGTTCCACTTACTTGGATTCTGGTCCTGGACGCTTGTGAGTGAGGGATGAAGATGCTGGTAAGAGATTGAAGATTGTAGATAATCACCAATCGTAGGAAAGCTTTTGCATGGGCTACATGTGTATTCCTTTTTGCTTGGTTGGATCAAATCCTTGTTGGGGTGAGTGTTGGATGGTTGTGCAGGAGAAAAATGCTTGATCTCCTTCCTTGCATATGTGTTCTCACTAAAAATCATTCTTCAGAAGACGTGATGTCTCTCAGGAATGTGCCAAATGTTTGTTAACCTCCAAAATAATGTTGTTTTGGGGATTAAAAGGTGACCAACTGTGGTTCTGGCTTAACCGGTAATGGCTAGGGGTAATCGGCATCAATCAAGGAGGGATTTCCTAGGTTTACTAAACTAGGAAGATCCCCTTGATTTTCTAGGATCTTGTGTCGTTAACCTGCAAATTAGACTGGAAGCATCTTGTACGCATGCGAGAATGTGGTTAGAGGGAATGTAGGCATTGATTTTTAGGGTTTGGGTAAGTCTTAGTTAGTTATGACAACTTACTAAGAATAGGTCTTAGGGTGAGTTGGCTTGATGAGGTGTCTAGGTGAGGTGCATGTGTGGATATTATCTAAATTAAGATATTTAAATAATAAATATGGTGAGGATAATGAATTAATTTAATTAGATTAATTAAATTAATATTAGTGGAGTGAAGGGGGCCATGGCTAGGTTAATGTGATGAAGGGTGTTTATTTGTCGAGGGACCAAAGGGGAGTGTGACCTAATTTTAGTGTCTACATTTTTCCCCTTTTTGTTGCATAGCTTGTATTGGTAAGCGATGCTAACAAAAATAAGATGTGGTTGCCCCATGTGTGGGTGAAGGTGATCCCCCTCAAACTAGGAACTGACGAGGTAGAAGGTAGAATCGGTGAGTGGTTTGATAAAAGGTAAATGTGAGAAAGGGGAAGGTGGGGAATGGGGGGAAAAGGGTTAAAGGTCTACTCGGGTAATCTAGGTTATGGGTCAAGGTCAAAGGTAGTAACAGTCAAACACACGCACATGTATAAACTACAGCATGCTACCAAGTTGAAGAGCAGTCAAACTCTACATCGTCTAAGGTCGATAGGTTTATCCAAACAAGGTTGAAGTGATTTTGGTATCCAAGGTATAGGATATGGTCAGGAAACATGACGTAGGTTAGGTGCAGGAACGTTTAGGTATGTTCTATTACACCAAAGGTAGGGTCAGGATAAACGGTCATGACAATAGGCTAGGTAAGGTCATTAGGTCAACAACACAGGTAACAGTGCCGTAAGGTATAGCAAACACATGAGGTCAAAGGTCACTAGCGATGGTCTAGGGCCAAAAATCTAGGTCACGGCATGGGTAAGGCTGATGAATGAGATAAATAAAGAGTCCCCAAAGGAGGATGAGTTTAGGTAGTAAATGATGAGGTCAGGAGGGTGAGGTAAATGGTTTGGGTAGGGTTAGGTGGGGAAAATGATCAGTGGTAAGGGCTAGGTGTGGAAAAAAAAGAGGGATAGGCAGGGTAATAGGGTAAAATGGTGGGTTTTGTGCAAGATAGGGTGACCGATGCCAGTCAAGGGTAACCAACGCCGATATAGGGCAACTGACCATGGTAAGGTAGGGCATGAGACCGATGCTGGTGAAGGTGAATTGGCGTCGGTTAGGTTGGGTTTGTTATAAAAACAAAAAATTTGTGTTTTTTGTTATTCATTTGTCATTTAACGAATTGAGAAAATGAAAAAGAGAGAGAAAAGAGGGAAAAGTGTCTAGATGAAATGGAGCATTGAGTTGGCAGTGTGAATGGTGGGTGATTGGTTGGTGAGAGGTAGGTCCACAAGATCGGTGCATGTGATTCGATTGGTTGGAGACGCAGGGGAGATTTAGTGATGGCAGAGGCCAGAGAGGGATCAGGTGGGCCACCGATGTAGCAGCCATACGTACCACCGAGACGACAGTAGCACGATGCGGTAAGCATGCAAATTTAGTTGTATTTGGTTAGATAGATTAGATGATTGGTAGTTGTAGTAGTTGTTTTGGGTGGGGGAAAAATTAAATTTGGGAATGGGGGGAAAAGTGGGTAAAATAGGAATGGGGAGGGCAATAAATGGGAGAGGAGGGGATGGGATGAGGTGCAAGGGAGCTTTAGGTAATTTTAGGTGGGTAAAAGGGGCAAGAGGGAAGTTTTTTGAGAAAGGGGGGTTTTGGGGATCGTGGGTTTTTACCGCGACAATGACCGACGTCGGTCAAGTTTGGACGGCGTCGATAATATGTAACTGGTATCAATCATGAAATAGGTGACTGATGCTGGTTAAGGGGTGACCGGGGTCAGTGAAAGGGAACCGGAACTAGTCAGGTTTTGGGGGATAAGGGGCAAAAAGTGCCACAGGTTGGGTGATTAAGATGGGTAGGGGTAAAATAAGTTGTTGGGAAATGATAGGGGCAAGTATGGGTGTGATAAATGTAGATTAATGTATTGTTTGTATTAGATGCAGGGGAGAGATCAGCTATGTATGCAGGATAGGGTTCTTCCCCTGCTTGTGACAGTGCATGGTGCAGTGACCCTTGAGGAGCTGCAGCATGTGGAGGTGGTGGGCTTGAGTGGAGTTTGACGCTATCGGCATGTAGTCTGACAGCCTAGTTTGATGGTCACACTCATCGATAGATGGGATTCTGCGACCAACACGTTCCACCTGCCGATGGGTGAGATCACTGTCACCCTGGAGGACATGTTTAGGATTCTACGGCTACCCATATTGGGTACGCAGGTCTACTCTATCTCCTCTGAGGCCTCAGAGGAGCTGATGCTGACGGTGTTTGGTGAGGGGATGGCCGAGCTGACATTCCATAGTGCCAACATTCGATATGGAGAGATGTACCTAGTCTGTCTAGAGGAGATGAGACTAGTGGATCTTTGGATGGAGGCAATGTGCTGCTTCGCACTGCCTGATGTAGAGGGTGGAAGTTTACCCTGATCGTGGATGGGGATACTCCATGAAATGATGATAAAGGAGACCCACTTTGCCTGGGCGCCAACATTCCTGGTGTAGCTGTACAGGGATTTATGGGCATATGGGTGGCTGAGCAGGTTCAGCCTATGTTATACCTTCTTACTACACTACTAGGCTTATGAGCACATAGCTTGTGTGCGGCTAGTAGGGATGCCCTGAGTGGATGCATTCCCACTGAGATTTGTGCAGGTGGGGTACAAGCGATGGGTGCCTACTATTGGAGAGTGGAGATCTGACAGGCCCACACATGATGTGGCCTATTTCTGATGGTTATTGGAGGGGTTGTCTGGAGTGGACATTATATGGAGGTTGTATGTGGGATTCCCCTCATATAGGCATATGCATGAGGAGCTAGCTGAGCTCCAACTTTTGAGATGGATACAGGGTCGCCGTGCCGGGGAGCACAAGATGATCTTGGTGGACAGAGTCAGGTGGAAGTTTGGGCTATTACAAGACGTACCTCCGCCCTTCCCGCAGTACCAGAGAGATGACGTGGAGAGGCCTTTACCTCTACCACAGCCTACAGTGCCCACAGGGTAGGAGGAGCAGGTAGTGGACCGGTGGATAGATGATGTCTGGGGTCACAGATAGGTACAGATAGTGGTGGGTGGTGCATTTATGAGCCATACCACCCAAACCGGGGCAGTCAGATCTAGCCACCATCACGGTGTAGAGAGACGCCCTACAGGGGTAGGTGGCTACTCTAATTACCCAGTTGGGTATGGTAAAGACACAACTGGAGTTAGCTTAGAGGTAGAGGTAGTAGAGCTACATGTACAGGTGGCCAGTCTGTAGACCTAGATGGCCGGTGGTGGGGATGGAGATGGAGAGGGGGATGATGGTCAGGTGGCGGCCTTACAGGCACAGGTGGCAGGTTTACAGGGCCAGTTGGCCACAACCCAGGCATAGATTGGGGCCTTATAGGCCTAGATATAGGCACAGGGGCAGGGGCACCACCACAGGCACTGGGACCGGGTCCCAGTTCATAGGCAGGAGTGGGATAGGGTCCCACAGGATAGGTATAAGGGGTGAGACCTATGGGACCACCATAGACCGTGCCTATATCTAGGTTATGGGATGCCCTAGGTGAGGCCAGATACTACCAGGACTAGCTGATGGTGGCCAAGATAGACTTCCTATCCTATGGAGAGTACCGGGCACAGCAGGCATTGAGTGAGAGGACTAGATCCTGTACTCACAGTATAGAGAGCACAGGGGGCCATCGAGCTTCGAGGCTAGATCAGGGAGAGGCCACCAACGCAGGGAGACCAGCTCCAGGTGAGGTGCCAACAGGGACTCAACCACCACCTATGATGGGTGGGGAGATGCTAGCAGGTCGCCAGAAAGGGGATGAGGAGGTAGAGGGTACAGGTAATACAAAGATGGAGGATATCCGCCAAGATGCCTGATATGGGGCTTTTGATATTTGATGTATGATAGTCATTTTTGTGATATATACTAGCCTGCATGTCAAGATATTGTTATATTTTTGATCACATACCAACCTACGTGCCAAAGATAGCGAGGATGTATTTTGTATATTTTGAGCATATACCGGCTTGTTGCCAAAGATATTTTGTTTGGTTATTTTTTATTGTATATGAGACCGACCTGTGTGCCGATGACATTTTGTATTGAGTATCAGCCTACGTGTCAATGATTTTGAGATGATGGACATGATGGGACATCCATGTATGTTGTATTGAGATACACATTTATTTATATGATGAGATACATGAGATTCTTGATTTGTTGATGTTTTGATGAGACTTTCGATTTATTGGTGCGTTGATGAGATTTTTGATTTGTTGTTTTGATATGGACAGAAATTAGGTGAGTTAGGCATGATGGAAGTCATGTTTGGTTTAGGCATGGATTGACTCAGGTCTAGTTTAGGCATGGATCGAGTCACATTTTAGGCATGGATCGAGTCAGGTCTTAGGCATGGTTGGGTTAGGTTAGGTGGATCGAGTCAGGTTTTAGGCATGTATTGAGTTAGGTCATAGGCATGGATCGAGTCAGGTTTGGTTAGGCATGGTGGAGTTGGGTTTTTTAGGCATGGTTGTGTTTAAAGTAGTTGAAGTTGTGATTCATTATTTTGTGAAATAAATATATGGGTCATATGTGAGATATGGTATAATACATGCATGATGATGGTAGAGAAATGGTAGTCGTAATAAATGTATGTTGTGATGAGGATTAAAATATGAAGCAACTTGTTATATATGTGGTTTAATTTTCAAAGTTGGATATAAAAGGGAAACTAAGTAGGGTATGATGTAATGTGAGGAAGATGAAAGATGAATTGTTTAGGGTAGAGAGTGGCTGAGCTAACCTCCAAGGGCCCCATGCCCTCGGAGTGCTGCCTACATAGTCCCAGTGAAAAAAGACCTCATACCGATGTAGTTCTCCCATGAGCTAGGGAAGAATAGGATGAGGTATGAAAATGAGCTAGTGGGTTTTAGGTATGTTGTGGGTTTAGGTCTGCTAGGTGTGGGTGGGTTATAGGAAAATTGATATAGGTAATGTCGATTGTGGCGAAAGAAGAAGATTATTACCCCAAAGGTAAGTGTCAAGGACCAAGTCCTGTATAAGGTAATCAAAACATAAATAAAGATGGTCAAAAGATAAGAGGGGGCAATAAAGCCACCTGATTGGTTAGGATCATACCGAGTAGATCATACCTTGGATTAGGTGATGAACGTAAGACCCTAAAGACATTGCATGATTGATTGTTCTAAGGTGAAAAGTAGTCACATGATCACCAAATGTCTTGGTTTCCAAGAGGTCCCTTGAGGCAGTAGGAAATGGGAGTGGGAATGGTGAGAAGGGTGAAAGGTGGTTAATTTTATATGATATGAGGTAGCATGCTCTTCGGGTAAGAGATCCAAGTCACAATGGGCAAGTCCATGACTAAAAGTTTTCTGTTTTGACTTGTATTTGAGATAGACTGATTGATGTGGGAAGTCTATATGGGATGAGGAATTTAACTCCTTGAGGTCTTCATGAAGCTGATCAATGTGGGAAGCTTCCACTTTTCTCGTTCTCTCTCTCTCTTTTTTGTTTCTCTCTCTCTTTCTTGTTAAAGGGCTTTACATAGCTGTCCTTTGAGGGAGTAGTCTATTTATAGCAGAGGATGTCGACAGGAAGATGTCCATTTGAGGTAGTCATCTTTTATATTAGAAGTTTGACTCAAGGAGTTGGGTCCCATGTGAGGGCTTTGAAGTCATGGACAAGACCAAGGTGAAGAATAAGATTCTTGTTTGAAAAGTAGGGTGAAACGACCATGGGATCTCATCTAAAGGTAGACAAAAAGTATCCATGAGAATCATGCTATGTGCAGTGCCGTGGTACACATATTCAAGAGAAGATAACAGGTGATGGGTACTCACATGATTCTTGTTTAATCGTTGGTAAGGTGTATGAAGTGGATAACACTCAAGGGACAAACATGGATAAAGATAAAAGGTGAGGTAGGACTAAAAATTCAACAATAGAATGGTCGAAGATGCAAGGTGTTAAGGGGCTCAGGTTCGGGTTTACCATCGAGTGAAGATAAACGATAAGCACCTGATCCATAAGTATGAGTCACGATGTATGGTCCAAGCCAATTAGGAGAAAATTTTCCCTATTTACTTTTTTCTGCTTTGGTTACATGTTGATTTTCTTTCAGGACGAGATCACCAACTTGGAAGGTTCATTCATGGACACATTTTTCATAGGCACGTTTGATACATTTTTGGTAAAATTGAAGGTGGTCAAGAGTGTTAAGACGATGTTCATCTAATAACTCAAGTTGTGCTAAATGGTCTTGATGAAATTCATCATCATTAAGCATGTCATGGAGAGAAATGCGGAGTGAGGGAATCTAGACTTCGAGAGGTAGAACAACCTCGATACCGTAGACCAGAGAAAATGGTGTGGCAGCAATGGAAGTGTGAATACTAGTGCGGTATGCCCATAGGGCAAAAGGAATGTGCATATGCCAATCCTTCCTAGTATCATTAACCACTTTCATAAGAATTTTGTTTAGGGTTTTGTTAGTGGATTTAACTTGGCTGTTAGTTTGTGGGTAATAAGGTGATGAGAAATTGAGTTGAATGCCAAAGGCGTAGCAAAGTTTTTGCAATGTTTTGTTTTTGGATTGTTTTCCATTATCAGTGATGAGGCGATGAGGAACACCAAAAAAGAAAATGATGTGATGATTGATGAACTCACATATTTTTCTCAGCTTTCATGGAGATGAGTGGTATGGCTTCCACCCATTTTGTATAGTATTCAGTAGTAGTGATGATCCATTGATGGCACTGGGAAGAATGGGGATTGATTTCTCTGACAAGATCCAAACCCCATTGAGAGAATGGCCAAAGGTCACAAGTGACCTGTAAGGCATGACTGGGTGTGTGATGAAGGTTGGCATGTTGTTGGCATTTGACACAATGCTTGACATAGTCACAACAATCATAGTTAAGGGTCAGCCAGTAATAGCCTAGGTGAAGAATACGTTTAGCAACAACAAGGCCACTGAAGTGACCTCCACATATGCCATCATGAACTTCCTTAATGGTATAAGGAATTTTAGAACTTGTGAGGCATCGTAAGAGAATACCATCAAAGCCACACTTATAGAGGAGGCCCCCCAAGATGACGTAACGAGAGACCTTTTTAAGGAAGGCACGTTGTCTGTTACGGGTGAGATCAGGAGGTAAGATGGAGAGAGAAAGATAGTCAGAGTATTGTTTGTACCAAAGGTCACTCGGGTCCGGGGTAGTGGTTCTGATAGAGTAAACTTCAAGTGGTAAATAAGAAGGTGATTGGAGTCATTGTATGGTGACAAATATTTTAGAATCGGTGGGCGAAGCAGGTATTTGGGAAGCCAAGTAGGCCATGGTATCTGTAAATTTGTTGGTTGAATGTGGGACGGTTTGAAGGGTGTAACGGTCAAAGGTGGTCAAAAGTATGTCCACATGATGTTTATACTTTTGAAGTATCTCATTACGACATTGGTATATACCATTGACTTGGTTTACGACCAATTGAGAATCACCAAAGATGTTGATTGATTTGACATCTAGGGCATAGGAAGCTTGGAGACCTAACACAAGTGCTTCGTATTTGGTGATATTGTTTGTACATTCAAAATTGAGTTTGAAAGACAAAGGCAAGGGATCACCATCAAGAGGAATGAGGATAATACCAGCCCCACCCCCACGCTGACACTTGGAACCATCAAATAAGAGTGCCATTTGGTAAGGGGGTTTGTCCAACGAAAGGGTAGCAATTAGCTCATCTGGAAATAGGTGCGTCGGCCAATTGGTCAGCGATTGTTTGACCCTTGATGGAATTTTGATGAATGAATTCAAGGTTGAGTTCCGTTAAAAGCATAAGACATCAAGTGGCATGCTGATTTTGATAAGGTTTTGCATACATGAAGTGTAAGGGGTCGGTGTTGGTCATAACATAGGTTTTTTGGTTGAGTAGGTAATGGCGGAGTTTAGTGGAAATGAAAACTAAGGCTAAGAAAAGTTTTTCGGGATGGGTGTATCAGGTTTCATAGTCCAAAAGAGTATGGCTTATGTAATAAACTACCTGCTCCCTATGTTGTTCATCGCGATGAGCGAGCATGGCTCCCAAGGAGTGATCGGTAGCTGAGATGTATAGGTAAAAAGGTTGATCATCCTTAGGTGGAATAAGTACTAGTGGTTGAAGAAGGTACTTTTTGAGGGCCTCAAAAGCTTTGTGACAGTCATCATCCCATTTAAAGGAGACATCCTTCTTGAGAAGATGATGAAATGGTTGGCACCGATAAGATAATTGTGAAATGAAACGGTGAATAGACTGTAACTTACCTTGCAGGCTACAGAAGTTGTTTAAGGTTAGTGGGTGGAGGCATTTCCAGAATGGCCTTGAATTTAGCAGGGTCAACTTCTATACCACGTAAGGAAATAATAAATCCTAGGAGCTTTCCTGAGAGAACCACGAAGACACACTTCTTTGGCTGAAGGCGAACACAATATTTAATGAGGTGGTCAAAAATGGTTTTGAGGATGGCAAGGTGTTCAGAGTGGCATTTAGATTTGGCCAAGAGATCATCCACGTAATCTTCCAATATGTGATGCATGATGTCATGGAAGATGTAAGTCATAGCTCACTGATATGTGGCACAAGCATTTTTAAGGCCAAAAGGCATGACTCGATAGCAGAAGGTCCCCCAAGGGGTGATGAACGAGGTCTTGTGTTGATCTTCTGGGGCAAGCAAGATTTGGTTATAACCCAAGAAGCCATCCATGAGTGATAGCATCTCGTGACCAGCGGTAAGGTCAACCAGTTGATCGATACTGGGTAAGGGAAAGTCATCTTTTGGGCAGGCTAGGTTGAGGTCAAAGAATTCCATGCAAATGTGGAGTCCCACTGTCACTTTATTGATAGGGACAACGTTAGAAATCCAATGAGTATAATCAATGGGTAATATGAAGGAAACAGAAAGAAGGCATTGAAGCTCTTCTTTGATGAGAAGGGCAATGCAAGGGTGCATTTTCCTCATCTTTTGTTTGATGGGTTTGGCATCGAGAATGGTTACGATATTGTGGACCACTATGGTGGGGTCAATACCAAGCATGTCTACATAAGACCAATCAAAAGCATGGTTATGATCTTTGAGAAAAGAAGTGATGGCTTCCTGTTCAGCAGCATCTAAAGATTGACCGATCTTTAGGATGTGTGGGTCATCCTGGGTATGAATGTTGATCTCGATAGTCAATTCATTCAACATGGTTTGTGTCTCAGAAGGTAACGACTGATGAATATATGAGTCTTCTGCACCAAGGTAGGTGAGTATAGATTCATCATCCTGACATTGAACAATGTTAATTGAAGGTGTATCGTCATCGATCATTTCAGGATACAGGAAGGGAAGAGAGGAAGGGGCCTCGCCCTCACATTGATAAGTCAAAGGCCCCAAGGAAATGGTGTTTATGAAAAAAAAATTTAGGAGGGATAGATTCAAGATCCATCGACTCCATCGGTGAAGGTGGTGATGAAGGTGGAGCGGGTGAAGAAGGTGGAGAAGGGCTGATGTCCTTGATGAGTTCAATGCGGGCCTGTTTGGTAGGTGGTTCTAGAACATCGATACCACTACGGTCGTTATGTTTGTGGGTGGTACATGGAATAATGGTATGGCAGCCTTGCTCGTAAAATCCAAAACCAAAACCCTTCCACGCACATTGGTGCAGGAAGGTGTGGGAAAAATGGTGATTAGTGAGAGACTGGAAGTCAACTGAAAATGGGTGGGTTTGTGATGGTGGTTTGGGTGTGTAAGTGGTAGTATCAAGTCCCCCATAGGTGAGACTGGTACGAAGGTGAGGAGGACCATAAAGGAGGCGTTCTCCTATGTGGTGATCATAGCAAGGGTGTTGGTGAAGACTTCCATACTCTTGTGGAGTAAGGAATGTGTTGACACTATATAGGTGGTACTCCCCTAGAGTGAGGCATTGAAAAACACCTTCCAAGGGATCGGTGGTTGGTATGTAGGTAGCTGGAATGGATGATGTGTCAAAGGTCAATGCGAAGGTGGAGTTAATTGATTGGGAGGCTGATGGGTCAGCCGTGGAGGTTGTGGCAGTAGTAGGAATGGAGGAGGTATGAGTGGTTGAGGTAGCGACTGTACTGGTAAGCGGAGGTGTAGAAAAAGCGGTGGTGGTTGCAGAGGTAGATGCTTTAATGGGTATGAGCACGTCATTGGGTCGGTAGAGCATGTTGCATGTTTTGAAAGGTGATGGATCAGCTGGGATAGTGTAGGTGTGCCCTTCATGCTCAAACTTTACACAATGATGTAAAGTGGAAGGAACGTAACCCATGACACGAATCCAGGGTCTGCCAAGCAACAAGTTATATTGGAATTCCCCCTCCAAGACATAGAATAATTATGGAATAGTGCAGGGGCCCACAAAAATGTGGAGGATGACAATGCCTAATGTGGAGGTGATAGCATCATTAAATGAACACAACATGACAGGATGTTTATGCATCCAATTGTCAGGTATGCGCATTTGAGCAAATGCATGGGATGAAATGATGTTAATGCTAGTTCCCCCATCAATCATCACACGTCATACCCGTATGTCATTGATGTGGACAGAGATGAAGAGAGCTGGGTCAGGGTCATTGTTTTGGTGTGGCACGATCTCCTCCTCTGAGAAGCTAAGGGAGGATATCTGGTGAATAGGGTGGGGTGAAGATGAAGGTGGTAATTTGGTAAGAGAAGCTACATGATGAGGTGTGATGATGGAGGTTACAGGTGTAGGGTCATTGGGAAAAACCTCAATAGATTGAAGAACCTCCATGAGAGCTTGACGATGGGATTCTGAGGTTTGAATGAGGTCATATAAGGACATTTTGAGGGGAGACTGGTGTAATTGTTTGAGCATGGTGCGATGTGTGACTCCATTAGAAATGGGGTATGTGGGGCTATGAATAGTGGTTCTAGGTATGGGTGCAGATGGTATGTTGGGTATAGGAGTGGCTGGTGGGTCAATTGCCTTTTCTTTACCTTTATCCTTCTGAGAACATGTAGTGACATGTATCATGTTGATTTGAGGAGAGTTGGTGAATGGAGAAGGTGTAGGATGAGTGGTATAATGACATGATGGGTAGAAACCTACCAGAGAAGAAAAACCCTGAGAGGTGATTTGGGAACAACGACATTTGGGTGGTGGCGTGGAAAGTTCTCTTATGTGAACCATGTTAATTTCAAATCTTGGGGGTGGTTCCAGGAGCTGTGGGGGTGGAGGTCATGGTTGTTGAGTGGATAGTGTGGGAATGGGTGTCGGTGAGGTAGGGTCCTCATTGAGAAGGTCATTTTCATCGAAGTTGGCTTCCGGAGGACATAACTAGATAAGGACAGTTTTCAAGGCCTTGCAGTTATCCACATCGTGCCCTGACACACGATGGTAGGCACAAATTTTAGTGTCATCAAACCCTTTTGTCTTGTGTTTGAGGGGGTCGTAAGGTCTGAGTGGCGGCAATGTGATAAAAGAGGTCTCAAGGAGGTTAGTTAAAATTTTGGCACAGGACCCTGCTAGTGGGTCGTAATGAGAGGTGAAATTGGGTTTGGGTGTAGGTAGGACTGATTGTTGAGGAATAGTCCTTGAAGGAGGGGAATAGGTCGAGATATGGTTTTGGATGTTGGCATGGTCTTTGGTGTCATTTGTGTCTGTTTGGGTAGGGGTATGGTAGATGAACGGGCAGGAGGGTGTATGGTTATTTTGACTACCTTATTGGGAGGTAGCATAGTTTTGTCTTTAGGTTTTACCTTCTTGGGTAAAGGTGATATGGGTGTATGAGATCTAGAGGGAAAAGTAGATGGGGGAAGAGGGGAAGTTACCCACAGGGATAAGGGAGGTGCTGTGAAGGTAGATGATGCGGGTCGAGCAAGGGGTGTGAGAGATAAAGACTAAAGTGTAGTGGGTAGTGAAGAAGTTGCAGAGAGTATTGGGGGTATGGGTGGTAAAGGTGTTGTAGGTGTAGGTGTAAGCTGTGTCAGGTGCTTGGGTAGATTAGAGGTCTACGAGGAAGGAGTGGGCTATTGTGTTTTTGGTTTATTGACAGGTGGAAGTTTCTTAACCATGTTGGGAAGCTGAGGTCCTAAGACGGACGGGACCAGTGCAGGTGTGATTGACGTAGTCAGAGTATGAGTTCTATGGATTTGGTTATTTTGTTTGGGTGATGGAGTAGGTGTGGTGTTGACTTTGGAAGATGTAGCTAAATCTAGTTTGATAGGTGGATGAGTAAGGCTGGTGGTTGGGGTGACCCCTAAGGTGGTAATAGGTTTAGTCGAGGAAGATGATGTATGTGCGGGTTTGAATTTAGATGTAGTTTGAGTTATGGGTAAAGGTGTATGTTGAGCTATGATGGGTGTCATGGAAGAAGTTGTGATAGAGGTGGTTGTGTTTGTTTGGATTGGTCGAAATATTTTTGGATAGATAGTGGAAGTATCAGCAAGTGACATCTGCATCTACGTTGAGACGGGAAGCAAAAGGCACCCCCATAGTAAGGCCCTATCCACATAATCTAAGTGATCAGCCAAACGTGAGAATGACACGTCTGTAGGTGGAGTTGAAGAGGACCTAATGGAAATTCCTGTAAAATGTGTCTTAGAGATGGGGAATTGGCTAGCTTCAGCTTCCGTGGGTAAGAGAGCCGAAAGTAGGTCTGCAGGATCTTGGGTAGCTGATGGAGAATGCTCACCAAGAGGCAAAGGTATCTCAACAGGGTCTGTGATAGGGGAGGAGATGATGGGAGCTCCTCTGTGGGTGGAGGAGGTAAATAAGTATCCTCCGTGGACTGAAGAAGTACTGTGGGTATCGGTTCTCTAGGTGGAGAAGCCAAGGTGAAATGGTCTCGATGTTAGCAAAAGAATCCTCCATAGGTGAGGAAGGAGGTGAAAGGTGTTCCTATGTGGGTGAAGGAATAGGGGAGGTTGGTTCCGATGTGGAAGGAGGATTGCGGGCTGGAATCTCATCTATGGATGGAATATGGGAAGCAAAAATTACGTCACTAAAAATAGCATGGACCTCGTGGGTATGGGTATCATGAGTTGAGGCCTCACAGGTTTGATCAGACGAAGGGGCATGATTAGGAAATGGTTTCTTGAAGATGTGTAGGTTTTGGCTAGCAGGTGCATTAGGATTATCCATGGTTAACTTGCCTTTCTCGAGCATTTCTTGGACAATATTTTTGAAAGTGATGCAATTGCCATCACTATGACCCTTTACTCGATGATAGTTACAGAAGTCATGTTCTTTATACCATGCAGGCATGGGGCGAGTAGGATCAAAACCAGTGTGTGGTTTTATAGGTGGAAGGGTGATGGCTCCGGCTTTGATAAGTTTTTCTAAGATAGAAGAGTAAGGCTCCCTAATTGGGGTGTATTTCCATTGTTCTCATCTGAATTGAAAAGTCTAGATGGGTGAGAGATTAGATGAGGGGGTAGCCTGATTTGATGGGTGAGCTGGGCCAGCCTTGAGTACCACTATGTTAGCGGTGCCCTTAGCTTTTGAATAATTGTTTTGTGGTTTGGAAGAAGAAGAGGTATCATTCGACTTGAATGCCAAATTCTTATTATGTAATTGGATTTTCTTCTCTTCGATGGCCCGAATCTCTAACTTTCATGCCATGGTGAATGCTTCATCGAATGTTTAGAAGGTTTGGACCTGCAGGGTTGGCGAGATATGTCTAGCACAAGCCCATGTGAAGAGCTCAATGAGTTATTTTTGTGGAAGTTGGATGGTGAGTTGATTAATCAGGATACACTAGCGAGCGAAAAAATCTATGATAGATTCATCCTCATACTGACGCGTGGAGTATAGGTTGGTCATGGTAACCTTCTTGACAATATTGATGGAGAAGTGATCCAAGAAGGCTTGGGCTACCTGATTGAATGAGAATATAGAGTGTCTAGGTAACCCACTATACCAATCTAATGTAGGTCCAGTCAGAGACATGGGAAAGGTTCTTAGGAGCAAAGCATCATTGTGAGCGATTAGGTAGCACCCATGTTTGAATGAACGTAAATACTATTGTGGGTATTCCTTGCTATTGAAATGGTTGAATTTATGCATCTCCCAATGCATGGGATATGGATGAATAGGAATGGATGGGTGGATGGGCTCATTGTAAATCTCGTCATAGGTGAGAGTGTTGTGGGAGCCAGAAACTGATGCCTCCAATGTCTGCATCTTTTCCATCATTAATTTGATTAGGTCATTGGTAGGTTGCGATGATTGGGTGCCTCCTGTAGCATGAAAGGGTTGGTTTTGGGTGTATAATGGGGGTGGCACTCCAGTATATGGTGCTGCCATGTAGGTTGATTGAGAAGAAGGTAGTGAAATAGGGGGTACTTACCCAGAGTGAATAATAGATGAAATGGGAGGCTACTGATAGTAAATATATGGAGGTGGAAGGGTAGTGGTAACCCTAGTGGCAATGGGGGCTAACAATTGTGGAATGGAAAGGACCACGTTCTGAAAAGGGGTAGGGGTCACTGACACCAGAGGTGGTAATGTAGCTACGGGTATATGCGAGACATTAGGGGTGGATGAGGTTGTGTTTTGGGTGGTTGTCGAAGGTATGGTGGATGTGGTGGGTGTCATGGATGTAGCAGATGCAGAAGTCATAGCAGGTATAGGCCCTAGTTGTGAAATAAATGGGGTTAAGATAGATGTGGGCAGCGTGAAGCTAGACGGGGATAACGCAGGAGTGGGAGCGAGAGTTGGGGGGATAGATATGGGCATGTCTTATATCAACTGACCTGAGGCATCTCGAGTGGATGAGTGGGAAAGATAAAACTGCAAGGCAATAGGGTTTTGGTCAAGGAGTCATGCGAACTCTTCATCTCTGGTAGCGATAGTGATAGGTTAGATAGGATCCATAGTGGGTGATAAAATGGAATGTGGTGAAGGAATAGGTGGGAGTGGTTGACAACTAGCATGGAATATGAGTGCACTTTGCTTGTCTTTGGGTCAGTACATCATGTGAACTAGTACTGATCAGGTTGGGCCACTTCTCTGTAAATGACACAAAAAAATAGCAGGGATAGGTGAAATAGGTGGTAAAAAGTGGATTAGGTGCAAAATGTTTGCTGGAAAGTGACATAGGATAATCGATGCCGGTTAGGGTAAACCGACGCTAGTTACAGGTAACCATGGCTGGTCACTATGGGAAATGGACAGTGAGTCAAAACAAGGGTATAAGGCCAAATTTGACAGGTATGCCAAATCTAATGAGTTTTACAACGTTAATGGGAATGATAGCAGTGATAGGGACTGTAAAAAGTAGAAGAAGATGAATAAAATGTTCCTTTTGGGTAGGTTAACAAAAGGACCTAAAACCAATGCTGGTTAGGTATAACTGACGATGGTCAGAGGGTAACCGATGATAGTCACTGGACCGACACCAATCACTGTGGAATTGAAACAATGATGAAAAAAAAGTGGTTGTGAATTAAAATCTAATGAGGAATCAAACTCAGAATTCTTAGCATGATGATAATATGGTCTAAGAACACTCAGGAAGAGTCAGAATACACCAAATATGATGAGGATCATGCGAGGAAAAATAAAAAATAAATGAAGAACGGGACCTCTCACCTCAAAACGCAAGCCAAGCAGAAACACTAAGAAAAATGTGATCCTAGGAGTGCCTTTTCTATTATGTTTGTTTAGCTTATGCTATTTAAGGACTGACTCATGAACTGTAGAATAGAATTTTTGGTGAGGATAGCTTCCTACAAAGAAGGAGATCTAAAAGGTGAGGTTTCAAGTTTGTTATGGCAGGGGTGGGCCTCGCTCTGAAGTATGACTCGATAGAGTAGAGAGCTAGGGAGTACCTGCCAATCCTCAGATCAATGCGATCATTAACAGGCATTCCTAGGAAAGATGTTGTTTAAGAATATGTATTTGTTTTGAATTTGTGTAATTTGGTAAGACTCAGAGAGAGAGAGAGAGAGAGAGATGTGCTTTCTACGATTTGTTTATCAACCATCAGCTAGGAATGAATTCCAACGTATAGGTTGCCCTTAATTAATGTGAGATAATGTGATAAATCAGAATGCAATGCACTTATTTTAAGCCCAAATCGAAATATGAAGTTGGATGACACAAATAGATGAAGAGGAAGAGGGATGCTCTTTCACTAAAATGCAGAAAACAAGAAGAAATGATTCTTTTTAAGTACACCAAAAGAAAGGTTTCTTTTAGAGAAAATAGAAAGGAAAGGTAGGTTACCAAGGAAGAAAATTAATGTGTATGCTTTTCAGAAGGGAAACAAACACACAACTTTTCCTAGGAATGAATAAAATGCAAGGAACCCCGGATGGGTCCCATCGGTCGTGCCAAAATGTTTCACCTGATTCTTAGACATTTCTTTGAAATATTGATGAAACAGATAGGGTAACGGGCATAAGAGGAATACCTGTTGAAATGTTGGTTGGTTGGTTGTTGCACGCGTATGACTTCTGAATCCACAGCTGATTGTGAGAGCTTCCTTTTGGCTAGGAGGAACTACCTGCAATGGAAAATGCAAGACCACCAAAAAGAGTTAAACAATATGTGCAGTGAACTGCCTAGCGCGTGCTAGATCCAAGAAGTGTGATACTTCCTATATGGCTATTAGTCCACTATTTAAAACAATTTAATGTGGGTAATAAAATAAATCCTATCATAGTTGAAATGATTTGGGTATCTCATCCAAAATACAATAAGAAATATCTAATCTAACAGGCTAAGTTAAAATAAGATCTGAAGGTCAAGTAACTGGTTCAGGGTCCCTGTAGGTCTGACAGAGGTCTCAGGTAGATCACAAGTGAATAAGGGTGATGTGGAATTAGGTGGATAGGTCACTGTTCTGGGTTGTATGGGCACATACAGAGACCGATGCCGGTTAAGGGTGACTGACGGCGGTTGGGTGTAACCGGTGCCAGTTACTGTGGAATTTTGGGAATGCCACATAATGAGTTTTGGGTCTCCTTTGTGATTGCACCAAGGAATTTGGTTGGTCAGAATGAGGTATTAGGTGGTTTGGGTGGGATTTGGTGAGGTTTTAATGGGGATATGGAGGGGTGAGTATTAATGGAGGTCTGTGGGTGGCTAAGAGAACAAAGGGATGACAATATAATGACGAAATGAAATGAACAAGAGGAATACAACATTCCACTTACTTGGATTCTGGTCCTGGACACTTGTGAGTGAGGGATGAAGATGCTAGTAAGAGATTGAAGACTGCAGATAATCACCAATCATAGGAAAGCTTCTGCATGGGCTGCATGTGTATTCCTTTTTGCTTGGTTGGATCAAATCCTTGTTGGGGTGAGTGCTAGATGGTTGTGTAAGAGAAAAATGCTTGATCTCCTTCCTTGCATGTGTGTTCTCATTGAAACTCATTCTTCGAAAGATGTGATGTCTCTCAGGAATGTGCCAAATGTTTGCTAACATCCAAAATAAAGTTTTTTGGGGTTTAAAAGGTGACCGGCGGTAGTTCTGGCTTAACCGGTAATGGTTAGGGGTAACCGGCATCGGTCAAGGTGGGATTTCCTAGGTTTACTAAACTAGGAAGATCCCCTTGATTTTCTAGGATCTTGTGTCATTAACCCGCAGATTAGACTGGAAGCATCTTGTACGCATGTGGGAATGTGGTTAGAGGGAATGTAGGCATTGATTTTTAGGGTTTGGGTAAGTCTTAGTTAGTTATGGCAACTTACTAAGAATAGGTCTTAGGGTGAGTTGGCTTGATGAGGTGTCTAGGTGAGGTGCATGTGTGGATATTATCTAAATTAAGATATTTAAATAATAAATATGGTGAGGATAATGAATTAATTTAATTAGATTAATTAAATTAATATTAGTGGAGTGAAGGGGGCCATGGCTAGGTTAATGTGATGAAGGGTGTTTATTTGACGAAGGACCAAAGGGGAGTGTGACCTAATTTTAGTTGCAAAGGCCATGGATTTGGGGTAAGAATCTCTAAAGAAACCCCAAAGGATTTTAGAAAATTGATCAATGGACCATCTGATGGGAAATGAGCAAGGTTTTCTTCTTTGCATACATTAATTTGAAGTAAACAAGAAAACTAAGAAAATGAAGCTAACCTCTATTCTTTGAAAGCTTGAAATAATGAACCTAAGAGGATCTAAGTATTCAGTTATGTGTTTAAGAGAAAGAGATCTCCCCATTAATGGCTTCAAGGCCAATGGATCTTCCCTTTTACTCCATATTGGTGCTATAATATATAAAAGCAAATGTTATTATCTCAATGGAAGAAAATGAAATGCAATCTAAAGCCTAAAAAAATACTATAATTTGTGCTAGGAAGAAGAGAGAATTCTTAGAGAATGAGGGAGGGGGTCTAGCCCTACATATAGTTTTCCATTTGGGAAAATGGTAGATTTGGGTGCATGTGGGACAAATGCAAAAGTCCAAAAAGAACTTTTAGCAAGTTTAAGTGAGGTTTGACTATGTTTAGGGTAATTAACCTAGGTTAGACTAATTAATCTCGTTTAGAGAGTAATTAGGGTTCTAGAAGGGTTTCTGAAAAGCTTAATCAATCCAACAAAGTGGATTGATATTCCAGGGAGCTAATAGAAGCAAAATAGAAAGGAATAAGAAGCTAATGTAGTCAGAACGAGGCTATGACAACCTGTTTAAGTGGTTTATAAGGGGAAATATGACCAAAACAATGTCATGATAAGGGAGTTAGGTCTAATTGGCGGTGTGATGTCAATTTGCAAAGGGAAGAATAGGGGGTGTGATATTAGGAATAATAGTGCATTGATCAAACTTCATGTGTCTACATTTTCCCCTCTTTGGGGTGACGTAAGCTACGTCACTTCAAAGAAAGTATACAAATGCAAACAAGTATAAATTTTTTGAAGGGGTAGAAGAAAAATTAATAGGATGAAGGATGATGGATGACCCCTCGAGTGTCGATGGGGTGATGAAGAAACTTTATCAATGATCAAAAAAGAAAAAAACAGAAAGAAAAGTGTATAGAGAAGAGGAGAAACAAGAAGAAAGAGGGATATTGAGCTATCCACAAATAAAATTCTATTAATATATAATCATCATAATCCTTAGAATCCTCCTCATTGGTTTTTATTAAAATGTGAGGATGCGACGGAAGCATGAAATGACATGAAAAGCCAAGATACAAACAACCTGTCTTGTGCTAGAAATGACCAACTCCATGTAACATACATGAATGCAATGTAATACGAAAAATAAACAATATAACCTAATAGGGAAATAAGTACAATCACACACACTTAACCCAACAAAGTTCAAGATAGTTAAATAAATATTTTGTTATCAAGATGTAGTCCTAAATGTTCTGATAAATGACAAGGGTGAAGAATGATGCCCCAAGCAAGGTGTATTATGCAAGGGGGAAGATTGAGGACACTTGGGTCCTGTGAAAAAGTAATGTGCATGATGAAAACAATAGTAGGCAACTGATAGTGCCCCAGAGTACAGATGAAGTAAACAACATAGCTTTTGTTGATGGAAGTAGATCAAGATGATCTGCGAGTCGTGCACATGAACGTGTGAGAACTACAGAGCAATGTTTTGTAGGATGATTTTCAATTTTTAGAAGTTCTCTTAAACGTATTTGAACGTTTTGGATTTTCTAACATATTTGAATATTTTTTGATTTTGAAAGTTTTCTAAAACTATGTATAGGAAGATGAGGAAGCGTGGATTCCCCTAGCAATAGATGGTATGTACAAGGTCATAAGGCCACGTGCGTACAAGAAAGGTGAAGATGAAAAAATGCCCCCAACAATTAAGTAAGAGTGTTCAAAGGCAAACTCTTCACGTGTATAAGCAGGACCCAAGGCCACTATGGATAGGTTCAATGTGATGATGAACATAAACCAATGAAGTGTTAGGAAGATCTCGGCTTGTAATGTATTAAGTTCCCATATTGTAATATAGTAAGCATATCTTTCATGAATTATAACTCTTTCTGGATGAGTTGCTCCTTAGTAGATGACATTGGTCTTTGTACCCAAGTTGCCTTAAAGGTATAGTATGTGTGTGGATCAAATTGAAACTCACTAAGTTTGTTTTTGTATTTGTCTTTGTATATGTTTCTTCTTAAAGAGCCTAGGTTTGCTAGTTTCTGGCTCAACTTCAAGATCTATTTTTGGAGGATCTCCTATTCAACCAGGGGGTCCTCTTCTTCATCAAATTTTAGAGGAGGGGAAGCTTTATGCTCATTTTTCACTTTACATGAAGCTTTATATTTAGGTTTTCATGATGGTTCTCCTTCAACAGTGGCCTTATGTTTCCTAGAAGTGGAAGCGTATCCCACATCAAAGGGGTTATCTGTGTCTAAGATTAATCTTCGTTCTCCTAGGTTAGGGTTAATGACCTTGTTTTCTTCTTCACACTCATGTGGAAGTTTAGTTCCTAATGCTAAGACTCTTGCAAGTACTTGATCTTTATTATAATATAGGTCATTAACTAGAAAATCTAGGCTCTTCAAGAAGAAACAAGAAGAAAGAAGGATATTAAGCTATCCACAAATCAATTGTTATTAATATATAATAATCATAATGCTTAGAATCCTCCTCATCAGTTCTTATTAAAATGTGAGCATGCGACAGAAGCGTAAAATGACATGAAAAGCCAAGATACAAATAACCTGTATTGTGCTAGAAATGACCAACTCCATGCAACATACATGAATGCAATGCAATACGAGAAATAAACAATATCACCTAATAGGGAAATAAGTACAATCACACACACTTAAACCAACAACGTTCAAGATAGTTTCACAAATATATTGTTATCAAGATGTAATCCCAAATGTTCTGATAAATGACAAGGGAGAAGAATGATGCCCCAAGCAAGGTGTATTATGCAAGGGGGAAGACAGAGGACACTTGGATCCTGTGAAAAAGCAATGTGCATGATGAAATCAATAGTAGGTAACTAATAGTGCCCCAGAGTACAGATGAAGTAAGAAATATAGCTTGTGTAGGTGATTGAAGATTTAGATGATGCACGAGTTGTTGTTTCAAACTATTTGAAAACGTCAACAAGATATGGGATGAGTGCCATGCAATAGACACATATTTCAGCTGTAGATGATCTGTTTAACTAATTTTGAGCCATTTTCAAAGTATTTCAATGTTTTTGGTTTTTTAAATGGTTTTATTAATTTTATTTTATTTTTGATTTTTGATTGGTCAAAATAATTTCAAAAGATCAAAGAATATATTCCCATAAGAAGAAAGACGGGTCAAGAATAATTTATTTAAAATAAATTAATAAATAATTATTACGACGAGGGAAAATAGATGAAAAATAGAGGAAAAGGCGGGAAAAGGTGCCTGAAAGGTTCACAAATTACTTCAGTGCGATGGAGAAGTAACTGCAAAGTAGCACAAAGTGTCCCAACATGTGGAAATTAGCAAAAATAATTATTTTAATACAAAAATAATTATCACAATGGATAGAAGAAGTTTAGAGTGATCACGACGGAGAAAACATGCCCCAGGGGCAACGTGATGGGTTAATATACCCACCCAGGGTCGGTAAATCAACCATGACCAATTAATTTCTACTAGAGCTCTTGAAATTTTTTACCACAAGTGAGAGTGACACCCCTGGAGTGAGATGGGAAGAATACTGAGAAGGACGAGATGTGCGGATTGCATCCGATAGTTCATGCAGGACCTAGTGGATGGACCTTACGTGAGTGGCCTATCCCTCTTAGTCAATTACGTATTTATTGCACTTTTTAGGGCTTTTCTAGGGTAGGTAGGACCTAATTTGATGCATGCACATGGGAATATGCGTCAGTTTTATGGGTACACACACATGTATGTGTCAAAACAAATAGGGACACGCACACACATTTGTTATCAGTGGATACGTGAATGCACACCTATCGAGAGGGAAAGTTGTGGATGCACGCATGTGTCAAACTAGGGGTGTAGGCATTAGAGGGACGTTTCTGTGTCAAACGACGGACATGACGCACATGTGCACACACATGCATTAATATAGGTGTGTAGGCATCACACTAGGTGCATATGAACTCCATGTGCCCTGCTATGAATCGAGAAAAGGTGGAGGGGGTGTGTACACATCGGTAAGGGCGCACATGCACTGAAAAGGGTGCATAGGTGTCAAAGGAGGCACTTAGGTGCTGGAAAGAAAGTGAAAAGACAACTGGCTAGTAAAATTAGCCAAGTATAGAAGAATAGAGGTGAGATTAGTTTAGAAGAAAAGAATAATTAGTAAGTTAGATGATTTAAAGAAGAATTTTTCCTTAGAAAAATAGATAAAAATAAGTAAGTGCTTAACAATTTTGTTGATTTTACAACATATATTACCCATTCTTCAAAATCGTGAGCACTATGGGCGGTTAGCTGCAATAGAGGCTCAGTTTTATGATGACGATAGAGTGACACTAGAGAGCCTCCTATATGTGATGAGATTGACTCATGTGGCTGAGATGCCATAAATTACATTGGATCATGGCCTCTTAACAGCCATAGAAGAGTGATGGTACATCGAGAGTCAATGTTTTCACCTCCCAACTAGGGAGATTACTATTACACTGGAGAATGTATGGTGCATTATGAGGGTCCCAATTTAGGGGAAACTTATCAAGACTATGAGCCTCTAGACCGACATTCAATGATATATTTTAGATTTCTTTAGCGTCCCGACAATACCACAGCATGGGACATCTATTAGATTATTATGATGCATCGATGATCTGGAGCTAGATCGAGTAGTGGTCTTCATGATGGCCTTTGTTAGTGGAGTCTTTCTCCTTGACAAGACTGGTGCTTCATTTCCACTTGGCCTCCTTAGAGTGATACGCGGTTTGGTAGAGGGAGAGACCTACTATTGGGGTCAGTGTATTTTAGTGCATCTATACTGGGACCTTCACTTGATTACCTACTACTGTCAGAAGATGGTAGGACCAACGCACTTGCTGCAGATTTGGGCATGGGACCACATTGCCATTGGTCACCCTTTAGGTATTTTGAGAGTTCAGGCTCCCGATGATCCTTCTACGATGTGCTGGGTCCCGGCAGGAGACTATGTGCAGCCATACATGGGGGATGCATATCACTATCAGTGGGAGTTGGATGTGATACGACATATTTCCATGGTTTGGAGGCCCTACAGACACTTCCAGTGGCCTAAGGATGGTTTAAAGCTTAACACTGCCATAGTAGAGCACTTTATCTTATGCAGCTGCAGCTATATCCGAGAGCTATACAGGATGGATCGGTGTCGGAGTTAGTTTAGCATTACCCAGGATGTTCCTAGGGTAGACAGATAGTATGCCCGCATAGACCGAGAGAATTTCAATATGGGTCCACAGATTGCTTGTGATAGAGCAATGACCAGTTTTTGACAGGTGGTACCTGCTATGTGGGTGTCACTACGACAGATTAGAGATTTGGGAACTATGCCTAAGTATGGGCCATGGTATCATGGTGTACTTCCATGTTGTTTGACTATTTCTAGGGTGGCGTATAACACCAGCGTGAGAGCCCCTCCAGTGGGGCCTCGTAGTGGTGACGAGGGTGGATCTATTGGTGGTGCTGATAGTAATGACGATGATGATGACGATGATGGTGGTCCTAACATGCACAGGTATGTCAAGGGTAGAGGAAAGGGTCCAACATTATAGTAACCTTAGAGATAGGGCCCCAAGCCTAGCCCAAGATAGGTTTACAAGGAAGTTGACATAGAGTTTCCCCCAGTAGGCATTCTAGTAGGGATTCACACCCCTATCTAGCAGGCACTTCCAGAGCAGAACCTGACTTATGATGTTCCAGAGGGTGGTGGTGATGGTGGTTAGTTGTTTTTCCTTTAGCAGTAGTTACAGGTAGTGATAGTTGTATAGTTACAGGTGGCTAGAGAGAGAGATGGAGCTAAGGATAGGTGCAGGATTTGACCGTGGAGAGAGATTAGGAATGGACATGGCCCACCCAAGGTAGTGATAATATTCTATGGCAGAGTCAGATTCATGAGATGGCTACACATGGGGCTTAGATATTGAGCCTTTTACACCAGCCTTAGACTCAGGTGCAAATGTTTTATGCCCAGAGGGACCATGCCTAGGAGCAGTCACAAGGATACATTATATAGAGGAATCAGGCATTAGCCTAGGTGTGAGTTATCACTGTAGATAGAGATCATGAGGCTACTACCTCTAGGAAGGATCAGGCTGATATTAGTAGGGTGACAGGTGAGTGTGATGCCGCCCTATAGGTAGCCCTCACTTCTGGGGATGCTGATTTGATATGAGATGTTATGAGATCCAATGGCAAGGCCATGTATTATAGGACTACCTACTTTAGGGAAATTCTGAAAAAGCAACAATTTGTTCCCTACGATTAGTCAGATGTGAGCATGATAGGATCTAGATCACGGAGATCAGGCCATTCAATTAGATCAGTTTGTCAGCCCATTGCAATGCAACCAGCAAGATAAGAGCCTGCTAGACAGCAGGGTGGTACCCCTGGTGTAGGTCCATCACAGCCACCTCTCTTCCATGTACCAATTCATAGACCCGGGAGCCTCGGTGAGGGTTAGAGCTTTGGTTGAGCTCTTTACTTCTCCTTTTTTACACATGTATTGTATACATGCCTCTTATGAAGGTTGATTTTGATGTATAGTTGTATGTACCATTGTTTTGATGATGCCTCTTGATGAAGGCTCGATTCTTTTTTATGCATGCCCTTTGTAGATGGCATATTTTATCGATGATGTTTATTTTGAGCACTGAATTTGGATAGTTATACATGTATTATAAGGACATTTTGATATATCATATTGTGAGTGATTTATGATGTATGATTTCCATTTCTTCTATCTATGTGACATACTTTATATTTAGAAATGTGTATGTTTCATGCTTTCATATTAATGATGTATCTGCATATAGCACCACATGTTTTTAGATTGATGAGATGTTTCCAATTTTTTATTCTAGCACTTGGGATGATACTAGATGATATTGGTGTGGGGGGGATAGATTTGTGATTATTCGTAACCCCTCTTGCCCCCATTGATGATACGATATGTGATGATTAGCTTAGCATACATGCATGATGTAATACTTAGCATTTTTGTATTTATATGATGTAGTGAATGATGTTAGAAATGTGATGAAATGATAGATGAGAGATATGATAACAAATAATTGTTTAAAATACATAAGCAAAATTTAACAAAACTAAACATATACACATTCAAACAACACAACGAAATACAACTAAACAAACACATGCAAATGCTAACAAGAGATTAAAATGGTATCTAATCTAAGCAAGTAAAATGAATTCTAATAGATGCACACAACAAACAAAGAAGCCTACAACAATTTTTACAAGTATGAGAGTTCCTAAATGAATGCAATGCCATACACAATCAAATCACACAAGATCCAATATAAGGTAAGCAAATGAACTTATTCATAGAACAAACAATTCAACATAATAATTACATCAAAACTATACAAACCAACAACTAAAAGCAATTAAAGCATTACCTTGTTTTTGTGGGACGGCATTGATATATTTTCTAATGTTTTTGGGTTTATCTAAAAAGATAAGTTTTCACAGCTTACGGTCTTCATTATTGTCTAGGTTTCCCTAAGATAATGTTGTGAAACAACATGTATTTTTATCCCTAAAAAGGGAAATTTTCCAGATGTTGAGGTTTTTGTGTATCCTTTTTCATATGTTTTTGTATTTTATGAGGTCATGTTTTGAAAGCAATGTACTAGAGCAAAGAAACATCGATGCCCCCAGTGTGATGTGGGAATATACAAAAGGTAGAATGCCACATGGGTATGTATGAGAAGGTGTCAATGGTGTAAGTACACTCAGTGTTAGATGGGAGTATACAAAGGTAATGTCCTCCATGTAGATATAGAGCAAATAAACTAGATCATGGTACGACAAAGGTAGCTCTAGTAGGATCCTTAGACCTAGCAAAGGAAGTCATATCCAAAAAGTGGTGATGGTTACCCATCCTTCTGTAAGAGTAACTTGCATCTGGTGAATATTCCTTGAGTGCCAAAAACTATTTTTCACTCAAAGACTTGTCCACTACGCCATAATTGCGTGGTTTTCACATGAGGACGACCTACTTTTTCTTTATTATTTTCTTAATTTTCCATTTTTTGCTTGTTTTTTCTTTGTTTTCTTTTTTTTTTAGTTCTTATCTGATATTCTCATCATTCTTAAGTGTAGAACCACTTGAGGTACATGGCATTCATAAGTTCTGGTAGCTCTTCACCATTTGAATATGTAAGTTTATAGGCTCCTGATCCATATTTTGTAATCACTACATAAGGACCTAGCTAATTAGCCTCGAAATTTCCTTTCTTTTCTTTGTCTTTAATGGTGTTCTTTTGATTTTCTTTGAGAACTAGATCTCCTACATCAAATTCCTGATGAATGATGACTTTGTTATATGCCCTAGACACTCTATTCTGATAGAATTTTAGGTGATTGAGTTCTCTAATATGTTTTTCATCTAATAGTTCTAACTTTGCTAAGCGAGCAACTCTGTAGTCCTTGTCTTTATCAAGATAGTCTCTGAGAGATATTCTCAGGGAGGGAAGCTCCACTTCCAAAGGTATGATTGCTTCAGTACCATAGAAAAGTGAATATGGGTTCACACCAATAGGAGTGTGGATGGAGGTATGATAGGCCCAGAGGGTGGGATGTATCTGTAGATGCCAATTATGGCCAGTTTAACTGACCATTTTCTCGATAATCCATACAAGGGTTTTATTAGTGGCTTCTACTTGTCCATTACCTTGAGGGTAATAGGGGTAGACCACTTGAGTTGGATATGGAAGCATTGACACAAGGTTTTAACTTTTTTGTTTTTGAAGGATTTACCATTATCAGTGAAAGTGGCCGATGGGATCCCGTAATGGCATATGAGATGGTTCATGATGAATTTTGAAATTTGTGCACCAGTGACATAGGTAATAGGGATAACCTCTACCCATTTGGTAAAGTATTCAGTGGTAGTGATGATGTGCTTATGACAATATGAATAAGAAGGATGGATCTTCCCTATGAGATTCAGGCCCCATTTAGAGAGTGGCCAAGGCGTTGCAATAGGTTGTAAAGCTTGTGTTGGCGCATGTATTAAGTTCTCATATTTTGGCATAGTTCACACTTATTTATGAATTTGCAACAATTAGATTCCATGGTAGGCCAATAATATCCTACCCTCAATAACTTCTTAGCTAAGACCATGCCGCTAGTATGCGCTCAACAAATACCACCATGTACGTCTTTAATGGCATGGATAGAATTAGCGACGTCCAAACAACATAGTAGATTCCCATCATAGCCATGACGATAAAGAGTGCCTCATAGGAGGGTATAATGGGCTATGCGGCAAATAAGGGCTTTCTTTTCAGAATGGGCGATATCCGTTGGAAGAGTGCCATTATGCAGGTATTGAAAGATAGGGTCATACCAAGGGGATAAAGGACCAACAACTTCACATGCCAAACATGACTCTAGCATATCATATGCAGGCACTTGTAAATGCTCTATGAAGAATTGCATCTTACTTTCTTTAGGTGATATGCATAAGAGAGACCTAATAGTAGCCATAGCATATGCGAATCTATTATGTGACCTTGGTTTTTGTTCAAATATGACCTATGTGAAATATTCCTTCAAGGTTTCAACCATCTTTTTATATGGAATAAGCTTCTCATCTTTAACCTTGTACTCATCATTAACATATTTTATGATAAGTTGAGAGTCCCCAATGACTCACAGTTGTCTGATGTTCCAGGTAATAGCCAGTTTGAGGCCAATGATGAGTGCTTCATACTCAACAATGTTATTTGTGCATGGGAATCCCAACCGAAATTCTTGTGGTATGATATTGCTTGTTGGAGTGATGATGACCACTCCTGCTCCAGATCCATAGAAGGTGAAAGATCCATCAAAATGGACCCTCCATTCTATGGATTCTTCAATATACATCATAGATGCATCCAGTAAATATAAGCACAAAGGTTCCATTCCTAGGAAAGGAGCTTCTACCAACTGATTAGCCAGTACCTATCCTTTTAAAGACTTTTGATTCATAAACTCGATATCAAATTCACTCAGGAGAATGATCCAATTAGTCATTCATCCTATGAGGGTAGGTTTGGATAAAAGGTACTTGATAGGGTCAACTTTGGATATGAGTTTGGTTTTATTGTTCAGGAGATAATGGTGAAGCTTTTGGAATGTGAAGACAACCGCTAAGCAGGCCTTTTCTATCTAGGGGTAATTCAACTCGTATGCAATCAAGGTGCAGTTGAGATAGTAAACTACTCTCTCCTTATGGTCTAAGTTGTATTGGGAAAGTAATGTACCAATAACAAACTGGGTAACCGAAATATATAATAGGAGAGGTTCACCTGGGGTAGCTGGCATGAGTACAGGTTGGCTGGGCAAGTACTGTTTGAGTAATGCAAAGGCCCTCTAATAGTCAGGTCCCTAATTGAATGTGACATATTTCTTGAGAAAATGGGTAAAGGGGTAGAACTTATCCGCAAGTTGTGAAATAAAGCAACGAATTTCCTAAATTTTCCCTTATAGACTCCTTAGTTTCTTGAGAGTGGTAGGTGGTGGCATTTCTGTGATAGTCGTAACCTTTGCAGGGTCCACTTCAATCCCCCTTTGTGAAACAATGAACCCTAGGAGTTTTCTTGATAAGACACCAAAGACACATTTCTTAGGGTTCAAGAAAACCTTATTGTCTCGTAGACGCTGAAAAATATGCCTCAATACTCCAGGGTGTTCTCTTCTACTCTTGGATTTCGCTAGGATGTGATCAACATAGTCTTCCATGATGTCACTAATCATATCTTAGAAGATAACTTTCATGGCCTGCTTATAGGTAGCCCTAGCATTCTTGAGCCCGAAGGGCATAATTTGTAGCAAAATGTTCCCCAAGGGGTGATGAATGATTTTTTATGTTGATCTTCTTCTACAATTTGTATCTAGTTATAACCTAGAAATCCATCCATTAAGGAAAACATTTCATAACCAACAGTGGAATCAACTATCATATCAATGTTAGGTAGGGGAAAATCATCCTTTGGACACGCCTTGTTAATATCACAGAAATCAGTGTAGATTCTTATGCCAACATGATTTTTTTGTACTAGGACCGTGTTAGAGATCCATTTTGAATAGGCAATAGGTTTAATAAAATCAACAGCTAATAACTTTTCCAATTCTTCTTTAATAAGGAGCACCACCTTGGGGTGCATCTTTCTCAACTTTTTCTTGATTGGTTTGACATATGGGTGCACAACAAGGTTGTGCACAACTAGCTCTGGGTCTAAACTAGGCATATCTGTATATGTCCATGCAAATATGTCCGTGTATTCTTTTAAGAGTTCTGCAAAGATCTTTTGTTCCTGAGCTGAGAGTGAAGCTCCCAACTTTATTATTCTAGGCTGCTCCTCTAAGCCAATCTTGACATTGATTGTTTCCTCAACAAGCATTTTAGAAGCATCTCCCATCTGTGTAGGATCAGGGGGAAGAGTAAGATCGACCTCCTGTGGTAGTTCATGATCATCTTTAAATGGATAAATCACTTCATCTTTAGACTCTTCGTTCTATTTGTCTATGAGTTTATCAAAGAGTTTTTCACTATGATATTTATGTTTGTCCTTTTTGCCAAGTTTCTCAAAAGTAGATGTACCTTTATTTATAGCTTTCTTATTTAACTGTCAACACATCTCTTCTTCTTCCTCGAATTAGGAACAAGTGTCTAGTTGAATCTTAAACCCTTTCTTGTGGTCTCCAGCTGGAATAAAATCCCTGAGTCCCATGAACTCTGCAAATGTCTCATCATTTTCAAAGAAATCCAGGGCCATGTGAAGTTGTTGATCCTAATCTATGAGTTTAGGATATACAAAGGCTACTGAATATTTGTTTAAGGGAATGGATTCGGATAAGGTAAGGATCGATGAATTTGAGAATAGGTTCATGGAGGAAAGATCCTTGTAGAGGCTACATTGGGAATCTGCCACTATCAAAATGAGATGAAACATCCTCACATTCAGAAGAGGTGGCGTCATTTTCAAAAGGTAGAACGTTATGAAGCCTTATCCCAAGGCCATGTTTATCAGACTTAAAACGAGGGATGGTAATAGGCTCTAACTGGCCTTGTGCATTAATGCCACATTCAAACCCGCTATAGCCCATGAAAAACATCATACGGGGACCTTTGATGTACTAAGATGCTTGATTGCATGAATTCATGGTGCCTTCTGACACTCTGCTAATAGGATCTTCTAACATTTTGTAACACCCTTGACAATTTTTAGTTTTCCTCCTTCACATTCAAGTGTTGACATGTGATTTTCCTTATAAGGATACATTCTTCTGATTATTGGAAATCATGTTTGATATGGATAAGTCTTTTCTTCTCTTAAAATCCTTTGACTAAATTGGAATGGCTTCCCTGAATCCATTTTTCACTACTAGTAGGTGATTTGCAATCTGGTTTAAGAGTTGTAAACTTATCTATTTATCTTACTCATCCTTGGATCAATGAATGTTTTAAATCTGCTCTGTTGAACGAATGGTAAAATTGACATTCCATGAGTTAAGATACATGTTGGACTGAACTTTGTTGTTGCAAGTTCTTTGATTTTTGTGTGAATGTACTTCCATTCAGTGTATTGTTTTGCTTGGGTCATTGGAGATCGACCATGACAGGTCATTGTTGATGAAAATGGGAATGCAGACTATTCACAGCATAAGAGAGATCCAGGATCCTATATAGGACTAACCTACGGGATCCTAAGCTAGGTAAAAAATATATTTCTACCTAAGCTATGTCAGTTGATAGAATTCTAATTCTAACCTAAGCTCGGTGCTAACAGAATTAGAAAGGTTACTAGGTATTAAATTAACCTAGATTCTAATACTATAAGGTATTATTTTAACCTAACCTAGTGTTTTAAACTATGGCACTTTGAATTATTTACCTATCTAAACCTAATTACTAAGGCCTATGGTGGGGTTAGTTGTTAGTGTTATATCCCAAGGTATAAATTTTAATTCTACCTAAGATCTAACCTAAGAAATCTAATCTATCCTAAACTAATGGATATGAATTGGGAACTTAAGTGGTCGCATACACTTGGGCGATGGTTCCTAAGGCATTTATGTTATTGATAAGGATGGTGAATGCATACGGATTGCCAGCTTTAGCAGGGGTTAGTTGGCTTGGCCGGGGCTTAGGTGGCAGTATCACTAAAAATGGAAACTCGTGTTAATTTGGACTTGGCATTCACCAGACTTGATAGGCGGTGGCAAGGAAGATTAGGCAGGAGATATGGAATTAATAGAATTAATTATGTTTGGTTTACGAGCCCAAACCATCTTGGTAGGCGTGCCAGTAGATTTTTCTTGGGTTTTTTCACTTTGCATGTTCTCTGATTTTCATTCTACATACACTCTGGTTTTTCGAACCAATGGGTTGAACTGCACTTCATGGCTATTTTTGAGGTTTTGAATCTATTTTTTTTTCATGGAATGTATAAGAGGAAATGTGGAAGAGATATTTGGTTGTTTTATCTTTCGTGGAGAAGAGGAGAAAAAGTGAGCTCAGCTGGAGGTCTTCTTCGATTTGACAGAGACACTATCAGGCATGATAGGATCTAACTATTAAAATATCTTGCTTTCCTCTAAGTGTTTTCATTAAAGCAACTTTGCTCTATTGCGTTTTGTGCATTACATGCTCTATCTGATTAATGGGTTGATGGGTTTAGTAAATCTTGCATTCTAGGTTTCGAATCCATGGTAAATGTGATTCTGTTGGAATCTTATGTTGTTTTAGCATAAAGAATTATGCATGCAAGAACAAAGTTGGTAACTTTTTTTGTCATTTTGCGCTGTTGGAAATTGTTTGTTTTGGCTCCGACTACTTTTGTTGCCAATATATTACTAGTTGAGTTTTATGGAAACTCTGAGTTCTTCCTGTTTCTATTGAGATAAGTGTTTTGTGAACTCGGTGTGTTTTTTGAACTCGAGCTAGTAAAGAACTCCCATTCTTATGAAAACTTGTATGCAATCTCCAGCTTTCTTTTAGAGACTTGTTTTGGTATGAGAGAATTGTTGTAGAGATTCTTGTTTCTATAGTTCATGCATTTTGTTTCATAAATAAATGGGACTGTGGATAAAACCATATATGGCTTGGTTCTTGTATTTTATCTTGCGAAAACTTTGACTGTTGTTGAAACCCACATCTAACTTGGAACCCGTGTTTGTTATCTTGAATAAATTTAACTATTGATCGAAGCCGCATATGGCATGGTGCTTTTGATTTATTGTCCTTATGACTATATGAACTGTTATTGAAGGTTCATTATGAACACGACTTTCATATTTTGTTGTTTGTTTGTTCTGAGCCCTATTAAGGTTCTTACATTTCATTGAGTTGGGAAACAGGGTTTGATAAGATGTTAACAGAGAATGGAAGCTCTATTCTTATTTTTTTAAATGTTTATAATTAATTACATTATTTTCGGTATAGCATTGTGATGCTAGTGTATATACGAACTCAGGTGATATTCTGTGATGCAAAGCTATACAATGAAACTACTACCTATTGTGGAAATGGTAACCTAAACAAGAAGTCGGTTCTGTTCTGGTATTCTTTTATAGTTTTTCTTGTTTTAGAAAAGGTAAACTAAAAAGGGAACAAGTTGTTGCCTGAACTTGTTTATATTCTCTTGAATGATCTTGAATCTTGAAGGAGCTTATGATTTCTTGTGTTTGAAATTACATATTGAGTCTTGAACTGGTTATATTTCAAACATATTCATTTGGGTCTTCACTTTAAAATTGGAAACATGGTTTAGAAGGTTATTGGGTAAACTCTTCACGTTCTTGACTAAAATTATCTTGTTGGTTTATCGTTCTTATTGGAATCCCAATCTGTTGCCTCTTATTGTAACATGTGGAAATATAGGACTGAACTCTTGGGAAGAATTTGAGTGCTAGTACCTACTCAGATTTCACACCTCTTGTTGGGTCCAATAAATGAATGTCAAGTCTTGAAGGATAAATTACGATTCAAAATTGATTGCGGGTTGTGTTTGAACTTCACTGTTTTATTATCTTCAGTTTAAAAAGGGAAAAATTAAGTGTAAGGATTGATTGAACTTCACTGTTTGATGGTAAAGGGTTATAAGAAAGAAAAATTGTAGCATGTTTTCTTATTTCCTTGAGGCAGTTCTTGTTCGCTTCTTTGGGAGCCTTTGCACGAACTTGGACTGTATGTAAAAAAAAGGTAAAACGATTTATTAAGTTGAAAGAAATGATTATAGATTGGGATCATATTCTATTAGGACTCCTTTCCTAATGTAGTTGTGTTAAGTTCATTAATTCAGAACCTTCTGTTAATTATTCTTATGGGAAAAAGGGAATCATTACTTAATTAGTCTTCTTATACTTGTCATTTGACTGAAATGAAGTAGAAAGAGATTGAGGGTTGGTTGGTAAAAAGGAAATGCAACCTTGTTATCTAACTATTAATCCATCATTCCTTCTTGGATTTATTTTATGTGAAACTATTATGATGAATGCCATAAAATGTTGAATTTTAAAGTAGATATCCTTTAAAGGAAACAATTTAAGTCATGATATGCACCTGTTTCTTCTTTGCAGATGTTATGTAATTTGGCATAATGGAAATGGTTTCTCTTCTTCTTTACTTGAAAAAAAAAATTAGACGAAACATCTTAGAGAGAATATGCTGTAAAAACTTCCTGTATCTTATAGTAAAGATAAGTGTTGTATTATATTTTGGTATGTTTCGAAATAATGAGATGTTATGATTTGTTGTTTAGTAAAGATAATTGATAGGAGCACTTATACTTTAATTTGTAAGACATATATTATGGATTATATTATGTTCTTCTTTTTGTGAATTTTGGATCTTTAATGCTCTTCTCTTTATTATTATTACTTATGCTTAGAGTATGAAATACTAATTGTTATTAAAGCAGGGTTGTTTTTATTGGAACAATTAGTGGAATGCACTTCATTTTAAGGCTTAGTGCTTATCATGCTTAGTTCATTGAACTAACCCATGCTAGAAAATTTTGTAGATGGACTTCGTAAGTGATAAAAGAAGGAAAAAACTTATTTGATGCATTGGCTGACCTAAGTTTGATTCTTGTGAAGAATTCTGATTCGTTCTTAAGTTGTATTGAAAAAAGAAAAGTTATACTCTTATGAATGAAGGTTGTTGTCATGCAGTATGCCTAAAATGCATAAGTTTGTAAATGTATAAGTTTGAAAAAGAATTGAAGGATGAGAATTTACTTGCATGGGTTGTGTAAATTATCTTGTACCTTGTAAAAGAAATGGAATCCTATCATGTTGATATTCTTCATGTTGTTTTTATGTTTAAATGAGTATTATTGGATAAGTAAGAAAAAGGGATTAGAGTAACTTCCCTAAATGTGATGTAGCTAAATAAGTTGCATAATTCAATGCTCTTATCTAAACAATTCATATCATTAAGGTGACGGTTAATGAACTTACAATGAAAACTATAGAATTTGTAAGGACATAAAGGGTGTGTTAAACCCTAGAACTTAAACATAAAGAGGAAGACTCTTCCTCTCTTATGAAAAAGTAAACAAAAAGGAAGTTATGATTATAATCATTAGACTTCATTTAGTAAAGTCTATTAAGTTACAACCTAGGTGGTTGTTACACTTCCTTGAATGGTTAAATCACAATAAATGGAACTTATGAGGTTATTGTCCTTTCTTTTTAGTAACTGCTTGTTAAGCCAAAATTAATGAACATTGAAAGCAATTGTAAGTTAAGGAAGTTCTCCAAGGTTAATGGAAACTTATTTGGAAAAGAACTTAGGGAGAGCTGGATTAGGGTTTGGGCAGGGTTGTTGAAATCTATTTTTAAGTATCCAAATTAATTAAATATTAATAATCTCCTGGGGGTATGTACATCTTGATGAGGCTATTCTGTAGGATGCTGGCATGTGCCAATTGTAAGGTTGTACCTTAAAGAAGATTGGGATATTCTCAAGGATGCAGCGTTGCAGTTGACATGTGGTAACACCGTTTTGCATTGATCGTCTAGATCTACACACATATGGAATTAAACTTAGTTTTTCACTAGGACTAGGTAATAGCATAGTTACGATATGAAGTAGCCCTCTAGGACTCAAGGTACCTTGGCACATGGGGTTGACCTAGGTTGACCTAGTATGCCAAAATATCCTAAGTCTTTGTGAGCCCCTTCCTATCATAACCTACATTGTTAACCAAAACTAGGGTTAAACCTTGGGCAAGAGGAATGACAGAAGTTAGTAAAGGACATTCTAGATAACAATAGAGTGGGGGTGAAGGACGTATTCTAGATTGACGAGTATGCTGTCAAGGAATAAGTAATATGAATAGTATGTTAGAAATCTTTGGCCAAAGTATCACAAGCTATTGATTGTGTTGTATTATGTCGCCTAGTCTAAGGATAATGATGCAGATGAATATTGGTAACATATATTCAGTTAGGTTCCTTAGACAGTTCACTCAATACCCATAACAAGGTAAGAGAACCAAGTATAAGTAGTATACAGAAAAGTACTCAATACTTAGTGTTAAACATTAATAGATCGGTAGTTCACTGAGTCATGAAATGAATATATTGGTAGCTTACCGAGTCATCACAGCTGCATATGGTTGTTTTTTATAAAATGGTTGTTATGGAATGTGTGTTCTAAATTACGTATTTGGAATAGAGAACATTACTCAAAAAAAAATTTTCCCTTGTTTCTAAAGTCTTAAAATAGGAATGTTACACATTTTCTCCTCAGATAGGAGACCACTATGGAAATTTTTTTCCAATGATTTAGGACATTTCTAGCGAGTACTCTTGAACTGAAAAATAAGGCTTACCCCTTGTCCTGGGGGATACTGATAAGTCTGATATCAACAAAGCCTGTTCAAGAGTGAATGGCTAATCTGGGGCATAATTTGCTGATATTGCCTCCCATGAAGTGAAAGGGTTGACCAATGAAGGAAAGTATTGATTGTAAGGCATGAGGGACTCTGAATCTACCCATTTTTTCATAGATTCTGTCTGTAGGGGGATGACTACATCTGCAGAAGGACACTCATAATCTGCACGAGAAAAATTGTGCAATGCCCTGCAATGTGTGAATGGTTCTGGGTCGCCTAGAATGGTGACAACCTGATCTTCATGACATAACTTGATGCACTGATGAAAAGTGGATGGAATAGCTTACATAACATGGATCCATGGGTGCCCTATAAGCATGTTATATGGAAGGTCCAAGTCAAGGACATGGAACGTTTTGTCATAACACGTTGGCCCTACCTCCATGAAAACCACTATAGTCCCCACTAATTCTCTTTATTCATTGTCATAAGCCGTGATTGTGATAGTATTAGCTCCCAACTCTATTTTTGAATGATCTAGATGCTTAACCAGCTTCAAAGTGTAAATATTTAGACCAGATCCCCCATCTATAAGTACTCTCTTGATTTTGCAATGGGTAACCACCACTTTGAGATACAAGCATAAGTTATGTTTTGGGTTGTTATGCGGGATTGTAGCATGATAAAAAGTACTATGATCATTGACATCTAGGCATGCAATCATGACTTGAAGATGTGTGGGGTCTATATCTGTGGAAACCCCTGAATTTTATAAAGTCTTATACAATATGTTCTTATGGGAATTAAAGATCTTAAGGAGATTGAGAATAGATATCCTAGTATGTTTTTTCTCTAAATTATCTATTAAATTATACTGACCTTCCTGAGGGATAGGCACAGGATCTGGTATGACTAAGCGGGCACGTCTTGTCCCTACTACGTAACTCTTCTCTAAAATCTGGATGGTGTTGATCTATTCATTATATGAGCTAATACATCCAATGAGGGAATCATAAGGACTATCATTTATAGGGTAAACATAGGCAACAATTCTATAGTCGTTAGAGGTTTGCCCTTGATCTGTTTTCCTTTTCTTTTTATCCACATGGTTAGGAAACGGTTTCTTGTAAATACCCATTTTTTCATTTAAACCTTTCCCAGACTTAGGAGGAGAATCCGAAATGATCTTCCTTCCTTAATGAGGTCTTCTATATAATGGCGTAGTCTTAAACACCTATTCGTTTTGTGTCCTTTAACATGGTGGAAGTTGCAGTATTCATGATTTTTTGACCAAACCAGTTTTTGAGCTTACTCTGGGTATGGCACCGTTATAGTTGGATATTCCACCATTTTTGCATCATCCAATTATTTTAGGATGGAAGGTAAGGAATTTGTTAAGGATGTAAACGTACATTTTGTAGGCACTTTGGGATGAGGTCCTTGCGAAAGATTTAAAAGTGGGCCTGTCTGTACAACTTGGACTGTCTTGGAGTCTATAATGCCATCACCAACAACATGTTTATTCTTATTAAAAAAATTAGGTTTGTCTTTGGATTTGGCTTCATGTTTTTTTTTAATGACAGAATTAAGCGTTCCCTTGGCAATGAGGGCTTTCTCAATTTGACTACCTTTCTCTATGACTTCTTCAAAGTTAGAGCCACAATGCATTTGTAAGTGAAAGGATATTTCGAGGTTTAAGTTAGGAAAAAATATGCTCACTAACTATTTTTCCAATAATGCACAAGGAAAACGACTGGCTAACCTATGCCATTGTTGTAAAAATCCTGCAAATGTCTCATTGGGTTGTTGCTTTGTATTGCATAGATCATTCATTGTGATGTTGCTTTCCATATTATAGGAGTAATGCCTAACAATTTCTCCACTAATGTGGGCCACGTTGTAATGGAGCCGTTGGGTATGCTATAGAACCATTCCAATCCCACGGGTCCTAGGCTGCAAGGAAAAAGTCATATTAAGAAATTATTACTATATGCTACCTCTTGGCAAGCCATGTAAAAGTCTTTTATATGATCATGAGGATCACTTTTACACTTATAATTATCAAAATTTGGAACAGTAAAGTGTTTTGGGAAAGGCTGCTGTAACATGTCCTTATCAAAGGGGTAAGGGCATAGTTCTTCATACCAATATTTCTTATTTTGGCCTGCATTTCCATGTTGTAATGTAGTAAGCATATCTTTCATGGATTGTAACTCTTTCAGGATGAGTTGCTCCTTAGTAGGTGACATTGGTATTTGTACTTAAGTTGCCTTAAAGGTATAGTCTGTGTGTGGATCAAATTGAAACTTGCTGATTTATTTTTTCTTTGTCTTTGTATATGTTTCTTCTTGAAGAGCCTAGGTTTGATAATTTCTAGCTCAACTTCAAGATCTGTTTTTGGAGGATATCCTCCTTAACCAGGGGGTCCTATTCTACATCAAATTTTGGAGGAGGGGAAGCTTTATGCTCAATTTTCATTTTATGTGAAGCTTTATAGTGAGGTTTTTTTGATGGATCTCCTTCAAAAGTGGCCTTATGTTGCCCAGAAGTGGAAGTGTACCACACATCAAAAGGGTTATCTGTGTCTAAGAAAAATCTTCATTCTCCTAGGTTAGGGTTAATGACCTTTGTTTCTTCTTCGTGCTCGTGCAGAAGTTTAGCTCCTAATGCTAAGACTCTTGTGAGTACTTAATCTTTATTATAATATAGGATTTCATCAAATCTATTAGGTCTAACCTCTGTTGTTCTCCGAAAGAGTCTGACTCTTCTCCACTATGATCAATTAATGCTTCTGTATATTTGACTTGAGAAAAGAGAGGTGCAAAATTGTTGCCGCTAAATGGGAAGGTTTTGAAAGGGTTTTCTCCTATGTCATGCTCATTTGATTTGGTTGCCATTTTTATGTTTTTAGGAATTATTAGAAAATGTTTGTATGCAGATAGCATGACCACGAAGTGTATGGTTTTTGCAAGCCGTTCAAGGTGATGTTTGAACTATACTACAGTGTATCCTAGATGCAGTGTTATGTAGTCATCTTTATCAATGAACACTCATTTGCACATCTAAATGTAATGATCACTCAATTTTTTGTTACCAAACCTATGCCCTACAAACAGATAGTGATAATACCGTATCAATATGTAGGTTAAGTTAGAACTCTAACAAGGCCTAAGCACTGACGTGATGTTGACATAGTCTCTTGAAAAGGTATACTTAAAAATAGTTTGAATGCCGATGAAAACCAAACCTTCTGAAAATAAAAGTCGTGAATAGATATAGCGTAACAATGTCACCGTGATACATTAACCAAGAAAGCAAGGCGCTAGTACCATGACAACCTTATTCCCATATATATAAGGTGTTATCAACACTTTTCAAGAAGACTCAGATGACGTTGAAATTGAAACCAATTGATAAGTATAACAAGGAGATTTTAATCATGTGAGCACTGTAACCACACAATAAAGGGACTTATACCATTTTCTCAAAAAAATGAGAATACGATGTGAGTACCAAGATTTTGCATCTAGGATGCGAAAAAGACTATCAACTCAAGAAGCGAGGAAAGATGAACCGGACTCATAATGGTGAAGATGATCTTGAAATCAAGATGGAAGGACCTTTATCAAAGATACGAAAAGCGTACCTATACACTTTAGACATTTAATAACCCAGCCGTAAACATGGATGGGCATAAATAGACAAAAAAGTGGTGAGCACTATCTCTGATAAAAACATGCAAGGTATGCATCTTTCTCACTCCAAAAAATAGGCAGTGAGAATGCAAGGGTACAGATCAAAAGATGAAAAACAAACCAAGCACTACTTGGGAATATTTTTTCCTCATCTAAAGACAAGAATAAAAATAGGCAAAAAGAGGGATGTAGTTTAGTTTTGTGGTGAAAAAAACTTAGATCAAACTAACAAGGTCTCCTTGCCTTGTTTAAAATAACAAGGTTTGGACCCCAAATGAGTTGTCACTTCACGATGGCTTGATGCAACAATGGACTAGCAAAGTGGGCTCCAAGATAGAATGGCCTCCTTAATAAGTTCTATCAACTAGGTGTTACAAAGTTATCTAAGAGCGGGTGTGATTTACCCAAATAGTACCCTTGACTATCTTGGGAGTATATCAGCTTTGCCACCTTCAAGCATAGTGGGCAATAAATGCATCCATCATGTACTTTTAATAGGGTCGTGATACGAACAACTTGTAACTCTAACTCTCAAGGCGTACTAGTAAATTGGGTAAGCGGAGTGCTTCCTGTTTCATCCACGAGGTTACATAGCAATGGACTACTTTAGGGTTCCTGGTACCACCCCCATTTTTATAGCTTAAGGCATTATGCCAAAGGGGTTATGTTCCAGTTGAGCGGATATGGGCATACCCTTTTCCGAAACCTGCAATACAATGTTCTGAATATGGTGTGTTTTTAATCTTGCTTAACTTTAATGTGGTTTTAAGTAGCACACCATTTGACAACCTACAAGAACACTTGTATTAGAAGTTTTGCATTTTTTAAACATCTTTATTCTACAAGCATTGAGTCCTATAGACAACAAGTTTTAGTACTTTTCCAGTTCATAGATTGATGTCAAGAAAGAGGACTTTACACTTTTCTTTTGATTCCTAATATTTCCAAAAAGCCACGAAGGAAGAGCATATGCAATGTGAAAAATTCCCACTAAAATCACATGAAATTTTACTTTATCCTTTATAAAAATAAGTGTTTTTTGAATGTTCGATACAAGCCTTTGTATAAGTGTTTCTGATCTCCAAGATCACTTTTTCAAGGCATGAGGAGAGATCATACACACTTTTACAAAATTATTTTTAAGCTAAGAATCGAAAACACTTAACCATGCAAACCAAAAGACTAAAGAAAAACTCTGTTTTTAAATTGTTAGTCCAAGAAATCTGTAGAAAAGATTAGAAAAAAGATTTTGTAGATTATAGAAAAAATTTCAATCTTTACACAGACACCTGCACGCCCAACTTGACACTGGCAGTCCCCAACCGATGAGTACGACCCCAACTCAATGGATACACATGCAGAAAAAAATTAGTGAAACCTAGTATATTAAAACACAAATGCATGCAACCAGATAAGAACGCTTGCATATTGATGTGGACACTTAGGTTTCAATGTGTACGTGCCTAAGTATAAATAGACAATTGTCAAATTTTTACACAGTCAAACCATTTTACGCATATGTGGCAAGAGAGATGGATACATGGCCCAGATGACAGAGATGTGTGCATGTCCCTGTAAAGGAAATTTTTTGTAGATTTTAACACAATCAAGCCATTGATGTATACGCAGCCAGAGAGGCAAATACACGGCCCAGATGACATAGATGCATGCGTGTCCCTGTAAAGAAAAAAAATTCAAATGATGAGGACTGTCAGATAGGTATGCACCTATTCCGATGGAGACGCTAGGGTTTCAATGTGTATGCACCCCTTGTTAACACCTACTCGCACCCTGTGAAAAACCTATAAAATTCATGGATTTTCAAATTTTCAAGAGAAAACAGGTTAGTGGTTAGTCAAATTTTCCTATTTCTATATCAAACCCAGAAAATGCATGTAAATCAAGGTCATTTATCTAGTGTTAAAAACATATATGAGGAAATAACAAGTGATTTGACCCAAAAAACTTGAAAATGAACTTTGAAGAATTCAAAATACCTCCATTAATGGACGATGGACATAAGTGTTCCATTGGGCGTGTCAAATGTGTTCAATGAAAAGTAACAAAAGCCATGGATTTGGGGTAAGAATATCTAAAGAAACCCCAAAGGCTTTTAGCAAACTGATCAATGGACCATCTAATAAGAAATGAGTAAGGTTTTCTTCTTTGTATACATTAATTTGAAGTAAACAAGAAAACTAAGCAAATGAAGTCAACCTCTATTCTTTGAAAGCTTGAAATAATGAACCTAAGAGGATCTAAGCATTCAGTCATGTGTTTAAGAGAAAGAGATATCCCCATTAATGGCTTCAAGGCCAATGGATCTTCCCTTTTAATCCATATTGGTGCTATAAAATACAAAAGCAAATGTTATTATCTCAATGGAAGAAAATGAAATGCAATCTAAAGCCTAAACAAAATACTATAATTTGTGCTAGGAAGAAGAGAGAATTCTTAGAAAATGAGGAAGGGAGTCTAGCCCTAGTTATAGTTTTCCATTTGGGAAAATGGGAGATTTGGGTGCATGTGGGACAAATGCAAAAGTCCAAAAAGAACTTTTAGCAAGTCTAAGTGAGGTTTGACTATGTTTAGGGTAATTAACCTAGGTTAGACTAATTAATCTTGTTTAGAGAGTAATTAGGGTTTTGGAAGGGTTTCTGAAAGGTTTAATCAATCCAACGAAGTGGATTGATATTCCAGGAAGCTAATAGAAGCAAACTAGAAAGGAATAAGAAGCTAATGTATTTAGAACGAGGCTATGACAGCCTATTTAAGTGGTTTATAAGAGGAAATACGAACAAAAAGATGTCGTGAGAAGGGAGTTAGATAGGTCTAACTGGTGATGTGCCATCAATTTGCAAAGGGAAGAATAGGGGGTGTGATATTAGGAATAATAGTGCATTGATTAAACTACATGTGTCTACAAAGTAAATTCATGCAATGCTTTCCATCGAGAGGGATCAATGCTTTCTATCCTTATCAAAGAAAATTCTTAGCAACCACCAGCCTTCATTACTTGTTTAAATAAATAATGTAGCAGCCGCTAGGCTCAACAGTTTTAATTTTGAGAGGATTTTAGACTTATTTATTTCTCCTAAGATATATATTTATAAACTATAATCCATATCCATTTGTATCAAAGAAAAATCCTAGCAGCCGCTAGGCTTAACAATTTATCAATTTCCAAGTAGCTATTGATTAATAACTCATGATATAGCTTAGAGGCCACCAGGATCCTTTCATTACCTCTTGTTATAGTAATCACTATCCTTACATCTTTAAATCGATTGTAATTTTTAATGATTATAATTATTTCAAATCGGCTGCATGTTACTTGGTTGATCCAATTTCTACACTACGTCCAATTGATAGGGATCAATAATTTCATTTTGTATCAAATAAAAGGTATAGCGACCGCTAAGCTTGATTACTAGTTAAAAGGAATAATGTAGTGGCCACTAGGCTCAACATTTTCTAATTTGTCAATAACTATATTATAACAAACAATGGTCTAGGTTAGCGGTCACTAGGCTCCTATCATTATCACTTATCATTGTAATTATATCATTTTGGGTGATATTACATCATAGCCCCAATTTCTGCACTACATATTTATCTCGTACAGGATATATATTTTTAAATTGGAATCCATATATACACCTGAGAGTAAGGGTATACATATTTATCTCGTAAGGGAATTTTTTGTTTTTTTGATAAGATAACTCATTCTAACATATAATTCACATCGGTTCATATAAAATAAAAATGTATAGCGACTGCTAAGCTTATTTATTTATTAATTGAAATGACATATGGTTAGTTGTGGACAACAATTACTTAATTTGGAAATAGTGATAGAATAACAAATCATGATATAGCCAAGCGACCGCTAGCTATATACCAATACCTCTTGTCATTGTAAACACTATCTTTACAGCTTTCAAGCACTAGTGCCTTTTGTTATTTTAATGAAAAAACACCTTCTGAGATTTCTGAATTTTCATGCCATGTGTCATCGTTTTAATGGTAGCTATTTTTATTATAATATCTCAGTTTTATATAGTTTCAAAATATTTTATTATTTGTTTCTTTACATTTAAATTTCATAATAAATGTGTCAATTATAATGTTTTCTAACTATAAGGTTCAAAACATGCCACGTGGCACAATATAATTGGATACTTATTTTTCATTTGTGCACTACATATAACATTGTATAAGTCGATTTTGATTTAAAAAAACATGTTCCTGCACATTCCTACACTTTATTTCATTTGTTTTATTATAATATTATATTTTTATTTTGTTTCAAGTATTTTAAGCTATAGCCATGTGTTGTTTTACTGGTTGTTATTTATATTATAATATCGTGGTTTCATATTATACTAGTTTCTATACATTTTAATTTCATAATAAATCTATCAATATAATTTTTTCTAACTATCAGGTTCAACTTACCATGTGGCACAAAGTAATTAGAATATTATTTCATTAGCACACTATATCTAACATTGTATAGGTGATTTTTGATGAAAAAATCAATAAATGTGCCTATAAATCAATATAATGTATTTCTATTATTTTATTATAATATTATAAGTGTATTATGTTTCAACTATTTTCTATTTTTTTTATATCCCACACCTTTTCCCAATGAGTGACAAATTCAAAATTTGAACTGTGAATTCCCCCACTCTAATTTTCAAATTTTCGCATCCTGTGCTTTATTTATTTTCAAACTTTCTAACGCAGATTGTGCCGGAAAAAATATTAAATACCCCGGAGACCTTACTTTTAGGGTTTTTGTTTTTCTGGTCTTACAGAACAAAAACTCGTGAAATCATAGAACAATACAAGTAAGACAAAGATTGTATGGCCAAATGCAAGAACCCCAGTTGTTTTTGATAGGGAACAATTAAAAAGTAATTATAATCTCATTCATGGATTAAAAAAAAGGGAAAAATCAAGCAGTAACAAAAAGGGTGCTCACACGCTGGGGAAGCAAAAGGGGTTATGGAAAAATAACATAGATAGTTAGTTCAATGCAACACTCGGTGGTATGAACAGCATCACTAAGCATAAAAAAATATCAGATCTAAATAAGGTATTTATGAAAAAGTATACTATACTAAATCTGTAACTTTTTTATTTCGACCTTATACAGTCATTTGATCCTATCTTCTTAACCTTTGTCTAGCCCTACTTTTCCCTACAAAAATGTGCTTCACGGCCTAGCTTTGCTTACCAATTCCTTCTGGTCATTTTTTCAAAATGCTTTGTTAATACTAGTTCCTATCTTTTTCATGTCAGTCTTGAAAGGAACGATAACCATATCATACCAAGCCAAGAACACAGATGCTAATCAAACACCACAATCTAAAGATGAAAGCAATTCACCAGAATAACTTTACATAAAACCTTTGCAAACAAATGTGCAGCAATATCATATATTATTATGGAACTTAATGCAATACATTGAGAATGGGCCTTGCTTAAATAGGCAAGGAATAACAATCTAAGAACCAATCAAGGTCGTAGATCAAGCCATAAATCAAGGAAATAACTAGTCATCAAAGAACTAGTCAAGACCATAGATTTAGGAGAGAACTAGACATCAAGGATCTAGTCAATACCATAGATCAATGAAAGAACTATACCTAACAACTAGATAATATCTCCTAATATCTAAATAAGATAAAATAAATGTCCACACACATAAGTGGGTGAGGATAAATACAATAAAGGTAAATAAAGTACCTAGGTGAACATGAGCTAAGGTAAATACCTACTCTAACACCCCCCTCAAGTGAAGCTAGGGGCCAAAATAGAAGTGGCATGTCCACAGTATGAGTCTCGACAACTAGGCCTGATGAGGTACTCATGTACAATAACTAGAAAAAAGGGACACTGCAATGTACCCAAAACTAGTAACAACAAAGTAAAGAGAGTAAAGACCCGCTCCAAGGCATCCCAAGAAGCTCGGCTCAAAAAACTCATACAATGCTGAAGAATTTTGGTCTAAATCCACTGCTCGATCATAGAACTCAAAAACAACTAACACTGGGCTTCACCATAATAGATCTATACAAGGAGACTATCAACGGAGTGATGTTGAAAGTGCAAATAAACACAAAACATAATTCAACCAACTACTGCAAATAGGTGTGCCACGATCCAAGAATAATAACCAAAGCAACAAGGTAAGGACACAAACTCCAGAGTGTCACGATCCAAGAAAAGCCAAGGTAACAAGGCAAGGACACGAAACCCGAAGAAGCAGGATCAACATCACACCCTCCCATAGTGCTGAATGGGTGGAGTGAGGCTACAAATCTATATGAGTTGTCAAAACAACTACTCGAACACTGACAAACTAACACTGGAATGCACCAGAATAGATCCCCCATAAGAGATACTATCAACATGCCAAAAGTATCAAAAATACAGATATAAAATCTCTCAACAAACAAGAGAGATACACTACACCTGCTAAAGAAAAATGCTCAAAACAAGAAACATCAAAATGCAGAAGGTATATAAAGTGGAGCAAGAGGCCGAATGGTGGAGGAACCACGCCTGTAGAGTCCTCTCAACGAATGCCTATGTCGCCTCCATGAGTGATGAGATATCCACCCCAAATCAACACGGATGGATGAAGAAGATGTCTGCATATGAATTGGTGCAAAATGCAAAATGGGTGCATGCAAAAGAACATCAGAATGTGTGTCAGGTTGATCATGTCTGACAACTAAAATCTCATGTTTCTCAATCCTGAGTGAAGGTGCATAACTCATGTGTTGCTCATGATCCTCAGAAAGAGTTGAACGAACAAAAAAAGGAGCTATGTCAATGTGTGATCCCAATGAAGTATCTACTCGAAAACCAATGTCATGACGAGAATTCCACTTCACATGTGGAATAGAATAAATAATACCCTGTGAATTTCTGTGAATGACTCCTTTAGTGAGACCCATAGAACGGAGCATGCGAGAACTAAATGCAGTGGTATGCTTCTTATAAAAGCCATGCAACTAAGTAGAAGTAGGATACACAACATGTGGTACTGTAGCAGACATAGATGTGGAAGAGTGTGCAGTAACAAGCCTCGCTCCATCATGCGAGAGGGTATTGGCGTAGCAACTGTTTAACATGATGAGATCCCTCTCCACTGATAGTTCGAGCTTTTGGTGTGACGGTAAGTTGTGTAGCTCTGATACCATGAAAGGAACGATAACCAGATCATACCAAGCCAAGAACACAGATGCTAATCAAACACCATGATCTAAAAGATGAATGCAATTCGCCAGAATAACTTTACATAAAACCTTTGCAAACAAATGTGTAGCAATATCATATATTATTATGGAACTTAATGCAATACATTGAGAATGGGCCTTGCTTAAATAGGCAAGGAATAACAATCTAAGAACCATTCAAGGTCGTAGATCAATCCATAAATCAAGGAAATAACTAGTCATCAAAGAACTAGTCAAGACCATAGATTTAGGAGAGAACTAGACATCAAGGATCTAGTCAATACCATAGATCAAGGAAAGAACTATACCTAACAACTAGATAATATCTCCTAATATCTAAATAAGATAAAAAAAATATCCACACACATAAGTGGGTGAGGATAAATACAATAAAGGTAAATAAAGTACCTAGGTGAACATGAGCTAAGGTAAATACCTACTCTAACAAGTCTAGCCCTATTTTGCCCTACGAAAATGTGATCCACGACCCATCTCTGCTTACCGGTTCCTTCTGATCATTTTTTCACACAACCTTGTTATTAAAGAAAATAAGGAATTTTTTGGGCCCCAACCGAAGAAAAATTAATCCCTTTTGATCTCTGGTTTTTATTTCATTTGAACACTTTCAAGTTTCTACTAATCTATGTCCCCCTCTAGATTGTCTTTTTCAATAATGATGGCCAGTTGCCTAAACAATAGTTTTTTAAAAATTTAATGTTTAACGAGACTCAAACTATTGTTTTGGTATTAATTATATCTACCTTTTTTCCTTTTAATGTGATGATAGAAAAAACCTGAGGTAAATATTTCATTTTACATTGTTTATATGGTTTCCACGTTGACTTTGTGAGAAGATATTTGAGGTTAATAAAATGGTCTAAAACTATAAAACCATATTAGGTTTTCAAGTGTGAGATACATTTTTATGCAATGGAAGGTTATATATATATATATATATAACTAACTAACTAACTATATATATATATATAATTATATATAGTTATATATATATATATATATATATATATATATATATATATATATATATATATATATATATATATAATTATATATAGTTATATATATATAATCATAGTGTAATTAAATTTATATATTAAATATTTCAATGACTATGTATCTATGTAGGTTAGTTAGGACGATATAATTTTTTTAAAATAATATTATTAGTAGGCCATGTATTATTGGTAGAGATAGAGTGTTGGTATATATATTAATTCATTAGGGTTTTTGTGGAAGGACACAATATTATTAGTCTATCTGGAAGGCCACAAACTAAGATCATTTGGATACTAGTTGTCCCTAGGATTTTTAAAAAACAAGAAAGTGATTGCAATATTAGCGGCCACTAGGGTATAACACAATTCCATATATGTAGCTTGGAGATCAATACTTTATAACGTATATCATGAAGTCATACACCGCTAAGAAACTACCACATTGTAATATTTAGAACATAGCGGTTGCTATGATTCAACAAAATAAAGAAATATATTGTGAGTCTAGCATCCACCAATTATTAGTCTATCTGGAAAGCCACAAACTAAGATTATTTGGATATTAGTTGTCCCTAGGATTTTTAAAAAACAAGAAAGTGATTGCAATATTAGTGACCACTAGGGTATAACACAATTCCATATATGTAGCTTGGAGATTGATACTTTATAACACATATCATGAAGTCATACACCGCTAAGAAACTTCCACATCATAATATTTGGAACATAGTGGTCTCTAGGATTCAACAAAATAAAGAAATATATTGTGATTCTAGCATCCGCCAATTATTAGTCTATCTGGAAGGCCACAAAATAAGATTATTTGGATACTAGTTGTCCCTAGGATTTTTAAAAAACAAGAAAGTGATTGCAATATTAGCGGCCACTAGGGTATAACACAATTCCATATATGTAGCTTGGAGATCAATACTTTATAACGCATATCATGAAGTAATACGCCGGTAAGAAACTACCACATCGTAATATTTGGAACATAGTGGTCGATAGGATTCAACAAAATAAAGAAATATATTGTGAGTCTAGCATCCGCCAATTATTAGTCTATCTGGAAGGCCACAAACTAAGATTATTTGGATACTAGTTGTCCCTAGGATTTTTAAAAAACAAGAAAGTGATTGCAATATTAGCGGCCACTAGGGTATAACACAATTCCATATATGTAGCTTGGAGATCGATACTTTATAACGCATATCATGAACTCATATGCCGCTAAGAAACTACCACATCATAATATTTGGAACATAGTGGTCGCTAGGATTCAAAAAAATAAAGAAATATATTGTGATTCTAGTATCCGCCAGGTATTACTGCAACATATTATTTGGAGCTTAGTGGCCACTAGGGTTTCAAAAAATAAATAATGATATTGTAATTTTAGCGTTCGCTAGGTATTTATGCAAAATAAAGAAATATATTGTATGTCTAGCGTCCGCTAGGTATTACTGCTAGGTTATGCCTTAAAAACATTTTCTGAGCTTAGGGATCCATACTCAACAACAGATATCATGAATTTATATGCCTCTAAGACAATTATGCAACATATTATTTGGACCATAGCATTCGCTAGGATTTATCAAAATAAAGAAATATATTGTAAGTCTAATGTCCGCTAGGTATTGCTGCAACATATTATTTGTAGCTTAACGGTTTCTAGGATTTAAAAAATTAAATTAAGGTAGTATGAAATTAGTGGCCTCTACGTACTGGAACAAAATAATATTTTAAAAAATATTTCTACAGTATTTATCATTTTAAATGAAATTGATTTGTGATTAGCAGTCTCTAGTCTTTACAATGATGTAATAATTTAGGCTTAGCATTCTTTAGGATTTAACACATTAAAATAATATTCTAGGAGGCTAGCATTTTCTAGAGTATGCGTACTCATAATGTTTACAAGTTATGGGTAGTATGGTTTAACAAATCAAATTAACCAATTTTGAGCTACATGGCATCTAGTTGCTTCCACAATAGAATATTTCAAGCTTGGATGTCTCAAGGATTTAACAAGATGAAGAATGAAATTTTTATCTTAATGTCTACTATCTTATGATGAAACATATTATTCGAAGATATGCTGTCTCTAGGATTCAACTAAAAACATGTCAGATATTGCAAGCTTAACGGTTGCTAGGTTATGCCTCGAAAACATTTTCTGAGCTTAGGGATCACTACTCAACAATGGATATCATGAAGTTACATGCCGCTAAGACATTGCCACAACACATTATTTAGAACATAGTGGTTGCTAAGATTTATCGAAATAAATAAATATATTGTGAGTCTAGCATCCTCTAGGTATTGCCACAACATATTATTTGTACCTTAGTGATCGCTAGGATTTAACAAATTAAATTAAGGTAGTGTGAAATTAGCGACCTCTACATACTGGAACAACATAATATTTTAAAAAATCTTTCTACAATATTTACCATTTTAAATGAAATTGATTTGAGCTTAAGAGTTGCTAGCCTTTACAACAATGTAATAATTTATGCTTAGCGTTCGTTAGGATTTAACACAAAATATTTGGGGCATAGAGGTCACAATAATTTAACACATTAAATTACTATTCCAGGAGGCTAGCATTTTCTTGAATATGCATACTCATAATGTTTGCAAGTTGTCGGTAGTATACTTTAACAAATCAAATTAACAAACTGTGAGCTACATGGCATCTAGTTGCTTCCACAATAGAATATTTTGAGCTTGGATGTCTTGAGTATTTAACAAAATGAAGTATGGAATTTTTAGCTTGGCATCTACTATATTATGATGCAACATATTATTTGAAGATATGTTGTCTCTAGGATTCTACTAAAAACATGTCAGACATTACAAGATTAATGGTCGCTAGGTTATGGCTCAAAAACATTTTCTGAGCTTAGAGATCGGTACTCAAGAACGTATATCATGAAGCTACACATTGTTAAGACATTTCCACAACATATTATTTGGAGCTTAGCGGCCATTAGGATTTCACCAAATAAAGAATAAAATTGAAGTCTAGTGTCCACTAGGTATTTCCACAACATATTCTTTATACCTTAGTAGTTTCTAGGATTTCAAAAATTAAATTAAAATAGTATGAAATTACTTGCCCCTGCATTTTGCAACAACATAATATTTAAAAAATGCTCTCTATAGGATTTACTATTGTTAATGAAATGTATTTGAGCTTACCAGTCACTTGCCTTTACAATGATGTAATAATTTAGGCTTAGCATTCGTTAGGATTTAACAAATAATATTTGGGGCATAGAGGTCATAATAATTTAACACATTAAATTAATATTCTAAGAGGCTAGTGTCTAATAGAATAAGTGTACTCTTAATGTTTACAAGTTGTCGACAGTATGCTTTACCAAATCAAATTAACAAGTTTTGAGCTACATGGCATTTAGTTACTTCTAGAATAGAATATTTCAAGTTTGGATGTCTTGAGAATTTAACAAGATGAAGTATGAATTTTTTATCTTGACGTCTGCTATCTTATGTCGCAACATATTATTTGAAGATATTTTGTAACTAGGATTCAACTAGAAACATGTCAGATATTGCAAGCTTAGTGGTCGTTCGGTTATGCCTCGAAAACATTTTTTAAGCTTACATATCAGTACTCAAGAATGGATATCATGAAGTTAAAATGCTGCTAAGACACTACAACAATATATTTTTTGGAGCTTAGTGACCTCTAGGATTTCTTAAAATAAAGAAAGATATTGGAAGTATAGCATCCGCTAAGTATTGTTGCAATATATTATTTGTACCTTAGCAGTCGCTAGGATTTCAAAAATTAAATTAAAGTAGTATGAAATTAGTAGCCTCTATGTACTTCAACAACATACTATTAAAAAAAAAATTCTACAGGATTTACCATTTTAAATGAAATTTATTTGAGCTTAGCGGTCATTCGCCTTTACAACATTGTAATAATTTAATCTTTGTGTTCGTTAGGATTTAACACATAATATTTGGTTCATAGAGGTCACAAGAATTTAACACATTAAATTAAGATTCCATGAGGCTAGAATTCGCTATAATATGCGTAATCATAATGTTTACAAGTTGTCGGTAGTATGCTTTAACAAATCAAATTAAGAAATTTTGAGCTACATGTTTTTATCTTAGCATCCATTATCTTATGTTTCAAAATATTATTTGAAGATAGGTTGTCACTAGGATTCAACTAAAAACAAGTAGGATATTGCGATTTTAGCGGTCGATAGGTTATGACTCGAAATAATTTTTTGAGCTCAGTGTTCAGTTCTCAACAATAGATATCATGAAGTGATATGCAACTAATACACTGCCACATCATAGTATTTGGAACATAATAATGGCTAGGATTTAACAAAATATAGTAAGATATTTCAAAATTAGATTCCTTTAGGTATTGTCACAAAATATTATTTGGGTCTTAGCAGTCACTAGGATTTCACACATTTAATTAAGGTAGTATGAAATTAGTGGCCTCTATGTACTGCCTCAACATAAAAAGTTACGCTTAACATTCGTTAGTATTTAATGCATAATTCGGAGCATAGCGGTCAAAAGGATTAAACACATTATATTAAGATTATATGTGGATGGCGTTTTGAGGTACATAACATCTAGGTTTTTCCATAATAGAATATTTCATTCTTATATGTATCGAACATTTAACAACAAAACAGTAAAATTTTAAGCTTGGCATCCACAATCTTATTTTGCAACATGTTATTTGAAGATATGTTATCATTAGCATATTATGAACTCTTAGGTTGTCAATACACTGCTACATCATAATAGTTGGAACATAGCGGATGTCAGGATTTAATAAAATAGAGAAATATATTTTCAGTCTACCATGCACTAGGTATTTCCGCAACATATTATTTTTAGTTTATGCCACAACGAAAAATTTGGAGCTTAGTGTATCATAACAACAAATACATGTTTAGATAAGTATAACATTTGGAATATATACACAATCATTGTATCAATTATAAATATTCATCTATTAACATGGAATACATATCACAGTGTTTTCTCACCTATCTCACATACTACAATTTATGATTCATTGTGTTTCTTCCTTAACTACAAGGTGTTGTTGATCTGATACTGCGGGCACGGTTTCTTCCTTAACTATGGGTTGTTGTTGAATTGAGCCCACAGGTAAAGTTGTTTCTTGGGTTTTTTTCTCTCATTCAGGACCTTTTTTATCATCTCGTTGTTATGGCTCCTCAAAAGCTTGTTTGCAAATATGATAATATATTTTTATCTATATCTAGAATCATGTTTCTATATAGCACAACATACTTTTCAAGAAAATCCTTTTGACTACCATATCTTTTTTTAGCAATTTCCTTCAGAGTCTCTATTTTTTGTATTTTTTCCCTCGTTTTGGAAACAATCTCAATGACATGCGAAGTTTCTCCTTCATTTTCCTAAGCTATTTTCCTTTGAAAATTAACCATGAATTTTTGAAGGGATGTCGTGAACTCTTCACCAGAAACCAATGCATGGTTTCCTTTAAATATTTCCATGACTGAAGCTTCTATGAAAACATGATTTCCTCTACAAATAATGTCGTCAAACTACAAATAAATTTTTCTTACCTATTCATTCCATTCCTTTAGTATTTTCTTTGTATAATTATCATATATTGGGAATATACCAATATCATCCATGGTCACAATTATAGGGTCTTTAGAAACTCCTTTTTCAATGACATGCCCCATATGTGTTAATGGTTTCTACAATGATGTCATTCCTGTAATGAGTTTTTCATTTTTTTCCAAGAACTCTTCTGTCAACTCCTTTACACAGATGCAATTCTTTATATTATTGTACAAGCCATGAAATGCCTCTTCTACATTAGAAACTATGCTGAGAGGAACTATGGCCTTTAATTGACTTTCAAGCTCTTTATTTCTAGAATGTACTCCCCTCGCTACTTCTACAGAAGCTTCTGTTGTGGGCCTTGTAAATGATTTCAGATCTTCCTAGTATTGCACCACTTGGGATCCTTTAGCTTTCCTTTTCTTTGTAAGAGTGAAGAGGTCTTCTAAAGTTTCATACCAAACAATGGCTTGTTGTGTTGGCATCTTCATTTTGGTTACCATTTTCAAAGTTTTCATCCTTGTATTGAATTCAATGTTCACTAAGGGATCTTCTTTTACCTCCCAATCTGGATGTTCTTTGTAGGAAATTATGAATTACTCTGCCCAATCATTTCTCACTTGTTGTGAACTGGAGGGAAAAATTTTAGAGGGTTGCACTAAGGCTTCGCTAGCTGGAGATTTATTTGGTTCAGACAAGAATTCTTAAAACTCAGATCTAGATTAATTTTATGGAGATAAGGGAGCACAGGGTTGTTGTGAATGTTCTGAATGTTGGGGAAATATGGGAGCAGTGGAATAGTGTTATGATTTAATAATGAACAAAATCATGCACACATGACCCAAACAATTCCCAACAAAATCTACAGCAGTGGGAGCATAAACTAGAATAATCCAAATCACACAAAAGTACACACACATAACAAGAATGTACCATGGTTCACCCAATGTGGGCTATGTCCACCAAAGATAGAGATCTCATATGTATATAATATAACAAGAGATTAAAAACCCACTCTTCTGCATAAGAGTACATGTATCTCTACAAGAGTATCTCCTCCTCTTAGATCCCCAACCGGATCTACCGTATTACACTAAACCATGCTTCCATACCGCCACTTGTGTCTCCTCTAGATCTCTAACTGGATCTACCTGAGTGCACTACAACCATGCCTCTCAAACATAACCAAATCTCACATACCTGAAGCTACCCTTGATTTTCCATTGTGCAGCCAAGCTCTCACTGTATTGTGAATCTACAAACAAGACCTGTACAATATCTAGATCTACATGGATCAATAATACAATATGATCTCATGGATCTACAATCCAAGACCAGATCTACATAGATCTATAATATAAGATCTCACCAACATGTGGATCTATAAGAAGAAGCCCTATGTGCTTTGCATACTATGCAAGCCATTACATGATACTAAAAAATAGAAAGAAAATATTGTAGAAGATGTTTCCCTCGTCTCACCATTCAGATGTACCTGTTATTTCCTTTTGTCCCACTCCTCTCCATGGAGTCTCTATCTTCATGTAACCTGCTCCTTTTTTCTCGTCTTCTTCTTCGTCTTCATCCTCTTGGTCTAGGAGAGAATCGAGGATCTAATGTGATCCCACTCATTATTGAATCTTCTACTGAACCCTAACTTTCATGCTTATATATAAATATACAAAATGAGGGCTCTTTAGCTATGTAATTACATCCAATAGATTTTCTTTAAACAAAATCTATATTTAAAGCCCGTGACTAAAAATAAAACACATAACACAAGTAACCTGCGCCAGTTAGCCTTAACCATAGTCAGTTCCCACTTGCTCTGATCGATGTCTATCTTGTCTGACTAATGATAGACTACGGTTCCCACTTGCTCTAACCGAATTCAAGCTTGTCTGACCAATGAAAAATCTGGGTGATTGTGTTAGTTCCCCTTTAACCAATGATGGGTTGTTGTATTTCCAATCACTTTCCATTACATGCTAACTGTGAGGCCATCAAGCTCCGCAACCTAACAATCTCCCACTTGGAGATAAATTACTAAACCTCTGTACCTGTACCTATACATCACCATCTTCTACACATTGTGAAGACCATCTATTCTTTCCTTCAACAATTCTCTCAGAAATAAAACCTGAAAGATAAAAATATCTTCTCAAAACCAAAGAAGATAAAACCATGATTTATAAAACCTGCAAGAAGCTATAAATGATCCCTGACACCAAGACTCAAGCTCCCATTGAATCATAACACCAAGCCTCTCATGCATCCAAGCCATCATAACTAACACACCTACAAGATCTCCCGCTCAAACTGAAGTTTTGAGCCTTAATATCATCCATAGCCATACCTGTAAAACCAACCATGTTCTCCATCCATTTATCCATGTCTCCATGCAACCACTAATGCAACTGACCAAGACAAGTCAAATTGGAATATGCGAAAGCAAAACAAGATCCTAGGTAAAGACATCCCAAATGAGTTCTACCTACAACAATGGGTGATCAATCCACAAACCTGCATAACTCAAAGAGTCCAAACACTACAATCTGTAAATCCATCCCTACATAAACAACTGGCATGTCCAAGATAATCATCTGTAGATAACATCTCTTAAGGAGTAACATAGGAACCAAGAGGAAATACAAACATCCCCTACTCATGCTCAAAGCAACCATGTGCAAATAAAACATCCGCATCATCATAGACTCACAAAATTGAATCTATCCAACATGTACAAACTCACCATTTACCTCCATCCATATCACTAGCTCTCCAGAAGCTCCAAGTCTGCCACCAACTAACTCCAAATCCAAATATGAATCTTGTGCTCATCAATGTCAATAACAAACATCCATGCTAAACCATGCCACTAATACCAAGTGTAAATACTAGCAAAGATGTCATCAACATACTCTACACAAACCAACCAAGATGAAAGAAAAAACAAGGGCACCATCTAAAAATGGTAAATAAACACTGCTGTTAAACCTATGACCAAACTGACCACGGTTCCCCTAACCGACGTCAATCACTTTCTGATCGACCATGGTTATTAAATGATTGACCACGAATAATCCTAACCAACACCAGTCTCTATAACAGTCAGATTTTCTCTTTTAACCCTTAAAACTCTGAAAAATTTCTCTATCATCTTCACCCAGTTGAATCTAACCATCAAATGTAATCCCATAGGGATATCCAACCACCACAAAATAAACCAAAAGTGACATCACAAAGCAATAAACTCAATATACCTGCAAATATGTGACTGTCCTCTAAAAACCAGCTAGTGCCTCTACCACTCTGAATAGTAGCAATCTCCTCTCACTCTGCATGTGCATCATGTATTCAATCCTACAATGCCAATAACCTTGACTTGATCCCAATGAACATGAAATCCCCTACACTGCCTGCTAATACGTCAGTGAGAAATAAAACTAGATGAAAGATAATATAAAATGATTCCCTTCTTGTCAAAGAATACTTCTACATCATGGAAGTTTGAACTTCTTGCGAAGTAGGTGAATCAACTTCTTTCCATCCATATGTACTCAACATCTCTTGTTACCTGCAACTATGTCTAACCATGACTTTTCATTGAGGATCTCATCCTTAGACTAGAACCCCTTGTCCTCAAGATTCTACACAACTAGGAAATAAAAGTCAAACAAAACTAAGAAACCATGGTGTAAATTTGTGCACACAGTCCAAACATAATATCAGTTTCTCCAAACAAAATAAATAAAACATGAACCATATAGAGATACCTGACTTAAAATCTTAATGAACTAATTGAGCCAACTCTGTCCTCTTTCTGATCCAAACATTAAAGTGATCAACACAGTTTCTACCTGTACACACTGTGCCAGAAACTTGATCCTCCAAAACAAGACATTGAACCAACTACCCTCTCTTGCTACAAAAAACCCTATATAGATAAGTTTCCACAAGGACTAACCACGATCATCCCCTAACAAACTATGGTTAGCTAACTAGTATCAATTCCTCTATGACCAACCTCAGTTGTCAGACCAATGTCAATGTTGCTGGAACGAACCCAACACCACACAATTTGTCATAACACACCACACCAGGTGCCTACTTTGACCAAAGCTGATAATTGATCTAAGCTAGTCATTTTAAGAAGCATCCAAATCTTGTACAAAAATTTTAATAGTAAGTCCATGCAATAAATTGCATCAAGATGAAACACATCACCTTACCAGCACCAAGACACTCAACCACATCTTCAACTAAAGTACATGCTTCTCTAATGGAAGCCCCATCTTCGTTCTGTGCTACTACCTCTCTACCGAATTCTATGCATCTAACTACACCAAAGGATGCATAACTTCTCATTTTCTCATTCACAGATCTAGATCTGTAGTCCCAAACATGTATGTGCAACAAAAATAGTTTAAGCACTGTAATACCAAGGTAAAACCATACCTCAATAACTGGATCTGCAATCTGACTAACATGCTTGGGCCTCCAAGAACTGGGGACACCTCAGCGAACAAGATACATTCTATGTATCTTTCTATTTCTTCAGATCTGTGATTTTTTGTTTAAAACTAGGATGCTCAGTAATCGACCACAGTTACCCTACCAACACCATTTTCCACTTAACCGATGCCGGTCATTGTGTTCTCTAGCAACATTACTCTTCCAGCTCCCACTTGAGATTAAATATCTTCCTGTGATCTTCTCATCAAGAAAAACAAATGTTGCTCTAATACCGGTTGTTGGGGAAATAAGGGAGCGGAAGAATAGTGCTATGATTTAATAATGAACAAAATCATGCACATAGGACCCAAATCAGTGGGAGCATAAACTAGAATAATCCAAATCACACAAAAGTACACACACATAACAAGCATGTACCATGGTTCACCCAATGTGGGCTGTCCACCAAAGATAGAGATCTCATATATATAATATAGATCTCTAACCAGATCTACCTGAGTGCACTACAACCGTGCCTCTCAAACATAACCAGATCTCACATACCTGAAGCTACCCTGCATCTACCATTGTGTATCCAAGCTCTCATTGTATTATGAATATACAAACGAGACCTCTACAATATTTAGATTTACATAGATCAACAATACAATATGATCTCATGGATCTACAATGCAAGACCAGATCTACATAGATCTATAATACAAGATCTCACCAACATGTGGATCTACAAGAAGAAGCCCTATGTGCTTTGCATACTATGCAAGCCATTACATAATACTAAACAATACAAAGAAAATACAGTAGAAGATGTTTCCCTCTTCTCACCATTCAAATGTACCTACTATTTCCTTCTGCTCCGCTTCTCTTCATGGAGTCTCTGTCTTCATGTAACCTGTTCATTTTTTCTCTTCTTCTTCCTCATTTTCATCCTCTCAGTCTAGGAGAGAATCGAGGATCTAGTGTGATCCCTCTCATTATTGACTCTTCTACTAAACCCTAACTTTCATGCTTATATATAAATATATAAACTTAGGGCTCCTTAGCTATATAGTTACATCCAATAGATTTGCTTTAAACAAAATCTATATTTAAACCTGTGACTAAAAATAAAACACATTGCATAGGTAACCTAGGCTAGTTAGCCTTAACTGCGGCCGGTTCCCACTTGCTCTAACTGATGTATGTCATGTCTGACCGATGATGGGTTATGGTTTTCACTTGCTTTGACCGAAGTCAGGCCTATTTGACCAATGACAGTTCTGGGTGACTGTGTCGGTTCTCCCTTGACCAATGACGGGTTGTTGCATTTCCAGTCACTTTCCATTACATGCTAACTATGAAGCAATCTAGCTCCACAACCTAACACTGAATACAAAGCCTATTTCCTCTTCATAGCCTCCTTTTTAATAATTTCTCTAAGAGGTGGAACCACCCTTGTCTCCTTCATTGTCTTCTGAAAAAGGCTATCTTGTGTTTGGGCAATCCATACTGAGTCATTATCATCATGCACATGAGCATACAATATATTTAACTGTCCTTTAAGGGAATTAAGGTGTTGGAAAACCTTATTCCTTTTATCATATTGCCTTAAAGGGACTTCAGGGATATGAAACAAATTTCTATGGGCATAGGCAGAGTTCAAATCAGGCCACCTTTTAAACATTCTGCATCTCACAAAGATTGGGAAGGAGGAATGTGTTTTAAGCTTCTTCTCCTTGCACTTTAAAGCAATACCGTTGAAAATTTGATATGCTAATTATTTTACTACTAATTTTTCTAGCACATAATATGGAAACTAAAAAAGAGGTCTAAGGATTCCCTTGATCATGATAACTATATATTTTGGACAGAAGAATACAAATCCCATATGCCTTATGGAAGTGAGGATGGCATCAGATATTCTCGATGGCATCATTTCATGTAATTTTTGGTAGAAATCATGATACAAATAAGTGCATATATCTTGAATATGTGATCTAAAATGATGGGCATACAATTCTGAGTATTACTCATTTACCCTTAAAGGGCTAAAAAAAGACCATATTTTATAGAAATCCAGACATTTGAAAACACCAATGACAACATCGAGAAGATAGGAAGCCATGTAAAATGGTTTCCCATGGTTGATGAAATTACTTCTTTGTGTCACTAAATTTAAATAGAGCACCTAACTGAAAGAGGGAATCTTGGTTTCATCAATAATACAAGAAAGTAACGGGATCTAGGAAACATCCACCGTAGAGATTGACAAATTTCCATATAGCCTATTCATGAGTACCATGCTAGTGCAGACTTTTTGGTCTAAACCTTTTAATAAGGATTTCAAACAAACTTAAAATCATCCATATTATCTAATGGGTCAGATGCCTAACTCTTCAAAACATCTCTTATTGTCCTTTTGGCCATCTAGGACCTGACTTTATTTGAGTTGTATAAGTAGTCCAGCTCTGGAAGTTTATAATAACTTTTGTATGCATTCCTAGTAAAAAAACCTATTCTCTTTTGCCCTCATTTAGAAAATAATGAAAAATCCTTAGATTTGGCATGAAATAGATAGGAAGTGAACAAATCTAGAAATGGAAGCACCTCTAATTTATCAGCAATTAATTGGAGACCAACACTTTTTATCACACCTACATCTTGGAACCATAGCGTTTTCTCTTCTGGTATACCCGTTATGTCTTGTTGGGATTTAAAACGATGCTTTAACAAAACAATAGTCATGGGACAACAAGTCCATCCTCTTTATGGGATGGGTTCCCTTATTGAAAACAAGCAGCAAAGCTTATATAAAAATGTACAACTTTCATCTTAAGGTTGGACTTCTAACATCTTGAAATTATTTTTACCAAAATAGATTATCAATACAAACGAATGGAAGAACTGAGGAAAGGAAAGAGTAGAATATAACAGTACTTTCAAGAAATATAGATAGGAGAGTATAAACCTATACGTGCTAAGCAAGAGTGATACAGAATAGACTCATTCACATTCACAGCATAAGATATCATTCCATAGACACGAAGTTTTAGAAATCATATCAATAAGAACACAAAGTTTCTTATTACAAAAGATAAATTATCCACATATTTCAGGAAAGCAAGAAGAGACAATAGATGAAGATATTGAGAAAGGTGAAATTATTCTGTATTGATTTCTTCCGATTCTATTTACACTTAAAAAGTATCAGAGTTCAATATTTGCAATGAGCCAAGCTCTTAAATTTATAGATGAAGTGAAAAGAAGAGAAGAAGAGAAGGAAGAAAATATGGTTTGGAAGCTCAACCACCAACCATAAATGCCCCTGAAAATCTACCTAAAATCTGTCAAATTTGGTTCTGCATGTCTTTGGCATGCTGAAGAAGGAAGGATAGAAGATCAGATCAAATTTTATCCAGTTAAAGTAGTCTAATCACATATTAATGGCAAAAAATATATTTTTCCATATTTTCACCCAAATCAAGATATCTATTCGGTTCTCCATTTTCTATTTGGCTTGTTGGAGAAGGAAGGATGGAAGATCATATCAAATCTAATCTGTTTGAAGTAATCAGATCAAGTATTAATGGCGTGAAAGACGTTTTCCATATTTCCAACCATCAAATCCTGCTGAAAACAATTTTATTCTTCCATGGTGTATAGAAGACAAAGATCTTTCCAACAGTATAAAATTTGTCAAATTTTGAGTACTCAAGCAAAAATTATGCTCATTTGAATATTTGAATCGAATCCATACAAAAATGGTGAAAATGCAATTTTTGCAAAATGGTTCCACAGGCCTGAAATTGAAATTGTGCCAAACAAACACGTGGCATCATCCACGGGCCTGCTCCATTTCTTTTTTATTCTTCTTGAGTCCCTCCTATTAGCAAAGATGTTCTACATGACCCAAGACATGTGGAGGGCTGGCGCACATTTGTAACTGCTCCCCGAAATTTGCTTTTGAAAGAGCACATATTGCACACGTGGAGGCTTCCGTAGACTCTATACTTTTCAATAAACAACTCTGTCCCCTCTTGATTCTAACCACGTGGCGAGTTGGAACTCATTTAGGGACCACATATAGATTTTAACCTTGAAGATACACCAAACTGACACATGGAAGCTTACTTTATCCTGTCCCGAGTCTGGACTTTTCAATAGTCGGTGTCCCTTTTTAAGACCTGGGACACATAGAGGGTTGGCGCTAGTTCGGGGTCTTTCTTTGGGCCGTGCCTTTGAAGTTGCACTGATGAGGCATATGGAGAGTCTATGCTCACTTAGGATCCTACTTTGAACTTGGATTTTAGAGGTGCATCGTTGGGATGAGTGGAGGTTTCCACTGACTCTTTATACTTAGCCGATTCAACAGCTGGCTCTATTCCCTTTTGGAATCTGACCACGTGGAGGGCCTGTGCATGTTTGGGGTCTCTTCTTTTGTGCCCCATACCAAAAGTGTGCCAAAGAGACACATGGCACCTTCTTTGGTTATTTTATACTTAGTCAATTCAGGCCTTGATTGAACACTTCCTTTCTCCATTTTGACTTTTGATGCAAGCTCAACATTTGACTTTATCCCTTAGCATGAGCGGGGCCACGGTTCACTTTATCACTTTACACCTTTTATGGAAACATAGTCAAAATTCCTAAAGTGTCCCAACAACCCACCTCTCTACTTTGACTTTTGATGCGGGCTCAACATTTGACTTTATCCCTTGGCATGAGCAGGGTCGGGGTTCACTTTATCACTTTATGCCTTTTATGGAAACAAAGCAAAAATTCTTAAAGTTTCCTGAGAATTGGCCTCTCCACTTTGAATTTTCAAACAGATATTCAATACATGGCTTCAGTGGAGTTGTGGTTCATTTTGTAACTTTACTCCTTTTGGCAATAAAGCTAAAATTCCTAAAAGGCTCTGACAACCCACCTTCCTACTTCAAACTTAAAAAATGGCCACTTGTCCTTTTGCGGGCCTTAGGCATTCTTTTATACTTTTACGCCCTTTTTCCATAATGCATCAAAACACGAAAAGAGCCCACCTTTCCGCCATAGCTCGATTCGACCAAGTAGGATCCTTCAGGCCATGGGGCCAATTTGATACTTTTGTAAAATAAAAAAACTGACAAGTTCACAAAATAAACCCGTCACGCTGCATCTAATCAGAGATGTCCACATATCCACAGACATTGGAAAAGAAATCAACAAGGAAGATATGCCCATCATTCACGACTGTAGAAAAGAATACAGAGGAGGGGAAAAAAATCCACCCTTCACGCCTGAAAAACAAATTACTCCTCATGGAAAGAATAACTATAAACAATACCAGGCTTGATGCAATCCATAGCCATAGAAAAAGGATTTGACAATTTCATTGGAATTGAGGAAATAATTTTCAAGCTTCCACATGGGAAGATAGAAAGTTAATCAAACCATGCAAACTGTAAGATTTTAAATTAATAGGGAAAGATTGCAAATGAGCACTAACTTCTTCAAAGAATTTTTTTTTCTATCTCTCCAGACTCCTCACTTTTCTCAAACATCTCTCAAAGGCACCAACTCAAAATTTTGAAAACTTGACTTGAAAAATGAGGGGAATTTTGAGGGTGACAACATGTCTACAACATCAACATCAACACTTTCATTCTAAGCTATGGAATATAGACCTGAGTAATGTTGAAATTCATCATCTAAGGCTATTGGATCAAACAAGGTATCCCTTATTATTCTTTCGACGTCATTGGAATATAAATAAGTATCTGCCATCACCATTTCCCGCTCTTTTTCCATGTTGAAATATTTAAGGGCCACGGACACTACATACATCATCAACAGAAATAAATACTGTGACCAATGATGTAATTGATATTATGGAAACATTCATATGTCCCTTATAACGAATATTAGGTAAGCTTAGAAAATAATTTCCAAATAAATGGAAGAAGTGTTTATCCTAGTGGTCACCAGAGTCAGCAATTACTAAATATTTTGAAGTTGCACTGATGAGGCACGTGGAGAGTCTGCACTCACTTAGGATTCTTCTTTGAACTTGGCCTTTGGAGGTGTGCCATTGGGATGTGTGGAGGCTTCTACCAACTCTTTCTGCTTATCCAATTCAATGGCTAGCTCTATACCCTTTCAGACTCTGACAATGTGGAGGTCCTGCACACATTTGGGGTCTCTACTTTTGTGCACCATACCAAAAGTGCATTGAAGAGACAACGTGGCACCTTCCGCGGTCCTTTTATACTTATTTGATTCAGGCCTCAATTGAACACTTCCTTTCTCCATTTTTACTTTTGATATAGGCTCAACATTTGACTTTATCCCTTAGCATGAGTAGGGTCATGGTTCACTTGATCACTTTACGCCTTTTATGGAAACAAAGCCAAAATTCCTTAACTTTCCCTACCACCCGCCTCTCCACTTTGACTTTTGATACGGGCTCAACATTTGAGTTTATCCCTTGGCATGAGTGGGGTCGTAGTTCACTTTATCACTTTATGACTTTTATGAAAACAAAGCAAAAATTCCTAAAGTGTCCCGACAACCCGCCTCTCCACTTTGAATTTTCAACAGATATTCAATACATGGCTTTAGCAGAGTTGCAGCTCATTTTGTAACTTTACACCTTTTGACAATAAAGAAAAAATTCCCAAAAGGCTCTGACGACCCACCTTCCTGCTTCGAACTTAAAAAACTACCACGTGTCCTTTTACTGGCCTAAGGCATTCTTTTATACTTTTATGCTCTTTTTGCCATAAAGCATCAAAACATGAAAAGGGCCCACCTTTCCATCATATCTTGATTCAACCAATCAGAATCCTTCAGGCCACAGGACCAATTTTATAATTTTGCAAAAATAACAAAAGTGACAAGTTCACCAAATAAACCTACCACACCGCATCCAATCAAAGATGTCCAAGTATCCACGGACATTGGAAAATAAATTGACATGGAAGATACACCCATCATTCATGAATGTAGAAAAGAATAAAGAGGAGGGGAAAAAACTCCACCCTTCACGCCCAAAAAAAAAATTACTCCTTGTGGAAAGAAGAACTGTAAACAATACCAGGCTTGATGTGATCCACGGCCATAGAAAAAGGATTTCACAATTTCATTCGAATGCAGGAAATAATTTTCAAGCATCTAGATGGGAGGACAGGAAGTTTATCAAACCATGCAAATTGCAAGATTTTAAATTAACAGGGTGAGATTGTAAATGAGTACCAACTTCTTCAAATCATGATTTTTTTTATCTCTCCAAACTCCTCACTTTGCTCAGACATCTCTCAAAGGCACCAACACAAAATTTTTGAAACTTGACTTGAAAACTGAGGGTAATTTTGAGGGTGACAACATGTCTACAACATCAACATCGACACTTTCATTCTAAACTATGGAATATATACCTGATTAATGTTGAAAATTGTCATCTAAGGCTACTAGATCAAACAAGGTATCCCTTATTACTCTTTCGACATTGTTGGAATATAAATAAGTATTTACCATCACCATTTCCCACTCTTTCACCATGTTAAAAACTTTAAGGGCCACAAACGCTGCATACATCATCAACAAAAACAAATACTGAGACAAATGATGTAATTGATTTTACGACAACATTCTTATGTCCCTTACAATGAAAATTAGGTAAGCTTATAAAATAATTTCCAAATAAATGAAAGAAGTGTTTATCCTATCAGTCGCCAGAGTTGGAAATTACTAAATATTTTGAAGTTATACTGATAAGGCACGTGGAGAGTCTGCACTCACTTAGGATCCTGCTTTGAACTTGGCCTTTAGAGGTGTGTCGTTGGGATGTGCTGTGGCTTCTGCCAGATCTTTATACTTAGTCGATTCAATGGCTAGCTCTGTCCCCTTTCAGACTCTAACCACGTGGAGGGCCTGTGCATGTTTGGGGTCTCCACTTTTATGCACCATACCAACATTACACCGAAGAGACATGTGGAACCTTCCGCTTTCCTTCTATACTTAGCCGATTTGGGCCTCGATTGAACACTTCCTTTCTCCATTTTGACTTTCGACGTGGGCTCAACATTTGACTTTATCACTTGGGATGAGCAGATCCGTGGTTCACTTTATCACTTTACGCCTTTTATGGAAACAAAGTAAAAATTCCTAAAGTGTGCCTACAACTCACCTCTCCACTTTGACTTTCGATACGGGCTCAACATTTGACTTTATCCCTTGGCATGACCGGGGTCGTGGTTCACTTTATTACTTTATGCCTTTTATGGAAACAAATCCTAACTTCCTAAAGTGTCCCAACACCTGCCTCTCCACTTTGAATTTTCAATGGATATTCAATACATGGCTTCAGTGGAGTTACAAATCATTTTGTAACTTTACTCCTTTACACAATAAAGAAAAAATTCCCAAAAGGCTCTGACGACCCGCCTTCCCACTTTGAACTTAAAAATTGCCACATGTCCTTTTGTGGGCCTTAGGCATTCTTTTATACTTTTACACCCGTTTTTCCATAATACATCAAAACACGAAAAGGGCCCACCTTTCTGCCATAGCTCGATTTGACCAATCAGGATCCTTCGGGCCATGGGACCAATTTTATAATTTTGCAAAAATAACAAAAGTAACAAGTTCACCAAATAAACCCACCACACCGCATCCAATCAGAGATCTCCATGTTTCTGTGGACATTGGAAAATAAATTGACAGGGAAGATACGCCCGTCATTCCCAACTGTAGAAAAGAATACATAGGAGGGGAAAAAACTCAACTCTTCACGCCTGAAAAATAGATTACTCCTTATGGAAACAAGAATTGTAAACAATACCAGGCTCGATGTGATTCATGACCATAGAAAAACTATTCAACAATTTCATTCGAATGGAGGAAATAATTTTCAAGCATCCAGATGGGAGGACAGAAATTTTATCAAACCATGCAAATTGCAAGAGTTTTAATTAACAGGGTGAGATTGCAAATGAGCACCAAATTCTTCAAAGAATGAATTTTTCTATCTCTTCAAACTCCTCACTCTAGTCAAACATCTCTCAAACGCACCTGCTCAAAAATTTTGAAACTTGACTTGAAAAATGAGGGGAATTTTCAGGGTGACAACATGTCTATAACATCAACATCAACACTTTAATTCTAAACTATGGAATATAGACTTGAGTAATGTTGAAATTTGTCATCTAAGGCTACTAGATCACACAAGGTATCCCTTATTACTCTTTTGATGTTGTTGGAATATAAACAAGTATCTACCATCACCATTTCCCACCCTTTCACCATGTTGAAAAATTTAAGGGCCACGAACGTTGTATACATCATCAACAGAAACAAATACTAAGATAAATGACGTAATTGATTTTACGAAAAAATTCATATGTCCCTTATAACGAATATTAGATAAGCTTACAAAATAATTTCCAAATAAATGAAAGAAGTGTTTATTTTAGCAGACACCAGAGTCAACAATTACTAAATATTTTGAAGTTACGCCGATGATGCACGTGGAGATTCTACGCTCACTTAGGATCCTTCTTTGAACTTTTCCTTTAGAGGTGCACCATTGGGATGTGCTGAGGCTTCCTCCAGATCTTTATACTTAGTCAATTCAATGGCTGGCTCTATCCCCTTTTGGAATCTAACCACGTGGAGGGCCTATGCACATTTGGGGTCTCCACTTTTATGCACCATACCAACATTGTAATGAAGAGACACGTGGCACCTTCCGTTTTCCTTCTATACTTAGCCGATTAAGGCCTCGATTGAACACTACCTTTCTCCATTTTGACTTTTGATGTGGGCTCAACATTTGACTTTATCCCTTGGCATGAGCGGGGCCACGGTTCATTTTATCACTTTACGCCTTTTATGGAAACAAAGCCAAAATTCCTAAAGTGTGCCGACAACCCACCTCTCCGCTTTGACTTTCGATGCGGGCTCAACATGACTTTATCCCTTAGCATGAGAGGGGCCATGGTTCACTTTATCACCTTACACATTTTATGGAAACAAATCCAAAATTCCTAAAGTTTCCCGACAACCTACCTTTCCACTTTGAATTTTCAATAGATATTCAATACATGGCTTCAGCAGAGTTGCGGCTCATTTTGTAACTTTACTCCTTTTGGCAATGAAGACAAAATTCCCAAAAGGCTCCGATGACCCGCCTTCCTGCTTCAAAATAAAAAAACAGTCATGTGTCCTTTTACATGCCTTAGGCATTCTTTTATACTTTTACGCCCTTTTTTCTATAATGCATCAAAACATGAAAAGGGCCTGCCTTTCCGCCATAGCTCAATTTGACCAATCAGGATCCTTCGGGCCACGGGACCAATTTTATAATTTTGTAAAAATAAAAAAAGTAACAAGTTTACTAAATAAACTACCACACTGCATCCAATCAGAGATGTCCATGTATCCAAGGACATTAGAAAATAAATCAAAAGGTAAGATACGCCCGTCATTCACGACTGTAGAAAATAATATAGAGGAGGGGAAAAAACTCCACCCTTCATGCCCAAAAAAAAAATTGCTCCTCGTCGAAAGAACAGCTGTAAACAATACCAGGATCGATGTGATCCACAGCCATAGAAAAAGGATTTGACAATTTTATTTGAATGGAGGAAACAATTTTCAAGCATCCAGATGGGAAGACAGAAAGTTTAGCAAACCATGCAGACTGCAAGATTTTAAATTAACAGGGCGAGATGGAAAATGAGCACCAACTTCTTCAAAGAACAAATTTTTCTATTTCTCTAGATTCCACACTCTACTCAAACATCTCTCAAAGGCACCAACTCAACAAAAATAGAAACTTGACTTGAAAAATGAGGGGAATTTTGAGGGTGATAACATCTCTACAACATCAACATCAACACTTTCATCCTGAACTTTGGGATATAGACCTGAGTAATGTTCAAATTCATCATCTAAGGCTGCTAGATCAAACAAGGTATCCCTTATTACTCTTTCGACATCATTGGAATATAAATAAGTATCTAACATCACCATTTCCCACTCTTTCACCATGTTAAAAAATTTAAGGGCCACGAACGCTGCATACATCATCAATAGAAACAAATACTAAGATAAATGATGTAATTGATTTTACGACAACATTCATATGTCCCTTATAACAAATATTAGGTAAGCTTACAGAATAATTTCCAAATAAATGAAATAAGTGTTTATCCTAGCAGTCGCCAGAGTCAGCAATTAATAAATATTTTGAAGCTACGTCGATGAGGCACGTGGAGAGTTTACGCTCACTTAGGATCCTGCTTTAAACTTGGCATTTGGAGGTGCACCATTACAAAGCGTGGAGCCTTCCACTGGCTCTTTATACTTATCCAATTCAACGGATGGCTCCCCTTTTGGACTCTGACCATGTGGAGGGCCTGTGCACATTTGGGGTCTCCGATTTTGTGCACCATACCAAAAGTGCACCAAAGAGACACATGGAACCTTTTGCGATCCTTCTATACTTATCCAATTCGGGCCTCAATTAAAAACTGCCTTTCTCCATTTCAACTTTCGATGCGGGCTCAACATTTGACTTTATCCCTTGGCATGAGTGGGGCCATGGTTCACTTTATCACTTTACGCCTTTTATAGAAACAAAGAAAAAATTCCTAAAGTTTCTCGACAACCTACCTCTCTGCTTTGACTTTCGATGCAGGCTCAACATTTGAATTTATCCCTTGGCATGAGTGGGGCCACGGTTCACTTTATCAATTTATGCCTTTTATGGAAACAAAGTCAAAATTCCTAAAGTGTCCCGAAAACCCGCATCTCCACTTTGACTTTTCAACGGATATTCAATACATGGCTTCAACGGAGTTGCGGCTCATTTTGTAACTTTACTCCTTTTGGCAATAAATCCAAAATTCCCAAAAGGCTCCGATGACCCGCCTTCCCGCTTCAAACTTAAAAAAATAGCCACATGTCCTTTTGCGGGCCTTAGGCAATATTTTATAATTTTATGCCCTTTTTACATAATGCATCAAAACATGAAAAGGTCCCACCTTTCCACCATAGCTCGATTCAACCAATAAAGATCCTTTGAGACACAAGGAAAATTTGATACTTTTGTAAAAATAAAAAAAGTGACAAGTTCACCAAATAAACCCACCACGCCACATCCAATCAGAGATTTCCACATATCTGTGGATGTTGGAAAAGAAATCGACAGGGAAGATATGGCCGTCATTCATGACTGTAGAAAAGAATACAGAGGAGGGGAAAAAACTTCACCCTTCACGCCTGAAAAAAAAAATTGCTCCTCGTGTAAAGAATAACCGTAAACAATACCAGGCTCGATGTGATCCACACCCATAGAAAAAGGATTTGACAATTTCATTCGAATGGAGGAAACAATTTTCAAGCATCCAAACGGGAAGACAGAAATTTTATCAATCCATGTGGACTACAAGATTTTAAATTAACAGGGCAATATTACAAATGAGCACCAACTTTTTCAAAGCATGAATTTTTGTATCTCTCTAGACTCCTCTACTCAAACATCTCTCAAACACACTAACTCAATATTTTTGAAACTTGACTTAAAAATGAGGGGAATTTTGAGGGTGACATTAGCTGGCTCTTTTTGGGGATGACTTGGCAGGGACAGAGGAACAAGGAAAGATCAAGAACCATAGAAAAACTCTAGGAAAGCAGTCCAGTGCCTTATCCATTGGGTAAATAGAGTCAAAGGTGAAGCAATATAGAAGACAACACACACGAAAGGGAAACAAACCAAAAATGAAAAACCAAAAACAAAACACCACACATGGCAAGGAACATGAAAGGAAACAAGCCAAAACAAGGAAAGTATATACAAAGAAAGAAGAGGATATTTATAGGGGAAAGAAGGAGGACTCCACGAAACCTACACAACTTCTGAGATAGGATCAGAAAAATAAGTACCTTTGTGGAACAACGTGGTGAAAGTATGCAGCACTTGTGAATTGAAGATGAGTAGTTGGGGGTACCAAAATATCATGGGAACACTATTTGGCTTGAAAAGAATAATTGAGGAAAGAAGACCATCCAGATAGTGATAATCCATACTAAAAACATTTAGTCCTTGTGAAGAACTAAATATCTTCCTGAGGCTCCTCTTCTATTGATGAATAGTGCCATACAAAGACTTGTACGACCCTCGACTACCTTCATACTAATTTCTACACATCACAAAACTTTGAGAACTAGATCCACAAGAAAATCCAATCCCAATAGTATCAACTCCTTGTTTTGATGGAATGATGCTAGCATATGAATGAAGATTGTAATTATAACCATGGCACATCTCATGAGAAACATAAACTTCCATTGAATTTTCCTTGTAACCATCTTTAAGAGGAATTTGGAAAAAGGTACTAGATGGTTTACCATTAGGTGTAATCTTGACCATGTTTCTGAAAAACATACCTGCTATTTTTGTAAAATCAGCATCTGATTCTAGAAAATCATGACTCTTAGGTACAAGCTGCATAGCCAATTTGTCTTCATGATTAGTAGGGAATTGAAATGCTGTCAGACTAAGTAAATATTGATCAACAACATCATCCTCTTCCTTTTTTTTGCATTCTGAAGGGTAAGCTGAGATAGGAATGTCATAGTTGTGAAGAAAATATTCCAGGCATGGCTCTCCATTTTCTATTTGTTTTGAATGACTACAAAAAGGCTCAAGTGTGCTCATCTCATCCATAGATATAACAGGGGAACTAGTGATCTCATTAATTTCTTTTTCTTTGGGTACATGCACTTGCTTATCTTTGAGATAACTCAAAACAACAAGAGAATGGTCCACAGTGATCTTCATCTCAGTACATTGAAATTCTTCAATCATAGGAGAGAGGGATCTTGTCCATTTTTTTATGATGAACATCCACTTCCACAAAACTAGGGGCACTTCTTTCAAAACAAGAACATTCAACCATGGTACATGAAATATCTTCTGCAACTCTATTTTAGGTTGAAAGAAAGCCTCAAGTTGTTTGTCTTCTTCATTATTTGAAGGAATATTGAATTGACATGCATCAGGTGGAGCAACAAGAAGACATTTATTGGTGGAATTGAGATAATGCTAAGGAATGAATACCTGATGATGTGGAGAATCATCATGAGAAGTTTCTGGAACTTGAATGTTCTCCTCTTTGTTACAAGGTGTCTCAAATTCATTGACTTGGTGTTCTTCAGCTTGTTTTACCTTCTCATGTGCCTAGAGCTTCTTGTATTGTCTTTGTACTTCTCTCATGAACTGTATGGAATCTACAGGTTGTAGTAATGTTGGCAAAAATAATCTTGGACATATACCCCCATAGAAGTTCTACAGAAAATGATCCTATTCTGGACTGACTAGAGCTTAAAAACTTTTAATAGGGATATATCCATCATCATCCTCATCACTATCACTATCACTCATTGGTGATGAGGGCCAAAAATTGTTTTTCATTGTCCTTCATTCCTAGGAAGGTTCCTAGATCAAGAGAATGAACATGATAGGAGTTTGATCCCTGGTGTATACCATAGAGTTACTAGATCAAAAATGATCTTGAAGTTGTTCTTTTAGAAAGGGATACCTTTGAAACAAAATCCCCAGCAAATTCACCAAAAATTGTTGAGTTTTAAAATGGTATTTTAACAAAACCACAGTCAGGTGACAACAAGTCCCTCCTCTTTATGGGAGAGGTTCCCTTTTTGAAAACAAACAACAAAGCTTATATACAAATGTACAAATTTCATCTAAGGGATGGACTTCTGAAATCTTGAAATGCTTTTTACCAAAATAGATTATCAATACGAACTAATGGAAGAAATACGGAAAGGAAAGAGCAGAATATAACAGTAATTTTAGGAAATATAGATAGAAGAGTATAACCCTATACGTACTGAGTAAGAGTGATACAGAATAGAATCATTCACATTCACAACATAAGATATCATTCCATAGACACAAAGTTCTATAAATCATATCAATAAGAACAAAAAGTTTCTTATTATAGAAGATAAATGATCCACAGATTTCAAGTAAACAAGAAGAGAAAATAGATGAAGATACAAGGAAAGGGGAAATTCTTTTGTATTGATTGCTTTCGATTATATTTACACTTCAAAAGTATCAGATTCCAACATTTGTAATGAGCCAAGATATTACATTTATAAATGAAGCGAAAAGAGGAGAAGAAGAGAAGGAAGAAAATCTAATTTGGAATCTCAACCACCAACCATCAATGCCCCTGCAAATCCACCTACAATGTTTCAAATCTGGTTCTGCATATCTTTGGTGTGCTGAAGAAGGAAGGATGGAAGATCATATCAAATTTGATCTAGTTGAAGTAGTCTGATCACATATTAATGGCACAAAATATGTTTTCTAGATTTTCACCAAAATCCAGATATCGAATCAGTTCCCCATTTTCTATTTGACATGTTGGAGAAGGAAGGATGGAAGATCATATCAAATTTGATCTGTTTGAAGCAATGAAATCATGTATTAATGCTATGAAAGATGTTGTCTAAATTTCCAACCATAAAATCCCATTAAAATAATATTTTATGCATCCATGGCATAGAGGAGACCAAGATATTTCCAACAGTATAAAATTTGTATAATTTCTAGCAATGGAGTGAAAGTTATGCTCATTTGAATATTTGAATAGAATCCATACAAAAATGGAAAAAATACAATTTTCAGAAAATGGATCCATGGGCCCGAAATTGAAATTACGCTGAATGGACACATGGCATCCTCCACGGGCCTGCTCCATTTCCTTTGTATTCTTCCTACATCCCTCCCATTGGTGGAGACATTCTACCTGACCTGAGACACGTAGGGGTTGGCACACATTTGGAACTACCCCCAAAACTTTTCTTTTGAAAGAGCACCGATTGGACATGTGGAGGCTTCCACATACTCCATAATTTTCAACAGTCGGCTCTGTCCCCTCTTGATTCCAACCACGTGGCAAGATGGTGCTTGTTTGGGGACTGCCTCTGGATTTTAACCTTGAAGATGCACCAAACTGACGCGTGGAAGCTTCCTTTGGCCTGTCCCAAGATTGGACTTTTCACCGGTAGGTGTCCCCTTTTTAGACTTGGGACACGTGAAGGGCTAGGGCTAGGTCAGGGTCTCTCTTTGGGACATGCCTTTGAAGTTGCACCAATGAGGCATGTGGAGATTCTGCACTCACTTAGGATCCTGCTTTGAACTTGGCCTTTAGAGGTGCATCGTTGGGACGCATGGAAGATTTTGCTGGCTCTTTATACTTAGCTGATTTAATGGTTGGCTCTATCCCTTTTCAGACTCTAACCACATAGAGGGCCTACACATGTTTGGGGTCTCTGCTTTTGTGCACCATACCAAAAGTGCACCGAAGAGACACATGGCACCTTCCTCTTTCCTTTTATACTTATCAGATTTGGGCCTCGATTTAACACTGCCTTTTTCCATTTTGACTTTTGATGTGGGCTCAAAATTTAACTTTATCCCTTGGCATGAGTGGGGCTACAGTTCACTTTATCACTTTATGCCTTTTATGGAAACAAAGAAAAAATTCCTAAAATGTCCCGACAACCCACCTCTCCACTTTGACTTTCGATGTAGGCTCAACATTTGACTTTATCCCTTGGCATGAGCAAGGTCGTGGTTCACTTTATCACTTTATGCCTTTTATGGAAATAAAGCAAAAATTCCTAAAGTGTCTTGATAACCTACATCTCCACTTTGAATTTTCAACAGATATTCAATACATGGCTTCAGTGGAATTACGGCTCATTTTGTAACTTTACTCCTTTTGGCGATAAAGACAAAATTCGCAAAAGGCTCAGATGACCTGCCTTCCCGCTTCAAACTTAGAAAATGGCCATGTGTCCTTTTGTGGGCCTTAGGCATTATTTCATACTTTTACGCCCTTTTTTACATAATGCATCAAAACACGAAAAAGGTCTACCTTTTCGCCATAACTCGATTCAACCAATCAACATCCTTTGGGCCATGGGGCCAATTTGATACTTTTTCAAAAATAACAAAAGTGACAAGTTCACCAAATAAACTTGCCACACCACATCAAATCAGAGAGTTCCACATATTCACGGACGTTGGAAAAGAAATCGACTGGGAAGATATGCCCGTCATTCACGACTGTAGAAAAGAATACATAGGAGGGGAAAAAACTCCACCCTTCATGCCCAAAAAACAAATTACTCCTCGTGGAAAGAATAACTGTAAACAATACCATGCTCGATGCAATCCATGGCCATAGAAAAAGTATTTGACAATTTCATTCGAATGGAGGAAACAATTTTCAAGCATCTAGATGGGAAGACAAAAATTTTATCAAACCATGTGGCCTGCAAGATTTTAAATTAACAGGGTGAGATTGCAAATGAGCACCGATTTCTTCAAAGCAAAAAAATTTCTCTCTCCAAAATACTCACTCTGCTCAAACATCTCTTAAAGGCACCATTTCAAAAAATTTGAAACTTGACTTGAAAAATGAGGGGAATTTTTAGGGTGACAACATGTCTACAACATCAACATCAACACTTTCATTCTGAACTATGGAATATAGACCTGAGTAATTTTGAAATTCATCATCTAAGGTTGTTGGATCAAACAAGGTATCCCTTATTACTCTTTCAATGTCGTTGGATTATAAATAAGTATCTACCATCACCATTTCCTGCTCTTTCACCATGTTGAAAAATTTAAGGGCCACAAATGTTGCATACATCATCAACAGAAACAAATACTGAGACAAATGATGTAATTGATTTTACAGCAACATTGATATGTCCCTTATAACGAAAATTAGGTAAGCTTACAAAATAATTTCCAAATAAATGAAAGAAGTGTTTTACCTAGCGGTCACCAGAGTCAACAATTACTAAATATTTAGATCTTAGCATTCGTTAGACATTATTCAAAGACTTACTATTAATATAGTGAGTAAAACATGGTATTACATGCACCATTGAGGGGTCAAGATATAAGTAGTTTTATCCATGGTGTTGGCTAGGGGTCATGCTAGTAAAAATATTAATGCAATGATCTAAGTCTTTCAATGCAAGTACTCTTTAGGGTTCAAGACTTAGGTAGTTCAGATCCTATTGATCACTAATTTACAAAACTGTGCAAAATTGTTCATGACAATTAACACATAAAATATCTTCGAAGGATTATCCGTTGTCTAAAAACCATCCACATTTCATATATGACATGAAAGGAAAGTTTGAAAATGTAGATGTTAGCAAGAGAGGATTTAAGTCGACATATGAATGGATAGTTTTAACATTACTTGTTTGTAATTAACACTAATTGAATAGAATAGAGTAAAGGCCATTAATATTTAATTTTTCAAATTTTGAATTGAGTGTGTGAGAAACAAAACAAAATAATGGCTCCAAAGTTCACTAAGTAGAATTTGTTAAACAAAAAAATGTTAAGTTGTCCCATAGCACATTTTGCAAAGAATAACGTAGGCTCCCCAAAGACCTAATGAGTTTTATTTGAAATCGAGCATTGAGTTATGTTGTAATTCACATCCATTCATATCAAATAAAATGCTTCACAGCCATAAAACTCCATTACTATTTGAAAGGAATGACACAAATACCTCTAGGATTTTCCCATTCTTAATTTAAAAAGAGAGATAAATTAGAAAAACATTTTCTAGCCTATCGGCCTCAAGGTTCTCAACATTACCTCTTGTGGTTTTAAAAACTTTCTCTACACTTTTGAATTGAAGAAAAATCCTAGAGAACGCTAAAATTTACTAATTTCAAAATAAATATTGAATAACAAATCATGTTCTAGCTTATCAGTCGCTACGATACTTTCATTACTTCCATTGTAATCACTATCTATTCATACGCAACATATTTTGGAAGGATTATCCATTGTCTGAATACCATCCAAATTACGTAGATCTAAGTCTAATCTAAGTCTGTCAATAGAAGCAATCTTGAGGCTTATGGACTTAAGTAGTTTAGATCCTCATGATGGCTACGTTCAGCCACAATGAAATATTTAGAGATTGGTCATATCTATGTATTATGCACCAAAAAACTATTATGAGAATGAGAAAAATTTCTCCAATATTTGAACTGGTGGGGTGTCAATATATACGTAGTGTTGAGCTTAGCGGTTGCTATGTTCATCCATAATGAATTTTTTAGAGATTCACCATATCTAGGCTTATTCCAAAGCCCAACTATTATTGCGACAAATAATAGAATGCCAATCCTTGCACTACTGAGGGATACAGAAAAAAGTATTTCTATTCCTAGCGATCGTTAGGGTTAGTTGTAACATATTTTTTAAATCTTAACGGTTTATAAGAATCATTAAAAAATAAATGTGTACTTCTTATCCTTCCTGTTACTACGATCATCCCCAAGGAATAAATGTGTACTTCTTATCGTAGTTGTTATTATGATTAGCCACAATGATATACCTATAGCTTAGCACTCGCTAGGCATCATTAATAGGAAAACTATTAATGCATTAACAAGAAAATATATAAATCTTAATGGCCAATAACATCCACCCCGACAAAATATTTAGAGATTAGGGTTACCAAAACACCATTCAATGGACATCTATTATTGACTTACAAAAATTGTTGTAATACATGTATTCATAAGGGATCAACATTTACTTATGTCTTATTAGTTCCTTACAAGATCATGAATGTGTCTCATTATTACACATCATTCACATATTTACTATGAATGGAATGACTGAAGAACTACTATAAAAGCACCACTGAGGAGTCAAGATATACAGTTTTTTACCCATGGTGTTCGCTAGGCATCACTTTAGTAAAAAATATTAATGCAATGAGAACTTTTTGTCGATAAAAACACTCTTGAGGCTTCAAGTCTTATTTCGAATATCATCCAAAATTTACTTTGTTCCGTTAATGGCCAATTAATATTAGGGGAACCACAATATTAACCATATATGCCATACATAAAATTTATCAATATTAACAAAAATATCATCAAAGGAACAACATGTTTAATGTTAATTTTATCATCTTCAAATTACATAGTGAGTATATAAGTATTCCATACTTTTACTATACGACAAATGATATGCGGTTTAATTCATGTCTCACATATTGAATTATCATATTTCAAATATCGCACGAACTTTACATTATTTGGTTTAATGGATCTTGCAAATATTAACCATATATGCCACACATAAATAATATCAAAATTATCAACATTATCAACAAAGTAACACCATGTTCTTTGGCAATATTATCGTCTATAAATTACATAGAGAGTATATAAGTATTTCATACTTTGACTATACTACTAGTGATATGTGGTTTAATTGATGTCTCACATATTGAATTATCATATTGTCCTTAACAAAAATACACATGTTTACCAACATCATTTTTAAATTTTTTTGTTACACAAATAGTATCTTTGGATGTGTGTCAATGATCTTAGTGGCATCCATGATGTTGATCATTGACATTGTTCTGAAATAAAAAAGAAGAATGAAAAATAGAGAAGTATTATCTAACTCCAATGCATGATATTTTTTTTACACAATGTATACCATCTTTTAAGATGGAATGAACGATGCAATACCATATTACTTAGGTTAAAAAAATTGTAGTTTACCTGGGTAAAAAGACTTGCGACTTGAATTTTTACGTTTAATATTTTCTCCATTAGCCTTCTCTCTTGTTTCATTCTTTCACGTTCAATTTGAAGCCTTCCCTGCTGAATTTCTTTCAATGTCTAACTAAATATATGCATGCTATTTTTTATTACCTCTTTCAAATATCCATAAGAGTTTCTTTTTCTCTTCACATCTTTTCTCTGAATTCCATCTTATTCTAAAGGATTTCTATTTTTTATCATTCCAAATTTTCAATGTTGATAGAAGGGATTTCTGATTTCCCTCTCATGTATTTTTTAGAAGTATAAGTGGTTGTATTAACCCTCTCTTTTCCATTAAAACCAATAACCTTGTGTGTTTTCTTTGTAATGCGATCTATATCTTCATAGAAATTCCATGTTGACTTTTTTCCAATGTTGTGTTTTCCAATTGTTTCTCCTTCTTGAGGATTTTCTTCAACCTGTTCATCTTGTATTTGTATTCCTTCCCAACGAATGTTTTTCTATAAACTTCATTTAAAACATCTGTTATATTATCCCAATGTTTCTTGTCAATATATCCATGGTTTAAATGTTCATACACCTCTTCATATTTTGAAATAAATGTTTTCACATCATATTTTGACCATGACTCTTCTTTGTATTCTTTCATTAGCTCCTTGTTATTTCTATCTCTTTCATATGCATGGGTTATTGAAATCGTTTCTTCTAATTTTGAATCATCAACATCATCAACAATATATGGAGAATTTAGATCAATTTGTGAATGTGGAATGTAAGGACCTAATTTTTGTGTGCCACTTGTATTCTATTGCGAATTGGAGACACTATTTCCATCTATGTTTTGCACACAGAAGTACTTTACATGGCAATTTTTTAGCTATGTTGAAAAAACCATATTGTCTACATAGTTTCTTGGAGTTGATTTGAAAACTTGGGATTCGAAACGTGAAAACAAGGAAAATGGTGATATTTCCATGTCCTAAAAATTTATTAGTTGATATAAACAGTCATAAATGAAACAATTTATGTACTCCATCATTTATCTAAACTAAATTTCATTTTCCATTTTCTAAAAATAAATATACAAGGGATCTTGCACTCTATAAAATCACATAATCAAAACATGTGGAGAACCTTTGAAAATTAGTTAATTACCTACTAACAAATTAAATATTTATAATCACAGTGAAATGGGTGTATAAACTGAAATTCTTCAAAATAAAATAACAATGCTTTACCTCTTTTAATTTTCTGTAATTTTGTTCTTCCCCCATTTACGTATGTGCTCCTTGTTTTGGTGTTGTCGCCTTCAAAATGAGTATATAATTTTCCATCTTATTGAATTAAATACAAATGTTAGCAACGTTTTTGTGGATTAAAATTTAATATTATATCACTTAATATTAAATGCAATATGTAAAAATATATTACACGTTTTAATGGCCATTTAATGTTTAGGGAAGCACAATATTAATTATGTAGCATTTGACCTTTCAAAAAAGTGTAATTGTTATTGTATTGTGAACATCTTAATCTTTCCCCTACACTATGTGGTTTATGCATAAAATTATAAACACGACAACGTGATATAAAATTTAAATTAACATAATTTATAATGTATGAAAAATATAATTCACCATTGTTTGAAACTTAAATTTAATTGAAATTAAGTCTTTAATAATGATAATTATTAATAAAAAAAATACATAGCATTGGTTACTTCTACTCAATATTATATATAATTATTAAAAATAAATATATAAAAATCTTAGAAACAATTAATACACATAATTGAATCAAAGCATATACCACCATCGTTAATCAAATAAAGACTAACACTTGAACTTTATACCGTAAAATAAACATAGTTATACAATTAGAGAATTAAATACATGAACAATTTAATTTGACACAATATTAATGGCCCTAAATTTAAGTCCAAGAGGCCACTAGGCTATAGACATTTTTTTACTAGAATGGGAGGTGAAAATCTGCCCTTCTATATGCAAGTGATTGTGTTGGGCCCCAGAATATTGGCCAACTACAAAAAGGTATGTGGGTGTGTGGGACCTAGTTGAAGAAGGGCACATGGGGTTGAAGGTGCGCAGGGAATGGTTCTAGCAGGGTTTTTTAGAACACACGGCGCTCACGCACAAGGCAAGACAGGTTTTGGACTTAGCCATATTCAGCATCCCAGGTAGCACATAAGAAAAGTGTAACCCTTCTAGCATGTGGAGTGGATAAGGTTCTAGCCTGGTGACTATAGGATCATAAAGGGAATATTCCATACATGCGATGGAAGGTTCCAGAAGAACATCATTGCACAGAGTTGAGAACTTGGATAAAAGGAGGCATGCTCCATTGGAGGACCACTTGGACACTTGGCAACCAATCTGTTACCTCATAAGGCATGGTGGTGAAGGGAGAAAAGCTATATATTGAGGTGTGTGGGTAGAAAGAAGGATATAGAGAGATATATAGAGATATACATGGAATCATCCTGAGAGAGAGTATTGCACTGGGAAAGAGGTAAAACTCTGCAGAGATCTTATGGAGGATTCTATGGGTTAGGATTAGGAAAATATATGAGTGATGGCACATTTAGAGGGATGGGTATGTGTTCACTTTTGTAATGTGATGAATATAGTATAGTTCTGATCCATGACTTGGCTCTGTATTGTTCATATGAGGGTCTGTTATGACTTCAAGGGATGTAATGTGGTTAGTGAATCTATTAATATGAATATAAGACTCTGTTCTGAATCATATATGGGTTCATCAATATAATCCTTTTGCATTTCTTTTATGTATGAACCATTTCCATATGTTGTTTTTTATTTCTCTTTTCTGGATATAATGAGATGACAACATATCCTAGGTTCTCAGAATGATGCATGGTTCTTTTCTATTAACTAGCACTTGAAAATTTGTCTTAATATTATGTATTCTCACAATACTCACATAAAGGAGAGGCTCAGCTCTCGCGCGTGCCTCCAGTGAGCGCCCAATGCCATTTGGGTGATAGGTCAGTGTGCATGGGATTAGACTGTTGGTCTAAGGGTATAAAAATGACTACTTCTTGGTTCTGTTGCTAGGACCTATTTTTGAAGTTATTGTGAGAAATGGCATGCATCTTGTCCCTATGATGCTTGATGGCAGAATGTCTAACCTTGGAAAGTATTGAGACATAATTCAAGAGCACAAAGGATGAGTTTGCTCAAAGATTCAGCACTAGAACTAAGTTCAATGCTCATAGATGGGTCAAAGAGAACCTATACCATGATCTATATGAGAAATTCTTCTATTGTTTTCTAGTAGAACTATATGAATGGATTTCATCATATACATCCATATCAAGCTAGTATTATAGACCACATGTGTCGACCCAAGATGACTACTAGAGGTTGTAGGATGTAGATCTGACTTGGATGTGTGTTTTTTATCACTGGTGGAAGGGAGTACTAACCTGTTATACTCTTGAATATACCATTTCTACGTATTCTTGCCCAAAAGTTGCTAAGTTTGAGTTTTTGAGGGAGCCCAGAGGATCATTTTTTACGTGTTATTCCTTTGGCTATGAAGATCTTGGTCATTACCTTGAGTTTAGAGGCATTTCCCATGGCTAGTTAATCTTCTCTGAGCACTGGGAGTGGAAGCTAGGGTGGAGGAAGATGGCAGAAATTGTGGCTGAAAAGGAAAGGGAGGAGAGACGACTCAAGTATAGAAAATCTTGTGAAAGGGAGATGACTAGACAACGTGAGGTTGCAAGTGTGATACATCTATGGAGGTAGACGTTGCAGGAAGGAGTTGAGGTTCATGTAGAAGACATAGAACCTGAGAAGTATGTGCTACCCCATCTTGAAAAGCATGAGAGAGAAGCCCCTTCAGCTTATGATGAGACTTCGTCACATGGAGAAAGGAGAGCCATCGATGTGCATCTGAACCCACATGGTGACCAACCCCTGGCACTTGGTTTTCCATATCAAGGGAGAAGTATTTTTAACCCAGTTGGCATTGGTGGGAGTTATCGATCTACACCCAAGAGGTATAATTTCTCGTTTGTAACATCCATGGCTGCATAATCCATTCATGTATTTGTAGGAATCTTTAGACAAGGTGCAAGTATGTAAGGCTTGGCTATCACATCTAGAAGTAACACAAGACACACACATGGAAGTGGGACAATATCACAAACCATCAACATGCACTTCAGTGTGATGTTGGGAACACTTGGTGTGACCACTTCAGTCCATTTGATGGCTACAGGAGGTGGATCTGGTGGTATACCGGCTAGAGGACTTGGTGGATCAGGAGGAATGGGACCTGGTGGATCTAGTGGAGGAGGAAACACTAGAGGGAACCAAATCTCTGGATCAAGAGGACAAGGACCCCATCCAACTCCATAAGTATTTTTTGAGATGCCTTTGTACTTACCAGAATATAGGGGTATTGAAGATGTTGTAGAGCATGTGCACAAGTGTGAATTACTATGGTGTGTTAAAGGGATCATTACCCCAGAGCAGAAGGCAAGTCAGTTTGTAACAACATTGCAAGGACACGCGTATAGTTTGTATAAGAAGTATGACCCCCATTAGACAATGGTATACTACACCGCATTAAATAACACCTTCATAGTAGAGCTCCATATCCTTGAGTTGGAGTGGAAGAGCATCAGTGCTCTGAAGGAGATCCAACAGGGAATGTCAGAGAGTGTGTAGGAGTATGACGTGAGTTTCAAGACTCTCTTATCAAAACTATCCTATGGCATTCATCCTTCTCAACGTGCTCAATGGTTTTTTGGAGGGTTGATAACACCATTTATAAGGGCTTTGTTGTACAAGACTTTCATAGACCCATGTGAGGTATTAGAAGCTACCTTGCATGTCAAAGCTATTGGGAGTGTTGATACTAGTGTTAGTCCTTTGCTGGAGGTTCAAATTGCTTTAATGGCCAAGGCGTTGGAGAATCTATCTGCAAACTTAGTGCATGAGGTTCGTAGTGGGATTTGGTGTACAAACTATGAAGTGGAGGGACATGCAAATGAAAGTTTCCCTAAAAATTTGGTACATGCCGTAGTGGTAGAATGTGAAATTTTCCACGGGGATCATGATGAAAGTAGATGTCCTCTACTACAGTGTGCAATCTGCAAGAATTTTTCTTTCTATTATAATATTTTTACCTCTACGACCCATGATACCAAGGATTACAGACTAATTGATCATATCCATGATGCTATTGATCTGGGTGTGGGCTAGACTAGCCTTGCAAGTAGTTCCAAATATGATGATCGTTGTTATGAAGGGCACGCAGATGGAGGAACATGTGGAAGAGGTTTTCATGGAGGATTTCATGGTCACACTAACTATGGTAGATGACAAAGTGAGTTCCCACAAGGAACCTGTTATAACTATGGATCTACAATGCATTACAAACGTGAGTGTTATGATATGTTACAATGCTCATGGTGTGGAAAAAAACATAAGTACAAAGAGTGTCTAGATCTTTATGAGCATATGAAGTAGCAACAATGGAAAGATAAAGGCGTTGGGATGATGAGCATCAAAAGGTCCTTTTCATAATGGATGCAAAGAGTGGTGCATGAGTTAGGACTAAAACCTATACTGGTGACAATGCAAGCAGAGCCCACGCATGTCAGGGAGATGACAAGATAAAGGACACTAGTTTCAAGAGAGGAAGTGGTACATCGCAAGTACCTTGACCCTTCTCATCAAAAGGAGATGTATCAAGAGACTATGGACATGATTTGAATTCTACAAGGGGAGATCCAATGTCTAAAGGAGTAATCAAAGTAGTTTGAGCAAAGGAAGAATGTCGAGGCTCCAAAGGATGACCTGGATGAGGTCAAGGAAGTATGTAGGATGTTAAGGCAAGAGAATATTATCCCCTTACTAGGAGAATGGTTGAGGGGGAAGGTACCACATGCCGGAGCAGAGAGTGAAAGGAAAGTTTTACATGAAAACCTTCCTCCTCACAACCTTGACTATGATAAGGAGATTACTTTGAATGTGGTTGTTGATGGATGGCTTCTAAGTAATATCCTCACTGACACGGGAGCAGAGGTCAATGTTCTTACCTTAGATGCTTGACATCAAATGGGAAGGCCCACATTACAACCATCTTTGAATGTGTTGTATATGGTAAAAAATACTAAAGCAATGCCCATTGGCATCTTGAAGGATGTAGTTATCACCATTCAAGGGGCCAAGTTCACTGGAGACTTTGAAGTCTTGGCACTCACCAAGGTAGATAACTTTCTAGAGTTGTTTGGCTGCCCATGATGTTATTTGAACAATGTTGACATGTGGTTTAGTAAGGGGTATATCGGCTTTGAGAACAAGGAAGAAAGGGTGATCATTACATTGACATATGGGAAGTCAACACCCTATACTCAGCCCTTATAAGAAGAATTCCTTGATAGAATCTATGTGTGCTCCATCAGAGATCTTGAGATAATTCATCCCATGGAGGGAGTCATCTATTTTAAATATGCTCAATCCTTGAGTGATACCACTAGCATGGCATGTGACGATTAGGTGCATGGGACATATGAGTTGATTGGGTGATAGTTGAGAGGATCTGTAACTAGGGTAATAAATGCATGCTCAGTCAAGCACCTAGGAGGAAAGAAGTTGCTAAGTTACTATGGAGGAGCATATCCTGAAAATTTCTTGCAATGAATGGAGGCTCAGTGGAAAAATGAGGGCAAGAGAAGGGAAATGCTCAATTATAACCTACTTGGAACTATAACACACTGGTGGGATACATATCGGGAGAGCCTCCTAGAATTTCATGAGGTAAGAATCACATTCTCTATAATGTTCTCCAGAAGCAATGAGCCCACTATCATGCAAGACTACAGTGGTAAAGAGACTGCCTCATTTCGTATCCAAGCATGTGAGAAGGCCTAGATGGGAAGTACAGAAGTTATACCACCTTCATTATGGGGTGCATAATTTGTATTCCACCTTACAAGGATGTGTGCACACATGGTATATTCATTCAAAGATGTGTCATTAAACAGGTAATTGGAAAGAGTTAGCAGTTGATCTCATTCAAGATTTTGATTATAGGAGTACAAATCAATCAGTGGATAAGGTGTTGCAAGTAATCAAGCACCTTACGATGGGAGATAGTGCTATGGTAGAAGATAGGCTACTGGAATTATTTGTGAGCCTTATTTAGATATGTGCCTTAGTGAAGAAGAATTAGAGGAAGTACAGCTTGAGCGCAAGTGCATAGAAAAGGAAAAAGGAAATATGGTCTATGTAGTAGACGTTGAAGAGTTGGAAACTTTGGATGTTAGCCATTCTGAAGGTGCGTGTAAAGTCATAGATAGCATTGATGAGTGATCACACACCTACCATGAGCCCTTAAAAATAAATAAGGTTAACATTGGGATAGAGACAGAACCTAAGGAAGCTATCATTGGGGACTATTGGTTAGAAAAACAAGTTTCAAAGGTCATTGATCTCTTGCCTGAGTTCCAAGATTTTTTCCCTCATAAGTACCATGAACTCAAAGGCATCCACCATTCCTTACGGGAGATGAGGATCAAGTTGAAGGAAGGTGTGCACCTTATTCAGAAGAGGCCTTATTGGATGAATCCAAATTTGCGTGTATGGGTCAAGGAAGAAATATAGAAGATTATAACATCTGGTATCATTGTGGCAGTGGAAGAATGAGAATGGATAATCCCAATAGTTATTAGTATCAATAAGGATGGAAGGATAAGAATCTATGTTGACTACAGGGATCTGAATGCAGTATGTGTCATCGATCCTTTTCCAACCCCATTTACTAAATAAATTTTGGAGGGAGTAGCTGGGTACGAAGTCTACTCTTTCACAGATGGGTTCTCAAGGTATCACCAAGTCAATATTGCAAAGGAATACTAGAGAAATACAACTTTCACCACTGAATGGGGAAGTTTTACCTACACGGTTATGCCTTTTGGATTGAATAATGAACCTACTGTGTTCTCACACATCATGGTACAAGAATTTCAAGACTTTATCCATAAATTTTTTGAAGTTTACCTGGATGAATGGATTGTGTATGCATTGGTGAAGGACCATTGTGACAATTTGAGGCTGATGTTTGAGAGATGTCAACAATTCAGGATATCCCTCAACATTGAGAAATGTGTCTTTGCTAATCCATTTGGAACCTTTTTATGACACATTATATGCAAATAAGGTTTACTAGTAAATCCTGCTAAAGTTGTAGTTATTGTAGGATTAGGGGATCTAACTAGTAAAAGCATAGTGCGTGGATTCCTTGGGCATATGGGGTACTACAAGAAATTCATCAAGGGATATTCCAATGTCACCATGCCCTTGGAGGAATTGTTGATACACAAGAGTACCTTTCATTGGGGAGAGGTGTAACAGAAGGTATTTGACACTTTCAAGGATAGGCTTGTCACGGCACCCATACTACATTTTCCTTCTTGGGATAAGCCTTTCCATGTGCATGTTGATGCCTCAGGGAAAAATATGGGAGAAGTAATAGCACAACCTAGTGAGGGAATTTTTGATCATCCCTTGTGTTTTACAAGTAAAAATTTGACACCATCAGAACATAATTACACAACTACTGAGCGCGAAGCATTGTCTATGATCTATGCGCTACAAAAGTTCAAGCAATATCAGTTGGCAACACCATTTATATTCTACATGGACCACATGGCATTGAATTACTTATTCAACAAGCCCCTATTATAAGGGTGCATATGTCATTGGGTCCTATTATTCCAAGACTTTGAGTTCACAGTGGTTGTAAAACCAGGAAAGAGATTTTCAGGACCTGACCACTTATCAAGGATTAACTCAAGGTAGGATGTGCAAAGCATTAAATATACCATCCAAATATGTAATTGTTTAGGTTGAGGCATGTGCCCTCATACTTGGAATATATCACAGTGTTCTTAAAAATAGGTTTGGTGCTGGAAAGGATGAATGCTCTGGAGAGAAAGTAGTTAGCAGTATGCGTTGCACCATACATGTTGATTACTAGAGACCTGTATAAGTTAGGTCATGATGAGGTTCTACACTGATGCATATTGGAACATGAGCGTGTGGAAATTATGGAGAAAGTTCATGATGGGATTGCAGGATAACACTATGCAGAAAATTCCATCAGGCGAAAGATTTTACTTGCAGGGATTTGGTGGGAAACCATCTACCAGGATTGTACTGATTTTTGCAAGGCCTGTGACCATTTCCATCACCTTGGAAAACTTGGGAAGAAGGATGAAATGCCCTTACAACCAATAGCCAGTGTTGAACCATTTGAAAAATGGGAAATCAACTTCATAGGGCCAATTGTGTCAGTCACGCAAAGGACTGGTTCATGGTATATCATTACTTGCATTGATTACTTAACACGTTGGGTAGAGGTAGTGCCTACAAAGGATTACACCACAACAACATCTTCTAGATTTTTATGGGTAGAAACATCTTCTAGAGTGTGCACAAGAGGGTTAGCTGATGAGCAAGTGCTAGAAGAAAGGATTAATAAGTTGATGTAGTTAGACGAAAGGTGATCACTTGTTAGATGGAGTTAGAATACAAAAAAATCAAGACAAAAGGCATGGCATGATTTTCATATCAAGAAAACGTAGTTTGAGGTTTGGCAGAAGGTTTTGTTGTATGATTCTAACTATCTACACCATCCTAGGAAGTTGAAATTCTATTGTTTGGGACCTTACATATCTCGTAAGTTCTTGAATCAGATGCTTACCAATTACAAGTGTTAGATAGGACGAGATTACTAAGTCATTTCAATGGGATTAGGTTGAATCCCTATTATAAATAAGTCTTCTTGGTGTTTGTAATAAGGCAATATTGTCAGTTATCATAGTATTTCCCTTTGTGCTTTTATTTTCTTATGTTTCCCTTTCTCATTGCTTGTTCCTTTCTTTTTGTTTTGTTTTGCACCTTGTGTGCTGGTAACCACAATATTTTCCAAGGTTGTGTATGCACAAAGGACCACACATCTATTTTAGTGTGGGGTGGAGTAATACAAAGTAAAGTATAGGCCTATGATACAAGTTGAGTGGCCCAGTAGAAGGAATCCCGTAAGGTCAAGAAAGCATGTAAGTAAAAAGCGGATATTGAATTATGGTATCAAGAAGTTTGTAACAAAGACTAAGTACAAAGGGTGAAGAGCGTAGGAACAACATGAGGTAGGCGAGGGAAAAAATTAGGAAAAGGATAGAATAAGTGCCTTCAGCGTTGTAGAAACATGCGTAAGATTCTTCATTCAGATTGGATTTTTTCATGCAGGATGTGGTGCGTGGGTAGGGGCACTTAAATTTGGATTAGTGGAAAAATATGCATTTAATGTTAAAATACATAAGTATATGTCATAGCATTTATTTTTAGAGGGAAGAAAAAACTATAGATACAAGGTTGGACAAGTCATTGTTCTATCTTTCTATTACAAAGTTGAAGCACTCTTGTGAACTAGGGCATCTAGAGAGAAATTTGTGCGAAGGAAGAAGAATCCTAAGAATTTGAGTGTGTGACTAGAGTGGATATCTAAACCAGAAGGAAGGAGTATACGGGCATGAGGAAAGGTTGTGTGAAGTGCACCATCTTTTGGAAGGTTTTTCTAGTTAGGGTTTGGCAGCTAGAGCATGAGGATAGAAGGATTTATTCCAGGAGTTGAGCTTTGGAGTTGAGTTTGGAGTGTAACAGAGTAAGGAGTTCGTAATTATCCCAACAAAGAGCATGACATCCAAAAATTAAACCATTTCACTAGATAAACCGCAGGGCAAGGGCAAGGGAAAATTAATTACTGTTGTCACGATCTCCAACAGATAATGGTATGCATAAATGCAATACCCAGATGGAGTATTGCTAGGAAAGGAGTGAGTTTCGCATTTGAGAAAAATTACTGTGAGCGATTATAACCATCGCACAAGCACAACTGAGAAGGATATGGCACTAGAATTGGTCTGACCAGCTAACAAAAGGACACTAGATGGGATGCCCATATACAATAACAAGGTAAAAGTTAAATTAGAGAAGGTAGGATTATTGCAACTATATGAGTTGCCTTACTTTTTCAAGCCCGAGTGCCTTTATCAATAGTTTATGTCACGCATGCATGAGGATCACTTTTATTTTGTAGGGTGTAATATGCACATAACACCACAACTGATATCCAAGTTCATAGGCCTTATTTGTGAAGGATAAAGTATAGATGATGATCTGAGTGATAAGGAGGCTATCAAGGAGATTGTAGCAGCATATGAATACAAGAAGGGTTTGTGATACTTTGACATCACCGAGATTTTAGACCCTATTATGAGGATGGCCATGCACTTGGTGGCCAAGCTCAATGATCAGGAACAATGGAAACAAGTGAATAAGGCATGTCTAAATGTATTTTGGAAGATATCATAGGGAACCATCTATAAATTGTCCGCTTTCATCATGAATGATATCATAAGTAGCGTGCAGGAGGGAGAAAATATATTGTTGAGTAATGCCCTACTCACCATTGTATTTTCATAAATTGGAGTGCCAGATGGGCCAAAAAAAATTGTTTGGGAGTATCCAGAAGAAGATCCCTCACCCTTAAAAATATTTGAAAAATACACTTGTGAAACCATGATGGCCGCTCACAAGGTGCACCTGGAGAAGTGGTATAAACGGATGCGTGAATCATTCAGGGTAGAGTGAAGGATCCCATTATAGTTTTTAGCACTCATGGATGGAGAAGTAGAATTTGAAGTATACCATTTTTTAACATTGGCAGATTTACTTTGACGAATGGGACTAAAGGTCCATAGTGCAATCTTCCCTTCTCCTTCACTACACAATACTTCTAAGCAGGGGTCAATAGGTTCAAGGAATCCAAAAGACTAAGGTTTGACCCTAGTTAGGTGGGCCAAGGCCACCGTGAGCTGCACCAAAAGATCATGTACCCTAAAAAGCACGTGTACGTGGAGAAGTATGTCTCGTACGATGTTCGAATGATAAAACCAATAATAATACCAATCGCTAGAAGGGCTGCAGCAAAGATATATCTTTGCATAAGACTAAAGTTTGAGAAAGGCACATATCTGAAGAATGATGTCTCCATTCCAGAATACCCCAAGGAAGAAAGAAGGCCAGTCAAAGAAGAGAGAAAGATAAGTGGGGCAAGAGATGAAGGCACCAAGTGTGTTGAGTGCACAATCGATGGGCACACCTGAATCAGTCGCAAAGCCTAGAAATTACACATGGATAAATAAGTCTCCTGTCAAGGCAAATACCCCAGAAGAAGAGGTGTCAGAGCATGAAGAGCACCTAACCCATGAAGAATCACCAATGAAGAAGTTTCCTATCAAGGAGAAGGAGAAATAAGAATCTCCTGTACTAGAATCCCAAATAAGGAAGAAGTTAAAGGTGATAGATGGTGTAGACTCGGAAGAAATAGAGATTCTAGATGCCTACATTGGCAAAAAGGATGATGATGAGCCTGAAGGAGGTGAAGACCATCTAGTATATGATGTGTATGATTCTGAGGAAGAATGATATGAAGAGGAGTATAACAAGGGATATGAGGAGAATAATGACGAGGAAGAAGATGAGCCTCAAGGAAAGGGGGTGAGTGAAGAAGTAAGCACTAAGAACCAAAGAACCCCAAGCTTCACTAAGGAGCAAGTAGAGACATCCATGGAGAGAGATGTGGCAGGAATCATGAAGAATTTGTTAGACCAAGAGTTAGAAAGGAGTGCATATAAGATTATAAAGGAGATAGAAGAAGACAACATTCGGAAGGAGTATGGAAGTATGGGTGGAGATCCCAAATTGGAAATAAACTTCCCTAAAGTTACATGAATAGGTTGGAAAGGAGTAGTATTGGTACAAGGGAAGGGAATGTGATACAATGATGATCCTAGCAAGGTGCTACTCATGCACTTCCAGAGCACCGTATTAACAGAACAACTCCTAGCTATGTCATCATTTGATAAAGAAGGAGGAATTGGAGAATAAAACTATAGAGCTCATGGAGAAGAGAAAGGACCTAAAGCAAGCAGAGATGATCAATTCTTAGCTAAGGCATGAGCTGAAGGAAGAAAAATATATGGTGCGCAAAGTATCCAACAAGGTGGAGATGATTATAAATGTAATTTTCCTGAAGCATCCCAATTTAGCATGGCTTGATCAGAAGTATGAGTTAACCTTGCAATGTCTAGAGGATCTGACTCACGTTCTCACAATGGAAAGGCCACCAATTGCTTTAGAATCTATAGAAGATATGTAGGTGTGCTAAGACAAAGAAAAAAATATGAAGGTTGTCGAGATTATGGCTCGATACACCAAAATTCTGGTAGAATTAAAGGCTGCCTCACAAGTCGCTGAAGCTGCCTATGACAACTACACTGATAGGGATAAAGTGACAACTATCTTAGTTACCACCTATGAAACATAACTCAAGGAGTTCCAAGAGAAAAATAAGGGGAATAGAGTGGAGAGAGACAAGATCTTGGCCTAGGTGGAGAAGAAATCAGAATTAATCGAGACCTTGCGAGGCTTGATCAAAGTATGGTTGAAGGAACTCTACCCAAAAATCACCCACCAGATGGATTCCCTTTAAGACTTAGGGAAGAAATTGGATATTATTGTTGACGCCATGAGCTCAAAACTAGAGGAGATGAGTTTTGAGGAGGTGAGAACCCTAGTGGGTGATCTCTGTCAGCAATCTCAGAACGAGGTTGACGCTTGGGGGAAGTTAGAGTTAGAATTAGGGAAGGATTTCCCTCTCCTCCTCCAGCAATAAATAAGTTCCCCATTATTTCATTATTTCTCCCAAATCTTCATTCCCTTATTATTTCTTTCTAACCATTGTAAGAGCCCTCCGTTATTTATTCTTTGAAGAGTGTTTATGAGGATGAAGAACATGCAAAGTGTGGGGTGATGTTTGGCCCCATAATATTGGCCAACTACAAAAAGGCGTGTGGGCACGTGTGACCTAGTAGAAGAATGGCACGTGTAAGGAAAGACAAGTTTTGTACTTATCCATACTCAGTGTCCTAGGCAACACGTGAGAAAAATGGAACCCTTCTATTATGCAAAGTGGATAAGGTGTCATCCTTGTGACTATAGGATCAAAAAGGGAATATTCCATTCATGCAATGGAAGGTCCAGAAGAACATCATTGCACATAGTGGATATCTCGGATCAAAGGAGGCATGCTCTATTGGAGGACCACTTGGACACTTGGTAGTTGATCTATTACCTCAAAAGGTATGGCAGTGAAGGGAGGAAAGCTATATATTGAGGTGCGTAGTTAGTAAGAAGGATATAGAGTGATATAGAGATATACATGGAGTCATCCTGAGAGAGAGTAGTGCATTGGGAAAGAGGAAAACCTCTACAAAGATCTTATAGAGGACTCTATGGGTTGGGATTAGGAAAATATAGGAGTGATGGCACATTTAGAGGGATGGGTCTGCATTCACTTTTGTAATGTGATGAACATAGTATAGTTCTGATGCATGACTTGGCTCTGAATTGTTCATATGAGGGTCTATTATGACTTCAAGTGATTAAATGTGGTTAGTGAATCTGTTAATATGAATATATGACTCTGTTCTGAATCATATATGTGTTCATGAGGATAATCCTTGTGCATTTCCTTTTTGTATGAACCATTTCCGTATGTTTTGGTTATTTCTCTTTTTTGGATACAATGAGATGACAACGTGTACTAGGTTCTTAGAATGATGCATGGTTCTTTTCTATTCACTTGCACTTTAATATCTATCATAAGATTATGTATTCTCAAAAGACTTGCATAAACGAGAGGTCGAAACCCATGCATGCCTCAAGTGAGCACCCAACACTTGCTGGGTGATAGGCCAATGCACATGGGATTAGATTGTTGGTCTAAGGGTATAAAAATGAATACAAATCACTATTCCAAGTGTGAATTCACACTTCATCTTGAAAATGCACATACTTTTTCATTTAAGGTATCACACGTTGATGTGCGAGGGATCGCACTTCAACGTGTGAGGGAGATCACACTTCGTCGTGTGAGGGATCACACTTTGTCATGTGAGGGATCACACTTTTTCATGCAAGGAATCACACTTGGTAGATGTATGATGCCACAACTCTCTCACTCTATGATCATCTATCACTGTCACGTCCAAGTGTGAGTTTTCAAACTTGGAATTGCGCTCACTCGCACATTGAAGCATGATTTCTATCTTTTGGCCTCCCATTCTAGTCAATATTTGAATTTTAGCATGTAAAAAAATAATTACGTCACAGCGGTCGATACGCTATACAACCATTGAAAGCCATAGGGGAAAGAATCCAATGACTGTACATAAGCCAATGTCTGTGAGTGGTAATGTGTAGTATAGTACCATAATTTTTAGAAACCTAAGTCAACATTTATATCTTTTATACTAAGAATTTAGAAAAAAGGTAGCCAATAAGACGAGTAAAATCAAGTCACATGTAAAAATCAGCCAATAAAAAAGTGACACATCATTTGTTCCGAAAAGGTGATTTCATTCACAAGCAAGGGCCACTATTAATTTTCTTTGTACTAAAAAGTACCTATTTTAAATCCCTTAGAAATACATTTTCAATAAAATTTAAATGCATAAAATAAAATGTGTGCACTATAAAAATCGTAATCTTTATGGATAAAATTATACACTATGTGGTTTATGGATAAAATTATACACACAGCAGTGGGATTTAAGGGTGTAATAAAATTTGTTATATGTTTAAAGATTTAGAGTAAATGAGGTTTTAAAGATGTTCATATAATATGTATATTTTTATTTTCTCATTGTGATTTCAATTCTCCATACTAATGTTAAAGATTTAAGTGTTCTTTGTACTAATTTTCTCTTTTTATTTGTGGATACGGTTGAAAATGAACTTTGTTCTTGAAGAAGGAGCACATGTGGATTTACTATCCAAAGGTTTGAAAGTTGCGGAGGGACTAGTTTATCCATCTAAATATACACTACATTTTAGAGACGTGGGGTATAGCTTAAATGTTGTCACAATAAGTATTGTATTCAATGGCAGAGTGAGATGGTCATACACAATTGATAATTTTAAAACCCTAGGAGAAATTGAAAACAAGGGATACTTTATCCCATGGGAAAGGAAACAAATGATTAAGCATGTGATTTCAAATGTTTCACATGTGGGGGTGATGAAATTCAAAACATCATGAGTAGTGACTCAGAGGATACATTTAATGAGGATGAGTTTTTGAATTCTACCAGTGATAGCCATTGTTTCACAACTCCTAAAGACATGGATGAATTTGTTATAACCAATGTGGTGTTAAAACATAAGTGTCCTCCGAAATAAGGTGACATAGCTGAAGGGTTTATATCCCTAGTACAAGAACAACATGTGGTTTCAGGAGTCATGTTGGGACCCACACACTTTGGTATTATGTGGAGAATATTATAACTACATGCAATGATTGTAATCCAAGTCTACAACACAACAAAAAAGTTTCCTGGCCAATCAAAAACTTAGTTTATCTAGAAACAAGAACTACACTTTGTGTGAATGTAAGTTATGAAATCCAAGAAACAACTGCCACATCAAACAATGACTTCAATTTGAATTTCAATGGGGTTACTGCCAAGTTAATACATTTTTGTTCAAAAGAACACATTTTTTTTCAAAAGCAACAGGTAAAAATGTTTGTAAAGGAGACATGTCTCACTTTTAAAAATTAGATGGAAATACATTTGGGGTGCATGTCGATAAATTAATTATGCCTTTTTACAAGGATTTCTTCATATCAGAAAGATCTCTCATATAATGGCTTGTTAGCCAGTTACCCCATCAAGATGGTTCCATTATGGAACTAAGGCTAAAATAAATTCCAAACGAGTTGCCGGTAAAAATGTGTAGTGCATTTGAAGATCCATTGCCTCAAGGCATATACCCAACTTCATAGTAATCCTCCATATGTAGTAGTAAACAAAACTTTATAAAAAGACCTTACAACACCTGTAAACACCAAAAGGTAAATTCTACTCCATCTATTACATCCAAGAAATAAGAAAATGATGAAAAATCAAGAGAACATTTTTTGTCTAAAGTTGAGAAAAAAAACCTTTCTACAAGGAAGGATGTCTCTCTAATCTATCTCTAAGTGCTTTCAATCACCGTTGGAATTTAACTTTAGGTATGAATGAACCTACCATAAAAAAAAATTGTACTTAATACATTCACCGCAAATGTTATCAGTTGTGATCAAGGTCAAACTTTAGAACATAATATAGATAAATTTAAGTTATGTGGAAGGGATGTGTGTCCAAATGCATGTTACATATGTCATGGAATCCCGAAAATAACCTATTATGGATACAAAAAATCTTGGATTAATGGCGAGAGGATGGAAGTAAATGGAAATATAGGAAAATAAAAACAAATGCCAAACATTGTTGCAACTATTGCATGTATATCCAAAATGGTGTAGACTAATTATGATATATCCCCACACATGTCTTGTTCAGTGGGACAAGATGGTACTAAAGTAACAATGAGACTATTTTCTTCATGTTATACTTTTGCTTACATACTACAAAATTATAACGTGGCCATTTCACTATTGGACCTTCCTCCAATGTCATAATCGAATCTCATCAAAATATGGCAAAAGCATTTCTCCCATGTTTCAATCACCAAGAACAACTTCTTCACCGAATGTGACAAGTACATAGAGCTTAAGAACAAATGTGTAGCGACATCATTTCCAAAAACACCAACACAACAAATCAACGCTAGAAATGGAAAAATTATTACATTCAAAGTTGTCGTGTAACTTACTATGCACATAGATTACAATCACAACAAAATCCTAATATTTATTTCAGCAGTGTGCATAAAAAAATTGACAAGATGAAAATTTCAATACTAAGGATGGGAAAAAAATAAAAATCAATAAGCAATGTTATTAATCTCCCTATCACCTAGACTAGTATGTTGACACATGGGCTGATGCAGGAGCATCCTAGTTAGTTCAAAATAACCATGTTTTAAATTCATGTCATTGTGTGAGAGGGATGGAAGTTTCCACCTTGTTTTCCCTCCATTTTCATTGTTTGAAATGTGTGAGGTTGAAAAAAAAAATCGCTTCATGAGCTTAATAAGATCGAAAAGGGGTAAATAAGCCAAAATAGTGATTTTTTAATGGTCTTGAAGATCTTTTCCCCTCAGGGAAAGATCTCTAAGACCCTCTCCTAGGATAGGGGAAGGAATAATGGTAGGGAAGTTACTTAGACTATCTTGGAGATAAATAGGCTTAGTGAAAAATAAGAGAAATTAGAAAAAATAGCAGAAAAGCAGGGAAGAAGAGGTCTGCAGCTCAAATTTTTGGAGTGTGGAGTAAAATGTGTGAAGGAATTCGAATCCAAAAATAGTGTGTAATAGATTTTGGAGGAAAAAAAATGTTTGGTAGTGTAACAGTGGAAAAAAACGTGTCTATTTGCATTTTTTTACCGTAAAACTGTGAAGCACATTTATTTTGTGCAGGGCCGAGTTGTAAGATTTGACAAAGCACATGAGAGAGGGTGAGAGTGGAATGTGATGATTCCATGATGTTGTAGGAGCCAAGGGAAGAGTCTCCAAATTTTTTGAGCCTTTGAAACCTGCTCACACATGTGTACAAAGGGTTTTTGTGCAAGAGAATCATCGTTTAGGGCCTCCTGAATCTCCCTAATTACGTTGTCTCATGATCTAAAAATCAACACACACCATTTTCATCATAAAACAACCTTTCATGCAAGTTTTTGGATCTTGAAACCTTCTACAACCCCTCTAACCATTAAATCATTTTCTGCAGGATGTTTTGTGCATGCACAGTCCAAAATTTTGGGTTTTTTTCATTCTCAGTTGCTTGTCTAAATAAACCAAAGGTATGAGCAAGTTCAACATACCTCCCCCATCCTGTTGAATGAATTTTTTAGGATTTTAGAGCAGGAGAGGTCATTTATGTATTTTTTGACATATTCAGGCTAGTAAAATCAGCCTAAGACTACCTAGGACAATCTAGTAGGGGTGTATGTTCTAACATACCTCCTATCAACCTTGACATATGCTATGAGAGAACAAAATGGGTATCAAAAAGTATATACCTCCTAGCTGGAATAGGGGTGCCAGGGTTGATCTTGTGAAAATCAACCATCTTGAGGGCTACAAGCCTAATGGCCAATCCAACAAGGAAGTATACTACTCTGGGTTGAGTCATGATTTCCTGGGGGTTAGGATGGTTTCTTCCTATCAAAAAATGAGTACCTAAAGTGTGTGTGAGTGTAGGTATTCTAGGTAAGTGTGATTAGGATAAGGAGTGATTTTCATATAGTTGTTCAGGTGTGTGTGTGTTTCCATAGAGTAAACCAAAACCATGAAAAGGAGTATGCACTGATTCAAGCAAGCATTGAGAGAATCAAACAAGGACAGTCATCATTTTTGGTAGCAGAGCCAAGGTGATTATGCACAATCAAAGATTCAGACCAGAGGAGTTAGAACAAGATGCCACTAAGAAGAGCAGTTCAAGTGGCCTAAGCAGCCCAACTTGCTTTGGCTGAAGACATCAGGAACCTCACAGCTAGGTTGAGAGACATAGAAATGGCACAGAGGAGAGGTATAGAGCTGGCAGAAGTCAGTGATGGTGAGCAAGAGTCACCTAAGGAGGAACTGACTATAGAGGTAGAGGAAGAAACCTCTGAAGAATGATTGATTAGAGCCATCATGAAGGTGAATACAAAGCCAAGGATGGAGGTTCCTGTGTATGAAGGAAACTTGAATGTGGAGGAATTGATTGACTGGATCAAAGCACTGGACAACTACTTTGATTTTGAAGGCATAGTGGAGGATGACCGAAAAGTGAAATTTTCCATGACCAAATTGTAGAAGCATGCAGCCTTGTGGTGGGATGGAATGTAATAAGAGAGAAGGAGAAAAGGCAAAGTAAAAATCAAAAGCTGGGATAGAATGGTAGCCAAGATGAAGGGAAAAATCATCCCCAAAGACTATGAGGTAAATCTATTTAAAAATTTACAAAATTTTAGGCAAAAAGAGTTGTTTGTGAAAGAATATATTGAATAATTCTATAGACTAACAATCAGATCATGCCATATTGAAGAATATTTGGAAAAAGTGGCTAGATACATCAATGGACTGAGATTCAACATCCAAGATGAGATCAGCCTTCTCACTCCCAGGACTATTGAGGAGGCCTATTAGATTGCTCTAAAAGTAGAGGAGAAAATAGAAAGGAGACAAAACACTATCTCAAGAGGAAGGGGCAGATCATTTAGAGGAAGAGGTACTCCAAATGATAGAAGATAGCTGCAAACAAGTGCTAAAGAGGGGAGCAGCTCCAGTAGAACACAAAACACAAGGGGTTGTTCACCATCTAGAGGAAGGAGACCCTATCAAGGTTATCAAAGAGGTAGGGGTAGGTTCTTGGGTAAGTGTTTCAAGTGCAATAACTATGCTGGTCATAGATCCTATGAGTGCTCAGATAACCCTCAGAACAGCCATGGGAAGAATATGTACATTGCTCCAGAGGAAGAGCAATATGGGGAGCTAGATGTAACACCTAGAAAAGAGAACATCCCAGAGGATGGTGAGTCCCTTCTCATGAAGAGGGTGCTGTTGAAACCCAAAAAGGAGGTTATGGAACCTCCTCAGAGAAAGATCTTGTTTAGGACCAAATGTAAGAGCAAAGGGAAGTGTTGTAAGGTGGTGATTGATAGTGGTAGTATAGACAACCTTGTGTCTGTTGAGATGGTAGAAAAGATAGGCTTGAAAAGAGACCCACACCCCACTCTATACAAAGTATTCTAACTACAAAAAGGACATCGGCTGTTGGTGAATGAACAGTGTAAGGTAGAATTTCAGATTGGAGCATATAGAGATCAAGTCATGTGTGACATTATTCCTATAGATGTTTGTCATATCCTTCTAAGAATACCTTGGCATTTTGACAACAAAGACATTCACGATGGGAGGAAGAAAACTTACACCTTCAAGAAGGACGGAGTAGAGCATACACTCATACCTCTAAAGGAAGAGAATGATGTAGCTGAATCAAATTCAAAAGTAATGATGGTAAGTGGAAAAGATTTTTTACAAAGCATGAAGAAGGAAGAGGTAAGTTTTGCAGTCATTGGTAAATTGAAAAGTGTAGTGACTAACACTCAGTTAAGTGATCTACCTCTTGAATTCTAGGAGATGTTGAATGAATATGTAGACATTGTTGTAAAATAGCTACCAAATGAGCTGCAACCTATGAGAAGTATCAGCCATCATATAGATCTGATCCGAGGAGCAAGTTTTCCAAATAAGGAAGCCTTCCGGATGACACCAAGGGAGAATGAAGAGATCAAGCACCAAGTTCAGGAGTTGTTGGATAAAGGATTGGTGAGGGAGAGTTTGATCCCATGTGCTATACCTACGGTGCTCAGTCCTAAGAAGGATGGAACGTGGAGAATGTGTATAGACTCTAGAACCATCAACAAGATCACCATAAGGTATAGGTTTCCTTTTCCCAAGATACATGATTTACTTGATTGTTTGAGTTGATCAGTTTACTTTTCTATGATATATTTGAAGAGTGGATTACATTAGATAAGAATTAGAGAGGGAGATGAATGGAAAACAACATTTAAGACCAATGATGGTTTGTATGAGTGGCTGATTATGCCCTTTGGTTTGACCAATGCTCCTAGTACCTTCATGAGACTGATGAACGAAGTGCTTAAAAGTTTCACGGGTAAGTTTTTCATTGTGTATTTGCGTGGCATTTTGGTGTTTAGTCAGAGTAAAGAAGAGCATTTTTTGCATTTGAGAATGGTACTGAATAAGTTACTGGAAGAGAAACTGCTAATCAATGTGAAAAAGTGCAGTTTTCTACAAACAGAGCTGGTATTTTGGGGTTTGTCCTTTCCAGAGAAGGACTGAAAATGGATAAGGAAAAGATTAAATTCATCCTTGAATGGCCAACACCTAGGAATGTGTTTGAGGTAAGAAGTTTCCATGGGCTGGCTAGTTTTTATATGAAGTTTATTAGAAATTCCAGTGGTATTGTAGCTCCCATGATAGAAACCATAAAAGGTGATAAGAAAAATTTTCAGTGGACTAAAACAAAAGAGAGAGGATTCAAATTGCTGAAGAAAAAGGTAACAGAAGAGCCCATTTTAGTTCTACCTGATTTTAATAAATTGTTCCAGGTAGAGTGTGATGCTAGTGGTCTAGAAATTGGGGCAACTTTGAGTCAAGAAGGAAAACCAGTTTCTTTCTTAAGTGAGAAGCTCAGTGAAGAAAAGAGGAATTATTCATCCTATGTTCAATAATTCTATGCATTAGTTCAAGAACTAAAAAAGTGGAGACACTACCTGTTGCCTAAAGAGTTTATGTTGTTTACTGATAATTATGCTTTGCAGTTTATTAGTAATCAGCCTAAATTAAATCAAAGGCATGTTAAATGGGTGGAGTATTTGCAAAACTATACTTTCAGCATTAAACACAAGAAAGGATAGGCCAACAAAGTGGCAAACGCTTTGAGCAGGAGAGTGTTGGATTTGCAAGAGCTACAGGTGAGTGTGATGGGTTTTGAGAACTTGGGAGAACAGTACCAAGAGGATGATGACTTCAGTGAGCCTTACAAATCTTGTAAGCAACCTATAGTGATGGCTAGGAGTCCATGGATGGACTATATGCTGCAAGAAGGATTGTTGTTCAAGGGCAGCCAGCTATGCATTCCAAAAGGTTCAATGAGGGAGAACCTGATCAGGGGAAAAAATAGTGGAAGTTTGTCTAGAAATTTTGGTCAGAACAAAACACTAGCCCAGCTGAGTGCATACTATTTTTGGCCAAGAATGGGTCAAGATGTGAATAAATTTGTGGAGAGATGCAAGGTATGTCAATACAATAAAGGAACCAACCAAAATGCAAGTTTGTATCAGACACTTCCTATCCCCAGCAGACCATGGGATTGTTTGAGCATGGATTTTGTACTTGGATTGCCTAGGACTCAGAAGGGGAATTACTCCATATTTGTAGTTATTGATAGGTTTATGAAGATGGAACACTTCATTCCATGCATGAAAACTAGTGATGCTACCCACATTGCCAATTTGTTCTTTTAGGAGATAGTGAGATTGCATGGATTGTCAAGGAGCATTGTATCTGACAGGGATACAAAGTTTTTTGGGAATTTTTGGAGAGCACTGTGGAATAATTTGGGAACTCACCTGAGTTTCAGTTCAACCTACCATCCAAAAACAGATGGTTTGATTGAAGTAGTTAACATGAGTCTTGGGAACATCCTGAGAAGCTTGGTGAGCATGCACCCAAAATAGCGGGATCTAGCACTTGCACAAGCTGAATTTTCTTACAATGACTCACCCAAAAGAAGTACAGGCATGATTCCTTTCCAAATTATGTATGGTCAGCACCCAAGGGGTGTATATGAGCTAAGAGACTTGGGCATAATGGAAGTTAGGAGTGCATATGTAGAAGAATTTGCTAAGGCAATGCAGGATATCCATGAACAGGTAAAGAAGAAACTTGAAGAGAGTACTAGTAAGTACAAAGAGAGACCTGATCAGAGGAGGAAGGAAGTTAGTTTTGAGGTTGGTGATGAATTACTTAAACACTTGAGGAAAGAGAGGTCTCCCAAGAAGGAGTATAACAAATTGTAGGCCAAGAAGATTGGTCCTTGCAAAATAATCATAAAATTTTCCAATAATGCCTATGAATTAAAAGTCCCTGAAGGTATTGGAATTTCTCCAATCTTCAACGTTGCAAACCTATATGAGTACAGGGGAGAAAATGAAGTGGATGAGTCTAAAATAGGACAACAGAGAGTAGATTGGCAAGCACAAATGCCTAGAGCCAAACCTAAGGAGATAAAGTAATTACTGGATAATAAGGTCATTAAGAATACCAAGGACAAAGAGTACTACAAGTATCTGATCAAGTGGAGAGGTTTTCCAGCTGAGGATGCAACATGGATGACTGAAGGTGACTTGATCAATCTGGGAGCCAAGATTGAAGACCTGGAGAAGATGAATCAACCATGAAGAACACTTCTTCTCTCTGGGGTAGAATGATGCAGGAGCATCCTAGTTAGTTCAAAATAACCATGTTTTAAATTCATGTCATTGTGTGAGAGGGATGGAAGTGTCCACCTATTTTTCCCTCCATTTTCATTGTTTGAAACGTGTGAGGTTGAAAAAAAAAATAGCTCCATGAGCTTAATAAGGTCTAAAAGGGGTAAATAGGCCAAAATAGTGATTTTTTAATGGTATTAAAGATATTTTCCCCTCAGGAAAATATCTCCAAGACCCTCTCCTAGGATAGGGGAAGGAATAATGGTAGGGAAGTTACTTAGACTATCTTGGAGATAGCTAGGTTTAGTGAAAAATAAGAGAAATTAGAAAAAATAGCAGAAAAACAAGGAAGAAGAGGTTTACAGATCAAATTTTCAGAGTGTGGAGTAAAATTTGTGAAGGAATTTGAAGCCAAAAAGAGTGTGTAATAGATTTTGGAGTAAAAAAAATGTTTGGTAGTGTAACAGTGGAAAAAAACATGTCTATTTGCATTTTTTCACTGTAAAACTGTGAAGCACATTTTTTTGTGTAGGGCCAAGTTGCAAGATTCAACAGAGCACATAAGAGAGGGTGAGAGTAGACTTGGATGATTCCATGATGTTATAGGAGCCAAGGGAAGAGTCTCCAAATTTTTTGACCTTTTGAAACCTGCGCACATGTGTGTACAATGGGTTTTTGTGCAAGAGAATCACCGTTTAGGGCCTTCTGTATCTCCCTAATTACACGGTCTCATGATCTAAAAATCAACACACACCATTTTAATGATAAAATTATCCTCCATGAATTTTTTTGGATCTTGAAACCTTCTACAACCCCTCCAACCATTAAATCATTTTCTGCAGGACGTTTTGTGCATGCACAGTCCAAAAATTTGGGTTTTTTCTGATTCTCAGTTGCTTTTCCAAATAAACCAAAGGTATGAGCAAGTTCAACATACCTCCCCCATCCTATTGAATTAATTTTTTAGGATTTTAGAGTAGGAGAGGTCAGTTTTGCATTTTTTGACCTATTCAAGCTAATAAAATCAGCCTAAGTCTACCTAGGACAGTCTAGTAAGGGTGTATGTTCCAAAAGACCTCCTTTCAGCCTTGACATATGCTATGAGAGAAAAAAATTGGTAGTCAAAAGTATATACCTCCTATCTATAATATGGGTGCAGGGGTTGATCTTGTTAAAACCAACCATCTTGAGGGCTACAAGCCAAATGGCCAATCCAACAAGGAAGTATACTGCCCTGGGTTGAGTCATGATTTCTTGGGGGTTGGGATGGTTCCTTCCTATCAAAAAATGAGTAAATAAAGTGTGTGTGAGTGTAGGTAGTCTAGGGAAGTGTGATTAGGATAATGCGTGATTGTCATAGAGTTGTTCAGGTGTGTGTGTGTGTGTGTGTGTGTGTGTGTGTGTGTGTGTGTGTGTGTGTGTGTGTGTGTGTGTGTGTGTGTGTGTTTCCATAGAGTAAACCAAAACGATGAAAAAGAGCTTGCACTAATTCAAGAAAGCATTGAGAGAATCAAACAAGGACAGTAATCATGGGCACAAAACATGGTGTTTTGGGAACTTTATCTCCCTTTTTTTAGCGAGAATAAAACTTCACAATAACATCATTGAAACTATTTATATGGAATCTAGAAGAACATTTTACAGATTAGTATGGTGATTTGTTATATAATAGTGGGATGTCAAAACACCCATTACATGATGCACTCTTGGAAAATGATGCATATGACAAGTGTAAGGAATAAAAGTAGAAAAATGAAGGTGATCATACAACTAATACTGTAAGCAGATGTTCAAATTCATTTAGAAAACAACCACCAACTCTCTAATTACAACTAGATAATGTTGCAAGTGACAACAAAAAACAAGCATTGTTTGCATTTGCATCCATGTTGATAGGTATAATTGTTTTCAACATAGTGTATGTTATTTTACTTCCAGTGGGTCACACACATGAAGACATAGATGGGACATTTGGCTTATTATCAATAACATTTTACAAATTGGATACATTCTCTTTACCACAATTAATTGACACTTACAGAACATGCCATGAGGAGTCTAGCACATTCACTATGTACCTTATTGAGGAAACCTACTTCTTTAATTCCTTTGTGTAACCACACTTGATATATTGTAACCAAAATATCATGGGTATCAGTAAACCAAAGATGTTTAAATTCTATGTCAAAGAAAATAAGCCCATCATGGAGTTCAAAGCATCAATCATGGAGTCTAACCAGTCACACTCAATTGAGATCTAGAAAATAGTGGATGGGAAACCTTTCTTTCCTGAAGGGGATCCTCTATTGGCACCCTTCAAAGAACCAAAAGAGATGTCAGACATGCAGAGTTGCATTTAGGCATACATCACACACTAGGAAAATATTTCAACATATGGTGGAGAAGAATACTATGTTCCAAAGATTGCATATTGGAAAAAATTTATACGTGCCCTAGAGAATCTATTTGTCATTTGTAGAATGATATGGAGAGATTTTTTTAGCCAAAATCAATTTAGGATAGCACAATGTATTATCAAATAGTGGGAGCACCATGTCTTGACATGGATAGTTACTATAGTAAAAATTTCCTTTCAAATAAGGATATATATGTTGGGCGTATTTATGATAGACCTCGAGAGGAATTCAACCCAGTAGTGGATGTGAATGTTGGGATGATGATACTAATAAGAATATCTGATGATAATGTACCTATATGGATGGGCAAGGAATAACTAAGACTAATACAAGATGTTCACACAAACACTCAAAAGATAAGGGTACACTGGTGGGAACCCATGGTGAAAGGAAATATAGAAAAAGAAAGATACCAGGAATGCTTAAAGAAAAAGAAACGGTAGAAAAAATCAAGGGACACATCAAATATTGATATAGACAACGTCATCTGGGCATGGAGTCCAAGCAAAAAATTGAAAGGAAATCAAATAAAAATACTAAATCAGGGTCATGGATCTATCTAGCAATACCTTACATAAATTCAAGAATAATAATTAATACCCTTGCGAGGGATCAATGCTTATGTAATTTTCTTGAAGGATTGATTGCCTATGGAAATACATTTTCAAATCCATTTCCTCAATACAACTTGTTTAATGTAATTCTTAACTCTTTGTTGTTATTTATGATTTACAGAATGGAAAAGCATAAAAGTAGTTGACTTTATCACACATAACTTGCATATTTAAAATATCACAGTCATTTTCATATAGATTTATATAAAAATTATATCAATATATAATATACATAAAATATTAAATAAATATAAATTTGAAGTATTTAAATAACTATTATTTTGTATTCTTAAAGGGAAATATTGTAAAATTACCGTCATCTAAAAATTATTTAACAGGCATAAGTGGCTATCAAATTTAACCCCTGGGCTGATGTAACTTAGCAGCCACTAGGCTTATGTAGCTTAGCGGTGGGTAGGCTTATGAAACTTGCTACCGATAGGCTGGTGTAACTTTCCAGTCGCTAGGATTATTTCACCTAAATGATTCTAATCTTTTGTAAATTAGCTGCCACAAGGATTATGTAAGTTAACAACCTATATGCTTATGTAATATAGTGGTTGCTAGGCTTATGTAAGTTAACAGACTATATTCTTATGTAAGATAGTGGTCATTAGGTTTATCATCCTTTTATGTAACCTAGAGGCCACAAGGCTTATGTAACTTAGTGGCCATAAGGAATATTTCACCTAGCATATGCTTTCATCATGTAAGTAACAACACCTAGGCTTACTAAAGATAGCGGTTGCGAAGCTTATGTAAGATAGCATATGTTTGGCTTATGTGGGGGATTTAAAAAAACAAAATAGAAATCCTAAAATAGCGAAACTAAAATCCAAAAATCAGGATTTAAAAATTGGATTACAATAGTGGTGAATTTATAATCCAATCTATTAGTGGTGAATACATGGAAACCAAGACTGAATCAGGGAAATCTAACCAAGCATAATTCAAATGTTGGAGCAAGTAAAGAATACTCTCAATTTTCTGAAGAGAAGAATGTCGAAGAGGTCAACCCATGGGTGCCAAAGAGGTCTTGGAATCTTAGAATATTATTTCTTTAGATCCCTATGGCTAGGTATGTATCTACTAATATTCTTATAGGCATTCATCAATTAGAAGAATCGTGTAGTAAGAGGGAGTAGTGGAATGATAAGATCTGGTACATTCATGGTGTCATGATTTAAGAAGGTTTGTTATTGAATTACTCATATTGGAGACTTGAAGTTGCATTTATAAGTATATATGATGATATGATCTATTTATTCATTTCTATGGAGCCATGTTGTTATGCGTTAAGAAGGCATATGTAATCTTGGAAGGTTTTGGTATGCATGTTTTTACTTGAGGTCAGTGTTTTGGGACCTAATATAGGTTTGTGACTCTTTAACTAAAGATTGGTCTACATAGACCATTATGACATTGTGTTATAAGCTTCTATGATTACGATGGAGACTTAAGGGGAATACAATTGTAATGGTTAGTCCATGATCAGAAATATGAGCTTGAAAAATAAATATGACATAGATTTTCCATGATGAAACATGAAGAAGAGACTCATTTGATAGGAAGTTAAGAATCAAGGCCTGTGGAGATTTGAGACTATTGTGAAGAGGTAAGAGAAGTATTTTAACACATTCTTGTGTGATGTATTTATTCTAGCTACAATCATGAATTGTTGCATCGAGAAGGTGTCTTGAAGACCTAGCAAGAAATGATACAATTTGGAGAATGTAATGTGTATTTGAGGACTATTTTACGACCAAATACAAGTCTTAGATGAGCTTATTTTATCTTAGAATGGTGTTTTGAGACCTAGTATAGGTTTGTATTAGTCAAGAGAAACTATATAGACTATATTCTTATGAATGGAATGAATAAAAATGTGGATCCATAGGAGTGTTGTTTCAATTAGTTGAATTTTCATGGAGAGATGCTACAAGATGTTTTGAAGGCATAGCAGGGTAGTGAGACAGCTTGAGGTATGTTGTATACATGTATGTGCACAAAGTTATGTTCTATGATTATTAAGGAGGAAAAGAGAAGTTTTTTGTGTATGGTAAACATTGTTGGATCTATGTTATATAGAATAAGTTCTGGTAAAGGAGAGTTCGGTCTTGCGGGGATCTGGGTAGTTCTGCTCAAGGTATGCAAATTCTTGATCACTTTCATTCTTTCTTGCATTATTCTAAGGATTAATTAGATGAGTTCATGATTTAAGTCTCAAACAAGTGTGAAGAATCAACAAGTGGGTAGTTGGAGGTAATTCTGTGTTTGACAATATGGTCTGCGTATGAAGGAATGTTAATAAGATTTGAATATGCTTACAATGTATGCTTTATCTCAGGGAGAGTCTGTTGACTTTGTGTATGAAGTAATAAGGCTACCTTAGTTCTATTTTGGAAAGATTAGTGAGGTTTTTCCAATTGGTATCTAGCTATCATTGAGGTGTTAAGAAGTAAGGGGAGATGAGAAGTTGACTTTTGAGATCAATGAGTAGGTACATTGTGCAACTAAGATAGGATGGTTATGAAATAAGGGGGAGATGCATTTGGTATTTTATCTCCATGAGCAGGTTATAGTGCTAAGAAGACATGTGGATAGTGTTGACAAAGTTGAAATGTGGCACATTGAAAGGTAATCAGGTTGTTAAATATTTCTAACAGTTGGTTGTTGTGTATTGGCCTATTGGTTTCATTCATGTGGTTCTTTATCAAGGGTTGAGTCATATTTGAAAGCATGCATTTGCTAAGGGGGGATATGTTTCTCAAATGTTGTAAAGAGTCACAATAGAGAAGAATATGGTCAAATGTACCTTGTCGGATTTGGTTGATATTTCTAACCAAATGTTGAGCTTAATGTGATGACAAGATAAGAGATCTAAGATATTGTATTTATGATTCTTTTTCATTAATGTCAAAAGGGGGATAATGAGTTGATTGCTTGAGAGATAAAGCTATAAGTGTTTCCCATCAATGAAAAAGGGGGATATTGTTGAAAATTTTTGTTTTCATTGATGTCAAAAGTAGTATGATGTCATGTGAAGGTTGATTGGTAGTGTCATTGATGTCATGTGTTGTTTTGTTTGGTCAGTGAAGTTATCTTTTGTTATTGATGATGTAGCATGGTTTCTTGAGTAGGTGTAGTGACATGAACAAGTTTTAATAGGTTTTTTATTAATATAAGAAGTTTGTAGTGTGTTATGAAGCATGTTTAAGGTCTTTGTAGATGTGTAAGTGTGATAAATTCATTAGGTGGTGATGCAAACATGGTCAAGAATCCTTGTCATGGCCTAGTTAACAGGATGATGGTTCATAAGTTTGTAGCTAGTGGTTATGCATTTTGAGAGAATGAAGAGTATGAGGATGAGGTGTTGATACTATCAGAAGTTTCTAATATTGTTTTTATAGGTTTTGGTCGTGTTTTCTAGGTTTGTACCTAGACCTATCTTAAGCCCTAAGTGGCCTAATGAGGTGAGAGGGTATAATTTCAGAATGGAGATGGAAATATGAGCATGGGAGAAGGTGTAGTAGGTTTTTCCAATGGTGTGAGACAATTTTTAGGTGATGGTTTGCATATATGTGCAAGAAATCAAGTTCATTACATCTACCAAGTTCATAAAAGTAAGAAACTTATCTCAAGAAGGCATGTTTGATGCTCGTTGGCACATGTTACGTCTACATGCGAGGATAATATCTTCATGATAGTTTGGTAAGGGTCGTAGATCAAATTCCCTATAATTATGTTTTGGTTTTAGGGGAAGAGCTTTATGAACAATCATTAAGTAGGTAAGGAGGTCTAAAACACTTCTTAAACTCTAGTTAAGTAGTGATGGAGAAGAACTTGCTCATGCATTCCATGAACATATTGTATGACCTAGTTTAGTGATTGGAGGTTATAGAGGACTCTCTCAAGTTTCTCTAGCTGATATTTAGGTGTCGCGACAATGTGTGGACCCCATAGTAAATTTTGATTTTCTTAATAAGTTATGTTTTCTCTCAAGGTTTACACTATACCATATGAATAAATGGATTTTTGAGGAAGTATGGAAGATATAATTCATATGTGGAGTGGTTCCAGATCATGTTTAATATCTTAGCAGATCTTTGGAATTCATTCTTGCAAGACTGGTTTTTGGGGTGAAATGGTAGCTTTCGGTGACCTGGTTGCAGTGGTGTTCTTGGGAACTTACATTCCAAGTGATGGTGTATTTTGAATTTTTTGATGACCTTGATGTCATGATGTTTCTGTCAATATGTCATAATTTCATGGTTGAGGTGATTTGATGAATATTTTAGCTTCATGTTTTAGAAATAGTTTTGTAGATCACAGACCTATTGAAGAGAATTATTCTAATGAGTAGCTTCATTACATGACTTGATGATGCATTATTATTCAATATTGTAGGAGGTATGGATTGGACTTAGAAAACATGTCTAAGTGGTCTTATACTTTTTTTAATATCATTTTATCTCAAGAATACTTGTTTTTGTTGAGAGGTCAATTTGAGTGTATTAGGTCTCTATGAGTCCTAATGAGGGATTTGAGTTTGTAAATGTAATCACCTACCTAGTTGGTCTATTGTATGGTGTTTATTGTTAAACCTTGGTACATTTATATTTTCATTGATGTCATGTGGCATTGATGTCAAAGGTGTGAGTGATGAAGTGAGAATCATTTAGGGGAATGAACGTTTATTGGTAGTGCCTTCTTAATGGTGGTTGGTGTTCACATAGTGGTTTCAGGATGATTTCAAGGTGATACAAGCTTGTTCAGTGAGGTAGGTTCCAACTATAGGTATGGATAATCTTAGTGTTTTTTTCTTAGGTGTCCCACATGTCTAAAATGGTGTATCAAGGACTTAAAAGAGCTTCTAGGGTGATCATTAGGTAAGGTGTCTCGAGTCACAGTTGGACCTAGTCTACTTAGGCCTAGTTATAGAGCCTAATAAGGTGTAAGATCTCAAATAAGGCCATAAAAATTATGTGTAATCATGGTAAAATCCTAGGAATATTTCCTAGAGCATGTAGGAGCGTCTACAAGGCTTACTTTATCACTTAGAGGCCAAATTCTAGCTTTCCCTAAAACTGTCCTTGAGCACTGACATTTGAAGCTTAGAAAAATGAGATTTTTATAGACCTTACAAGATAATTTATAGTAAATAAAGTTATGTATCATGTAAAGGGAGGTTTTTTAGTGCTTTGGGTCAATTTTCCTCAAATTTTGAAGAGGATTGTTGAAGATATTCAAGTTTTACAAAAACCAGGTAACGTGAGAAGGGCTAAAATAGTGACTTGTATTCTTAGCACTCAAACATAACTTTAAATATTTATTTAGATAAATAATAAGATGAATTTTTGAATATCACTTCAATATTGAACTTTTGTAAAAAGTTTGAGGACAAATGGTTAAGGAAATAAAAATTTCTAATCGTTTTACTAATATTGTTCTTCTCTCTCCAAACTTCTCTCCTAAAGTGATAGGCATAAAATGAGCTTATTTACCTCCAAATATTTTTTTTAAGTTATTAAAACCTCTCATAAGTGTATAATACTCATCTTAGATCAAAATTATGGCATCCTTTTTCCTCATGGTTGATTTTTCTCTATAGGTTTGACCATGTTTTGCAAGATTTTAGCTATACATTGTTATTTTGGAGAGTTAAAGATAAATCCTCTGATGTGGAAGAAGGTATGTTATGTGGTCTTAGGTTTCATGAAGATATTTGAGCAAGTGCAGTCTTTTTTAGTGTGAATTCAATAAAACATCTTTCTCTACTATTGAAGGGCTTCTAAGGATAAACCTGCCTTAGTGCTTGAAGAAGGGTTTTGTGAGTATGCATGATGTTGAGATGAGAAATGAGTGATAGCATATTATATAGGTCAGAGAAAAATTTTTGAAGCTCAAATTTTTTTTTTAAGGTGGTTTGAAGACCTAGTTTCCATCGCTCTTTAACTATCTTGTAGGTCTATCAAAGAGGATTGAAATTCTAAGTTTTTTTTTATGAATTTATTCTTACAAAATATTCATTCAAGTTGTTGAAATTAACACAAAGGTCCCTATTCAAGTGATTTTACTATGGATGGTCATGAGATTGAAGATAGGTCAGGAAGAAGGCTCAAAACCAACATTGTTCACTGGTTCCTTGAGAAACAGTGCACACAGTCCTAAAATTGCTTAATTTTCACAAGTTTTCTTAAGTTGGTGAGTGTTTTTGAGTGATAATTTTCTTAAGGAAAGTATCCTTCTTAGAATAATATCCTAGAATCCTTAGACAAAGGTTTCCATAGATAAAACTTCTTACTTCTTGAAAACTGGGTGTGTTTTATTGTGATAGTCGAAATGGTAAGCTTTTTCATATTCAAATAATGGAGTTATCCTATCTTCATATGTAAAATAATGTATGATATCATTATAAGATTCTCTAATGAAGTAATCCTACACTTGAAATGGCATGAGAATGAAGAAAAATGTGTTAAAAGCTTCAAATATTATGACTAGGGTTTGGTGTGTTAAAACCCTAAATGTGCAATGTTGGTAGATCGCTATCAAAAGAAATCATGAAAACTCCTTGAGGTAGTTTTTAATGAAGACCTTTAAATCTCCCTTGTACGAGCATCAATTTTGGAAAAATGAAAATTTGCTGAAAGTGGAGTTAAAAAGGCATGTATAGGTGTTCTCTATTTTCTAAAAATCTTATCTATGTACTTGAAAGTGTAGTTGAAGCTTTGGAGATTTTTTTTAGTGTGTGTTGAAATAAAATGAGTATATGGAAGAGATAGGTGTTCTTAAGGTGAAGAGGAAGAGATGAAATCAGTATGGAGAGCCAAAGGAGTATGAGAGGAATATTTTCATAAATAAAAGAAGATGATTAAGTGTGAGCTAAAGAGCAAGTAAGATCCTTGAGAAAAGAGTGTAGATGAACAAGTTGGTGAAGCAATGAAGAGCTGCCTATTAAGAAAATTCTAATACTAAATCAAGTATGTCATTTGAGTGAAGAGGAATGTGCATAAAAATGAGGTGATGATGACCATGTTTTTAAGATTTTTTAAGACATGAAATATATGAGGGTCAAGGTGAATAATAAATTCCCTCATGACTGAAGAATTGTAGTAGGTTGAACACGTGAAAATTAGATGCTTGTTTGTGTGATTAAATGTGTAGAATGTGATATGAATATGTGTATGAAATGATCCATGTATAACAGTACCTTACAGATGACTAGGTGATCAGAAGAGAGTAGAATTAGGAGGATAATTGAGTAGAATAATAAGCTTATCTAGAGGTCACAATTTTTTGTATAGGAAAAAAAATCAAAGTAATCAAAAACTTGAATTATAAGCAGTAGCTTATCATTTGGGGAGTTGAAGATTCCTTGTAAGTTAAAGCTTACAAAAGGTTAGTAAGTGATTGACTAAATTTGGGAGTTGAAGCTTCCGTGCAGGTAGAAAATTGTTAAATACTAAGTAGATAGTTGATTACCTTTTGGAGTTGCAGATCCATGTTGAGTTGAAGCTCAATTGTGAGATCATTATAATATTTACAAGACATTATTATCTGATTTAATGCATTGAATTCAATTGGTTTTTATCCCTTAAAGGATTTTCCAAATTAAATTTTATCTTTATGCATTCTCTTTAATTAATTCTAATATCTTAGAGGATATACTGGAGGAACAAGCATGGGAACACTAGCTAAATCAATTTGAAAAGGAAGTATGAGATTGCTTAATATCTTATTGATTATCTAAAGAATTAAATCAAGCTCGTGAAAGATGACCATGGAAAAGCACTTAAGGAAATGGATTCCTTTGTTGAGAATGTGTCAAAATATCTAAAAGATAAGGAATATGCATGTCTTAAACACGAAGAGGAGTTGAGAATATTGAAGGTTTAACTAGAGGAAACAAATAACAATATAAATATGTATGATAAACTTGAAAAGAGCTCTAAAGGTCTGGATGGAATTCTATATGGAAAAGAGAAATATGAGACAGAACAGAACTAGGCTTCAAAGGAGAGCCTATGGAAAATAGAGAGGACAAAAAGGCTTGTCCAAGCATGCAAACATGCATGAAGTTGATCAAGAAGACAAACACAAGAAGGCCTAAGTGAGTTAGGCAACCAAATACATCCAAGTATGAAAGGAAATTTAGTGGATATTTTTTTTCTTGTCATAGCTATGAACATAGGTCTAAGGAACGCAAGAATAATATAATAGATGACCACTTGTGGAGAGATAACACAAGTGAGAAGGAAAATAACATAGTTTGTTTTAATTGCCAAGAAAAAATCCATATTTCCAAGTACTACTTAGAAGAACTATCAAGTCAATTTTGGAAAGAAGTAGACTCAAAAGGTGTGAATATGGTATTATGCTGCAATTGCAACAACTTTGTACACTATGCTAGGAGATGTCATGATATCACGGTTGTCAATCATAGTTGGAATGATAGTTCACATCAAGTCAAATTTAAGAGTAATTTCATATGATATAGTTGTCATGATTTTGGGCATTGTGCAAAACATTGTTGTCACAAACAATCTAAGTATAGTAGTAGGCATCTTACTTTTAAATGACAATTTAAGAAGGTTTCCAACATGAAGATAAATCCTAGAAATGAGACAAAGTTAGCCATGCCTAAAACAACCTCATAAAATAAGGAAGTAAAATGGATATACAAGGTCAAGGAAGAAAACTCAAGAGTTGAAGAACAAAAGATTGATATAAAAGTAGAATGGGGAGATGATGAAGTTACAAGGAAATCAATAATAGTCATGGGAGAGTCTAGTAAAAACAAGACATCAGGAGGTTATAATAAATATAATACGACGGAAGACAATTATAATGCAAGTGATGAAGAACTTCTACCTCAAGTTGTACTACAGCAGGTATATGAGATGCACCATGAATGTTTGTCAAGAATTCAATTAGAAAGTGAGAGCTTAGGTGATGAAATTTTCACACCAAGGAGTGAACCCAAGAATATTATCAATATTTAAAGACAAGAAGTGAAATAATTGAGTCATCATGTTGCTTTGATTATTATCTCCTATTTTTAAGTGATCTCACAAGGTGGTGTTCCTTCTATATGCTTCTAGAAGGAATATATTAGATGTAAGAAGCAAGGTCTGTTCCATCGGTAGTTATTGATTGGAGTCTCCCTCATATTACAAAGGTATGTCAAATATTGTGTGTTTAGCCTTCTATTGAAGTACAAGTTCTCATTGAAGTTATTTAATGTTCTTATTATAAATTCCAAGAGAGTGTGGTCAATTAGTCTCAAGGTTTGTGTTGTCTTCCTCTATGATATAAAGATTGATTCATGGCCAAGTCATCCTTCTTAGGCTGCATTTGTGTAAGTGAGGTCTTCAAGAGAGTCTAAACTATTAGAAAGTGTCTAAAATCTTGGTCTAACATTCTTATACAAGTTGATCCCAATTAGCCCACAAATTGTGTCATGGTAAATTATTTCAGTCTGCAGTAGGTTTGATTAAGTCTTGATAAAACATCCTTGGTTGAAATTTTGCATGAGTAAGTGTCATGTGGAGTAAAGAGTTTAGGTGCCCATGTCACTCATAGTGTTCTCAAGATGTCATGAAAGAAACACTCTTGTCAGTCAAGGTATGTTAGGATGTCAGTAAAAAATTGAACTTGAATTAATTATTGGTGCTAGTGGTATACTTGTGTAAAAATTGCAATTTATTCCAAGGGGGAGTGGTTCATGGTACATAATGTCAAGTATATTTCTATCATCATCTTCAAACCTGAAATATAAAAGGATCAAAAGTAAGTTTTTCAAGGTCCTGCTATGAAAAGGTGTTGCAAGGTGTCAAAACCATACATGTTCTTATCACTCTTAAGAAGATACATCAGATGTCTATCCAAAGCCTCAATTCAAACCTCTACATATCATTTTAATAGAAGAAAGAACATCAAAATTATATGAAAGTTTCAGCCATGATGATTATTAAGAGAAGGAATTACATTTATGATAGCTATCTATGAATAGCTCATATGTTACAGAAGTGTTCAAAATTTGGATGCTTAGCTACAGAGATCTAAAAATGAAGTGCTCAATAGATGAAAATTTTCCTAAGTAAAAACTTTGAAGGTGTCTTATGTAAATAAGAAACTTTATGTCTTGCATAGAATTCTGAGAGAATAAAATGTTACATAGGTCAAATTCATGCTCAATTTGAATAAGGACACATGTTATGAATAATGAAGATTCTCATCTTATGATTACTTAGTCTAAATCATCAATCAAAGTATGATAAAATGATCTAAGGAGGAAAATGGAAAAGCAACCTCAAATAAGCTTCAAAGGGTCTAGAAGGTATGCAAGAATGCAAGTTGTGAATAAAGGAGGTTCTTGAAGAAGTATAAACATGGCTCAAGTTAAAGAACATCACAGGGAATGGAATGAAAAATGAGAATTGCATGTTGCAGGTTTGGAAAAACCTATTAAAAATAATTAAATATGTTGATTCCCTCAAACAACTGCTCTAGATGGATAAAACATTGAATGAAACTTCTACAAGATGTTGGTTATAAAAAAACTCAGAAACGAATAAAATGAAAAGTATGTAAAATTGAAAATATTCCGTGAGATCTAAATAATATTACAAGGTACAAAAGAAATGTTGCAAAGTATGCTTAGTACTTGATTGAGATATAAGGACAAGGATAAGATTCATTTCTCACAAGTTGGTAAGATAAGAGGCCAAGGTTGTGTTGGCATGTGGTCCTATTAGGTGTTTTCATTTATGTAAACAAACATTAATGAAAATTTGGATGTTCGAATATGGTCTTATGATGATATACATGATGCTAAGATGGTTTTTTAGATGTTTTTATGTTGGTATAATAAGATTAAGTGAGTTGTGCTTGCTCTTGCAAGCCTATTCAAGGGCCTAGGAGATGCGTCATGACACTATGAGCTTAATTGATACTTGGTAAGCATGTTGAGATTATGGATAAGAGTTTTGGATGTTTATTGGGCACTCACAGTAGTGGCATGGTGCAGGTACAGGTGGTTCACTACGTTATTTTTGTCGCTAAATCACTACACCCTCTGAATGAACAAAATGTGAATAGGTCATTTGGTGTGATTGGGACACGTGCGATCACCTCTCAAGATGTGGGACTTGGGCTCAAGGTGAACCTTTAGAAAAGGCCAACTTCCTCTTCCTAAACTAAGTTTTGTACCACTCCTAGTGAAATAACATGTTTGTCTAGTCCTATGCTAACATTTTCATGGGTTTTAGGGAAAGAGATCTATAGAAATGAAACTATACTAGGGATGGTGATGCACCAAATAAAGGGTGTTGTAAGACTCGGGAAGGGTTAATTTGAAGAGGGTGTGTAAACCACAAGTCAACTTCACCTTACTACAACTTAGAGAGGGTAAATAATACCATAGACTAGGAAGCACATGTTCCCTTTGTTAAACTGGATTATAAAAACAAGTTATCAGTTCTTCCAGTGAAGAAGGATGAACTTGAGAAGGGTGAACAAGCACCACAACTCAACTACATGCAATGCTCCACCACTCGATAATCACAAAACTCCAAGAACCTACAATATAAATGTGAACTTACACAGTGTAACTGCAAGCATGAGAAAAGGCACAAAGAAGTATAGAAGGATGAAAGGACTGAGATTAGTCACAAAACACACACTTTATTGCTTCAATAATGTGCACAATGCATCATACATTCAGAAGAGGAAATGATTTCCATTACAGTATTGAAGAGGAGGCTTGAAATTTCTCTCCACACACAAGGACAACTTGCATAAGCTAATGGACTCTTAAAAAATTGCACTTGCCTAAGATGTCTAACTTTCCAATCTATCTAACCAGTTGGAACCCTTTCGAATGAGCTTCCAACTTACATTTATAGAATAATATGTGAGAGAGAAGAGGAAAGGTCATAATTACATTCTTGAATTGAAGGCACATGATGGTTCATTTATTATAGTCGGTTGAACCACTTTAGAAGGTTCCATCATGTGTCATTAATGCCTGGTTGACCTAGTCTTATCAATTAATTAAAATAATATTTAAATAAAATATTGAAATAATAAAAATCAATATTATTATTAAAATATTTAAATAAAAATATTAAATTAATTAAAATACTGGTGGGACCCCCCATTGACCAATTTGACTCGAAAAGAGAGGGGTCCATGTGAATGAGTCAAAAAATAACCCAACTCAGTAGTTGGCTCGTCGAGCCAACTCATCAAGTTGGGCTCGTGCTACTCCTCCCTTCACCGCTAACAAGATTACTTTGGATCTAGCTCTCCGTTGACTTTTCCTGAGATCACTTGGTACTGAGCACCCTCACGTGTATTGAAAGTCGACCTCCATGTTCAATGATTCATTGTAGTGGCTCTTCCCCATTCATCATACCAACCGATCTCCCCGCATCGAGCTTCATAAAATGAGCTCTCCACCAAACTTTAAACTGAGCTTCATCTTCTTAGTGACTAAATTGTCATAGAACATGTGGAGCCCCACATGACCAAGACCTATTGAACTATCCATCGAGCTCCTATGCTGACTTAGCCCATAATGCCTTCCAAAGAATGTCGAGGTCACCCAAAACACCATCAAGCTCAACCTAGCCATGCCAAAGTCGGGTCGCCCATGACTCTTCTTATGAATTATCTCAACTTTTGTACCATCAAGCCCAACTCACGACCCAGCTTTATAAGAACAAAATGACTCGACCATTGAGCTCCCCAAGCTTACACCCATGGAGTCTTTTCATGTTATGGACCATGTCTCAGGTTTACGCATAGCTCACGTAACTCATCTTGTGTTTTTCCAAGAGCTCCCCACCATCATCTTGACTGAGCTCCTTTGCATTTTTGCATCCAAACCAATGAGCTCAAGCAAAATTCACCTTAACAAAATCGTCACCTTGCTCGAGTTAGACATAAATGATCAATGAACCTACTCACTTCCTCCCATCAAGTTGGTGCTAATCACACATGAGTTCGATGTCAAAATTGGGAAGATTTGACTCTTGTCATGCATTACCCTGGTTATTTATGGCAATATGTCTATGTCTTTGTTTTAATAACCTATTTTCATAGTGATTTGGCTTAGGCCGAACACCCATATCATGAGCTCATCATTTAATTTCTTGCTAACAGCTCAAACTCTTTCCCTTTTTTCTACTGAGTTCTATAATCAATATCCGTGTGCATGTTACGTCCCGCTCAGCTCACGGGTCACTTCCTCAGTTAAAATCTACATCATCTCAAACCTATGTCCCTTGTGGTTTAGTGCTATGAAATCGGTTCATTCATATTTGTAAACACTATGTTCATACTTCCAAGCTCGACCAACATTAAGCCTTTGAGATGGCTCAGTTTTGTACTCTCTCCGAGCTCATCGTCTCAACCCATGTAATGCTACTACATCCCTAGGCTCATCCTCCATAATGACATGGAAAGCTATAACATGACCTTGTGAGCTCCCACCAACGCTAAACTCCATGACCGATGAGCTCTGTGTGAGCTGATAGATTTTCCAATGAGATCGTCTCTAAGTTCGTGAGCCCATCACATTGCATGTAACCACCCGAGCCTTCACACAATTTCATTGTGTAATTGAACACCTTTGCAACCATTGAGACATATCTTCTGAGATAATGATGCAACTCTATGCATGTAGAGCCCTATCATGAATAAGTCACTAGTTTAATTCCTAGAATAACTCTAACCTCCATCCTAATAACACAGCGAAAAACTCACCATCTCACCTATAGGCTCTGTCGACACTAAAAAATTTCTCCGTAATTTCTATTTCATTAATGTATGTATTAGGAATAGGATGTTGTTAAGTATAATTAGTAGTAGCGTCTGATAGAAGATAACGGCACCATCAGTACGGTGCCACCAATAATGTGGAGTATGGTAACAGTCAAAGTACAATAGGAATGTTGTAAAAAGTAAATATTTGTCGTAAGTGGTCCGGTAATGTTAAAATGCCAAAGTTTGGGTAATTAGAGAAGTAGGGTCTACATGATTAGGAATTAGAAATATTATATTAGTAATAAGGAAAAGGAGTGAGGTCATAAATATTTTTTGTATTTTATTTGTAAAAAGTCTAAAAATGTGGAACCCATGTAAAATGATAAGGTTTATCTTATCTTAAAAGATAAGCTTACATGTACAGATAAGAGTTAAGGTATGGAATATGATTCGTCAGAGTGGATTTCTTATCCTATCTTAGAGATAAGATGGATAAGCCTGGAATTTCTATAAATAGAGAGGCCACCCCCCTCATTTAGCATAGAAGGAAGTAGTGAGAAATATTGTAGGAAGTGTGCAAAGGAAGCCATTAGTTTAAAGGTGTGTTGAAGAAGCCATTAAGAGGTGTAATTGTAAAGTTTCTCCCATAGTCTTGGTGAAAGGCAAGTGAAGTCAATAACACTTCAAGTACCTCATGGGTGAGATTGTAACAATTTCATGTTAATATTATAATTTACTTTGATATTTCAGATTTGTCATCATTCCATCTTATCATAGTCGATGGTATTCTTGTGTTATGTTGTTGTTTTTTTTTCCAGATTACATCCACCAAACTAAAGGTTGTGCATTAGTAAATAATCATAACACGAGGAGCTCCCGGTGAAGAATTATCATAGTGCCAGATTGGTGATGACATTTTGGTTCCGTTGCCAGGACCATTCCTCGTTGATGGATTTTCTGGAGAGATATTCCCACTTAGTCAAAAATCAATTGGAGGGTAACCTTGTTTTTACTGTGCATAGTAGTTACCATGGTAAAGTCATTTTTTCCATGAATAGTAGTTACCATGGTAAAGTCATTTTTGCTGGGAATAGTATTTACCACAGTAAATTCACTTTTTACCGTGAATAGTATTTACCGTAGTAACTTCACTTTTTACCGTGAATAGTATTTACCACAGTAAAGTCAGTTTTTACCGCAGTAAGTCAAGTTTTACCATAGTTTACTGTGGTCATTTCTATTTTACTGTAGAAAGGTGTAAAGTCACTTTCTAGTATAGTGATTCCAATTATTTGTGCACATAAGTCTTGTTGATTGTACTTGTGGGTGGGTATTTCACGGTGGTTACTTTTGAAAATGGGAAAGATTCCTATTTTTTCAGCTCAATCTAATGAAGATGCTTCTTCTTTCATTTAAGAGTTTAAACGATCTTGTATTTTTAATGGCCTTATAAGAAGGGAACAATGGACTAAATTTTTTCGTACCTTTTTGGATGGTTCAACACTTAGGTGGTTTGAAACACTAGGTGATAATGTGAAAAATTCATGGGATTTATTAACTGAAAGTTTTCTTAAAAAATTTGGTGAACAACAGAAATATGCAGATCTCATGATCGAGATCACAAAGCTATCCCAAGGAGAGAAGGAGAAGATAAGGGATTATCATGTTCGTGTTCTAGAGCTAAGGAGGAAGCTCGATGCCCAGATCCAGAAGGAAGGATTAGTGGATGGGTTAATGAATGGCGTGGATAATCTCCTATGTAAGCACTTCATTCTTGGGATGAAGCAAGAGATCAGACAATGAGTGAAGTATGACCACCCGGCTACCATTGAACAAGCAAAGGAGATTGCAAGAAGGCAAGAAGAAAGCATGGAAGAGGAGCCCAAAGAAATTGTTGCTAAAGTAGAGCCTACACCAGCACCTTTGGTCCAAAATCTACAACCACTCCCGGTGAGCACAAATATTTCTCCTAGTACATCTACTGAGTATGAAGATCTGCTCAAAAAGATGGGTCAGTTAACTATTAATCTTCTTCAAGGAAAAGAATTTAGTTCTCAGGGAGGAGATAGAGGTCCAAAAAGAAATATTTCTGAAGTTGTATGTTGTGGTTGTTATAAAAAGGGTCATTATAAGTATAATTGTCTAGATAGAGCTTCTACATCTGGTAAAAGAGATAACGATAAAGGAAAAGCACCTGTGAATTCTTTTGATGTAGTAGATAAGAGCAGAAATAATGAAGTAGATGTGTTTGTAACAAAAAGAAAGAAAGAAAAAGATAATCAAGATGGAAATGATCCTAACAAGATGAAAGGAGAAACTAGTAAGAAACATAGGAGAAGAAAGTTGGGTGTGCAAGATTTTCTGATTTCACAGGGGTAAGGACCATACTCCATCTTGGAAGATCTGTCCAAAAGGCCTGCAAATATTACATATGGTCAACTCTTGGCTATGTCTTCTGAGAAGAGGCAGGAGTTACGAAGTGGACTCAATGCTTGACGAAGGAAGGAGGTCAAGGTCCCTATTTTGGAGGCAGAGGTGGATCCCTCTGCTCCACAAGCTGAGGTATTATGTAATGGTATTTCAATTCATGATGTCTTAGTTGATGGAGGAGCTGCAGTTAATGTAATGACCGAGTCTAAAATGAATATTTTGGGTTTAAAAATTGATCACCCTTCAACACTTATGTTAAGGTCATTAAATAAGGGAAAAACTAAACCAGAAGGTGTAGTTTCAAATGTGGCAATATCTGTTATGGGTGTTGTATGTGTGGTAGACTTTCAGGTGATGAAAAATGGTCCCAGCTAAGGAGATTTCATGCAAGAAACTACTGGAATGAAGGTTTCATGACACTTGGACATGGTAGAGAGAGGGTGAAGATAAACATGATCCCTAGACATCATAAAGTAGAACCTGTGGATTCAAGTGATGAAATTGATGATTGGACATTCTCTGATTACTCTAGTACCAGTGAAGTGGACATTGAAGATGAAGAAAGTGAGGTGGATGTTTCAGTCATGGATATCCTTCCAGTCACACCAACTCATGACCCCATAAAATTATCTGAAGAAGAAGTTGATGATCGTCTCCAACAAATAAAGATTGGTGATGCTGTGATGGAGAGTGAGAAGGAATCCTACCTCCAGCTCTTTCGAAGGTACATACACCTATTCACTTTTGATTACAAGGAACTCCGTCAAGTAAGTTGGGTAGAACATTCTATTGAGCTAGTACATGGTGCTAAGCCCATAAAGCAAATGTCATATAGAATGAATCCTAATTTTTCCAAGACTGTAAAAGAAGAAATAGATAAGTTTCTTGATGCATGATTCATATTTTTTGTGGAGAATTCACAATGGGTTTCTCCCATTGTGATCTCAATAAAAAAGAATGGGAAGCTATACATTTGTGTTGATTACAGGAAGCTCAATAAGGCAACAAAGAAGGATAATTACCCTCTTCCATTTTCAGATCAGATCTTGGACGAAGTAGCAGGCCAGGAGTGCTATAGTTTTGCTGATGGATATAGCGGCTACAACCAAGTTCGTATAGCAGAGAAAGATCAGCTGAAGACCACATTCACCACTCCTTGGGGAACGTTTTCTTATAGAGTTATGCCTTTTGGGTTGTGTAATGCTCCAGTAACATGCCAGCATTTGATGAATAGGGTGTTCGAACCCTACATTGGGACCTTCATCAGAGTATTTCTGGATGATTTTTGCATCTATGGGAGCAAGTTGGACCACCTGCACCAAATGGAGACAGCATTTCAAAGGTTAGATGAAGCACAAGCCTCACTAAACCCTACAAAGTGTGTCTTTGGATGTTCTAAAGGTTTTTTGTTAGGGCATGTTGTATCTAGAGATGGTATTGGTACTGATCTTGATAAAGTTTTAAAAATCAAAGATTTACCATTTCCTATGAATAGAAGAAATAAGGTGCATGAAGCTTTTGGAAAACTGAAGGAAGCCCTGGTGTCTTCACCTATTTTAAAGAATTCAGATTGGAGCAAGCCATTCATTGTGTACACTAATGCCTCAGATGCAGCACTAGGAAGTACTTTGAGCCAAAAGGATGAAAATGGGAATGAACATCCAATTTACTTTGGGAGCAGACAAATGAGCAGTGCTGAGGTAAATTATATTGTAACTGAAAAAGAGGCTCTGGTTATCATTTTTGCTTTAAAGAAGTTTAGAAATTACTTGCTAGGGCAAAAATTTCTAGTTGTAACAGATCATCAGGCTCTTAAATATATTCTAAATAAGCCTAACCCATCAGGGAGGATAACAAGATGGATAATTTTGCTACAAGAATTTGAATTTGATATTATAGATAGGCCAGGAAAGAAGCATGTCAATGCAGATGCACTCTCTTGAGCCTATGATGGTTTAGGATCATCTTGTGATGATGATGATTTCCCCGATGCAGCATTGTTATCCCTTGACACAATCCCTAGTGAATACATAGATATTTGGAATTATCTGAATGAATTCAAGTTTCCTGATGGTGCTAATGCAAAGACTAAGAGAAAGATAACTCAAGCCAGTCGTCCATATTCTATTCTGCATGGAGTATTATTTCGAATAGGACCTGATGGACAGTACAAAAGGGCAATTGGACATGATCAAGGGAAGGAACTGCTAGAAGAATTCTACAATGGTACATGTGGATGGCACTTCTCTGGACAACTTACAACAAGAAGGATCTTGGATGCAGGTTATCACTCACCCACTCTTTTTAAAGATTGTTATAATTATTGTAAGACATGTGATATTTGTCAAACACATGGTAACCATAAGACTTCATCAGCTCCATTATGTCATATTCTTCCACTTGGTCCCTTTGAAAAGTGGGGAATAGATATTGTAGGTCCACTTCCAACTACCTCACGCCAAAATAAGTATATTGTAGTTGCCATAGATTATTTAACCAAGTGGATTGAAGCTAGGCCATTGAAAACAGCTTCCATGGATGAGGTGGCAAGGTTCATATATGAACGCATTATCACCAGATTTGGTTGTCCATTAGAAATTGTAACAGATCAAGGAAGCCACCTCATTAATGAGGTGGTAGAAGCCCTAGTCAATAAGTTTTCTATTAAGCATAGGAAGGCAACAACATACAAGCCAAGCACAAATGGACAGGTGGAACGAACAAATTTTGTGTTGTGTCAAATTCTAGCAAAAGATGCAGCCTTGCAGGTACATAAGTGGGATAAAAGGATTCATGCAGCATAGTGGGCATATAGGGCAACATCAAAGTCAGCAACATGATACTCCCCATTTCAATTGGCCTATGGCATTGATCCAGTTCTTCCTATTGAGTTTGATATTCCCACTGTAAGAGTTATGAAAAATGAAAGGATGGATGAAAGTGATTCAATAAAAGAAAGGTTGGTACATCTTCATTTTCTAGAGGAAATGAGGGAAATAGCAAAGGATATAAGCCATAAGAATAAAATGAAGCAGAAGGAATACTTTGATCAAAATATCTGGTGGTTTCCATTTCATGTGAATGACTTGGTTCTAGTATATGATTCTAGATACAAAAAAAGAAGACAGAGAAAATTTCTTCCAAAATGGATGGGGCCCTACAAAATAACAGTTGTGCATGAAAATGGTACGTACAGACCGAAGGAATTGGATGGCACTCCCATTACGAAATGGGTCAACCACGACAAGTTGAAGATTTTCCAAGCACTAGAATAGTCTACTCCGAGGACGAAGTAGAAGCTAGGAAGGGGAAATATGTCGACACTATAATTTTCCTCCGTAATTTCTATTTCATTAATGTATGTATTAGGAATAGGATGTTGTTAAGTATAATTAGTAGTAGCATCTGATAGAAGATAACGGCACTGTCAGTATGGTGCCGCCAATAATGTGGAGTACGGTAATAGTCAAAGTACAATAGGAATGTTGTAAAAAGTAAATATTTGTCGTAAGTGGTCCGGTAATGTTAAAATGTCAAAGTTTGGGTAATTAGAGAATTAGGGTCTACATGATTAGGAATTAGAAATATTATATTGGTAATAAGGACAAGGAGTGAGGTCATAAATATTTTTTGTATTTTATTTGTAAAAAGTCTAAAAATGTGGAACCCATGTAAAATGATAAGGTTTATCTTATCTTAAAAGATAAGCTTACATGTACAGATAAGAGTTAAGGTATGGAAGATGATTCTTCAGATGGATTTCTTATCCTATCTTAGAGATAAGATGGATAAGCCTGGAAGTTCTATAAATAGAGAGGCCACCCCCCTCATTTAGCATAGAAGGAAGTAGTGAGAAATATTGTAGGAAGTGTGCAAAGGAAGCCATCAGTTTAAAGGTGTGTTGAAGAAGCCATTAAAAGGTGTAATTGTAAAGTTTCTCCCATAGTCTTGGTGAAAGGCAAGTGAAGTCAATAACACTTGAATTACCTCATGGGTGAGATTGTAACAATTTCATGTTAATATTATAATTTACTTTGATATTTCAGATTTGTCATCATTCCGTCTTATCATAGTCGATGGTATTCTTGTGTTATGTTGTTTTTTTTCCAGATTACATCCACCAAACTAAAGGTTATGCATTAGTAAATAATCATAGCACGAGGAGTTCCCGGTGAAGAATTATCATAGTGCCGGATTGGTGATGACAGCTCCCTAATGACTTGACGGGAAACTCAGGTTCATGGAACTTCTCTTTTGGCATGCCACCATCACTACTCCACTTGGCCATCCTCGCATGAATCTCCATGTTGTGGAACATCTTCCTTGGCTCTCCATCATAAAAACCCCACTTGGCCATGTTTTCCAAAACCTCCCCTGCATGGGGTTAATAGCTTGGCCTACCATCTTGACATTTCCACCATGGCCATGGGCCCCTTCAAATTCCTGACGAGCTATGCCATTCCAAATCTCAAAAATTTGGTTTTCAATCTTCACAATCCCCACTATGGCTTGAACCTCATAATTTTTCACCAGCTCAGCTTGATCTTTCTTCATCCTTGTATTCTTCCTCTATGACCCACACTTGTCAAAATAGTTCCTCAATAGAATAGAACTCTTTACCACTTCCAAGATCTTTGATGTAGTGAGCTATCTTTTGTGAACCGTGTGATTCAAATGAGAAATTTGGTTGTAAATTGTCGAATTAGCTCGGGCTATGCAGTGGTTCTCTTTCTGCCCTTCCCAACTACTACAAAATACATTTGACATTACTCCTGAGCTTGCCTAAGTGATCTCTCAACTGAGAGAATTTGTTTCCTATCATCCATTGAGCTCATTTGTCTTCCTTCATACTTGTGAGCTCTAACCCTCAGTTTGATACATTGAGCTACTTATCTTTTTGTTTCTATAGCTCGTGTTTCATGTACTTTATCGAATCTACTTCTACAGTGAGCCATACCTATCCATGTGACTTCGAGCTCACCTCACTAACTTTTCCTCGATTTATTTCCTATGATGATCAAGCTATATATTCTTCCACATGATACAATACCATAACTAATCTTAACCAGTGTGTGGGCTTCATGCTCACAAGCTCACCGTACTAAAAATCAAACTTGATCAAGATCTTCTTAGTGGGCTCGCTAAGTAATCTGTGTACTTTCCTTAGTTTCTTCCTAGTGAACTCAGTCAACATTCATGAGCCCAACTCTTCTTCACAAGTATGTTGACTCATCCTCCATGTAAGCTCTCCTTGACCTACTCTCTCGGTGCCCTTCGAGTTAAACATGATCTCTCTTAAAATTTTGAATCATTTCATCTAATGTGTAGCTGCTAAATGTTCCACTTGCATTCCATTGTCCTGCGATAGTTTTTCAGTGAGATCATCTTCTTTAACAATTTTTTCAAGTATCCATAGTTGAGTTTGACCGTAATCTAAGCATTTCCTTTCACACATTTTATCCCAAGCCCTTTCTGCTGAAATGACATGCCCCATGCTCTGACCTGAGTCTTCCTCGTGCCTTACTCAAGCCAAGCTCATACTCAAGCTGAGTTTAATCATGGCAAACCTCAAGCATAGATCATTTGGGTGATTCCCAAAATTCCTCAAGCTTCCTCTACACTTTAGGCTTGGCCATTTCTTGGCTCAAAGGACTGAGGTTATCTCCTTTGGCAAGTTTCAGGCATGTTACCTTCTAAACTCGATCATGACACATTCTGAGTTATTTTCATAATGAGTTGAGCTCCCAATTCAAGGATCAAAACCACTGATTTGATCTTCTTCACACTTTTGATGTCCATTCTATCTACTTAGTGAGCTCATTTGATCACTTCTCAACTTTTCCCTTATGAAAAAACAATCTCGTTGAGCTATACACAGAGTGGCTCGCTGATGTCTCCCATTCTATCGACCAATCCATTCTTCTCTTGGCTGATCTCTCATCTAAGCTACCAACAATTTGTCACCAAGATGACATTGAATTCATTTACTATCATGGCTAAGAATCATCTAGCTCATCCTTAAGGCTTAGATTGATTGAGATATTCCTGGAGCTACGCATTGAGTTGATGATCAAAATCCTACTTGTGTACTCAATACTACCCACCGAGCCACAATGAGTGCCATATCCCATTCTCCCCAAATTCAATGAGCTTGTTTACATCATCATGTTGACTCACTTGGATAGGTGATTCATTTCCCTATTGAGTCAGAAAATTCCTTAGCTTTTCCCATAAATTCAAATGTTTCATCCATACTTCGAGCTCTTTAATCAAACCATATTTTTACGTGCTCGGGATTTCTACATCCTTAACACTGAGCTATGAGCTCTTATTCCAACCTCCTAAACTATTTAGCATGCCTTGGTGACCTGAATCCAACCCTAGCTCGAGCCTTTTGCAAATATCCCAAGCTCCATACATGAGATAATTTGGAGTAAAATATTCGATGTATTATAATCTCGCTGGGCTATCAACATAAAACATATCATGTCTATTTAGCTCAACCAAGTTATGTTTGAATATCCTTCTTCCCATGTGTTTGAAAATCCTTCTAAGGCATCATGAAGGTATAGAAGTACTCCGAAAAAAATTTATACACCAACGTTGACAATTTTAGCCTGTAGACCATCGTTTTTCATTTTTACTCGAGAAGCAAAAATGGACAACATTTTGGCGACCTCTGGGGGATGTTTTCCTGCTAAGCATGATTCTAGTAGCCTTAAGTCATCCATTGGAAATGGATTCAATATTAGAATCTTGAAATTTATTTGATCTTCTTTGATACATCCTATAATCTCCTTAAGCAAATCCGATCTTGGACCTCCCTGGAATACTAAGGATGAAGTATAGTGAATATGATGAACACTTGGCATCTAGAGCATATTGTAGAACTTTGAATGAATCAACCAAGGAATTAGGAATATCTTGAAGCTCTTATGGAAACATTTAACCTTCTTATCCTTGAAAGACTTCTGAGAATGATACAATGTTCAAGAACAACACAAAAATGACAAAAAGGAAAGCAAAAGAACAACAACACACAACAATGGGAATAATCACTTAGAGGAAAACACCTAAGTAAACTGTACCGGGGGTGGAATGCTTGTCCAAAACATTCTTTGAGATGTATCCCATTCACATGAATGGGAATTTTATCTCCATTGAGCCTGGATAGATGAAATGAATTCACCTTTTTGCAACTCGTGATGATGTATGAACTGTTCTAAACAGCCTTAAACTTGGAATGCCTACCTGGTTTAGCCCTATCTTCATCCCATTTGAGGACTAAATATCCCTCTTAAAAATTCCTGTTGGATGCTTTCTTGTCAAAAGATTTCTTAAAATGAGCCTATTGTTGCTTAAAAGTCTTCATAGCCTTGTTCCGTAATTCCTCTAACTCCATGAGTTTAGCAAACCTTACTATTAGAGGATCACTCTCCATAACTTCAAGTTGATGGGCTAACTCCAAAGAATGTAACTACAAATAGAGCAGAAGTTTTACTTCCCTTCCATATACAGGCACGAAAGGAGAATTCCTTATGGCCCTTTTAGGTGTGATCTAATCTACCCATAAGGCAGTCTTAAGCTGTGTATGCCAAGTCCTCTTGTTAGTCTCCATCGTGTGCTTAATTATTCTTATGAGGTTTTTATTACTAGACTCATCCAATTCATTTCCTTATGGATAGTAAGTGGATGAAGTCTTGAGGTAAACCCCATTTTTAATAACCCATTCACTCAACTTCATACCAAGAAAATTCATCGCGTTGTCTGAAATGACTATAAAAGGAACACTGAACCTTATCATTATACCTTCCAAGAAATCCAGAAGTACCTTTTCATTGCTCTCTTTCAATGCTACCACCTCTTTCCATTGATTAAAATAGTATGTTGCAGTAACAACCCATTTATGTCCATCACTTAATGGAGGATTAATCATTCCAATGAAGTTCAACCCCCATTGAACAAAGGGTTGATCCACTTGAATTAGATGCAGTGGAAGAGCTACCAACTTCTGCTTTCCTGTGGAAAATGCACATTCCTTACATTTAGTTACCCAGAGATAGGAATTTTTGAACAAATCCAACCGATAGTAACTGGATCACATGATCTTAGTAGCATTTTTTTCGTGTAGAGTAATGTCCTCTAGATAGACCATTATGAAACTCTTCTAGTATCTTACTTACTTGTTCTGGTCCTATGCACCAGAACAAATCCTTTCGAAAGAGAACATTATTTACCAAAACATATGGAATAGATTGAAGACAGAAATTACGTATTTGGTTTTTATCCATGTCCACCGGATATACCCCTAAGAAGAGGAAATTCTTCATTTTGGATAACCAGTCAACTTGCTCATCACTCTCATCAGTTTTTAGGAGTGTTATATCCTCATCACCTTTTGATTCCATATCTACAGAAAGTTGTTGACATAAACCTTTACCTCTAACAAGTTTGGTAACCTTGATATGCACACAATAATTCATCACCTTTGTGATCCATCCAATGTGCTTCTCATTCATCTCTTTGTTTTGTAAAAACTCTTTAACACCTAGATGAGACACCATCAAATGAAATTTTTTTTTCGACAACATGTGCTTGAATTTATTTAAAGATCGAATAACTGCAAAGACTTATTTCTCAATGAATGAGTATTTAATCTCATAGTATTTGAGGGTTTGACTAAAGAAAGAAATTGGCTGCTACATCATATCATCATTTTGTTGAGTGAGAATCCTTGAAATTCTCTCTTGACTTGCAAAAGCATAAAGGATAAAGTATTTAGCAAACTTGGGGTTCACTAGCATGGGAGCTTGAGAAATTACCATTTTGATGGCTTCGAATCTTTCTCATTCTTCCTTTTTCCATGATAATTGAATTTTTTTCTTCAACATGTCTATCAATGGTTTAGCCATTGTTGCGAATTGAGGGATGAATCTCCGCATGAATTTTATGGTTCCCAAAAAACTCTAGAGACCCTTCTTATGATTTGGGAGACATAAGGACATAATCAAATGAATCCTAGTTAGATAGATTGATAGTCCTTCCGCTGAAACAACATGCCCCAACAAATTTCCCTTGTGCACTGTAAAAATACACTTCTTTAGATTGATTAAACCCCCAAATTCCCTACACCTTACGAAAACCTTCCTTAGATGTGTGATGTGATCATCTGCATGCTTAGAATATACAGATATGTCATCTAGGTAAACCAAGATGATATCGTTGATTATTCATTTAAACGCCATGTCGATGCATCTTTGGAAAGTAGCCCTGAAATTGGACAATCTGAACGACATTTTTTTGTAGGCATATGTTCCCCACTTGGTAGTGAAAGCCATTTTGAATTGGTCAGATTCTTGGACTAGGATTTCATTGTAACCTGAATATCCTTATAATAAATAAAATCTTTGAGCTCCTTCCACCATTCAAAGGATTTTCTCCATTGATGGGAGAGGATAATGGTCTTTCAGTGATGCATGATTCAAATCCCTGAAATCTACGCAAAATCAAATTTCTCTGTTCTTCTTCCTTACGAGAACTAGATTGGCTACCCAAGAGGAGTGTTTGATAGGAAAAATAATACATGCTTCAATAATTTTGGTTAGCTCCTTTCTCATTAGTGGTTCAATTTTGGGATTAACGGGCCTTTGTTTTGCTTGGCCTTATGATCTAGTTCGATGGTATGTTGTTGTAGACCTGGATCAAAACCATGCAATTTTTTATAGCTCCACACCAAAATGTCATGATATTCTTGACAAAGTTTGATGAAAGCTTCTTTCTCTTTGGAAGTACACACTTTTCCAATCTTCAGAAACTTCTCATGTGCGACCTTGACTTCCTCAAAATATTCTTCTTTGACTACCATGTTATAGCTTTGTCTTTTGGCTTAGTCATCTGAGTTGAAAATTGATTCCAGAGTGACTAATATTTTTGGTAGTTTGTTTTTTTTCAATTGTATAATTTGATAACCATATGACTCTTATAACTTATCCTAACTTCTTGCAGCAAACTTTGCCTCTTCTTACAAGAAAAGGATAAAAAAAATTCACTATCGAACACTTTTCAGCTACTCACATTATTAGGGACTGCAGGTCAAACCACCATTTTGAAAAATCACTGCCCTTCTTTCATGATATCAACATGTATGTTGTATTTTTAGCCAATGTAGTAAGCCTATCAGCATCTTGATTTTGATTTTTAAGAACTGCATGGATCCCAAAAGCTTCAAAATATTTAATTAGGTCCCAAACTTGGTTCTTGTATGATCTTAAAAGATCATTCTTGGATGCACTGCATAACATCACTTGATGGACAACTAACTCACTGTCTCTAAAAAAATCAGGGATTTGATCCCCTTCTTTTGGGCTAGTTGAATTCCTTGTACAAGAGCCTTGTATTCAGCAACATTATTAGTGCAACTGAATTATAACCTGAAAGATGAGAAGTAATTATATCCCTCTGGAGAAATTAACATAACACTAGCACCAGATCCATTCTTAATTGTTGAGCCATCGAATAACAATTACCACAGTCCTTCCGGATCATTTGGTGTTTTGACAAGTTGTGGTATGATTATATCTTCTTCTTTAATGTAGTAGGTACCCAATCCTATTTCTTCCAAAAGTAGCAAACCAACTTCTTCTTCTACCAACAAATCAGAGTAGGGATTATACTGATGATATCCACTTAATTCATCTAGCACATTATAGGTGACTTCTTCAACGAGAGTGGTTAGTTCATGATTAACATCTTCTTCTTTCGGATATCCGATGGTGTAATTCCCATTTATAGGACTAGCAGTGTAGGGTTCTACATGATTATGGAAGATTGGTTCTTCCCTTATAATCACTTTGGTTTCGTATCGAGTCTTGAGAATCATATGTGACCAATCGGTTGATAGATAACTTCCCATTTCAGCAGTGAAATCTTGTGATAGGTAGATGGTCAAGAGAGGAGGAAGATCAATGATTGATATGTCTTGGGTGAATGAAAAACTTAGGCATGAATGGATGGTAATTTGAAGTCCTTTGATAACTCCAATATTCTTAACAGCTTTTCCATCCATTTGAACAACTCCTCTTACAACTAGCATTTATTGTATGTCTAGTACATCTGTAATTTTTTTGGGCATGACTAAGCTACTGGCACCAAAATTGATCATGCAATTGTGCACTAGGTGGTTGCCAATGATCAAGGAATTATAGAATGGTGGTGGTTTATTTTCCTTAGGAATACCTTTCCCTTCTGGTTGACACAAACTTGTAGCAGTTGTTGCTCCATGACCTAATGATTTGTCGATTTTACCAAAACTGTTTAAAGCTTCTCGTAATAAGTTTCTTTGAGAAGGAATTGAGAGTGTGTCCCACATAGTAACGCTCAGGTTGGTTTCCTTCATCTATTCCACTATGCTAAAGGGAATTTATCCTACTTTTTTGACACTTCTTTGAGCATTGGGATCCTCCTTTGGAAAATGCTTGGTGGGTATCATGATGCCTGATGAGCTTTCTTTCTTTGTGGCTTGGCTAGTAGGTGTTTTTGGAAATTTCTTTCCTGCATATTTTTCAACCACCATTTTTGGCTGAGGATTTGAAGTGGATTCTTTATCAGCTTAGGAAGTTTGAAGTTCTCATTGTTATCTTCTTGGAATGAGTGTTTTCCCCCACTGATGAGGAATCTATATTCAACTCGTAAATATCTTCTTCTTGCCAGTTTAGCAAAGTGGTTTTTTCAGGTGCTTGTGGTTGATCTGATGTTTCTTGTTTAGATGTGTTCTCTGTTAGCTCAGAAGTTGTAGATATGCTTTGAACCACAAGGGCCTATCCGAGAACTGAATTGAGACAAATATTTTGATTGTGGAGTTGAGAAAAAGGGTAGCACCATTCGTAGTATTAAACTAGATTATTTTGGATAGGTACAATGGCTCTAGATGAACTAGTGGCAAGAGGGTTCTAAAAGTTTAAAGGTATTACATTTGCAGCTTGATTTTTAGCTTGATTTTGTGGCTATTTTTTCCTTTGAAAAGTAGGACAGTTAGCTTGATACTGCTGATTTTGTTTTTGATATGGATGATTATATTGAAATTGTTCCCTCTTGAGTGCAACAAGCTCATTTCCAAAAGTTTGCATTAATGACTTGACTTCAAATAGATCATTCGAAGAGGAAGGGTCAGACTGAGCTAGTTGATTAGAGGCTTCTAGGATAGGAATGATGATGGGCTGATTTTTCCTAAGATTCAAGGATAGCGGAATTGGCGGTCATGGAGCTATCTTTCCAACTTGAATCAAGGAATTTTCCTCTCTTATGACAATGTCGTAGGAATCAAGTAATGTATCCCCTCCCATGGACTACATTATAACTGCTACATCACTATTCAAGGCTCACAAATAGTACAAGAATGCATTATGTGCAGAAGGCTTTATAAGTGTCAGAATCCTATTCCAGGTTCTACGGAATTGGAAGTTGAAATCACTCATGTATTCTTGGGGAGCTCTCTTCTTGGTAGTGATTTGTTCCAAAAGTGATAGGTTATCACTCTTGTCTTCAAACTATTTACAAAGATTTTCTCCTAACTCATCTCAAGTGGTTATACTACCAACACTTAACCCTTGAAACTAGTGGAGTGCTTTTCCCTTGAAAGAGGTAGCAAGAATTCTAACCACAACATTTTCCTCTATGATATTATGGATGGCACAAATTTTGGCTACATCAAGAATATGTTCCACTAGATTAACGTGAGTTTCCCCACGTAAAAATGTAAACTTTTGAGTTCCACAACAGGTATAGGGTTGCATTGAGGCAACAGAAGAGGACTACTTGCATTCAAAGCGGGAAAAACTTGGTTCCATCCCATAACAGCAAGAGTTTGATTACTCCTTGGTAGAGGAATCCTTCTGTATGGAGGATTTGAATGACCCCTACAAGGTAGAGCTGAAACTAGTGATATTGAAATGCCTCTTCTTCTTCTCTTTGGAGGAGACGAGGAAAGTTCGATATGTTGATAATTTCCTTGCTTTCCACCCCCCCCCCCAGCTCCGTCCCGCCCAACCTCCCTCTCCCCAAGCCCCCTCACCCTCCCCACACAACTCCCGCCCGCCGCCCCTCCCCCGTACCGACCACTCCCCTCCCCCATCACCCCACGCCACACCCCTCCGCCCATCGCCACACCCGACCCCCTCCAGCGACTGCCCCCGCCCGACCCCACCGTCCACGCGCCCACCCCTCCCCCTCCCCCCCTCCCTCCCCCCCTCCTCTCCCCCCACCCCCCTCCCCTCCCCCCCCTCCCCCCTCATGCCCCACCCGCCCCTCCCCGCCCCTCCCCTCCACCCCCCCGCCCCACCCCCTCCCCCCCCCCTCCTCCGACCTCCCGCCCCCTCACTCCGCACCACCCGCCCCCACCCGGCCCCCGCCCCGCCCCCGTCCACCTACCCCTACCCCTCCTCACCCCACCCGCCTCCCCCCCGCCGCCCGCATCCCCGTCCCACACCCGCCCCCCCCCCGCCAAGAGACCCACACGCCGCCTCGCTCCGCACCCCGCCGCAAACCACCCCCCCACCTACCACTCACCCCGCCATTCCCCCCTCCCCCCCTCCCTCCCCCCCCCCCCCCCTCCACCCCCTCCCCCCCTTCACTCCCCCCCCCCCGCCAGCCCCCCCCCCCGCCTCCCCCTCCACCCCCCCCCCCCCTCCATTCCCCCGCCCCCTCCCCCCCCCCTCCTCCCCCCCCCCCCCATCGAGTCCCCTCCCCCTCCCCCCCCTCCCCCCCACCCCCCCCCCCCTCTCCCGCTCCCTCCCCCCCCCACTCCCCACCCCCCCCTCCCCCCCCCCCCTCGCTCCCCCTCCCCCTTTACCCCCCCCCCCCCCCCCCCCCTCCCCTCCCCTCCCCCCCCTCCCCCCCCTCCCCATCCCCCCCACCCCACTACCCCGCCCCCCCCCCCTCCCCCCCCCCTCCCTCCCCCACCCCTTCCGCCACCCCCCCCCCACGCCTCCCCTCTCTCCCCCGGCCCCCGCCCGCTGCCCCCTCCCCCCTCCACCCCTCCCCCACCCCCCCCCCCCTTTCAACCGCCCTCCCCCCCCTCCCCCCCCTCCTCTTCCCCCACTCACCCCTCCCCGTCCCAACATCGCCCCCCCCACTCAACCCCCCCTCCCCATACTTAATACCGCTAACCCCTCCCCCCCACCATACCCCCCCAACCCCCCCCCCCCCCCAACCAACCTCACACCCTCCACATCCTCATCCCCCCCCGCCGCCCGGCCCCCTCCCCCCCCCCGCCCTACCCCCCTCCCCACCCTCCTCCCCCGCCACCCACCCCTCCCCCCTCCCGCCCCCCCGCCCCCCGCCAACCTCCTCCGCCCCACTACACCCCCAGCACCCCGCCCACCAGCACCCCCCCCCGCATCTCCCCCTCCTCCTCCCCCACCACCTCCGACGCCCCCCACCCCTCTCCCCCCGCCCTAACGAGCCCACCCCCCCCCCCCCCCGCACCACCCTCCACACGCCCCCCTTCCCTCCTCCCCCCCCCCCTCCCCCGCCCCGCCCTCTCCCCCTCCCCCCCAACTATCACCCCCCCCCACCCGCCCCGCCTCCCCCCCCCCCGGCGCCCACCCCCCCCTCCACCCCCCCCCCCCCCCCCCTACACCCCCTCCCCCGTCCCCCCCCCCCCTTTCCCGCCGCCTCCCCCCTCCCCTCCCACCTCCCTCACCGCCGCCCCCCCTCAACTCCCTAGCGCCCCCTACTTACGCTCAGCCACCCGCCCCCCCCCCCACCCCCGACCTTCGCGCCACCCCCCTCCCCCCCCTCCGCTTTTTGCTCCCCCTTCCCAGGTATAATAGAAACGTGAAATTACATGTAACCTGTAAGCATTAGAAAACGGCACAAAGAAAGTATAGAAGAAATACTTGCATCAAAGCGGGAAAACTGGTCCTCCCATAACAGCAAGAGTTTTATTACTCACTCTTGGAGAGGAAATCCTTCTGGTATGGAGGAGTTGAATGACCCTAACAGGTAGAGCTGAAACAAGAAGCCCTTGTCTGAATTATTAACATAAGTTAACGCACTAAGATTTGGAATCTGGATATAAAGAGTCAACATATATTTTGACTTCTGTAAATGAAAAGAGAAGTACCAACTCAGTCCCACCGGGCGTGCCAAAAAATGTTGTCTCCAAATCACTGCACCCTTTGAATGGCAAGAATGTGAAGAAGACGTTCGGTGTGATTGGGACACATGGGATCACCTCTCAAGATGTGGAACTTGGGCTCAAGGTGAACCTTTAGAGAAGGTCAACTTCCTCTTCCTAAACTAAGTGTTGTACCACTCCTAGTGAAATAAAATGTTTTTTTAGTCCTATGCTAACATTTTCATGGTTTTTAGGGAAAGGGATCTACAGAAATGAAACTATACTAGGGATGGTGATGCACCAAATAAAGGGTGTTGCAACACTCAGGAAGGGTTAATTTGAAGAGGGTGTGTAAACCACAAGTCAATTTCACCTTACTGCAACTTAGAGAGGGTAAATAATACCACAGACTAGGAAGTACACGTTCCCTTTGTTAAACTGGATCAGAAAAACAAGTTATCAGTTCTTACAATGAAGAAGGATGAACTTGAGAAGGGTGAACAAGCACCACAACTCAACTACATGCAATGCTCTACCAGTCGATAATCTCAAAACTCCAAGAACCTATAATAGAAACGTGAAATTACACAGTGTACCTGTAAGCATGAGAAACGGCACAAAGAAGTATAGAAGGATGAAAGGATTGAGATTAGTCATAAAACACACACTTTTATTGCTTCAATAATGTGCACAATGCCTCATACATTCAGAAGAGGAAATGATTTCCATTACAGTCTTGAAGAGGAGGCTTGAAAGTTCTCTCCACACATAAGGACAATTTTCATAAGAGAATGGACTCTTGAAAAATTGCACTTGCCTAATATGTCTAACTTTCCAATCTATCTGACCAGTTGGAACCTTTTTGAATGAGCTTCTAACTTATATTTATAGAAGAATATGTGAGAGAGAAGAGGAAAGGTCATAATTACATTCATGAATTGAAGGAACATGATTGTTCATTTATTATAGTTGGTTGAACCACTTTAGAAGGTTCCATCATGTGTCATTAATGCTTGGTTGACCTAGTCTTCTCAATTAATTAAAATAATATTTAAATAAAATATTTTAATAATAATAATCAATATTATTATTAAAATATTTAAATAAAAATATGAAATTAATTAAAATACTAGTGGGAGCCCCCGTTGACTAGTTTGACTCAAAGAGAGAGGGGTCCATGTGAATGAGTCAAAAAATAACCCAACTCAGTGGTTGACTCGTCGAGCCAACTCACCGAGTTAGGCTCATGCTACTCCACCCTTCACCATTAATGAGCTTACTTTGGATTGATCTCTCCATTGACTTTTCCTAAGCTCACTTGGTACCAAACACCCTCACGTGTATTGAAAGTCAAGCTCCATGTTCATTGACTCTCTACAATGACTCTTCCCCATTCTTCATACCAACCAATCTCCCTACATCGAGCTTCACAAAACAAGCTCTCCACCAAACTCTAAATTGAAGTTCAAACCAAGATTCATCTTCTTGGTGATTGAATTTTCATCGAACATTCCGAGCCCCACACGACCGAGACCTATTGAGCTGTCCATTGAGCTGTTATGTTGAGTTGGCCCACGACGCCTTCCAAAGGATGTTGAGCTCACCCCAAGCACCTTCAAGCTCAACCTAACCATGACAAATTTGGGTCACCCATGAGTCTTGTTGTGAATTATCTCAACTTTTGTGCCATGGAGGCTAACTCGCAACCTAGCTTTATAAGACCAAAACGACTTGACCGCTGAGCTCCACAAGCTTACACCCATGGAGTATTTTCATGCTATGGACCATGTCTCAGGTTTAAGCATATCTTATGTAACTTCTCTTGTGTTTTTCCAAGAGATCCTCACCATCAGCTTGATCAAGCTCATTGTGTAACCACACCGAGATCCTTTGCATTCTCGTATCCAAACCGATGAGCTCAAACAACCTTCATCTTAACACAATCGTCACCTTGTTTGAGTTAGAAATCAATGATCAATGAACCTACTCGCTTCCTCCCATCAAGTTGGTGCTAATCACACATGAGCTCGATGTAAAAATTGGGAATAGTTGACTCTTGTCATGCATTACACTGGTCATTTATGTAATATGTCCATGTCTTTGTTCAAATAACCTAGCAAGATGGCTTGAGTTGAACACCCGTATCATGAGCTCATCATTTAAATTCTTGCTAACGGCTTGGGACTCTTTCCTTATTTTTCTAATAAGTTCTACAATCAATAGTTGTGCACATGATATGTCCTGCTTGACTCATGAGTCACTTCCTTAGTTAAACTTTACATCATCTTGAACCTATTTCCCCTATGGTTTAGTGCTTTGCAATCAATTCATTCATATCTGTAAACACTATGTTCATACTTCCAAGCTCGGCCAACATTGAGCCTTTGATATGGCTTGGTTCTGTACTCCCTCCAAGATCATCATCTCAACACCTATAATGCTACTGTATCCCTAGACTCAACCTCCATAATGACATGGAAAGCTATAATATGACCGTGCGAGCTCCCACCGACGCTGAACTCCATGACCATTAAGCTCTGTGTGAGCCGGTAGATTTTCAAGTGAGCTCATCTCTAAGTTCGTGAGCCCATCACATTACATGTAACCACCTAATCCTTCACATGAGTTCACTGTGTACTCAAACACCTCTGCAACCATTAAGCCATGTATGTCAATTTGATGATGCAAATTTTTGTGAGTATAGCCCTATCATGACTAATTCACTAGTTCACTTTTGATAATAACTCCAACCTCCTGATAATAACTCGGTGACTAACTCACCATCTCACATATAGGCTCCCTAGTGACTTGACAGACAACTTAGCCATTGACTTAGGCTCCAAGTTTACATGTTCATTTCATGGAACTTCTCATTTGGCATGCCACTGTCACTACTCCACTTGGCCATCCTTACATAATCTCCATGTTGTGGAACATCTTCCTTGGCTTGCCATCATAAAAACCCCACTTGGCCATGTTTTCCCAAACCTCCCCTGCATGGGGTTAATAGCTTGGCCTGCCATCTTGACGTTTCGACCATGGCTATGGGCCCCTTCAAATTGTTGATGAGATATGCCATTCCAAAGCTCAGAAATTTGGTTTTCAATCTCCATAATCCTCACTATGGCTCGAACCTCATACTTTTCCACCAGCTCGACTCAATATTTCTTCATCCTTGCATTCTTCCTCTCTGACCCACAATTGTTAGCATATTCCCTCAACAGAACCAAGCTCTTCACACTTCCAAGATCTTTGATGAGGTGAGCTATCTTTTGCGAATGATGTGACTCATATGAGAAATTGTGTTGTAAACCTCCAATTTTCTCTAGCTACACATCGGCTCTCTTCCTGCCCTACCCAACTACTATGAAATACCTCTGACATTACTCTTGAGCTTGCCCAGGTGAGCTCTCAACTGAGGCATTATGTTTCCTATCATCCATTGAGCTTATTTCTCTTCTGACATACTCGTGAGCTCAAACCCTTAGCTCGATACATCGAGCTACTTATCCTTTTGTTTCTAGGGCTCGTGTTCATGTGCTTTACCGAATATACTTCTATGGTGAGCCATACCTATCCACGTGACTTTGATCTCACCTCACTAACTTTACCCTGATTTATTTCCTATGATGATCGAGCTATGTACACTTCCACAAGCTTCAATACCATAACTTTTCTTATCCAGTGTGCAGGCTTCATGCTCACAAGCTCACCATACTAAAAATCAAACTCAATCAAGCTCTTCTTAGTGGGCTCGCAAAGCAATCTATGTAGGTGCCTTAGTTTCTTCCTAGTGAACTCGGCCAACATTAAAAAACCCAACTCTTCTTTACGATTCTACTAACTCATCCTCCATGCAAGCTCTCCTTGACTGACTTGCTCGGTGCCCTTCGAGTTAAACACGATCTCTCTTTGAATGTTGAATCATTTCATCTTATGTGTAGCTCCTACATATTCCACTTAAATTCCATTTTCCTACAACAATTTTTCAGTGAGCTCGTCTTCTTCAAATATTTTTTTAAGTATCCATAGTTTAGTTTGACTGTAATCTGAGCTTGGCCTTTCATATGTTTGATCCTAAGCCCTTTCCTCTGAAACAAAATGCCCCATGCTCTGACCCAAGTCTTCCTTGTTCCTTACTCGATCTGAGCTCATACTCAAGATGAGTTTAATCACAGTAAGCCTCAAGCATAGATTAGTTGAGTGATTCCCAAAATTCCTTAAGCTCCCTATACACTTCAGGCTCATGCATTCCTTGGCTCAAAGGACTGATTTTATCTCCTTCAGCAAGTTTTAGGCATGTTACCTTCTAAACTCGATCATGACATGTTCTGAGTTATTTTCATGATGATCCAAGCTCCTAATTAAAGGATCAAAACAAATGATTTTATCTCCTTCACACTGCTAATTTCCATCCTATCCACTTGGCATTCTCATTCAATCACTACTAAAATTTCTACCTGTGATAAAACAATACCATAGAGATATACACAGAGTGGCTCGCCGATGTCTCCCATTCTATCAAATGATCCATTCTTCTCTTAGCTGACCTCTCATCAGAGCTACTAACAAGTTGTCACCAAGATGACATTGAATTCATTTACTATCATGGCTAAGACTCATTGAGCTCATCCTTAAGGCTTACCTTGACTGAGTTATTCCTGGATCTATGCATCAAGTTGATGACCAAGCTCCTACTTGTGTACTCAACACCACTCGTTAAGCCACAATGAGTGCCATGTTCCATTCTCTCCAACTTCAACGAGCTTGTTTACAACATCATGTTTACTCACTTGGATAGGTGATTCATTTCCCTATTGAGTCAGCTAACTCCTTAGCTCAGCCCATAACGTCAAACTCTTCATCCATACTTCGAGCTCTTTAATCAAGCTGTACCTCGATGTGCTCGAGATCTCTCCTTCCTTAACACTGAGCTACGATATCTTCTTCCAACCACCCAAACTATTTAGCATGCCTTGGTGACCTGAATCAAACCCTATCTCAAGCCGTTTGCAAATATCCCAAGCTCCATACATGTCAATTTTATTTAGCTCCATTGAGATAATTTGGAGTAAAATATTCAATGTATTATAAGATCATCAAGCTATCAACTTAACATGTATCATGTCCATTTATCTCAACCAAGTTATGTTTGAAGATCCTTCTTTCCATGTGTTTGAAAATCATTCTAAGGAGTCATGAATGTATAGAAGAACTCTGAAAATGTTTAAACACCAACTTTGACAATTTTAGCCTGTAGACCATCGTTGATCATTTTTACTAAGGAAGAAAAATGGACAACATTTTTGTGACCTCTCAAGGATGACTTCCTGCTAAGCATGATTCCAGTAGCCTTAAGTCATCCATTGGGCATGGATTTAATAGTGGAATCTTGAAAGTTATTTGATATTCTTTAATACATCTCAGAATCTCCTTGAGAAAATCCGATCCTTGACCTCCTGGAATACTAAAGATGAAGTATATTGAATTTGATGAACACTTGGCATCTAGAGCATAGTACAAAACTTTGAGTGAATCAGCCGAGGAATTGGGAATATCTTGAAAATCTTATGGAAACCTTGAACCTTCTTATCCTTGAAAGACTTCCGAAAATGATACAATGTGTAAGAACAACACAAAAATGACAAAAAGGAAAGCAAAAAAACAACAACACACAATAATGTGCATGATCACTTAGAGGAAAACACCTAACTAAACTATACGGGGGGTGGAATTGTATGCACCCAAAATTACATGTGCTACATTGTCAGGAAAATGGTTATAAATTCCCCAATGATGATTCAAAATCCTTTCAAGAAGGTGTTCGAGCTCCAAAAACCCATTTGTAGTATATATTTGTAGCCTAAATAGCCTTTCTTAACTTTTCGATGCATTTTTCCATCTCCCCATTTCTTTTTGTGCTTGTTTTGGCCTTAAGTGCCATGACCGCTACCCTACTTGGGTGGAGGTCCTGAAATAGCCACCTTGTGCAGGGCAGTAGTCCTGCCCACTTTTTCTAGAATCTTCATGCATAAAATTGCATTCGATGATTCACTTAAGTTTTCTTTTTGAACGCATCCGTGAGCTAAATTTGCTAAAAATAGCTTCATTTGCTTGGTTCTCCTTGCTTCTTCTATTTTTAAATAGATTTAATGAGTGGAACTACCTCTTCATTTCCTTATACATGAAGTAACATCCTATGCTCCATTCCTATATATTCCATGCTTGTATTCAAGGAAAAGGTCTAAGAATTTTGTGTATCTTGCATTGTTTTACTACAATAATCTTGCTAGGAATTGCATAGCCAAGCTTAGATCTCTTGTGTTGTCCCTATTCTACTTGCATTACATACAAATTTCTTCCAAGATGACATCGCTAAAGCACCATCCTCTTATTGTTGTTCTTTGTATTCCCAATCCTTTGGACTCACATGAACACTCAGAGAAAGAAAGGAGAGAACTAAGGGGACAGATACATATACTACTGGAATTGCCAAAGCTTTTGTTCTTCTAGGTTGGAGTTTTGTATTTTTTTGTTTTGTCTTGTCAAATTGTCAATTACATATCAAATAGAGTAGAGAAATAGTTCAGTTCAAGTAGCTAGATAATTGCAAGTAGATCAAATCAATTGGAAATTTTCTCTTCAACATTACCAAGGAGGTTGTGGGGGAACAATAAGTCTGTTAGAGCCATGATTTATTCTTCACTTCTAAGGTAGGGTTGGAAATATTTTGTTTGAGTTAGAATATATCTTAGATTTAGATTCATACATCTACACAGATAGTTAGCTACATCCGGCTAATTATTTGTATTAAACTAGTTTGTTACGTTAGATGCATTGTCTGAAAAGTTAGAAAAGAACAAAAACATTTATTTTACATAGATTAGATTGTTTTACTACTTTGTTCTAATATATTGAGAAAACACTAAAAATATAGGTTAGATTTACTTAGATAGATATTTTATTTACTGAAAACAAATCAATTCATCTTGTTTGACCATCAATGGTCCGCAACAGGAAAATACTTACAGTTGTGATCCCCTGGTCCCACAACCCACCGGGCCAGAGCTAATAACTAACATTGACACAAGCTTGCACTTAACAGTCATACGTACACCTGCCACATACCTAGAGAAAATAAGACAGTTAGATACATTCAACATAGCTACTAATCAAGCCTACAACTTTTGGACTACTCCTAGAAATATGATTTAATTTCATCCATGACCATACAAGGGCCTCAATCTCAACGAGTCTTTGGTTGTGTCCCACAGGTCCCGCAACCCAACGGGCCTGCTAGTAAATTAGATATCGACACTAGCTTATGCAAATTGGTTTTCATATCTTCATCGCTTCCACCCGATATCATTACACAACTTTCATTGTTGAATATAACATCTGATCAGGCTAAGACTTTCTGGATGAGACCAGAAAATCTCCCTTAGTTCCTGCAACTCCACTACACCTCTTGTCTCAATTTCCATGACCTTGTCTGGAAACCCATACAAGGCACCTATAGGTTACTTTCCACGTATTCTATAGCCAATCAATAGAATCTCGGTGGAACTAGACATCGATTGGAGTCTCTGAGCAGCTATCATATCAAACCGTACCATCACCCCCCTTCAGGTTAGGAGAGCATTTTTTGCCTTAGATTCATAGATTCTAGTATTTCATGTCGAAGAAATAAGGTTTCCCAATTAGATTGATCGTCACCATCACTTTCACTCCCATTTCAATTCCACACCGTTGTCTCAGAATGACCTTGGGAATTCGGGTGTGAAGAAGGTCACGTGTTGATTTTCTGTCGTACAAATTGGTGAACCCAACGTGAAGAGCTAGTCTCTAAGTGTTTCCACTTTCATCCTTCCTGTATTATGTGGGTATTCTTATACCCCCCGAATATGTTGAGATATGACAAGTATCATCAACCCATCCAAGGTTTCGACATGTACCATTACCAGTCAAATATAAGACAATAATCACCTTAACTTTCAACATGGGCAGATAACAGCTCATCCACTCAAAACCCTCTGCTTCAGGGAACCAATGTTGGTTCTTTTGTACGCATCAAAGAATTATATCAGGTCACTTAGACTTATCCCCTTAAACAATCAAGTTCAAATAATATGATGTTCACTAGTGAAGTGAGTTCATCTCCTTGGCTATTATTTTGACATCCCATTACCATGCAATCTGATTGATCTGAAAACGTGAGTTGTATTTTTTTCACTCTTATAAGTTTCCAAAGATCGTGATTTTCTTAACCAATTTTAAGTATTCTAAACTCCACAAATTGATTAAATTCTGATTATTATGCATCCATAGAAGTGTGGAAAACTTGTATAGCAAATAAATAATCAGAAAACTAAAAACATTCAGATAACAAACAAGATTGTTTACAGCGTTCAGAAATTCCAACGTCCCCGGGTTCAGATTGAACCAATCCATTAATAATATTGAAATGAAAGTACAATAACTCTTACAAACAACCAATAATGAATCACAACCTGCAAATGAGCTGATCAATGTCCCAAGAACTCTGAAAAATAGCAGAAACTGTCCCAAGAACGATCCGTGGCTCCTACAGTGTTTTTACAATGTGATCTCCCTGCAACTGTGTTAGAAAAACACCTGTAAATGGAGATTTAAAAACATTCTATGAAAAAAAAATCATATATCTGAGATCATCTTTGAATTTTAAACATTTTTCATGTTTACACCAAGTCACAATTCGAACCAGAAGTGCATTGAAATTCATGTTTTCCAACTAGCTATCTTGTAGATCCCTGTTAAAATCTGCATTCAAAGCTTCCAAAAATAGGTTAAAACTTAACAAAAAATATCAAATCTTACATCATTGGAATCATCGCAGAATTTCCTTCATTTAATCTTTTTACTTCAAGTGCCCAATTTGAGTGCAAGGCCTTCAAAAATGGCATTTGCTGAGATCTGGTCCTTATGCTTCTTTGTACAGACATGTCTCCCTTGTATAAGTGGAAGCGACCCATTTTATAATGCGCCCAAGCCTCTAGGCGAGTTGGTTGGAGGATTGGTCTTGGAGTGGTGAGGTCGGGGGATCAAATCCCAGCGGCCATCATTTTTTGGCGGATTTACCTATTTTAATGGGATAAAATCCCAATGGAGGTGGATTTGATAATGTTTAAGGCTTTAAATAGCCTTCCCACGCATATGTTTGAAGTGGTCAAAGGGCCATAAGAGGTATAACCGCCCCCATATCCACGTGGATTTGGCACCATGTATGGCTTAGCCCAACAACCGCTTCATCCGCCCATCCCCGTGGTCATAGCCTATGTTGGCGGTTAATAATACTAATGTATAAACATTAAAATGTATATATGTGGTTTGGCATATATGTGTGCCATTTGGAAAGTGGACTTACCAAGATAATTTAATTTTGACCCATACAATGTGGCATAGAAATAATTAACTCGATAAATAGCATATAATCCACTTGTCGTCTCCCGATAGGCAAATCGAGTGAATTCGACGAGTGTTGGCAAGCCACGTGTCACAGTGCAATTGGTCCAATATTGCCCAGTTGACCATAGTTTGACTTTCCCGATGTCTAAACTTTGACCGAACATATCTAGAGCTCCTGATGTTTATTTTTCGCATTCTCATAGTCGTTGGAAAGATCTCGAGATGATCTTCTGCACTGACACCATTTAGGGATGTTTAGGTAAATTTTTCAAAAAATGATCCCCTGATCACACCTCCCCACTGAGAAAGGCTTTTTGTCCACAAAAAGTTGTGTATCAACCCACAAAAACATGTTATCTCTTCCTGCATTGCAAAAACACATACAAGAACCCAAAATAACATTATAGGTTAAATACATGTAAATAGTTGATTAGCTAGTCACATAACCGATCAGATAATAACACCCAATTAAGCTAGTGTTCAACTGAAAAGTTGAAACCCTGTCAACTCTACGCACAACTGTGAATTGTCATACCCCACTGTAATGCCATCACAAATAACTGACCAAATAATAACACCCATTCTATTACGGAAAGCTAGTGTTCAACTGTCACTTTGTGATACGGCCGATTACCAAAAATTACAATTCCATAACACAGATCAGTATACAAGACATCTAAACTGTCCACAATTAGGCTAGTGCCCACTGCCCATCTGAAATTGTAACAACTGCAAGTATTCACTATCAGAATATAATAGACTATCAACGCCCAAAAATAGCTATAGTCAATAACTGAATCAACATGAATATGCCAAAACACTGTATCGCCATCACAAATAATAAGTCAGCTAATAACACCCATCTATAACAGAAGCTGGTGTTCAACTGACACTTTGTGATTATGCTGATTACAACTGCAAGTTTCAAATTTATACATGCTACTGATGCCTATCCCTGCATATTGTTTTCAATAATGGAACTACCAACCAATCTGAGAAAACAAAACATGAGTATGATGAACCTATCACTCAAATCTTCTCTTCATCTGTTTCCATTCATTTTCAAAGCTTTAAATATCAACTTAGGAACAAATCCTTATCAATCAACAGGACCCTAAAATATAGCTCTGAAAAAAAAATTGCTTTCCTACTATCAACAATTTACTGTAGTGCAAATATAAAGTTGAGGAGTGTTTTTCCAAACCAATCACTTGGGTTTTTCCATTTTGGTTGTTTTACCTTCTCAATGCCACAATGAGTTTTAGTTAGGTTTAGCACTGTTGGTTTTACAATACTGTTCTTTTTAACAACTTTCCATTTTTTTTGTTTAGGAACAAACCAACAAACCTTAACATCATGACCATTCCTATTACAATGGGAACAAAATTTAACTTCCCTATTTTTAGGAGTCTTACCCATTTTACCATTCTTAGAACTCTGTCTACGAGAATGATTCCCCTATTTAAGAGAGGTAACATTCCTTCCATTTCTCGCCTTTCCTTGGTGAGATTGGTCTTTAGAACCTACCTTATCATTCACAAAAGGCATTAACTTCTTAATCAAATTTTTCCTCTTCCAACAATATGCAACAAAATGATTAGTACCTTCACAAAATGTTCAAGGGAAAGCATATTGCTGCCTACCAAAGCTATATTGTTCCAACTGAAAGAGTGTATTAGAAGTTTCAGGATTTGATTTTCCCTTAGTGATATTTTTAGTGTAAGTGGGAGGAGGTGGAATCTGCTTACCTCTTTTACCTATTTTCTTACACCTTTCATTGTTCCTCCTGATGGCGGAACCCTGCAATTCTAGTGGTGTAGATCCTTGGCTATTGGAAGCTTGTCTTCCTTCAACTGCTTTGGAACTTTCTCCAATTTCCATTTTCCCACTAGAATAACCCAAACCTACAAACCGAGGCTGATCCTCCACCTGTATTGGGTTAACATCACCTTGTCCATTTTTACCAAGGCCCTTTCCGTTAAATCCCATCTTAACCATTAGCTTAGACCCAATTCCCTTAGTGTGTTTTTCAAACTGACCCAAAGGAATATCTGAAATTGAATGAGAGGAAGAATTAAAATGTGAACAAATTACAGTGCATTCTTCTGTCATAGTACCTGCATCTGATTTGGAAGGCATTTCCTTCTTATGTTCACCTTGTTGTAGCTTTTCCAAGAGGGCATCCTTGGTCGGTATTTCTTCCTACAACTCTTTAACAAAGCCCATCAACTTATTGCTCTCTTCAAGCATCTTCTTGACATACTCCTCTTTCTTGGTTATAGAGGATTGTGGCTCAGATTTTAACATCACTATTTCCTCTTCCAAGGAATAAAATTTATCTCTCAAGAAAGAGTTTTCTTCTTGGAGTTGGTGGTTTATGGCTTCAAGCTCATCCAGTTGCTCCTATTTGGATGACTTGCCCATGATTCCCGGTTCCTGCAAACACAACCTGTACTTCCAAAACTACAAACTACAAAAGAAGATTAACAAGCCCCAAAATGTCTACACACTGAATACTAAAATCAATATTGAAACCGAAGCCAAACACAATTAGAAGCTAATCCGGCAATCTAACTGCTTTGATACCAAACTTGATCTGAAAACGTGAGTTGTATTTTTTTCACTCTTATAAGTTTCCAAAGATCATGATTTTCTTAACCAATTTTAAGTATTCTAAACTCCACAAATTGATTAAATTCTTATTATTATGCATCCATAGAAGTGCAGAAAACTTGTATAGCAAATAAATAATCAGAAAACTGAAAACATTCAGATAACAAACAAGATTGTTTACGGGGTTCGGAAATTCCTACGTCCCCGGGTTCAGATTGAACCGATCCATTAATAATATTGAAATGAAAGTACAATAACTCTTACAAAAAACCAATAATGAATCAAAACCTACAAATGAGCTGATCAATGTCCCAAGAACTCTGAAAAATAGCAGAAACTGTCCCAAGAACGATCCGTGGCTCTTACAGTGTTTTCACAATGTGATCTCCCTGCAACTGTGTTAGAAAAACACCTGCAAATGGAGATTTAACAATATTATATGAAAACAAATAATATATTTGAGATCATCTCTGAATTCTAAACATTTTCATGTTTACACCAAGTCACAATTCAGACCAGAAGTGCATTAAAATTCATGTTTTCCAACTAGCTGTCTTGTAGATCCCTGTTAAAATCTGCATTCAAAGCTTCCAAAAATAGGTTAAAACTCAACAAAAAATATCAAACCTTACATCATTGGAATCATCGCATAATTTCCTTCATTTAATCTTTTTACTCCAAGTGCCCAATCTGAGTGCAAGGCCTTTAAAAATGGCATTTGCTGAGATCTGGTCCTTATGCTTCTTTGTACAGACATGTCTCCCTTGTATAAGTGGAAGTGACCCATTTTATAATGCGCCCAAGCCTCTAGGCGAGTTGGGCAAATACCAACTGCACAGAATCCTCTGGTCTACATGAATACTCCGAACCATGGGGATTTGTTAACTGGGACGGGTACCTTGGGTATGCCTCCTCAAGCCACATATGGATATCTACAATAGGTGCCAGTCAAAAGTGCATTCTCAAACACTATACCAACTAGAAATATGACGCTGCCTGGCTTCACGCATTCAGCTCCATATCAAGGTAATCAACCCCCCTTATATACACATGTATTCTAAATATTCATAGGGGGACATGTACACCTACCCAAGTCCATATGGACAACTATAGGGGATGTCATACACCCTGCCAAATGTCTATTTTGTCTCATTTAAGCAACTAATGCAGCCCCCACCTCCCCAATAAGGGTCTTCAATGGTGGAAACATATGCAATGGCGACTTATTCTGAATATCTCAAAGAACCCCTAGATTTCTCCATTCTGGTAGTCATGCTCCCAAGACCCTTTCTTGATCTCCCGAAGTTCAAAGGGGAGGGAGATGTAAATGACCACATCAACGTTTATGTAACGGCCATTTGAGAGATGCTCCCATGGGATGCATTCATTGTAAAGATTTTTCCTAAGACACTAGAAGGTATTTCTCTCGACTGGTATTATAGGATACCGGAGGCTTCAATACATTCATTCAAATAACTCGTATCAAATTTTATCAAAGATTTTTATATGAATAAGCTTTTGTGAACATGAATCAGGGAATTCCTTCATATCAAACAAAAACATAATGAATTTGTAGCTCACTTCAATCAGAGGTGGCGAAATGTTCTCTACTCTTTCACAAGTGCTCCAAACATGGATCAAATTGAAATTTGTGTTTTTTTCTATCACTCCCTCAACAAAGAGACAAATGAATTGGTTCAAAAATTCCCACTAAGGAGCTATGAAAAGGTGTTAGAGGGTGTTCTTTAGATCGACCAAGAAGCCATTGATAGTGGTCGTAAAACCTATGGAACACATGGGAATTTAGTCACTCCTACTTAAAGCACTCTCGGTTACTCCAACAACACAAATAACAATCAAGGACCAAAGATCCTTAATAAGAATCATGGAGTCATGACCGACGGTGTAACTGACCAGCCCAAAAATCCTAATGTTGTTAATCCCACCGGTACAGGTGCTACAAATAACAACAACAATGGCAATAATAGAAACAATTAGAGAAACAACAATTTCTCACCCTCTGTAAATGCTATGAATTTTAATCATCCCCAATAATAGCAAAAACTTTACCAACAAAGACAAATGCCAACCCCAAGCCCTAGTCAATGCCCCAACCAATTCCAGAATTAGGGGCAAGGGTTCCAAAGTGTTAATTATAACATTCAACATCCAAACAACAACCGTAGTTTTAGACCACAATAAGGAACAAACTAAAGGCCTCGAGATTACGATCCTGAACTATATTGCGGTTTCCATAGGGTCCGCGAGCTTGACGCAAAAACTTGTCACAATTAAAATAAGTTCTTGTAATATTTTCTAGAAGACCAAAGATAGTTATTTGTTGACATGTTTTTGGAAAACCCAGTTGCACCCAGTAAAAATGCCTATATGGGACCGGTGTCTCCATAGAACACACCATTGGGAATATTCAATGATCCTCTCCCCACACATCCAAAGGATGGTAGACTACATCCTAATGGTTTGAATAAAATTATTGTAATAGGGACTCATGATCATGAAGCCTCAACTTCGTCAAACCCATAGGTGGCACCTCCTTTGGATGGTCGCTAGCAAACGAAGATTATAGGTTTGGTTGAGTTAAATGTTGAACCCCAAATTAATGCCGTAACAAGAGCTAGAGACTATTCTTCGTAACCAATCCCAATTTATCCAATTGTGTCAGATAATGCTCGTGACATGCTAAGCAAGCCAGTAGGGGCTTATGGTTGTATCAGTGATATAACAAAGACCTTTTCACACATTTCCTTTTTGGATCTATTGAAAAATTCCCCCACTCATCGAGCCACTCTTTTGGAAGCTCTAGGTCTTGGCCATTTGATTAACGTTACCCCTTTGCCAGAGGAAAAGATAAACCATATAGACTTTGACATTTTCCCTCCAAGGAAACCCAAAAGGGATATTGGGTTTGTATTTGACATAAGTAAGATGCCTAAAGATGCTGAAATATCTCGTAGAGGAAATCTGACCTTGTTTTATAGGTTTTGATCTACAACAACTACATAAAACGTGTGATGATTGATGATGGGGCATTAGTTAATATAGTCCCCTTCTCTTTTCTTCAGAAGTTAGGATATGGGGAGACCAATTGCTCCTTGACCTGAAACACGTTGAGGGGTTATGATAGTCTCAAGGAAACCTCGATCAAAACCATAGTATTACCGGTTATTCTTGGGCCCAAGACGGTGCTTACTGAGTTTTATATTATAGATCAGGAAACCAACTACAGCATGATCCTTGGCTATCCTTGGATCCACCGCATGAAAGCAATCCCCTCCACTCTATTCCAAGAAGTCATATTCTTGCATTTAGGGAAATTCTTTGTCGCACAAGGTTATCTAAAGCCCTTTGATATACATTTGGCCAACTTAAAGAGAAATCCAGGGGTCCACTCTGAATTTGAACTTCCTACGAACTAGCTAAACAAACCGGCAAGCACGGTACCAGAGGAAAAGTTGGTTCCCACAATGGAGTTAGAAGTTACATGTTTGATCGAGGGTATTCTTACAATTAAGGATGAAAAAATTGTTGTAGAAATAGTATCACTAGGAACTACAACAAATATTTTTGAGCTATTAGAAAAGGATTTGCCTATCCTTCTCCCCTTTGATTCTATGGGTATAGGACATGCCTTGGGACTTGGTTCCCTTCCAGCAGATGAGGTTTTCATGATGGAGGTAACCGAGGTAAAAGGATAACTTACAAAGGATGACTCAACATCCATCTTTCCGAGTAGTTGTTGGACCCTCCATTTTGATAGATCCAAATGTCCCTTCGGCATCGAGGTAGGCATGATCCTTACTTCACCCGAAGGAAGGGTTTTACCTTTTGCTTTCAAACTAAATTTTAAATGCACAAATAATGGGGCTGAGTATGGGGATATCCCATTGGGTCTCATTGTAGCTGAGAAAATGGGCATCCTCAATATTAGGGTGTTGGGAGACTCACATCTAGTCACAAATAAGATATCTGAGGTATACGAGACTAGGGTTGAACACTTACAACTCTACAAAACAGTTGTGTTAGGCCTAACTAAGGGGTTTGACTTTATATCAATCGAGGTAGTTCCACATGAACAGAACCTTCTGGAAGACTCTATAGAAACTTCTGCCTCATGCTTCACCCCAAGTAGTGACTTAGAGTACACTAACTTCAATGTTGACATACATGGAAGCTGAGGATCGATTTGATGCTTTAGACCATGTTGATGGAGAAGAGTCAACTTTAAGTTATTTAAATGCTTTGGTGGAACTATATCTTACCTGTCATAAGGTACACCTTTCCCTAATTCCACATTCCTCTTCTTCTTTTGGGAATCCAATGATTGTTTCCTCTCTGGGAAAAGATCTTGAGATTTATGAGGTAGAAGAATAACAAGACCTGGAGTTACCTCTAGCCCCACCTGAGTTTGAGGAGGGTAACACCTCCTTAATCAAGGGAATGATTGATATAAACATAAGAATGGAGGAGGAGCCAAAAATCTTAAAACTAGGGTCCTCTTTAACTCCATAGGAAGTAGAAATTCATAGCCATATCCTCAAGGAACATTAGAAAGCCTTCGTATTTAGTTAAAAGGAAATGAAAGGAATTGCACCACACATTGTGGTTCACAATCTCATTACTAAGCTGAAGGCTAAACCAATTAAGCAAAAATCAAGACCTATGAAGCCAGAGGTGGCCCTTATGGTAAAAGAAGAAGTAATGAAGCTTCTCTAGGTAGGATTTATCAAGCCAATTGATTATTCACAATGGGTATCTAACATTGTCCCCATTCTCAAAAAGAATGGAAAGATCTATATTTGCATAGACTTCCGAGACATTAACAAGGCTTGTCCCAAGGATGATTTCCCGCTACCATCCATAGATGTTATCATTTATGCAACAACTAGACTTGATTTTTTGTCTCTAATAGATGGATTTTTAGGATATAATCAAATCAAAATCTCTTCTGAGGATCAAGATAAAACTACGTTTATAACTCCTTGGGGAACTTATTGTTATGCCGTCATGCTATTTGGTATTAAGAATGTTGGCGCTACATACCAACGAACCATGACCTACATATTCCATGATCTTATTCATAACATTGTGGAATCCTATGTAGATGACCTATTGGCCAAGGCCAGGAAGCACTATGATCACCCAAAGGTGCTTCGTATCATTCTCTCGTGCTTGATTGAGTATGGTGTCATGTTGAATCCAAAGAAATGTGTATTCGATGTAACAGGTAGAAAGCTGATGGGTTACATTATATCTTCACAAGGGATTGATGTTGAACTAGACAAAATTTAGGTTGTGTTAGAAATGGTTCCTCCATCGGACAAGTCTTTTATTAGATATTTTTTTGGGAAACTCGGTGCAATCCGAAGGTTCATCCCTGACTTGACCTTTGTTGTTCATCCAATCAAAAATTTGTTAAAAAGGGATTATAGCATTGATTGGATGGAGGAATACGATGAGGCCTTCGAGGAAGTTAAACGATTCTTGTTGTCCCCTCCCATGTTAATGCCATCTAGGTCAAATCACCCATTGATCTTATATTCACGAGCTACAGACGTTTCATTAGCATGTATGTTAGTTCAAGAAGACAACCATAAGTGAGAATAGGAAGTTTACTTTATTAGTTGGATGTTACTTGATTATGAGACATGCTACACGCAGGTAAAAAAATAATACCTTGCCATAGTGTTCACAATCAAGCACTTAAGACATTATATGCTTAATCAAGAAACAAGGGTCATCGTCAAGTCAAACCACTTACGAACATTCCTCATACAGGGATCCTTTCCTAAGAAGGCTGGGTGTTTTATTACATTAATGGGTGAGTTCGAGTTAATGTTTGTAAATCAAAAAAAATTTAAGGGTCAAATCATTACAGATTGGTTGGCTGATAATCCATTAGATGGGGGTGATTTGGTAGATTTGGAATTTCCCGATGAGTGCGTATATTTTGTTGAAACCAGCCCCCCTTATCTTTGTATGCCCTTGGTACACTAACATTATCAATTTCATCATGGACCACACATACCTAGAAGGGGAAACGTCACAAAAAATAAGGCGGTTACACGTCATTGCTGTTAAGTATGTTATTTTAGAATAGGTGCTTTATTGCAGAGCCTTTGATGGAATGCTGCTGAGATGTGTTGACATTGAAGAACCCAAAAATATTCTTTATGATTCACATAGTGGGGTATGTGGAGGTCACTTCAGTGGCCATGCCACTACCCATAAGATACATCGGATGGACTATTTCTAGCCCACACTAGAGCATGATGCGGTAGAGTTTGTGTGCAGATGTCATAAGTGTCAAGAGTTCTCCCACGAGATCCACATACCGACACAAGCTTTACAACCAATTGTAACCCCATGTCCCTTCTCCACATGGGGCTTGGATTTGATAGGGAAGTTATCTCCCTCATCAACAGATGGCCATAATTTCATAATCACGGCCATATAGTACTTTACCATGTTGGTAGAGGTCATGCCCCTTACCACTCTTCCTGGCTCTGTAATCACTAAGTTCATCCTCAACCAGCTCATTTTTAGGTATGGGGTGCCAAAGGTCATTATTTCTTATAATGGCACGTCTTTCAAAAATGACAAGGTGCATGATTTATGTACAAAGTTCAAAATAAGTCATCACACAACTTCTCTCTACTACCCTCAGGCTAACGCACAAGCTGAGGCTACCAATAAGACTTTAAAGTCCATACTCCTAAAAACTGTTAAGGAGAATAAACAAGATTAGCACCTAAAGTTTTTTTCAGCCCTATGGGCCTACCGAACGTCGGTTAGAACATGAACGGGGACAACCCCCTTTTCCTTAGTATTCGGTGCTAAGGCAGTTCTTCCATTTGAATTTAAAATACCTAGCCTCTACATTTCGCTACATGGGATCCTGGGAGAGGAGGGTTATCGAGAAGCTTGACTCTCCCAATTAGAAAGTCTCGAAGAAGCTAGACTGAATGCTAAATAATAGCACAGTGTTTACGCTGACAGTATGGCTTGGTAATACAATAAGAAGGTGTATGAATGTGAGATCTATGAAGGATATTTGGTATTAAGACTCAATAACTAAATAAATAAGAAGACCGGTGAGGGAAGAAAGTTCAAACCTAGGTGGTTAGGTCCATATCGAGTGGTGGAAGCCAATAAAAATGGCACATTCCACTTGTGTACACTAGAAGGTGAGGAGTTTAGTGAATCCATTAACTCTCTTCACCTAAAGAGGTATTGCGCATGATCTGTCATTATTCTCATATGTATATTATTGCATCTGCATTGCATTTTCATTTGTTCATTCATTTTTGTAAAAAGTGTGATTAAGGAGCTTCCTCTTATAGAAATTCCTAAAAACTTCTAAAAATATTGGGAAAACATTCAAATCATGTCTCTTCAAACCTTCATAGTACCATCAACTGTTTCTAAATCATTTATCAATTCAAATAAGATAAGGCAAATTTTGACAGTAACCATACCAAGTTTTGCATACTCGGTTCTACTTTTGGTCTCTTCTTAGGATAGGTGTCTTTTGTTTATGGTATATTCTAGAAGCTTCATGGTGTCACATCTATCTCATATACATCTCTTCGAAAATAAGAACATTCTAAACATTTTTCCCAATTAAGTAAGTCAAATGCAAATCAATAGAAAAAAATTATTTTAAACATTTCTTTACCCTAGCAACCTTCGGTGTTGAGCTTTCATCTCTTACTAGTGACGTAGGGTTGGAAAAGGAAGGAAATTACCTTACTCACCTATGTCTTGTCCATGGTGATAATCTCATGCCTCCTACTAGTAGCATGGGGCAAAGTGTAGGGGGTCTCTTTGAAAAATCTGAAATTCATAAACAATTAAATCAAATACTATGAAATCTTAAGTGAAAACAAAGTGAATTAGATGTTCAAAATTCCAAGGGAATTAAAAACCCTAAAAACCAAATTTTGTCAACCAAGTGGCCATCTATGAATCAAATTCCAGATAAACCATATAGCAATTCACATTCTAAACTATGAGGTAGCTTGAGTAGGGTAAGGTTGTAGCATCCCAATTTGGTTCTGTCAAACCTCTGTCTTTCTCTCATCACTGCCATTCAACAAATTTCATAGCTTGTGCCCTTTCTAACTCTTGGTGTTGATCCCTTACATCTTACTAGTTGTGTGGAGTTAGGAGTGGGACAATCACATCCATTTATCATATCATTATATCATCATGTTTTATCAAGACGATATGAAATACCGAAGATTGTAAAAGAAACTAAGTTTAAGATCACATTGTGTTTGCATCATCATATATCAGCATTATAAAAATATAAAAAGAAATCATTCTGTTATCATTCCACATCCATTACATACATTCTAAAAAGCATTAAAAAGTAGAAATTCTAAACATCTAGAGTACACATGAGAGATAAGACAAGGAGAATCAACTCGGATACAATGGAATACCGAACCAAAAATAGAGTCTGTATATATCATAGTGGATCAAGTTTGTGAACAATTTCATCATGCCCTAGGCATGGTCAAAATTTTCGTAATGAGCCTGAAATATACACCAAAAAAATCATATAGTGTCAAAAATGGTATCAAAGTAATAAAGGATCAACGGCTTTTCAATCCCTTTAGGATCGCTCAAATGGTGTGTGACCACATCTAGGGCTCCTGCTATGGATCTGATGGCACTGAGAATGAACTAAATGGTGTGAGTTCTCATTGAGAATGAACTAAATGGTGTGAGTTCTCATGGTGGTGCCCATTGCTTGTTGCCTCACTATGAGATTGGCTTCACTTCATCAGGCACTCAACAATCTTGTATCTAGTTACCATTTTATGAAGGGAGATCACTATCTCCGCGACCTTCCAAATGGGAGCGAGCATGTCGGTATATCAGCTGGTGGATAAGGGAAGCCCTGAATCAATAGTCAAATCAGCTCAAGTCTTCCCCGAGGGGATCAACAGGGTGTCCACAAATACTCAACGAATGAGCTCTCACCACTCATGTGTGGACACTGTAAAAAAAAAGAGATAGTGAGCTAGAAAATCACAGAATGTAAATCAAAAGAGAATGCTAAGATAAACATGTGAAAATTAATAGATAAAATTGAGAAAGGAGTATTGAACATACTTGGGTCTCTAGGCATCCATGTGGGACTAGTGGCTGTTGCGGCAAGTTTTGTTGGTGGCTGTGGAGCCTCCCCAAATCCAGAGGCATGGTGTTGTTTAATCACAGACTCATCACCCCCTCCAAGTGCCTCATCCAAGACCAGAGTCTCTCTCACCATGCTCGCCTCCTCGTGCATTACTCTAAGGATCTCCTAAGTATCATGCCACTCAGGGTCACTGTCATCTCCCTCCAAAGGTCCTACCCCCTCATCCTCCTCTCTGACCAGCATCCCCTCCGTATCATCTCCTGCATCCTCCTCAAAGTCAGAGTCTAAATCAATCAGCTTATCCTCCTCCCCACTGTGAGTAGGAGCTGCCCCAATCTGAAGTAAGGGTGATTAAGGAGTGCCAACTGCCTGTAGAGCCTAGACTACATGCCTAACATCAAAAGGCACACCAAGGATAAAAACTATCCAACTAGGATCCCCTCTAGGACCTCTTTATGCCTCTCGAATAGTCCTGTAAATAGGCACCACTGGAGGAAGCATGACGGGGTATGGAAGACCGAACTGCTGGGGTACCTGGTCAAAGGGGTGAATCTCTAGTCTCTCAGATCTATCAACTAGCTGGCTCGTGGAAGAGAAAGCTACCATTTTCATAGTCTCCTCACCTCATATCTCTGTCATGTCCTAATAGGGTGTGGTAGTCATGTCCGTTGTAGTCAGGGAGGCCATTAACTAATGTGGTGTCTAGAGCACTAACATGCATGTCCACTTAGCTTCCTATACAGCCTCTAGATCTTATACCTGTACCCCCTATCATACAACATGAAACACTTATAGAACCAACTCATATCCAGAGTAGGGTGGCTCAAGGATTGTCCCTACAATCTGACAACTCTCTATAAGTCATGGTATGTGGTCCCCAGAATATCTGCTCCCCAAGCATACTTACAGCCATGAGCCTTGATCTATGCAATGATGGGGGCCCAAAATATAGAAGTGTATTTCCTCCCTTATCCCTAATTAGTCTTGAGGACAAGATACCCATGATGGCTCTCCAAAGGATGGGAATGGGAGCAATAGCAATAGACCAAAATTTCATTCCCTTCTTCGAGCCAAATGAGATAATAGTGTCTCCCATATATGTAGCCTGTTGTGTCATCATGTCCCTGGACCTCGTTGTCACCAATTTTGGTCTCCTATGAAGTACTAGGAGTCCAAGGATGTGGTATACATACTCACGAGTAATAGTCCACTCCCCCATGACACCTGGAAACTAGAAGATGTTCCGGTCTACATCCCAATAAGAGAATAATTCACACACAAAATGTGACTGGCAGGAGCAACATGGGGCACCCGTGATATTCACCATATGCCTGTCTATTGTAAAAAATCCATCTCAGCCTAGGTCAGCTGATCTAAAATCCTAGGGAGCCAATCACACTCTCTCTCTCTCTCTGCTCTAGCATATGTACTCCACCTTTTTGTACATCCACCAAAACTTCAGAGAAGAGCAAGTTAGTAAAGTACATCACATGATAAGCTCATCAAAAACATAGTAAACTATCAAAAATCCAAAAAACATCAAGTTTCGAGCATGTTTTGAGATTCTATTCAAAACCGCCACCCAATGCAGGGTGGCGGTTCCAAGACCGCCACTCTGCCTTTGGCGGTGGTCCCGTGACTACCACCCTATTTTGGGTGGCGGTCCTGAACTGATTTTAAAAACACGTGCTTAACCCTAAAAATGACCAAAAATGATGAAATAGATCATTTTTGACAAAATAAAAGCATGCCCTATAGGTGCCCCCCTAAAGTCTCATTCAAAACAAGAAATTTTGAAAATCTCCCCCCCTAGGTGAACTTTTCAATGTTTTAACTGTTAGGGTATAAAAAGAAAAAGGAGGAAATAACTAACCTAAGAGCGTGTCGGTTGATCTCCCTCTTGCAAAGGCATGATCATGATCTCGACATGAACATATCAGTTGTACTCTCATTAGGAATGGTCACCATAAATCCAGAGCTCTAAATCAATCAAAATAACCAAATCAACAATGCACAAATGAATTGAAGAATGAGTTGGTTTTTATATATATAGGTTATTTCTAAACTTCATTTTGAGTGTTTCTATTTACAGGGCTGGAGCATTGGCGTAGGTATATTTCTACACCCTTGCACAAATGGTATGTCTTCTTATAATTTTGATTTAGTGTTTATTTGTACATACCCAAAATTACATGTGCTACATTATTGGGAAAATGGTTATAAAAGTCCCTAGTGATGATTCAAAATCCTTTCAAGAAGGTTTTCGAGGTCCAAAAACCCATTCCCAGTATATATTTGTAGCCTAGATAGCCTTACTTAACTTTTCCATGTATTTTTCCATCTCCTTGTTTCTTTCTATCTTGTTTTGGCCTTCAGTGCCATGAGTGCCTCCCTGTCTGGGTGGCTGTCCTGAAACTGCCGCCTTGTGTAGGGCGATGGTCCTGTCTGCTTTTTATAGAATATTCATGCATAAAATTGCATGCAACGATTCACTTAAGTTTTCTTTTTGAACACATCCTTGAGCCAAATTTGATAAAAATAGCTTTGTTTGCTTGGTTCTCCTTGCTCCTATTTTCAAATAGATTTAATGAGTGGAACTACCTCTTCATTACCTTGTGGATGAAGTAACCTCCTATGTTCCATTCCTATATATTCCATGTTTGTATTCAAGCAAAAGACCTGAGAATTTTGTGTATCTTGGATTGTATTGCTACCATAATCTTGCTAGGAATTACATAGACAAGCTCAGATCTCTTGTGATATCTCTCTTCTACTTGCATTGCATCCAGAATGATTCCAAGCTACTATCACTCAAGCACCATCCTCTTGTTTTTGTTCTTTTCATTACCAATCCTTTGGAATCACATGAAAACTTAGAGAAAGAAAGGAAATAACTTAGGGGAAAGATATTGATACTATTGGATTTTCCAAAGCTCTTGTTCTTCCAGGTTGGAGTTGTGTATTTGTTTGCTTTGTCTTGTCAAATTGTCAATTACATATCAAATAGAGTAGAGAAAAAATTCATTTCAAGTAGCTAGATAATATCAAGTAGATCAAATGAATAGGAACCTTTCTCTTCAACATTTCTAGGGAGATTTTGGGGGAACAATAGCTTTGTTAGAGCCTTGATTTGTTCTTCACTTCTGAGGTGGGGTTGGAAAGATTTTGTTTGAGTTAGAATAGATCTTAGATTTAGATTCACACATCTACACAAATAGTTAGCTACATCCAACTAATTATTTGTTTTAAACTAGTTTATTAGGTTAGATGCTTTGTTTGAAAAGTTAGAAAAGAACAAAAACATTTATTTTACATAGATTAGATTGTTTTACTACTTTTTTCTGATATATTGAGAAAACACCAAAAATATAGGTTAGATTTCTTTTAATAGATAGTTTATTTAATGAAAACAAATTAATTCATCTTACATGACCATCAATGGTCTACAACATGAAAAGACTTACAGTTGTGATACCCTGGTCCCATAACCCAACGGGCCAAAGCTAATAACTAACATTGACACAAGCTTGTGCTTAACAGTCTTACGTACACCTGCCACATACACAGAGAAAATAAGACAGCTAGATACATTGAACATAGTTGTGAATCAAGCCTACGACATTTGGACTACTCCTGGAAATAGGATTTGATCGCATGCATGACCATACAAGCACCTCAACATCAACAAGTATTTGGTTGTGACCCACAATTCCCATAACCCAACAGGCCTGCTAGTCATTTAGATATTGACACTAGCTTATGCACATTGGTATTCATATCTTCACCACTTCCACTTGATATCATTACATAACTTTCATTGTTGAATATAGAAACCAATCAGGCTAAGAATTTCTAGATGAGACCATAAAATCTTCCTTAGTTCTTGCAGCTCCACTACACCTCTTGTCTCAATTTCCATGACCTTATCTGCAAACCCATACGAGGCACCTGCAGGTTAGTTTTTGCGTATTCTACATCCAATCAATAGAATCTTGGCAAAACTAGACATCGATTGGAGTCTCTGAGTAGATATCATATCAAATTGTACCATCACGCCCCTTCAGGTTAGGAGAGAATTATTTACCTTAGATTCACAGATTCCAGTATTACGTGTCGAAGACATAAGATTTCCCAATTAGCTTGATCTTTGCCATCGCTTTCACTCCCATTTCAATTCCACACCGGCTTTCTCGGCACAACCTCAGGAAGTCGGGTTCGAATAAGGTCACGTGATGACCTCAGGAAGTGTGGATGAAGGCTTGAGGTAGACCCCATTTTTAACAACCCATTCACTCAACTTCATACAAATAAAATCCATCACGTTGTCTGAAATGACTGTAAAAGGAACATTGAACCTTGTCATTATACCTTCTAAGAAATCTAGAACTACCTTTTCATTGCTCTCTTTCAATACTACCGCCTCTGCCCATCAAGTAAAATAGTATGTTGCAATAAGGACCCATTTATGTCCATCACTTAAGGGAGGATTAATCATTCCAATGAATTCCAACCCCCATTGAACAAAGGGTTGATCCACTTGAATTGGATGTAGTGGAAGAGCTGTCAACTTTTGCTTACTTGTGAAAAAGGCACATTCCTTACATTTCCTTACCTAAAGATGGGAAGATTAAAACAAATCTGGCCAATAGTAACCAGCTCTCATGATCTTGGTAGTAGTTGTTCGTGTAGAGTAATGTCCTCCAGATAGACCATTATGAAACTCTTATAGTATCTTACTTACTTGTTCTAGTCCTACGCACCAAAGGAGGACACCGTTCAAATCCTTTCGAAAGAGAATGTTATCTACCAAAACATATGGAATAGATTGAAGATAGAAATTATGTATTTGGTTTTTATCCATGTCCATAGGATATACCCCTGAGAAGAGGAAATTCTTCATTTTGGATAACCAGTCAACTTGCTCATCATTCTCATCAGTGTTTAGGAGCGTCATATACTCATCACATTTTACTTCCATATCTACAGCAAGTTGTTGACATAAACCTTTACCTCTGACAAGTTTGGTAACCTTGATATGCACATCATACTCCATCACCTTCGTGATCCATCTAGCACACTTCTCGTTCATCTCTTTGTTCAGCAAAAACTCCTTAACACCTGGATGAGACACCCTCAAATGAATTTTTTTGTTTGAAAACATGTGCTTGAATTTATTTAAAGCTTGAATAACTGCATAGACTTGTTTTTCAACAAATGAGTATTTGAGCTCATAGTCTTTGAGGGATTGACCGAAGAAAGCAATTGGCTACTTAATCAAATCATCATTTTTCTGAGTGAGAATCCATAAAATGTTCTCTTGACCTACAAAAGCATAAAGGATAAAGTCTTTATCAAACCTGGGGTTCACTAGCATGGGAGCTTGAGAAATTTTTGTTTTGATGGTTTTGAAGCTTTCTCGTCCTTCGTTTTTCGATGAGAATGGCATGTTTTTCTTCAACATGGTTGTGATTGGTTTAGCCAATGTTGTGAATTGAGGGATGAATCTCTGCATGAAGTTTATGGTTCCTAAAAAACTCTAGAGACCCTTCTTATGACTTGGGAGAGATAAGATAAGGACATAATCAAACGAATCCTTGCTAGATTTACTGATAGTCCTTCCACTAAAACAACATGCCCCAACAACTTTCCCTCGTGCACTAAAAAAATACTCTTCTTTGGATTGAGAGAAATCCCAAATTCTCTACACCTTAGGAAAACCTTCCTTAGATGCGCAATGTGATCATCTGCATGCTTAGAATATATAGTTATGTCATCTAGGTAAACCAGGATGATATCATAAATTATTCCTTTAAACTCCTTATCTATGGCTCTTTGTAAAGTATCCCTGACATTAGACAATCCGAATGGTATTTTTTTGTAGGCATACATGCCCCACTTGGTAGTGAAAGCTGTTTTGAATTGGTCATATTCTTGGACTAGGATTTGATTGTAACTTGAATATCCATAGAACAAAGAAAATCTTTGAGCTCCTTCCACCATTTGAAGGATCTGCTCCATTGATGGGAGAGGATAATGGTCTTTCAGTGACACACGATTCAAATCCCTAAAATCTACGCACAACCAAATTTCTATGTTCTTCTTCCTTACGGGAACTAGATTGGCTACCCAAGAGGAGTGTTTGATAGGAAAAATAATACATGCTTCAATGAGTTTGGTTAGCTCCTTTCTCCTTAGTGGTTTGATTTTGGGATTAATGGGCCTCTATTTCTAGCAAACTGGCTTGGCCTTATGATCTAGTTTGATGGTATGTTGTGCTAGACCTAGATCAAAACCATTATAGCTCCATGCAAAAATGTCATGATATTCTAGACAAAGTTCAATGAAATATTCTTTCTCTTCCGAAGTACACACTTTGCCAATGTTCAGAAACTTCTCATTTGCTACCTCAACTTCCTCAAAATCTTCTTCTTTGACCACCATGTTAGAGCTTTGTCTTTTGGCTTGATCATCTAAATTGAAAATGGATTCTAGACTGACTATGCCTTTTGGTAGTTTATTTTTTTTCAATTGTATAATTTGATCACCATATGACTCTTGTAACTTATCATAATTTCCTACAGCAAACTCCGCCTCTTCTTGCAGGAAAAGGACAAAAAAAAATTCACTATCGAACACTTGTCAGCTACTCACATTATCAGGGACTATAGGTCAAACCACCATTTTGAAAAATCACTTCCCTTCTTTCATGATATCAACAAGTATGTTGTATTGCAAGCCAATTGTAGCAAGCCTATCAACATCTTGATTCTAATTTCTATGAACTGCATGGATCCCAAAAGCTTCAAAATATTCAATTAGGTACCAGACTCGGTTCTTGTATGATCTTAAAAGATCATTCTTGGATGCACTGCATAACGTCACTTGATGGAAAATTAACTCATTGTCTCCAAAAAAAGTCAGGGATTTGATCCCCTTATTTTGGGTTAGTTGAATTCCTTGTAAAAGAGCCTCGTATTCAACAACATTATTATTGAAAATAAATTGCAACTAGAAAGATGAGAAGTACTTATCTCCCTCTAGAGAAATTAACATAACACCAACACCAAATCCATTCTTACTTCTTGAGCCATCGAAGAAAAATTGCCACAGTCCTTCTGAATGGCTTGGTGTTTTGACAAGTTGTGGTATGATTGTATCTTATTCATTAATGAAGTGGGTACCCAATCCTATTTCTTCCAAAATCATAAAACCATCTTCTTCTTCTTCTACTAACAAATTAGTGTAGAGATCATACTGATGATCTCCACTTACTTCATCTAGCACAGTGTAGGGGACTTCTTCAATGAGAGTGGTCGATTCATGATCAACATCTTCTTCTTCTGGATCTTCAATGGTGTGATTCATATTTATAGGAATAGAAGTGTAGGGTTCTACATGATTATGGAAGATAGGTTCCGCCCTTATTGTCATTATTTTGATAGGAATATTTTTGGTAGTGGAGGATAGGATGTGTTTTTGTTTAATTTTAGAGTTGTTTGAATCATTAGATGGATTTGGTGATGATTTATATCACTTGTAATGTGAAGATATATGAATTTTTCATCCAAGTAATCCATTTTTAGGTCTTTACTGTATGTATGAATGTTTTTATGAGCTAACCTTTGGAAACAACATTTTTGGAAGGTTTATCCGGTGAAGACAAAAGTAGTTTTTGTTTGAGCATGAGGTTGATTCAAGGATTATAAATTTCTTACAAGTGTTCTAAAGGTTATTAAATTACCATAAAAATTTTACATGTATGGTTTTATCTTGTTGAAGTGATTTGGTGGCCTTATGAAGTTTCCATGGTGCTAAAGGTTATAACAAACAACTGTTTTGATATTTACAAAGTGAACTGGGCCCATTAAATGAAATAATTTCATTGTTTGATCAAATGTAACACCATTTATGAATGTAAAATGATATTTTAATAATATGTAAAGGGTTATGGATCATGACTATGTATTTATTTTATGTAAGGGCATTTTTATCTTTGTTCCTGTTGGGTTTTGGCTATTTTTGGCACATATAATGAGGTTTTTAGCTCGAATGATGTATTTAGGTCATATGTGACTATTGTAATGAATTTATTTAAATAAAATGAATATTTATGAGTCTAATTTATCGTAAGGTACCAACCTCATTTGGGTTGGAAGAAAGAAAATTATATTTAAGTGTTTGTTTGGTTTATTTTTGAACTAGTGCTCTTGGAGGGAAGGAGCATGACCTAGAGGAGATTGTTTTTCAGGTATGAGAGCATTATTTTAATGCTAATTAAGGGAATGAAAGGTTGAGGAATATTATAAATCATGTGTGCATGTGATTATAGATTTGACAAGTGAAGAAAGAGCAATATTATGAGAGATTGAAGACCTAGTGTGTGAGCTAAGGTTTTTGAGCTGAAATTGTGATCTCTATCAGTTGCGGCAGAAAACAAATCAGAGATCAGATATATTCACATGGCTGAGTTAGTTATTTTTCATCTCTAGGGATTTATAGCCTCCTTTTGGAGTTTTTTCTTCACTAAATTTAGGGTTTGGTGCTCCTTGTGAACTTGGTGCTTCACTAAATCACTTTTCTTTGTGTAATATAAGTAGAGTTTCAATGGGTTTTCTTCCCCATGAGTTTTTCCCACTTAATTTTGGTGTCTTGTGTACTCTCTTTCTCTTGATATTTTTTATGGTTGTTTATATGCTTAAGTAAACACACATATGGTACATGGTTGAATGGATGATTGTATGAATGATAACATACGATGAATGGTAAATGAAATTAAAGTTTTGTAGGTATGATTCACCCCCCTCTTAGTCCATTTTAATTCCAAAAGGTTGTTATAGTGAATACCAATAATGGATTTGGCATGCATCATACTTATATTGTTGACTGTATTAAGTCAAAAACACCAACCTAAAGGTTTAGTAGGAGGATTGGAACATGAGAAGTGGTTGTAAATGTCCAATAATTTTATATGAGATATCCTAGCAATTTAAAAGTATAGTAAATCACAAAATAATGAAGAAAATATGTTACACTTCAAGGTGGAGAAAGCTATGTTTCTCATTTAGTGTATAGATATGAAAAACAAGTAGAAAGCACTGAAAATGTCCTTTAAGACTGGTTGGATATGATTGAACTATCCTTATGGATTGAGTGCAAGGTAAGGGCTTGATTTCTTACAGTTTTAGATAAAAGAGGATAAACTTATCTTAGGGGGAGGTGCATGATCTTGTTTCATGATGTACATAGATTCTATGGATGGCCAAAGTTGGGCTAAAAGGAACTGAAATTTTGATTAAGGGACCTAAGCTCCAAATAACACAATCAACTAGCTTAAGAAAGAATTGATCTTATGTTTGAGCATGGTGAAGTGAGATAACTGAACATGAATCAAATAGGATTGGGGGGGGAAACTGAGGCTGATTGGTGGAGATATCCATACATCCATTCAAGACACATATGCAAATGGTAGTAAGTCTAATCTAAGAGGGATTTTATTGAGGTAAGGTTTTGGTTTACAAATGAGTACTTACATGTTGTTTATGTTGTTAGATGTATGAACCTTTGTCATAAATGTAAAAGGGGAAGAGAGTGTCGTCAGAAACAAATTATTAATGCTTTGAATATGTTGGCGTGCTTGCTTTCCATCAAGTTTCTGAGTATGTTTCCTTCAATGACAAAAGGCTGGATTATTGAACCTTGGTGCATTGGTGTTGTCATTGATGTCAGGTTTTATTGATGTAAAATGTGTGAGTGGTGAAGTGAGGATTATTTAAGGGCATAAAGTTTGATTAGTAGTGCCCTCTTAATGGTTGTTGGTGTTCACAAAGTGGTTTCAGGATGATTTAAGGATGCTACAAGCTTGGTCAATGAGGTAGGTTCCCACGAGAGGTATGGAGAAGATTAGTATTCTTTTCTCAGGTGTCCCATAGGTCAAAAATGATGTCTCAAGGATGTACAAGAGCTTCTAGAAAGATCATTAGGTTAGGTGTTAGAAGTCATAGTTGGAACTAGCCCACTTAGGCCTAGTTCTAGATCCTAATGAGGTGTAAGAGCTCAAATAATGCCATGAAAATACTATGTAATCATGTTAAGAGCCTAGGAAAACTTCCTAGAGAATTTAGGAGCGTCTACACGTCTTATTTTATCACTTGGACGTAAAATTCTACTTTTCCCTAAACCTAGCCTTGAGAACTCATAGTGTAAGCTTGGAAAAATGAGATTTTTATAGAACGTTTAGGCTAATTTATGAGAAATAAATCCATAGAGCGTGTAGAGGGAGGTGTTGTAGTGCTCTGGGTCAAGTTTCATCAAATTTTCAAGAGGATTGTTGAATATATTCAAGTTTTACCAAAACTAGGTAAAGTGAGAACAATGACATGTCTTCTTAGCACTCAAAAAAAAAAATTCAATCCTCCTCCAGATAAATCATATTAGGACTTTTTGAAGAGAACTCCAAGAATGAACTTTCCAAAACATTTGAGGACAAATGGTTAAGTAACAAAAAAGTTCTATTCATTTTACTAATAGTGTTCTTCTCTCTCCAAACCTCCTTCCTGAAGCGATAAGCATAAAATGAGCTTGTTTTCCTCCAAATCATGTTTAAAAATTTGTAAAACCTATCAAAATTGTATAAGACTCCTCTTAGATCAAAATGGTGGCATTGGTTTTCCTCATGGTTGACTATTTCATACATGTTTGACCATGTTTTGCAAGCTTTTAGGTATACAGTGCTATTTTGAAGAATTCAAGATGAATCCTATGATTTGGAAGAAGGTATATTCTGTGGTCTTAGGTTTCATGAAGATATTTAAGAAGTTCTAGTTTTTGTTCATTTTAAATTCATTCAAACCTCTTTCTCTATCGTTGAAGGGCTTCTCAAGCTAAACCTGCCTTAGTGCTTGAAGAAGGGTTTTATGAGTATGCATGATGTTGACATGAGAAATGAGTGAGAGCATCTTATACATGTCCAAGAAAAAATTTTGAAGATCAAATTTGTTATAATTAGGTGTTGTGAAGGCCTAGTTTCCATTTCTCTTTAAATTTCTTGACTTAACAAAGAGGATTGAGATGTTGAGTTGTTGTTTGTGAATTTCTTCTTACAAACTATGCATTCACATTATTAAAAGTAGTGTAGAGGTATCTCTTAAAGCGATTCTATAATAGATGGTCATGATATTGAAGATAGGTCAGGAAGAAGACTCAAAACCAACACTATTCATGAGTTCCTTGAGAAACAATGCACACAGTCCTAAAATTGCTTAATTTTCATAACAAGTTTGCTTAATTTGGTGAGTGTTTTGGAGTGATAAGTTGCTTAAGGAATGTATCCTTCTTAAATTAATTTCCTATAAGCCTTATACAGAGGTTTCCAAATATACAACTTCTTCCTTCTTGAACATTGGGTGTGTTCTTTTGTGATAATCAAAATGGTAAGCTTTTTCAAATTCAAATTATGGAGTTAGCCTATCTTCCTCTTAAAAAAAAGTTCCAAGATCATTGTAAGAGTCTTTAATGAAGGCATCCTACACTTTTTTTGGCATGGGAATGATGAACAAGGTGTTAAAATATTCAAATCTTATGACTAGGGTTTAGAGTGTTAAAACCCTAACTGTGAAATGTTCAAAGATCAAGTTAATTTGATTGAATGGGCATGATATCAGACAAATTCCTAATCTAGAAAGATGTGAAAAAATCCTCTCCTTCATAAAAAATGTTGTTATAGTCATTTTTCATTGATAAGGACAAACATTAAATGCTACTATGATCTCTTAATGTTGCAATTCTAACTTGAAAACAATGAATACCGTATTCAAGTGCATGTTTCATTGATAAGAGTTATGCTACTATGATCTCTTGATGATTGTGACTAGTAAAAATCTCACAAATAATCTCCTCTAAGATGTGAAAAATCTAATCTCTTTCTCTTATGCCTTGACAAGTTAATATCTAACTAGCTTTGAATTTCTCTAAGACTGTGAGCTCCTGAAGGCATGGTAAAATGGCTTTATGCTCCATTTAGTTGATTAACCAAGCCTTGGTTTTTGATGAAGAATTCCTACAGTTCTAATACCCTTAATGCAAGCTTGGAATGAGCTCATGTGAGTACTCACTCTTCATATTAAATCCTATGATAATTGATTTAGCATCCAGTGCTCTTTATTAGGCTTCAATGAAGTGTGTAAGATAAAATGACAAAAAATGAGTTCATCAAAGGTTATAAAGAAGGTTAAGAGGCTCCCATAAGGTGAATACATGTTAGTTAATGTTATCCATTCCCCCCCCCCTTTTAAAATGGATTAACCTACAGGTCTAGGTATTGATAGTTAATGGGGAGAAGTTTACAGGGGTGGTGAAGGTTTGGAGCCGAGATTTCTTTAATGGTTAAGATGGAAAAATGTATGGATTTTCACCTATTTAATGCACTTCAACAACAAATTTGATGTGCATCAGTAGCAAATTCATCATGTGTCATCATTCCTTCCTAACGCCTGTCAACAATAACTTCATCATGCATCAACAGCAACTTTTTCGCTCATCAGCAGTAACTTCATCACACATCAGCAGTAACTTCGTCACTCGTCAGCAGTAACTTCATCACACATCAGCAGTAACTTCGTCACTCATCAATAGAAACTTCAGCATGTGTCAACAAAAAATTTTCCATGTGTCATCATCAAATTTTTCACATGTCAGTAGTAACTTCATCATGTGTCAGCAGTAACTTCGTCGCACATCAGCAGCAACTTCATCATGCGTCAACAGCAAATTTGTCATGCATCAACAACAACTTCATTGCGCATCAACATTCCTTCTTGTTGCGCATCAACATTCTTCTTGACATGCGACAACCCCCTTTCCTTATTAGTATCCATTCCTCTCACTCTTGTTGGGTGTCAGCAAAGAGTTTCAGGTATGACCAGGAATTAATGGCATCGTACAAGGTAGCTCAACAACTGGTTTAATGAGGTATAACACCCCTATCCATCGTGTAAGAAAAGTACCATTAGAAAGTGAACCAGCATGATTGCCCATACCTCCATTCAGGTAATTAATGAAGGAAGTTGGTTGGTAGCTCCTTTTCTCTACATATATGTAATTTTCCCTCCATTTGAAGTGGAGGAGATTTCAAAATTATAAAAGAACTCTGCCAAAATTGTTCTAGCACTTTGTGAGCTGTAGGCCTCAAATTTATGCATTTTGTGAAGGATTCTTTACTTGTTCCTATATTTTAATGGATTGTGCATATTTTTAAGAAATAAAATTAGTGTTTTGTGGCTCTTATTGCCCTACTTTGATTTATATTGCATTTCTTGCCTTCTATTATATTTTGTAGGTATATTGTGCATACTGTGTTCCTTTACAGGGTTTAAATTTATTGTGCTCCACGAAATTGGAGGTTTGAATGTGTTTGGGACTGTGGCACTTTATTTTCCCTCTTCTTCCCCATTGTTCCTCCATCTTCGCCCACTAGGAATATCTCTAGTCTTATTTTGGTGCTATCACCTCCCTTAGTTTAGGATTTACATTTTATGTATTTCTCTTCCTCTGGTCTCTTGGAATTGATAGTTTAGGAGTAGGTTAACATTAGAATAGGTCAGGAACTAGCCTTCTCTAGAGGTTTGTCTCAATTGCAAGGGTCTCACACCTTGAGACAATCCCATGTTAGTCAAAAACAAGGTTTTGTAATGTGTAAATCCTAGGGTGCTACTTTTCTAACATAACAATTACATCTCAAAGTGAGTTGTTGAGATACAAAGGAAAAGAAATCTCATTGGAAGAATAAGATAAAGGACAGAAAATATTTCAAAATAGTTCTCAGAGTTCTTAATGGGATGTTTTCAATGTGGCATGATGTCATAGAGTTGAATATACTTCTTTTCTCATTAGTCTGAATTAGAGAATATTATGTATGCATGTAGATTCATAGACTATAACATATTTCTATCATAGGCAATAATGACAACTCCCTGAGGTAGATTTTAATGATGACCTTTATATCTCCTGTGTATAAGAATCAAGTGTGTAAAAATGAAGATTTTTTGAAAGTGAAATTGAAAATTCATGTATATGTGTTCTCTATTGTGTAAAAATCTTATCTTTGTACTTGAAAGTGTGGTTGAAGCTTTGGAGATATGTTTTGGTACATGCTTAAAGAAAATGAGAATATGGAAGAGATAGATGTTCTTACAGAGAAGAGGAGGAAATGAAATAATTATGGAGATCCAAAGGAGTATGAGAGGAATATCTTCATGAAGAAGTTAATATGATTAAGTGTGAGCTAAGGATCAGGTAAAAGCCTTAAGAGAAGAGTGTAGATGAATAAGTTGGTGAAGAAATGAAGAGTTACCTATTAAGAAAATTCTGATACTGAATCAAGTATGTCAGTTGAGTGAAGAGGGATGTGAATAACAATGAGGTGATGATGACCATGTTTTTAAGATGCTTGAATACATGAAACATAGTATTATCAAGGTGAATAAGAAATTCCCTCATGAATGATGTATTGGAGTAGGTTGAACACATGAAAATTATATGCTTTTTTGTGTGATTCAAGGTGTATAATTTCATATGAATATGTGTATGAAATTATCCTTGTATAATAGTACGGTTATCCAAATAACTCTCCTAGCGACATGGATAACTTACATACACATCCTGCTCCCCTTCACATTCTTCTATCTCCTTCCATTTTCCCTTGTGTTCCTTCCTCTTACACGCCCTCTTGTTTTTTTTATTCCTCCATGTACCTTCCTTTAGTTGAATGCCTGCATCTTGTTTTCTTTATTCCCTGGCGCACCTACCCTCTATTTCCATTTCACGTGCTTGCTCCTTGTCTCCCTGCATGCAAAGTGTGTGCCCCTCTTCACCTCTATCTTCTTTCCTCATGCACCTCTTTCTTCCACTTCTTCCTTGCACCCACATTCCACGCGTTCACCTTCTTTCATGTCAGTCCATTGCATCTCCACTCCAAAGGTAAATCTAAAATCAGAGACCCAAAGATGTGTGAGGCTTCCACGTGTCTAGAGCTCCAAAAGTAGCATCGGTCGTTGAAAAAATCTTTGACTCAGTGGAAGGTGCCAAGTGTCGGCTCAGCGTGATTCCAAGATGGGAGCCCAAGGTGGAGACTCAAAATTGCACTAGCCCTCCATGTAGTCAATGGTCAACAGGGGTCAAAAAGGAGAATGGGCCCAAAATGACTAAGTATAAATTGCAAGCAGAAGGTGCCACATGTCTAAATGATGCTCTTTCAAGGGTAAAATCCTAAGTGGTTTTTTCAAATGAGTGCAGGCCTTCCACTTGTCCCAGAGTCTGAAGAGGTGTAGTCAACCATTGAAAATTCCAAAAGCAAGCATAGGTATCCACGTGTCTCGACTGCACAACTTCAAAGATAAAATCTTGGGGTTGTTTTCAAATGAGCACCAAGCTCCCACATGTCTAAGGTTAGACTTTTGACTCTACCAAACAAGAGACTTGGGAAAAAAAAAGGGGAAACCATGGAGCCCGCAAAATCCACCACGTGTTAGTCTGGCACTATTTCCAAAGTAAAAGGAAGGGGCCAAATCTTCAAGAAGCACAAGGCCACCATGTGGACCATGTATAGACAAACTCTTTAAATATTGCATGCCCGCGACCCAGATATTCAAATGGCCATATCTTTTGACTGGAGACTCAGATTTGGGCGGGAGAAGAATTTTTAGAAACATCTCAACCTCCACTACACCATGGACACATAAAATATCATTCTTAGTAGGTTTTGGTGGGTGAAATTATAGAAAATGTCTTCCACTCTGTTAGTGCAGGATCCGATGGCTTCCACTACTGGGATATTGGGATTTTTGTCTGCCATTTTCTCTTACATGTCAAACAAATGTGGGGATCCAGACTCGACAGATCATGGTTGGACTTGCATATGGTTGTTGGCCAGTAACTAAGCTCCAAATCAAGTTTCCTACCTCTTTTATTCTTCCCTCTTCACTACATCTATAAAAGAAGGAGCTAGGCTCATTGTAAAGGGTTGGACACTCTAGATCCTTATGCATGTTGCTAAGGACTCCATATTTTCTGTATTTTGAGTTGTAGACCTCTATGTTTGGCTCTTGCATGTGGATATCGGTCTCCTTATCATTGTAACAGTTCTGTGTATTTCTAGAAGTAATAGAAGTGTCGTTTGTGACTATTCTCTATCCTAATGTGTTTACATTCCTTCTTCTTACCTCTACTCTTACATTGTGTATTTTTGTGCTATTTCAAGTCCCCTATAGTTCCATACTTAGTTTTTTTCCACAAGAATGATATGGTGAATGTGTATTTCACTGTGCTACTTGTGCCTAGCCTCCTTTCACGCATTCTCTATCATTATCACTCAGAACAGATAGTGTTCACCCCTCTTTTTTGGTGTTATCACCTTTTAGTGTAGTTTAGTTCATGTTATCCTTCTTTCCCTGGTCCCTTGGCATTCTTAGCTTAGTTTCCCCTTTCAATACTAGGAGTAGCATTAGCAGTAGAGACTGATAGAGGAACTGGCCTTCTCTGGAGATCCATCCCAAGCTCGCAAGGTCCCACAGCTTGGGGACGGTTCCATTGTGGTCTCAGACACCTCGGTCGTTTCGTGATCTGAGACGTGGGTGCATGTTTGAGCAACCAACAAGTACCTTGTAGCTGATTAGGTGATCAGAAGAGAGGATGATTAGGAGAAGAACTAGGAAGAATAATGAGATGATCTAGATGTCAAAATTTATTGTGTAGGACAAGAAAATTAGAGTGATCAAAAAATTGCAGAAGTCTAAGTAGTAGCTTAACATTTTTAGATTTGAAGCTTCCTTGTAAGTTGACGCTTAAAGAAGGTCAGTTGGTACTTGACTAAATTTGGGAGTTTAATCTTCCATGTAAGTAGAATCTTTCAAATATGAAGTAGATGCTTGGTTGAATTTTGGAGTTACACCTCCATGTTGAGTTGAAGCTCAATTGTGAGATCATTGTAATCTTTACAGGACATTCTTTTCTGAGTTAGTGCTTTGATTTCAATGTGTTTTTTTCCCTTGAAGGGTTTCCTACACTAAATCATGTCTTTGTGTGCTCTCACTCCTGTTAACTATTTATGGATGTTGGTTTGGCTTTATTTTCACTAATTGAGTGAATTGAATTGTTTGTTAAAAGTTGAATAGAAATTGATTCACCGCTCCTCTCAGTGTCCTAATATTTAACATTCTTATGATGTTATCAAGTTGTTTTAAATGTATTTTCCCTATGATGGCTGACCTATATATATTTTATGCTTAAGTTATGTATATAAGCATGTTCTAAGATATAGTTTTTATGTTGTGTGAGTATGGAAAAGTGTTAGTAAGAGGGAAATTAGAAGAGGTGTAGAATGTCTTTGTGACTTTGTGAACATAAAGAGAGGGAAAAGAAGATGTTATGAAGATCTAAAAGCTAGTGATAATATGGTGTTCAAGTTCAGATGACCTAATTAACTTGGTGAAGAATACCATGAGCGAGTAAGTCTAGAAGGTATTTTTGAGGAAGATAGAGGAAGGAGAGATAAATTGGTGTCATCATTAGTTATTGATGCAACATTCTAGAGGTTAAAAAAATAGGTGGATTAGTTTTTGATAAGTCATCTAGGGATTTGGTGCTTCCATTTAAGGTTCATGATCTACTAAATTTAGGGGTTGATACTCCTTGTAGGGTTGGTAATCTACTAAATATGGGGGTATGTACTCCTTATAGGGTTGATTTCTCACTAAACTTATGTGTTGGTGTTACTTGTTGGGTTGGTTCTCAACTAAATTTGAATCATTGTTATAATAAAGCTTTCTTTTAATGTATTTTCTTCCCTTTAAATATTTCCCACTTTAATATGGTGTACTTGTGTTCTTATATTCATATTGTTCATGTGTATGGTTATGATTCTTGGTGAATGTATGATTAATGCTTAATGATAATTTATGAATGATAAAGTGAATTTGAATGAAAGTTATAAGACTCGTTGATTCAACCTCCCCGAGTGATTGTGATTCCAACAATTTTGTTTGAGCTCAAACTTGCACCCATCTCAAATTAGGTAGAACTAAGTCATTGAGTCAACAATGGGATTGTATCCAAGTTATGGGACCTTGCGTGCTTGAGACAGACCTCCAGAGAAGGTTGGTTCCTCTACATATTTCTACTGCTACTATTACTCCTAATGCTAAAATGGAAATACTACGCTAAACAATCCAAGGGACCAGGGATAGAAGGAGAAAACATAAAAATAGAAAAATAAAATAAAAAAGGTGATAACACCAAAAATAAGGGGGATGAACACGATCGGATTTGAGTGAAAATGAGGGGAAATATGCAAAGGAAGGCTAGACATGCATATAACAGACCAAAACACAGTTGAACAACCATTTTCATGAGACACAATCAAAAAAGGAGATGCAAGGGACTTGAGATAGCACAGAAATCACACAATGTAAGGTAAAGAGAGAGGAAAGAAAAAATAATTAAAAATAATTTAAGGCAGAAAATAGCCATAAAAAATGCTTCTATTACTTCCAGAAATGCACAGTCGATTATAATGGTGAATGAGGCCAATATCCACATGCAAAGACCAAATCTAAAGCTCTGTAACTCGAAATGTAATTCAATTCCTATACAAACTAAAAGAATCCAATTGTTATCAATGATAAATGCTCTTACATTAATAGATGAATGGATGAGAGAAGGGGAGGAGAAGGAGGGAAAATCTGATTTGAAAACTCAACCACCAACAACCAAAAATGAATGCATGTAAATCCACATATAAATATATCAAATGCACTTCTCCATGTATTTTTGGTGTGTAGGAGAAGGAAAGGGGTGATATCAAAACCAAATCAGGTTGTTGGAGTAATCAAATCCTTCATTAATGGCATGAGAAACATTTCCCATCTTCTTACTTACCCAATCCCGCCAAAATTTAAAATTGAGTGATCTAGAGTGTAACCCACGTCATCAGCTATTTTTCCATCTTCTGCCACGTGTCACACCTTACTTAATTACAATGATTTAGCACCATGTTTTTGCACTTTCATAGGTTGTATGTTATTTACTCAATGTCTGACAGTATACATGGCATAGGAACTGGAGCAAAGGAAGATGTGATAGCACGCGAAGGAAATAAGTGTGGAAGAAGAAAGTAGAAGGAGACACGTAAAATTAATGCACGGATGAGAAACATAATAAATACTTTCAATAGGTACATATGGAAAAGGTGCAATAATTATAAGGTAATGCATGGAAGTAAGGAAGAGGATGCACAAGGATGTGAGGGACTTAGCTAATTTGGGAAGCAAGTTTGAGGTATGTATAAAGGGTGCATGAACTATTGGGAGGAATGTGAATGTGTCGAGATTTGGCACAAGGAAATATGGGATGAATAAAGGAAAATAATTAAAGATAGAAGGTGCGATGCAAATGGATAGCGTGAAAGGGCACACGAGGAGCTGCAGCCAAGAAGATTATGCCAAGGAAGCAACCATAGAGCGTGTAACCTATAGTATTGAACTTCAGAGTCGGAATATGAAAGTAAGTTATCAAAATAACTAAGGGAGTTATTTTTGACAATAGTTTTCAGGAAAGGAATATGGAAAAATCATAAGGATCATCCAATCAATTACAAAGAACTTGGGCCCAATTAGATATTTAGCTTTCTTAGAGCCAAAATAAGAGTTACCACCAATCATGCCCAATTCAGAGCATAAGAGAGACATAAAAAACATCGCAGGTTGGCCACAATACCTCCAAAAAAAACTCATATAAAAAGTGGTATTTTTTACTCTTTTCAATTGTTAATTATGAAAAGGGAAATTAGTTTCAAGATAGTTTTCCACTATCATTAGAGTCCATATTTATTTCAAAATTGATCACACAGTCCAATTTTGTAAGGAATAGAAGTTATTTATCCTAACCAATTGTTGTATTTGTTTATATTCATTTACCTTTGGTTAGAGTAGCGTGGATTACATTTGTTTACCACATGCAGAATGTATGATTCTCCATGTTTTTACATAGATTTTGGGCCTTTGTTTTGGTGCATTATTTCAACCCCAAGAATCATATGCAATCATAGTTCTCCATGTTCCTTCCTTTGAAAAAATCATATTTTTTGGGACAGTTTGCAAGTTTCATTCAACAATCCAAAGAAATCAGCTTCCAAGATCACTTCAAGTAGTTCCAAATCATCTCTAAGTTTAAGCAGATTCAAGGGTAAGAATTTCAAGTTTAAAGATCATTTTTTCAATCTTTTTGCACTTTAATCTATGCCCAATGGATTCTTTAAGGTCACTAATCTTATATCTATCATGAATATATCCCCATTGAGTTTCTAAACTATTGTCCAAAATAACCCCCAACTTATTTTGACAACTTAAAAATCCATTTTTAGACTTAGGGAGTGTTGTTGTGGATAAAGGAATTTCAAATTTTATAGCTATGGGAAAATCTTAGTGCTTTGGGGAAATTAATCAGCTCTGTTAGGCCTTACAGGAACAAGTGGAATAGTTGTACAGTTCCATCACTTTCCCAATCATCAACATTAGGAGGGCAGGGCACTAAAAATGACAAAGTTGGGGTTATAAAGATTTTTTGGAAAATTTCTCGAGTTTTGAGAGTTCCCCAATTAGCCATAAATGAAAACAAGGGGAAGAGAGAGATTTTTATCATACATATCATCCCCACTTGGAACCTTCAGAATTTCCCCTAGTTCTTTCACTTCCCTGAATTCATACCATCTCCACACAAGGGCATAGCATTATAAAAAATTAGGTCAAACATGAACAGTGGGAACTTTTCCAACATTCCAAAGGTTCTCCACCCCTCTGCATTCACCACTAACCAAAGCAATTGGATAAGTTGGGCCCACATGGTACACTTAGAATAGTTCTCTATTGCCATCATTCTCATGAAACTTCAATTCACTACAATACATGGGCATAAATCATTAAATCAATTTTTGAGGGCTGATGAGGAATGTTCCCTTGTTTCAAACATTCTCTGAAACTCCACCTGGGCTGACTATTATTTGGTTTTTTACCATAACTTCTAAGTGAAAGCTCCAAATTGCATAAAAGTAATAGAATTGGAACCATCTCCTCAAGAGCTTCATTTTTGTATAAAGCAATGTATAAAATGATGTATCTTTGGGGGTAAACATTTAAAACACATTTTCAGTAGAAAAAAATCACACTTTAAACACTCAACCACCTCAACCGCCTAGATTTATTGCATTATGGCACCCATGCCTTCTCTTATAGATCATATGGAATAGAGGAATGGCCTTTCCAGATGCCCATGTACATTTTTCAGGTATTTATTGCAATTGATTGGTGGTTTTATTCAAATTTGGTATGCCCTTTTTTCTTTCCCTCCTCTTTCTCTCCTGTTTTCTATATATATTTTACAAATCTACCATTTATAAAGGGTTGGGCAACTCAAAATGTAAAGGCGTCATGAAAAAATTGTTTCCCACGTGTTTGTGAGTTACAAGCCATCATTTAGTTTCTACATATGCATTTTCTACCTTCTATCACTGTAAAAATGGTTTGTGCATAATCTTTAAGAAATAAAATATTTTTTGTCTCTTTTTCTTCCTTAGTTTTACGTTTATTGCATTCTTGCCTCTCTATTTACTATGATATATTGTGTACATGTTTCCAATTTTTAGGTTTTCATTTTTTTTTTGTGAAGTGGAGGGTTAAATGTAGACTTGGTATATGGCACATGTTTCTACCCTCTCCTTTTCCATTTCCTTCTCATTTTCCCCTCATGGAGAGTGTTTATCCCCCTTTTTCTTAGTGATGTCACCTCTTTCTTAACTTAGGATTTCATTACATACACTTCTCTATCTCTGGTCCCTGTAAATGACTAGTTTAGGTTTAGCTAGTTTTGTTTTCAATTGTAGGAGTAGTGTTAACATTAGTTATAGGTAGAGGAACCAACCCTCTCTAAAGGTTTGTATCAAGATGCAAGATCCCACACTTGGAGACAATCCCATGTTGACTAAAAGTTCAGGTGTTCATTCATAATCATGCAAAGGGTTAAAATTTTGTTTATTAACACCAACTTCTTCCATTTCTATAACAAACTCCTTTATAGCCACTAAGCCCTCACTTTTCACTTCTTCTTTTAAGGGTAACAAGACCACCTTTACACCATCCTTCCAAAAATTATAAGTATTCTTCCCTCCATCATGAACAACCTTTCTATCATATTGTCAAGACCTCCCCATTCATATATGGAATGCATACATCAGCATAAAATCACACCACACCCCATCCTTGTAATTATTTCCAATCAAAAACTTTACTAGGCATCTTTTATATGTGGTTACCCTGTTCCCTTTCTTGAAATGTGATATGCAATAGGGATAAAGGTGGTTTTGAAATTTTAGATTCATTTTATCAACCATAATAGTTGAGACCATATTTTCACACCTACCACCATAAATAATAATTTTACATACCTTCCCTCAAGAGGTGCATATTTTTTTTAAAGATATTTTCCACAACCAAAAATCACCATTGGTACTATCTTGTTCTTTCTTCCTCCTTGGGATGATCGTCGTCCTCCTTATTATGAGGGTCTTCAACTACGATTACTCATTTTTATTCCAATTTTCATCTATCCTTGTGTAGGATAGTGCAAACATTCGAAATATTTATTCCCTTCTTCACCACATAAGTAGTAGGTACACTAGCTTTAGAGGCTATTCCAACCCCGTAATCCACCATATACTCTTCCTCTTTGAAACCCCCACCTCTTTGGTAGTTATTGTGGCCTTGACTAGATTCTTCTTTCCATTCTATGTTAGAGGATTTGCCATTTAGGGAATCGAATCCAACTCTCCCTCTCATTGGAGATGAAAATGGTTCTCTCTTCACTCCTCTTCTAAAATTACCCCTCTTGTGATTTTATTTTTATTTCAATGTAAGTTGATAACCACCATCAAAGATATGGACCTAGAGCATACTAAATTCATCTTGTATGGTATAGCTCAACCCATTTACATACATTATAGCCTTATGTGATTTAGACTCTCCTTGTTTCACCCTAATAGATAGCTTGTAAAATTCATTGGTGTATTATTTGATGCTGAGATCCTTTTGTCTTAGGTTTTAAAACCTTTGAAATAGTTGTCCATTTTTACACCCTTGAAAAAATTAAACTCAAGATAATTGGGATTGGGCAATCGAAAAGGCTTCAAGGTTGAATCTGGAGTGAACATGTAAATTTTATTATCTTGGGGCACTTATAATTGATTTAGGAGTATTTGGAATCATTTGGTGCAATTTCCCTTCTTCTTGGCTTCAAAAGATCAAAAAAACGATAAAAATTGGGCGAAATGGCCTTAGGGACACTTCAATTCATTTTTCTAACTCCCTTGGCCAGGGAAAAATCAAGAAAAAAAAAATTTAAATGAAGAGAAATGAAAAATGCCCATTTTTAGTGTAATGCAAAATATGTGAGTTTTGGTGACCCAAGAGGAACAAGGGTCATCAGGTCACTAGTTCTTTGGTTGGCCGAAATAGCCATAGTATGTTGGAGCGAGTCATGGGCTTTATTGTGGGGGTAGAGCATTGTGTGGGTACAAGAGGCCCATGCGGAACAAGTTCCCTGCGAGGTCAATTCTCTGGATGGGCCATTGGGCCACCTTCTATAGGAAGGGGGTGATTTTCTTGTATGCAGGTGAAGCGGCGAAGTGGTGAAGATGGGTCTACAGGGCCTGGGAGGAACGATTTGGTGTGGGGAGTGAGTGGCTGATGCGGATGAAGTGAAGGTGTGACGAACTGGGGATTTTGGGGAACTTGTTCCCCACTGAAACAAGTTCCCCCAGGACCTAAAAAACCCACAAGTACCACAAACCAAGGAAACAAATGGTGGAGAAAATAGATTCTCCCACAAGTACCTTTGTCCACCCTCTCCATCCCTATGTTCTCCCATTTTCATGCATTTTGAAGTGGCCATACCCCCTTTTTATTGGTGTTATCACCTTTTCTAGTGTAGGATTTCATTTCTATGCATCTTTCTAACCCTATCTCTCTCTCTCTCTGGTCCCTTGGAATTTTAGATTAGGATTATTTAGCTTCATTTTTCCATCTAGGAGTAGTTTAGTATTAGGATTAGCTAGAGGAGCCAACCTTCTTTAAAGGTCCATCTCAAGTATAAATTCCCACAACTTTAGATATGGTCCAATGTTTCCCAAATGTACTGATATCTCATGCACACACACATGAAAAATCGAAGGGTGTTGTTTTTTAGTGATAACAGTTCTGGTATACCTGGTAGGACAAGATTGAGGAGCTTTATATCTTCATTTTAACAAGTTAATGTGTTCTTGTTGGAATATTATCCTTTAGAGGTATATTCAAAGAACATCTGACGACTCCACTAATTCAAAAAACCCATTTTCTGAGTTACTTACCTTTCCTTTCCATCCATTTCCTTCCATTTTCTTTCCATAACTTTCCATTTTCTTCAATTCATGAAGTTCTGTAATCATGACTTCATTCCCTTCATGGAACTCTCACTTACAATAGTAGTGTCATTCAAAACCATCTCCAAGTTATTACATTCTACCTCCATATCAATTTTATGATCAAAATCAGATTGAGCATGCATATCCCTATGAGAAAGGTACAAATCAGTTTGATTTTTCACCAAACTATGGAGTTGTTCAAGGAAAAGGGTATGCAGATTCGAGAGGCCATCCTATACCAAAAGATGTTGAGTTACAGAGAAAGGTTCAAAATTTTGAGCTAAACATGGTGTAGATAAGGATTGATAATATAATGAAGGAAACCCATATTGGTTTTGAAGTTCCATATCCATGAATTGGCCCTTTCCCAAGTAAGTTCAATCCTCAACGAAAGCTGCATTTTATAATCAAAACATTGAATCAAGTTATAGAGTGGGTTAAAAGGATGGAGGCCCATGAATCTAGTGTTAGGTAGCCCTGTCAATGGGGAATTCCTATATTACCATCTCACATCGCTCCTATTCTCATTCCCCAATCTACACCATCTCAGCCTAAGTTTCATATTCCAAGCCTTCTACTTGTTTCTCCAAGTCTCCATCCACTTATCTTCCACCCCACCTTCTATCTTCTTCACTTTTCCCTTCCAAAATTTCGTCCCCTCCACAAATAGAAGAAGTTAAATCTTCCCTTCCACCTTAAACAATGAAAATACTAGTTGATACCCAACCCATCCCTCCTCTTGTAATCTTGAATTGATTCTAGGCAGACCAAAATCATAAAATCAGTCAAGGAGGGAAGAAAATCAAATAGCCTAGCAAAGAATAATTAACACAAAATTTGAAGCATTGGACTGACAAATTCCAATTCACTCAAATTCCACTAGTTACTAGGCCTTCAAAAGAGGTTGGAATTTAATAATAAGTGGTGAAGACTGATGTTACAGAGGAACAAGAGTAGGAAATAGATGATCAAAAAGCCATTTTCTCTAAATGTAGTGTACACATTGGCACTATATTCTCAAAAATTGTTGATCCATCACAGGTTGTAAAAGTAGTACAGGAAGAGATATCAGCTCCAAATCTAAGTGAAGAGGAGAATGTGGAAGAAATAAAATCATATTCAAAGACTCTAGATGAAGATGGCATCATTAAAGGCTTATTTCTTTCTTTTGTGAAGTCTGATTTTGTTGATGAACTTGTCATGGAGGAGGACACCCAAGAATACCTTGCAGCCACTAATAGTCCTCAAGAATAGCATATGGAAGAATTTGATTTATCAAACTTCAGGGTGAATGAGGAAATTAGACATCAATAATAGTTTGGTCTTAAAATGGAAGAGGAGAAACTCCCAAATGATCTGGAAACCTTAACTAGTTATAGTCACTAAATAAGAACTCCATTAGATGTTGCCACCAGTCATGAGGAATTTCATATTGAAGAGGAGAAAGAGAAAAAATATGACACCATTGTTGGATCATTCATCAAGGTAGGGGATGAGTTGTTTGTAGAAGTGGACCAAGGATCAAATCAGCATGCAAACAATCACTTTTTCCAAAAAAGTCTGCAAGATGACTCCTTACTTGGAGTTGAACTTCATGAAAATGGGAAAACTTCAAGGATAGGACCTTGGCCAATCAATTATATGGCTTCCTTAGAGAAAAAATTATATTTTATACCAATCATGCTTACTTTTGAGTATGATGATGTGCTTCAAAGTTCCAAGGATCAGTTGCAATACCTCTTTAATCTAAATGCAGAGCAACTAAAAGAGGTATTTTTCTTGTTTTCAGTTGATATTGTGGTGGATTAGGTGGAGAATTAGTTCCATATCAGTTTTTTACTCTTGTATAAGACCATGTTCAGTGCCAAATTAGTCACATGGTCCAAATTTGTAAGAAAGGGAAGCTCTTCTCCAGTTGCAAGATTTGTTTGAGTTCCATGTTTCTCTGGTTAGAGTAGGGTAGGAGTAGATTTTTTTAGTAGAAGAAGTGCTTGTCCACACTCTACATATTCCTCTTGTGGCATGTATGATCTTCCCCTTTTGTATATAGTGTGTTATGGGGTTTTGTTTCTCTTTCATAGTTCATTAAAAGTGGAATTGTTCATGGGGGAAATCATTTTTAATAGCAGTCTGAAGTGCATTCCAAATCAACATGTGTTCTAGAACCTCTGCAATGCTTCACCTTTATCACAATATAGTTCAGTTTTCCTCAAATCTTGGAAAATAAATCATATTTTAAGACATCTTTAGATGATCCATTCATCTCTTAATAGATCATTTTACAGATGAAACAGAGAAAGGATTTCAGATTCAAATAAATTTTCCACCTGATCAAAACTTCAATAATTTCTTATAAAAGATGCAAATTCAAGCAACGGATCAAATTCCAGGTTCAGCAACATTTCAAGTTATTTAGGGAAAATTTTCAAAGTTTAGATCATATTTCAAGTTATCAATATGACTTCATGCCCAATGGATGCTTCAAAATCATTGATCAACTCATCTAGCAGGCAAATGGCCCCTATGAGTTACCAAAAATGTTGTCCATTTTTACACCCCTTGCAAAAATTAAACAACTTAAGATAATTGGACTTGGGCAATTGACAAGGATTCAAGGTTGAATCTAGAGGGAATAAGTAAATTCTATGATCTTAGGGCACTTACATTTGATTTAGGAAAATTTGGAATCATTTGGTGCAATTTCCCTTCTTCTTGGCTTCAAAAGATCAAAAAATGGATCAAGCACAGCAAACCAAGGAAATAAAGGGTAGAGAAAATAGATTGCGGGAGGTGTGGTGATTTCGGGCCTAGCGATAACTCTCAACATTGTACCTCCAATTCCACTCAAACCTAACATACCCACATCTAAAGAAAAAAATAAAACCCAACGCAATGCGTATTGTGGGGGGAAATAGGAACAAGGCCTGGAATTTCAAAAAATGGGAAAAACAACACCTGGAAATCCACACCCCCATAAATTTCTCCTCAGACAACCAAATTGGAAAAAATATATACTTTATGGATTTGGAATTTGATGTACTTCCTCATCGAATAGAGAAATCAGATAATTGGTGGGAGTAGGTGGGAGAAAAATAAAGAAAAAATTTCTATTTGTAAATGATCACTTTCAGGTGAATAAAATGCATTAAATGAAGACTTTGAGACAAATTTATTCTTCCACAAGCAAGATGACATGGGGGCATGGGTTTTGCAAGTCCCCACATCACTTATTCAGGTCATTTAATGAATTTTGTTGGTGGTTGAATGGTATTTTCGAGTTCATTCTCTCTCATTTCTCTTCCATATATTGTAAAAGAGAGCTTATTGAAAAAAGAGTTAGACACTTTGGAATGTTGCTCTCTCTTCTTCTCAGCTGCTTGGAAGATATTGGATCTCTAAGCCTCATTTTTTAGCATTATAATGATGAATCATGCCTTCTACCTCTATTTTTTATGTATTGTACAAACTTCTGGAGCAATATAATCAAGTTTTGTGGTTGTTTCTCTATCCTTGTTTGGGTTTCTATTGTTCTATCTTGCCTTTTGTCATGTTATAGGTATTTTGTGCATTTTCCTTTTTCTCATTACAAAATTGAGTAATTTTGTGCTTATGGAAATGATGTACTGAGTGTTATGTGTTCTGTGGTGCTTTTTCCACCCTCTTTATCCCCATTTCCTCTCATTTTCATTTATTTTGAAGTGGCCACACCCCATTTTCTTTGTTTTATCACCTTTGTTAGTGTAGGATTTATTTTCTATGCATATTTCTAACCCTCTATCTCCTTGGTCCCTTATAAGTGTATATTAGGATTAGTTAGTTGCATTTTTCTATCTAGGAGTAGTTTAAAATTAGGATTAGGTAGAGGAACCAAATTTTTCTGGAGGTCCATCTCAAGTAGTAAGTCCCAAAACTTGAGAGATGGTCCAACGTTTCCAAAAAACACTGATAGATCATGCGCACACACATGAAAAATTAGAGGGTGTTGTTTTTTAGTGATTATTAACAATAGTGTCTAGGAATAATCGACAAGAATAAAATTTTCTTTCAACTTCTTCACTACTTTATTCCTATTTCAGATCTTGTCCTTTCATTTCCTTTCTCTTTCATTTTACATGTGATCCCACAAGATTAATACATGTCTGGCCAACTTAGTGCATGAAAACGTAACCTTCTTCTCCTCGGAAAGGGTTTTCCACTTAAATAATTTTTTCTTGTGATTCAACTAGTCAATCAACTCCTCTCATTGTAACCCTCCACCATAATTAAGAACATTAATATTGATCATCATTATTTCCCTCAAAATATTAGATCATTCTCTCCTCAAATGGATGCTCATTCAATGTTTCTTCATATCTCTCATTCTCTTTCTGATTTCCTCCTTCACTCCTTAACAAAGATAATTTTTCAATATCACTATCTAGGTCTGCATCATGATTTGCATGTCTTTATTTGAGGCATGTAACTTATCCTATGAGCTCAAAAAATTCTCTTTGTAGCTTTTCTATATGCCTATTCATCTTGGCATAACCTCCTCTCCAATTTATTTCCATGCTTATATAAAACAGATTTAATAAATCACAAAGACAAATGTAATATATCACCTTCATCATTCCCACAAGATATAAATCCTACTCTTATACCAATTGATGTGGATCCAACTGTAAGAGGTCAAAATGCCTTCAAAACACATGCACGCACGCACGCACGCACGCACGCACGCACGCACACACACACACACACACACACGCACGCACGCACGCACGCACGCATGCACGCACGCACGCACGCACGCATGCAAAATTTTCATAAACTCCAAAAGCATAAAAATATTTTCCTTCTCATTATTTAAGACATGCTGATCTTTTACAATATTAAATTCTACCTTTTATTTTCCATATTCTCTAAGAATAACCATAAAACGCAAAAAACCCTAATTCAGAAAAATAACCCAAAAATGTAAAACACCTCATATGGACCCCAAATTGTTTATACAAAATATGATTTCATAAATGGATTACACCAAATCTTAGATTTTTCCATAAACTACAATAAAATATATTAAAACTCTAAGTTCTAGACAAATCCAGAAAAAGGATTCAAAACTAATTTTAGACCACTAGATGAAGGAATTTGAACTTAATGTTCCAGATGTCAAATTATTAGATGAAGTTTCCCAAAACCTCCCCATATTATCACAGTATAGTAGAATGCTCTAAGATATTTTCATTTCCTACAAGAACATGAAAAATAGACTTAGTTGGAGTAAGATATCATCTGAAGAAGATGTCATTGGAAAGAACACAATTGGGGAAAACTATTGCATCAAACTACGACACGTGGAAAAATAAAATCAGGTAAAAATGTAAAAATATTGGTTTTGTGACTCCAGTCTTTGATGCTCATTTTCAGATGAGTAGGCCTCCCTATTTTCTAACAAGGGCCCTCAACCAAGGTTGACACACTATTTTATTGGAGGGGTGACTTTACCACCGATATTCATTAATTTCATCTCAAGTTAATTAGGGGAATTACCATGTGGTGGGTCCTCAGACCACCACGTTACGTGCCACCATCTTGCCACATTGCAATGAGCTATATAACCAACTCGGTGAGTCATTAAGAAGCCACTACGTGGCATTCTAGCTACTCCCCCACCATTCAGAAAACCAACCACATGCCATAGACTCGATGATCCCAATGTTGTGAAAAATGAATGGGAGATACATGGCCATAGCCACATAGTCAACGGGTGGTTTAAGCCTTTGAAAATTATTTTAGGTTATCTACACCCACGAATGTGGTACTAACCCCACCTACCAAGCAAAGGAATCGGAGGCACACCAGTGGCCAACTTGGACCGACAGGATGATGTGGATATCAGCGGGGTCAAAGCAATGAAGTGGTGGCACTGAAGACACACGTCATACGTAGGGTGACTAACATGGAACATGTGGTAGATGTGGAAGAGTTGACTATAAATGGGTTGGTCATAAATCACAACAGTCCCCAAAAGGATAGGCAGGGGGAGTTGAACCGATGACATCCATACCCTACTCACAAGGCCTAACCAACCTTCCCAGCTTGGTGGGTTGGTAATGGATTAGGCGATATGGATTTTATGCACCATAAATGGGACACAAAGGCCTATTAAATTCCCCCCTCTAGATTCATAACACAATAAAGTTCTCATTTACAAAGCTCGAGAGCAAGAGGAGATTAATGTAAAGGAAGCCTTAAGGAGATAAGGCAACATTGTGGAGAAAATATGAGCCCTATATTATATGCATTTGAGAATAGTAAGGCCTATTATTAGTGTTGATATGCATGTTGGAGGCCTATTTTAATAAGAAATATTGAAGAAAAGACTTATTTAATTAAATAGGCATTGTTTATGAAAATACCTATTATTATTTTTAATATGCATGATGGAGAGATAAAGTCCTATTATTATATAGGCACATTGTAACTCGAGAGTTATTATTGTTAACTCATCGACTATTTGTAAAGGCCGAATTAATGCCTTATTCTTGTGTAGGATCCCAGAGACATGATCATGAAGCCAAGGGACATAATGCAACACTAGAGAAGCACACCCATACATAATCTCTAATTCTTAGTACGTTGGGCATATCTCCAAGTTAGTTGTTTGGAGGCCACGGAGGAGAGTCGTAATCATTATTGAGCTCATTAGAGAGGTTGGGTCTGATCTTAGATCTGCATAGAGGCTTGAGGTCATGCAACAAAGTGGAAAATTTGTGCCATCGTCACAACACATTAGATCTGATTTTGGCTTTGCATAGAGGTTATTTTGTCATGCAAGAGAGTAGAATATGATCATGGAAGTCAACATTAGACATCTAGAGACTTATCACTGAGTAGAGGTTATTTTCCCATCCAATAGAGTGGAGGTCAACAAGAGGTGTCAAATCATGGATTTTTTTCCAAACACCGAGATTTTAAGACCAGTCGGGGTCTATTGGACCAATTAGCACACCAATCTCGTTTAAACATTCATTATAGTGTCATTAAATTTATTTGTATTGTACGGTCATATTTTATAATGGATTGGTTCAACTAGTTTGTGAACCTGAATATGTAGGCATTCTTTTGAAATTCATTATCAACCCTTGTGTAGTGTGGTTCTTATTCTTGCATTGCATTTACTTAAATTTGATTTATTTTGGGGTGAATTTGGTAAAAAATAATCTACTTATAAGGGTCTATGGTCTAGAAAAAAAATATTGTCCAGTTTACAGATCACCAAAAATATGCCAAAATGGTACCCATCCTTTATGAAAATGTCGTCATGGCATATTACTAATCAATATATAGCACCCTAGAAAATTTCAAGGTGATCCAACAGTCGGATCAAAAGTTATTGTCTTCGGAAGTTATGCTCCCACATCAAGCCTCTAGAGGGGTATGCTCATACCACCATAGGGGGTGCCTCAAAATTCAAATTTCTCAAAAGTGGTCAAAATCATAGTTTAAATTAATTTTATAACACTAAGATAAACTTTCTCCACAGGATCATCTCAAAAAATGAAATTGGCCCTTAAAATGGCCCAAATTCCCCTGGAAAACCTAAGGTATGAAAACACCCCTCTAATGGGTGCCTCCCCTTTTGTGGCATTTTTAGTGAAACAAATTTTGGCTAGGATGGTTTTGTAGAGAATTAAATCATCTTCACAACAACCTTTTATATATTTCTTAAAAATTTAAAAAGCTTAGATTTTTATCCCAAAAAGAGCATTGAACTTCCATTTATATACTGAAGTATAAAACACCCCTCCCAAGAGAGCTAGCCTATTTTTTACACTTTTTAAGGACAAAATGGAATTTTGAGGAGATATTGTTTTATATATTTTGGTCTTTTTCAAAATGAACTAATTGATATTTCTAAAAATGACAAAAGAAATTGTTTTCTGAGTTGGTGAAATTCCCTCAAATGACAAGTGTAATAGGGGCATCCCAAGCAAACAAAAAGTAACTTTCAAGGTACAAAATGTATGCTACATGGGTTCCTAAGGTCAAAAAATAATTTTTCTCGCATATTCATTTTGTTTGGATTATCCCTTTCCTTTTTTCATGTAATCTTCTAATTTGACCTTCACACTTTCAAATCTACCCACACCTTGTTTGGTTCTTACAAACCTAGTCTTGTTTTTACACAAATTTTCATCTTCTATATGCTCATAAAATATTCTCCAATACCCAAATTCCATATTTTAAATTTCCCAATACACAGTTTTTTGTAATATATAAAATATATGACTTCGTACCCACATGTTTCATCTTTCAAGCAGCATTCCATCATAATTTCATGTAAAACAGAGTAATGTTTTCCCTCCATGTGTCAAGGCATATCCAAATATGTTTGGTTGAACCACCTGTATTTCCCTATAAATATAGTGTGTTAGAAAAAAAACCATAGGAAAAATATGGTGTTTTGGGAATAGTGTGTCGAAAAAATTATTTCCTTTATTGTGAGGGGACATGCCCTTTAATAAAAGCCAAAACAAAACAAAAAATAATACATACAATATCTAAAATAAATAACTTGTAGGGGTCGGATTTTACTCCCATGGAAAGGAATATAAAAGTGAGAAGATAAGAATGGAGAAAATAGCGAGACGAAGAGAGATGAGGAGAATATGCATTTCAAATAAGTAAAGTTAGAGTGTATTCTAGTTTACAAGGATATTATTTATTATAAGAAACATTTCTCATTAGAATCGCATATGAATGAAAATAATCAAGAAAGTTAAATATTTGACATAAGAACACATGCTTTTATTAAATATACCATGACACAAAGCTTAGAAAATCTCTTTATATTTATTTATGAGAACGAATATAAATTTGCATACACTTTTTTATTTTCAAAAAGCTCTTGTACACAATTATGGAAAACACATAGTCTATCTAAAAATCCCTCCAAGTCTTTAGTTATTCAAATTCCCTCAAGAAATGTAGTGTATTTTTACAAAATCATGGATAGAAAGACATTTCTCCAAATATCTCTAAAGAAATACCTTCCAGAAGTCTCTCAAAGTAATTCCTCGAACAAGTAAGAATCTTTAGTTGTGAAAAAGGTCCCATGAAATGACTTACAAATACATATTTATATGAAAAAAACCCCTGATTTTCCATCTATATATAAGATTTACTAAATAAAATGTATTTAAAATAAAAATAGTGAAGCTAACATGCACTTCTTATAGAAACAAAATGACATTTTACAAACAAAAATGTGCACAACATATAAAACTACACAATTGACATGAGAAATAAACATTTAAAACTTACGGGTTTTTTCCCTACACATGTTCTTTTTTAATCATGCCTCAAAATTTGTGACATTTTATACATGTTGCAAAAATAAGCACCCACTTATTTTTTGGGCCACCAGTAACAAAAAATAATACTTGTGCACCTTGGTGTCTCAAGGTTATTTCAAGTTACTTGTATGGATCACATCCAAAGTTTCATAGTTGAATATGGTCAAGGACTTAGCCATTTTTCCTTCTTATTTTGGAAACCTAGTGATGTCATGGAAGCTTGAAATTCCACATAAGAAATACATCCATGGAGTTTAGAAATCATTGTTCTACAAAAATCTAAAATTTAGTTTTCTGCAGTTTCACCTAAGTCATGGAACAAAGGATAAGTACTTCACGGAATTTTGAGGAAAAGATAAGTCTTATATAGGATTGAAAAACTAATGTTACATGGAGTTCGTAAACCTGTAGGAAAAATGAGAAATGGATCCACAAAACGAGAAATATGTGAATCCGTGGAAAACATAGCATGGTCGCATGGAAATATGACATAGAACAAAGGGAAAATGCTATGTGGCATTACAGAGAGTGAGTAAACTGCAGAGGTCAAAACTTAGTGTTCCATGAAAGAAGAAAATTGTAGTGCCCTATGGAAAATTCAATAATTCAATATTCCACAGAGTTCAAAAGGTGTAGGGTTCCGCATGTTTTCAAGTCTGTGTAACAAAAGGACAGCAACTTGGATAATGCAAGGAGTTACGGATTTAGCGATTTCTCGAGGATCAAGTATAATTATTAGGAAGAAACCCATGAGATGGAGTGATGAATCTGCATAAGGAGTAAAATGTGAAACCACATAACAAAAGGTTATGTGGAATATTCAGACTCTGTAATACAAATGATTTTCATGTATTTGAAAAGAATTTTCAAAATGCCATATTTGTTTATTTAGAGCTCTTTTTCACATGAGATCATTTGCATTAGAAGTGTTTTTCTAAGGAGTTCACTAAAAATATCACTTTTGAGGAGAATAATGAAGGACTTGGGATATTTTAATAATAGAGATTTAGGTCATTATATGTCACTTTCACAATCGAATGATGCTCAATTAGATTACACATGTTTTTGTTTAATTATTTTTGTCTCATGATTTTATTGGATGGTATATTCTCCTCAGGGCCACACAAAAACAAAGAGAATGGTTTGAATGGTCTATGTAAGAAGAAATGAGTTGTTATCATTGGTTCAATACATGATTATAGTTTAGATGGACATTTGGAAGCTCACTCTTCATTTATCTCCCCTGATTTTGTGGAAACTAGTTTATCTAAGCTTTAGCTCATCCGCATAGAAAATATTTTAGATTTTTATTTCAAACCAAGGCACCCATAGGCATGGATCATCATGAGTTTAGGGAATTACCTTTTATGCCAGTTTTGGGCTAGTTTGGAAGGGTTGATTAGGTTAAGCATATATCATGCAATCTTCAGATCCATTCTCCTCTCTTTTCTTTCTATAAATGTAATAATTTTTATAACTAAAATTATTCTCTCCTAATTTAAAGGAAACTATTCTCAATTGGTTTATGAGTGTTCCAAGTCTATGCAGGCCTTTGTCTTTGAACTATGCAATGCATTCACCACCTTCTCAAATATTGTGAGAGATTGTGTATTCTTCAAGAAATAATATATATTTGATTGTGATTATTATCTATCCTTTAGCTTGCATTATTGCATCGTAACCTTCTCCCCTATTATTGTATGATGTATATGATTTATAGCTACATAATCTCAATCTATTGTTTATTTATATAGAGGATTAAAGGTTGATAGGATGTAATTTGGATAGTGGCTCATACCTACCCTTTGTCACTAAGTTCATCCCCTTTTTACTTAATCTCAAGGAGAGTGATCCCTTCATACTTTAGTGCATCACCATTATTTTCAAAGTTCAACGCTCATTCTCCCTTAACTTTGAAATTTTTTTTATTGAGATTAGAGTAGAGGCTAATTTAGAGATTTTAAGGAAAAGAGACAACCTTATGCTAAAGGTTCATCTCAAGCATGAAGGTACCACATTTTAGAGATATTCCCATAGTTGCTACAGACACCTTTACACACTTAAATAGCTACCTAAATCAGAAGGGTGCATACACGTCACTATCGATGGTTGTTTGTACACCTTGTGGGACACTATTTTCCATTTTTTGTAAATCCTATGAGGTTCCTTAGTATTATCATGGATGTTATTGTAAAATGTAACTAAGTTTTTGTTTTTTCTTAGATCTTTTTGGTTTTTAATCCTATTCTGTTAACACGTGGTGACTCCAATGTCTCTATTATGAAGCTCCAGTTCCTCAAATATTTTGACAAAAATGAGCACCTTAAGTAGTGCTGATAAATAGCTTGTTGAACCCTTGCATTTTTCTCCCAAAAATTGTAGGAGTGGGTCTCTACAAATATCTAGAAAAACCCATAAGTCTAAGAGATTCCTCTCCACTCCCCCACCTGGTATTCATTTATAAATCTTGCAAAGAAGCTTTCAACCCTTAAATACCATGGCTCATCCAAGAAATTGTGTTTTTATATCCTTTAATGTTGGTAGTCCACTTACTTTGAATGTTAGGAATGACTTCTCAATTGTTGCTCTTAAAACCCTTCCCTATTTCACTACTAAGAAACATATTCATCCTACTCGTCATCGTAGATACTATTTGAAGCACAATGGACTTGGAGGGGGGGTGAATCATTCCTTACAAAAATTTCAAATCAGATTTCAGATTCCTTACTCAAAACTCAAAACCATTTAACCATTCAGTAATGTGTGCACAAAATCATATATCACATATGTGAGAAACCATAAGTAAGATAATCAACACAAGAAATAAGATATAAGTGGGAAACCCTCAAAGGGAAGAAAACCAACCTAAACACAATATTTATATTGATATGTTTCAAATATAGTGAGGCGCCAACAGCACAATGAGCACCAATCCCTAGTTTAGTAGAGCACCAACCCTACAAGGAGCACCATCCCCTAATTTAGTGAAGCATAAAATCCACAAGGAATCTACAACCCCCTAATATGATCACACCCACTCAACCACCTTATGATTTTCTTATCTCTGAAGTATTTCTGCCACAAATGATAGAGACTAATTATTCAGCTCGAACTTCTTCAAACCCTAGGTATTCAATCTCTCACAAACTAGCTATTTCTTCACTTTTCAAGTCTTCAAAATCTTACACACATGATTTCTAATATTCTTAAACATATCCCACACTTTATCTGATCTCAATTCATTCTCATGCACATGAAAAACTCTCTCACCTAGGTCACACTTCTTGCACACATCACACACACACACACACACACACACACACACACACACACACACACACACACACACACACACACTTAACTAGCTCCAAAAAGAACCCAAAACAATGCTTTTATAATCTCCTTGATATTTCAAATTCAACACCTTTTCCCTTATTTTTCAGTACCAATACATCATAAAATACACCCAATCTAATTTTCATAACAGCTACAAGTGACCCATATGGGTCGCCTAGCATTAACCCTTCTTCTATGCACCAAAAATCACCAAAACTCATGCATTTGAATGTCAAAATACTCCTAACACCAAAACTATTTTTAGTAATTCTATAAAATTCATCACACATGTTTAAAATAAAATTTAAACATCATACATGGTCATAATTTTCATCAACCAATCAAAATGTTTCATTAAATAGGACCACTGCTTCTTATACTTCTTAAAACACATGTTGACAACACCCTTCAGGACCCTGATTCTGGCTTTGGACTTCAAGACCTCTTCAAATCAACTAAACTATGGCATGTGACCATTTGATGTAAATACCAAGACCTTTAAAAAATTCTAATAAAGTTAAAAATCTTGAAACAACTACTAGTTCAAACTACATCAACAGTTTTCTTCACCAAATCATGTTGCTCAAAAATCTATTTTCAAAAAACAACTAGTTAATGCCCTTATAGACACATTCACGACCTCCTAATGGATTCATTGGATGCCAAATTCATTCCTATTTGCATTTCAGGTTATATAAATCATCATCCAATCGATCTCATGCTCTAACCAACTCAATTCTTTAGCAAAAAAAATTATCCTAGATAAAAATATTCTCATCCACAAATTAACCTGTAAACCATAGAAAAACTCATAAATATTCGGCCAAGCTAAGAACCATATCAAGAAGAGAAAAATTTAAATTAAGCTCCAAAAAATGCTCTGTCACCAAAAAAATGAAGAGTGGCAAGACCTTTGTTAGTGTGAATGCTTGGGTAAAGAGATTCCACATCACTATAAATATATATGAATCACCTTTCCAACAACTTGAATAGCCTCCTAACTCCTCTTGCAGCTCCTATTATGTCCATTTCACTAAAGAATTATTTTTACTACCTCAAAACTACCATTTGACTAGTCAACCTAAATAGGGAACACTTTTCCATTTTTATGCATCCCCGTGACCTAAGACCTCTTTGGACATCACAAACAACTCATATACTCAAAACAATGTCAATTTATTTTTCAACTCCTTTGGACAATCTTGTCCCAAAACACGCTTCTTCATAAACTGACATGTTTCAGTGGGGTCCACTCATCACCATGACCTCTACCATAGATTTTTGTAAATATGAAGGATTCCTATACATTTTCCAATCATCATCCATGCACTAGGAATCAATTCTGACCACTTAGGAATCAAATCTCACAAACCACTTTTATGTTAGAATTTCAAACTCATAACAAATTATTTTCCTTCTTAATATTCGTTCAAAAAAAGTGACAAGTAAAATACCTCATTATTTTGTGAAACCTTCTAGACTAAATTTAGAAACATCCCTGAAATCCAAAAGGTCACATACAAAGTACACAATTCATTGTGAGCATCAGAAGTTCCAATTTGAGCTAGAAATGCACTAGTTCTTGACCCTGTTTCACCAAAAACATCATATCTTACAAAATTCACATCATGGAAACCTGAATTTTTCCCACATCACAAGGACATATCCAATCATCATAGTGTCATAATTACCTCTCAATATTTCCAGCCATTAATACTTGCATAACTACCCCTTAGGGTTTTGTATTGTAGAAGCTAGGGTCAACGGAAAGAACACTATAACTTATCATAAAGACACTAAAAATGGTTCAAAAATACCCTATACATAATGATACACCTGCTACATACATCTATGAGCTTATATAGCTCCATACCTCATCCTCATACATTCTAGCATCCTTGCATGTTCTAAATGAGCACCTGAAACATGGTCACCAACTTGTATTTGCACCTTGAAACTCATGTGAGTGCCCAAGAACTCTCTAAACATGGTCTCCATCATTCTAACCTTCTTGTAAAGTAACCAAGAAACTCATAACACCAGGCACCATCACCTATACTAGCTAGGTCAACCGAATAGGCTTACTAGAACAATCTATCCTCACTGAATCAACCTGTGCAACCAAGAGCATACCTAAAAATCCATGTCACCATCACTCTAAGTATCATATGATCCTACACCTTCATAAACTTTGTCATTAATTAGGTTTTGCATCAATGACAACACCTATGCAACAAAATGCCAACAATCTCCCCATTTGTCATTGATAGAAAACTATCTAAATGTCTCCACATTTTTATATTAATGAAAAATTCTATCTATACCTACATGTTATTCACATTTTTAAACTTCATATGATCACATCTTGGTTAGAAACATCAACCAAATATCTCAAATAATCTCAAAATCTTGATATTTCAGTCAAAACCTGATTTTTAGCCACTTTTCAAGAATAAACACATCATGCTCCCCCTGGAAACAACATATAAATTATCTAAATACATCAATAAAGTATGAATAAAGCATAATATTACCATTAATTTATCTAATACATCATCATTCACCTCGTAGATATGCAAAACTAGTCATTTCACCTTACAGCCATATTTTTGTCTTCATTGAAACAATGTAGCATACCAATATCTAAAGTATACTTCTTAGAAACATGCTAACAATTCCCTTTAAGAGCATAAAAACAACCATACCTTCATTATTGACCATACACAATCTTTTCTAGGCATAGATTGAGCTTATCAATGTAATGTCTTACTCTCCATATCACACTAAGACTAAGATCCCTAAAGTAACTCTCCAATAGTTTTAGGACCAACTTTGACATGTCTTAGAACCTCATGTACACCTTGATCATTTAATTCATAATTCCCCTAGACTTAATACCACCATATCAAGTAGAATAGCTTAGAATCATTCATCTTACTTTGGTTACTTGGGAAGAAATCATCTTAGACACTATGGCACTGCCCTAAACCATCTTCCTATTTTTTAACAGACATAATTGACTGAGATAGTGCATTTGTATTTTTTAACATAATTATCTATGAGGAGAGACATCTACTACATACCTATAATGTCTTGAGGACACCAATTCCATCTTCTAGAAGCATACATTCATGCTTCCCTTGTCATGATAGGTCCATGCATATTGTACTCACTTGTAGAAGGACCTTTTTGCATACCACAGTACCCTTACTATCCACAAACAATCAACTCACCCCCTAAGTATGGCTTAAAATTTGTCAAGATACATGCCATACAAGCATGTGAACTTAATTTTAGAACCTCCAGGAAGAAAACATAAGTACTCCCCCTTTTATGAATACTCTTTAAAAATCTAAGTAACATTTATGAACATTGTAGCATCATCTCTGACTGAGTATGGACAGTGAGACATATTTTGATGCTAACAAGATTGGCATACCAAGTCACTAGCTTCTCCACTTGACTTATCATATTTACCAACATAAATAAAAATTTAATACATTGTATCCTCTTTAATCACACCATCATCAAACTTAAAACAACACCAATAGGCCTGTAAATAACATCATTGAAGCAAAAATGACAATTACATGTCAAAGCTCATACCTCAAGATACTTGATTTCTTTCTAGGATAACAATCAATCCTACATCTTATATATCACCTTGATTTCATCATAGATGAGAATTTTATATACCTTTCACCTGAGAAAACCACTTACAAACACTATAGTATTGTATTCACTAACTCAGAGACACTATATCAGACAACCTTTTCACAGGTCAATCTGACTATATGCCTCAATGAATTAAATTTACCAAGATCATAAGAAATATACTAAGATCATTTCACCACTTTAAATTAGACATATCATACATAATATTTATGAAAATAATCATCATACACTACATCTTATACAAATTATTCACCTATAGCTTTTCATATTGTTATTTTAGCTTATTGAGCTCTTAACCATACTGACTTAGCAATTACAGACATAATCACCATAACAAACTTATGAGACATCCTCCTTGAACCACTGGATAGGATTAAATACATACCTATACACCTCACACCTATGGAATTTTATATGCCCTTCCGTATGATTTCACCTTGCAACTGTAGTCACAAAATCATGCACTTTAGACATTTATTTATGTTGTTCTCATACTACTATTCAGAAAGTTATTGAGTGAAGAGAAAGTACTAATTAAACCTCATCCTTTAGCCATCTTGTTTAATTTATTTCATAATTTTCAACCTATTGCACCCATATGCCCCACCATTTTCTGACATTCTACATTATTCTATCCTTGGCTGGGGTGCCCATGGGCGCCTTGGTCCCACCAAGGGTGCCCTGACCCTTTTTGCACTTTCCCACCATTTTTTGGGGCTCTTCTAGTTGTTTTACATCCTTATATTTCTTTTGGTCATCCATTTCAGGGTCAATTATGAAATTAGAGCAAGATAACCCTATAAATATAAATTTATGATACCATGATGAGGGACCTAGCATCATCTACTACTATTACTCCATGTAGAGTTGCATCCATCTATTGTATTGGCATCCACATAGCTCCATCATCAAGGCACAAGTTGGGACATCTGCATTATACCTCATAGGGGGAATGATGTTATTCTATTCCATGCACACATTCTATTAAATTTTATACATTTATCTATTTCTTGCTATTTCACAAAGTGTGACTGGCACAAGAGCACCTAGGGCAAAACATGTATACACTCACCAAAACTACATCTGGGTCTAAAATGTAGTGCAACGCTCAGTTAGTAAGCCTGTTGTTGTGGTAGCTAAGGTCATTCTTACCCATTCATTTACATATTTATGTTTTAGAATTTTGATACTTCATTTTGTTCTTTTGCAGGTTATTTCTTCCTCTTCGAATATTTGGAGCATTTGGCACAGTACATAAAAAATTAATACGACAAGCAGTGAAGGTTATCAGTCATCTCCAAGACCTGTGAAGACCAATTCCAGACCTTTTTCCCAAACCAAGGTACCTTTTTTCTTACCAAAGCACCCATGGACACCCTATTCCTCTCCCAGGTGCTCCAGTCTAGCTACATCACCAAAATATGTCCTCTGTGGGACCCTAGCACAGTTGTTCCTACTTCTTATTTATCCAGCTACATCTCTGACATTGTCCGACAAGCATCCGTTATCAAATAAGTTCTTTCCTCTTCTCTCTTGTACATTAGGGTTTGGTATTTTATTTTACATATTTTCTTAAATCATTAAAATATTTTTTACTACATTTATTTACTTTAGTACAGTTATTCATAGCTTAGATTAACTATCTTCATACTACATAGTTAGTCCATTTTTAGTTATTCAGCAATTGTATATGCACCATATGGACTTAGAAGCATGATTTACAATCATACACGTTACATTCACTTGTGAATATCAATTTTGGATGAGATGAACCATAGAGACTAAGATCCCCTAACACAAAAAACCATTTCAATGTTTCATACTCACATTCAACCTTTTGAAAACTTAGAATACACCAAATTTAAACCAAATAGGCCTATAACAAAACAATACACTATCCATGGAGGTCCAATAGAACCTAATACCTCATCTTTGACATTTTAAAACTTCTACAATTCATTCAAAAAGTGCATAGTATCATTCATACCTTATATTGTCATCAAGGAACCACATCACCTCCTTTACAACACCAAACATATAGATACACACAACTATCCCTAGATCAATGAATAACCATGCATAACATTTTGATACACAAAAATTTATGAGGATATACTACCTGAGATGAATACCCACTTGACTCTAGAATCAACACCTTAATCCTTGAATCAAGCCCATGAAGACAATTTGCCCAATTTTCACTTCTTTATTTAGTAATTAGGTCTCACTAGCACTAAAACTGTCAATATTGAATTATGACGTAGAATCCCAAGGAATTATACACTTTCAGAGTTTGAAACCACTTGAATCACAAATTCCTCACAATCTATAAATTTTTTGAAAAACTTTATAATTCGGCTCCTTCATTCACTCCTTCAACCATAAATGTTTCTCCATATCGCTTAGAGTATACTATGAAAATCTAGTCAAAGAAAAGTAGCTCCTAAAATGCCAAAAAAAATCCACAAGGCCCAAAAATTCATCATCAAATCTGTCATAAAATTCCTTAAACTCCTAAGTACACATTGATGTGATTTGGAAACAAAAGTATCAAGTTCATACCATGAACTACCTTGAATTTTCCTTGTTTACTTCAAAGAGTACTTCACAGATATCCACTTTCATACTGAATGATCAAGTCATCACACATGATGGCACAAGAGCATCTTCAATCACACTTTTCAAAACCATTTTCACTGTATGAACACACAACATATGACCCAATGATTTATTACACCAATGTACATGCCTAGAAAACTTATTATGACCATATCACACTCTTTAAGAAGAATTCATACACTGAGACTCTTAATAGCCTTTCACAAGTTCTATGGTGCATTCACAGCTCCACACTCATGTAGGACACTTAATCACAAAATATTTATGATATAACAGCTTATGACACCTCATTGGTGACAAACACACTCATCAATATTGAGATCAAACTCAGAGAGCAAGAGAGCACACTTCATGAGTTCTATACTACTTACATACTTCAAATAACATGATAATAAGACTTCTTGGATATACTCAACCATATCAAGCTAGAATCATTACCATGTAAATGCAAAACACAGACTGTAAGAAATTAGACTCATACTCCTTGTTACCAAAAGGTTGATATCATGAAATTTCACACACAAGGACAACCAACTTAAACCATGAGAACATTCTTAAGGACATTGAAAGACATACCTTGTGATCATGAAGGAGTCACACACATACCACATAGCTCCCATTCACTCTAATTCTTCATTTACAATAATATACATCTAAAAAGCATAGTGGAGATATATGAACACCATGAAGACCTAAAAGAAGGTCTTAAAGAGGTCATAAGCCCTCTTAGTCAGCTTAAATACTCCATCATCAGTTTGTCTCTGATTTGATCCCTGATTTATGACTTGTTTTCCATCACTAACTGCTCTTGATGAAGCTTCATGATCTCTTCTAGGTTCCCATACTCTTCCTTGACTATAGTTATGCATTCTAGGCCTTTGAACGCTACCTCCTAGTACTCAAGAACTTGAGCCCTCTGATTTTTTATTGAATGAGCATGAAAGCAGACCCTTGCCACATGACCAATCTCATTACAGTTGTAACATACCACATAATTATTCCTCTTGTGACCTACTTCATGATTAGGTGAATCATACAAGAAAAATCTAGCAACATGACCTTTTTCATTGCAATTGTAGCACACCACACTCTTATAAAAATCACTCCTATTGTCTCTCCACAGATTAGTATCTCTAGAATAATTTTTGCATTCCTTGGCCCTATGTCCAAATCCATTAGATGTATAGCAATGACCATTAAAATTTCTCTCATACCTTAAGGCATTAGATTGCTTAATAGATATTGGTTTCACATTTTCCTTTATGAGTGTCTCCTCCTTCTCTTCATCGATGCTAGTTTCACTAACTTCCTTGCCTTTTGATTCCTCTTTAAAGCTCAAACAAGCTCTATCAACTGCTAATATTTGGTTCCAAATAGATCATCTAGATCATTGGAATTTTTCTCAAAATTTTGAAAGGACATAGTTGTCTTGTTAGCCTCTAGTAGCTCATCCCTTAAATTATATATCTTCTTCATATTTTGAGCACAAACCATAGTTATCATGCAAGCTTGAAACAAGATACTTAACCTTTTCTTGTAGCACTCTAATAGACTCATTTTTTTGGAATATTTAGACATGTATTGTTCTTCTAGATTATGAAACTGATTTTTATACTTCTTGACCTACAAACTCAACTTTTGGTTCTATTTCTCATAATTTTTTATTTATCTTTGAATGTCCTTAAAATCATCTTTGACATCCTCATTATCTTCACTAGAATAACTACAATATCCTGATTTAAAATCTCATAACAAAGAAGAACCTTCACCAAAAGACTTCATAACATCATTAGTCATGAACAAAGCCTCATTTCATATACCCTCGTGATCTAATTCAGATTCATAATATGAAATTCCTTTTTCCTTCTTATGGTTAAACCTTTTAAATTTCTTCTTACCTTTACCAAAATTGTGATTCTTCTTTCTAGATTCAGCCTCATGATTTTCCTTATCATCCTCCTTATCATGCCTACTTCACAATAAATGAAACACTTGAATGGAATTTTACCACTATACTTACCAGATCCAAGATTCAACCTTCTATCCATCATAACAAAGATCTCTTCATCTTCAAATTCAGGAGCAACATCATCATGCTTTACCTTCTTATAATTATCTTTCATTTCAAATTTTAATGCAATATCTTTCTTGGCTAATTTGGAATCACCTATTCTCATTTCATAAGTAGTCAAGGTACCATGCAACTCGTCCAATTTCAAAGTAGTTAGATCATTTGCCTCTTCAATAACAAATACTTTGGTATCAAATCTAGGAGTTAGTACCCTCAAAACCTTTTTACTTCCTATTTCACATTATCTCCTAACCCTTTCATGTTATTGAAAACCTTATCAACTTTAATAAGGTATGCAGCAATAGACTCATTATCATTCATCTTAATACTTTTAAACTAATTTCTAAAGTTTTGAAGCTTACAAATTTTTACCTTTGAGTCACCTTCATATAGAACTTGAATTTTTCCCATGCTTATTTTTCTAAATTTTAATGCTTCACTTCCCCCATCTCAAATTCTCCAAAACCCTAAATGATAGCATTAAGTTCCTTTGAGTTGTTTTCATATGCATCCTTATTTGTTTTACCAGTGGGAGGAATGGTAGGAGGAGTGTATCCATCATCCAAAAATTTACAAACATAAAAAACCTTGAGACATGATATTTTTCTTCATTATCAAGCTCCAAAAATCATAATTCACACCATCAAACATTGGTGCCTTGCCAATAGCTGAACCACTCACCAATTTTATGCTTCAAGGGTCTCCTTTCAAGCTGTCAAACTTCTCCAAAAGAATCTCCTCTAATATTAATTTTTGGAAAAACAATGGACTAAAATGGGAGGTGAATCATTCCTTTGAAAAATTCAAATAATATTTCATATTGCTTATTCAAAACTCAAAACCATTTAACCATCTATTAATGTGTGCAAACAATCATATATCACATATGCAAGAAACCATAAGAAAGATAATCAACAATAGACACAAGATATAAGTGAGAAACCCTCAGGGGGACTAAAACCCACTAAAACACAATATTTATAATTATATGTTTTAAATTTAGTGAGGCACAAACCCCACAAGGAGTACCAACCCCTAGTTTAGTAGAGAACCAACCCTACAAGGAGCATTAACCCCAAATTTAGTGAAGCACCAACTCCACAAGGAGGATACAACCCCCTAATATGATCAAGCACCAACTAAACCACCTTATGATTTTTTTATCTATAAAATATTTCTACCACAACTGATAGAGACCGATGATTCATCTCAAACTTCTTCAAACCCTAAGTGTTCAATCTCTCACAAACTAGCTCTTTCTTCACTTTTCAAGTCTTCAAAATCTTACACACATGTTTTGTTATATTATTTAACATATCACACACTTTATCTTATCTGAATTCATGCTCACACACCTTCAAAAATCTCTCACCTAGGTCGCACTTCTTGCACACATCACACACACTCCTAACTAGCTCCAAAAAGCACCCCAAAACAATGTTTTTATAAGCTCCTTCATACTTCAAATTCAAACACAAAAAATTTACCTCCTTTTATGACCAATACATCATAAAAAACACCTCATATAATTTTCATAACAGCTACAAGTTACCCATATGGTTCAGCCTACCATAAACCCTTCTTCCATGCAACAAAAATCACCAAAACTCATGCACTGCAATGCCAAAATTATCCTAACACAAAACTATTTTTAGTAATTCTTTAAAATTAATCACAAATTTTTTAAATAAAATTTAAAAATAATACATGGTCTTAATTTTCATCAACCAAACATATTATTTCATTAAATGGGACCACTACTTATAATTCTCAAAACACATGTTTCCAGCACAAGTTCAGAACCTTGATTCTGACCTTGGACTTCAAGACATCTTAAAATAAAATAAACTATGTCATGTGACCACTTTATGAAAATTAAAATACTTGTAGAAAACTTCTAATCAAGTTATAAGTCTTGAAACAACCAATGGTTCAAACTACATCAACTTTTGTCTTCACTAAATCATGCTGCCCAAAATTCTATTTTCAAAAAGCAACTGTTTAACACAATTTTAGAAACTTTCAAGACCTCCAAATGGATTAATTGGATTCAAAATTCATCCCTATTAACATTACATGTGATATAAAATATCACCCAATCCATATCATTCTCCAACTAACTTAATTCTTCATCAAAAATAGTTTTGTTTTATATAGTCAAAAATATTTTCATCCAAAAATTGACCTGTAAACGATTGAAACACTCATGATTATGAATCAATCCTTATATAGCTATAAATATATCTTAATATTATTTCCAACACAACTTTAATCACCTCATAGCTCCTCCTCTATCTCTTGTTATGTCAATCTCACTTAAGACTGCTTTTTATTGCCTCAAAACTACTCTTTGACCAATCAACCTAAATAGGGAAGACTTTTCCATTTTTATGCATCCTATTCACCTAAAAATTATTTTAAAATAAATAAAAACTCATATAGTAAAAAAAATGTCAATTTAGTTTGTAGCTCCTTTGGACAACCCTGTCCCAAAACACACTTCTTCATAAACTGACCTATTTGAGTGGGGTCCACTCATCACCATGACCTATACCATACCTTTTTGGAAATATAAAGGATCCCTCTACATGTTCCAAACATCATCCATACACTAGGAATAAATTATGGCTACTTAGGATGAAAATCTCTCAAAACACTTTCAAGCTAGTGTTGCAAACTCATAACATGTTATTTACCTTTTTAACATTCATTCATTAAAATATGATGATGAAATTACCTCATTATTTTTTTTAAAACCTTCTATAATAAATTTATAAACATCCCTGAAAGCCACAAGGTCCCATGAAAATCACACAATTAATGGTGAGCATCAGAAGTTCCAATTCGAGCTGGAAATGCACTAGTTCTTGACTTTCTTTCACCAAAAACCTCATATATTAAAAAAAATTACATCATGGAAACCTTAAATTTTTCCCACATCACAAGGAAACATCCTAATAAAATTTACAATCATCTTAATTTCATAATTACCTCTCAATATTTCCATTCACTGAGACTTGCATAGCTACCCCTTAGGGTTTTACACTGTAGAAGCTAGGTTCAACTAAAAGAACAATATAACTCATCATGAAGGCACTCATCAACAATTATACCCGATACATAATTATACAACTTCTTACATTCATCAACAAGCTTATATATCTCCATACCTCATCCTCATACCTCATAGCATCCATACGTGTTCTAAATGAACACCTGGAACATGGTCACCAACATTTATATACACCTTGCAACTCATGTGAGTTCCTAATAAATCTCCAAACACCATATCCATAATAATAACATGCTTCTCAAGTAACCAAGAATCTCATAACACCATGCACCATCACCTATACTAGCTAGGTCACCTGAATATGCTTATTAGAACAAGTCATCCTCACTAAATCAACTTGTGAAACCAAGAGCATACTTGAAACTCCATGACATCATCACTATGAGCATCATCTGACATTGTAAGAGTCTTTCTTCATTAATAAGAAAAAAGACTCACTTTTATTCCCTAGAAATATGGAAGGTCACAAGTGATGAGGACTTGATGCTCATTGTGAATTCCCTCAAAAGAGACATTATCCACAATTGGACACACGAAAATATATTATAAAAATGTTAAGGAACGCCTTAAAGCATTTGATAATTATAAAATCATACATACCCCCCATAATGGTAATAAATGTGCTGACAATTTGGCTAATTTAGGGTTGAATAACATTGATTTAAAAGTTTGGTTAAGAGTGATGTAATCCCCATCAGCTTATTAGAGTAACTGACAACAATACACCATGGAATAGATCATAATGTTATATCTAATTCTTATCACTACGAGGGACAAAACATTCTTGCGCTCGAATCCCAACTTTGGTAAGGAATTGTTCACATTCAAGCTTTGTTGAAATAAATTATGGGCTATTGTATTTTGACTTTGTTCCTTACAGTTTAATCTATGGGAGGTGTATACCTTCTTGTTGCATTTGATATTTAAATTTCAGTATAGAGAATCCATGGGAGGTGATAGAATTTAGGTTGAACCTATCATGTCATGGCCCCCCATGCCATTTTTCCTACAATTAACTCACACCCCTATGAGATTCATGCCCTTTAGAATTAGGGGTTTACAACCAGTATGTTTCCAGACCGAAGAGGAACGAACCTCACTCTTACCATGGAGTTCGGATGAAGGCTTAAGGTCATGATAAGGAATAGGGTTATTTTCAGTGGGTAATTTGAGAATGGATATTTCCCCACCCAGTAAAAGACCTTTATAGCCTTGATATCTCAGAGAATGGACCCACTGCAGGGCACTAACATTATTTTAAAGATTGGATCTCTGCAAGAGCCTATGAATGAAACATACCCAACACCTTTTCAATCCTATAGGTAAGGAAATATTTTATTTTCTTATTGATGGCATTGTTAGGTATTACATTTTAGGAGAGTGCAAATAATTCTATTATCACATTATGATATATCACCCTCGAAGGAAAATTCAAGAAGATATACATGCACCACCTATCTCTCCTAGATTATTCCTTTTAGACCACTCAGATTATGATGAGTATCCCTTTATTTTTATTAATGCTCTCTACCTCAACCTACTAGTGAGGGATTTCCATACTAGAAAGAGGAAGATAGAGGTTCCACAAATCATGGTTGGGGTGATTTCAACTTATTATTTATTGAGATATGGTTACAATACCCATGGCTCCTAGAAAAGAACCTGTGGTTGAGAGGGGGTCAAGCATTTAAAGATGATATCACAATTGGTGGAAGTTCTAATAAAGATCAAGACTAGTGCATGGGTAAGACCTCCCCTACCCAAGCAGGGATGAAGGGGAGGTCTCCAGTTATGAATCATCCTAGGGATTTGGGGGATAAAAAAGACAAATATTGAGGGTCACATTCTCAGGGGAAACTTATAATGTCTACCCCTTGAAGAGGGTTGAGAATTATGAAGAGATCTCAATATTCATGGTGCAACATTTGGAGATGGTTGTGATAGGTGTCTAGACAGAATGAATCTAACTGCAAAAATGAGATTAAGGAAGATCAAGCTTCATCTGAAAATTCAAAAGGAGGTAAGCCCAACCTTAATTAACTTGTATCAGTATATAGTCAGTGAGGTAATTTTTTATCCTAAAAACCCTCCATTTTACATATCCAAGGACATGAGGGAGAGACATGGTGTTCCATAACTGGATGCGATTGATTTTGGGGCTAGTAGAAAATAAAACTTCCCAACTCAAGTTACCTGATAAACTTGAGAAGGAATGAGGTCAGTCGGGGGTTAACAAATAGGGTTCATTTAGCTAGATGATACCTCTTGTCAAAATTGTGAGGTATCATAAAGATACCTTGACAAATATCCTCAAAACTAGTTTTGTGGGAAGGAAAACTTTTTGGGGGTCCCTGAAAATATTTGAATTATATACCTTCACCATGATTTTTAAGTAATGTGTTTTTCCAGAGATTTTACTGCTAAAATACACGGAGATCTATGATCTAATTTATCTGTCACACGTCTTAACACTAGGTATGTTGTCGCTAGCATAAGAATAAAGGCTCACTAACACGTACGTCAAAAGGTTTGTTGATGTGTGACAGGATATGATCCTAATCTCATTAAGTTGAATTATGCCATAACCTCTTAAATTGAACTAGTTAAAGTTGACCATGAACATTTTGAAGTAAGATCCAAAGTACCTGATGAATAAATGGATGAATGGCCAAATAAATATGGAGTTATGCTCCTTATGAGTTATTTGAAGAGACTAGATTTAGCACATATTGTTTAATAGACGATGAAAATTTTACCCCTAGTATGTTGAAATCAGATAATGAATTAGATGAAATACGGAAGATGTTTTTTAATAGTTCAAAGTGTAAAGTTGGAGCTAGTGCAGGTGTTGTCTTATCTTCTCCAAAGGAAGAGAAGTTACTCTCTTCCCATAGATTGTAATTCATTTGTACCAAAATTTTTTGAATATGAAGCCCTAATTTAGGGGATAATCATTATTAAAAGTAAAGGGATCAATAAGTTAATGATCTTTGGGGATGTTGAACTAGTTTTGAACGAGTGAAGTCACAATGCCTAGCTAAGAAACCTCTCTACAAAGCTTACAAATATAAATTTTTCTATCTCTTAGAGGATTTTGATTCCATCAAAATTCAATTTTTCCCAAGAGAATTAAATGTTCATAAATATAAGATGGATTTTGTTAAAGATTAATTTGATCCCTCCAAATATATCATGAAATTTTTAGACCAACATATTAAGCTGGTAATTAGGCTAGCATTACCTAACAATGACTATCATTGGCATATTTTTTACAGTGATGGATAGATCACCCACTTTATTCATCAATAGTTTGAGTTTTCTTAGGTTTTGAAACCAACGTTACAAGAGAGTTATGGTGAACAAATCATTCATTTGAAGAGTAATAAGTTACCCAAGGGTTTGATCACTTTGGAAAGTATGTTCACCCCAGATGATCAATTTAAAGGAGAGAAAAAGAATTTGAAATCAATTAAGATAAATATTATGATGTGGTTATCTCCAATGGGAAGCAACTAAAGATTTTAAAGGTATGTCCATCTGAGAAATATTCTAATTTCATCTAATTATGTCAAGAATGTGATGATATTTTTGCATAGTATTATGATGAACTTATAGGATACGATCCCAATATCATTCAACACACCATTGAATTTTCCCTAGAAACCAAACCAGTAAGATAAAAGCAAAGGACTGTTAATCCTAAAATCGAACCCTTAATGAGAAAAGAGTTGACCAAATTGATCGAAGCTAAAATTATCTTCCCCATCAAACACTCCTCTTGGGTTACAAACCTTGTCCCTGTTAGGAAGAAAAATGGAGACATAATTTTGTGTGTATATTTGATATAGTGTACATATAACTCCAATTCAATCAACAAATAAAAGTTAGAATGATCAACTTGCCAAAAATCACCAAAACATGTTATAAACACCCCTTTTCAAGGATCCTAAATCTTTCTCAAAACACTCAAAGGGCTTAAACCACTGAACCAAAGGCTAAAAAACCTTACATATTCTCAAACATACATATCAAACATGTTCATGTACCCCAAAAAGTCTCGTACCTTCATTTATCATCAATCTCCTTTTAGACCTCTCTTACTTGTTTGTAGCCCTTTCTAATGGAAAATTTTGACAAATTTTACAAATTTCAAGGAATTATGCTTTACTAATAATATTTATAGATACATTTTATCCCCATTAAGATGAATACAAAGTTTCAAGACCTATCTCCATGCCCATCAAAAGTTATTCTCTTTTTACTATTTTCTATTAGGTCTAGTTTCTTGCCTTCTTGACTGTGTGAGCCTCATGTATGGAAAAATTAAAAAAAATCATGAAAAATTAATTATCATTTTATATACCCTTTATTTATCTTGTTCTATGTACCAAATTTCATTCTTTAACTCACAGTACACTTCATCCAACAATAATTTTTCCATTTCAACTAGGTTTCCTCTAGGTCTCTCTGTTAGAGTAAGTATTTACCTTAGCTCATGTTCACCTAGGTACTTTATTTACCTTTATTGTATTTATCCTCACCCACTTATATATATATATATATATATATATATATATATATATATATATATATATATATATATAATCTAGTTTTTAGGTATAGTTCTTTCCTTGATCTATGGTATTGACTAGATCCTTGATGTCTAGTTCTCTCCTAAATCTATGGTCTTGACTAGTTATTTGATTACTAGTTATTTTCTTGAATTATGGCATGATCTATGACCTTGAATGGTTCTTATAATTTTATTCCTTTCCTATATAAGTAATGCCAATTCTCAATGTAATTCATTGAGTTTTGCTCATTTGTTTGCAAAGGTTTATGTAAAATTATTCTTGTGACTATTAAAATCCTTAGCCCCTGCTCATATGGTATGGTCATATGAGGGCTTAAGCTTGTGATTCCTACTAGTAGGTGTTTAACTTCAGCCCCCTTTCATTTTATTTGTGTGGTGAGGGCAAGAGCATTTTATTTTGTTTTAGTGGAAACTAAAATAAATAGTAGAGCATAATATTGAAAAGTTTGTATCTATTGATCGGTAACTCAAATTTGAGTGTCATTTATACAAAAGTGCTTATTTTTCCGTGCTCTTTCCATTGGAAATATTTATTTTTATAATTTCACTATAATTATAAATTTCCATATTGTAACACACATCATTATAAAGTGCCAAATATGGAGGAGTGTTGTAATCAATTGTGGACACAATTTTGGTTGAGCCTGATGTCGTAAACTTTTGAGAGTTGCATTCTTGTATCTATCATGGATTCTAAGAATTATATGCTTTTCTCTAAAGTGTGTGGACTTCAAGAGGATATTTCAAAATTTATGGAATAAAAATGATCGCTCAAGAAGTGAAATTCTCTTCTACAATCACTCATTCACGATAAGGATACACTAATACACTCCCTGCAGCAAAAACTTGCTAGCCTACAACATTTCCATCATATTATGGACAGAAATATCCATGCTCCTAGTTCACTTGCATTTGTTTCTCTTATACCCACTGACATTTATTTTCCATTCTTTGAGCTTGTTTCTTCTCTTCAAGCTCCTAAGCATATGAGGCTTTTTACTGCATGATCTTCTACATCTATGTCTATTACAGTAACACATGTGGTGTATCCTACTTCTTCTCATATGCACGGCTCTTTTGAGAAGCATACGATTGCATTCAATTCTCACATGCTCTATTCTATGGGTTTCACTGGCAGAGGTATTGGCAGACATTCACTGGGTATTATTTCCCTTATTCCACATGTTAAGTGGAATTCTCTCCATGACATTAGTTTTCGAGAAGATACTTCAGTGGGATCACACATTAACAGAGATCGTATTTTTGTTCACTCAACTCTTTCTGAGGATCATGAGAAACACATGAGTTATTCACCTTCACTCAGGCTTGAGAAACTTGAGATTTCAGTTGTCAGACATGATCAACCTGACACACATTCTGGTGTTCCTTTACATGCACCCATTGTGCATTTTACACCAATTCATATGCAACAATCTTCTTCATCCATATGTGTTGATTTGGGGTGGATATCTGATCACTCGTGGTAGTGATATAGGCATTCATTGATAGGAGTCTACAGGCGTGGCTCCTCCACCATTCGGCCTCTTACTTCACTTTATATATCTTGTGCATTGTAATGCTTCTTGTTTTGAGCATTTTTCTTTAGCATGTATAGTGTATCTCTCTTAATTGTTAAGAGATTTTGTATCTGTATTTTTGGCATGTTAATAGTATCTCTTGTGGGGGAGCTATTCTAGTAAGTCCAGTGTTATTTTTTCAGTGTTTGAGTAGTTTTTTTGACAACTCATATAGATTTGTAGCGTCACTCCACCCATTCAGCAGTATAGGAGGGTGTGGTGTTGATCCTATTTCTTCAAGTTTTGTGTCCTTTCCTTGTTACCTTAACTTTTCTTGGATCATGAAACTCTGGGTTTTGTGTCCTTGCCTTGTTTCTTTGGTTATTGTTCTTGGATCATTGCACACCTATTTGTAGTATTTGATCAAATTATGTTTGGTGTTTGTTTTTCACTATGAACATCACTCTGTTGACAGTATATTTGTATGGAGATATTCTAGTGAATGCCAGTGTCATTTGTTTTTGAGTTTTGTGATCAAGTGTGGATTCAGACCACATTACACACCAAACTTCTTCAGCATTGTACATTTTTTTTAGCTGAGCTTCTTGGGATGCCTTGCAGCAGGTTTTTACTCTCTTTACTTTGTTGTTACTAGTTTTAGGTACCTTTCGTTGTCCCTTTTTACCAATTATTGTACATGAGTACCTCATCAGGCCTAGTTTCTGGGACTCATATTGTGGACATGCCACTTCTATTTGGGCCCCTAGCTTCACTTGAGGGGGGTGTTAGAGTAGGTATTTACCTTAACTCATGTTCACCTAGGTACTTTATTTACCTTTATTATATTTATCCTCACCCACTTATGTGTGTGGATGTTTATTTTATCTTATCTAGATATTAGAAGATAGTATCTCGTTGTTAGGTATAGTTATTTCCTTGATATATGGTATTGACTACTTCTTTCCTTGATATATGGTATTGACTAGTTCTTTCCTTGATCTATGACATTGACTAGTTCTTTCCTTGATTTATAGTATTGACTAGTTCTTTCCTTGATGTCTAGTTCTCTTCTGAATCCATGGTCTTGACTATATCTTTGATGACTAGTTATTTCCTTGATTTATGGTTTGATATATGACCTTGACTGGTTCTTAAATTGTTATTCCTTACCTATATAAGCAAGTCCCATTATCATTGTAATTCATTGAGCTCCATAATAATATATGATATTTCTGCTCATTTTTTTGCAAAGGTTTATGTAAAGTTATTCTGGTGAATTAATTTCATCTTATTAATCATGGTGTTTGATTAGTATTTGTGTTCTTGGCTTGGTACGATCTGGTTATCATTCCTTTTACTCTCAAGAACTCAAAACCAAAAAGTGATGATATATTTCTCCCACATTTGAATTTAGTGCTAAACATTTTCCCACATATTATTATGGGTATAAATACCCTACAATCTAAATTTTAAAAGAACTCGCTTGATAAAACAAAAATTAGAGAGTTTTTAGAAATTTGTCCAAAATAAGGGCAATCACTAGACAATGAGCATTAAAAAATACATATCTCAATATTTATAAAATTTCAGAATCTCATTCCACTTGACAATGTTTTTTTTTTTTTTTTTATGAGAATAAAATTTCATATTTAGAGTTTTTGATTGATTATGCTATCATCAACATGATTCACAAGATTGTGTGATTTCTTCCCTTACACAAAACAAGGGTTTATGATTGAGTTTTTTTTTTTTTTTCCTATCAAATAAACTCAAAAATTATTCAAAATTTTCCCACATGTAAAATATACATTTCATTCCTTTCCATAAAAAATTGAACAATTTTCCATCTGTATTTTTCAAGCTATGATAATTTTCCTTAGGGCAGCAAGGGTGCATTTATGGATTTAATTACACTTTCATGAATTTTCAAGATTATTAAATGTTTAAAAATCCTTCCATGTCCTTCTCACAACCTTCATTCACTTTTCAACCTTTATACAACCATCATAATCAAAAAACACTTTTTCAAATAGTTATCGTGCATAATCTTACGTCCCTAACACAATACATTCTTCTTATACTAGATTGTCTCAAATGCCATTTTCACTCTTTCCCAATCTTCTTCATGATCTCTATAGAACTACACCACCTTAAGTTCCTGTACAACATTAATAAATACAAATAAATAAGATTAAAACATATTTTCATCGACAAACCATGCATCATATCATAATATACTCTCAAACATAGTTTTTACACCAAAAAGGAAGCTTTCATTAGATGTATACAATGAACTTCCATAAGCTCCTTGAGCCCTAGACTCAACTATAGATATTTTTCTCCTTTCTCAACCTCTACCAACCTCAAAAACCCCTCATTCAAATGCATTAGGATCATTAGGAAAGAGGAGATGTAGTTAGGTTTTCCCAACGCCTAACTCAACCATGATTCCAATAACTACATTGATTTTATACCTAGGTAGGGTAATGAGAGGTATTTTTTATATCATCACCACTCTTATTACATTGATGTAATTCTAAGCTAACATTTAAGTCACTAATATACTAACTTATGCCTAGATTACATTACAACTCTATTTGAATATTCAAATATGGCTTTTGGAGGGAAACCTCCAAAATGTCACTTATTACATTATGAGGCGTCCATATGGACCAAAACCTTTATAAAACCTCCTAAGATGCCCTAGATGACTAATCAGGCCAAAAATCAGACTATGTACATGATGCTCCTGCATAATATTTTAGAGACCTTAAGAAATCCTCTCTCAAATAGCACTACCCTTTACCTTCCATGGACTAAATCTTACGATCAATAATAAGGGCTTAGAGGTTTTCACTTCTGGATGAGTTTTCAAGTTATAATTAGATCCTGGTCAAGGAATATGACCAATATAAAAATTCTTTCACCACCAAGTGGAGGACATTTTCTTATCAAAAAATGTCTTTTGGACTATCCAATGTTGGCGTTACCTTTCAAAAAGAAATGGAATTATCTTTTAAATGGATAATCAGTGATATTTTTTTAATCTATCTAGATGATATTACTATTTTTCTAAAAGAAAGGAATATCATCTAATTCACATTAGACATATTTTTATTAGATGTAGGGATTTTAGCACATCTTTAAATCTAAAAAATGTATCTTTGTTTTCCCTAAAGGTAAAATCTTGGAACATTTTATGTATAAATATGGTTTGGCTATCAACCCAAATAGAAATATAGTTATCTTGGATCTATCTCTTTCCCAACACAAAAAATCATTTTAGTCATTCCTAGGGAAGATAAATTTTGTGAGAAAATTTATGACTAACTTTGTTGAGTTGGAAAGGCCCATCACATTGATACTTAAGAAAGGACATGATCTCCAATGGAAACAAGAGGCCAAGAGTATTTTTGAAAAAATTAAGCAAGCCATCGCCTAAGATCCCACTCTCATCAACCTTGATTTTAACAAAAAAATTATCTTATATGCCTTTGGAGGGGAGAGAAGTTTTTTTTCCATCTTAACCCAATAGAATCAACAAGGGTTAGAGAAGATAGTATAGTTTACAATTTAGACACTCAGAGATTATGAGCTTAGATATAAATTTGTTGAGAAATTAAAAAAAATGTTTTGAGGGATCCTAAGAAGTTAAAAGACTTGTCCAACAATAAGATTAGATTTATTGTTATTCATCCAAGCATCAAGAAGTACATAATGAGCATTGAATTATGCAATAAAATCTCTTCTTGTATTATTAAAATCATGGAATTTAATTGATCAGAGGTATAGACATGTGTCAACACTTGGCTAAAGATGAAGGGATCACGTAAGAATAATTTTATGTCCAATCAGCAAAAGTTGCAATGGAGGTAAGTGTTGAAAATGACTAGTTTCAGAATATGGTTGAATACCTTCAAACTGGAAAGCTACCTAACACTTTCAACAAAACTCAAAGAAGGCAGTTCAAATTGAAGGCCCTTAACTATGATATTTTTTAGGGTGTTCTCTTTAGAAGAAAAATTAACAACATGATGTTGAGATGCGTGGAACCTGATAAGAATGTGAAGATAATGATCAATTTTCATGCACGATTTGTTGGTGGGAACTTTTCTCCTCAAACTACTGCAACCAAGGTCTTGAGGGTTGCCTATTTTTTCCAAATTTGTTTTCAAATTGTTATAAATGGATACGGAGCTATAAAAAATGTTTTTTCTTTACTTAAAGAAAGAGGAATGCAGCACTACCACTTCAACCCATTATTGTTGATCAACCCTTTTCTCAATGGGTTTTATACCTCATTTATATGGTGAACCCTCCTTCAAGTGTTGGTTATATTTAGATTTTGATTGATAAATAATACTTTACAAGTTTGGTGGAGGTTATATCTCTCAAAGAAGAAACTAAGAATGTCATCATAGAATTCCTAGAAAATATTGTGATTAGGTTTGGAGTTCCCCATATAGTTATATCTGATAATTCCAAGGCTTTCATTAGATTCAAATTGATGGAGTTTACCTTGAGATATGGAATTTACTTGAAGCCATATTCAAACTATTATCCTCAAGCAAATTACCTTTTTGAATCCTCTAATAAAAATCTGATCAGAATCATGAAGAAAATAATGGAAGAAAATCAAACGAAGTGGCACACTGGGATAAGAATGTCACTTTGGGCTGACAGAATCACACCAAAGAAATATTTTGGGAACTCTCCATTTATCCTTATAAATGGGAGAAAAGCTAGGCTACTGGTCTCACTTAAACTTATAGCTCTAGAGTTGGCTCATTAATTAGAATTAAAGCATCATGATGTATGAACCATAAAATTGTTGCATTGGTTAAATTGAAAGAATTCAGGGAAGATGCTAGACATAAACTACAAAACATCGACAAGCTATACAAAATTGGTTTAAGAAGAAATCTTGTCATCAACACTTCAAAGGAGATTTGGTTCTAAAATTGGATAAAGAACACTCTAAGTTAGGAAATCATAATAAGTTTGATGTTATTTGGAGTGGTCCTTATCAGATTATGGGGGATCAAGGAGAGTAATGCTTTTGAATTGGAAAATATTGATGGTGAAATATTTCCTATCCTAGTCAGTGGAATCTTCCTCAAGCTGTATTTATAAAAAACATCTTCCCCTTATACATAGTTGTAAAAAAATGCATTTCCCTTCTCTGTTTAATTTCTTTGTTATTTATTTTTGGTGTCTTCCTAGACTTGGTATTCAGACAATGGGTGCTTATTTCTCATGACCTATGCTTTTAGTTGTTTTTTCCATTTTGGGGGGTCTAAACTTCTTGGAAGTTTTTACTGGTGGAGGTTGGTTTTTCACCTTGGTTCACTGTGGTCACATTTCTCATTTTTCATTTAGTGCAAGATGGATCTTTTATTTGAGTTTGAGTGTGCACTTGCGACCTTCAAATCTCCCTACCCATCTCCTAGAAAAATAATTTCCCCATATTCCTTCTACTTCCCTTTAAATAAATATAGATTATTTTCAAAATGGTTTATGTTTGCAATTATCAGAGGCACATGATCGAGAATTGTCTTAGGGAATGAGGTGGTTTCCCAAGCATTATGGTTTTATTCACAAGAAAATTTAGTGTTTTGGGAGGCTTGGAAGATTTTTTTTAAGTGTTATATTGACTCTATACCCAATAGATGCACAAGGAAATTGGTTCTCACATATAGCAAGTAGATGACCCCTTTGAGTCGTTAGAAATGTTACCAAAATAAACACCCCACTTCTTTTTTGGGCCACTACTTACACAAACTACTACTTGTGTGCCTTGGTGTCTCAAGGTTGTCTTTATGTTACTTGGGTGGATCACATACAAACATTAATAGTTCAGTATGGTTAAGAACTTGTCCATTTTTCCTTCTTATTTTGGAAGCCTAGGGAAGCCACAAAATATTGAAATTCCGTGGAAGCAAGACATCAATGGATTTTGGAACTCAGTGTTATGTGGAAATCTAGAACTTAGTGTTTCATGTGTTCACCTAAGCCATGGAACAAAGGCTAATACTTCACTACTTTTTAAGGAAATATAAGTCTTCCATGGGAGTAGAAAATGTAATGTCTTGTGGAGTTGGTAAATCCACAGGATGAAGAAGCGATGGATCTACAGAATGAGAAAAATGTGAAGCCATGGAACAAAAGAGTATGGTCATGTGGAAATATGTCATGGAACAAAGGGAAAAGGATATGCATAATTGAGAAGAGTGAGTAAACCACAAAGGTCGGAACTTAGTGTTTCACGAAAGAATAAAATTGTAGTGTCATGTAGAAAATTCAAGAATTCAATATTCTACAGAGTTTAAAAGGAGTAGTGTTCAGTGGGTTTTTTAAGTCCGCGTAACAAAAGGACAATCCCATGGATGGTGCAAGTATTTGTGGAGTTAGTGTTTATTCATGGACCAAGGAAAAATGAGGGAACAAAACCACAACAAAAAAGGAGAAATGAATCCGCAAAATGAGAAAAATGTGAAGTTGCATAACAAGAGGTTATGCAGAAGATTCAAAATCCTCAATACAAAGGATTTTCTCTTTTTTATGGGAACTTTCAGAAATCCATATCTGTTGATATAAATCTCATTTTGACATGAGATCAATCATATTGGAATCTTGTTTCTAATGAATTCACTAAAAGGATTAATTTTGAGGAGAATGATGGAGAGACTTGGGATATTTTAATAATAAAGTTTTAGGTCATTGTATATCGCTTTCACAATCAAATGATGCTCAATTCAATTGAAGATGTTTTTGTTTGATTCCTTTTATATCATGATATTATTATATTGTATATTATCCTCATAACCCCACAAAAATGAATAGAATGGTTTGAATGCTCTATGTAATAATAAATGATCTATTATCATTGGTATTATGCATGATTATGGTTTAGATGGACATTTGACAACTCACTCTTCATCTATCTACCCTAATTTTTGTGGAAATTAATTGATCTAATCTTGAGCTCATCTACATAGAAAATATCTTAGGGTTTTATTGTGAACCAAGTCACCCCATGGGAATGGATCATCATGAGTTTGGGGAATTACCTTCTCTGACATTTATGGGGTAGTTTGGAAGGGTCGAGAAGGTTAATTATATATCATGGAATCTTTGGATCAATTCTCCTCTCTTCTCTTTCTATAAATGTAATGAGTTTCATAACTAAAATTATCCTCTCGTGGATGTAAGAAAACTCTTCCCAATTGGTTTTTGAGTGATTCTATGTAGATCTATGTATTTAAACTATGTAATGAATTCAATACCTTCTCAATGACATTGAGATATTTTGTATTCCTCAAGAAATAATATATAGTTGATTGTGATTATTATCTACCAGCTGGTTTGTTTTATTGCATCTTATCTTTCTCCCATGTTATTGTATCATGTGTATGAGTTATAGTTACATATTTTTAGTCCATTACATCATTTATACACAGGATTAAAGACTGATAGGATGCAGTGTGGATGTTGAGTAGACATAATATTTTTCTAAGGAGAAGACACACAAAGAATACATGCATGGGAATAAGGTGCATTTGAAAGCATAGAATGATAGAGAAGGAAACACGCGCCAGAATAGTTTTGTGCAGACTTAGCCATTTTTATGGATAAGGGCTATATTGGGAGATAGCATGCGAAGCACACATCAAGATGAAGACTTTCCTTACATGCAAATGGTATTTTTGTAATAAGCAACTGATAAGTGCCATGCATGTTTGTAGTTAATAATAGGATTACTTCTTCCAGTTAACTATAGGACATTTATTATCAGCACACTTGCATGTGTGCATGTTATTATAAAGGTGCATGACTATTAATAGCATGTGACTATTTTGAGAAGTCCGTAAGCAGTGAAGGGAAATTCTCCACCTCTATAAATATGTATTAAACTATGTAGTTTAGAGAGACCAAGTTATTATAAAGTTATGTTGTTGAATCTATTGCACGCATGACTTATAATTATACTTTATAATGTAAGAAACTTTTGTGTTTTACAGTGGTTAATGTAATGAATGATATTGGCTAGATAATGGTGTTAGACATAACTGAAACTAGTTCATGTATGGTTAATCTCATTCTAGTTATTATTTAATTCATGATTCTCTAAGATCTAGATATGGATTATGCACTGTGGAATGTTTATGTTTATTTATGGATCTGAACATGTATTATCTTTATTACACTAACATCCTACATAAGAAACTCTAAAGAGGGGTCTGGTACCTTTGTGCACTTCAGGTGAGTGCTCAGCTCTAGTTGGGTGATGTGCTAGTGTTCCTAAGTTATTTATAGTAGATTTTAGGCTGCATCATTGGTTTTGTTGTTGGGACCTCTTTTTCAGATGCTTTCAGGATGTTTCGCAATGAAGACATACTGATTGACCTTAGAAATTTTTTAGGAGTGGATAATAGATCCAGATGAAGAGTATGCTTAGAGGTTTAGCACTGGATATGATTTTGACGCACGCATGTGGGTATAGTAGAATTTGTATGAGATCTTCTTTGATATCTTTTAGGTAGAGTTATACGACTGGCTGATTACTTATGCATCTAAAAGGAGTTGGAGGTATCGTACACTTGTGTGGACACATGAATAATTTCAATCCCTCTATGATGTTGATTTGAATTAGATGTGCATTATAGATACTTGGTTCTCTGGTGTTTTGAATAGCTATATTTTGGAGTACTTAATTTCCACTTAGTATTTCCCAGAGGTAGCTGAGTTACAGTTTTTACGTTATTATAGGTGAACTTATTTACAAAGAATTCCACTGGCAATCAAAATATTGATGGAAACCCAAAACTTGGATAAAAATTTGATGGCCATCTAAACCCTACCACACGTGGGGGCAATAGCAGGTTTGGTGAAGGATGGTGGACCTAGTGGCAGAGAGACAAAGGGATGAAAGGTAGCTTAAGTATAATGAGGCATGCAAGAGGGAGATAGAGAAGAAGCATGATATTAGAGAGCCGATGGCAATGATGAGAGAGATGAATTGTGAAGGATTCAAAGCTCACGTAGAAGGCGTAGAGCCAGAGCATCTGGAACTCCCCCATTTGGGAAAGCATGACAGGGAACCCTCCTCAGCCTCACATGGGAGCGCGCCAAAAGAGATGACATGGGCCGCAGGCACGCATCTAAATCTACTTGGCAACCTATCCCTTGTGCTTGGTTTTCCAGTATCTAGTATAACCAGTAGTTAGCAAGCTAGTTTGGGGGTAGTAGAAAAGGAGTTAATCAACTAGAAATTGCATTTGTGGCCAGGAAAACATCTTCCCTATTATTTGGAGGTACCTTTTCATGTGCATCATCAGCATAGAACTAAAACCTGTAGAATTTTGGACTCCCTTCTGGGAATATTACCACTTTGCAAACTGTAGGAGTTCATTTTAGTACCACTGTTGGGACACAGGGTAGCACATCCATTGGTCCACTTCTGGCTATAGGCGGAGGATCAAGAGGCATAGGTGGCTCTAGTTCTTTTAGATCTAGTGGGTCTAAAGGAAGAGGTAACACATGAGGTTTTGAATCAGATGGGTAGGGTCCTCATCAACCCTAGAATATTTACATAGAGATGTGTCTTCATATTCCAGAGTATAGGGGCATAGAATATGTTGATGAACAAGTGCACATGTGTGAGATACTATGTCACGTAAAAGGAATCACAGATTCTAAGCTCAAGGAAATTTAGTTTGTAACTACATTGTAGGGGTGCGCTCACAGGTTGTACAGTAATTTTGACCCTGATCAGACTTGCGTAGAATATGTAACATTACAAGAAGCTTTCCTTAAGGAGTTTCATATCCCTGAGTTCGAGCAAAAGAGTATAAGCACGCTCAAGGATATTAAAAAGGGAACTATTGAGAGTGTTTAAGAATATGATACCTATTTCAAAAACACTTTTGTCTAAACTTTCATATGATATTCATGCAAGCCACTATGCACAGTGGTTTGTCAGGGATTTAATCACACCTTTTAGGAGGGCATTGTCACATAAGACATATACGGACCCACATGAAGCAATTGAAGCAGCGTTGCACATCAAGGTAGTTAGAAGTATAAACACTGTAGTGAGCTCATTCTTGGAAGCATAGATTGTAGCTATGGCAAAGCAGTTGGAGAAACTATTGGCGAATTCAACACATGAGACATGTATTGGGATTTGGTGCATAGATTGTGAAATAGAAGGGCACACTAAGGATATTTTTCCTCGCATGTCAGTATGTTCATTATTACTAGACTACGAGATATGTCATTTAGACCATGATGTAAGTCAATGCCCATTATTATAATGTGTGATAAGGAAGAATGTATCTTGCTATTGTAAGATTTTTCGGTCAACAACTCATGATACAGAAGAATGTATGTCAATTGGTCAAACTCATAATGCCATCGATATTAGGGTGTGACAGACAAGAGTATCAGATAATGCTAAAATTAAAATTGAGCACCATGATCATGATCACAACCAAGGGCGTTATGATCAAAATGAAGGGCATTTTGAAGGAGGTCACAGAAGAGGTTGAGGATAATGTAGTAGATTTAGGGGCCAAGGCCATGGTGGTAGATGAGGTGAGTTTCCTCATGGAACGTATTTTACATGCTTATCTCTGGACCACTATAGGCACGAATTTCCTCAAAATATTACTTTTTATTTTTATGGGAAGAATCATAACTACGAGGAATGCCTAGACTTATATGAGCATCTTAAATAAGTAGCATAAATAAGAGATCAAGGGTGCATGGATGGTTAGAATACAATGCACCATAGAAAATCAATGGATGCCAAATTTGGTACAAGAACCTGAGGTAGTACCTGTGAAGATAACTACACACACTGAAGTTGCGCTCCCCAGAGAGACGCTAAAGCATAAGCCTACCATCACTGAGGAGGAATTTTTACATGCAAGGTACCCAGATTATGCACATAAAAAGGAGGTTTATTAGGAGACCATGGAGCTACTCAAAAATATTTAGGGTGAAATACAATGTTTAAAGGAACAGTCATGGAATTTGGAATAAAATAAGGCAACAGAGACAATCTAATCAAATATTTATGACTTGAAAGAGGTGTGCAAGATGTTGCGCCAAGAGAATACCATTCCATCACTAGGGAATGGGATAAAGGGGAACACTCAAAGCACAAGTATTGATAATGGACGGTAGATCCTACATGTTAATCTTCCCCCTCGTAGCTTGGATTATGACAAGCAAATCACTTTGAATGTTGTTGTGGATGGGTGGCTTTTGAGTAATATATTAATTGATACAGGTGTGAAAGTGAATGTGCTTACTCTAGATGCATGGGTACAAATGGGCAGACCTTCATTACAGTCATCCTCTAATGTCTTGTTTATGGCTAATCAAACTAAGGCCACTCCAATTGAAGTTTTAAAGGATGCATCCATTACTATACAAGGGGCCAATTTCACTCAGGACTTTGAGGTTTTAGTACTTGCAGAAGTAGATAACTTCCCAGCTCTACTTGGGTTCCCTTGGTGTTATGAAAATAATGTTGATCTACGGTTCAATAAGGGGTATATAAGTTTTAAGTAAATAAGAAAGAATTATTATCCCTTTGACAGATGGGAAATATGCACCTTATGTTGAACCATTGAGTGAGGAACACCTGAACAGAATTTATGTATGTGCCATTTGAGATCCAGAAGTACTCGAGCCATATAAAGAGGGAATCCTCCAGTAGGAAGATACACATTCTATTAGTGATACTAAAAGTATTTCTTGTGAAAATTAGGCATGTGGCACCTATGATATGGTTGGGCATGCAGTAAGAAGTGAATTTGTGTAGAGAATAAAACCTCATTATATTAGGAGAATAGGTAACAAATATGTACCTCGCTACACTGGAGAAGGAGACCCTGCGGTATTCCTACATGCCACGGAGGAGCAGTGGACAAATCAAGTTGAAAGAAGAAATATGTTAGTGTATACCCTGCATGGGACAACAGCACACTGGTGGATGTTTCATAGGGATAATCTCATAGAATGGAATGAAGTCAAAATTTCTCTAACCACTTGGTTCTTCAGAAGAAATGCACCTACTCAAATTTGTATATATCATGGGAATCAACCTGTTCACCACCATTTTCAGCAAAGTGAGAGAATCTGGATAGTGGGGCAGGAAGCTTTACCACATTCACTTTGAGTCCACAAACTTCATTCCACTTTACAAGGTTGTGCACATACTTAGTATGTTTATGTAGAACTACATAGGGAGACTAGAAACTGGCAGGACTAGATTGTAGGAATGACCTAGAATTTTGAGTACTTTTCTACTAAACCTTAAGTGAGAGAGGCATTATGAGTTATGGAGCACTTGACTTTGGGAGACAGTGCCAAGGTTGGAGAACTCGTTCAAGATTTATTTGGTGAGACAAACTCAGAAGTGTGTTTTGATGAAGTAGATGATACAGATGTCGATCTATTTATGTGCACTTGTTTTGACAAAGAGAAAGGAAAGATGGTCTACATAGTGGATGATGAGGAAGTAGAAGATTTGTACATAGCTCATTCAATAGGTATGTGTGAATTGTTAGACAGTGTGAATAGGAATTCACACATCTATCATGAACCTATGAAGACAAAGAAAGGGAACATTGGCACGAATGTTGAACCCAAAGAGGAAATAGTTGGGGATTATTGGTCTGATTCTGAAGTGGCAAAGATAATTGAGTTACTATGATATTTTCAGGATTTATTCCCTAGGGGCTACCATGATTTAAAAGGAGTACATGAGTCATTAGGTGAGATGAAGATTAATCTAAAGGAAGGAGCATGCCCATTCAGGAAGAGACCATACATAATGAACCTAAACCTACGTGTAAAAGTTAAAGAAGAACTTGAAAAAATGTTGAAATTTGGTATCATTAAGCCCCTATAAGAATCAGAGTGAGTTAGCCCCATGGTAATTAGTATAAAGAAACATGTTCAGATTAGGAATTGTGTGGATTACAGGGAGATGAATGTTGCATGTGTGATTGATCCTTTTTCCTACGGCTTTCACAAATGAAATATTATAAGGTGTTGCAGGGTGAAAAGTTTACTCTTTCACTGATGGATTCTCAGGGTATCACCAGGTTATAATTGCTCAAGAGGATCAAGAGAAAACAATTTTCACCACTGAATGGGGAATTTTTGCATATACTGTGATGCCCTTTTTTTTTAAAACCATGTTTGTTGTATTTTCGTGCATAGTTGTTCAAGCATTACAGGATTTTATTTACAAATTCTTGTAGGTTTACTTGGATGATCGGATGGTATATGGGCTTATTAAGGATCATTGTGACAATTTTTTCTTGATGTTTGAAATATGGAGACAGTCAAGCATCTCTTTAAACATCAAGAAGTGTGTGTTTACTACACCTTTTGGAACTCTATTAGGACACATCATCTATAAGGAAGGTATGTTAGCAGATCCAGCTAAGGTTGCAGTTATTGTAGACCTAGAGGAGCCTACTAGTCAGAGTGAGGTGTAGACTCTTAGGCCACACAGGGTATTATAGAAAATTTATCAAATGGCATGTGAAGGTTTCTACGCCCCTAGAATATTTACTAAAAGGAAAAGGGACAGTCTATTGGGGATAACCGCAATAGCATGCATTTGAGGCATTAAAGGAGAGACTTACTACAGCACCGATTTTGTGTTTTCCCTCATGGAACCAACCATTTCATGTACATGTGGATGCCTCTAGCATAGCCATTAGCGTGGTTTTGGCTTAGCCTAGAGAAGGTATTATAGATCATCCTATATGTTTTACTAGTAGAAAGTTGACTCATGTAGAACAAAATTACACAACTACAGAGCGTGGGACCTTGCCAATGATCTATGCACTGCATAAATTTAGACATTATTTGCTAGAAACACCCTTTGTCTTTTTATATTGATCACATCGCATTAAAATACTTGATAAATAATCCCATTTTACAAGGGCGCATATGTTAATGGGTGCTCCTATTCTAATAATTTTACTTTACAGTCATGGTAAAACTAGGTAAAAATAATCCTGGCCTAAACCACTTATCAAGAATTCAATCAAGAGAGGACATGCAGATAATTGAAGATACAACATCAGATGCATAGTTGAATAGGTTACATCGTGCACCCTCAGAATTAGAGGATATTGTTGTCTTTTTACGCACAGGTATGGTGCTAGAAAAAATGAAAGCATTAAAGAAGAAACAACTTGCAATTTGCATGGCACCCTTCATGTTGATCAATGGTGACTTATATAACTATGCAAAGATGAAGTATTACATTGGTGTGTATTGGAACATGAGCACAAATATATCATGGAAGAGGCTCATTTCGGTATTGTGGGTGGTCATTATACACGTGATGCCATTGCGCACAAGATTCTACTCATTGGCTTATGGTGGGAGACCCTCTACAAAGATTGTAAAGATTATTGTAAGGCATGTGATCATTGTCAGTGCCTTGGAAAACTTGGGCAAAGAGATGAAATGCATTTGAGGCCTATTGCTAGTGCAGATCCATTTGAGAAATGGGCTATAGACTTTGTGGGTCCTATTTCCCTAGCCGCGCATAGAACTAGATCACACTATATCATCACTTACACATATTATCTTACAAGGTGGGCAGAAGTAGCACCTATAAAGGATTATACAGCAGCTACAACATTTAGGTTCTTATGGGAAAATATTCTTACTGGGTATGGATTTCCGTTGAGCTTGACAAGTGATAGGAGCACACACTTCTTGAATGAGACAATCGGGATATTGTTGGATTATGTTATGGTCGCGCACCACAAGAATACAACTTATCACCCTCAAGTAAATAGGACTATTGAGGCTTTCAACAAGATATGACCTAGACCTTGATAAAAAATTGTGATGTTGGAAGGAAATATTGGGATGATAAAGTTTTTGCTGTACTTTGGGTGTATAAAACAACCTACAAGAGGTTGAATAAGGCCACACCCTTTCATTTGGTTTTTGGTGCAAAAGTAATTCTTCTAATTGAATTCATGTTACCATCATTATGTATTACATGTGATGGAGGTCCAGTTGATGAAAATGCATTAGAAGAAAGAATTGAAAAGTTAATATAGTTAGATGAGAGGTGCACCATAACACATTGGAGTTAGAAGCGGGAAAAGGCCAGGAAGAAGGCATGGCATGACAGATACATCATGGACAAGAAGCTTGAGGTTGGAAAATGGTACTCCTTTATGATTCCAAGTTTCTGTGCCATCCAGGAAAACTTAAGGTGCATTGGTTGGGACCGTATGCTATAACTCATATACTTGAATCAGGTGCTTTCCAGTTAGAGGTGCTTGATGTAACATGGTTACCCAGTTACTTTAACAAGAGTAGGTTGAATCCCTACTATAAATAAGTCTTCTTGGTGTTTGTAATAAGTTATTATTTCCATTTATTATATATTTTCCTTTCTGTATTTATTTTAATGTATTTTCTTCTTTGTCGCTATGCTTTGTCAATTTAGTTTGGTGTTTTGTGTAATAAGCATGTTTGGGCTTTAGAAGCTAATTACAATCTGAAGTCTTTTATGTGCAAAGGACTGCACATACCATTGGTATGGGGTGGTTTTTATTTGTTATTCAAAAATGAGTACACATGAGAACAAAATATTACATGTGTTATTCAAGTATGGAAAGGAGTTGTTAGAAATGAAATCGCTTCTTAAAAAAGACCATAGATGGAAAAAAATGAATGAACAGTATAACGTGAGGTAAGTAGTGGTCATGGAAACTATTAGAAGAGGGTACATTGGCAAGGTACTTTGGAACATGGAAATGCGTAGAAGAGAATTATACAACTAGAAGGTAGGAAGGTGTGCTAGAAGGTTATAGTTGGGGTGCAAATTTGTACCGCACGGAAATTGGGAAAATGGTCAATTAATGAGAGGATTGGTGGTAGGTTAAGGAGTAATAAATACACTAAATTTTGTAAAATCTATATAAGGACGTGATGTGAGTTCATTTTTACCTTTGCGATCACAAGTATTCGAGCAAGATAAGTGTGAACAAGCCAAGCCAAATGTGCTGAGGTGCAAAGAGATACAGAACAATACATGGAGAGAAGATTTTTGCGTAGAAGTGGCTTGCGTACCCATTGGTGAAGGGTTTGAGTGTAGTAAAAGCATTGAGAAGGAGCTAGGGCACATGGTTTCAAGATAGGGTTTGAGCTTACTTGACACAGAAGAAAAAAGGAGGGATATTTAGAATGGCACTAAAGAAAGCACCTACAACACATACTAAGGGGAAGAAAAAGGTGGAAGTTGAGGTTGAAACCACTCCCGAGAGAAATTTTTCAGAGATGCAGTATCTAGAAGGAGTTATAGCTTAATAAGATTTGGGTTACCACATTTGTAGACGTAAAGTAAGTGATTACAACTACTGCACTAATGATAACAAGGGATAATTGGATGCGTTGTTGAACAAGAAGAGAAAAAAGCACACAGTGGAGGACATGTCAGTCTATGATGACGTTAGGGAGAAGTTACTCAAGAAGGTAGGGGTTTATCAACTGTATGAACTACCATATTTTGGAAAACCAAAATATTTATACCAATGGCTTATGAGAAGATTCCATGAGGACTTTTTCTATTTTTTTGGACAGAGGGTAAGGATCACAGTTGCTCTAATTGCTACATTGACAGGATTGAAGTGCACAGGGACATATATTGTTAGTTATCTAACTGATAAGGAAGTTGTTTTAGCCACCAGCAAGGAGTTGGGATACTCTAAGGGTCCACATTGAATGGACATATACAAATTGAGGAAGTATCCTATGGTGCAGGTAGTCGCGCACCTGATCACTAAGTTGAATGATCAAGAGAGATGGTCACAGGTAAATACCATATCACTATATATCACGAAGAAAATGTCAAAAGGAGAAGTCTACAATATAGCAGGCTACATTACAGAGACTATTACTAAGGAAGTGCACACATGTGAGAAGATAATTGTTGGCTCTATTATATTATCTCTTTTCTTTGTAGAAATTGGAGCAAAGAACAAAATTTGGGAATGCCCCACAGAGAAAAACTCCCTCATGGAGAGGTTCGAGAAATACTTATGTGAAGGAACAATGAGTGGCCCATTTAAACAAAGGGTAGAACTATGGTATGACTGATGTCACATGGTAGTTGAAGATGAATGGCTTATTCCAAAGGAGCAACCCTCGGTAGTGGGTAAGGTAGTACATTTCATGATGTATCAACATTTCTACATCTCCCGATTTGCAATGAAGGATGAGACATGGATTCCATGGTGAAAACTACCCTATGCCTTCACAGTGCACTAATTCTAGGCCTCAGTTCATAGGTTTAGTGATACACGTTGGCTGAACTTCAACATAAACAAGGTAGATTATGACTACCATACTCTTAGAAATACATGTGTTTATCCAAGTTGGTCTGCCTAAATTGAGAGGCTAATTTTAGATGTTATAAATATAAAGCCAGTAAGTTTGGCTATTAGGGATAGTGGATCCACACTCATCTATCTTCAGCTCAAGCCTATGCTGGAGAATAAAAAGTATGTGGAGAATGAATTTTTGTTACCATGGCCACCTAAGGGTAAACACACAGTTAAGAATGTGGAAGCTCAAAAATCCTATCGTGACCACATAGATAGATGAGAAAGAAGAACATGAGGATAGTGAAGGATTGGACCATAAAGGTCAGAAGCATCCCACAGATAGATTTGAAAGTGAGTGCACAGATACTCCACCACATGAAAAAGAAGGAGAGGAGGACTTGGATGAGGATGAAGTCCCTAAATAGTGCCAGTTTAAGAGGGTATTCAGAAAAACTAGGACCCAAGGCGCAGGAACATCACAGCCTGTAAGAAGTTCACCTTGACTCTCCCCTCAAAAAGAAGCACTAGAGAAGAAGAGAAAAGGAAAGCTGAAGCTTAGTGAGGAGGTGAGAGATTCCTAACAAAGCATTTCTAGAACCCTAGTTTAATCAAAAGATGTGGTGGATCCCCACGATGAATAAATGAAAGATGAAGAAGAAGGGGTGAAAGAAATAGAAGAAATTGTACACGAGCAGACCATCGCACTAGTTACAACTCAAATAGGAGAAGATCTGACTCCAAAACATGGCAATCATGTTCCTAAGGGGCCAAGGACAAAGAGAAGTGAAGAGTATATTATGCAAAATATGGGCTATGTTGAGGACACAAGAAAAATCATCTGCACCTGGTTTCAAAGCACAGTGGACCTTAAGGAATTATATAGATGGGAGTTGATGGATCCAGATATGGCCACTACGTGCATAAGGAAGTAGTTATCCTGGTCCATACAGACACATATGGATGAACCGTATTTTGATGTATGCAAGGAGTATGTTGTCTCAAGAAGACTAAAGAAGGCACCACATAGTAGGCAGATAACTATAAAGCACACTCTTATGTCTGATGAGCAAGTAAGAAATGCCTTAGTCAAAGTATTAGCTTAGGTGACGTAAAGAAATATTGATAAGGTCGCCACCATTCAAACATTGATGGAGGATAACAAGGAAAAAACTGTAGAGATAGAGAGGTTAAAGGCAGAGAAGGAAAAATAACGCGCAAAGAATGAGGCTTTCATTGGCATGGTTGAAGAAATTGGTAATTACATTCTAAAGGAAAGGTCACATCTTGAACCAAAGGTACCTAAAAATTTTCCTTTCGTTATGTATTATGTGCGCACTTTGGTTGATTTGGTGCTAGAAGATGGACCACTTAGAATGCCTACACCAAAATATGTTTAACAAGAATCAAAGAGAGCAAGAGCCTCTATGATCATAAAAATTTCAACATATGAGGCATTGCTCCAAAATTTAAAGGATGAGCTAAAGAAAGTAGACCAAGCTCTTAATTTGTGTGCAACATGAGAGGCAGTAATAAGGATCAGGACTCTAGTTGAATATAATGAAGTCTTGTTAGCAATGAAAGATGAGACTTTAGGGCATGCAGAGAGATTAGCACTGGTAAAACTAAAGTGTGAAGCCCTCGCAGTAGACCAAGATCCACATAAGGAGAGGATATATGAGACTAGGAAGCTTAGAGCATAGAAGATGGATCTTTTGGAAGGAATGATGTCTGTTATGGCCAATGTAGTTTGAGTACTGTAGAATGAGAAGGAAAAGATTACACAAGATGAGTTGGATGCCATCACCATAGATATCCTAGAAAAGTCAAGGACCATGCTAGATGACTGGAAAACACTGGAGGAAGAAATCAAACTTGAATATCTAGAATTGATCCTCCTAGTTAAAGAAGAAGATGTTGCAGAGTAAATATTCATTCTTTTGTACAGTGATTCTTTGAATTCTTTCAATTCTTATTCTTTATTATTTGAGAACATCAGAAAGAATCCCCATTGCCAGGACATAAATTTACTTTAGTGTGGGGTAATGTTGAGCAGACATAATATTGTTCTAAGGACAAGACACACAAAGAATATGCATACGAGAATAAGGTGCATCTAAAGGCACATAATGATAGGGAAGGAAACCTGCGCCAAAAAATTTTTGTGCAAACTTAGCCATTTTTATGGATAAGGGCTATATTGGGAGATAGCATGTAGAGAACACATCAGGATGGAGACTTTCCCGACATGCAAATGGTATTTTGGGAACGATCAGCTGATAAGTGACATGCATGGTTGTAGTTAATAATAGGATTACTTCTTCCAGTTAACTATAGGACATCTATTATTAGCACACTTTCATGTGTGCATGTTATAGTAAATTCATGTGGTTATTAACAACATGCGACCTATTTTGAGAAGTGCGTAAGCGGTGAAGGGAAAGTCTCCACCTCTATAAATATGTGTTGAACTATGTAGTTTAGAGAGACTAAGTTATTGTAAAGTTATGTTGTTGAATCTGTTGCATGCATGACTTATAATGATACTTTATAATGTAAGAAACTTCTTTGTTTTGCAGTGTTTAATGTAATGAATGATATTGGCTAGATAATGGTGTTAGACCTAACTAAAACTAGTTCATGTATGGTTAATCTCATAATAGTTATTGTGTAATTCATGATTCTCTAAGATCTAGATCTGGATTACGCACTACGGAATGTTTATATTTATTTATGGATCTGAACATGTCTTATCTTCATTACACTAACATATTACACAAGCAACTCTAAAGAGGGTCCTGGTACCTTTGGGTGCTTCGAGTGGGCGCTCATCTCAGACCAGGTGATTTGTCAGCGTGCCTAGGTTATTCATAGTATATTATAGGTTTTATTAGTGGATCATGGCTCATACCCACCCTTTATCATTGTGTTCATCCCCTTATTTTCTTAATCTCAGGGAGAGTGATCCCTTCATACTCTGGTGCATCATCATTCTTTTCAAATTTCAACACTCTTTCTCCCTCAACTTTGTAGATTTTTTAGTTGGATTAGAGTAGTGGTTAATCTAGATATTTTAAGGAAATGATCTAGCCTTATTCTATAGGTTTATCTCAAGTGTTAAGGTCCCACATCTTATATATATTCCCATTGTTATTATATATACCTTTAAAAACTTGAATAAATACATAAATCAAAAGGGTGTGCACAAATCTTTGCCAACATACCATTGTGATTTCCCTAAATAATTATATTTTTCCTTTTTTGGTTTTGGGAGAGGGTGTTTGGGGGTAATATCCCCTAGCTTGGTTGGGGGAAAAAATTTAAGGTTTGGGGACAATTTGAGCTTCTTGCGACCTTTGGAACATAATGGGTTTTTATATTAACATGTCAAATATTTTCATTTTAGGATTTAAGAATCAAGGTATAATTTACTACTTTGAGGAATCAAAAATTGGAAGTTATATTACAATTTTCAAATCATTTATTAAATTATTTGGCATCCCCAAAACCATGATTCCCTGATAAGGCCAAAAAATTAGGATCTGTAGGTCTGGAAGCTATTCGTAGTTGAACTACAAAATTTATCCTAACTTATGAAAACTTAAAATAAAAAAAGCAAGAAATCAAGATCTAAATATATGGAAGCAATTCATAGTTGAGCTGCAAAATCACTCCAAAGTTCTAAAAACTTAAATACAAAGAAGAGTGAACATTGTGATCCAAATATATGGAAACAATTTTTAGTCGAACTAAAAAAATTCCCCAAACTTCCAAAAATCTAAAATAAAAAGAGTAATGAGAAATCAAAATTTGGAGATCCAGAACAAATTCACAATTTCCCTGTTTCTTTCAAAATCTGGAGATTCAGAAAAAAAAAAATCCCATTTCTTCCTATTTCTTTCAACACTTCACCAAATTTTTACTTCTTGAGCCCCATAATATTATACGATTCATTCCATGACTTCAAATTGACTAAATTTTATCAAGTGCTACCAAATTTTATTAGTGAACTTAATTTTTCACTTAAGTTCAAATTTGGGGAAAACATACTGTAAATTTGTTTTGGTCATAACTTATATGTTCATATTTTATTTTATATCTTGTTCAAAGCATTGAAAATATATTTCAAATATATAGATAATGGTTTGAAATTTGTTCTCCTCCAATAAAAATTAAGTTACATGAAATCAAGGATTCATTATAGGGAGTGGTAAGTTTTTACTTGATTGTGGCAATGAAGAAACAACAATAGGAGAAGGTCATCATGATATTTTTCACCAAATAATGAGTATTGAATATAAATTAAGTGGAA